>OX458969.1:8782201-11282201 GCA_949774945.1 Hoplodrina ambigua | reverse complement strand
GAAAATATGTTTGCTTTGCATACCTAACCATAGCTTGCTCAGAGGCAGAGCGCGCCTGTTTTCCTTGACATGTTTTCTCCGAGGCTCTACAAATAGCTGGCTAAAAAGTTTCTACAATGTACGGTGCTTGTAATGGCTGGGTTATGTTTTCACCATTTCTTTTTTGTATTGGACGTTTATGGATTTTTGATGTGTTGTAGATGGATGGATTTTGTACGAAAAGGAAGTCAGTGATAGCATGACGGTTGACATGACTGTATGGATGAAGAAAACCTCAAGTAAAATGGGACAAGAGCAGGAAGAGGAAGATTATACTTAGTGTAGTTTGTGCTAGTTTAAATTTCTTACGTTTAGTACTTACTCACTGAATTTATTCGACTTAAATAAGTTATCTAGTCTTTTTTTTAAAGAATTCTTTCTATGCTTCATCCATAATAAAATATTAGATTCAATCTATAATAAGAATCATAACCACTGTTTGTTGAAGTGCTGAGCTCCTGAGGCTACTCCTCTAGCCGCACAACTCCACTTAACAAACGTATAAATAATATTCAAGGCGAGGGAACATATTCGAGGGTACGGAATAGAGGGTAGTTTGACGGCGTAACGAATCGAAAAACCAAATCATCGAGTGGCACCCCTACTGTACACCGCTACATGATAGTTTACAACCGATGCTGTGGAGTCGAAGTTATTTGTGAAATATTTTGTTTGTTTGTAGGTTTTCTATTATTTTTATAGGTATATTTTTTCTATTTATTTCTTTTCCTGTTTTATTAAAACATACTGGCTTTATAGTATTAGTTACTTGCTTTCATTTGTGTGATTATCAGATTTATCATCTAATAAAAAATATAAAACTATTGTTTACACTTTTATTTTCTTTGTTTTATTTATGATGAATCTTTCGGGTACATTTGATACGTAAATTATTAACAGTACTATGGCTACTCCATTTATTTCGTTAGTTTTAAATCTTTAGGGCTGCCCCTTAGCGGTCTGTCGAGAGTACTCGTCGTACTTTTTTATATATTTTAATTTTAATTTCATATCGGGTGCTAATGGCGGGGCCACAGCCCTGCGTAGCGAATCGCACTGAGCCGAATGTATTCATAGCGTAATAAAACTTAATGTACCGAGTGAACTAATATTGTCTTATTCAATATTTAATTTTCAAATATTTTGATAAATTTTTGCGATTCATAAATTTTATTAAAGTGTTTGATGTTGAGAAGGGAAAGATATATTGATACTTTCTGGAAAAGGGTTTTATTCATTTTTAATATTTAGATTTATAACATTGAAAACTAGGTTTTAGTTTGATTTTAAGTCTGGAAATTATTTAATTGGTCTCTGTTTTTTTTTATCTTCTCTGTTTGTTATCTTCTGTATTTAATTGTAATTATTTTTTTATGCCGAGTTACGTAATATTACTGACCAGAAATGGTTACTATGGCAAAGAAGGGGTTATCTTCGAAGGTCGATCAACAGTACCCGACTACCATCGAAGTGAAACAGTATTAACTCAGTCTTATATCTTTTTAAAGTTTAAGAAGTGATCGCAAGGTTCGTCAACTTTATCAGTTTATTTGATTGTGTAAGCTTGTCGGTGATCCGCTTGCACATGTGTAGTAGTCAGCTAAACGATGTTAGTCCGATACTGTTTCAAATAACCTTTAAGCCGTCACCCCTCATGTACTGTACAAACAGCGGCGAAGTCAAATCAGCGCCAAGTTAATCCGTTTAGGTGCGCGAACCCACTTGATTAAGTTTAATTTATTTTAAAAATCAGCGCGAGCGAGCCGCCTCCGGCGCTGCGTCCCTCCGAAATACATTATTCAGTGTTTTAGAATAATTTTCAAATTCGATTACATAGGACCGACCCTCTGTAAGTGGGTGGGCCGGGCGGCAGCGCGGCGGGTGTATTTAGCCAACACGGGGGTCTCGCCGCGTGCGATTCTGATTTGAATATGCGCCGCACGTGGCGTCCCGCGCCCCCGGGACCGCGCCGATCATATTTCAAACGTCACCGGCGATGTCTCACTCAGATACTATCGGCCGATAAACGACGAGATACCACCGGCAAGGGTGGAAATAGTTCGCCGCCCGCCAACCTCCTGCTATTTTTTACCCGGCGATTATCGCCTGCAGTTGACACCTAAATATTACTTTTCGCTCAGCGCACTCGTATAACCCTGTGTTCGCTATACAGGCATTTTGCGGTTAGGTGCCGCAGCCAGCGAAAGCACTTGAAGTTTATTGGCATGACATATTTCGTAGAGAATTTTCCGCGTATTATAATAATCACAGTGTGAGCCGTGATGGAAAACATTTTGCGAACGCAAATTTGCACATAATATTTTCATACGGTGATCATAACGGAAGCCACTTTAGTGGAGACGAAAAGCTCGACGGCCTGATAGAAAAAAAACTTATATATTTTTTTTTGCTTTTTTATTTTTCTTTAATAAGAATTATGACGATTTAAATTCTATAAACAAATAAAGAAATGCTTTTAGTTCTCAGGCTGCGATAGTGGCACATAATCGGTGGGAGTGTTCGCACGCGTGGCGCGTGCGGCAGGCAGCGCGGGCGCACGTCAGCCGCGCGAGCGGCGGCCGCCACGCGCCACTCCATTACCGCGACACCGCTGACTCTGATGATGTTCTTTACTGCTAAAATTCAGACAGGACTATGGGTTCATGTTTAAAGATTTCTGCCTACTCTTTGTTAAAAAGAAAAAAAAAAGTATCAAAATTGAAAATCTTTGTATTTGTACCATAAGGCGATTGCAAAACTTCTGTGACCTCTTAAACCTTGGTTCCTTTGATAGAGCTGTAGGACCAGTGCACCTACTACTAACTCAGCCTAAACTCAACTAAACCTCAATATTAACTACAAACAATAATAAAGCGGTGCTTTTGGTGCCAGCCACTGAAAAGAGTGACTCGTCTGCATCATTATACTCTTTGCCCACCATCACAGGAGCATTTATGCGATTGCAATGTAAGAGTACAAGCAAATCGCCGCGTAATCCGCTACTTGTATTGCAAAATCGAGATATGAACGAATTAATTTTGGTCGCATGCCATCGTAATTGAAAACGAAGACTTAGCGTGACAGATGTTAACTCTAGATTAAAGCAATCTGGCTTTTTGGGCTTTAGATCGTAGATAAAGAATTGCAGAAATACTAGAAAGCTTTAGATTACCTGCAAAGGAAATTAAATTTGTTGAAAATTATAAAGTATTGTCGTAATAGCCCATTGGTTCGAAGGGTTCGGTATCGCGTAAGTGAAACATGAAATTTTCAGTTCTGTGTGTACTTTCTGGGCTTATCTTGAACACCTTGGTGAAGGAAAACATCTCAAGGAAAGATGGACGTAGTCGGCAATCCGCCTTGAGCAAGCGTGGTTATCAATGCTCGTGTCTTCTTTATACGAAAGAGGCGTCTGTCCTGCAGTGGAACAATAATAGGCTGGTATTATACTCGTATAATTATGAATTATGTGAAAAACGACCAAGGTAGGTAGTTGAGGTATTTAATTTCATACGTCCAATTTTCTTTTTCAAACCTTCATAACAAAACATAACATAATCATGTAATCCCCGAAGGGTTAGGCAGAGGTGTACCCATTAGTATACCCACATTTCGCCAGTTATGTTTTTAGTCCCATGTAAAAGGGGGCGAGCCTATTGCCATCAACCGGGCACAAATCCAGACTCCGAGGCTGCTACTGAAAATTTCTGATGAAAAACCCAATAACACTTTGCCCGACCTGGGAATCGAACCCAAGACCTCATGCACAGCAGTCGCGCTTGCGACCACTAGACCAACGAGGCAGTCAAACCTTCGTGCTCTTAAGTAGATTTTTAATAATAAAGAAAATTACCATCAAAGTAAAGTAAACGGAACTTCCTAGATTGATATTTAGGGACTAATGAATCACTCAGAAAATCCACAAACAAAACAAGTCATACCTAAATCGTTCGTGAACTTCAGTTAGAAATGTCAAAAGGGATATTATTTCTGTTATTCGGAATATTTCACAGAGACAAAATGTAGTTTTGGTCGAATGAACTTTGACGGTCCCCCATTGCCCCATAGGATGTGCGATTGAACGATCGCCCCACAACTGAATATGAGTGGCTTCATGGATTTTAACTATGATTACCATATCGTGATTTGACGTTCATAGATTTATATTATCACTTTGGAACATTAATTTCGATGCTGTGAACAAACTAAAATAATAGTTAGTATAATTAGTAAATATATAAATAAATTGTGTGTAATTTGTCACTAATAACTACACTATCTCGCATTGGGAAACAGTAATGGTAGAAAAAAAAATTACATAAATATGTTTAGAATATCTGTTTTAGAAAAAGTAGGTACTCAAAATGATGCCCTATGTGGCATAGCAATATTTTAATATATTTTTTTGTATTCTTATACATCGTTCGCCGATGAAAGTAGTCTTGAAAAAAAACCAGTTGTTTCATTTTGATCTTGTTAAAGTGCATTTTTGTATGAAACAGCAAATATTTTTTTTATGATTCGATGTCGGTCTTTTAATAAATCTTGTTCATATTCGTGGGAAGGTAGGTATTTTCAACTCCTGAAAGATTAATATCAAATTAAAAGCCCTCTACATGTATTTTTTTTTGTGTATGGGATAATCCAAATAGAGTACGAAAATGTATTTATTCAATTAAATTGTTTCAATCAACAAACCAAATGAATAGACTTATAAAAAATGCAAAGAAATTCAATAACCGACTGCGATTCTTTCGATTGTCACCCCAATACAGGGAAATCTTGACCAAGTTACCTTTACTTCTCAAAAAGTCAATGTCACCTTTTATTTTTTAGGTAAAAGAGATCATTTTTGATTGGCAAATAGTTTTTCGATAGTAGGGATGCCCCAGGGTGCTTACAAATCCCCGAGATTGAGTGCGGGACACCGCGCGGCGAGGGTTCGATTATTACTCGAGTCTCGATCTCGATACACCACTCGATGCATCGCGGGGAGCTGCATTACACCGAGCATCGAGTGTGGCGTTCAGTGGCTTTCGAATCGATTCGTTGACGGATCAATCGAGTTACTAATAGTGTTTGGGACTTGTTAACAATGTTCGCTATTTGTGAGGTTATAAACTTGAGAAGTTTTCCATTGTAATTCAGGTATCAACGTGTCTTGACCTTAGTTGGGTTCAAATGGAGTAACAAGTCTTCTAGTATGCTACAACACTTCCATTTTTAAGTCAATCTTTTGTTCCATTGAATACAGGTGTCAAAAACAAAGCAATATTCTACTCTATCAAAGATGAATCTTCGATCGTTATAAACAAGTATTCCCCTAATCTCTTCATAACCCGATGGTTGTCTTCTCCCATATGTTGCATGGAATGTATTATTTTATTATGTTTTTATTTACTTAACGTCCGCCGAGACGAGTGTTTAAGCCGACGTTTATGATATTCTCCTGTGGTTTGCAACTGAGGGGTGAACGATGATGTTCCATTGTTTCATTCGCACCCTCGTTTTGTCAAGTTGATACACTGAGCTATATCTATACGTATAAGTAATATGAAATGTCAATGGCGTTTAGGGGTTTCGGGCACGGCAATTGTACAAACAATTTTGAAAGTTTCAATGTTTTACGAAGTTACGAGAATGTCGCGTAACGTTTTATTGTAATGAGTAAATTTTAGTCAATTAATGTTTCAATGAACTCGATCGATTTCACTACAGGTTAGGTACCTGTTATATGAAACTGTTTACTTGGATTGCCTCGTTGTTCTAGTGGTCGCAAAGCTCGACTGCTGATTCCCAGGCCGGGCAAAGTGTTATTGGGATTATTTCATCACGAATTTCTCAGTTCTCACCTCGGAGTTTGGACTTGTGCCTGATCGATGGCAATAGGCCTCCTATTACATGGGACTTAAAAACATAACTGGCGAAATGTGGGTGTACTAATGGAAAACACCTTTGCCTAAGCCCTCGGGAAATACAGGCTTGACGTTATGTTATGTTCACCTACATATAATTTTATCGAAAATTCTATGCAATGTTTTTAAATCGTTCTCTATTGTTGTGTGCAGCAGACAAAACAGATGAAAACAGTCTGAAGTGTAGGCAAGCTCCAATGATCCGTGCTTCGCGCGATATTATTTTTGCCGGGCACAAAGCGCGGTCGCGACCCATCAAATCATGCCGAGTCAGCCCGCCACTAGAAAAAAAAAATTGAAATTAAAATACATCGATGTACGTACATTTTAATTGACTACCGCTTTGAATATTGATAAGTTTATTTTAATTGTAGTATCAATTTGCGAGCGTCAGTAAACACCGGCAATTTATTTACAAATTGGTAGGTATCAGGTTTTGCAGTTCAAAATTATTATGAAAATTCCACATGTGTAGTGAAATATGCGAAGCTTTTTATTTGTTTTACGAACTATTATTTTACCTGCTGATAGGTATTTCACGAGTTTTCAGTTATTATGGCTATCATATACAAGAATATTTTTTCTAATCCGACTGGTACAGGTTTCAGAAATTAGCGCGTTTAATCAAACAAAAAAACTCTTCAGATGCCAGCCTACATATGGTTAAAAAATATTTCAGTCATATCATGAGGTAAGAAAATTATAATGCTTTTTCTCTTTTGGAAATACGGGCCCACATAAAGTAAATACACCTCAAAATACCTATCCAAATTAATTAACTCAATACAATACCTGTTCAAAAATATTCGTACTAAAATAAAGATTTGTACATCTGTCACAGGCAAAACACGGCACAAATAATATTCATTCCGTGTGATTGACACGGCCATGTATTTGAGAAGCTCTGCGGGGTTCCTCAAGGGGTTATTGAAAAACTAGTGCGAACGTCCCGCCTTGTTTCACCGCAAAGGGGCGAGGGTGTCGTTATGATGTTGTGCTCACACGAATATATTGGTTTCAAGTTATTAGGAAAGTTTTTTAGAGGATGTTTGCTGATTGGCTGGTCGATGTAGTGAATTTACAGGCAAAATTGTTATAAAGCTTTTTGTTTAACTAGGTGCTGCCAGTGATTTTGTCCTCGTGTTGTTAACATTCTCGTTAAGTTACTTATGCCTTTGGTTACTGCTCTGATCTTGTAGGTCGTAGCGTGATGTTATATAGCCAATACTATTCCAAATGAGTCTGGCTTTAATATACAAATAAATAATATCCAATACGACTGGTGGTTCCCGAGATTAGCGCGTTTAAATAAATAAACAAACTAACAAACTCTACAGCTTTATTACATATTAGTATAAACAGGAAATTCGATCGAACAACTTTCGATGGTGTAGTATAAAGTATGTTCTTTTAATACAAGTTTAGGTTCACAGAAAATCTCATCAGACAGTTCTAAATTAGCTCTAAAACATACTGCTATAGCATTAATTTTGCACTGCACTGTACCTATATTAAATTCCACATACAAGCTTCTATTTGATTGCCTCCACACTCTCGCTAAAAAGTCTTAGAATAAAGCCCCACAGGGGTGCAGATGGCATTGGCTGATAATAGGACACACGCAACGGGACGTAAATAGATGAAGCCTTATTTGAATAATGTGCCCGATCGGGGTTGCGAATTAAATCGGGTACCTACAGCAGGCGACGTGTTTGTGTTATTATTTTAATTGATTTTACTTTTTCTGTTTATGTAGATTTTCTTTTGTATTGTAGTTTGAGGATTAATTTGAAATTATTTTGCCTTTTTTTTATAAATTGGACATATTTTACATTTACTTTAAGGTTTTATGTTTAAACCTTAATTGTAGTAGAATGTAATGGTTGTAGAAGATAGAATGTTGACTGCTGTAAGTCAGTTTTAGGCAAAGCAAAGCATAGTTTAATATTACTAGTACCCCGTCCCGGTTTTGCATGGGTGTAATTTATGTAGATAATGCATAAGCCTTCCTCTTAAATCACTATCTATTGGTAAAACATTACAATTTTATAATTACACATTAAAATCCGTTGCGTAGTTTATGATATCTAAGCGTACAGACGGCAGGAAGCGACTTTGTTTTATACTGTGTAAAGATTCACGGTGGAACAATCATAACGTAAACTTTAAAAAATCAGTTGTTTTATACAATCAGGCTTCACTTTTGTGAGGAACAGCAGATTTTTTTCTTAATCAAAGAACAGATTCATTCATTCGTAAAATCATGGCGAAACCTTGTGTCGTGATGTCTTTTCTAATCTGTATGTCGTATGCAACCTGCTGGATCATAAATTGTATCACCGCAGCATGGTTTAATAGCCTTGCTTTAGAACTCTACTTATATCAATGAGTAGCTTCATGATTAACGCAACGCACATTACAAAAATCATTTTTCTAACATATTTGTAATACTAATCTGTGTGCAGCATAAAGTAAAGCGGCGTGCACACGGGGTCACGCTATCGTCGTTCTAGTTCATTAGGCGGCTGGCGACGCGGCCGCTATCGCCGCGAGCCGCTCATTTTTCACGCAACCTGCGCTCGTGTGAACTGCCTTTAATGGGTTATTTAATGCGTAAATATTTGATATAGTTTGTGGTTTGCCTCTGTGGGTTATGGCTAATTTGAAGTTAATAAAACGTAAAGGGTAAGCACGTACCATGAAATTAAAGTAGCAGCGCAATGAAGAGAGCAATGTGTTTGTATGGGACGTTCTACACTAAGACATGCAATTTAAGATTACAGGAATAACACTTCTGTGTTATTCCTTCTGTTTTTGTGTTGTGAGATTCTCTGCTGTGTATAATGCTCATAGTTAGCAATTCTTTGCTAACTATGAGCATTATACACAGCAGAGAATCTTTGGAAAGCATGCGGCAACTTAAATCATCTCAGTCAGAATATTTCAAATTTCATCAAAATCGGTATAGTGGTTCAGTCGTGCGAGCGCAACAAACAGAGAGAGAGAGTTACAGTGAAATTGTTGTAATAGGACTATATTGACTGATTTTGTAATAATGAGATGTAATGTTTGAATCTGACTTTTTTATATTTGTAATCTTGATCATGATCATTTTTGATCATGTTTCTCCCTACCCCCATGGGAAAAAGGCGTGAGTTTATGTATGTGTGTGTATGTATGTTGTAATCATGATTATTTGATATTAAAATTATGTGTACACCATCAATTGTAACCTTTATTTACATATAAATTGAATTGAAATGACCGTTCCAACTTTTCTCCTTTTAAAAAATATGCTCATCTCAACTATTATCGAAAAAGTACCTACGCCAAAACAAATTGGCTAACCGTATAGTGGTATAGTACTACCCATTAAAATTCAGACAGTAAAAAAAAAACGAAGACAGAAATCATTTCAGCATCCTAAAAATATTACCTACCTACCTAATCACAAAAAAAGCAGTACAAGCAATTCGTTGGTAAGTAATAGCTGATTGATTAAATGGAAATAAATGAGTGGCGGACAGGGAAAAAGATGTCAAAATCCAAGCGCACATGAGCCAATAAGCCAAATTGAAATGCCTCCATGTTACACGAGTCTTTCAGAGTAATTGGTTGACGGGGCTTTCCTAGCGATTAGGGATGTTACTTATCGCGATTTTTTTGTCTTGCGGATAGATTTGATAGCAAGTTTAGGACGTCTGCTGCTCGTATGTTGGAGTCTGTAGAATAGATCTTTGAAATGGTTGTGGAATGAGTGGTGTGGAAAATATTAGTTAGTCAGTCCTGAAACACAGTAGAATTTACAACACAAGAATTTAAACAAGCATATTACACGTTACGCTTGTCAAGGCTTGAGTTTACACTCCTGAACATTCGGTAAATGTGAATTATTAATTATCAGACAAAATTGTATTCATTTACTTAGGACTTAAAAATACCTGGCAAAATGCGGGTACACCTCATCCCATCCTTCGAAGAATAAAGGCGTGATGTTATGTTATTTTCATACTATATTTCGGCCAAATATTTGCAAAGATAGCTAAAACATCGACAACCATATCGACATGCGTCCACCTCTCAACGTTTGGGACGTCTCCTTCCATCGGTTCGACGATTTGAATAGAAATACCTAACATTAAAAATATAGGGTGAAGTGAATGCGCACCGGAGGACAGTCCGCTATCCCGGACAACCCGCTAGTATTCATTCGCTAAGTGAAGTTCTAAAACGACCGACTTACGTTCCACGCTAACTGGACGATTCACAACTTGAAAAGGTGTGCTTTTAAAGGCACACACGTGTTTTTGGCTTTGTCTGTAACTCGATATGGGTCGCTTGTACCTTGCTTCGCTTTGAAATGTAGGTTAGCAGGGCTTTTTGATTTAGTATAGATGTTAAAGTCGGTTCTTGCCTCGTTGTGACAGTTATCTACGGCCACGTGGACTAGCGATACGATTACTTATGTCATCCTACTAAGCACTTGTATGAAAGAAAGAAAAGAAAGAATTTTTCAGGTGGTAAAAGCACTAATGATTACGAATAAATTTTACCATAGGACCAACCAGGAAACACAAAAAAAAAATACAGCTGTTTAATACATTCTGATCATGTTGTAGAGTAATTTTTGCAGAGAACAGCAATTTCTTTTTTCATATTTCCTGGTTGATGCCTTACCAGTCGTGGGCGCGGATCATGCGTAATGCGAATACCCGGTTCCCGACTTATGGTAGCAGAAGGAACTGTGGGCTTTTAGCCGGTAGGAGTCTGACATAACCTTCTGTTATCCCCAGACGGAGGACATCCATGAGAATGTCCCCACGAAAAAAAAAGTGATAGTGCCATAATAAAATTTGTTCATATTCATAGGTACTTTCACATCCTGAACGATGGCCAATGAATTAAAATTCAGCCCGTGTAGTATACCTACTTATACAATTATAATCAAAGGCGTGCTTTAAACTGCATAAAAATCTTTGATGTATTCAATATGTCTATACAAAATGAATTTTTGCCATAGATATAGGCAAGGCCGGTATGATGGGGTGTGCAATGGTGCATTGGCTCGGTCATAGAGCCCACTGATGTGTTGTGCGACGCTTCATCACGTCCCGATGAACATTAGCCTTTAGGCTTCAATTATATGTCTACTTCATTTATTTTGAGTTCCGATCTTTCCGATTGGATTTACTCGAATTTGTGGATTAAATAATTTAATGTTGGATTATGGTTTTCGTTTGAATGATGATAAATACACATAAATGTACCATGATTGATTTATCTACCTTTCTATATGAATAAAAATGAATGGCTAAATGTAAGTGCAATACCTACTCGAGAACGCCTTTACTGATTTGGCTGATAATATTTTCCGGACAACGTTGTTATGAAATATATTTTTTAATCAACCGGATATATCTGGAAATGCACCCGTGCGATGCCCTGGCTGTTGCCTAGTCATACATAAATACTGATTTCTGACAATACACAACTTAACAATTCAACAAAGTACGTCCAACTAATTCAATATGCCAATTTCCACTTACAGTAGTTTTTAAATTAATCATCGTGAAAATAACCAAAACAAATACAAAAACTTATTTAAAAAAAAAAGAGAAATTTTGACATAAGTAGTTCATTTTGGCGAAGCCACACTCAGTTATAATGAAAATTGCTGAAAGACATGAGCACGCAATGACATTCAAGGAAAAGCTATTTGTGGCTATTAACTCCTAATAGTGCCCTAACATGATTGCCTCTAAAGCTATTAAATGAGCAATGACAAAGAAAAAACCGTCTTCTTCTAAATTCAAATGCCTAAAATAACCGTAACCCGAATGTCATTGTAAGGATACATTACAAGAGTTTTTCCTTAATACTCAGCACTTGATTAGCTCGGCTCCTCGTAATTATTTTCCCCGGTTTTGCCCGCGGGGATTTGTATAATCCTGATTGGGTACGTATTGCTATTCGATGGAGTGTGTCCGCGCACGTGGCACCCTAGCATTATCTCACTTTTAGACACGAATGATGGTGACACCCTACTACCGTATTTCGTGTAGGAAATTGAAAAGATTGATTGAATTTCTGATGATTAGAGATTATAGTTTTTGAAGATGTGTTTCATGTTTTTCTATTACTTTTGGACGTGTCTAAGAGTTGAAATTATTTAGGATTTCGACAACTGTTTGGTGGATACTTAAAAAAGAAAACTTACTTTTATAACATAACATGACATCACGTCATACCCATCAGTACACCCACATTTCGCCGGTTATGGTTAAGTCCCATGTAATAGGGGGCGAGCCTATTGCCATCAACTGGCCTCAAATCCAGACTCCGTGGCTGCTACTGAGAAATTCCTAATGGAAAAATCCAATAACACTTCGCTTGACCTGAGAATCAAACTCAAGACTTCATGCTCAGCAGTCGTGTCTTACTACCACTAGACCAACAAGGCAGTCTTATTTCTTTTTAATGTTTATTAATCTATCAAAACAAATACAACTCCATTATGTTATTTACAAACGACAAAAAAAAAACAGACACAAACAATTAAAAATAAAAACTGAATCGAATTAAAAATTTGCCTAGTAAAAGCGAATTAAAGTTGGCTGATGGCAGTCCTCCCGGTCGGGACTGGGGGCCGACGATAACGCCACAATAGGAATTTGCCGTTCGCACCGACTGCCCGTACCCTGTTTAACCTAATTACCACTTAGTTTCTTACGAGATAAGGACTATTATTAGGTAATTTTTGTGAACAACACATTTTGCTTGGAGGTAAATGTTGTATAAATACATATTGGTCATTGAAACGACTGGTGGGTTGATAAGGGTACTTGATTACAAATATTTCCGTCAGAAGCTTTAGTTACGTTTTATGTATGTAAGTGCTAAGGGTATGTTATGTTACAGTAATTTAAGAGTTGTTAAAGAAGAGACATGAGGCGTCATGCAAACGATACAGAGATTTCATAAGAAAAAAATTATATCTCTGGGAAGGGGGGGATAAGGGAAGGGGGTCTGAGTTCTTCCGTTACAAATCTTAAAGTGAAATTAATAATTGTTTTTTTTTTAATTATTATTTTTTATTAATTGAATATAATAGGCACAAAAACGGGGTCAAGCCAAACGACAATCTTAGATTGACCACTGTGACTCCCGTATTGAAAACTGAAAGAAAAAATCAAAGCAAAGTAAGTAGAATCGCGCAACATCTGCTAATTTCAAAGAACAGCCATAACTTTCAGAACAATTGTGTCCCATTGAACTAGAAAGTGATTATTCTTAATTTTTTCAATTTTCTTCAAAGAATTTGTTTAGTTAAACAATGTACAACTGAAGGAGCTCCTCAGAAAGAAGGAGTTTTCCATTTTAATTCTTTTGAAAAGTTACTCGTGCAACTTGTGAGAATAAGTCAAAGGCCAACCCGACAAAGATCGTGCCCTTTACTGGTATAAGTGACATTGTCCGTGCAATAACCTCGCCAAAGTTTTTGATTTTCACAGGTTACCAATGTTAGCCTATTGATGTTACCGTTCAAGGTGATAAATTACTCAAACCTGTGATTACAATGGGCGAATTAATTTCGAGTTTCTTGATGTCAAATTAATTTTCCGACAGATTTTTAGGGTTAATGTTTTAAAGGGATTGTTTTAATGTTTTAGGTTTTATAATAAAGATTTTTTTTTGTTTTGTTCACATTATTCCTGACCGGGTTTAATCTACAATAAAATCACTTTATAGTTCATTTTTTAAATATAAAATAAACTAGCTTTCTCCCGCGTTTTCGTCTGTGTAGTTTTCAGAAATAAGCCAAAGTCCAAAATAATCCTACGAGAACACAAAAACAATGAGCTAGATCATTTTATAAATGTGTTCAAAATTTCAGGTAATTCCATTCAGCCGTAATAGAGGAACAAACATCCATTCATCCATCTTACCAAATGTTGAGTATATAATAGTAGTAGGCAGTAGAACAGTAAGATTACAGCAGCAAAACATTTCACGAAAAAAAAAAAAACAAAACTGCATTACAAAATGTACTAATGAAAAAAATGTTCGTACAACAAACATAAACGACAAAAAAAGTCGCAACAACATGTTTCGAACTCGACACTCGACAAGTAACCGATAGTAGCAACAGTTCCATGTCCTAGCCTTTTGATAAACAATTGTTCACCTTTGTTTTACTTCTCAAAAAGGTTGATTACAATACTCTCATTTTGTAGGTTTCTACATTGTTACCGAACTTTCGGTAGAGGTAGTGGAGTTGGCTTCGACTGACGAGTAACTCGGAGTTGTTTCAAAAACAATTTACTGTTTGTTTGTTGTTTAGAAAAACCGAGTGTATCTTTGTTTAGTGTTTAGCGGGTTTCTGTGGTGCACTTTTGTTTGCTTTGCTTTTGTTTCAATTGTTTTGAGCTTGTTGGTTATAGTTTTAGAGTTTAAATTGGTTTGCGTCATGCGTCGACAGTGTTTTGGTGTTCGAGTTTCTAAATGTAGCCTTGAAGTAACCTGCGATGTTGTTGACTTGTTGCGCTTTATAATCTTAACCTGACCTACCTAACCTTAGCAGGTACAGTTCAATCTTCTTCTTATAAGTCTACTGTTTGGGAAGAGCTACAACTGTTTAATTTACTGACTCCTTGCCAATTCAAAAGTGCCTGTAAATGGTTTATTTAAACTAAATGATTTAATTTGAATTACATTTATCGAGTCTTTGCTATACCTACGATAATGCAGTGAGTGGTTCGAACAATAAGATTTTTATAAAATTTAGGTATGCCAGGTAGGTACTGCCTTAGAGCCTTCCATGAAACAATCCTGTAAGTAATGAAAAACTTTAGTATAAAACATTGTAAAACACCACCTTATTTAAAACGTAGATTAAGTAGTGAAGGTACCTTCACAAAGAAAGAACACTATACACGTGTCACCCAACAGCTAATTAATAAATGCCCCGATCCACGACACTTAAACAAAAAACAATTCGATTGAATTTTAAATCAAATTAAGCTGATATAAATAATTAAATCGAGTGTCTCGTAGGTACAGCGCTATGGGGTTATAATAAGACTGCCCTCCCGTGTTCACTCGAGTGGCACAAAATCGATTTATTTTTACATCTAGGTAGATATTATGCCTTCGTGCCGACATTTTGCTTTCATTATTTGTTTACGACGTTGGAAAATTAATTTTTATACAGCTAAGTGCCTACTTACTATCTATTGGGTATGGTTGTCGGTAAATGCCAAGGGTTCTTGACGTTATTTGTATTGGAAGGGGCTCTGCGGTTGCTTCTAATGAGGATCTACTTAGATTTCTGAAAAAAGAAAACATCAATTTTCCAATAAGTTCTAGAACTGACGACTGATTTAAAAGGAGATTAATTGCTTCTAGAAGTACTTCATGTTTTTGGTTATTTTTACTGTGACAACATTGAGAGCGTTAATCTACACTTATACTGTTAAAATCTAGTAACTCCCCTCATAATATCTTCTGGGACAGAAATCAAAAGAAATTAATTAATCGTCAGCCATCCCCGACCGAATGTTTTCTCATTAATGGCTCCACTAAGATTATTTCACCATAAGCCCCTGCCACATTACTAATCACCGCTTCAAACGCTCGGGTGGCGTCCCCTCGCGGACGAAGAGAGCACTAGCCCTCCCGCCGGCCAAATTGAAAACGTATAGCTTCACACATGAAGACTCCAATCAAATGCGGGTAGAAAACAACCCAAGATTTATATACCTATATAAGAACGAACAACCCACCAATGATAACATTGTAATAAACGTTTATAAAATGGTTAAAACCTGCCCGACTTCACGCACCAATAATTAAGATAATTAACGACTCGATTAAGTAAAACTCCCGTTAAAATATTATAGGAATTACAGTAATATTATTTTTGAGTCGCGCTGTCGACGGCGCGACAAAAGAGATGCAAAGCTTTTCACGCAACATAATACGCAAACAATGGATCGTCGGTGCAAAGCCGTTTTCTACGAAACAGCACGGTACGTCGTTACGCGTCTCGCTGATTTTGTAAATACGCCGCTTTTTAGCTCAGGTAAACTTCGCCTTAAATATATTTTATAGTGTTCAATTTTATTTGTATCGTCGAGAGCGAGCTAACTGAATTACACGAACTATTTGCAATCGAAACTACGAAAAAGACTGTTCAATAAAAGCGGACGGGGCGCTCGGAAACATTTTCTTTCGTTTGTTTCGTTTCACATTATCGACGTAGAAGGGGATGAGGCGGGTCCGGCGGGTCCGGCTGGACGTACGGGCCTCGCATTTAAAAGCGATATAAAAAACTTGGGCCTTTATTTCGCAGGATGACCTAAGTGGCCGGCCGGGCCGTACAAAAAACCCTCTTGGACTTACCTGTATTTTTCCACTTATTTATCCAACGTTTTTACATTCGCACTGTTTGTTAGTACAGCGCGCTTTGTCTGTTCGGGAAGATCCTGTTTTTTAACGAGTACTTAGGGTCTAATTAAAAGGAAAGCTCCGCACGGACAGTCCGGGCCTTTTGATGCCCACTGTTATTACATTTCGTGTATAAATTTAATTTGCCTGAATGGAGTTCCGAGTGGAGAGCTTACCTTGTTTTTTGGGAGGATGTTATTGAATATTTTGAAGTGTAGGTTCCTCGAGTACGATCTTGTTAGTAAGAGATTATGTCTTAACAATGGGCACGAGGAGCATGTATGGAGAGACGTCTGCGCATTTGTGCTTTAATTATTTTCTAGAAATGGAAAATAAAGTATAAAAGAAATACACGGTAAATAGGACATCGTAACGAAGACTTTCATCATGGATTCAGTAAATGATTCTAGACCGCCTCAGGGTTAACATTTTTCGCTGGATAGTAAAAAAAAACAACAGCTCTTTCATATAATTTTTGACCGGGTAGGTGTGTGTGCACGGAACAAAATAGCAGTTTTTTATAATTATTTTTTAAATAACCAGGGGTATTACTTACGTGGGGGGTCCAGAATCATGAACGGAATCCATGGTAAAAGTCTTTGTTATGATGTTTCTTCCACCATTTATACATTTTATAATAGAGAATTTAGGCGGAGCGTGTGGATACATTCTTCGACTACATTATTAAGAGAGTGTCTCACAGTTGTGTCTGAATATATACATATGTGTTAAACTTCCTAATCCCCAAGCAAAACCAAAGAGCTTACTCAGGGCCAAAGGCTTCAAAACATTAACGGTGTCATTATCAGTTTCAAAAATTACGACGCCATTATTAAAGGTAATGCGATAATATGTTAACATTTGACGAGTAATAAACCATAAGTCGCATCGTGTTGGCCCCGTAATGAGGGAAATGCCATTGCTCACGGCATTTACATTAAACTTAAGTTCATCGACAGTAAATGTCAGTGCGGGAATGATGCCCTGCGCAAGAGTCGACTCCCGCGAACGCCATTAAGAGTTTTATCTCCCTTATGACAGATGGCGCAATAAAAATTTATTTTAAATCAGGAATAACTTCAAATAATGAGAGAGCACGTGTCCTTCGGGATCATTATAGGATCGAGTATTGGTCGATTCGGTACGAGATAGCTCTTTGATTTACTGCCCGACTTTTGAACGCACTAAATCACTTTTGTATGGAACTTGAGAAAACTATTAGCTATTATTATTGGCGAACTACGAGAGCCCTTTGTGTGGCCTCCACCCGTCTTCGGATAGACGATACTTTTTTATTCGATGAATTATTATGATTTTCTGATTTGCGTGGCGAAACATGAATTATAAACTATTTTTGAGTTATGGGAAAAAAGTATTCGTGAATCGTATTGTGGCCATTTGTGGCTTATATCTTCATTTTGGAAACTGTCATAAATTCGGAGATGTTTACGATTTTTTTTCTGAGGGATATATTTCTGTTACATGATTTATATAGTATCAAGTATAATAGAGTCAAAGTATCGTCACGCATGTGCCAAAACTAATATTTGTAAAAAAACATGTTGAAACTTCTACAACGTATGATTCGTCGCTTTGCCCTACAACAAGATACACTATAATACATAATTGACACTAGCTTCTATTAACATTATATCACGCCTATAATCCCCGAAGGGTTAGACAGAGGTGTACCTAGTAGTACACCTTTTCGCCAGTTGCGTTTAAGTCCCATGTAATAGGGGCCGAGCCTATTGCCATCAGCCGCGCACAAATCCTGACTCTGAGCCTGCTACTGACAAATTCCTGATGGAAAAAGACTACGTTATAATATTTGTATAGATATACATATCTAAACAAATATTATAAAGCTAATATCCATGTCCAGATTTAAGTAACACATTATCACATCCAATTTCTTTCTTTCGTACACCCACGGATCAATAAACACCTCATCATAGACCAAATGGCATAGGTAGACCAATAAAAACTAAAATAAAAAGCCATAAACATTTATAATTTCGCAGATCTCCAAATTAACACGTCTCGCACTCCGCATTCTTATCCATTATGTCACTCTATTGTATTACAGTGCCAAAAGCCATCGACAGTATTTTTTGTGCCTTTTCGAAACAATATTTACGACAGTCATTAATTACGTCCAATGTCCAACGTGGCCAATGTTGGGGCCAATTTATCAGGTCCCAAATTTTTTAGATTAATGATTGATCAATGTAGATTGGGAAGGTGATAATGTAAGATAGTGCCACGCTGTCTGCTGTGTGAGGTCTGATTGTCTAGTAAACTTTCAATCAATACTATATGCATTATTTGTATTATATTATTATGAATACAATAAAGATGAATAAGCTAAAAGCTAAATTAAAATATAATAAAGCAAAAGCGTTTTTTTGTTTGTTTGTTTAAACGCGCTAATATCTTGAACTACTAGTCTAATTAGAAAAAATCTTTTTGTATATGATAGCCAGACTCATGAGGAATAGTATAGGCAATACATCACGCTACGGCATTGGGGAGCGGAGCAGTAACCAAAGACGTAACTTAACTCTGAGCGCAATTAATATTTAGTATAAAATTTTTTTTTTCTTTGGTTTCATTTACTTGATTTTTTATTGCATATTTTTTTGTAAATCATATTTCTATTACATACTTCGTAAAAAGAGAGAAGAGAAGAGTAGGTTGGTGGCCATTTCACCCAAGTCTTTGTTCCAACATTGGCTCCAATATTACACTTAACATTCCTTAGTTTATTAATGGTTGGAACAAAGGTGGGTCCAACATGGGTGGGACAGGTTGTTGGTGCCATGCTGTCTGCCAAACCTGTGTGGGGTCTTTAGGTTTTTTCTTACTATTTTTTGTTTTAGAAACGATACTATTGATTGATTTATAGCTTTATGGGGTAGGAAGGTATAGTTGTTTATGTGAGGTGTGATAAGTTATTGCAATATTCAATTTAGTTTACTACTAGCACCCGCCCGCGCTCCGTTGTTGTGCAACTTGCCTCGCCGAGGGTTCGCGACACACTTTTGGCATCTGTTATAGACTACAACAAGGGAAAGAATAACGCCGACAAACTGAACAGCGCAGATCTTGGACTGGCAGGAGACCGGAAACCGGTATTTGTGCTCGAACATTTGTCTCCTTCTAATAAAGCGCTGCATGCTGCTACTAGGCTAAAAGCAAAAGACAAAGGATACAAATTCGTCTGGGTAAGAAATGGAAGAATTTTTGCTAGGAAGACCCCGGAAGCCGACCATATTCTTATAAAAAATCTGGAGTCTTTAAACAAGCTCATATGATTTGCCAACTTGATAATTACCTAACGATTTTTTTGCTTAATTAATAATACATGTAACTTTAACTATAATGCTTTACAAAGTTCGATAAATTACAAATATTTTACCAAAACTGTAGAGGTTTAAAAACAAAAACGCATATAGTTTATCGAAATGTATGTTGTAATAACTACGACGTGATTATTATTTCAGAGACTTGGCTTAATAGTTCCGTAGAAAGCAGTGAGCTATTCGATGACAGGTATGTGGTTTACAGAAGGGATAGGGAAAACTCAAGTCTACAAAGTGGTAAAGAGGGCGGGGGAGTTTTAATAGCTGTAACAAAACGTATAAACTCTAAACGCGCCATGCATTTCGAAAGTAACTGTGAAGACCTTTGGGTTATCTTAGATCTGGATCGATCTGTCGCTGGACCTGTTCGCCGAATAGCTCTCTGTGCAGTTTACCTGCCACCTCCTGTACGGACTTCTTACTTGGAACATTTCCTGGACAATTGTACCGCAACATTGGAACAGCTTAATGATTCATACGTATGTATTACGGGCGACTTCAACTTGGGTAACATTGACTGGAAAATAACCGGTAATTCTAATGATAACCTCAAACTGCCCAGTAATAGTGAAGCTCTGTTAGACTTTACACATGTCAATAAGCTGACCCAATTTAACAATATTAATAATGCCTCTGGTCGCATACTGGATCTTGTATTGTGTAGCCATTCGTTATGTAATGTGAACCAATGTACTGATGCGATTTGTAATATTGATCAGCACCACCCACCTCTGGATATTGTGATGTCCCTCAATAAGGAACCCAAACTTCCATATAACATTGTTGAGAGTGGAAGGCCTAACTTTCGTAAAACGAATTACATCCCCATCCGTAAATACCTAAGTGAACTCGACTGGGAGGAATTATTTGAGGGACGGCACGGTGTTGATGAGATGGTACAAGTTTTTTATGACACTATTAACCTAGCTATACAAAACTTTATATCTACTCGCATGCCGAGGAATAGGAAATACCCGCCATGGTTTAACCGTAATCTTATAAAAATGCTAAACTTAAAAAATAAAATCAGAAAACGTCACAACACTTATAAAAACCCTATGGATAAAATTGAATTAAAAATAATCAGTAAACGATGCAATGATTTCGCAACTGTCTGCTACAATAACTATTTAAAGAAATTAGAAGATGACCTAACTAAGAACCCTAAATTATTCTGGACTTATGTTAAATCCAAACGAGGCGGCTCTAGCACTTACCCTGTATCTATGACGGATGGTATTAGGACATCATCAGATGGCACAGAAATTTGCGAATTTTTTGCATCTTACTTTTCCTCTGTTTATAGCCCGGTTCAGGGCGATTATAACTTGCAAACCGCTAATAACTTAGGCAACCTTCAAAACTATGGCTTATGCTTGTCTAATCCTACCATAGACCATGAAACCATTTATAAAAAGTTAAAAAATCTAGATTGCAGCAAAGGCGCAGGGCCAGACGGTATACCACCTATTTTTATCTACGAGTGTGCAGCCGAGTTGGTCGCTCCACTATCACTTATTTTTAACAAGTCTTTAGCATCTGGTATTTTTCCATCAAAATGGAAAGAGGCAAAGGTTGTGCCTATCCATAAATCAGATGAGGATGATGTAGTGTCTAACTATAGACCAATATCAATTCTCTCGACTCTTGCTAAAGTTTTTGAGTCTATCATCTGCCCGCACATTCAAAACCATCTAAAGCTGTACTTAAGTGAAGCACAACATGGTTTTGTTGAATCGAGGTCTACAGGCACTAATCTTGTACTGTTTACAGAGCTGTTGGCAGAAGCAATTGATTCAGGTTACCAAGCAAATGTCATATATACAGATTTTAGTAAGGCATTCGATAAAGTCTCACATAACATACTGATCAAAAAATTGCAAGCGTACGGCATCACTGGATCATTGCTTTCATGGTTGAGTTCGTATCTTGTGGATCGGTCTTTCTTTGTAGTGGTGAACGGATTTCAATCAACATCGCGTTATATCTCATCAGGCGTGCCACAAGGATCTCATTTGGGTCCGGTTCTTTTTAATTACTTCATCAATGATATTCCTTACTGTTTTCTACATTCAAATATCTTTATGTACGCCGATGATTTAAAATTTGTTAAAATTGTTAAAAACAAAGACGATGCTTATGAATTACAGAGGGATCTGGACAGGCTTGTTCAATGGTGCGATAACAATGCAATGCACCTTAACGCACGAAAATGCTACCATGTAAAATTTTCTAGAAAGCATACTTTAGTAGAACATAGCTATTATATTAAAGGTGATAAAGTTGGTGAATTGGAAACAATAAGGGACCTCGGTGTTACATTTGACAGGAAATTAACTTTTATTCCACACGTAGAAAGTATTATAAAAAAGTCTTCCAAAATGCTGGGTTTTGTCATAAGAAATACGAAACAGTTTAGAAGTTGTAAGACAAAAATAATGCTTTACAATTGCTTGGTCCGAAGCGTGTTGGAATATGGTAGTGTGGTTTGGCGACCGCACTATGCAGCACATTCGTTGCGTCTAGAACGTGTTCAAAAGCGTTTTCTGTGGCATCTGGCGTTTTCTAGGGGCATAGCTAAGAAAATACGCTCTTACAACAATAGATTGAGACATTTCAAAATGATCTCCCTAGACAAACGCCGAAGTCTAAATGACGCGACGTTTGTGTGCAAAGTTATGGCTCACAAGATTGACTGTCCACAAATACTGAGCGCTTTCAATTTCCGTGCACCTTCAAGAATTCCTCGCAGCCAGATAACTCCACTGCGTCCACCGCAAAGAAGAACGGTTTTAGGCTCCAATTCTCCTTACGCGAGATTTTGCAAGGTTATCAATAGTTGTAGCGACATAATCGATCTGCACTGTAACTCTTTAAGCCAATTAAAAACCATTCTTTATAGATACCATCTCGATTTGGATTAGACACCCATGAAGTCACGTGTTTTCAATAATAATTTTAGAATACCTAGTTTGGTTAAGTTAGCTTTTTTTTTTTTCTCTTTTTTCTCTCATATGCAACTTATCCTTAAAGCATGCGGAGTTTACCTATAAGTGATTGTTACACTATTGTATTATATTCTATTGCATGTTACCTTTAGCACAATACCAGTGTAAACAATTGTTGGTGAACCAATAAATAAATAAATAAAAATAAATAAATAAATTTAAGCAACAAAACATAACATAACATCACGCCTGTAACCCCCGAAGGGTTAGGCAGAGGTGTACCCATTTATAATACACCCACATTTCGCCAGTTATTTTTTTAGTCCAATGTAATAGGGGGCGAGCCTATTGCCATCAACCGGCCACAAATCCAGACTCCGAGGCTGCTACTGAGAAATTCCTGATGGAAAAACCCAATAACACTTTGCCCGACCTGGGAATTAAACCCAAGACCTCATGCACAGCAGTAGCGCTTGCGACCACTAGACCAAGGAGGTAGTCAATTAAAGTAATATGTATATTTTTGAAAAAAATATGGCCGCTCGCACTAAAAATGTTTCTTGTGTCGTGAGTGCGCTTACAAACACTATAAATTCACACACATTAACAAAAAATATTTGTTTCGTACGGAGATCGAGCCCGCAACATGTAGCGTAGCAGCCAATCAGACACTGGGTTAACCGGATAAATATAAAGTAATTAGGCAAGTAGATAAAACAGTACCTAATAGGTTCCTAATTTAAAGAAAATGACAACAAAAGAGATACGTAGGTATGCAGGATCGTCAGATACAGTTGAAGTTCTCTAAAAGGTTTCCTAAGGTTATCGATGGACGTTTTCAAAAGTAATTTAACTAAAAAAAGTAGATAATAAACAGTTCATTAATTAAATTAAGTTTCAATCGAAGACATCCATCGATTTCTAAGAAAACTTCAACTATATCTAACGACCGCGGGTACCTATCACTTTAGTTGAATGTACCTACTCGTAAATATAATATCCATTAAACATAATTGTTGTAATCAAACATTTATTATACAAATAAAGTTAATTGACGAGGATTAAAGTGATGTTGATTTCCCATACAGAGCTAATGTCCACAAATAAACAGTTTGTTAAATGTACAGGTAACAGTTAGTATTAAAATAACCCACCCACGATCATCGAACTCATTCACTACGTAATCCCCATTGTACAGAAACTGATCATTACAAATACTTCCAATAAAACTCGAACCGTTTTATTACCAATAATTTACTACATCGAGTCGTTGAATGTAAAAATGAAATTAAAAACAAACCATTAAACGATTTTATACGAGAATCCCTAACAAGGACGTTTCCCTTAACCGGATCGGGAGCACACCTGGGTACTTGAAATTTGCCCTAAAAGGTCCCAAACGACAGCTATGTTCAACAACGTAATGGCGTATGTACAAATATTTGTAAAGAAAACTGAACTTAAACCTGTATATGTGAGGTTGTAATTCCTCTGTACATTAGGCTTCATGTTGGTAGCTATTGGACATAAGTCATTCCGGAAGCAAGGAGTGCCGAGATGGTAGATTTTAAAAATGGAACGTTTGATTTGCATTTGAATAAGAGCCCCCGGCGACCCAGGTGCGCAGAGTACAGTCGACTCCAAAAGTTTTTCGATTTTTTCCAATGTCGACACGAGTTAGCTAAAATTAATATGTATGACCAGTTGTAATCGACGGTGTCGCTGTCGTCCAATACGATTTACATACGGATTAAAGTCGCACGCTTTTATTTAATTACTTGAAAGTTCATCAAAGCTGAGTATGTAAAATTATGTAGGTAAAAAATTCGTTTAGATCGTTTTTTTCTGCAAAATATTTTTGTTTCAAGAATAATCATTTCAAATAAAATTTTGTGCCTGTCTGTACTATCATTAGGTAGCGTAGATTCATGTGATTTTACATTTAACAATTCAATACTAGGGCGACAAAACGCACGTGTTGTTAATAGCTAAGAATATTGTCCTGTTAAGATTCACATACTTATATCAACTTCTTTTGTATCTTACCTACTTACGTCATAAATCCAAAAGAAGATAAGTACTTAGGTAACCTCTTACAGATTTTTAGGAAAAATATTTTCGAATCAAAGGGTGTGAAAATATTATATAATATACCCTAAGTACTGACCGTTACTAGACGAGCTGATTATATCGACGATAAAACAAAATATTCTTGAACAAAATAATTAAATTTTAGGTAGCTATGAAGCCCGAATATCCCATCAACCCATGTGTGCTTGGGAACGCAATAAGAAAACCGAGTCCACTACACATCATTTTTTTTTATCTGTCAAGTGGGGCGTGTTTGAGGCAACGACTGCTCCTTGTTCTGCCTCTATTGTTTGAGTTTTTATTATCATCGCGGACAAAGGGCGCGTAAACGGTAGCACAAGCGTTATCGGCACTTGTGATCAACCTTATACTGTTTTTTCTTTTTAATTATATTTTTTTACGAGAAAACCGAGATGTGTTCGTGCGGGCGCGACATGCGATACGGATCGCGGGATTCGCGGGAGTTTTGATTTTCGCGCGTTTTTTATTTGAACTGAGTGATGTGTTCCTGTTTTAAAAAATATTTTTTTTTCTGCTCTGCGTGAGAATGTAGACCTTGATTATGATCAATGGAAAGTCACTGTAGGGCTTGCAAAACTGAAAAGTTAAGGTTTTTTTTCGTAATATTTGGCATTTTAACACGCGTATAAAGTGAATAAAAATCGTTCAAATGTCGTCGTAGGTAAACATTACCTACTATAATATTATGCTGCCTTAGGTAATGTTATGAAGCCCTAAGCGATGTCTAAATGGTGCTCAACTTAAATGTGCTACTTTGTTATGGTCACATATCATGTATGTTCATTGTGAGTATTTGGCCATAAGATTTGAAATACGGGTCAGGATTTTGGACAACGAAAACTGCTCAATCTGGTTTTATAAATTCTTAAAAAAAAAAACCTTTTTTACTTAAATAACACTAATCAATCCTACAATATGAGGCCCAATCTGTCACCAGCCCTACCATAAACAAAACCAGTCCAAGATAACTACAGCAAGTTGTTACCAACGCGCTCCAAGCCGTGAACGGCTCACTATTGACCTCGTTAGTTCAAACAAAACGTCACAGCGCATGTAAAACAACCGCGCACTTCACGTGCGCCTTTTCCTCTCGAAAATAACTCATCTCGGCTTTTCACGAGGTGTCATTAATTCTGGGAGCTTTGTCGCGCCCGCTCCGCTTGACGCTCCGCGTCCTAATGACGCGACTCTCAGCCGCTTGTTCTTACCTCATTAACAAAATGACGTTGACGTTAATATTTTTTGTTGCGTTTACGCGGCATTGTAGCGTGTTTTGTTTTTTTTTTTAGATTTGAATTTTGTTGATTCCAAAAAGTTTGGCTGTTAAAACAAAATTCAAGTAAATTGTGTATGATTGATATAAATGTTCATGTTTGATATAAATTGTATTGTGATGGACTTTTTCGTTAGTTTTTATATTTAAATCGTTTAAAATAGGTATATGTAAAATAGGTGTATACCCAAAGTATAAACATTTGAGACTTTTTAAAATTACCAAATAAAATGTGTAAATCGTTATCAAATAAAATACTGTGCCAAAAAGGTTTTTCTACAAACAAGTCCCACTTCTATACTTTCATATCAAAATATTTCCCCACAAGAAAATATGCGTGAACAATAATAATTTTTGATTTTCCCCGGGGCTCGGCTCGGCTCCGTTCTTTTAATTACCGCGCCTGGCCGGGGCGGGCTCGAGAAAATATTTAGCCTCCCGTCCTCACCAGCCCTCCGTAATTACTAATGAGCTTTACTTAAGTACATGTATAGGAGACACTGTTCAACACAACTATATTATTTTTAATTAATAGCAGGATTTAGAAATAGTGGCTAGCATTCATTAAGTTTTAATTGCGTAGTTGTGATTGGTGTTTTAAGATGAGTAGAGTATAGATAATGTTTTATAATTCATTGATTAAGTGTCATTGGGTTTTTCCATAATGAATTTCTCAGTATTAGCCTCGGAGTCTGGATTTTGCCCGGTTGATGGCAATAGGCTCGCCCCCTATTATTACATGGGACTTAAAAACATAACTGGCGAAATGTGGGTGTACTATAAGTACACCTCGGCTAAACCCTTCGGGGATTACAGGAGTGATGTTATGTGATTAATTAATCTATTTTTAACATCTTTTAAATAAAGCAGCCTTGTATATACCTACCTAATGCCATGCTAAACATTCTTAAGAAAAAAACCTTAAAAAATCATCTACAACTATAAGAATTTTCATTTGTGTGCAATAACGTTTCATTAGAAGAAGGCATCGGCCTCGGATGGCGACGGGGAAATAAGAGGAATTTCTGAGACCAAATTAGAGGCCTGAGGTTCGTAATAAGAGTGGACCAAGGGACTGGCCTGATAACACCCACATTGTTGTTGCTATTATTTTTTCATCACGGCCGAAGCATATTTCGCGTTCCTTTTTACGTTTCCCGCAAATTGTGGGAGAGAGATGATTTGTTGCGTGTTTTGGATGCTGGAGGATAATGAGTGGATGTGAAGTGTGTTGAAGTAATGCGAGTAGGTTTCTTAGGAGTTATCTTATGTTGGGAGAAGATAACGTGCCTAAAGTATTCAAATTGTAGGATCAACTTACTTAATGAAACAGTGTACTTATTATCTAAGATATACATAGGTAGGTATTTACGTACTAGGTATATAACATCATCGTTGACCAAAAATATAGTCGAAAATCACTCTCAAATCAAAGTATACTGACAAAAATAACAAAATCCACATAAACCCATTAATTACCATAACATAAAACCTCGACAAATCGATAGTTCCTCTTCACATTAATTTCACAGCAATTATTAAATACGAGCAATTCGATAATTAATTGGTGCAAAAAGAGGCCGGCTACCGCAATGGAATCGCAACGGGATCGCGGCGGGATCGCAGTAAATCACGTTCGCACAATGCCGCCAGGTGGCGGCGGCGTCGCACGATAATGCTCGCGTTTAATTACGCGGAATAATTAGTGAACGGAATATTTTCCGGGCCCTAACTATCTCCGCCGTCTTCCGGCGATAACTAGGCGGTAATTGCGGATTAACCTCGCATTCAGAATTTAATAGGTGCTCGAATAGAACGCTACGATGCCAGTCGAACCCCAATCACGTTATTTGTTTAGTGACGTCGAATTAATTGTTATCCGGAAATATTCCGCGTATGTGGAATAATGTAATACTACGATTATTTGTTTGTTAAATTCGTACTACGTCTGTTGCGCCGGACGATGTACGACGTGATAATTGCGTGCGAATTCAATTAGGGTGCGCGTTAACTGTTTTATTGAATGAAATATTTGTATTGTTTTAAATTATAATTATGATAAATATTTTAACATATTGTTTATTGCTGCTGTTGCTGCAACTGTGGAATTGCTAGTTAATGTCAAACGTATAATCTTTTAATTTGAATTTCAAATTCACGGTATCCAAGCAATTGGTATCCAGTGGCAATTGTTTTGCGAGCTAACCCGCTGAGGATACGCATATTGCATACCCGGCACGTGTTGTCGATGTAATTTGGGCTTTATGGCACGTGAATAATTCGCGATAATCCCCTGGCGCCCCCGTCACCACGACGACGTTTGATCTTCCCAATACAAGGTAAAAAAAAAATATAATATAAGCGCATTTTCACCTGCGACAATTCGTCCGGAGTGTAGTTATTGCCGACCCCGTGGGGTGGCTAGTTGAGCGTGAACTTTGATATCGGCGCGAAATATTAATTTCTCGACGCCAATAAACAGCGAGGCGTACGTAATGCTGGCAAATTAAGCTGAGTGCCTTTAATATTATTCTGTTGGAAATTTTAATTATGAAACGATTTTCCTCGTATTGACGCTCGAGTAAATATTGGACTTTGTTAAGATGCGATGGGACTAGTTTATTGGAAATGTCTGATCTGACTTACTGTACACAGACAGCTGCATCAATTAGGCATTAAAATATTTTAGAAAAGGGGGGTAACCAGGGGAGGCAGTTCTACAAACATTTAGGTACGATCGCAATCTAATCTTAGTCTCAATCTGTCAATAATGTCTCAAAACCTAAATGATTGATGTGTAAAGCTAGATCAATATCTGCATGTGTGCCAAATTTCAACTGATTCTATTCATCCGTTTAAGCTTAAATGAGTACTTTACAAACGTCCATCCACCCATGTATAATTTGACGTTTATTTTCTTAAGTAGGAAGTAGCAGAATGGTGATATTTTTATATTTGCAGAAACGTTAATAGGCCTGTTATAAGTTTCGTCCGATTTTGCCAACTGACATTAAATAACATCACGCCTGTAATCCCCGAAGGGTTAGGCTGAGGTGTACCCCCCACATTTCGCCAGTTATGTTTAAGTCCCATGTAGTAGGGGCCGAGCCTATTGCCATCAACCGGGCTCAAATCCAGACTCCGAGGCAACTGCTGCGAAATTCCTGATGGAAAAATACGAAAATGAAACCCAAGATCTCATGCTCAGCAGTCGCGCTTTGCGACCACTAGACCAACGAGGCTATCAATCAATTTAAACAAAAAAGGTCAATCCTTTCATACATTTATCACTTACATCTAGACCTCTTAAAATTCCAATCTGGAAGTGGTGCGACAGGAAAGCAATTATCAATATTACTTGGTAGCTAACCACGCCATCTGTCGAGCGGGGTCAATCATTTAAAAATCACTGCACATTGTTCTGAACGTACCTAATTGCAGTGAAAGTGGGGTTCGATGGACCCCGGGACTAAATCATTTTCTAATGGGGGAGAGTGTGTGTGCCGGGCTTTTATTTTGCTGATGTGTGGACGGTGGCATATTTCCTTTGTAATGATGAGTTGTGTTGTGCAATCACATTGATTAAAGAATGAATGTTTTGAGTTTATTTGATCTATAAAGTTCAATTTAACACTGTGGTACTTTAACAATAATCTTTGGCATTAGAATGTTATAACTAAACGACTTTTTATGTAATCGGCTTATTAATGTGTTAAGCTGTACATACTTACGAAAATGTTACATACAATTTATGTAACATATTTAGTTTATAGTTTAAGGAAGCGGTGTTGATATTTAATAAGTGTTTTTTTTTTGTTTCAGGAATGGATTATTTGATCAGCTTGTAAAGGGCATTGAAATGTAAGTAGTTATTGTACCTACATGGACGAACTATTGCTTATTTGTTTTTCAGCACGCTTAAGCCAAACATATTTATGAAGAACAAAACTGTAGAGTCTATATCAAAACTTAACAGAGAAATGATCGTTATAAATTTTCAAATGTTTTCTATCTGGATTAATCGTGCTATATTTTTAGTTTTATTTAAAAATAGATTTAACATTATAAAACGATTATAAATAAGCGCGCATTTTTTATCTAAAAATAAACGTCAAAAATAGCGCTTTTAAACGTTTTATCTAACTTTATAAACCTCCAAAAGTAAGAAGATTGTTAATTTATAAATTAACTACAAACTTTAACAATAATTCTAATGTTATTTTCATATTTCCTCATAGGAACCCTAACTTTTTGTCGCACCGTACAAATTTTCCCAGCACATTCCTACTTGCTTGACATTAAATTTAACAATAATTTAATACACATCGATACGATAGTTAAAACTGTCCGTGACGCTCGGCTGCGGACAATGGCGGTCGTCAATTGAATCAATGTCCGATTTCCTGTGGATCAGATTCATTTCCTTTCATCCTACATTGTTCATTTGACAACACACTTTTCGGTCTGAGGAGCGCTGCCTAATTTGTTGATTGGTTTTAATACTACAAGTGTACTTGGTTAAAGTGGGCATGTGGATTAGGGTGGACGTATTGAGCCAAGTAGTTTCATGTCAGAACATGTTATCCCACGGTGGAACTCTGTCGCGGTAAAGCGATGTCGCTTGCTATCACTATGGTGATTCATAAGAGGTTGCATCACCGAAGTAAATTGAGTGAGGTCTTTGTCTAAGATGGTACTGTCTGATTATTATGATAAAAGGCCATCAAAATTGATATTCGTTAAATTTGAAAGCAGTATCCGATGCTTTTAAATACCTGTAACACCAATTGTCACCTGTATCACTAAAAGAGACCTGTATCACCAGTGTATATATGTATCATCAATAGAAATTTGTATCATTAATAGTCACTTGTAGCACCAATACACACCTGTCTCACCAACAGACACCTGCATCATTGTAGTGCTTGCTCTTACGTTGCTTGTAAGTATTTGTTGCAATTATAAACAAGGGCAAGTCTGCTGTAGGGGTATTGTGTAAACAATTGTAGATTAACCTTAAATAGTAATTAATAAAAACACCAGGTCAAGACCTGTATCACACATAGACACATGTATCACTAATAGAATAATAAGAAAAAGATTTACTACAATATTTTACTGGATTTTACCTTTACTACTACTATTAAGTATCTAAAAACAATATTTGTTGAGTTTGTTTGTTCGATACTAGTTTTCGTAGATAGTAGGATGCTTGACGGAATAGCCGTAAGGTGTAATAAAATGCTGCTAGATAAATGTCTCACAATGTATCACTATTACTCGTTAATAATAAAAATACATTGTTACGCCATATTGCTACTTCAGTTTTAATAGCCTGAAATGCAACAATATCTTATTTAATGTGTATTTTCGTATACTATAAGTAGGTACGTTGATATGCTTTGACTTTGACTTTGACATTACAATGCAGGGGGATAATTCTATTAACTTTTAGGCACCATTGTATGTAATCGTAGACAAAATGCCTCTCATTTACCTACACTTTTTTATTGATTGTCGCTGAGAAGGAATTGCGACTTGATTGTGGGCGGTTTTAATATGTACATTTGGCTTTTAAAATCGTGGCATTTATTGACCCAATTAGTATTTAGTTTCCGATAGTAACGGAAAACTGAAGCCTTAAACCACAACTGTCAATGTCATCAACAGAATTTAAAAAAATAGACCATAGAACCTTTTCTTTCCATCGTAGGCTTTAAAAAAACCGATAATCAAGTAAAACTATAAAGACTATTTATCTTTTCACTCGGCAGAGCAGTAATGTAGTAAACCGGACTTTATCGATGTTAACCGAAGTCAAGATTATCGGCTTCGGTTAGTTCCCACTTTGCTTCCGCGCCATCGCCGCCCGAATGCTTTTTTAGTCAAAAAGCTTTATCACTTCCGTGGGGACGTGGACTATGGGCAGTTATCGTGGATGTCGGGGTACTAGATGCGATAAGAGTATCATTTTGTACTTGGTATATTGTCAGTGGGTACGAAATTTTTAGGGATGAAATAAGCCGTTGCAATTTTTTGACTTTGGGCTTTTCTATTTTTCAGTACTCAAAAACTAATTTAGGTCAACCAACAATCGTGTCGCAAGTAGTTTTTTCATAGTTTTTAACTAGTAATAAGAATTGTAGATAGTAAATGTGTTTTATTTTTTTATAGTGCTAAAACTGTTTTTCTTTTTTGGAAAAAATCTTAATTTTTTTTTATAGCTTAACTAGTAATAAAAAAAATAACGACACTAGGTATAATTTTCTTTTTTTAATTATTGTTTGCAGATAATAATAAATATTTTTTTAAAATTATTTTGTTATATTCAATATTTGTGTGTCTTCTATCAATGATCCTGGCTCATTTGAGAAGTTTTGTAGTTGGTTTGTTATTATGCACGAATAAGCTGACTGTACAGACATTAAAATATTTAGTAAATAGTTTTTTATTAGTAAAAATAAGGTGTTTTATTTAGTTAAACCAATTTTTGTTCCAATTTGATTCTATTTTCTATTGTTTATTGAGTCCCTACGCCAGCTTTAGTTTTTTGCACCATCCAGTGTCGTAGTGGTTCAGGACCACGGAGCAGCGGACAACGCTGCAGAATGCAAGCACTGGATCACTTTTATAGCCGGACGCCGTAAAATAAATGTCGTGGTTCATCGCTGCTGTACCTAATGACATCCTACATGTAACACGATATAGTAAACATTGTCTGATCTAGGGAGACATTTACTACGGAATTTTGGTAACTTTAAGAACATTTTTAATACGTGAAAAGTAGCGACATATCACTTTTTTAAGCTTTTTTATCCTATCTTTTAGCCTATCTAGGAAAATCGGAAGGTAATGTCGGACTCTTATCGCTTCCCCATAGTTCCTTCTACCACCACGAGCCGGGAGCCCGGTATACACGTCATGATGCATGATTAGCACTCCTAAATTTGCTAAGCCTCCTAAATTTGATATTGGGAAACGTCTATAGGTATAGATTCGTTCGATGTAGATTGTAGACAATATAGATGACTTGTAGAATCTTTAGTATGTGTCTAGTCATAAGGTTTTAGTTCAATGATAAGAAGCAGCAAAGAGATTCACTGATGATCACAGGCATCTCTCAAGCTGATCCACATCACCCGGTTCTATGTCTTCCTCATTTAGTCCACCCCAGCCAACATTCAAAGGTCGTCAGTCCATCTAGCTTGGTAGCTTCTACCAAGCTAGATGGACTGACGACCTTCACGTTTCACGCTACATGCTTCCACGTTCTCTGTTGTTGTGCGGTTGTTTATGTGTGTGAGTTAATATATTTGTAAACGCATCCAAGATACAGGAAATTTTCTAGGGGAGCAATTATTAAAACGAGTACACTCACCTCAGATTTAAATTTTAGTCTTAGCTAGACTAAACGTCTCGTACTTATCTGCCGACCAACCTCATTTTAAGATGCACTCTCGTCCCCCAACATACCGCACCATATATCCAACAAACACAAATCAAGTCGGTACCATCGCAAGGCATAAACACGGCTCCTTATCACCGCATTATTTACGCGCTCGACGGCGACGGTCGATCGCAATATATTGCCGATTTCCGGCCACCGCTGGCGAGTAATACGCTTCCGGTACGCCCTGTGGCACCGCCCATGCCGCGTAACGCACTCTTATATGCTGATACGGAATTTTTTTGGACACAATTACGTCACAGATGGAGATGTTTTTAAGGACTTTAGTATTAAAAAAATCATAGTTGGTTATAGCACCCGTAAATATATTAAATACCATTTTGTGTACAGGCCATTCTCATTTTTTACCCAAGATAGATAGCGAAAGAAGGAGAAACATAAAAATACGCGATACGTGATTTATTTAAAAAATCCACATTTACCATCGTTGACCCATTGGATTAACTCCATCGTCGTTCTATTTCGAGATCGTAATTTAATTATCTGATTTCTTTACCCAGATGTAAAGACTCTCAACGTTTATTCTCGTCATCTACCTTCTTTGCTAGAACATTTTTTTTTATCACAAAACTAATATATTCCTCTGGAAACATCGCATAAAAAGCAACGTCTTGCTAAAAATTGCATATGTGCATAAATTGCATATATTTGCGAGGTCCGCTCATTTTTCACTGGACACATTAAGGTCATTGCGGAAGTAAGGAACCCTAAATAAATACATTCCATGGTTAATCGACGGTGAATGAAGAGTATGAGGGGAAATGCGCCTCTCATTTGTCCCCACTTGCGGAAAACAAAGTGGATATATTATGAGGAATTTTGCTTGAAAAGTGCGGCCATGATGTGTAACGAAAAACATTTAGAACGTACATTTTCGGTAAGATGCAAGTGGACACTTCATGTGTCCCAGACTTTCTCACGCTGCTTGGACTAACAAAATCAAATAAAAGATTTAAACTTGTCATGAAAGAGATGATACTTAGACATTAAAATATATACTGAGTTCTTTGAATTTTGCGATAAAACACATGCAATGCACTACTAGGTAGGTACGGTTATTGCTAGTCTTTGGGAATAATTAAAATATTAAAATATTATTGTTTGTTTTTTCTCTTATTCTGCCTTATAATTGGAACGCCCATAATAGTTTTTAATTTTTACATATTTTTTTAATGTGTTTAACGCACGTAGCATTAATTCTCTTATTGTATAAAATAGTGATCAGTGGATAATAGTGTTGGTTGTACAATATGTGCTATAATTTAAGTAATTAGTGTATAACATGCCATTGTAGGTAGTACTGTTTTTTATCCCTAATAAATAAATAAATAAATAAATTAGACAAAATACACGAAGATTAATTTGTTTATCTAATATTGTTTTGTTATGTGTATCTTCGACGTCACTGACATCGGTGAGGGAAAACATCGTGAGGAAATTTGAACTTGTATATACTAATATTATAAGCTGAAGAGTAAGAGAGACAGAAGAGTTAATGAGCTGTACAAAATTATAAAATGTAATGTATTATGAAATGTAGGCAAAGTATACTGTAACACTAGTGTAAAATCTCGCATATTACTGTAAACTATGTTTACAATTATAGGCTAAAGAGAGAGAAAAAAAAAAGAATTGAAGATTCAGAAATTTCTGTTCAAATGACAATTGATAATGATATTTAACTGTATGGGTTAAAGACACACATACCTACAACAAAATTGAAGAACCAACCATTATTTGTAAGTTTAGTACAGTTGATGAATAAACACAGTGCGTCGGTGGTGTCACCCCGTGCCTTGAGCGTGACTGGCTACCGACCTCGACTGGTAGGTAATTTCCGTAGCGCAATTAATCATTTTCTTCGACCTAACCTTTCTTTTCTATTACTCTTTGGCTTTTCATTTTCATTAGCCGACCTGTCTGTTTGCTAAAATGCTTTTTTAAATTCAATGGCATAGTTTCTTTAATATTATTTTGATTGATTGTTTTTGGTGTTAAGTTTTTGGTTGATTGGAGAGTGGTAGAGAACAAGCTGTCATCTGTACTTTACATTATGCATGTAACACACACAACGGTATACTTGTGCAAAACCCGACCTGAACTTTAATGCTGTGTTACTCATGTAATGTGCGGCCTGTATTCTGTTTTGTGTTCCTTAATTAAATAAATAAAAAAATAGTCGCGCAAAGAAGCCGAAAAGCAAAAGACTTGCATAAGTGTGATATAGGATGAATTAGCGCAAGCATTTGAGTCATTTGTAGGCACAACTGTGTCACGCTGATTTGTGCAAGTCTGAACTTCGTATCGTTACGTGTGTGGCTACCATTATGATACAATTACAGTATCTTGTAAGTTTTAAATACACGGTGGCTGGTAGCAGCTGGTAGAGAGTTAAGTTTCGGGAGAAATAGTAGGTATGCATGTAATCAGAGAAGCTATTGCAAATAGTATTCTTCTGTAACCTGATGTTGATCATCATAAAAATACCTACATGATTCTTGCTCCTTGTCTTAGTGAACAAATACAACTTTTGCTGTGGAAGCCTTTAAATATAACAAAAAAACTAGTTATTTCATACATTTTAATCGCGTATTGTGGCTATCTTTGAGGAGGCCTATTTCCAACAGTACGTCTACTATTGGCGACTGTTGATTCTACAATAAAAGTTGATCATATTCATGAGTACTTTCAGAGTTTCATCCCCTGAATAATGGCCAGTCAATTATAAAAAAGCATGTATAGTTCAAGGCAGCATATAGGTACCAAGCAATACTAATTAATAACTGTACCATCCAATAAGCAACAAATGAAGGGCTGAAGCAGGCACGCGTTCACTCAAGCACACTCGGCAGTCGCCGTAGCCACTGGCTGTGATTGCTGATTGGCTTATTGATTGAGCTGCTGATCAATATGCCAATATATGTATAAAATACTTAACTTCTTATCAATAAACCTGGAGTAAAGTTACACTAAACCTTAATGGAATATTTATATCAAAATTTAAATTAATAACAACCACACGCATACACAGATATTTTGCTTACTTACATTTTTAGCTTACTAATCTAAATAAAATTAATACGGCGATCTCGAAACGACTATCTTGCCTATTACTGACTGACTGACGTGATGGATCAACGCACAGCCTAAACCGTTCATCGTAGAGACCTGAAAAAAGAGTGTGTTCTTTGTATGACGTAGGCATAATTAAAGGAATGATTTTTCGAAATTGTGCCCCTTAAATTAAAGTAAAAGTAGCAGAAAGTAAATATTCTTTTTCTTACGGCGTGAAAGCGAATGTATTTGCCGACTACGAGTAAGTAAGTACCTATTTATCATGTAGTAGTTTATAATGAAGAGCAGTGTGCCTCTCGCTCTGCAGTGGGACAATAAAAGGTTGGTATTTTAAGGTAAATAAATCTTAAATATCTTGGGACAACTCACACACGGCTATCTGATTCCAAGCTAAGCAGAGCTTGTGTTATGGTAACCAGACAACTGATATAAATACTTATAAAATTTATAAATACATACATATTATAGATAAATTACACCCAGACACAGAACTAACAATCATGCTCATCACACAAAGTTTGTCCTGGGTGGGAATCGAACCCACGACCTCCGGCTTAGCAGTCAGGGCCGCTAACCACTAGACCAACAGGCCCGTCAAAGGTATGTTTTTATTTGTAATAAATACGGAAATGAACCTACTTTAGGGTGTTCCTTACATAAACGTAAACTTACCTACCACTGGCCACTGGTTTCCATTTCTCCTCACAGTTGATTACCTAATTGGACGATAAGCACATAATAGGTACCTACTCGAGTGTTTCTCCAATAATTACGTTTTTTTCTAATTAAGCAACAGATGGAGGGTGCGGGGAATACGCGCTCAGTCAAGCATACTCGCCAATGCGGTCGGTAATTGACTCATTGCTATCCATGTATCTAATGAGTCGGGCTATATGTACAGTCAGAGGAAAAAGTGCTGAAACACCTAGAGCTTCGTAACCTTTTAGTGAAGATAAAGAGAAGGCTATTTGACAAAAAAAATGTCTTAATATGGGCCACGAACTATTTGGCGGTAATTTTAATTATTTTAAAGGTTGTTCTGAAAATAAAACATGTATTAAATTATTGGTATATTGGATCTTTTTTTTTTTTCGTTGGTAAACATCTTCAAATTACTCCTTCCGCCCTGGGTGGGGCGAAAGGGACTGTCAGAATTTTACTGACTAAAAAACCACCCTGTTCCTTCTGTTGCCCTTTACGTTCCGGGGCCACGGTATCCTGTTAAGACGTATAAGACGTGTCGTGTACTCATTGTTATTTAATAATTATAATTATGATGACGTCACGGACCACTTCTGGTGCTTTTAGGGACCGAATTTTTCTAACAATTTACAAAAGATTTACCTATTTAAAAATTTATTAACTTTTTTTCCCCCTGTACTCAAGTGCGTGTGTACCTAAGTACAGAAAGATTTTATTTTTTGTTTATTAATTAAACCTACGTCTAACGACGTTAATTAGTAAATTAATATTGTGCTTTAAGTAGCTTATAAAAATCTTTTGAACTTATTTCTGTATGAGTAATGAAAATGAAAATCTGCAAAGAAAATTTTTAAGGTATTTACGTAGGTACCTACTATTTACGTGGGCTAAGTAGTTAAGACCCACGCAAACAGCAGGTGGCTTCTGGCAGAGGTATTATGATTTCTTTGTGACGTCAAATACTTTTAAAGTACAGCAACAAATTTAGTGATTGCGACACTTTAGTGCGTAGGTAAGTCCGCACCCTATATAGTCAGGAGTCACCAACCGCGCTGGTGAGATTGTCTTGTATAACAGGGGTGGTCAACTTGATCACTCTCAAGGTCTACTGTTTACTGGCTAGACTGCGACATACCAAGTAACTACACATAACTAGTCCTTTTTTCATAGACGTTAGAGTAATTGATTTTGCATATAAACATATTCCCGAGCTTCTTTGATTTTAAGCCTGGAGCATTTACTTTTTAACACGATATATATATTAGTCGTGGCCGTGACGGACCGTTTTGCATTTTTTGGATAAATACATACAGAAGGCACAATCACCAGTCTGTTGCTCAACGCAGTTTGGCGACTGTCAGACTTATAAGTGTTCACCTTCACCGATGTCAATAGTGTCCAAGAGTCCAAGATAAACTTAGAAACCACATACTATCTAAGAAATGGAAAATATCACATTGGGCTGTAGGTACTCGGTTGCAAACCCACAACCTCTGTGCATGAGATGTGTGATGTCTTATCCACTTGGAAGTAAGGGCTATTTTTGAATTATAAACGTAACTAAAAATACGGCTAAAAGAGAGTGCAACACGGTTTAAACTGCCTTAAATATTACAATGCAACACGTCAACTATGACATAAACAAATAGCCAGACGAAAGAACTTGTACCGCTAACATCAAACACAATATAATTAGTAACGGTCTAGGAACAAAAAGTAAAAAAGCCTTCACACATCTTACATAGCACGTTACGATGATTGATAGCACACGGGATGATATCAACGCGGCGATGGACACAAAAAACCCACTTCCTAATGATGGGCTTTTTAAAATATACGAACGGGGAACGATACTCGTCACCTCGGCAAATGGCGGCGATATGTTACTGGCATCAATCCTCCATTCTGCTCACGTCTGCGCCACGGGATCTAATTAATTATGGTAATTAAACAGGCCGATAACACAAAATAGATAGGTGCAGAAGTTTGATTCCAAACGACCACCGAAAACAGTCAACTAGACCCAGATGCCAACATACAGCTGTCTCAAAGTGTCTCAAACGAAAGCCAGTCGCGAATGCAAGTACGTGAAGCGTGTCTGTGTGTATGTGTTGTATGGAACAAGACTTCTGTATCTATCTCTATTGTATTAAGAGGTAGGATGTACGGATCGCTTGAATCCCACGTGGATTTATGGTGGTTTGATGGCGTTTCGAATGGTTGAAGCCGATGTTGAGTAGTTGAAATGGTGGAAAATGTGAATTGAATTAAGGTAAGAGTTTTCGATATGTGTGCCATTTATTAAGTGTCTTGTCTCGCTCATACCTATACAAGGTGCAATTTTGCATCCTCGTCGAATTTAATGAGGTACTATGCTAGTGATTCTCAACTTAAATCAAAAATAGAATATTAAGTTTTTTTTAATTTTTTTTTTGTTTGTGATTTTTGAATTTGTACGTGTATTTGAATTTGGACGAATTTGTCGTCTTGCTGCTGGGTTTAGACAAGTAAGGTGATAAACCAGCACGCATACAGCGATGTATTGCCTACCGCCTACACAACGGGGTGATTCTGTACTTTAAAAGACGTGTATTCTGAAATAATGTGAAACAGTTTTTAATCAACTAAAAAACAACAAAATGTCTGCTGGTCTATACATTTTTATGATTTAGGCAGTGTACTTTTTGTCACGATATTCTTTCCACCGTATATTCTAGAAAGATGCTTAAATATTAAGTTTTTCCTAAAAGTATTTTAAACACAAAAATAACTGCAAAAACTTCAAAAATGATAAAGATAGACATCCTAAAATACTCACTTTTAAGTCACAAATAGTTCGACAAGTAATTAAAGTTCGTAAGAAGTTCCATGCGAAGAGTACGTGATAGATATGAAAGTACGTAGGTATGCTAGTACACAAGAATTCAAAGTACATACTTACATGCGCTTCGTCCTCTTCGCGTTCTAATGATGGGACTTAAGTTATGAATGATCAGCGGGTAGACGGATTGCCTATAACATGACAGTATTTGCAAGAAACAGATTATCAAATATCCAACCGATAGAAAAAAAAGAGGTTTGATGCAGCATTCGAAGATAATTATATCTAACTGAAATTACAGAATACTTTATGAAACAAAGTCATAATGATTCTTTTTTGCCAGTTTATTGGAAGCCAGCAAACTGTACCTTGATTGCGTACTTAGGATATTTTTTTAAGACCAATTCTCAAAACAAAAAACATTCAAAATCTAGTCGCAATCTCATCTTAGCTACAATCCATGTCAAAAACTTGTCAAAAATATAAGCAAATTAGAGATACTTTTGACAGATTGAGACTGACATTTAAATGATCAAAGATTGTTATCAAACTTACTGAAATTGGCCCTTGGATCAGTCAGAAATGACAATATAAAAAAAATAACATAAAGATTTTGTTACTGCCAACCAGCAACAATTTTGTTAAACTTACAGCTTTTGGACCTTCTGATCTGTCAGAACTGTCACTAGAAAAAAAACTGACGTAAAGATTTTGTTACTGCGAACCAGCAACAATTTCTCAAGCACCTTCAAGCCGCTTCAAGCCACCGCTTATGTCTAACACCCCACTCATACATTCCTGACGAAGAATGATGCTTTCGGCTGCTTGCGAGTAGGTAGTGCTTTGTTCGAGTGATTAAGTGCCCCGGACGGCGTTGCTAAGCCCTTCAGCTAATGAGCCAAGTCAGTATTAATCATTGCATGACGAACCGGACGGACGGACTTTCGTGGGTGGTTACTATTGTGGCTTTAAAACTTTGGATTCTAGATGGACTAGGCTAGTGATTTACTGAAGTCTGCAGCTGTCACTTGCGAGAACGTAGTGTTGTGACATTTGGCGTTCAGTTTTACTACTTCCGTATTGTGACGAATACGGAAGACTAAGTCCATCCCTGGTGTTGGCAGAGCTTTGGAAAAGTAAAATGACAGTTATTTTCGCAATTACTATAACAAATATTCTTGTAAATCTAAACTAAAATAATAAAGCGGTTTTTTTTCTAGTTTGTTTTCTTAAACGTATTTATTTGTTTATGACTGTCAGATTTATGAGAATAGTATCTACATGCCCACGGGAGCGGAGCGGTAATCAATGATGTACGCGGGTTCAAACAACTGAGCGGACGAAATCCCGGGAAGAAGCTAGTTAATGTGATAAATGTGTGAGCTATCAAATTAATATAGAGGAGGTGTCGTTAGTTAAGTGTGGAACTACTATCACATAAAATCACGCCTGTAATCCCCGAAGGGTTAGGCAGAGGTGCACCCATTAGTAACACCCACATTTCGCCAGTTATGTTTTTAGTCCCATGTAATAGGGGGCGAGCCTATTGTCGTCAACCGGGCACTAATCCAGACCCCGAGGCTGCTACTGAGAATATTCCAGATGGAAAAACCCAATAACACTTTGCCCGACCTGGGAATCGAACCCAAGACCTCATGCACAGCAGTCCTGCTTGCGACCACTAGACCAACGAGGCAGTCAACTACCAACACCGCTAACACCAACAACCACTGCACTGAACTGCTATCATTTTTATATAATTTTATGTATATTTACAGGGTTTAAAAATACACATCAAATAGCTGTTAATTACGCATATTGTATTGTACTGCAAACTTTTAACAAAGATTATTGTTGGGAAACATCGTTTTTTTTTAGTGAAAATCTGTACTGTTTATGATAGTGAGCAAAAGCAAAAAGGTTGCGGGTGCTGTGTAGGTTTTGTGTACTAACAGTGTATTTCAAGTTTAGTTATAACATTAGAAAAGTCTTCATAAAAGTGAAACTAGAAGGCTGCGGTAGGTATATATACATATAAGTACATAGAGAACCTATAAATCAGTCGCCTGCGTAACATATAACAGAACTATAGCAATATTGCAGCAGCATATTGTATTCTTTTAAGGTTTCATTCGTTTTCAGATCTATGATTTCTTGAAACATGTATTGAGTAGATGAGGCGAAAGGACTATGTAAGGATCGTAGCAGGTGGCGTTGTGTAGTTTCTGCCTACCCCCATGGGAAAAAGGCGTGAGTTTATGTATGTATGTGTGTGTATTGAGTACTTTCTTTAGTTCAATAGAGGCAGTTCAATTGGGTAGCTGACACCACCAATCAATTAACGTACTTTAATTACCTCAAAACGCAACTTCTCCACAGATTTTGTATGGTAAATTGTACCTGTGACGTCACGAATTTGGCAACTCAATTACAAACCATTTAATGATTTTAAAGCAACTAGAAATCTAATTTAATGTTAATTGAAAATTAATTGGATTAACTGCCTCGTTGGTCTAGTGGTCGCAAAGCGCGACTGCTGAGAATGAGTTCTTGGGTTCGATTTCTAGGTCGGACAAAGTGTAATTGGGATTTTTCATCAGGAATTTCTCAGTAGCAGCCTCGGAGTCTGGATTTGTGCTTGTTGATGGCAATAGGCTCGCCTACATGGGACTTGAACATTACTGGCGAAACGTGGGTGTCCTAATGGGCTCACCTCTGGCTGTCCCTTCGGGGATTACAGGCGTGATGCTATTTTAATATAATTAGATTTTTAGGGCTAAAATAAAATGTTTTTAATAGAAGCTGTGTCTTGGAATTATTGGTTATCGGTGTCAACTACCAAATAAGTCAGTTATTCGTTTTACTCATAATTAACTTGCAAAGGTTGATTGATGATTTCCATCAAAAACATTGTATAAAGGTGTTTAAACTCAACGTACTTATTCTACCCGAACATAGGTTACAATTACGTAACCACAAGGATTATGTAAACGGCGTGTCTTGTTATTCAAAACAAGCGGTAAGTTGGAGCTGATAGACATCGAAAATCGCTACCCTCAGATATCAGAGGTCAAAATCGAAACGTCATTACACGTGTCGGGATTTGAATAACTGGCAAAGTGCGCATGAAAAAAACCAAGCGACGTGTTTCGCAGCGAGGCCCGCGGATGACTGATCCGTCGCACTAACTAATGTTCTTTTTTTGAAATACCTTTTTTATTTTTAAAACCGCACAAAAGGCAAAGACGCATGAGTTATGCCGACTTGTAGTTTTTACGATACGCTCGGCTTGGATTAAATACTTTTTTTTTTAAATATTTCTTTTCGTTTGAGAACGTGTTGGCATGTGACATTAAAATGACAAATTAGCTAATTATTCTTAATCCGTTTGAATGCTTTGATCGTATGCTTCGGAGTGATCGCCTGTCACGACGCATATTGTCGTTTATTTAATGCTATGATTTGATTGGCTGAGACTTAAGTTCATTGGCATCGGGTACGGCATGCAAAAACTGTCATTACCGCTTTAGGTGTTTTAAAAAGGTTAAGGTTGGACCTGCTTTTTTTCCTTAATGCATTTAACAATATATTCTGAATACAAGATTTTAAAAAAAACGTAGTGACTTAGTTATACCGTATTTCGGTAGGATTCTCAGAGGCCTAATGATTGTCATTCTCTAAATTTAATTTGACTTTTTTACCTTCTATGTTTTAATTTATCTACTATCCTTTTTATTATATCCTACAAGTTTTTGCTCGCGGCCTCGCCCTCGTATAAAGTAACTTTGCGTAAAGTATGTTGAACTATTATCCCAAATATCGGGATAAAAAGTATTCTATTTGTAAATCCAGGAAATAGTCTATCTATGTGCCAAATTTCATTCATATCAGCCTAACGGTTTACGCGTAATTGAGTAACAAACATCCAAACATCTTTACAAACTTTCACATCTATAATATTAGTAGGATATGTTGTTTCAAGCACCAACCTATATCTTAATATTAATATTATCACCTAATTTAAAAAGCTTACTAGCAATGTTCAAAATAAGACTGAATATTTTACCTTATTGACAGTCAAAAAACTCTCTAATAAAAGTAAGCACAACGAATTTCAGAATAGGGTAGTGAGCGAAAAATACAGGGTTTACGAAAATTCTTTTTCGTCTGTATCTGTTTTGTGCATATTATTATTATGATAATAAGAGCGCATTACCCGTTTGGCCTGCCACGGATGCGTTTATTTTTCGTTGGGAATCGCGAATGTACTGGGTTTAACGCGGTGTATACGCCGGTTTATGAGATTTGATACTTTTTGGGTTGGCAGCAGCTGTTATGAACTTTAAGAGTGTTTTATCACGATGTAGGTTCATGTGAATAAACCGGCAGTGCCAGGATAACAGATAGCAATTTTATGGCATATAGGTAATTCGATTTTCTGTAAACTTTGTAGATGTTGAATTTTGATCAAAAATAACAAAACTTGTTACTAAATCTTTGATTAGCTGTAATTACATATATCATACATTGTTTAATGAGTTAAAAAGCACTTTATTTTTCAAGTTTCAACAGTTTATTCTTCATTACAACATTTTACATCTTCTTATTTAGTCACGGCTTCCTATATCAATTGAAACAAATAATCTTCAAGCGTACCTATACTTTACAAATACAACTTTCGCGATTCTCCAACTTTTATACATAAAATTCACTTCTGATAAAACTATAACTCGTCAAGTATCAAGACTATCTAATCCTCCCGTGATCCACAATAGACAGGTACAAGCGTCGAATGCCGGAGAAAGCGCCATCTTGCTTGTACACTTCAGTACGAAAATGGATAAACTTCTCTTATTTTTTTTAGCAAGTAAGTTTTTTTCGTTATATCTACGTAGACGTAAGGCTATTAAGACTAATTGTATTCTTAGAGAGAAACCTAGAAAAACATGTCAATGAAGTGAAAGCCACCACACATCCGATTGGATTCTTTACTGAAGATATTCGAACATCAAGAAAATTACGTTTTATTTTTGTTTATTTCCATGTAAAGGGCTTAAAAAGTCATTTATCGAAGCCGTGACATATTCTTCCCATCATTGAGATAATTGTTTTGTTTAAGACCATACCAGGGAACTTTGTAGTGACGAAGATATGGAAGGTCAAAGTTTCAACTCTTTAAAATGTAAACTAAACTTTAAATACTTTTACAATCCTTGTACTGTTGCGTGCACCCATAAGCACACAACAGCTAACATTACATCGCGTGCTAATTTATTTAACGATTTTTCACACTAAAAATTAAAATCGTATCCCAGCAATAATTCTCGCCTAATATTACTTAGTTTGATGGTCAGAACACGTAGTGATTGTTATTTGCGTTGGAAATTAAATTTTTATATCTGTTAGATTTGTTAAATTAAGTTAAATTTAGTCTACTTAGTCTGTATGCAAAGTGTAATTAGTGTATTTAAGTTACAAATGTTCTCAAGTAAGTGAAATCAGTGTAATTTCTTATTGAGAAATATTTTTTTTAACCATAGTTAACGCCTAAATTATGTGTCTTGTAACAGCCCGTAAATGCCCAACCTTTAAGATCCATCAGCCTAATAGGAAGCACAAACTATATCTCCAGAGATCCTATTGATCAGCTATTGGTGATTCAAATGCAATCTACTAAAGGATATTAATCAAAGGTTACAGCAATGACCTTACCGTACGTACCATCTCCGAGTCGTGTTAATATGATCGGGTTTGCTAAGACATACGAGCTCATCACTCCAGTGAACCGCATGTAACTTTGTGACAGAAATACAGTTTGTATGTAGGCCTCCTTTGAGCTCGGCCATTCACCAGTCACTGGGCAGGACAAAGCATTGTGAGCCAAGATCAATGTCTTCAATACCTATGTGGGCACTCAAGAACGGCTATGTGCACACGGACACCGGCAAGCTGCCATAATCGAGAATGTTACGAGGCCTATACCTATGTATGGCCGCACATACACCTACGTGAACACAGTGTATGGAAACCTTTGTGCCGATGACCGTTCATGTTGGCACTTGTGTCCTATAATTAGCGTAGAGCGATTAATTAATAGGTAATGCAGGTCTGTGGCGAATTTATGCGCCATAGCTATGTATAATTGTATATGGTACCGTTATGCTCTAAATAGATAGCTCGAATATGCTGATTGGCGAGCCGGCCTTTGTCCTCCGAATATACGAATTGGTTGCTATGAATTGGTTACGGTTGCAATTTGTTAATAGGGATTATTCATTTCAATTCCTAATATCTGAATGCATTATTTTAGTATATTAGGATAAATGATACTCTGTACGTTTTGTCTGATGGATTCTGAATCCATTATGTTTGAAAAGAGCTTATGTATATGCAAATTTGTTTTTGAAACAGCTTCTTTCAGGGTCCCCTCGCGGGTTCGTACGCGCCGGCGCAAGGTTACGGCACGCTAACCCAGCATAACAACATTTGCAAATGTAAACTATTCTATTGAGCGCATCAGACAATGTACTTTACATTAGATCGTCGCGGCACGAGCAGTAGGGCGTTAATTCACCGGAGACACCCAAACAAACGCTTTGTGAGATTCACCTGTTGGCTCTATAGGTCAATGTTACAGCACACAAGGAGTTTAGCGAAACAGACTTTTGTGGCTGGTGGTTGAATGGCACGCAGAGGCGCGCCGCCGCCATTGTCAGCGCGGACAATGGGACATATGCGCGATTGAATCGTTTGGATGCGACTTGCGTCTCGATTGAAATTGAGAGTGCGATTCGAATCGTGTTTATTTACAGATTGTAAATTTATTGAGCGGTGATGTTAAGTGCAGGTTGTTAAGGTGAAGGAGATTTTATCATGTTCGATTCGATATCTTAATAGACCATATTGTATTGCATCTTAATTGAATTGTTAAGACTGGATGTTAAATGATTTTGAATTAAAATGACGATAAAGATTATTATTATTATTATTTTCTAATTTAAATTTACGAGGCAATCCTTCGAGCACATTTTCAGTGGGCTTGATGCATAAGAATTTTTTGATGCTATTTAGCTTTTTTTTTCATTATTTTTGTGTTTTATAGGTCATTTTATTTATTAAGTTGTCATTTTGTTTATTTATTTAATATATTGTGATAAATTTAGTATTTAATAAAATATATCTAAGTAATAAATTTTCTTTATTATGAGTAGCTTAAAATACAAAATAAAAGTGTTAAATATAAGTAAGTACGTGTTACATGCTAAACCATTAAAGGTGTTTCAAAATGACAGCTTTACTAAATAGTAATGAATCGGTATTATTATCAATATTTGTCAAAAACCAAAAACTCAAAATTTTTCATTTATTATGTCAGATAAGCATCAACATCTTTTTCAGCCTTGTTTTAAATGAAGGTAGGTATTTAATTTTTAAAAGCTTTTATTACTTGAATGTGTTTGATATTCTTGCTTAGAAAAGTTAGGAAATAATAAAAGCTCTTAAATACACAGCTTGCAGTCAGGAAAGGATTGTTTAAAGGCGCGCCTGCCTACAAAAACATTTCGTCAAGCTGCAAAAATTTTTAACGCAAACACACACCGGTATTATGAAGTCAGATTAGTAAATATTCCCAAATCAAACATTTACTAAGAAAACACGCTACTGGTTGTCCGGACAATAGTTGTATGGTACCCTCAAAACCACTTAACATGGGGCTGACAGGTTAGTTCAATCACTATTATACGCCCCGAGGCCAGCGATTGGAGTGTATTTTTTCAATGAAATATATTTTTTCATTCAGGGACTCATATCGACAAGAGGTTCTCACGGTAACACAGATTTAACAAACAATTTTGCACGTCGCTACCTCCGCATTGTGGCTTACATAACTGAGCCGAAAACAGAATCCTTACAGCTAAATAAAGTTTAGAATTGTAAGAAAACAAACATGACGTCAGCGGTCAACATTGCATAAAAATTGTAGTACCAAGCAGGAATAGATTAGGGAACGAAACGCAACGGTTATGAAACACGTCGCGACGTCATGGGCTGGTCGGCTAATCGATCGCGAGAACAATGTGACGTAATACGGCGGGGGTGCGGTCCTCAGGGAGAAGGGGACGCAGTTCGCAGTCCAAATATTTACCCTGGCATATGTTTGGTTTCTTTTCCTTCGCCTCATATATTTTTACTTTGATCGTGTAATGGGGCCTGGAGGCGGTTTCGATTTGTCCGATATTAATTTCGTCCGCCTCGCTGCTGTGCTGCTGTAACAATCACTCGGGGTAAATAAACTGTTGAGGTTTGGGAAACCTTGTATATGAGAAGATTACTGACGGTTCACACTAGAGGAGCTTGTGGGTAAAATAACAGCCGCACGGGTCGATCCGTCAGGTTAAGCTACGCTTGCCGGGGTTGGACAGTGAATGGGTGACCATTTTTACACACCGAAACTCATCCGTGCCTCGGAAAGCACGTTAAGCCGTTGGTCCCGTCTGTCATACGCGGATCTTTGACAGCCGTTACGGGTCGCCAGAAGCCCGAAAGTCTGACAACCAGTACTACCCAGTACTACCCAGTATTACCCAGTTACTGGGTTGTGGATGTCAGTAGCTGTCGCTCCATGTAAAATACTATTATTCAGCTGCATCCGGTTAGACTTGAAGCTGACCCCAACATAGTTGGGAAAAGGCTAGGCAGATGATGACTGACGGTTCGTACTACAGCTTTGTCGAAAAAGTCGTCACGAAGTGTGAATGAGCGCGTGATATTTTAAACGTAGTAGTTTGAATAAATAAATCAATTTGGATGATTTAATTTTAGTAAATTCCCCATTGTAATCGTGTCACCATTTTGTTGACAATCAAATTGAATATGTGCAATAAAATTAGTGGCCGTGCCCTCACTAGGTATGGTGACCAACTATTGTGACATTATTAGGACAATAAATATTATAACGGTTATGGAAGTGTTCAAAAATTTGAATAGCAAAAACATCTAGGTTGCTTTCAATTTCCAATTTACTTTTAAACTAATATAGTAATTTGAAGGTTTACATTTTTACAGTTTTTTTTAACAAATTTTAATTCTATCACTTAGAAAACGGTGGCGTGAGGAGTAAAAAGCTACACGATACAGGTTGACAAAACTATCTTACAATCGTTATACAAATAATGACTTAACGCTTAAATGTGAACCTAAAGGAATTCTCACACAATCCAAATTCAAAAATCAAGACTATCCCACAAAGTGTGTGCCGCCACGCCATCCCTATTCGAGGGGCTAGGGCTGTGCACACTTGAATTGCACGTTTAATGAATTGCATTAATATTGCATTACCGGGTAACTAGCCGGCCGCGCCCTCCACGGTAAACAATCATTAGAGCGCTGCAGCGCTGCATAGCTGTTTGAACTACCAGATTTGTTTGCGAATACAAATTGACATTTAGATGTTTTGTGTTTCCAGATTGATGTAAAGTTCGGGGCTTGAGTTTTGTTATTTTGCATGAATTTGTATTATGAATAATAATTGTGGATTTAAATTTATATTTTGTTGAGAAGTCGCGAGGTTCTAAAGTATAATTAATATAGTATATAACTTGTAAAAGTTAGACCACTCTCGTTACAAAGCAAACACTATGGATCTCTTAATTAATTTAGCGTTTAACATATTAAGGACACATCACTGCTTACCAGCCAAATGGTTCAAAGTTGACAGAGACGGAATGATTTTTACAATACTTTTTGCGGAAAATATATTCAGCAATGAATACCACAAGAAGACCCTTAGTCTGATCAATAAAATGTCCTTCTTAGGTACTATGTAAAATGTGAAGGTACCTACACACCACATAAGTTATGTAACGATAGCCATTTTCAATCACGCAACTATCAATCACAGTGTACGCTGCGTCCGGCGGCTACATACTCAAATATGTACGTCGGTTACTAAGCGACGGCCGTTGTCTGTCCAACTAATGCCGGCCGTCGCTACCGGAAAATTGGACAGCACCGTCTGCCCAATCACACGCGACACTCCACGCAGATTAGCACGCTCGACCAATGCCCAGTTTGTCCCGCACCACGCTACCGATACGCGACCGCGAAAATTTACACTCGTCGTTCTCCATTGAACTCTAAATCCGGCACTCCGCGCTCCCTGTACCACTTGTCCCAGTATTGTACGTCGACAATTTTCACTTCGCCGCCAGCCTCAGAAAGTCCACACCGGGTTACGCGTAGGTACAGGTATTGAAACCATACACGCCTTTCCGTCCCTCAGTCCGTCCTGAAATGATATTAGTGGACACCCTCGTACATCTTTTTGTTCGCTTAGCCGACGCTCACTTGTAATTGCAACACTTAGGTGTTTTTGTTTGTCGTGTTTGTACAAACATTTATCACGATTAACAAAAGAACAAGTCGATTTCACGAAAGAAATAAATTAGGCGTGTGACCCGACTGCAATTTTAAACTGGGTCTCATTAATCGATTCCACTTCATATTGAAAGGACGTCTCCGAGCACGTCCGACTTTCGAACCAAAAAAAATAACCCACCGACGTGACACGGGTAAGTCGCCATCGCGTTGCGGAGAGCGTTCCGCCCCATTCAAATCTTTACTTGGCATTCTAAGTACCGTCGGCGGCTTTAATTTTTTAAGGCTGACTACAACGCCCATACGGTATTCAGTTCGCGTTCTCACCATACTCACAGATATGTACCTAGCTAATAGTGTCCCGCGTCTGTTGACCGAAAAGATCTACGGCATCAATTGACGTGTGTTTGTATTCTGTGCTTAGAAACAGAAGCATTAAAGTTTAAACTAAAATGCAGAACGGTGGCAGTTATGATGTGTTGTGGTGGCGAGATGTCGCTGGGAGTAGTTTGCATAGTTATGTGCGCGTTTATCTAAGCTATATCGGTGGGTACAGCCGCCTGGGCCGGCAGGTCGCTCGGCAGCTTGCCGGAGGTTTAATAAATGTCTGAAACAGGGGATCGGCTTAGCAAGCACATACGACGTCGGGGATTTCTAAGAACGTGTCTAGGTCTACAGATTGGATCCCCTCTGCTGTTCCTTAAGGAAATGTTGTAGAATTTGGATTCAAACCTTTTAGAGTTTAATTGGGAGGTCTTCTACACTGTCTTTGTATTTCAATAAAGATACTAAAATATTGAAAAATAATTCGCAGGTCTACACACTTACCAATATTAAACGATAAATGGAAAAAGGTTAATTCATACTTTTTTTATGAAATGATTATAACTACGTATGGTATTGTACAAACCGAGCAGCGCGGCGCAAGCCGTCGCTCGTAGTTATTTTGTCGCCATGAGTAGTCAACTTGTGGCGAATGAATTGCTGTCGTTCCTGCAACAGAAACTGGACGTGATGGACGAGGTGTCCGCAATCCAGATCTGCTCAACCAACTTCAGCGAGGAAGATATAGCTGCTTCCAAGCTGCTTCTGTACAGGTCGGTAAACAAAGCTGACCAGATGGTGTCCCGCCGGCGTGACGGGACTAAGAAAAGCCTGCAAGATATTATCACGCTGTTGAAAGAGACCGACCCTGACGACGTGCCGACGTTTGTGGCGAAGGATTTGAACAAGCTTCCTCCCGTCACTTTCGACCATGTCGACGTTACGTGCCTATTGAAAGACATCGTTTATCTTAAGGCCAGCCTAGCGGATGTGCAGAAGAGATTGGATGCATCCCAAAACACCATTGCTGATTTGCGTAATGAATTAACAGAGTTTCGTAAAACTGTAGCGGTATCTGGGTCACCATCGAGTGCATCTAATGTCAACATGCGTCGCGGAGCGTGCCTCAATTTATCGGGGGCAAGTTTCGCGTCAGCAGTTATGTCTTCGTCGTCGCCGAACAATGCAGAGCGTGCGTCATGCGCGCCCCGCAACCCTGCACTCGCCCCTGCGGCTGCTCCTCGTGTCGCCGCTCGAGTTACCGGACCCGCTGACACAATTTCTGTGTCTAAAGCGCCTGTGAGAGTTAACGACTTCGCCAACGCTCCCGCAAAGAAGCCTGTGCCTGAAAAGGCATCGAACCGGGCTGATGATGATGGTTTTGTGACGGTGCAGAGGAAGAAGCGCCGACAAAGAACCAACAAGAACCGCTGCGGCACAGCGCCTATCAAGCCCGACTTCCCTGTTCGAGCCGCCCAACAGGCCGAGAGTGCAGTTGCTTGAATCGCGCCGCAATGTCAACTTCAAGGCGTTCGTGGTGCGAGTACCTACTTGCTACCTGCACCTCGTCATGGCAGAGGACTTTTGGCCGCAAGGTGTTATGTTCCGTCGTTTCCGCGGACAAGTGCCACACGATCGCACAATGACAGTGCTTGAGTGAAGTGTGTTTTACTAACATAGTTTTAAGTTTATACACTAACACACTTTGTACTATTATGATATATATGTTAGTCTGTAAGGTATTTATCTATGGGCCAAAGTAGCCTGAAAATAAATGATTTATTATTTATTATTATTATTATTATTGTATATAATTATTATAATGATACCGTAATATTGATGCACTCATTCTAAAACCTTTCCACTCACACATACTAACACAGCTGAAACAGACAATCTACTTCAAGTTCAGCAGAAGAAACGTATGCCTTCGACTTAATATATCTACACAACACCACGCAGTACTCCACATTATCCTAACTCAAGAATTAGGTACAACAAGTAGGTACGGTAAGTACGTAGTGTCGTTGTATTTACTCCATTACCCGTGGAGGCCGGTTCGTATCAACTATTTATGGTGTTTGAGGCGCTTCATAAATATGCAGCGGTAGGCGCTCGCCTTGCCGACACCAGCTATTCAGCTCGCTTGCGTGTGTGGCAAGCGATGAGCGATTGACTGGATACCATCCGATATAAAAATAAACAATAAATGTAGCTGCTTTTACAAAATAACAGAAGGCCAATTCTACTAATTAAAAACGTTCATTTAGTTGTACTCTTATCTCAGCGACAATGAATTTAATATAGAAAAAAATAAAGCTATTATTGACAGATTCAGATTGAGGTTAGATTGCGATATTTGTTAAAAGTTAGTAGAATTACCCCCTATTAAAATATTTACAAATTAGTGCTCCTGCCGCAACGAGTTTGCTCGCTGATAAAATACTTTGTTGGTTACATTTTTGGAAAAAGTATGTATTGAGGACTATTACGGATGTATTGATGGATGAATAGATGGATTGAAGAATGTTTGTTGCCCTTTCACGCTAAAACGACTGAACAGTATTAGCTGGCTGGTATACATATAGATAAAGATAACTTGTATCCCGTTTTTATATTCCCGTATACTTTGGCCTATCTCTGAAGTTTACGCAGACGAAGTCGAAAGCAGAAGCATGTAGAAACGTGTAACTAATCGCTGTCATCGTAACACATGGCACCGCCTCCTTAGCTCCACGGTTGGTTAGCTGCAACGCTCTGTGCGTTACCTCACTTTCAAGAGAAACTTTGCGATGTATTTTCCAGTGCATTTTTTAGAGTATCGCTTTTGTAGACCTCGCTTGTTTTAATACTACAGTTACCTATGTAAGATTTTTTTATGTACGCTGCTTGTAGGTAACTACCACATAAGATAAGGCACTGGAAAATCGGAACTTAATGCTTGTTAGTTGAAAAGTCTATTGCGATGTCGATGAGATATAATATAATAAGTGCTATTCCATTATTATCTATACATATAACAAACACGAGTTTAGATCGTGGTTGGTTAAATATTGAGACAAATATAATGATATAATAGGACTTTTAGAGTAAAATGTCTAATGGTTCCGAGTTATACACGTTGAAAGTACACTGTAATGCAAACGAAGTTCATGATTCTAGACTTGGAAGCGTTGATATTTTTAAATAACATATCTTTTACATATATTTTGACGGTGTGAGCGTGCAGGTAACTTTTGAATGGAATCCTGTATATTCATAAAGAAATATACCTATTATAGTCCTACTGCTGGGCTAAGACCCCTTCTAAAATTCCACATTAATATATCTTTGAAAGATAAACAAAAACAATTTTATTCCATTTTTTTCATTTGTGTGATTGTAGTATATTTGTAGCTACGCCGTAGCACTGGCGTAGCACAGGGTGTCTTATAAAGTGCATTGTTTTAATATCACTATATTTTTTTAATATTTCTCCTACATAGATTATAGATAAATTTTATATAATTACGATCTACATGCTAGCTGTAGGTACCTACATATATTAAACTCAAAACACCGACATTTTATTCACTATTTGCAAAATAAATATCTTATCCTAACTTGTGTTATTTTATTTATTGTGCTTTACGCATCATTTTATTTAATATTTTGTTCTACAAAATCAAGTGATAATAATAAATCTTTCTCAATATTATTCTTAGTATATTATTACTTCGAGGAACTTATTAACATACATAACTTTCCGCGTATCATCACAATCTCCCTCGCTCGTCGGTCAATGTCTCATCTGCCTTTTCCTCAAAGATGGCCGACCGCTATGTCATGGCAAATAATAATAAATTCTAAATATATTAAAATAAAAAGTATCAGGATATAAAAGTGAAACAGTTTTGCTTAAATGTAAATTTTATTCCTAAGTCTTACGTGTTTGACCTAGGTATTTCTGTGTCTCATCAGCAATTTTTTGATTAAAAGTCATTTTTAAATCCGTATTCTTTATTAAAACATATTTTAACACACAACTTTAAAAAAATTTAATACAAATAATATATTTTTATGAAAATCATCATTATCATGGGTATTAAAACGAATAGCAGCTTCTAGCTTCTTTTGATTCAGCAAAGTTTTAACCTGCATGGATCTAAAAAATAAACAACGCGGTAAAATTACGTTCTTTGTATTCACCTAACTAAAAAAAATAAGGTTTGTACTTTACCAAACAATACACAAAAGCGCATTTAAAACTACTTGTATTCATAGACGAACGAGCAAACTATCTTATCAGGTCAAGTTCCCTACCATTGAACGAAACGTCACTCCATTTACACAGATGACATTTCACCTGTCACTAACCTCAGGTTTTTGACGATAACCATCGTAACCCATTCATAAAACCACCGCGTGTTCGACAAAACCGCCCCCGTAATGCAAGGGGTTGATAAACATATCAAAAGGTTCTACACACCTGTTTTTTTTTTAAATAAATCTAGTGTCATTGTGTGGACACAATTGATAAATATCGATAATCAACATTCGATATCGGTGCGAGTTTATCGATTGTCACAAAGACCTCCCGTGAGTTGCCGTGTGACAATAGACGGGGTAGTGTATTGATAAAAAGTTGAATTGAGTCAAGGCTGAACTTAAATGTTTATGAAATTTTAATAGTGTAGGGTTAGTGTTGAACATTTTGAAGTGGATTACTGTTAACAGCATTATCTACACAAAAATTATGAATAGGAAAGAAATTCCGGGTGCCTGTCTGTTTGTTACCTCTTAAGAGCAAAACTACTGAACCGATCGTAATGAAATTTGGCAGAGATCTGGTCTACTTTCGTGATTGTCGATATTTAAGCGGGCGGAGTCACTAGTAAAAAGTAGTCTATTCATCAAAGATTTTAAAGAAATAAAAAAATTAAAAATAAGACTTTCATTAATGAAAAGGTACCGAAAATAGAATCGCGTAGGTAATAATAGAAGAATAAATTAAAAACATCCATTTAACATTATTGTTTTAAATTTAAAATAAAATAAATTGTTTTCTTAATCGAAACATGAAAGAAAATTTATGACACAATACGAAAAACTTTTATCCAAACCCCTTCTTATTGGCACGGAGACGCAAACAACAAAAATCTCAGTACCGTAACCACGACCCAGAAACATGACGTAGGAAGTGAATCCTTTTTCTAAATTTAGCGTGTTTGTTGTGAAATTAAAGGGCTACGTCTCGACCACGTAAACATTAAGTAACTCTATATAATATAGAAAACTTTCCTGTCGCAATTGGCCACAAGACGCCCTCAAATGTCTCTTAATGAAGAAGAATGAAGAAACTCACCATTTGAATCCGTTGCGTAACATAAGCAATGTTTTATTAGCTAACTTATCTTATTTTGTACAATTATTTTTGTTACGTTTTTTTCAGGGACTCAACCTTCTTATGTTGTGTGGGTAAAAACATTTATCAAAGGAAGAACTGGGATTAATTTGTTTGTTGCTGATGGGAATAGGATTGACTGTGTTTGTAAACAGAAATAGACATTTGTTTGTAGGAGGATGTGAGTTTTTGCGTATTGTAAGAAGATGTGACTTTTTGGTTAGTTATTATGTAAAAGAACTAAATTTTGCCCGCGATTTCGTACGCGTAGGTAAATGTCGGACCCCCGTTTCATCCGGTAAGGCCTGGTTCACATTACGTCGGACCGACAAACAACCACATTAGGTCCACATTAGGTTGGATCGGTAGCTTCCTGTGTGAACAGCAGAACCCGACAGTCGGTCAACGGTAAAACTGTCGGTCCAACCTAGTGTAAATCACTTCTTAAGGGTAGAATTTCGGAAAATCCTTTCTTATCTGATGCCTATACAAATAACACACCCTCCAAGTTTCAGGTCTCTACGATCAGCGTAGGCTGTGAGTTGATCCGTCAGTCAGTCAGTAATTCAGGACAAAGCATTTTATATGTATAGAAGAAGATTAGCAGCAACTACGCGTCGTTAATGACAAAATTTATTACATAAACCATAAACAATGGACACGGTGCGTTGTGGTAGGTAGCACGCAGGCTCGCACGTGTCGCGCGGTCGCCTGTGCGTGACGGTTTGACAGAGTGGCGATTAGCCCGCTGCCTGTCTGACTGCTACATACTTCCGCGCTGCATAGCTAGGGCTAGATGAGTTTAGAACGGCAATATTTTGAGGACAATAAAACTGTGGAATGGCGCAGGATTATATTATGTTTATTGGGAAATTCAATTTTTATCTATGTCTACTAATATTATAAAGAGGTTATGTTATTTTTTTTTAATAAATTGTACATATTTAACATTTACTTTAAAGTTTTGGGTTTAGGTTATTTATTGTAGAATGTAATTGAAATAACTATTTAATAAATTATTTAAATCTAACTGAACAATAGGTAGTGTTTGTTTGTTTTTAAAAGTACTATGTGTTTACAAAAAATGTTGAATAGTAAGCTATACTTTTGCCGAGTGTCATAATATATGTTTTATGGTATACTAGCGACCCGCCCCGGCTACGCACGGTTGTAATGTATCGTTCTATCTATTGAAGAAAATCGCATGAAAATCCATTGCGTAGTTTGAAAGATCTAAACGTACAAACGGCCGTTTAGGTTCCATTTTCCACTATACCTTTATATGTACTACTTTGTGTCTGTCTTTTACGCAGTCGAATTGCTTCTATAGGCATCCGTAGCATATTTAAGAGTACTTAAGGTTATTTACGGGTAGTTTATTAATACATTTTGTAGACGTGCGTCATCTTGTTTTGAACTTTCACATTTAAAATCAAAGTCAAAGTCAAATCATTTATTTCAATTAGACCATTAAAAGGCTATTTGAAAGTCGTAATATAAAAAATATATGTTGAATCAGTTTAGTTTTACTGTGGTTTTACTCATCTTTATGTACATTAAGTAGGTACTGTAGAGACCCTGGCTGATTAAGCCAAATACAAACTATTTCATGTTACGAGATAAATATACTTTTATATTTAGAATAGAAACAGACCGTGTGTCAACGGCTGACAAGCTAACAGCTAGAACTAGAATTAACAAATATAATTTATTTCAAGTGAATACACGAACTTTAATGAATAATACGTGTTTCAATCAAGTAGATTGATAAATATTTATCCCGGTACAAGTAACAACCTACGTCCGGGTTGTTACAGTACTAACATTATGAACGTACTATGTCTGTATGTTTGTTACCTCAACACGGAAAAACCATAGACCCGATCGTACTAAGAGACAAAGAGGTAGCTTGGATAAGAATATACCGCTACTACACACTACTGTTATACGCAAACCAAGTCGCGAGCAAAAGCTAGTTATAATTGTAATAAGAAATACAACTAATTAAACACTCAAACACATTTTTCCCGATAATAGCATCTTTTTGTTCCTTACGTCCCCAACAAAATATTTATTTGTCTATATTTTACCAGCAGTATTCGATATTATTCTCGTAAGAAACTGCTGTATTTTCATCTCTATGTCTTTGTTATAAGGTCTATCGCGTTAATATATAAACAACGCATAGTGGATTGGCCTCTGCGGGTGACAGCTTACGATAAAGTGGCGATTAGCCTGTCTCTGCCCACGATCTATCTGTGCACAGCTAAACATAAACAAATGAACGCTTCTGAGGATCGCCTTTCATTTTGCAGTGTACCTTATTATGACATTGTTTTTTAGAAATGTTGGCTTTTTATGTTATCTATTAATTAGAAATTACAACGTCTAACAATAACTTAAACATTTTTTCGTGTCTAATTTATATCTTATTCAGTACCTAAATAGATTAGAAATATATTACATTTAGAGGTCAATTTTTTTTTTACTTATTTAGTTCTGATAAATCTGATAAACTCGATTTAATGGTAGTAAGGTAAATTACAGGTAACTATGCCTGTATGAAAAGTTAAGTATAACATAGAGAAAATCTCTGATAAATACCTATGGCTCACTGCCATATTGATAAGGCTCCTCAAAAGATGTCAGTGCCTGGTTGGATCCCAAACTGTGTAAAATTCAAAACAACTCTGTGAGGTCTAAGTATTAATAAAGATGTTTAATAAAATTAATCACGCGTTGGATAATGAATCAAAATGAGATTTGCTGAACCTAGGCGCCCAACAACTCTAATTTGATAAAATCGAAATTCCGGACGGGCAACTTGAGGCGAAACAATTTGCTAACTCTCCGGCCAACTCACCAAAATAGTTTATCTTAGACGAACGCGCCGCGCAAACATAGTCAACGAGCAAAACAACCGCCTCGTGACACCTACCTACCGTTTTACACACAGAGATCGGTATCCTTAACTACACACTTCACCGTAGCTGCGTCTCTGTCGCGCTAAGAAAATGAAACGGACCAATGAGGGGGTGGGGTGACACGCATTTCCGGGCCCGGCTCCAATCAGCTGCTAGAACAAAGGAGTCGCGATAGCTACTTACCTACAAGTAGCTAGCGAGGGTCGACTATAAGTAGAATTGTGTTCCATCTCACACACGTGCACTGAACACACACAGCTGACGTTTTTTACCTGCTGACGCGTTTTTGTGGGCGTACCGTTTGTTTGTGTGGCGGTGTCTAGCCGGTGATCACTTGGCGAAGTTTGCGCAAGTCGCGGGAGTAATGGCTGGAATATATCGGCTTTGAGCTGAGCTCGGCCCGCTACGCGATGCGCCTTTGTGAATACGTTAGCCACCGTGAATGGAAAGGTTAGAGTTTAAAATGTAGTGCATGCGTCCTGCAAAAGTACAACATAACAAAAAGAAGATACTTAGCCTGAATATATTAAACAACATTACACAAATACAATCATAAGCTAACCGTCATTTCCCCCGGAATAAGCTCTCAGATTTGTTATGTATTTTAAATCTCATGAAAAGAAAATAAAACGAAGGAGGTATTATCCTGAACGACATCCTGTTACGGCTTATTTCTTCTTTCGACTCTCAGAATCCTCACGTCGTTGTTAAAGGTACATTTTTCTTTCGCAGTCCTCATGTGACGTACCTGCCATATCCCGAGGACCCTTCCGCGATCCGTTGTAATGCAAATAGTGCCTTATACGCACGTAACACAGTTGCGAATGTAATAATTTAATGGTAACACGCCCTGTAAGACTACAATTTGACTATCGCGAATTTCCTGCGTGCCTGCAGTTCCAAAATGTTTGATGGTGGGACGTTGTTTTGTTGTAAAGTGAAGCTTATGTTTCAAGGTGAGGGTTTATTCTGGTTTGGAGTTCGTTGAGACGCTGAGAAACAAATCTGCGTAAGGTACATGGTGTCGAGTAACTCGTGTTCTTACCCTCTCTCCTTTGTTCGGGCCGGAAGAGTGCGCTAGAATTACATGCTCGAGTCTGATGTGCGCTTATTTTTTACGGCGCTATATTGTGTTTCGTGAGCTCTCTTATAGTTATGCAGTTCAACGACTGAAGAAATAAGAGGGTGGATGAGGGAAACAAAACAACTTTACAATTTTTATTTAGACACTGCGGGACAGAGGCAAGGAAATCTACTTCAAACAAATGACTGTCGGATAACTTTATTACATTATTTTTCCGGGAAAGTTTTTCGGGATTGTTAAAAGTATTTTTGGAAGCGAAGCAGGTAGGTGTAGGTCAATATTCGTCGGAGTCAACAAACAACGTTTGTGACATAACAATTTCTTGGGACGTCGACGGTGCAGTTACCCTCTGCGAGTCGTTCACGCTCATTGGCTCCCATCTCTCGTAGCTGCGCGCCACCCCGCATACTGATATCTGGATTAAATTACTCTCCCAACTATTTTACACAAAACCGGAGGCCATAATTAAAGTCCAGGCGAAAATGGGTGAAATCAAACGTCTTATCTGACCAGTGGGAAATAGCGTTTCTTCGCTGAATAGTTTCCACCGAGTCGGGTAGTAAGTGAGCGGAATAAATAATTATTGCGGCAATCTAAAGTTGCCACCGGTTGCGATGCGGCAGTCTGGGAGATACCTAATGAACATAGTTTCTATTGGCTGTGCTTTTGTGTGCCACCAACTTAGACTAGTCATGCCCAAACTGCTTGAATTTTGTGGAGTTTTGTTACTTATTATTTGATCTTACTATCTTTATTTAGGTAAGAATAAGCGTAACATACGAGGTAGAAAGGATATCGTAACGAGAACTGTTGCCTTGGATCTAGTACATGATTCTAGATCCTCTCAGTGACGGTATTGATTGTCGGTTCTTTAAAAAAACCGATTAAGTGCGAGGGTCACAAAAACTTAACAAACATTTCATTTTTAACTTTTATTTATTTATATTATTTGAAGGTATGTCGGTCATAGAAATACATATTCTGTGAAAATTTCAGCTCTCTAGCTATTGCGATTCATGAGATACAATCCGCTGACTGACGGACGGACAGTGGAGGATCAGTAAATAGAGTTCCGTTAGAATGCTGTTCTATACGCAAGTGCAAAACCTACACCGTCAAAATACATAATATGACATGTAAGTAGATCTGTAGGCATACTACTATTACTACATACCTATCAAATTCGTTATACATAAATAAAATATTCAAATTCAAATATTTGATAACCATGAACCCGAAACGAAATCTCCCGTTTCACTTTCGTCAAACACAAGGCTCCCATAAAATCAATGGCAAAAGGAAATACAATTCACTTTCACGGTGTCTGAAATAAACCATTCTTTGCATTGAAAGGGGAATAATCTCAGTGTAGCAGCGGGGGCTTAATCAAAATCGGTGAATTGCTTTAAATCGGGGAAAACGCAGGAAATATCCTTTGTGTTGGCAATTTCCCGACATGCGTGCCGTTAATGTGCTATCGGGAGGTAATGACTTCCTTAATTAATTCGCGATATTAGAGGCTGTAGTCGCGGCATCTTAGCGGCGCTGTGAGGTGTGGTGTGACGTAGGCGGTAGGGTAGGAGCTCCTATACGCAGTAAGTGACGAAGATTCCTTTGCGGTGTTTTGTTGGCACTGCTAGCCGTTTATTGGACAACATTATCTTGTAATTTGAGATTAAATATTAATACAAACTGTTTTTGTTTGTAGAAAAATATTATGTCCGAAAACAATGTCAGAGGTAGGCTGTAGTTAGTACCTATTAGTTGTGCCTAGTTGATGGCAATAAGCTCGCCCCTATTACTATGGTACTTAAGTATAACCGGCGAAATTTGGGTGTACTAATGGATACACCTCTGTCTAACCCTTCGGGTAATACAAGCGTGATGTTATGTGTGTATGTTTGAAGTAAGTACTACTAAGTTTTAAATACGATTACAATGTAATCTTAGTGTAAAAATGCATCCAATTTACTAACATTTTATGACATTAATTGTAGCTGAGATAATTTTGCAACTAGATTTTGAATGCTTTTAATATAGAATTAGTCTTCTAAACACTGCTGTATACGCAATTAAATAGGCTTCTCACAATCAAGCCAACTAAATCAATAAAATAACAGATAACAATTTATGTAGAACGGTTTATGAACTAAATTAGGTACCTACTAAGCATGCCTGACTAGGCATGAGATTACTAACTTATTAAAGTTTAGGACACCTTTAAATTTTGACACATTCGCAAAAACCAAGCCACTTTTTTTTTATTAATCGAAGAAGTACCTATATTTACTTTAAGTGTGGGTAGTACATACTTATAATCACAGGCTATCTTCAAAAAAATGTTTCCAATTTCGACCGTCAAATTAGCTTCTAGTTTTACATAAACGATACATAGCCGAACAAGAGGAGGGTAAGCCGTCGCTATGGCACCGGAGGCAGTAAGAAGTTATTTTAGGGGGATATTACGCGACATCAGGGGCTTATCTTTACGGCAGGTGTTCCGTCCCTCCCCCCTCGGGGGACAAATTTACGAAATATGTCGCGACTTATGCGGATCACGCGGTAATGTTGCTGGCAATCTGCGCAGCTTAGGTTTATGTCAACGGACCTCTGTCGATCGTTCAGATTGTTAGGTTATTTTTTAAATATTTGAATAAGGAACGCTTGCAGGCGGAGATTTTTGAAAAAATATTTCATTTGTTTATAAGTTTTCGTTGAAGGACGGTCGTAAAAGTAGTTTTAAAAAGTTGAAATTGACTTCAGTATTTCAACCGATTTATCAGGCATCCAAATCTTTTTCTGTGCAATTCAATACATTCTTTCCAACGAACTACACAGAACCTTCAGCTGACAAGCACCCTACACTCAAAATAATTCTGTATCCAATTTTCAGCGTATTACATTAATGATTGAGCACTCCTCATGAAAGGAGTGAACCGTATCATGTACTCCCGACATTTAACATTACACAACCCCGCGATCAAACGCTACACATTCCCATTAATTCAAGCAACATGTTAGAAAGCTAATAACCAATTAAATAGATTAATAAAGATATTCACGTCATTCCACCAATTTGCTATTGATCTGTATTTCAATACCTTTGATGTTGTGAGGCTCCTTCGAATCATTGTTTGACGGCAGACATCGAGCTTCAATGATTGTATAACAAATGTTGCCTTCTATTGAATTTTGCTCGTAATAATCTGCTTATATGTTTAGAATGTTAAATTATTTTATTTGTTGAAAATAAATTAGTGTGATATTTAAACGCCTTATGACATTTCGCTCTGCATTACAAGAATAATTGGCTTGAATTTGGGAAGTTGTTGTTGTTAGAAGTTTGGGGATGGTTTCACCCGCAACTTGTACAAAACTGGTTCACAATAACTAGGTACACAAACACATGTTTGTATAAGCTTGTGTTTATTTATTGTTTGCGTAAAAGCAAGTAGGTGACTAGGTACTGTGAAGGTTATATGGCACTGCAACCTGGCTGAAAAGTTTAACTTTATTCGAACAATCAGCCGAATTTAATAAGGGATTCGAATTTTAAAAAACATGCGATCGTGTATTTTTCTATATTGGGCAGTTGTTTGCCATATCTCAGAATGTGAACTAGATATTTTAAAGAAACATATTATTATGTGTATTATCATAGCACACTGTACAAAGGCGAACTTATTGCTTTGGGCATTTTCTACCAGTCTTAATGTGATGCAGACTCAAAACATAGTAAATAAAATAAAAATAAATAAATAAATATCTTGGGACAACTCACACACGGCTATCTGACATAACATACATAACATAACATCACGCCTGTAATCCCCGAAGGGTTAGGCAGAGGTGTACCCATTAATACACCCACATTTCGCCAGTTATCTTTTTTTTAGTCCCATGTAATAGGAGGCGAGCCTATTGCCATCAACCGGGCACAAATCCAGACTCCGAGGCTGCTACTGAGAAATCCCTTATGGAAAAACCCAATAACACGTTGCCCGACCTGGGAATCGAACCCAGGACCTCATGCACAGCAGTCGCGCTTGCGACCACTAGACCAACGAGGCAGTCACGGCTATCTGATCCCAAGCTAAGCAGAGCTTGTGTATGGTAACCAGACAACTGATATACATACTTATATAATTTATAAATACATACATATTATAGATAAATCACACCCAGACACAGAACTAACAATCATGCTCATCACACAAAGTTTGTCCTGGGTGGAAATCGAACCCACGACCTCCGGCTTAGCAGTCAGGGCCACTAACCCTAGACCAACAGGCCCGTCAATAGTAGGTTCACAGGTACAGAAAATTTAAAAGAATAAAATATAATAATGAATACATATATACCAACAAAACATACAAAGTAGAGAGAGATAAAATACGATGAAATACAACAAATTAATTGTGGAACGAATCTGCCAACGTCTTATGTAAGTGTGTGTGTATATTCAAGTATAAAAGTTGGACCTCCATATATTTGTGAAACATCTATCTGACGTCATGATGAAGACGGCAAAATAACAACTATGAAAAACACAATAGCATAATTATTATCACATAACCTAAACATCGCCAAATAAACTGTTGCGCCCGTCAGTTAAATAAAAATTACGCAAGAATCGTCCCGGGGAGCTCATTGTGAGCCCACAATGAGCGCGCCTGATTGGCGGAAGGATGTTCTCACTAAATAAAAAATATCGACGCGTCATTTCGCGCAATTTTCGACGAATTTTCAAACGATAAAACCTGTCATTTCGCTGTTGACGCGCCTATAAAATATTCATGCAGACGGGCGAGATGAACGATTTTTTCTTCGATTTACGCCTCGAAATAAGATGTCATTTTCCGTATCATTAGCGGCGGCTTGGAACGTCGCGACGCCACTATTTATACGCAAATACGATAAAAATGATGCTCGGCCGATCGACTGTTTGACGCGCCATTGATAAATTGCGACCTTTTCAAATTTTCTTATCTTTTTTGACGTTTTTTCTTCATTCTGTTTTTTCATGACGGTGGCGACGAGTTTTAAATGTCTTTTAATGTATTCGTGGATTGTGTTTGATGAGTAATGACGTCGTGGCTGTAAAATATGTTTATGGTAATTCTTATTTTTTAATGACTGAAAGGGAGTTTCTCGTCGATTTGATTTCTTGCCTTATAGGTATTCACATTCCTCATGTCATATAGTAAGAAAGTACAGACAAATAAACCATTTGATATTCAGGTAAAAACATTAATTATTCTACAACAATTACAATGTTTATTTTTATTTTCCGCGAAGTAACTTTTTAAGCTTAATATGGAAAAGAATTGACTACTCAACACCCTCGTCTCTGTCCGAAAGTACCTATAATTGCAATTTAGGTACCTTTAAACCAAAAAGGTTCTCAGAATGTACCTTTCCACTAGTAGACACAACGCAAGGACTAAATGAAAATGTTATAATCATCTGAGAAAGTATTATGATTGCTACTACCCTATGTGGGTACCTATATACCTACACTATATCATAATCCTCTTACGACACATGGGACGAATAGACCCCATTTTTAACAACGTTTTCGCCTTTTGGCATTTTGGAATGAACTGAATTTAATGAAACTTTCTACACATAACCATTGTTAATTTATAACATCTTCGAAATGTCTTATTAAAAAAAGATGGTTGGAATTCTCTGTTTCTATGGAAAAAAAATACGGTCGAATTCAGCTTTTAAACAATTTTTTGAAAATACTTTAATCAACTAACATTTTAGACTACGTATCCTGCTTAAGTGTGGGTTTCATTAAAATCGGCTCATTCATTTAGAAAAATAAGGACTTGACATACATATATAAACTCACGCCTTTTTCCCATGGGGGTAGGCAGAAACTACAGGACGCCACCTGCTACGATCCTTACATACTCCTTTCGCCTCATCTACGTTCATACATCTCGTCATACAAGCACGCCGGTTACGAGTACTCCGCACCTGACTTTTCTGAAGGACCTCACCAATAAGGTCAGTGTAGGTCTTCCTAGGGCGACCCCTCCCGGCGTTGCCGCTCACCTCTGCCATATAAATACCTTTTGTCAATCGTCTTTCACTCATCCTCTCAACATGACCGAACCATCTAAGCATACCCTGGACTAAGGACTTTGTATAAAATGCCGTAAAGTGTAAACGCTCTTAACTGAAGCGTACACCTCCTAACCTCACATCTCAATCTCCTCCCACAACAAAATAAAGTAACAAAACAACTATCTAGACTTCCAATCATTTTTTAAGTTCCATCAATATGATTCGTCCGACCGATACACCAAGTGCTCTACGATAGATTGGTGCTCGTATTTTCATACGAAGGTAAATTCGATCGGAATAAAACTCCCTCGGTGCTGGGAGTTATTCGTTGAGCCCTCTCTTTGCGGCGAAATCGTGCGGAGTAGTTTATCTCACCCCGTTCGTTTCAAAACTACCCGCACAAAGGAATCTCATATGATAATCTGCAGATCTTTTTGATAAACACTCTGTAATGTATTAATATAGATGGGTGAACATTGGTTTGTTTTAGGATTTTTGTTCATTTAATTGGTTGATTTGAGGATTTTGTTCAAAAAATAATACCAGCCTATTACTGTCCCACTTCAGGAAAAAGGCCTCTTCTTATACAAAGAAGGCAAGCGTATTTATGCTTGCCCAAAGCGGATAGAAGATTTCAGAGATGTTCTTCCTTCACCAATGTCAGTGATGTCTAAGATAAAAAGTACATATACATTGATGAAATATTTGTCCTTGTGAGATGTTTTCAACTTTTTGAAAAAACTGTGCAATTAAAAAAAAATCAGTAGCTGTAAATTTGTTTGACTTGGCTAAGTCATGTATAAGTTCTTGATTTCTTGCAACAAATGAATGAATAATATTTCTTCTTCTTTTGTAGCCTACTGTATCTACCCTGCAGGTACTATTCGTCATGAATCTGGAAACCATATGTGAAATAGGTTTTTTTGCAATTCGACTGGTAGTTTCAGGGATTAGCGCTTCAAACAAGCACTCTTCTGCTTTATTATATTATTGTAGATATCATGCTTCTACCAGAATAAGTATTGCCCAAAATCTTTCCTAATAAACTTCATCAAAAACCCGTAGTAAGTTGCGCAGTGCACAGATGCCAGGCCGGCTTATTATAGCCCCACGTTGGGCGCCAGGCGACAATATTGCCCGGCCGCCGTGTCCCAGCTAATCCCCGGATTCATTTATTTTTGACAACGCAATACGATTTTATCTCACGGCTTCCGATGCTGTTTGCGTTATGTTATTATGCTCCCGCCATATTTCGGTACACTTATTTATTTATTTAGCGACCCCTATAAGGGGCGATTTGACTTTTAATACCAAGTTTAGTGGTTGGTTTCGTTTTAAATCTGCGTTTATTTAATTTAATGGCGATGTGAGATATTGATTTATCTTCAGATTGCTTTATTCCCGTGTTCGGGTAGGGGAAGTCTTGATTCAATAGTCTTTTATTTTTTATATGTATAGTTGCGTTGACGCAATATTTCTTAAAACTACATTATGCTCGCGACTACGTTCGCGTAGATGTCGGATATCTGACTGGTTTTTTTCTGTGCAGAATCCTAATTCTTTATCTGTAAGAAAAGTAACCTACGTTCTTACAACAACAGCTATCAACCAGTGAGGCTTCCCGTTCAAATCGATCTAGCCGTTTCATACATCAGACGGAATAAACAGACAAGACAAAATTGCTTAAAAATGGTTTTATAGTATAATATCGTGTAAACATTCATATTTATTACGAGAAAAGCTATCTACTTTAGATATTACAGACAGACTCCTAAATTTATATTTATTTGTATTTAGTATAAATATATTTAATATACTCAATATCTTTATTGCTTCTCCATATAATAATAAGGTATATAATATTTATATTATAGTTAGTAGAATGGTAATTCTATTTAAAGTTTAAACATAAGAGACTACCTATTATATCTTTGTATAACACAAAATATTAGAGGGTGTCGTCACACGTGCATTCCCCTACGGCACTCCAAGTAAGTGGGTCGACCTAAAACTGACAGTCGACCGACTCACCTATACCAAGTATTTTTTATTTTTATCAGTAGCATCAGTCGTCAGTTTATTTATGACTCTTTTTGAATAGTTTGCACAGAAAGATGGTCGGCGTGGTGGCTGAACGATTGGCTTGATTTAAGGTTTGATTCCCGCACAGAAGAAGTGTTTGTGTGACGTACAGATTGTACCTTATAGCAGTTCTGTTAGTGTATGAGAATTTATATGTAACCAGGATTTTGTAAAAACCTAATTTAAAAGAGTGCCGTGGATTTCTTGCTCTTTCTTCTCCATAGAGGCCTACCTTCGTTTTGGAACGAGCAACTAGCTTCAACTTTCGGACTAACTGACCGACTCCTTGACAATTCAAAAGTGCCTGTAAATGGTCTAATTGAAATAAATGTTTTGACTTTGACTTTGACTTTATGATACAGGAAAAAATTAAGTATAGGGCTAAAAAATAAAGAGTGTTTGTTAATTGAAAAAACACTCTTTATTTTTTTGCCACTTCAAATAGTTTCATGTGCATGCTTTCATTGTTTTCATAAACCAAATCCTGTCTAAAACCAGTCTTGACCAAGATTAAGTTACCTTCAAAAATATGTTTCTATAAAATTATTTTGGAAATATCATATTATTTTTTCATAACAATATCTAAATCTCTGAAGAGAATGACGTCACCCGTGTGATGTCCTTGTCAGTACTCGATATAAGTGGGACGACCTGAAACTGTCAGTCGACCGCCTAATGTAGGTACCTATAGTTCATTCAACTTTGCGATGTCCACTACAAAAAATGTGAGATAATTGGCTTATTTACCCGACTGTGGCAGAAGGAGGGTTATGTGTGTATTGTGTGTAGGTATTTTATTTTATGTCTAGCTTATTTCTTAGTAACAGTTACAGTAATCACGTTATTTTGGTTGATCTTTTTGTTTGTAGATTGTAGGTTCCCTGGTGGGGTGGGCCCTGGGTTCAACTTCCAGGTTAGGCAAAAAGTAATTGGCTTTTTCTATAATCAATTTCTCAATAGCAGCCCGGAGTTTGGAAGTTGGTGATGTGACATCCACTTGCTTTGGAGAGCACGTAAAGCGGTTGGTCTTGAGCCTAATCTCTCTCCGGTCGTTTCGAATTGCCGAATTGCCGTTCCATTGGACTATGAGAGTGAGGAAAGAAGGAGTGCACCTGTTTTTGTGTACACACTTTTGCACAAAGAATGATCCTATATGCTTGGCTAGTGTCTATCCAAATTTGCGGAAATTCTGTCGGAAAAAATATCATTAAGATAAAGAAATCCAATTTTTTTTGATGTCCTAAAACGATTAGGTGCAAATCAGATTCTACTTGAGTAACTTTACTACTTTAGGCTTCTTCAGAAACTTATTTTCAGCTAGGATTACTTAGAAACTACTTCAATCATTTTGGTTCTGTCATTTGACTGAAGAAGATGAAATTCTGAGTAATCTTTGTTTTTTTATACAGGAGCGAATATTTTTTTTAATGCCATTCTATCGATTCGGCTTTAAAGCCGTCTATATTTTACAGGGTGGCTTATTATTTACAACCAATCTTTCTGGGGGTGAAAGTACTTAATCATTGATCGACGGGCCTGTTGGTCTAGTGGTTAGCGGCCCTGACTGCTAAGCCGGAGGTCGTGGGTTCGATTCCCACCCAGGCCAAACTTTGTGTGATGAGCATGATTGTTAGTGTGTGTCTGGGTATGATTTATCTATAATATGGATGTATTTATAAATTATATAAGACTAGTATATATATCAGTTTTCTGGTTACCATAACAGAAGCTTTGCTTAGCTTGGAATTAGATAGCCGTGTGTGAGTTGTCCCAAGGTATTCATTTATTTATTTGTTTATTGAACAACGTTTAATCAATTCAAAAAGAAAAAAAAATCGTCTTTTGTTTTATACATTTTGATCGAGTTGTAGTGCATTTTTGTAGGGATTGGAAGATTTAGTTCTCAAACTTGGTTCCATTATAAAAGATGCTCAATTCATCAGTACTTCCTTCACCCTTCAAAAGATCAGTATTGAATTAAGTCATCTTACTAACATCATAAATGCGAAACATTGTGGATTTTTTACTTAATCACGCCAGAACAGTTGAACGGATCCGGATAAAATTTGGCAAAGAGTAAATTATAGTCTGGAATAGCATATAGGTTGACTGCCTCATTGGTCTAGTGGTCGCAAGCGCGACTGCCGTGCATGAGGTCTTGGGTTCGATTCCCAGGTCGGGCAAAGTGCTATTGGGTTTTTCATCAGGAATTTCTCAGTAGCAGCCTCGGAGTCTGGATTTGTGCCCGGTTGATGGCAATAGGCTCGCCCCCTATTACATGGGACTAAAAACATAACTGGCGAAATGTGGGTGTACTAATGGATACGCCTCTGCCTAACCCTTCGGGGATTACAGGCGTGATGTTATGTAATATAAAACTTTGATGCGGACAAAGTCGCGGATGTTGTGCTGAGCGCCATTGCTTACGTAAACATAGGTCTTCATTGTTTTAGATAGGTACCGAAATAGAGACCGTTAGACTATGTACCTGTCAAAAAATGGTGCGGTATTGGGGCTTCAGGAAACCTACATTTCATGGGTCTGTTCAGTTTCTTTTTAATATCTACTGCAAGCATCAAAAAGAGTCAAAATCAAGTCAAATATTTTATTAATCCAGACCTTTTCCACGATTTCCCTTTACATTGGCCAGCCTCTCGAACCTCCCTATATATTTTATAGCTCACAATCTATCAAGAGAATGGCGGCGCTCACGTGGGCCCCTTCAGCCCTCGATGTAAGTGGGTCGAGCTGGAACTGACAGTCGTCCGTCTAATGCATAGTTGTGCGCTTTTAATTAATTTTACGTCCGTGTTTTAATGGAAACCTCCATCATCATGGTGTCATCGGTAAGATGCTGGTTGCATTTAATGGGTCTGTATAATCTTTAATTTAATTAGTTAAGGTTTATGAGAAAGAAAGCTCTTAACATAAATAGTTTCTATTTTATTTTAGTTAAGTTTTTAACTAAGTATTGAGTAATAAAAGTGTTTTATTTTTTTCGAATAATTATTTTAATTTTTCTTTATCCAGAGTCAAATTCTGTTATTTTTTTTATGTGTTATCTAATTTCTAGATATGCTACTTAGCTATTGGCAACTGGATAAGATCGTGACTGATATTTTTGTTATATTTAAAATCTAGTTCTATAAAAAATGTGTTGGCAAACCTTAATAAATAAATAAAGCATTTAATCTTAGTGTAATTATGTTCTAATAGTAGGTATGTTATATTCAATCATGATTGTAAATCACCGTAACGTTCAAGAGTGAAAAATAGTTACTAAGTTTTTTTTATAGATTTATTAACTACGTAAGTACTTCTGAATTCCCAACGCCATTTAGAGCATCTACTATCAATTTAAACTTGCTCAGCTGATAAATAAACTTAGTCTTAGTCTTTCCCAAACATCCCTTAATTCCAATATAAGTACTTACGTACATATTTAACGTTGGCACGTGCCTTAAAAGATATATTAATTTAATGATTAATTTATGAAAAGCATTGAAATTTTCTTCCCGTTATTGGAAATTACATTTGTACCTCGAATTCCGATATTTCGATGGCATATAGAACGTGACTCCAACAATGGGCTCACGCTTATCATTAAATTTGACGAAGCAGTCGCTTCGTGTCACAGAAATTTGCATATCTTATTAAAAACCTCGACGTCAGAGATAAAAATGAAAATGAGACACGTAAAAGAAAAAAAAAATAACGGACAAAACGCTCACGAGACAATGGTTATTTTGGGCGATACGAAAAAACTGTTTTGTCATGGAAATTTCGGGTGGACACTTTGCATTTTCTTTATTTCTCCCCATTCCTTAGTCGGCGAAGAAATCTGTTTTTTTAATTATCGTGTTTGGTAATTAGTTTCGGGAAACGATCTCTTTCTTCCGTTTCCCTTTGCGCAACCAACTTGTCTGCTCCTAATGAGGTAATTTATAGTCTAACCGCTGCACTCGAAAATGTAGGCTGCTTTTTTGTTAAAAATCTTTGAAGTTAAAGCTTAAAACTTCAAATTTTTAAGACGATTCTGATGTAAATATAAAGACGTATATTCGTAGATAAATATATTAGCTGCCGACTTTTTCAATCTACACTAGCAATCGGCATGTCAACACATACATAATTTAACTAATATTTTATATTATATAAGTATCTACATATAAAGTGTGTTTATTTATCATTTTATTTAAACTCGCAAATCTTTGGAACAGCTGGTCTGATTCCGAAAATTCTTTCGCTAATAATAGGAAGCTACATTATACCTGCGTGTTGTAGGCTATATTTTTCAATCAAAATGTTTGAGAACTGTTAGAAAATTTACGTGGACGAAGTCGCAGACAGAACCGTGTAGTTATATATAACTAATAGTAATAGTAGAATGATAATGATAATAGTAGATGGCTTCCTCAGGAACTGGCGAGAAGAGGCACAACACAGAGGAAAGTGGAAGGAATGGGGGGAGGCCTTTGCCCAGGAGCGGGACAGTAACGGCTACTAAAAAAAAAAAAATAGTAGAATAATGTTACAAAAGTTTCTTTTGAAGCAAACAAAATGCACTAAGAATTTCTTTAAATAAATATTATCAAGTGAATAATATTTTTTATAAAGTACTTATTATACTTGTAAAACAATGGTTTATTCTACGTTTAATACAAGTACTAAACTGAATGAACCACTCGTATAATAACACCACTTTTATAATTCACTAAATCTAGGCGGATTCTGCGAGTAACGTAGACAGACCTTTTGATGTCTCTAAAGAAAATGAGGCACTTATAGGACAAATCGGAAGTATTCTAGTTCAAACAAAAAAAGAATAATTCAAATCAATTCATTATGGGCGGAGTAATCGAGTAACATACACAAAAAAAACATACCTCTGAATTGAGAACCTCCTTCTTTTTGAAGTCGGTTGAAAATGAAGCACTTTACGGGATTCAAACGAATCTATATTTTTCCAAATTGACCCAGGTGACAAACTCTCCCTCGAATTAATCGTGGGCACTATTGGGTTTTTTGATTAACAAGATAAGGGGACATTTTTAATACGTAATGAAACTATAAGGATTCCTAATTGTATCTATAATAAAACCCCCAAATAAATAGCCACGAGAATATTTTCTCTGTTTGGTATTTGCAAACAAAGTGTAGTGTCGCGTTGAATAGAATTCACTTATACGGGTTTATTATGATATATACTTATTAGTACTTAATGTCAGTTCATTTAGATGGATTTTGTGTCTTTTGTGAAATGTGCAATACATTTTTGCCTGAATTAGTTGCCGTTTTTAATGTGATTGATGAGTTAAAATTATTGTGTTGCCTATTAAAGGAAGAACTACAAGCAGTGAGTCAGTAATAGGCTGATATCATTATTATTAGTATTAAGTAGAAGGTACAGAAAAAATACTAACAAAATATTAAATAAGCATCAAAGAGATTCTTCAGTTTTAAGGCTGATTTTTCAATAGTCAGATCAATAAATATGAAAGTTTGACATAATATATTTTCTATACAATGGCTGTCAAACCACCATATTTAACCTTGCGATAGGAATTTTCTGACGATTGAAAAATTTGTCCTTAAAGTAGGTACTTACGAACATTGCTCATTATCAAAACGAAAATGATCGTCCTTTGTAAAAAAAGACAGTTATATGTCATCATCTACGGCGTGTCTCAATCGTAGTAATGTACAGGGTGATTTGTTATGCAATGTGTTCTTTGAAAGAGGATGAATTGCACCTGATTTGCAACAATTTTGACTACGGAAACTTAGGGTTTGATTTTGAGTTACAGCACTATTTTCAATTTTAAAGATTTCAATTTTTTTTCGCTAATTGCAAAAAAATGTATGCAATCCAATCTTTGTAACTCAAAATAAACCGCCGAATCAACCACACAAATTATCAAAGCAAAAATATTTGCTAATTAGTTCTAATTTATGGCCTTTCAAGAAATGCATCCAATTACGGCCCTGTATAATAAAACGACATGTATATCAGTATGAACAACAGATGCGTACAAGTGGCGTATCAGTGTGAACGACGCGACGCAATTGAGACCGCAGTGTCCCTTGTTTTTTACGCGAGGGTAGCGTAAGCTCCTAATGCCAAGTAATTTCGTGACCCTGCCTTGTTTGGAGCCTTTTACCGACTTAATGTCTTCGTCCGAGCCATATAAAACGTATATTTTAGACAGTATTAAATGTTTAGAAACTGGGACGTGGTGTTGTGTGATTATCTACTGTTTTTGTGGTGTAAAGGAGCTGTATGTCTAGGTTGGTGTGTGGTTTTTTTTTTTAGGTGGTAGAAATCGTCAAATGTCTGTCAGACTTTTACTGACTAAAAAACCACCCTGTTCCTTCAGTTGCCCTTTACGTTCCGGGGCCACGGTATCCTGTTAAGACGTCCCACAACCCCGGCTGGTGTATGGTATGGGTTAGGGTTTTCAATTGAGGGATAGATGGTGATATTTTAAGCTGCCTATGAGGTTTGACAATATGTCTAGCATTAGGACAGCATAGGCTAAGACGGCTTTCCAAGAAGTCTTCTCCCGCGTCACTTCAAACTAGCCCTCGTGGTACGCGTCTAGATTATCGCTTCACCCCTTCCTGGCCCGTCCTCGGTGACGCCGTCTACCTTTAGGCACCCTGCTTGCGTGGAGACTCTTGCTCAGTGCTCACTATCCATGCGGCTAATGTGACCCACCTAATCCCGTTTAAGCTTAGCAGATTTAAATGAATGATGAAATTAAATGATTGCCAGTCTCAAATCAAAAATATTAAGAAAAAAATCTCATTAAAAAAATATTGCGGTTAATGACGCGCCTACGTACTTACGTGAAAATGAGAGCGTCTCAAGTCAAGGAAATTAAAATTCTCAAACAGAGGGCAGTTACAACAAATCCCGGCACTAAAACTCCTATATATCCCGGGCGAATGTTGTAAAAAATCATTGCCTCCATCCCTCGGCCCTCTCGGAGGGGAAAAATCTAATCTGTGCATTTTTTGCGGGACCGCGATGCCACAAAGAATTTCATTTCCCACTGTTCATCTATCTCTATTTCACTGACGGCTCTTGTTCTTGGCCCTCCCCCCCTCGCACTCCCCCTCAGACCCCGCGACCGTTTTTTTAGACTTCCTCGATGGAAGATAAGGTTAAGCGAGCTCTTCTTATTAGTGGTTTATACGAGACATTCCCAGCCTCTCGCTTTAATTCGTTATGTACGACTTTATCGTCTGGTCCAGAAATACCTAGATGGCTAAATGAATTTCTTCTCAATCAAATGGAGAAGAATTTCATACTAATAATTTGTTTTATCGGATGTTTCTGTTCCCACGCAGATTTTATCAAATGTTGTCTGTAGTACAGTCTACTGTAGATCTATAAGTTGTGTTGTCAATCCTTGGCATACTCTGTTTACTTAAATATGTATAGGTAATAAAAGTATCAAATGTCCAAAAGTATTTTACAGCAATACGATTAAAAAACTATAATCATAAGTTACTTATATGGCCACGTTAATTGACCAAAACGCACCCGAATCAAGTAAAAATAAATAATATCCATAACGGAAACAGTTTATGGATTAAATTGATGTACAATAGCCAAAGGTCTGTTTATCATAATAATAAAGTCGACAAAGAAACCGAGCCGGCAAAAGTCAACTTATAATTGTATTACTAGCATCACAATCAAAACGAGCCTCCACGAAAACAGAATTACACAATTGTGTACAATTGACATTCAAATCTGTGGACATTGACGCTTTGTGCTTTTATTGGCACTTATTGACGCGTAATTGTCAATAAATTCCTACGGGATCCAAGTTTAATGTGGGTTTGGGTGAAAAAAGTTATGTTTTATTAATATTTTTACGAGAACGTTTAGTACGGACGATAAGATCTGCCGTTTGGGAAGTTTTTTCTTTCAATTTCCGTCACGATTTGTACGCTCATTATTGGTGAGCCGATGGGGGCGATAGGGGCAGTGGTCGCATGCCATCCACTCTACAGCGATGTTATCGTGTCTCTTAGCGACTTTCATCGGGGCTTTCGATTGTACGCCCTCCCCTGCTCCCCTAGTTGCTTGTGAAACATGATTTCGATGACGTTATGATTTATGTTGAAGAAAAAACTATTACATAAATCGTTATAAGGTGAGACAGATCGTGACTCAATAATTATAGTATAGCTTAGATGAATGACTCTAAGTAGAACTTAATTCATACTTTCACATGTGACTTGTTACTTTAGTGCGCTAATTTGTATGACTTCGAAATCTGATTACGGTGACTTGTTAAGTTCAAAGTCAATCCTAAGTGGTGTGCTATTTTAAGCCTGGAGTAAGTTAGCGTTCATTCAGACGACAGTAACTATTGTATTACCTAAACTATTGTTGGCTGTTGTAGTTTGTGAGGCAGCGATTATGCTGTTGGTTTCATTGTTATTTTTTTGTTTTCTCGAATTAATCGGGACTTATTTAAGTTTTTACTGTTACGTAAATTAAGCTTAATGAATAATAATACCAGCCTATTATTAATTTCTTAATTCAAAGCCAAGGCCTCTTCTCATACAGAGAAGGCACGAGCATTAATAAACATGATTCCTCAAAGTTGATCAGCGATTTTAGGCTTATATTGATTATAAGTCAAGGTTACCTCAGGATGTTTTCTTTCACCGATGTCATCACTGACATCGGTGAAAGAAAACATCCTGAGGTGATTGATCCAGACGATCCAGTGATCCAAACGCAATGATTGAGTTTTAAGTATATCTTGGATATCACTATCCAAGATATACTTAAAACTCAATCATTGCGTTTATTGAACAAAAACTATAGTCTCTATAGGTACAGATAGGTAGGTATACAGTTTATATAGCCATATCTATGAGTGTATGTTCATATTGTTGTGATGTCATATAGAGGGATTAATTCAGGGCACGTCGTCGTCTGATATCTGATCTTGGGGTTCTGTAGGGGCTCAGACCTTGATACGGAGCACACACGTATCTACATCCTGTCCACAGTGATGTACGTATAGATAGATATTCCTTTGAATCGGAACATTGATTTTGATAGGGATTTATTAATTCAAGTTGAAGGAATCCGGTTATTTTAATATTGAATATCAGGGGGTAATTCTATCAACTTTTAGGAACGATCGCAAACTAATCTCAGTTTGTCAAAAATGCCGACATCGACTGTCGCTGAGGTTAGATTGCGATTAGATTTTGATCGTTTAAAATTAGTACAATTATTATTGGCCTTCTGAAGTGGTGATGTTTATAAAGGTCACTTTATTTCTAAGAAGAATGAATTACCTAGGTCAGTTACACTTTATAAATTGAAATACTCCAATAAACTGGAATTATGTAGTGGCAAAAGTTATAGGCTGGTATTATCTCTGCATAGTATAAAAACAACAAGATTGCTTCCCGCCGTCTGTACGCTTAGATTTTTTAGACTTTATGTACAATGATTCAAGAGGCAGATTTTATTATTTATTTTAATTAGACTATTTCTATCTTTTTCTGTTCTAAAAAACAAGAAAGAGGCGGAAATAAATTAGACCTGTGAGTTTTAGTTAATCTGTTCAATCTGATCAATTTTAGTTGTCATGTCAGAATGCATGGCAAAACTAATTTGACATCTCTAACTTATATAGTTATAATAGTTCTAAAATGTCACCGTCCTTTTCTTACGCTGTATGTTGGTAAGAGATGCCAATTCTCTAATTTTTGGCACCACCGTTCATCTGGAATACTGAAACCTCTGTAACGATGTATTAATTTCCCTACACGTTAACATGGACGTAAGACATGATAACGCTTATTAAACACGTCAGTCATTCCGACAGTATCTACCCTCCATCGGCGTCGGAACAGTGCAGTAATGGGAAAAATGTTCGGCCATCGTGTAAACGACTGTTTGTCTATAGTGGCTTATGATACACAGAAAGATACAGTTAAACAAAAAGAGAGGTATGCAGGGCCGCCAGATATAGTAGAAGATTTCTTAGAAACTGTTGGTTGTTTTAAAGTGTAATTTAATTTTAAAAGTAAATAATAAACAGTTCATTAATTAAGTATCAATCGAAGATATCCATCGGTTTCTAAGGAAACTTCAACTATATCTAACGACGACCCTGGATATTTATCTCTTTTGTTGACTGTATATGGTTTGGGTCGTATTTGTTTTGTCATGAAGAATGTTTCGTAAATAAAATATGCAGCTGGCATTGTTTTGAAATTCAGAGTCTAACAAAATATTCAGTTTGTTGGTTAAAAATGGGTAACGATTTTTTCGAAATTAGTCTCAATTTGAAAAAGGAAGCTCGGTTTAAAAAACTTAAAGACCTACTGGAACCCATTAGCATGAATGTGCTTAAAAATGAAGCTTGGCTGACCAACTGACTGGTATTTTTTAATCCATACTAACAATATCTGTCTGTCTGTTAAATTTTAACAACTAAACTACTGAACTGATTTTGTTGAAATTTGGTACGGAGAAAGCTGAACCCCGAGGAAGGACATAGGCTACTTTTTAATCGGACATACACGCTGGCAGGAACCTTAAAAGTGGGTCATTGTACTCATCCCTATGAACAACTTAAACCCTAAAATCATGAAAAAAAAACCGCTGTTCCATATAGTTGTTTATAATAACATACATACATAACATCACGCCTGTAATCCCCGAAGGGTTAGGCAGAAGTGTACCCATTAGTACACCCACATTTCGCCAGTTATGTTTTTAGTCCCATGTAATAGGGGGCGAGCCTATTGCCATCAACCGGGCACAAATCCAGACTCCGAGGCTGCTACTGAGAAATTTCTGATGGAAAAACCCAATAACACTTTGTTTATAATGATGACTACAATGACGCCTTTCCAGGTTTCTGGTAAATTAACAATCACCCAGTATAGTAGTCCAAACAAAGCAAGAATTCCAAGGAAAATGATCAAGAATATGTTAAGTCCTGAAGGACAGCGGAGGGTCTCTAATCATTATTCATTAGTGCCATAAATCATCGTTAATTTTATATGGAAAAGGTAATTAAAATACAAGTAATGGCTGTGTAGTACCTTTGTGTGCTGTTATGATGCAGTACAAGAGGCCCTTACGACCTAGGCCGTCGTATAGAGTTAATATATTTTGAACTAGCTAGTGCCCGTGAAATCGTTTGCGTAAAAGTCGGTTTTCAAGGTTTTTTTTTTTGAGCGGAAACCTAAATATTATTAAAAATTGTAGTAGCCTACGTTATTAATTATAACATCAGCTATTTGTCAGTGAAAGTCTCATCAAAATCGGTGAAAACGTCGTCTCAGTCGCCGGAATAAACAAACAGACGAAAATAAAAAAAAAATGTTTTATCGTGTTAGTACCGTTACCAATTTGTTGTTGTGTATTAAAAAAAAAAAACATTAGATTTATTTTATAAATTGTAAAATAAAATAATAAAAAAATAATCAATTTTAATAGACACTGCAATTGATATTTAATTTACATTATAGTAGGATACATAAGATACCTAGGTAAGGTACTAGTTTTCCTGCCTCGTTGGTCTAAACAAAGCGCGATCACTGAACATGGAGTCTTGGGTTCTATTTCCAGTTAGGGTAAATTGTTATTGCGTTCTTCCATCAGGAATTTCTCAGTAGCAGCCTCAGAGTCTGGATTTGTGCCCGGTTGATGGCAAATAGGCTCGCCCCCTATTACATGGGACTGAAACGTAACTGGCGAAATGTTGGTGTAGGCACTAATGGGTACACCTCTGCCTAACCCTTCGGGGATTACAGGCGTGATATCATGTATTTGACGTCATAATATCATAAAGTCCGTTATATCAATGATTAAAATCTTTCAGCCGAAGTTTCATTTAGATTTTCCCATTAAAAATAATACGCAATAAAACCTAAATTAAACAAATTGAACACTAACCACTTAGCCGAAAACAATCATGAAGGTACCTATTCTCAACTCTCGTATCAGGTTGAAAAGAATCACGCTTGACGGGCGTCGCATACGGCCGTAGAACGTCAAAAAGTCTGTAGTGGGTTTTTTTGCAATCATCAAATTGATCTGTCCGCGCGCCATCTGGCCCGTAAGTAAAACGCTTTCGGGTTCCCTCAGCCGAGGAATTAATTCATATAAAACACACATATCGTTTCGTTGGACCCGATTAGATGTCGCTCGTTATCGAGTTTCTAATACTCGAAAAGGTTTTGGAGTAGAATTCTTCCTAGTAGCTCTGTATTGTTCGACTAACAGAATTGTTGTTGAGGTAAAGAATTTTCAAATATAAGCCTGTTATTTTTACAATTATTTTTATACTTGCCCGATTACCTGGGTTGTTCAACATCAATGTAATTCTCAATTCATTAAGTAAAAAATACATACACAAACAAAATTTGACTTTCATTTCTCCCAAAATAAAAATATTAGGTACATTGAAAAGCTTCCCAACCTAAAAATAAACTCTATGGAATGAAGTTTTCTGTTAAACATTCACGTTTTGTATACGTACGTTACACCCTTTCGAAAGTTATTAGAATAGCACCCTTCTAGCTCGTTTCGTATGAAGCCCGCAGATCAAAGCGGGCATCGACAGTTGAGATACGTTGATAACTTTCACATTAAGCAGGTTAAATCAGTCAGATGGACCGATAAGGGACACGCAATACACACTAAAATGTTCACAGGGATCGTTTGTACGACTATACATTTGTATTGAAAAGTCGTTATTTGGTAATTAAAATCTACTTACCTACTTTTATCATTATAAAAACATAATGTGGACTGAAAACATAAACATTCCCACCTGAAAGACTTATCCAGCTCATTCAAAACATTCCGGCGTTCGCAGATCTTTTTTCCTTTATAAATTACTCCATATTGTTTTATTCTGAAACACGGTATAAATATGGTCAGAGTTTCTACGAAAACTCATTGTGCGTGAAAACGGTAGTTTTCCCAAAACATATTTTTAACAGAAAGCTACAAAACATTTTCATATTTCAGTTGGAAATTGTAACTGTTTCGCGGCGCAGTACGGCGGCGCGCGGCGTCTGGTGTAGGGCGGGTGTGCATGTGCGCTCATCAACTAATGGTCCGTGCGCGGCATTTGAACCGAGCCTACACTCGCTACAAAACAACCGCCCGCCTAGTCGCAGACCTGCTTTCGGCGCAAAATTATAACGTGTAAAACACGGCTCTCCTTGCATTCCGCGCACGGGATTTTTATGAATGCCGCGATTATTATTCGCATTTTAAACTCGAATGCGGAGCTATTCTCCCCGAGACGTATAGCAATATTCGTAACGAGTTTTCTCAACGCTGCTACCTAATTTCAGGTCGAGTGTAGCAACTGAATGTAGATTGTTGTGTAGTCACGAGTACAGAGTGCTACTATCGCTCGAGTCCACTCCAAGCGAGTGGGGTGAGCGTCGCGATTGTCGACTGTTCGAATCGAACGCGATTGCAAATTTATTAGCGGGTGGGCGCCGGCGACTCGGTCCGCGGCCGCACGTACGCCTAGTTGTTTTTACTCTTCATGTATTTTTTTCTCGACGAGGCTCGGCTCTCCCCTTTTGTTCTCAAGTGGACCAGCTGTCATTATACGCCATGTTACTGTTATTTTTTTCGACGTTTTTATAGAGTTTTGCGTCGAAAGGGCGTTCCGTTCGGAAAAATGTTCGTTTTGCGTGCGTCCTGGAGAGTTTGCGTGTCGAGTGATGTCGACCGGGCCGATTGAAAATGAGTTATGGAATTATTTTTTTCTGTTTTTTTTTTCCTGTTGTTGCATTTCAGTTTGAGTGGCTTTTGTTGCGTAATATCAGAATCGTCAATACTTAGCTTTTCCGCAACAAACAATCAATTGGCATGCTGTTTTAAAACACAAAGTTTTCATATGTACGTAACCAATCGAAACGGGCCCAAACCTAACAGAAATTGTATAAACTCAGTCGACCAACTAGTTGTGCAACTTAGTAATCCCGCGGCAAAATGTTAACATGTGTCATTGCAGTTTTCAAGTGGCTTCTGTTTGATAATTTGAGGAACCCTTTCAGCTGCGGGACCCTTAAGAGAGCAATCATTGATGTTATGTATTTTGTCTGTTTGTATTGCTACTGATGTATGTAGATGTACGTAATAGTGAATTTACGGTTAGACAAATTGTGGGCTATGATTAAAATTTGATTGCGTCCATTTAATGGTTAAACTGATCTTTGATCATGAAGTATCATACGGAAGAAAAGTAACCTAAATAACCTAATACTGATTTAAATTTGATGAAACCTATACTGAATACTCTAGGTCGTCGAAATACCTAAATAGCTTGTAGCAGATCATTAAAAAAAGTGTTAACAACCACAATTGGGAAATAAAAACCAAAGAACATCGAGATATGTTTTATAATATTTCAAAAAAATAAATAAACTATTAATCTAAGCTAATACCAAGTGGACTATGAATTCCTATTTCGATATTTAATTATTATTATAAACTTACTCAAATAAAAAAAAAATCGTTTGAAATTTTCTCCGGTAGTTACAAAAATAATGTCCATCGTATGATTAGCCATCTCCCATCGCAATATCTGTCGAACGTTGGGCACTCAGCAGAGAGCGACCAACAGACGCAGCACAATGACTGTTTAGATTGTACCTCCCCTCCTCTCCCCCCTACTTCAAATCCCCCTAGTTTCATACGCTAAGATTTTAGATATTGACGATGCATTTCGAGTTTTAATCGAACAAGACTTAGCCAGATTTCATCTGAGCAAACTTGTCTACGTTTATAATGCTTTCGATATGATATTTAAATGGAAATATTTTTCATTTCTTCTTAATTAAAAGCTCATCCCCTATTCCATGGGACTTAAACATAAGTGGCGAAATGTGGGTGTACTATTAATGGGTACACCACGGCCTCATTTTTCTTATTTATTAAAATCGCGACATTTTGATAGTTGAAACTAGGTACGATAACTGGTGCTCTTACCTAACATAGCCTACTCTCGTTTGCCTTAAAAAAGTTAGATTTATTTTACTTTTGCTTTTCATTTGAAACCTTAGTAATATTACTAATTAAATAATTTAGGAATCATTTCCTTTCTCTTTGTAGCTTTGAACCTCTGTTTATTATTTTATTTTAACATAAGAGATCTTTTCACCTATATATTTTAAACAATATTTTATAAGTATTTTAATCTTTATAGTCTACCTCTTTACTTAGGGAGTTATCACTCTGGCGATTTTCGAGTGACTTCAAAGGCGAGAGCGCAGCGGGCTTGCTTCGAGTTCGCAGCGAGCGCGTGGCGTGTACGCGGCGGCCGCGCAACACTTTTGCCGCCTGAAGTGAGGCGAGTCGGGTTGTCGGATGCGAGTGTACAAAATGGTACCGAATAGCCCCCTATTCGCGGCAAGGCGTGTTCACCACGCGCTGCGTTCACTGCGGACTTGCGAGCCCGCTAAGCTCTCGCCTCACTCGAAAATGCTCACTATGTATAGACATAGTGAGCATTTTCGAGTGCATGCATGTACAATGCATAGGCATTGTCTGAAAGAACTTCCAGGGGGCCTACCCCCATCTCTTAAAAACAATATTATTTTAATATTAATTTGCCTTCCGTACTGTTGGATTTTAAAAGCTCGGCTTACCGCCGAGAGTTCAAATTTCAACAACATTAATTGCAAAGTAATATTAAAATAACATTGTTTTAAGAGATGGCGGTAGGCTCCCAGGTCAGAGAAAATTCCTAGTTTAACTGTAAAAAATTGCTAAACAACATGAATTTCCTACACTTAGTTCTTCTCCAAATCCTTCAATCCAATTAGCAAAAAACACTCAAACCTAAATACCAAGGACATTGTTATTCTCAAGTGTTATGACTTTACATTTCTGTAAGACAACCGTCTCAAGACCGTCTCAAAATATAACTGTGTCGGCGATCGGTTTGATGTTTTGTCGTTATTATTGGCTAGATAAGCCTGCTCAAGAGGTCTTGCAATCCCGGCTCGAGTTGCAATATTGCTGTATCTAGATTGTTACTTCAGAACTTTTGGAGAGCATACAAATTGTTGGAGAATTGGATGATTGGAATATTATGTCAGGTGGATTAATAATAAGGTTCATATTTGGTTTTAAAAAGCCAATTCTACTAATTAAAAACGTTTAAAATCTAATCGCAATATCAACTCAGCGATAATCAATGTAAAAGAATGTAAATTAGTATGTAAATTAGAGGCACATTAGAGGAATATTAAAAAGAAATTAAGTAATAAGTAATATAAATAATATAATAAAGCAAAATAAATATTTCACATGGTAATATATAATTATTACAATATAATAATTTGCTTTTTACATAAAAATATATAATTGAGATTTTAGATTTTGTATAGAATTAATATTACTAATAATATTCTAGATATTAAGTTTAAGTTGCAGTGCCCGACAGGGTCCACAATGATTCTGTACCTCTATTTTATAAGACCATTAATTTACATTGTGGGACGCAATAAAATATTTGATTTGATTTTTTTGATTAGAGACATTTTTGACGGATTGATGCTGAGATTAGGTTACGATCGTTCTTAAAAAGCTATTACACACACACACAGACACACAGTATTACCACCCTGATATCGTTTGAGAGTTACATTTATACCTATATGTCCGTACAAAATTGTTATCTACAATTAAATATCAATTACTTACTATCAATAATGCTTCCACGCATATGACTATTGTATATATACTTACAAATAATTTTGCTAATTTTCCAATGCCTTCAATAGATATCTATATCCTTATTCGTCCCAAAACTAATTACCCTGAAACTACTTCTGAAAACCCACGTTTTTATGCTTCCAATATACCAAATTGATGTCCCGTATATCCAAAAACGGTCCGATTTTGTCCCGTCTCAATCCAGTGCATTTTACGAAATTATTTCTCCATCACATTACGGCGTATTGGTGCTCTGCGGAGCACGCCCTCTGGCGGTGCGTGAGGGAATTCGGAAACGAACCCCCCGCTCACCCCGTGTCTTGTACTTTGAGTAATAGTGTCACTCACTAAGATGGGACGGCCTAGGACTTTAGGTATACGTATGGACGTAGACAGGTGTATGTGATCGGTATGTATGTATTACGTTTGAAAGAGGTTTCGTACATGTTATAATTGGAGTAAATGAGAATACCATTCGCAGATCAATTGCAAATAACAATGGGGGTAAGCAGAAACCACAGAACGCCACCTGTTATGATCCTTTCGTACTCCTTTCCACGTTTATACATCTCGTCATACAAGCAACAGGGGCGCTGTTACGCCATGGGAAGGGAAGTGTTTTTTAAATCTCACATTAACAAACTTAAATTGGGTAGTCTCCGTTCAAAAAAGGAAGGAATTTGATAATCACCCGATGTGCTTAACTTTCCTTTAAATTTCCCAATAATCTACCACCACAGCCACAGCTGTGCAAAATTCTATAAATTCCGTAACATATCTATTCTGTAAACACACCAGCAACATAAATAAACCATAAGACTTACACGCATATTCGTATCACGAGTACACTATTTCTGTACCCAGCACGGAGGTCTGTCAAGAGGAGGCACTCTCTGATGCGATTAGAGGCCCAAGCCCCGTACATGACGAAAAGACTTAGACCTTAAGTCCTGCCTCTAGAGGTCGTAGTCCAAGAATAGCACACACAGCACAGCTACAGCTACAGCTTTGTTCCTATGATCTGTGGTAAGGTGCAAGGATGGAACGTTTCGCAGAAATTGTGATACAAATTGGAAATTGTATGGGTTTTGATTGAGTATTATTTCTGGGACGGGCTTAGGACATGCGCAATGTCCATCCCTTTTCGGGAAAAGATGGATCATGGAACAGCGATTTTCCTATCTTAATTACTTTGCCGTGTTACGTTATATATAGCCCTAGTCACTCAGCTATATTAATAAAAAATATGTTTGTATGTGTGCCCTCAATGCGTTCCAAAAACATTGATCAGATTGTGATGACACTTTGGTGGATTGTTCTGCCTACAACGGCGAAGGAACCTGAATGACTTCTTGTGCGTCCGCGATAACGGAAAAACGCGGGCAAAGCCACGGGCAAAAGCTAATTTCATATACTTTCTACCAACTGTTTAGAGGCGGGCGCTAGCACCCACTCTCATGACCGGGTTTAGTATTGGGCAAGCACCAATGTGACTTTTCAATTCATATCTACTTTCCTAGTTAAAAGTTTTAACTTTCATCGTCAATATCTTTAGAACCAGTGGATACCCAGGTATGATGTAGTAAAAAAATGTATCTTGGATATAACTGACATCGAAAGAAAATATTGTGAGAAAATCACTAATCCACCTTAAGCAAGTGTGGTGATTAATGCTCACCCCTTATCTGTATGAGAAGAGGCCTTTACTCTTTTTTTTTAGGTGCTAAAAATCATCAAATGACTCATTCCGCCCTGGGTGGGGCAGAAGGGACTGTCAGTCTTTTACTGAAAAAAAGCCACCCTGTTCTTACTGTAGCCTTTTGCGTTCCGGGGCCACGGTGTCCTGTTAAGACGTCCCGCAACCCCGGCAGGCCTTAACCCTGCAGTGGGACAGTAATAGAAACACAAGACACAATACAATTTCAGTGCTTGTAAATACCACATAACTTGAAACCCCTCAAAACATAAATTATAACTAAAATCGACTGCTGTAGGTAAACCTAAGTACCCACACACATAGTCAAATTGATTTTAAAGCTTACAGGTTCTTGACCACCCCAGGAACGCATGCGTTAGCGTTGTGATAGTTATGCGTCATCATGCGCGTTACGAAAGGCATACATTGTCGAGAAGGTAATAAGTAGTGTATTATTCGTGTGAGATGTCCGCGATCCGTGCGGTGCTTGTACGCATACAGATCACATCTCAGTATAGTGATGTGCGTGTTACGGGACGAGGCGGAAGTATTGGTGAGTCCCGGGATTTGAATTTTTGGACATACGAACAAAATTCACGTAATTTAAAAATACTAACGAGATACTAATACTTACGAGTAATTTTGTAGGTAGGTATTTAGTTATTGATCACAAAGTTACAGTGACATCAAAAGTTTTTATTATTTAGTTTATAATTTAGTTGTGAAGACTCAACGTAATTGTGCTGTACAATTAAAATAAAAAGAAAAACACAAACATCAATTGTTTTAAAGTTAAACACGATTCGCTACGAGCTACGACTTCGTAGCATTGCTACCTACGGCGTAGCCCTTAAGATTTTCTACCACTGTCTTACAATTATTTTAGTCTGGAGAACAAAATAATATTATTAGGTACTCTCCGTCTAAATCCCGTTACACAAACCTCGACAAGCAACATCACTAGATGTGACTCACAAACTTCACGCGCCACTAACAACTAATTTATGTTAATTGCGTCTCAGCACAGCATACGTATGAGAGGCACGTACTTAGCTCAGTTTGCTATGAGGAAAATAATGTTCAGACCCACAGCGGACCTTATTGGCTGAAGGTAATGTCTGTGTGTTTGAGTTATGGTAAGGAGGTCTGATGTAGGTACGTCGTAATATTATGCCTTATTTAGGATAGGAAATAAATGTGTGTGATGTATATAGTTTTGTCTATATAAGGATTAAATGGAAGTAGGGGATGAATGTTGTATACTAAATACGATACTATCGAATTATAGGTCCTTGAAGCCTTGTACTGAAAGCGAAGAAAGAAGAAATATGTATTAAGAACCAGCCAATTACGAGTCGGACTCGAGCATGAAGAGTTTTTTACCACCATTCAATACCTAACATTACACAATAAACTTAATATTTTTTGTATGTTAACATAACATCACGCTAGTAATCCCCGAAGGGTTAGGCAGAGGTGTACCCATTAGTACACCCACATTTCGCCAGTTATGTTTTTAGTCCCATGTAATAGGGGGCGAGCCTATTGCCATCAACCGGGCACAAATCCAGACTCCGTGGCTACTACTGAGAAATTCCTGATGGAAGAACCCAATAACACTTTGCCCGACCTGGGAATCGAACCCAAGACCTCATGCACAGCAGTCGCGTTTGCGACCACTAGATCAACGAGGCATTTTGTATGTTATGTTTATTATTTTTTATTATTCATTGTTATAGCGCCCATATTAAACAAGCTTTATGAAAATTTCAAGTGTGTACCTGTAAAAAAATACAGCCCAGTGACAGACGGATGGGCGGACGGAGGGAGAGACAGGCAGACTACGGAGTCTTAGTAGTAGGGTTTCGTTTGTACCCTTCAGGTACCTAAAACACATCTATTATTCATCAAAAATGAACATTGGTTAAGTACTAAAAGATATACTTTAACAAATCCCCACAAGACACAATCAAACAGGTGTACCGCACTAATAAAAGCAGCCTCACCATTCACGCCGACACTGGTGACACGTCGCCGTGCATACTCCCCGCTTTGTCCGCACGCAACTCTGACGTCACGCTCTCGGCCGCTATCACGCGCATTTTGGACTACGATTTTCCACATCTCAGACAGTGTAGTGTCAGTAATACAATGGAGCATTCCCGTCGAGTGGGAGGCTCTTATCGATCTACGGGGACGTCATCGAGCGATAGCGGCCGCGGCGACGCAAAAAGCGTGTCAGTGTGGCGGCTACAATGCCTTTGTGGTGGGACCGGACGCCGCTCGCCGCCGCCGCTGCCTTTGTTTGCTGTTTAGTGCTCGCAGCTAAAAGTGGCGATTCCAGCAGTAAGTTTGTTAGTACGACCTGTCTAATGGGTGTGGAGCGTGGATCGGATGCATTACACGCTCTGTTACGGTTATGTTGGGTTATCAACGATATTGGCTGTTTTGGTTAGTGGCTAATCATTTTGGTGTGATAAAGGTTATGATATTTCTGTCTAGGCTTGTTATGGTTAGGATTATAGCTTGAAACTGTATCTTATGCCTATCTCTTTGTTGTTCTTGAAGCACGGATTTGTCATTCCAGAGTTTGAAAACGGCACCTAAAGTAAATTCTAATCCTAATTCTATTCCTAAACATATTTAGGAATACAAACTCGACCAGAACTTTAATAATCAATATTCTGTTTTGTGTTCCTTAAATAAATGAATTAATTGAATCCATTTTTTTCCTAAACAATTTTTAAGCTGGTCCTAAACTCGATATCACGTGAACAATTTGTGATAGTAGCGTAATGTGTGTTTATCGAGTGTAAGGAGGGTGGCACCGTCTCTGGCAAAACTTGGACGTAGGCGACGAAACTCCTGGATGTTTTCACTCAAAATAATAAGTTCCAAAAGAGAGCCGAAGTCAATTTTTTGCGAAACTCGGTGTAATGGATTGTTGGGAAGTTCGATAACTTTCGGAAGCTGCTCTTCGATTTTATTTTGCTAAGGAATTTTTTAGCCAATTTCTCTTCGGAAAAGTTTGGAATCTTCCAGTCACCCTTGAGCAAATAACGTCGCTGCGAAGACTTATAAATATTTTATTAAAAATTAGGCAGCGCATTTCGTTATACGACCAAGTTTTGGTCATTATTATTTGGTTTAAGTTTTCTATAAACAGGCGATATTATTAAAATTGATGATCATGTTTTTCTTAAGAAAATAACTGCAGTTTTGCAACGATATAAAATTCTGTTTTCATTTCCATTGCGCCCCTAATTATCTTACTCTAAGAGAACATTACAATAAACAATATAGGTATAGCTTAAAGTTATCTTATTAATGAAAGTGTAATTCTATGAATAAAAAGCGTTAAAAACCTAGTCGCAATCTCGTCATAGCGAAATTAAAAAAAAAATAATAATAATCATTCATATTATAGTTCATGATTGTTAGTATCCAATAGAGATTTTCATAAACCACAAATGTTTTATTAAATTCAGAAATTTTAAATTTCTACCTTATCACCCAGTCTTAAGAAAAATAATTTCACAAAAATCAATCAACCCTACCAATTCATAACCTCTAAAAAACAATCGCCTATTCGCGGTCATAAAATAACGAGTTTATTGACACTGAAACCCCATGGTTGTCAGCTCATGATGACGCGAAAAACAAACGCATAACGCCATCAGTTATGGGGAGCGAAAGTTAATAAAATTCATGTATTGGAAACTTATGGCTTAGAGATATTGTGCAAGGGTGCAACCCTAGGGTTTTCCTTTAAAATTAGTTGAAGATGCTATGAAGTTTATGACTGGTGAAATTTTGTTTGAATAATAAGTGAATTTTCTTTGCAGTTAGCGCCACTGTGGTATGGAAATAATTTTCTTTTCGGTGGTCGTTTAGATGACATCTATGAAATTATTATCAGGGAATTTCAAACTTTAACTCAAACCCTTAAGTTTTTATTTCAAATGAAATATTTACTCACTTTAGAATAGAGAGTCGGAACAGTCAGTCAGAAGGTTAAAGCTAGCTGGAAGTACTAAAGACCTACTACTGTTTAAAATCACCAACTTTCCTAAAAGAAACGTAAAGAAATTCCATGAACATGATTGAGAGTCTTTTATAGCACATACCTCAGTTATTCGTTTATCAGCATTGAAAATCATAAATGTTCTACCTAATAGAAGCCCAAGTATATTCGAAAGAAGAGTACTAGGTATTTTCTTTTATCTTTTCAGATATCTTTTCATCAACATGGTTTTAATTTTAGTTCAATATGCTAGTATTACTTACTTATTAAATAAATAATTATCGTCTGTGCCTCTGAGTAAAAGTGACTGCCTTGTTGATCTATAAGTATTACTTTATAAATTCTTGGAAATTTTAATATTACGTTAATAGCGCCATCAATAGATACTTTCTTCTAATTAAGAAAAAAACATACTAAAACACATAGAAAAACAAACACCATCCAAAACCGTAAACAGCAACAAGGAAACCCTACATTGTGTACAAGTAAGCAGCAACCAACCAGGGTGTCCAAAAGATTAGTCGGCAGTCGAGACACAGCGGCACCGCGCGCATCAGCATTAAAATAAAAATAAGGATAGCCATAAATACAGGCGCACAAAGACAAGATATACGGTTATAGCGGACTGCCGCTGGACCGTTCGTGTGGAGACTCTACTAAAATTATGTAGGAATTGGTACTCAGTACAGCTCCAATAAACAAAAATAATGATACCTATTTAGTTAGATTGAGGGCGGTGGCCCTTACCTTCGTAAATAGGGTTGGATCGATTGGATGTGGAAGTGCGGCTGCTGATCAGGTGTAATAAATGTTGTAGTGATTGAGTATTTATTTGTAGAATAGAATAGAATAGATTATTTATTTGGTAGAAACATGGTTTGTTTACAGAAGTGTTCATAATATTGTGTAGTGCTATATGACTCATTGTTTTAACGGCATGCAAAATCAGTTTACATTGATAGTAATTTTAAAATTTAAACATATTTTTAATTCTTATAATCATAACATAACTATATTAGCTGTAATATATACTCTTAGTTGTTATAATTATAACGATTATTATAATATTTTTAATATTTATTTTGTCTGCAAAAAAAATGTAATTTGCTTTATGCATCAGTAAAGCAACTGTTGCCAAGTATTTTTCTATGATTCTGCACAGATTTCAACTAGAATGTTTCTGAGTCGTTCTATTACTTTCCTTCCAGTACTCGTCATTCCAAACCTAATCATTCACCAAACACTTGCTTCAATATTCCCAAATCATCAAAAAATATTACCTCCCCATTAAAACATCCTTCATGACCTAAAAAGCCAATATTCGGCGCACCTATCGGTCACACTACCCCACTCTCCCCTCGTCAGGAAAGGTCAACCTCGTATTTTTGGCGCCAACAGGCATATACGGATAAATAAGAAAGGCTTCAATCGCCGTCAACCCGACTCTACCCTTTTAAAAGCCACATGATAGATGGTTGGTTCGTAATGTTAACGCAACTAAAATTAAGGCGTGAGATATTTTTGCAAACTATCATGGGAAGGACAGGTATAGAAAAATATTTCGTCTAGATATTTTTCAATCAGTTTTTATTTATTTAGGGCTTATACAGTTAGCTAGCGCCATGCTGATTGATGCCTAACTGCCTTCTATCCACAAAGATAAGAGATCCAATGAATAGAAATATTATAAGAATCCTGTTATCTAAACATATAAAGCTAAAATTATATTATGTAAATATACAAAAGCGAAAGCTCACTCACTTAGTCATCACGAAATATCGAAAACCGCTTGACGTTTAAAAATGAGAGAGAATCGTTTGTGTGTTAGTACAAAGTTACCTATGGAAGCACTGATCCAATTACAAAAAGTTTTTATTGATAGAAAGCTACACTATTGCCAAGTGTCATAGGACATGTTTTATGTAGGTATTCTTGACTACCATACGGACAAAATCGAGGGCAGAAGCAAGCTGGCTCCAAAAATTATCTTTATATCTAAAAGTATAACGCTGATATCAAATCTTCTTTCAAGAAATATAAAAACTGTAATAATATATATTTTTTAGCTTTTCACGATTCAGTAGCAACATTTTTCTTAACCCCTGCTACAATCGAAGTGCATACTCCTATCCATATCCATTTCCTGTCGATACTACAAAAACATTACGCCTTCATTTAAAAAAAAATATTCGTAATGGTTCTATTCGATAGGGTTCGCAATCCAACGCTTGTTGGTCTCTCAACTATCAGCGTAAGTTTAGTGTTCAATAGAAAATGTAATGTGTAGACTGATATTCGTGTAATGATGATTTGATAAGACGGTGTTTTGATAATAGATAGATTTAAACAAGCTTTAAGAGTTAAGTAAAGAAGTTAAGCAAAAGACTTGCGAGGGTTAAGGATTTTATTCGAAAGAGTAACCACGGCCCTGCAACGCAAGGGCATTAGGACACGGATGGGTTTTAGTCAGTAAAAGTCTGACACTTCCTTCTGCTCCGCCCAGAGCTGAAGTAGTCATTTGATGATTTCCCATCCCTAAATAAATTATTAAAAAAAACAAAGAAAAATTATGACGTACGTATGAAAAATGCCTATATTTTTCTTTTAGCTAAAAATTCAATTTGTGAAACTGAGTACTCTCTATCACCACCCCAACTAACGCCATTCAATCCATCACCAAATTACGAAAACTATTCCAAGTTTCCAACAACGATTTTCAACCACGTATCGTTTTCTTGTAAAAACTTTAAAATAAAACAAGAGAGTGCGGTTCTAGTTACGTTGGCCACTTTCTAACCCCTTTATGTAGCGTCGGATGAGAGGTGGCGGATAAATGGATAAGTCGTGTCGCGAGAGAGCCAGCTTCCGTGCCGCGGATAAGTTGCGCCACTGTGGAACAACTGTGGCGAAATTTTTCATATTTTAATGGTGTGAGAATTCCTTAGAAAAAGAAACAGTCTTAGTTCAAGGCCTATGCCAGAAGTAATGAATCGATTTTTCCGTCAGAAATACAAACGTCTCCAAGACACGTGACCTATCTATCTATCTATGCTAAACCATTTAAGTGAAACTAGGGCTAACTAAGCCTGTTGGAGGTCCCCAAGAGACAGTGCCTAATATATCGCGACGGATGATCCAATGTATCAAGATTCACTGACGTTATGGATAAGTTAGTCAGAAGGATCTACAATACAGGTCTAATAGTCACCTAGCAGGTTTAAAAGCCGATAGTTTATGATCTCATTTATTCCCTGTTCAGCATAGAAACTGTACAGACTCATTAAATATTTATGAGGTTTATATTGCTTGAAGTGAACCCACACAGGTTGTACGTCAACTTAGAGAAATCGGTCTTGCAGATAAACCTAGTTATAAGAACTTATATATTTACATAATTTTTGCTATGTATGCATGGTCTTGCTTCAATTTTTTTCTTTATCCGTGTACACCAAATAGTCAGTGTATCAAACTAAACTCATTCAGAAACAAATACTTGTAGAAAAACATCAAAATGATCATCAACCTTACTCATACCATATCCACTACTTGTACTACAGAAGCACAAAGACAAGCGTTCAAACAAATAGTCAAGCATAAAGACTAAATCATCGCGATTACTACAAGTAGTGCACTCAACCGTCGGTCATTAGCGCCATTTTTACAAGAGTCCTGCAAAAACGTTCGGCACAACGTTCGGCTGTCGTTCGGCTAATCGTCGGAAATTGTGCCCATTATTGGAGCACTCACTCGCAACTAAAATTATTATTGTTCGCACTAAAAGTAGCCATTTAGTCGGTGATTGCTCCGGAGTGGCCTGTTTCTTGAACAGATATTGAACGGACTTTTAGTCTGATGCGCTCGATGAGTCTTTTCTGCAATTTCAGCGTTTTGTCTGAAAAATTGGAAGCTTCCATTCGAGAGTGGCAAGATGACGGGATAGTGAAAAACGATTGAGTCGTCATCATCGAACGAAGAGTGTTATAGCAGGAGTACAGTCAAATACAGTTTATAAGTACCTGAGTAAAAGTTTAAGAAGTAATATCATAAAGAACAATAGGTAGAAAGAACATTCAACGTAGATGCTCATTCCCAAAAACATTTGCATCCGCAATCACATTAGAAATTCGTGTCGAGTAATCAACAGCCACGCGAAGAAACTTGAAAATACCTCACAGTTGACATAACCCTCGGTCCTTGGAGCCCTTGGCTTCCGGTTATCGCTACACAAAGAGGACCGGCCCTCCCCCCTCCGGCTTCCCTGCGGCCCCCTCTGAACAGGAACCGGAAATACTACCCTTCTATCGTTAAGGTCTACCCGCGTCACACCGCTATGCTGGAATTTTTAAAGTATTTTTAGCCCCCGGCCTTGAAGTGCGGTAATGATTGCGAGGAATGTCTAATGGTTGGACCCAGATTTTAACAGCTCCAAATATTTAAAGGGAAAATTAAAATCACGGGGACGAGCTATGTTCCCCACATTTTTTTTTGCCTGTTACTTCATTCGCGTAAATGTCGGTTATCGCGGACGCAGACGAAATCGCGGAATAGATAGAAGCCTATGTCCATTCTTGGGGTTCAAACTTACCTAAACCGTACCAATAGACTATTATTGTCCTACAGCAGGACAAAAGCCTCTTCTCATACAGAGAAGGTACCATCATCACCACGCTTGCTCAAGGCGGATCAGATATTTCAGCCTTATAAAAATCATAAGTCTAGATTCCATCACGTTAAAAAAACCAAGAAAATACCCAAGTATTCTTCTGAATGTGTTATAGATGTATGTTTAAAAAGCATTAGAGTAAAAAAGCTTGAGGGTGGTTCGCCCCGGAAGCTTCGCTAATGCATCCGAATGCAGTCGGAGCCCGTAGGTCACCCCTGCACGCGATCAATTCATTAGCCAGTATTGTTATGCCACTGTTTCATGACGAACATATTACTATTGATTTTAGTAGATACTAATATTTATTTTGTTTAAGACTAACTTGTGTGATCGTTTTCCAAATTAATTTGAAAAATCTGAGATTTAATTTAAACACCATAGATGGTTTAGAACTCCAATAAAATTTTCATTATAAATTCTTATAAAACTTTTTGTTTATTTTTTATTATTTTGCTTTACACTAGGAATTTCTCCTTAATCATGGGTGCGTTTATAAACATATTAACTCACATACAAAAACAGCCAGACCCAGAACAACTATCTGTAGGTCATACAAATATTTGTTCCGTGTGGGAATCGACCCCACGACACCCAGCGTAGCAGCCAATCGCTTAGTCATTGCGCCAACCGTGCATTCATTACGACTGTTATTATATATCAAAAACTTGTCAAAAATTTGGGTAAAATAAAGGCCTTTTTAGACGGATTCAGACTGAGAGCTTAGATTACGAACGTTCTTAAAATTACGAGAATTGCCCTCTCGGACTTATCGGGTTTCAGCTAAAGTGGTCTTCTTTCTACTTTCTTCTTCTTTATCATGTGGGCAGTTTCTAAACCGTCTTAAGGGCCTCTGACAGGGCCTTTGTTTGTGGTGTGACTATTAGATATTGAAAGATGTTTTTTAGCAGTTGACGACAGCTGTGAAGCGGTGTAATGAGTATGATGACGTATTACAAGTAAATCCCCTATTCAGAGGAGTAACACGAACATACAAAGTGTAACCGTGAAGTTTTTCATCTTAACGAATAAGGAAAACCGGTTCCACAATTTACTAAAATTTAACATTAAAAAAACCCACTGAATTCCCAGTCTTTATAAAAGCTAAGGCACTTACGTTACTTATTTAAAAATTAAACTTGCCAAACAGAAAGGATAAGTGATTAAAAAAAACAAAATGAACTACGACTCGTGTCAAACTCGGAGTTAACTCACCAAAAACAACTTATTACCGTGTTATGAAATGTTAAAGCGTGTTTCAGAGGGAGCTGATGTAATATTTTTATAATTCGGCTGGCCCGACGCGACCTCGAGCTGTAAAACAAAATGTCCGCGCTGTGCAACCTGTCGACCCTTTAGTGATGGGACATTGGTTGCCTCGATATCGATACAGTTGTAGGAAGATGTTACTGGAATCATGTATTTATTTTTATTTACAGTATTTTCAGTTTTTTATTACATATCTAATGTACATTATCAAATTTACAGTAAAACTCACCGTGACTGGTAAAGGCGGCCGTTCAGCTGAATTATCATAAAATTTATAAATGTAATGATTTTAATTTTAAGCATTATGACTGATAATATTTATGACATTGTATAGTTTCCACTCAACCTAATGTAAGCCTAATCATTAATAGAAAACATCCGGGAAAACAAATTTAAACTGTGGGTGGTTATTGCAATAAGTACATTATTAAAGTGAACCGTTAAAAGTATTAAAAAGTACTAAACCTGTTATTACGTCCCACATTAGGCACATCGACACCACATCCTTGGCCCGCATCCAAAGCGGGGCTGCGTTTTGATAAATATTTGCGATTTATTTTATTCCTGGAGCCATTTTTTGAGAACGCGCCCGTAAAGAGGAGAAATGGCGTCGCACGCCATGTTCACCAGAGCGGCACTGAAGTTTCGGCGGGAAAATAAAAACGCGTTTAACTTTGTGTTAATATTATATTGTGCCATTATTGCGCCATTTATTATAATACCGCGGAAGGGATGGGGTTGAGAGTTCGCGTTTAATGGACGTTTTGTTTGCGAGAAAAACATTTTTTTTTTACTCTAACGATTTTCTGTTAAACCTTTCGGAAGGGAATGATTTTTCAGCGCCTATTTTATGCTTTGTTACAATATAGTACGTATGCACCAATCTGTATTCGGGTTTTGTTTTGATTACGCGCTGTGAATTTTTAGAATTTCCACGTGAATGTAATATGAATTGGTTTGAAGTAAAATATATTGCGTGCCTAGATTTATTTTACAGAATGCGTGTGTGGAATAGTATTAGCCTTTGTACACTGCGGATTTTAGAATATTTGGTATTTGAATACCTACCTATATTCGGAGTAAACCAGTGTCCGCAGCCCGTAGGCGCACATTATAGTACAAAGTTCGATAAATAAGTATTTAATGACATATTTTACTCGAAATATCATATTATCACTGTGTAATTGATACTTTCAATAAAAAATATCGACAGTCCGTGAGAAGGAATCGAGGCAAGTGACGTCATATGTTTCATTCCTTTTAAATTTACCAACATTGTTGTATGTAGGAGGTAATCTACTAACTTATAATTATATATGAGAAAGTTTAGATGGATGGATGTTTGCCGTTTTTAGCCGTTCTGGAACAGCTAAACGGATCTGGGTGAAGGCACAAGGTTAGATTATAGCCTGGAATATCATATAAGGCTTTTTATCCCGGAAAAATGTACGGTTCCCGTGGAATAATATACCAACTTTGACGCAGACGAAGTCGTTTCACAATTAATTTTAATGCCCTTTTTATTAGTACATAGGATGATTCAAGAGGAAGGTTTATGTATCTACATTGCACCCGTGCGAAGCGGCAGGTCGATAATGAATCATAAATAAAATCCATAATTTTAAACATGTGAATATTTTCAGTCGTAACTCTCACCAAATTCATCTACAATTCCCATGTAGAAATTGTCTTATCGACCTGAAAGTCCGGGGTTGTCCCAGTTCCCGGGGACTTGGTACAAAAATAATTAATTAATCAACGTAACCCTAGCATCCCCTGCCATGCCACGGGTGCCACCCCGGGAGGACGGTGGCTTCGAACGATCATTACTATACCGTTAACTGTTGTGACTATTGGTTTGGTACTGTCATATATTTTTGGTACTAATTAATTTTTAGTTCAAAAGTGGTTAAATAAATTGAAAATGATTATTATTAGTTTAGTTTAGTTAAATTATTTAGAGATTTGTGTAGTCTTTTTACGGTTCATTTTAAGTTAAAGCAATGTTGAAACAATTTGAAAAAGTTTTTTTGTGAATCTTCTCCATCATTAATGACTGCCGTTGACTGCCTCGTTGGTCCAGAGCAAAGCACGACTGCTGAGCATGCGGCCTTGGGTACGATTCCCAGGTCGGCCGAAGTGTTATTGGGTTATTTCATCATGAATTTCTCAGTAGCAGCCTCGGAGTCTGGATTTGTGCCCGGTTGATGGCAATAGGCTCGCCCTCTATTACATAGGACTTAAACATAACTGGCGAAATGTGGGTGTACTAATGGGTATGCCTCTGCCTAACCCTTCGGGAATTAAGTACAGGAATGATTTTATGTTCTGGTTCTATCCTAAACGCTCATGTTTGTTGCTCTTTGAACGGATTTTGATGACAGTTTCCTCTCCTCCTAAATGATTATCACTTACCCATCATTTCCTAACAAAAAACAAGGCCAACCAGTCCGCCTACAACTAGGTTAAAAACACCAGTCATTTTAAACTCAGTCTAATTTTAGTTCTGTAGCTGTTCAGATTTGCATAGGTAGGCACTTGGGCTAAGCGAAGTTGGGCCGTGTGGAAAAACCGTAAGTGGAACACACTCGCGAGCCCAGTTCATGTTAGTTATGTATCGGGTAAATAAAGGTGGACTGGAACACGGACGTTTCGCAAAATGAAAAAAGTAAAGGTAATTTTTACTAGTTGTTGTGTTTATGTTTTGACTTCGTAAATAAACGGGTTTTGTTTTTTGTTTTTTGTTGCTATGCTTGGTTGCTGTAACAACCAGGTATGATGTTAAATTGAAAACTATGACGTCAAATTGAAGAGTTTGATCAATAATGTGAATATTTCAATTATGCTTTGAAATATTCACATTATTGATCAAACTCTGAGAGTGTTTTTACGTAGTTTACTTTTAATTACGACACGTTACGGTCGGTACTGCCTCGTTGGTCTAGTGGTCACAAGCGCGACTTCTGTGCATGAGGTCTTGAGTTCGATTCCCAGGTCGGGCAAAGTGTTATTGGGTTTTTCCATCAAGAATTTCTCAGTAGCAGCCTCGGAGTCTGGATTTGGCGAAATGTTTAAGTTTACTTAGGTTTACTAATGGGTACACCTCTGCCTAACCCTTCGGGGATTACAGGCGTGATGTTATGTGTATATGTGTACGTTACGGTTGGCTCAGTGTCTGTGCTATTGACTGCTACGCTGCTGTTGCGGGTTCTATTTCCAGAAGAAACATTTGTATGGCTTACATATAGTTGTTTCGGGTCTGGCTGTTTGTGTATGTTAATTTATATGTTTGTAAATGCGCCTACGATACAGGATAGTGTTTTTTTTAAGAAAAAAATAATAATGGACTATCTTACCAAGGGGTGTCGTGTTACCCAGTAACTGGGTTGTGGAGGTCAGATAGAAAGGCGCTTTATGTAAAACACGGGTTATTCAGCTGTATCTGATTAAACTTGTAGTCACCCCCAATATAGTTGGGAAAAAAACTACCAGTGTGAACGATGTACCAATTACATCAGATCTCCGGAACACCTTAAACTTAAATCTAAAGGCCAATTCTCGTTATTAAAACATAGTATTTAAATCTTGTCGTAATTTCGCAACTGATGGATGTTTTCAAATGTAATTTTAAAAAGTAAATAATAAACAATTCATTAAGAATAAGAATAAGAATAATTTATTTGTTAAACATAAGTATACACACATGGCATGCAAGATGTTAAATAAAATAAGTTAAGTTTCAATTGAAGACATCCTTCGGTTTTTAAGGAAACTTCAACTATATATGACGACGCTGGATACCTATCTTTTATTTACTGTACCTATATTGTAAGGTACCGTACAGTTAGTAGGTACAACACAGTAGGCCAACCTTGCTGAGCATCGACATTGACACGTCCAGCACTCGGCTGGATGGTGCTCAGCGCTGTCCCACTTGAACCCTTCGAGTGCCATCGCTGCACTTTCATGCCTACCTAGTACTATGTACTGAGATAATTACCAAATATGTTCGAGATTGTTCGATAAGCTAGCGATGTAGATGTATTGTAAGCTTGTGTGTTGTGACTTATGTCCTGTAGTAGGCAAGTCATGAAATTAGTTTAAAATATATTGATAATTAAAATAATCGTGATCTCGGTTTGTAATTGTGACTAGCTTCTGCCCGCTACTTCCTCCACGCGAACTTTAAATATTAAATTATTATTCTTTTTAAACATAAACATAACATCACGCCTGTAATCCCCGAAGGGTTAGGCAGAGGTGTACCCATTAGCACACCCACATTTCGCCAGTTATGTTTTTAGTCCCACGTAATAGGGGGCGAGCCTATTGCCAACAACCGAGCACAAATCCAGACTCCGAGGCTGCTACTGAGAAATTCCTGATGGAAAAACCCAATAACACATTGCCCGACCTGGGAATCGAACCCAAGACCTCATGCATAGCAGTCGCGCTTGCGCCCACTAGACCAAGGAGGCAGTCGTATTATTCTTTTTATTTTTTAAATATTAAATATATCCTATATTACTCAGGTATACTGGTTCTAGAGATTAGCGCATTCTAAGATAAGACAAACTCTTTAACATAATAAAAAATATTAGTTTAGATTTAGATGAAAAAGTCCATAATTTGATGATGTTTCGCATTTAGGTAAGTACGTGAAAATCTGAAAACAGTATATACTGAGTATAACTTAATTAGAGGCTGTTACCAAAAAAGTAAGTAAATATTAGCCATGAATAGAATATAGGTAGATACAAGCTCTGGAAACTCAAAATAAAAATTCTGCCTGTCTTGCATCTCGGCGTACGCGATTACATTGTCCGACGACTAACGCCATCTGTGATTTTCGATACACACTAACACTGTAATGTTATGAGGGGAGTTTTATATTTTTCGATTTGAAGTTTTAAATAAATATTGTATTATATAGGTAGTTTAACAATGTTTAACGTAAAAATATAAAATTCATTATTGGCAATAATTCATTATAAGCAATTCATTAGTAGGTTTTATAAAGTTGCAGACCAGCATGAGGTAAATGAGGTAAAAAATATTTTATGTTAAATAAAGCACCGGTTATTATGGCTATATTTAGGGGCCTATGTCCAGCAGTGGACGTCGTTCGGCTGAAATGATGACGTTGATTAAATAAAGCATCAAGGTGGCAATTCTACAAACTTTTAGAAAAGATCACAATCTGTCAAATATCCCTCTTATTTACCTACATTATTTATTGTAACTGAATTTTAATCGTTTTTAATGAATAGGATGAGTTTAAGTATCAGAGGGCTGGTTGAACTGGTGAAGGCTTTTATCCAAATAAATTTGACAGTATGACATATTTTCTATACAAAAGCTGTCTAACTGCCACATTTATTCCTCTATCAAAATTTATCTGATGATTAAAAAAATTGCCCTTAAAGACACAAACAATAAACAAAACAGCATCAACAATTCCAAAAAGGCAAACAAACATTCTATCGCCAGGAAACGTGTGGCCAGGCCAATTCATCCCTCTCGAGTAGCCACCGAAGATAAAGCAACCCCCTTTTCAACCCCACCACACCCCCTCCGTCACCTGCCGAGTCTTTAATTGAATAATCCCAGTCATTAATCATAGCACCCCGTCTGGAGGTGAACTTGAATTATTTTCAGTCATTTCTTGTGACTGTTTGAGTCTTGGATCGACAGACGATACAGCAAAGGGGATATAATTTAGGACAATGGGTTTTAGATTAGATCAAAAATGGATAGGTGTATTATACCAGAACATTATCATAATAAAATGTTCAAAATGTTGTCATAAAGCGATGTTAGTGACAATCAATGTCAAAAAATGTACGTAAATTAAATGTGTTTTTACAAATTGACACTAAGCTGGTAGAATTCCCCTCCTGATATTTGCTATTCTTATTGACGAGTTTGTTACTATTTCCTTTTAATTAGATTTGTTATTGTAATTGAATTGGAGCCTGTCCTGACTAGACCTTGATTATATGAACGCCCATGACTTGAAAGCTGCAAATAATTATTTTTTATTTAGGTATGTACAAAACGAACAAATATTTTTTTATCCCAAATTGATAGATGGCCCTATAAATACAATACACATTCATAAATGATTTCATATTCTAGAAGGTATTATTCACATAGAAATAATTCATACTTAGGTACAAAGAAACTGTAAATGACTGGTAGCAAAACTCCCATACCTATACAAAGTAAATAGCATCAATAAAAATAAACAGTCCACTCGAATTCACATAGGACGAAGGGCCGTACCTACATCAAAATCAGAAACCCAGGCACGTTCTACCCACATGAGTCGACCCACACCTCCGTTACATGCAGGAAACCGTTCCTTAACGCACACAGACACACAGACAACACAACTAAATCACACTCACACATCGAATCGCCCCTTTGTCTTAGCTAAGTGTCAACCAATAAAAACAAAGGATTCGAAAATGGAACAAAAAGTGTCGGCCAATCGCGCGGCGCGTCACGCGTGTTGACGCCCGGCTATTGGCTTGAAAAAATCCGTTTAGCTTCGATGACTACGGCTAGACGTTGAGATTGATGCGGCCGAGAGACGGGTATTTACTTGAGTTTATTTACATAAGATACCGTTTGGTGCACTATCCTAAACTGAGATGGTCGTTCCGTTGATGGCTGTAGTAAAGTTGCTCTCTCTTAAACGTTTGAGATAGGTGAAATCGCTTAACTGAATAGAAAATGTGCTAGATCTTTTTGTGAAAATAATCACATCTTTCTCTGTCGGCAATGATCTGTCTTTCGAAATGTTTTGTCCCACACTCATTACTTTCGTATGTAGATGTTATGTAGCTGCTAAGTGAACCATCCTCTTTTCGGCCTCACGGTGACTCACGCGATTTTCAGAGCCATCAACGTGCTCCTAACAGCATTATTAACATAACACATTTACGATATCAATATTCGTCACGAGTTCTTTTTCATTGAAACGGTTATCACTTCTCGGCATTCACGGCACAGACTTAAGTAGGCATCTAGAGAGAACACCTCGTCGTGTGTTCACGTGTGAGAGGGGGGGCGAGGGGGGTAGCGGGGCGTTCAGAGGGTCATTTATCATTCATATCATCTTCGCTCCACTTCGCTCGCCGCACCGTCGTAAATAAATAAGAACAGTCTCATCTTTTACAGCCGCTCTAACATTGCTAAACAAATACCAGTCTTTTCCTCACTATTCTAAAGTTCTCATTCCTCTTTCAGAATGTGGTGGTTAAGTTCTTTGGAAATTACGAAGTTTAGTTAGTGAACGCGTAGGTAACTATGCATATGTTTTAGATATGTGTAGATAATAGCCGTGCTAGGTATAATAAATCTGTAGCTATGTGTTCGTCAGTTTTAAACTTTAGTTTGATGTACATTTTATGACTACGTTGATATGTATAAGTATGTCGGCACTTGGAAAGAGACGATGAGTAGGTACCTACTTAGTGGATTATACGAGGGATATATGAAGATACTACTACATGTTACTAACCGTGGAATTAAAAGGGTGTTGGTATGTACTTATAGTGTATTTAAAGTCCTAGCTCGAAGTTGCGGAAAAAAGAAGCCTCCGTAAAAAAATTCTTAAATAAAAGCGTCTTTTTTATTGTTATTTTTGTTCTAGTGGTTTAGTCGTGAAAGCGGAAAGACAGACAGACAGAGTTATTTTCGCATTTATAGTATTAATATGCATTTATAAACTGGCTAAGTGCAAGTCGGATTCGAAAATATAACTCGGCAAGATAACTCCTTTAATTTTTAAAGTTAATTTTTATCAGTTGTTATTATAACGGCATTCGAAATTCACGCTTTCCGAAAACAACTCTCTACCTGGGGGCTTAGACAAAGTAACATCGCTTCGACGATTGACCACGTGACTTAATGCGGCTTATGTCAATCCCATACATTTTAGTATTTTCTAACTTCGTTATCGTTTTGACAGACTTACTAACATTCGGGCTTAGTAATAGTGGGCCGTTAGAACCCATCAGGTACCAGGACCCTAAAAGAGCTAAAAGGACTCCTACCTACATCTTTATACAAATGTCCACATTTCTTCTCACCTATCTTTTTCACCTAAATCTTTATTTCACGACTAGGAGATTACGACGGTAGCTAAAAAAGAAAACCACTTTACTGGAAATAAAAACAAATTGTTACTGGAATTGCTTCTATTATTTTTATAATACGATCAAAATCGTAATTGGAAGCAAATAATACATCCATAAGACGTTGTTACCGTCAGGAACAGAGGACAGCCCACAAAGCCGCTCACAATTGCGAAACCTTTTATTATCTAAGCATATTAGGTGCTTAGATTCCAAATAATTCCGCTCGCTCCGCTCTAAGAAGATTAAGAACGATTGGATGTTCGGAGAAGGTCGGCACTCGCCGCCACGTAATGGCGAGGTATAGGTACGGCTTAGAGAATAGCCCATCAATCTAAACAGAGTCCCTCAGATCGATCACTGACCGCCCGAGAACTTAAAGCTTAAAAACACGCAGAATAACCCGCCGTACACGTAAAAGCAATTACCTAAAGAAGTGGTCGATAGTAAGCAGTTCGCTTGCAAGTCAGTAATTGAAAGGCCGTGTACTAGCTGAAGCCACGTTTGTTTAGTCCGTCATAATTGCTCGGCTGCACCTCCGAGCTGACGAGTCGCCGGCACAAAAACTCCTAAATCCAGTTCATTAGGGCTCTATTCACAGCCCACCCCTGGATGGAGATACGCGGTGATTACTGCAACCGCTCCCGACGGCTCACGAATAAAGACTGCATCATAATTTCACCAGATACACCCTCGTGGCGCATTAAAAGGAATAGCGAGCTTAATTCCGGGATATAGAGTCTCATTTCGAATCGTGTGTAGTCACGTCACTTGCACAATGACATGTAAAAATAATGAACAAACTTAGGGTCTGAGCGAAGGAAGTTAAGTCTTGAATGGATGTTAGGAAGGGTTAGATTCGTTTGGTCGTGGTGAAAGGAGATGCTTTGTAAATTAATAGGAGGAAAAGTTTCGCGGGACGTCGCACCGGCAAGGTTGTCGCAGTTGTGATTCAATTTGGCCGCTAATTTAATGACGCTGTCGTGGAGGCATACAAATTGATATTCATATGGGACCACCGCGAGTTTATTTGTTGTTTACATTTTTGTTTTACTGCGATTTCGCTAATAGTCGCGCAAACAATTGCTCGTTACTCAAGCGTTTTATCGCTGTACGTTTGCAGACGTAAACGATGCTTGTGCGACGGTTGTTTACATTTTATTCTACTTATGAATAGTGATTTATAAATACTTTGTCTGTTTTGTTTTTATTTTAATGTGGAAATAGGTACATAGTCCAATATATTTTCGCAGCAAAGATTGTCCAGAAGATTATTTAGGAAAAATAAGAGGTTATCATTTTAAGATGCATAAATATATGCCAAACAAGCCGACGACGTTCTGCATGAATTTAAGTGACTACCGGAGTCTTTAGATATCTGTAGTACCTATATCTGTGGTCTTATAGATGCGTTGCCCTCCCAAAAAACAAGCTGTATACACCAGCAGCCACACCCTCGGGTTTTCAGGGTTGAAATAAAGTACCTGAGTAACTTATGTCCTACAATTATTGGTTAATGGTGTAAAAAAATCAATCAGATAAATAAATTGGAACCCAGCAATGCTGTTTTGATATATTAAATATTCAGAAGTAAATATTTAAAATCTTATACTCGTAAGTTTTGGATACAAAGAACCCGAAGGAGTAAGGGTTCATAAGTAACAGCTGGAAGTAGGTACATCCTTCATCACATCTACTTAGTGTCCACGACTGTAAGGTCAATATTCGCGCACCCCGGAACATTGACATTAGTTCCCAGCGCTCACGTAATGCACACACAACGAGATAATTGGAGTGTCGGGCGCGGGCGAGCAGCATCCATTGTTGGTGTCGTTACACCGTCGTTATTCAATTCAACTCCTGCGCAGGCGACGTTGTTTCGGTCGGATGTATTGAGGCTAATCTTGGGATGGTTAGTGATTTCTTGGGATCGACGGATGTTTGAGTCATGTCGCATAATTTGCTTGATATTGCTTGCGAACGTTAAGTAGATATTGAATGGGGTCTTTCTTGAAGACTGCTGAATGAAGTGTCCAGTTTAAGCTTGATATTATGTAGTTCAATTGATACGGAGAAAGTCTGATTGGGTTAGACATTGAGCCCTTTATCGGTCTTTGTGTTAGCAGGATAACCCTTGGACATTTAATTTTATGTTCAGTTTTTGGAAGAGTTTATCTTAGTCATCGTGATGATTCCGTATCTTCCTGGAATTGAAGTAAAGTATTAAAAACTAAAATATTACCTTGACCGAACTTTGGTCACAGGAGTCAAACTCAATGTAGTCTTGAGTACGTAGAAGACATTACTGTGCACAAGTGTGTGCGCAAACACAGGTATGACCCTTCTTCCTTCAAAGTCATAGCGAGATCAAGCGCAAGAACAATGGCTTCGGATGCTTTCCTACGCACAGGGGTGTCACACTATCAACTTTCAAACTCCGGGCTGCTAGTGAGAAATTCCTAATAGAAAAAATTCTAAATCACTTAGCCTGACTTGGGAAACGAAGCCAGGAACGCACGCAGCAGTCGTGCTTGTTACCAATAGACCAAGGGAGCAGTCAAAAGTTAGATATTATTACATAACCAATCGTACAACACTCCATAGGCATCATCATCTACCTAGCCTTTTCCCAATTATGTTGGGGTCGGCTTCCTGTCTAACCGGATGCAGCTGAATACCAGTATTTTACATGGAGCGACTGCCTATCTGACCTCCACAACCCAGTAACTGGGTAATACGATACCCCTTGGTGAGACTAGTTGTCAGATTTTCGGGCTTCTGACGACCCGTAACGACTGTCAAAGATCCACATATGACAGCCGGAACCAACGGCTTAACGTGCTTTCCGAGGCATGGAGGAGTCTCGGTGTGTAAAGGTGGTCACCCATCCACGGACCAACCCCGGCAAGCGTAGCTTAATCTGACGGATCGACCAATGCGGCTGTTATTACTTAGCCACGAGCTCCTCCACAACACTCCATAGGCATAAACGCCTCTAATTTCTGAAGGACACCTAACAAAAATTTGCTCCTACCACGCAATTTTCAAAACACAAAATATCAAAAAGATACCTACCTACTTGTATCATCGGAGTGTAAAACGTATCCGTAAAACGGGTGTGCATTCACTGAAAGTACTTAGAAGGCTAAGTCGTCCTGTAAGGTTCAGATAAACGGGTCCAAAGTAATCCTCTTTGTATAAAAATGTCCCCGTGTCGCCCCCTGGTGAGGCGAGTTTATTAAAAAGTACGTAATCCTCACTAGTGGACTGGGTAACGCGATTATACTCTATATAACAAGTCAATATGCGAGTCCCGATATGAAATTGAATTTAAATCCGTTTTGCGTTGATGACAGCGCTACTAAATAATAAAGGTTGCCACGGGACGACTGATTGGGAGCTGTTAATTAATACAAGGGAAATGTGTGACTAGTGGCGAATTTTGGATTTGTTTTTTGTTTAGTTTGGTTTGTTTTTGTTTTGTGTTTTTGGATTGTACATACATCACGCCTGTAATCCCCGAAGGGTTAGGCAGAGGTGTACCCATTAAAATTATTACATTATTAAATTATCACCCACATTTCGCCAGTTATGTTTTTTTTAGTCCCATGTAATAGGGGGCGAGCCTACTACCATCAACCGGGCACAAATCTAGACTCCGAGGCTGCTACTAAGAAATTCCTGATGGAAAAACCCAATAACACTTGACACAACACACACCACACAGACACACTTGACTTAACACTTTTTGGATTTAGGAAATAAAAAACTTTACTTTCTGAAAACGATTTAATTAAAGAATTTTAAGGTATTCAACATAGACGTATTAGGATGATGTTATCGATTTTTTTTTTCTAATCCCCTGGTTTTTTCAACCTAAAGGAAAATCTAGAACTAGAAAAGAAAAATTGCATCTAAGAGTAGCACTCTCCCCCCATTTTCTTACGGATCCTTATTTTTTTGATAATAAAATATAGCCTATAGCACTCAGTGATGACGTATCTTCCAATTTGTTTTTCAAAATCGGTTTAGTAGATCCAGAAATTACCCCCTCACAGACTTTACCTCTAAATAATATTAGTATACGTAAGACGGATCTTATCTCAGATCCAACTTTTCTGCATGTCTGATGTCTTTCATCGACCGAAACCCCAACGATATATGGCCCAACTTTAAAGAACACCTTGAAAATATAGCAAAAGTACCATCTAATACGCAAACAGGAGTTGTCATTGCCCGTATCTTGACACCCCGACAGCCAGGAAGCGGGGAGAGGTGGCACACTTCATTACTCGCACATCAAACAATCGCGCCGCCGCCGCCATCTTGCGGAAGTGACGTCACTGACGTGCCGCCGCGATCGCTTTGATCCTCACAAAAATAAGTCTCCATTTGGCTGGTTGCATCAAGTTCGCTCCAGTCTAAATGTAATTGCTTCGCCTCTCTGAGTTACGTTTACGCTTAGACCCTGAGAGTTATACAGGGTGGAAATTAGAATTCTGAAAATAATGAAGAGGCTGTTCAGAAAAGTATTTTTTAACGTAAAAACAAAATACTAATCTATTATGATTCCAGAGGATATACAGAAAACGATTGTTCAAGGCGAATTTTCAATTTCACAGCTATATAAATTACAATCGACTACGTCTACGTGAATGTCAATTACAACGGATATAGACAAAGTCGCGGATGAAACAGTAGCTTATTTACTTTCTTGAGGTTCAAGCTTAGTCTGTACCAAATTTCATCAAAATCGGTTCAGGAATTTGGCTGTGAAAGCATAACAAACAAGAAAACTCACTTTCGCTTTTATAATATTAATTGGGAGTATGGACAAGTCTAGGTAACACGACGCTGTTTTCTGGAGAACTCCGTATACGATACTACTAAAAACACCAAGATTTTTAACTTCTGGAATATGTCAGATTTTCAGTATAAGATGCCCATGCCACGAGTAAAATACCCCCACGATATTACTTTATCATAATGATAAAACTTGACTTAATGTAGCAGTCGTTACAAATTCAAAGAAACGCAGCTAATCTTACAAAATGTAACGATTTATTGCAAATGAAAGCTTATGTGATGGCAAGAGGTCAGAGATTAGAAGGAAGCATTTGCGAGGAAAACTGAGCATTTAATATACGTAGCTTAATATGCTAATCAACACCTGAAGAATTTAAGCATGATTCTATCTGACATTTTTGCTTTTATTAAGACTAACTTCTGCCCGCGTCTTCTTACGAATTCTTAAAATTTTTGAAAATAAAATGTACCCTATAGCAGTCAGCAATAATGTAGCTCCCTATTAGAGAAAAAAATCACAGAATCGGACCAGCAGTTCCAGAGATTAGCGCGTTTAAAAAAAAACATACTTCAGATTTATTACATTAGTATAAATGATGTACTGGTGAAAATACTTTGTGACTTAATAGTCACAAAGTATTTTCACCAGTACATTTTTGTAAGCACAGAATTTAATTTACACACAAAACGAGTAAATACACCATGTATAAATAAAAACAGCATGTAACAGCATGAGACAAATCTGACCTGTAGGTACTTTAAAGGAAAACCGTTACTAGAATCCTGTGATATACAAAATGTTTTTCCATTTACTAATAAAATTCATCAAAGTCAAGCTGCGATTTCCCCCTGACGGTTGACGTAACAATACAATAATCAGTGCAAATATGATTTGTTATCGCAATAGACGAAAATAAATAATATGGTGGGGAGTATATCGAATTACTAATAACGTAAGTTTGAGTACACCCCCTCTTTACCTTCTACTAGAGTGGGGTTTTACGTTCATTCAAGTTGTCGAGAATATTCATAGGTACATACTAATATGATAAAGAGGAAGAGTTTTTCTGTTTGTTTCTTTGTTTAAACACGCTGGATTTACCAGTCAGATTGGAAAAAATCTTTATGAATATGATAGCCGGGGGGCTTGGACAAAGTAACATCGCTTCGTCGATTGACCACGTGACTTAACGCGGCTTATGTCAATCCCATACATTTTAGTCTTTCATGTGGTCATCGCTTCGCCGATTGACCACGTGACTTAACGCGGTTTATGTCAATCCTATACATTTTAGTCTTTTCTAACTTCGTTATCGTTTTGAAATTGTTACTTTGTCCAAGCCCCCTGATTCATGAAGAATGGTAGAGACTATATTACATCACGCTGTTACTCACGGGAGCGGAGCAGTTACCAAAGACGTAACTTAAAGCGGGTGATACAAACCTAGCGGACAAAATCGTGGGGAGCAGCTATAATGTATGTTTATTTTCATATAGGAATTTGGTATTTAAAAAAGTTTCGTAATTGATTGATTCTATGTATGTATAAGGATATCCTACGACTTTGTGAGTATGGATGGATGTGTGTACTCTTTCACATGTAAAGATGTGTAAAGATGAACAATATTAGTTTAAGACACACATATAACTATACCTACTTACATATTGAACTATCTTAACACATAGGATAAGTGTATATACCTACTTTCAACTTAATTCAATGTTCAACATTGGGTAGTTCAGGATTGTGTTAATCACACAGGTTCTTAGACTTGATAACCCAAATAATACCATCCTATTATTGTCCCACTACAAGACAAAAACCTCTTCTCATACTGAGAAGGTACGAGCACTGATCAGCACACTTGCTCAAGGTGGATCGGAGATTTCAGAGAACTCAAATGTTTCATTGAAATAACTGATTCTATTATATTCTGTTCTATTCGATGACATATTCTAAAAAAGCAATTTAACGCTCTGTTTAATTCCTGTTAACTTAAAAATCAAAATTTTCAATTATAAACCTGATAATATTTTTTAACATCTCACACGAAAGCGACCCTCATCCCATTTATACCATCAAAACCACAATATCCCTTTCGTTGACACCGTTTTACAAAACAAAATGAAATCTACTAAATCATGTAACTATTCAAAACACGACTCCTACATGATGAAAAAAGTTTTCGACTTAAAGAAGTGTGTCATCTCAAATCAAAAGACAAAGGTATAACCTTAATTGAGGAGGGAAAAGGCTCGAAGGAGTACAAAAGCGTTAGTTGTCATGCCTTATCAATGGAATTAAGGGCATATTATGCGCGTTGAAAGGATTACACAGGTGTCCTGCGGGCATGTGTCGGGTTAACAGTGGAAAAAACAGCCACACTACAGATCGACGGTCAGATTTGTTTTACAAAGTTTTGTTTGATTTTATCGGCTTTTATACGAGAACTAGATTTTGTTTTCTATTTGTTTTGTGTGAATATTGGTTATCGAGGACGTAGGCGAAGTCACGGGTTCTAAAATAGCTTAGGTTCTAATATCCAGATCCTAGGCTACTTTATGTCGAGTTATAGCAAGATCGGTTGAAGTGTTTTGCCATGATGAGTCAATCATCAACAACTGATCATGATAAAAATACATGATATATGATGTTATATTTACCGTTAGGTACAGTCTCCAAAAGAGATTGGTATGCAGGCTTGTCAGAAATAGTTGAAGTTTTCTTAGTAACCGATGGATGTCTTCGATTGAAAATTAAATTAATTAATGAACTGTATATGTACCTTTTAAAGTAAAATAAATTTTAAAATTTATTTATTTTTATTTTTTTATTTTTGACTGCCTCGTTGGTCTAGTGGTCGCAAGCGCGACTGCTGTGCATGAGGTCTTGGGTTCGATTCCCAGGTCGGGCAAAGTGTTATTGGGTTTTTCCATCAGGAATTTCTCAGTAGCAGCCTCGGAGTCTGGATTTGTGCCCGGTTGATGGCAATAGGCTCGCCCCCTATTACATGGGACGTAAACATAACTGGCGAAATGTGGGTGTACTAATGGGTACACCTCTGCCTAACCCTTCGGGGATTACAGGCGTGATGTTATGTTATGTAAATTTTAAAATATCCATCGTTTTCTAAAAAAAAATAACTATATCTGACGGCCCTGCATACCTATCTCTTTAGTTGACTTTAAATAATGAACATCTCACCAATAATCGAACAAACCGAACTACTAGTAAAACTAAATTAACACAAACTTAGTCGGCATGTAACACATGAAGATAAATCATTTTCATTAACCTCCATCGAGGCCGCCTCTGTGCGAACGTCATCTGCGATGCACTTTGTCTAGCGTCTCGCGTTACCTGTCACAGCCACCCATTAACGTTGTGACCTCCACCTACCCTCCAACTTACCCTCCACAACTTGGCAACACGCCAACATAACTTTGCACCTTAAAAACTTGCACCCACATGATAAATTCAAGGAAATAAGGATCTTTTTTGTTTGCACTGTGTTTTTCGTGAGGTTGTGGAACTACATTGACCCAAAAGTTGTCATTTGCTCCGTGATTACTCGCACGCGCACTCTATTCCATAGTTTGACAAGCGACATCGGTTATTAGTGAGTGTCGATTACAGTGTATCGATATGTCGTGTTTTGTATCGATATCGATTTGTTGGTTAGAGGAAATACGTATTAGCGAGGTTGACTTAAGATTTGTCAGACAGATAATTGAGATTAGGTATGCCAGTTTTGAAGTTGGCTCATCTAAAACTTTTACTAGCTGAATCCTACTGTAATGGATGGATGGATGCTACTAATTCACGCTTAAGCGTCTGAAAGGAATTAGCTGCAATTTAGCACAAATATACTCGCCTAGATATTGATCTAGTTAAACACCTTGCTGTTAAACAGACAGATAATATTTATCCTGTTTTTGAGATCCAGTGAGAAATTTTTCGGACATGGGCTGATTTCCGAGGTCTATGCAGAAAATGTTGTGGGCAGAAGCTAGTATATTATGCACATAATATTTCGCGGAAAACCACTGCACTGGGTGTGTAATTGTGGTTATCTTTACGGGAAGCCTATGTTCAGCACTGGCCGTCTTCAGTTGATACAATGATTATGTCTTCGTTTTAGTTTAATCGATTCAACAAAAACTTCTTATATAAATTTACACTTAATAGTTCATTTTTTTCCAATTACTTATGATAATTTGAGTTTCAGGAACGAAATAAATGTATTCAACATTATATAGAGATATAATTGTATTATTTAAGTTACCAAGCTGCTGTTTCATCATCCTTATATCAGCTCGTCAACACTCTTCCGAAAACGGACCTCAACCGTAATTAAATTACTTTCATAACACGATTTAAACGCCCCACATTAAAGTAGCTACCTACTGCGCTGTAAATAAATTAAAATAATATCTTTATCAACTACATCAGCATTGTTTCTGAGTGATACCGAACGAGTTGCAGTGTCACGACGACGCATACAAACGACAAACACCTCGAGCAATCATTTAAGTCTGTTTAAGTCACATGCAATTATTGAGAAAGTATGACGATTGGAGAATCACGACACGACACCTCGCCGCGACTTGTCGCTGTATGCAATTCTTATAACAATATACACACACTTTTACGTCTCGGTGCCGCAGGAAATGACAATTATTTTTGCTCCAATCCTTGAGGGCGGAGAGAATGGAAGCTCTTTCACACGAGTAAAATAGCTCGAAGGACTAAGAAGCCTTTTGTGTACGGTGGGGCAACACAAAAAATATGTCCATTCACAAAAATAGGTTAGTCGCGAATTTTGGACGCAACGCTCTTTATGATGAAGCGAATGATTTTAAACTGTATTTGAGAGCTATTAAAATTGAAATCTAATTGGAGGGTGACACAAAAGGATTCGGTGACATCAATTTTGAGCTGTCCATTCATTCATAAGTTGCAGGTGAGATTAAAATCTGTCTGATACATTACAATGCAATTAAGGCGAACGTTGAAATTTTAAATCGATCCAAAATTATTAAGAGTTCAATAAAGAATATTAAAAATTAAATCCCGCACAAAAAAGTAAAGTTAACAAATCATTCGACGATGTAATGACGTCAATTAAAACCAGCGCGCCATAATGACGATAATATACCCGAAAGTTAGTTTTAATAACTTTATTACTGTAAGTAAGTACAATTACTGAGTATCCGTGACTGCAGTCTTTCACATTCGTCTCGGAGCCGACCAAAATTAAAAAAAAAAGCCTTAGCGAAGGAACAAAAGCCACGCTGTCTGCATGGACAGGTATATGACGGGGCACATTTTATTGGTTTTCCGAAACATTCCCTGCCCTATTAATAAATGAGAGAGAGAAAAAAAAGCCGTAGAATCCATTTGTCAGGACTGCAGTGATTTATGGGCCAAAGGACTCTCTGGATTCCTAGAAGAGGTGAGTTTTGTTCTATTTGCTTACCTGTCACTTTGATTTAGAAGGGTACCTATGTACCTGGTAATGGATTTTCGCCTAAAAAGTAAGGCGTTAAGTACGTCGAGGTATATAGGATCGCTGTAATGCTGATGTAGTTTTGAAAAGTTGCTAGTTTATCTACAGCGTAGAGGTGGAAGCTTGCAGCTGGAAGGTTTTACAGCCATCCATCGGTAGTGCCCTTTTCCTCATCCATTTGATCCATTTCATGTTTGATGTCTTTTTTCCAAAGCGGTTAATAGGTTAATTAATACAAACAATCAATATCAAAATCTATTTCTTTACTTATATTCAGACTAAGTTATAAATACGAAACTCCGTCTATCCGCTTGTCTGTCTTTTAATAACTTCATCACAGGAAACCACTGAACCGATCATAATGGAAGAAGTAGGTTGGGATTTTGGATAAGGTCATTGGCTACTTTTTTAAGATACACCTACGATAACTGAAATACACGCGTTTGAAACCGTGGGCGAAAGCTATATAGTTATTAATAGATCCAGAAAACATATATTATTAACAAAAATCGACCGTAATTACACAATTACCTTCTTCTACAGAAAAAAAATCCTTTCTCACGCTTTGCAATAAATTACGTCGAAATTGATGACCGAAGTAAAAATTCCCAATACGGTTAGTAGCAGGTAGCACAAGAGATAGTTATCGTTACAAATACTCCGAATTCCTTACATTCGGTAACATGAATCGTTGTGCCGTTCATATTTCGATGTAAAAGTTTTAAAGAGGTGTGGTCATCGAAAGGCAATTCATATGCTTGCAAGTTATTTGTGACCAATATACCTACAAGTGTTTCCATCAGGAATTTCTCAGTAGCAGCCTCGGAGTCTGGATTTGTGTTCGGTTGATGGCAATAGGTTCGCCCTTTATTGAATGGGACTTAAACATAACTGGCGAAATGTGGGTGTCCTAATGGGTAAACCTCAGCCTAACCCTTTGGGGATTACAGGTGTGATGTTATGTTATGCTACACCTTTAAGGTGCAGTTTTGTTTGTTTATGTTAAAATGTTTTCCACTAACTTTTTAGACCCATATATCCTGCTTATGTGTAGGAAATTTTATTAAAATCGGTTCATTAATTTAAAAACATTAAGATTTGAGAGTTTGTATGAAATGCCGTACCGATCTCCAATAAAGATATATTGACAAACAAGAGCGGCAGAGTACTTGACAGATAAGCGAAATAGTCGCTATTGCAACCATCATAAAGTCAGAATTCACTAAGCAGGCAAGACATGACAATTTTCTAATCAACAAGTTCTAATCCAGCACTTGTCTTACACAGATCAAACTTATATTTCTATTGCAAAAATCTTAAACAAAGATTACACAGACCCAATTACTTTAACTAAGCTTCACAATTACAGATGAGCAATCACCACTTACAGTACGAAGATAATCCAAAGACTTTCTATTTCAAAGATGATATCACACCTCAAAAATGCAACAATAAAAACTAAACCAAATAACGACACGTTGTAACATGGCATTCCCTTTCTTCAAGCGCTGGACAGTTCACGGGCCGTTCGAGTTACCGATAACGCTTCGTCACCGCGATAGGATCAATACGCCGGCGGTATCATGCCGCGATCGCACCACCAAATGTGCTGACCTCATGTAGGTGTCGGACTGTAGTCAGAATATTCCTTCCGCTATGGTATTTTGATTGCATTCGCTAATGGTGTTAGGTTTATGGTTCTTAGAATGGATTTCAGGTAAAGCTTCTGTGGATAGTTTTATAAAGCAAATGTTCTGTAAATCCAAGTTTCTATGTACGTTTTACATCAGATAGTATATCAATAGATTTGGACTGCCTCGTTGGTCTAATGGTCGCAAGCGCGACTGCTGTGCATGAGGTCTTGGGTTCGATTCCCAGGTCGGGCAAAGTGTTATTGGGTTTTTCCATCAGGAATTTCTCAGTAGCAGCCTCGGAGTCTGGATTTCTGCCCGGTTTGTGGCAATAGGCTCGCCCCCCATTACATGGGACTAAAAACATAACTGGCGAAATATGGGTGTACTAATGGGTACACCTCTGCCTAACCCTTCGGGGATTACAGGCGTGATGTTATGTTATGTTAGATTTCGTTCTGGAAACTGGCAGGGCAAAGACATAATCTAAAATATCATTCCGTTATTTCTGGAGGAAACTTGACAGTTTATTTTAGTTTTGTAAATAAATGTTAGTTGGATTTGTTCTAATAAAAAATTAGTTTAAAATAGCTATTCTAGTATCAGCCATGACAAACGGAAGGATTGTAACAACTGATCCATGTTCATAGATAGCACTTAAACACCCCAAAATTATCTCCTAACTCAAGATTATTAAAAAAACAAGAACTTCACAGCACCAAAGTGTAATCGTTCGTGCTTTTGCATAAGTACCATAATCTAAGATAAAAACGGAACACAACGATTTCTGTGAAAAACTTGATCTCTGCTTATCCCCGCACGCAATACTCTGAAGAGCTACAGTCCCCGGAAGCCCTTTGTTCGACGAAACTCCGAAAATATCGGGACGCGCCAAATCTCTCGTTAATCGAGAAACGTTTCAAATTTTACACACACAACAAAAAATAGTTAACTAATCCGCGGCCTCTTTGACTCCAGCTTTGAACGAACATAGAAATATATTTGTTTCTGCTAGAATATCTTTTAAAAAACGTCTGGGATTATTGATTTCTGCGAAACGTCGTTGGGCCGTAAGGATAATGTTCCTTTACGGACCGGGAACGAATTACTCGCTGAGGGATAAACTCACCTCTAATTTCGGAAAGAAATATCGCAATCTCGTATTCGGTAATCCGAGAAAAAATTACCTGAAGTGCTCCGGAGATTTTGTTCCCGTAATATATGTTAGCAATTTTAATCAGTAAGTATTTCTTCATTGAATATTTTTAATTAACATAATATAACATTACGCCTGTGATTCCAGAAGGGATAGTTAGAGCTGTACCTACCCATTAGTACAACTACATTTCGCCAGTTATGTTTCAGTCTCATGTAAAAGGGGGCGAGCCTATTGCCATCAACCGGGCAATTCATTCAGAATCCAAGGCTGCTACCGAGAAATTCATGATAGAACAACCCAATAACACTTTGTATGACCTGGGAATTGCGACCACTATACCAACGAGGCAGTCCAGGGCAGTCGAGGGGGGAATTATAATAATTATCCAAGTATATCTAAAAATAAAACTGAAAAGACGATACATTTCGTTAATCAAAAACTTTATCGGAACACCTGGCCGAAAATAACTGAGATACCACAAGAAGTATCATCGCTTGTATAATTAATAACGCTAAGAAAAACTTAACATCGGATCCTAATGAAATAACACGGAGCGTGATCGATCAAAATAATAATTAATAATAGATCGGCATCGAGTGCCGACTGTGATGGATACCCGCACTTAGTCATCGCGTTTAATTAAAAATGGCGGCTTAAAATTAACGGTTATAATTTCAAATTTCGAGAGTCTTGTCAATAACATGTGTAGTTATTACGTCTATTGTTGGTTCAATCTTGTATCAGTTTGCTGAACATGGAGTGGACATCACATAACGAACCACGTTGCGTTATTTTAAATCATTAATCAAGTAAAGTGTTAACAGCAACATTACACGAACCGCTCAAGACTGGTTCAGAAAATGGTTCGAGAATGGTTCATGTTGAACCGATCACATTTGACAAATAATCCGCGAACATTGAAGTCAGTCAAACTGATTGGCTCACATAGATACGCATCGATATAATTACTGTCTTTGTAATTACATTAACCTTTTGACCTATGGTTTTTATCCTAAGCATTCTTGGTACGATCTTAATGTTGCGAAATTTAAATACTGTCTCTGTTTAATTAACGATGCGGATTGCTAAACTAAATTAAGTTCGGATCAAGTTTCAAAATCCTTGACTCGTTACAAAATTACTAAGTAGGTATACTAAAACGTCTTAACAAGATTAAACGAAAGCTTTTTGGTGACCGAAATTCTTTCTACAAATCATTTTTCATACAATCACAATTAGAGTTATTGTGATTATCTTCAGTATCAGTCAATTATCGATCAAAGACAAATGCGATGGGGTTAGATGGTTACATAATTGGATTAGTCTGATGTTGCGATATGGAGTTTAATTGCGGTGCGCACACGCATCAGACGCCGGTGATCGACGCGCGCCGCGGGGCGCTCTTTGCTGCGCCCGCGCCGAACCGCACCAATTAAACCGAGCCGCCCATTAGATCTGTATGGATTTTGTTTTAGATATCAATAAGATTATTCTAATTAGCTAATATTAATGAAGCAATGTGTTTTAATTTAGAAGGTCAATGCCACAATAAATACAGTAAAAATATTGGGTTTTGTGTAAAAATGTAAGCACATCAGGTACTAATCATAGGTACTGTTAACCACAAAACGGCTAACAGTAAAAAGTCACAAGCCATTAAATTAAAAATAACAATCATACAAAAACTGAGAATGACCCGTCGATAATTTGAAGTACTCGGCTCTGGTCACGATTCTCCTACACCATCTTTAAATAAGTAATATCCACAATAAGAGTGTGTTGGAAGGCAATCTGCGGGCCCGCGGGAGGTGTGCGATCGAACTGATGATAACGCCCGATCGACGGATTATTACATTAAACTTGGATGTTTTATCGACGATGCCGACGTCACCACTTTGCACCTTCGCCTGGCGAAATTTTGTTGATTGCTTCGACACACCAGCTGCGGACTTCATTTGTTTTTTTCAAGTTGCCGAAACGCGTTTAGAATTTAGATGGATTTGACTGAATTTTTGACGAGTTTTGAAGTTTGTATCTTTTTGGTTCCGCTTGATATAGATAGATAGATGCTGTTGACCCAAATTGGATATATTGATATTCAATTTGAATGTTGCTTGCCGACTTAAACCTACCAACATTTTTGAATTAGTTTTCATTCTCAGAATCCAACTGTATGCCAAGTGAGAAATATACGTGTACGTCTCATTTAAGATTCAAACGTGCTACGAATTGTTAGTCTCTGCAGGTGCCCGAAAAAGAGCTTCAAATTCAGCGACAGAAAGTGTTCGATAGAATCGCAGTTGATTAGCGTTGGCGACGTCGATGAATGGCCGAGCGGAGGGCGCCGCGGCCGACAAAGACTCACGCACGCCAGCCGTAGACAATCCGCCGAGTATCGATCTCCCGCGACCCTTCGAACGAACGCCGAGCGTAGCACAATGCCGCGGCTCTTTATTATAGCATCTCACATTGTTGTCATTGTTATTATTATGATTCTTTACCGCTTTCCATTGTCGGTCGGCGTTGTGGCGGTGCTTTTTCACGGCTCGCGTTTAGTCTGGGCATTGGGAGCGCGTCGCTCGCACGTTCAGTCACGGAAAACGAGTGTTTTCCTCGCGGAAATTTAGTTTTTCTGTGTGTTTCGTCGTGCTGTGCTTTGCGCGCGCACGGCCGAGTGACGGATCGCCGAGTGAGAGCCTGCCGGTTGCGCCAGTCAGCTGACTGACGTACCTACCTATTCGAGTATATAGGTGTGCCGCTATAGCGACAATAGAGTGTTTTAGACTAAGTTACAAGTGTTTGTGTGTAATGCTAGTTTTGATATCGATATTTCTAGTGTTCAGGTACATTTGAAGGTTATGTGTGTTATTTTTTGTCAGTTTTCTAAAATCAAGACTGTTTAAAAATAGCAAACTGGATGAGTTTGCCGTCGGCTTTATTACAGTATCTTCTAAGAAGTTTCCAATAATAGGAACCTACTTTTCTTATTGGAAGACTAAATTCCACTTAGTCCTGCCTTCTGAGCAATGCAATGTTCCAGCTTATGTAGATAGAGAATAGATTTAATTTGCAATTTTGTCTCTTCCGCATATTATTTAGAAAACCCTTGTTTTATAACAATATACCTAATTATGCATAAGTAGAGAGATATAAATTAAAACAAGATTAGGTAGGTACCTGATCGCATTCTTATCACAGTCTGTAATCTGTCAAAAAACAACTTTCTTAAGCCTACATTTTCAACAAGTTTTTAACACTGATTGTCGCTGACATGAGATAGTATATAGAGAACTGGCCATCTTAGAATATGCCTACCTGTTACAGACTTTCTTTATTCCTTTTTTAAAGCTTTATCTTGGACTACATAGTCAACTATGAAGTTTGAACTATACTTATTTACCTATACTTTCCAATCCGCAACTACCTACGGTATCCGTCTATGTACCTATATGTATTGTGTATGAACCCAATGTCAATGTCAGCTATAAATACTTAGATATAGAACACATGCATACATAAAACCTCCTTGACAAACAAACTGTTATCAGTGCTAAACAACACACCTGATTAAATCAAAGAGTCCTTTGTTGTTAATACATGTTGGTATTTACAGGCCTACAAACTTACGTAGGTACCTATCAATCGATATAAGTCTCAATGGTGACTGAGAAGTGACTGGCTCGTTGGTCTAGTGGTCGCAAGCGCGACTGCTGTGCATGAGGTCTTGGGTTCGATTCCCAGGTCGGGCAAAGTGTTATTGGGTTTTTCCATCAGGAATTTCTCAGTAGCAGCCTCGGAGTCTGGATTTGTTCCCGGTTGATGGCAATAGCTTCGCCCCCTATTACATGGGACTAAAACATAACTGGCGAAATGTGGGTGTACTAATAGGCACACCTCTGCCTAACCCTTCGGGGATTACAGGCGTAATGTTATGTTATGTTATAAGTCTCAATCTGACAGATGACCTATATATGCAGAGCTTCCAAAATTAGAAATCTTTCATATGATGAAGCTGAGAATATTTATGTTTGTTTCTTTAAAAGCGCTAATCTCTAGAACTGTCTGTCGGATTAGAAACATTATTTTTGTCTATAATAGCCGGATTCATGAGGAATAGTATAGACTTTATAACATCACGCTACGACTCACAGGAACTGAGCAGAAACGAAAGACTTAACGCGGTTGAAACAAACTACGAGCAGCTAGTGTAAATATATATGTACGCGTAATTAGACTAACGATGCTTTTCTGTAAAATTTAGGTCCATGGATGGGTGACCATCTTAACACACCGAGACTCCTCCGTGCCTCGGAAACTACTTTAAGCCATTGGTCCTAGTGGTCATACGTGGATCTTTGACAGTTAAGGGTCGTCAGAAACCCGAATATCTGACAACCAGTCTTACCAAGGGGTATCGTATTACCAAGTTACTGGGTTGTAGAGGTCAGATAGGCAGTTGCTCCATGTAAAATACTGGTATTCTGATGCATCTGGCTAGACTGGAAGCCAACTCCAATAACATAACATCACGCCTGTGGGGGCGAGCCTATTGCCACCGACACCAAGAGGTAATAATAATAATAATAGAGGTAATAATAGTAAATAGTACTTATAACGGTAAGCTCAGAGCACTCAACCTTTTTTCTAAGAGATCAAGGTGAAAATTCTTCTAAATTCAATTCCACGAATTTGTGGTTAATTCCCAGAAAATTGTGTCAAGGTATTTTGAGCTCTAATAATAACAGTTTATAGTTTACATAGAAAATTGAGCAAATATACTTTCAAATTAAATATATTTATTCCATATTCAAATTCTTAGAATATTACCTCAAATATTCTAGAAATCGTATGTGTGTATAGCAAATTGACTCTAATTTGATTTAGGTAATAAGGTTCAGTACTTAGACATTAAATTTTGCTAGATTGTTTAATGTATTTAAATGAATAAGGTATAATATCATAAAAAATGTGTGCGTAGGTGTTTGAAATATATAATGGTGAAATGTGGGTGTACTAGTGAGTACACTTCTGCTTAACCCTTCAAGGATTACAGGCGTGATGTTGTGTTATGTTAAATCAAAAGAAAATTGTATCATTTATAACTGTACTATTTAATATATAAATTTAAAATTTAGAACATTATTACATTTTTTGGTACACTTTAGAGGCTAAACTTTTTAATATTTTAAATGCACTTTTTTGTTCTGATTTCAAAATGTAAGCAAGAAAAACTATTTATGTTATTTAACAAAATTGTATTAATATCTAACTCACGCATTAATGGCCCAGTTAAAGCTAAAGTTTATAATATATCATAATTAAGTACCTAAGACCCTAAGTATGTTATTAATAAAAATTATTTCAAATTATTTATAATCAAAACGGTATGTTACTTTATAATAATTAACCTTAAAACAAAACTTATAAATAATAATAAAAAAAATTACAAAGTCGGAAAAGTTTATTGTAATTTTTAATTAATTCAACTTTGTATAGTGTTTACATTTTTGGCATGACAAGAAACAAGTATATTGGAAGACAGTGACTCAGCAAAAAAGCATCAATTTTTAGGGCATCAAAGTATCAACATCAACAAATATAGATGTTTGTGGTCAGCCATTTGTAATTTCACTAAACAACTGACAATGTATGTAATTGCTAGAGTCAGAGGTCTTAAATTAACTTTCTTTTCGTAATAATTTCATTAAAATAATACGCCGATGTCCAATTTTGTTCATATGATTGATGTGTGTGTATAGATATTTTATTTCGAATGTAAAATTAGATTTCTTATTGAGCAGTTTGATGTTTATGTTAATTTAGTTAGATTATAATGTTATTGCTGTTATTAGAATGGAATTTCTAGTTTATTAAGATTGAGTTGTTTTGATAAATATTTTTGTGTGTTCTGTTTTAACGTCAGTGTTTGAAATGTTTCCTTTTGTTTTGATACCTATGCTTTCCATTGGCTAATTGACACCACCAATCAATTGACGTAGAAGAAGTACGTATGATCTGTCAAAACGTGACTTTTCCATAGATTTTGTTTGGCAATATCGAACCGTGACGTCATATATTAGTCAACCCAGTTGACTAACTATAACCATTTATTGATTTCGAAGCTTATAAAAATAAAATTTTACAGTTAATTATAAATTAATCGGGTTTTCAGGGCTAAAATGTTTTTTTAGAGAAGTTGTAATTACTGATTCATGGTGTCAACTGACCAATGTCGGTTTAGTATGTCTTCATACAATGTGCTAACACAATGTAATGTAATTGCTTGCACCTACCATGTTATCTCTTCACCACCTTTGGTTGACTGTTAGAGAATGCCTAAGGCATTAAGTCCGCCTTTATACATTTGTTGCATAAAGTTTAAATAAATAAATAAATAAATGTTATAACTTATTCAATTTTGTACAAATTAAATATTAAATTATGCCAAGAATAATGAATACGTCCTATCATATCATAAAGAGAGTAATATTTTCAAAAAGTTTGTCGCAATTGTATTCAGTTTTACAGTTATCTACAAAACAAATTAAAAACTATTCAAAAATTCGTCAACTCATACTCAATAACCTTCTAAATATAGCCAACACATTTCTATTTCCACAACTTCCATCAAGTGTGAGCACTGACATCAATACAACAAACTAATCTAGAACTATATTTCAATACCTATCCAATAGTTACTGAACACTGCTATATACATATAAGGCTGGGTACTCACGCACGAATGGTCGGGCGCACGTTACTATTTAATTTGCGGCCGGCTCGGCCAAGATAGGCCTGATGAGAAGGAGACAGCGGCCGGAAGTGGACCCTCCCCCGGTGGGCCCACCCCACTGGACTCTGATATGTACTAGGCCTATTCAAGTGTGACGGTGAGGTATTAAAATGTTGAATAGTGTCGACGTTGAAGACGGCACGGCTGTGGTTCTGATGAATTATTTTTAATGTTTGGTTGATATGTATGTTTTTTAATTATTGTGGACAGGTGGGAGACAAAGTAGAATGTGAATATGGGAAACTAATTAAAATTTTATTTTAGTCTCAAGGTGTGTAATAATGAAGGAAACTTCTACAGGTTCTTACAACCTATCTATCTATCTAAATATATAAAAATTAATCCCTATTTCCCTTGGTGACGGCATCACGATAGAATGCTTGGACCAATGTCACTAATTTATTTTTTTTGTGTTTATTATTGTAAGGAGAAGGTTCTTTTAAAAGAAAATTTCGCTGGTTCAGTTAATACGAAATAATTATGGACAAGCAAAACCTTTGAAAGATCTAAATATTTCTTGCTGTGAAGAGTCTAAAGAGTTTGTGCAACTATTTACTAATTAGGTTCTCACTTACCATCCCGAAACATTCACAAGATTTGCGTCTCACAAAATTCCCTCATGCACAAATCCCTAAAACCAGGCACATCTAAACAATCACTTGCAATATCTATATTCGTACAATTCTCTCGATTTCAATATCTCTGTGCCCCCCTGCTCCCCTCCCCCCCCACTTCTCAGGAGAGATGATAGCTCCCTCTTACGTGTGCGGTCTTGTTTGTGTCCAGACTGTCCTGCCTAATATTGGGCTTTCATAATGACGTACGAGCCTTGGATTCCGACTTGTGATGCATAGGTAGTCGCTGCGAGAATATTCTCTGCACAATATTTGGAAGGATTGATTGGCTTGAATTTATAGCACCTATATAGAAATTGGTTAGGAATTTCTTGCGTCGAGTCTTAAAACTAAGTAGTATTAAATACTACTGCTATTATAAACGAAACTTTAAGGATGTTTATTACTCTTTCACGCTTGAATTGAGCGAAATGAGCTCAAATTAAGCACGCAGAAACTGAGCTAGCCTAACACATTGGATTTTTTTATACCGTTTTTGCATTCTCGTCAAATGATTTAAGATTTTGGTTTAATTCTGAATTCTACGCATACAAAATCTCGGGCAGAATTTAGTGTTTATAATAAAGTATTAATATCGTTAGAAAACGAAAGGTCCGCAAAGAAAAATAAGCTCGGAGGTGAGTTTTTGACAGAATATTAAACGACCAGTTTATCGGGATAAAGTCTAGACACTCCAACTCTTTTATTTTCAAACACGGGATAATTGACTTAGCTTCTCATCCAATTTCCAGACTTCAATAAGTACCTACAGCACCAATGACCGGGGTTGCCGACGACAGATAATGAACGGTTATTTTGTTATTGTAACAAATTCTAAAAGCATGTACCGAATGACAAAAGAATTTCACACAAATATGACATTACCAAACCAAAACAACGTAATGATACCCGACAAAAATCATACACCACATCGTAAAGCATTGTTTATACTTAAACAATTAAACTATAATTGTGTGATATGCCACAAATTGATAATCGAAAATTAAAATGACGAGTTCCCGCCAACAATGCGCGGCGGCCATATTGCGGCGCGCGCTCGGTGTTGCCATGCGCGATAATTATTAATTTGCAGCGGCACTCGCGACTGTCATTAGCGACACCTCGCGCCAATTACGAAGCTCAGGGAGTTTGATGAGCACTTTTTTATTTAGCACAAGCGTTACTGCGGCAATTATTGAATGACTCGCGACGTGTGTAATAATCCTCTAGTGGTTTTCATTTGTAGGAGTGTGATTTTGTAGTGTTTGAGTGTTGATTCTTTTAATAAATTTTTAATTGTAGCAATAGAATTAACAAATTAATTGCTGTTACCCTTTGTTAAAATGATTTTATTGTTTTACAACCGTCATTGCCAATGAAAGAGTTCTGCCAATTTTTTTTAATCAAAATTCTTAAGCGAATCTTCGACACAGACACTTAACCTACGTAAAATCTTATAAATGTGATATCGTTCGCAAACCTCCTTCCGTTCTATTTTAACTGGATCGGGGCAAGTAAAGATTATCGCGGGTTTCCGAGGGATTCCCACATTTAACGCTACGGACTCCGAACCGGGATTCATTAAATTGAAACTGGAGCAAAATGGCGTCGACACCAGTCGGCGCGAACCGTTTCACGCTCTGACAGTTTTGTAGTCTGAATGCAGAATAGACCTAACCTATCTGCGATCTGCGATTTGCTTGTATGCTGCCGTCTGACGGATCTAGGGGGATTTTGAAATATATATCACTGTTTTTGGCTATCGCATTTAAAACCTATACAGGTAGATTTATTTCGGTAGTGTAGTAAAAAAGAAATTATTTATTTTGTCGAAATTTAGTAGAACTTTAATAGCTTCGGTGTGTCCTCTTAGATAATGGTAGAAAACATAAAATCCACATACAGTAGGGTTAGGTTACTGGCAACTTAAACAAAAAAAATATTGGAAAACTTATAAGTTGAAAAACAATTAACAAAATAAATAATTATCATTTATTTATCATTAAGTCTGTATTTTTTTAAACTATCTGAAGTTCTAATTTTTTTATCCGGCTACGTACAGAATAATACCTGGACGAACACATAAATATTTGTTCTTTTTTTAAATCAAGTTCATATTTTTACAGAATATTTACTTTTAATCTGGCAACACTTGATGCTTGTATAATTATATTTTTATTTGCTTACTGTAATTTACGGCTGTGTAAATAATAATCATAGATATCACCTTCACAGACATACCACCTTTTAGGTCTCGAGTCACTTTGTACTACAGACCTTGTTTTTATTTTGATTTTGCTTTATATAATCTATGAAAGGGCTTGTGTACTAGTTATGCCTTTTTAATTATTGGCACAATTTTATTATGTTAATTACATGCATGTTTTGCCTGCCTCGTTGGTGTAGTGGTCACAAAGCGCGACTGCTAAGCATGAGGTCTTGGGTTCGATTTGGCAGGTCGGGCAAAGTGTTATTGAACTTCTCAGTAGCGGCCTCAGGAGTATGCGTTTGTGCCCGGTTGATGGGACTTGGCTCGCTCCCTATTACATAAGACTTAAACATAACTGGCGAAATGTGGGTGTACTAATGTTTACACCTCTACCTAACCCTTCGGGGATTACAGGCGTGATGTTATGTATTATGTATATGCATGCAGTGCTTACCTTCAAGAAATTGTTTTACTAAACATATTAATGTGAATTTGTATATGAAAGTTATTTGTAACTTGTCTCTATAAGCAATTGTTGGTTAACCAATGAAGATAAACAAATATATAAAGTACTTCAATGCTTTCATAATATTCAAAATGTATTGTTTTTACAGGTTTAAGTTAAATACGTACTGTTGATCATTTAAAATGATTTCATGACATAACATTTTGATGAAAACATTTTATGTGTGCTTTTATGATTTGACTTTTCAAACTAAATAATTTTTTAACTATAGGCGGTTATATAATATAATTATATAAACCTATGTATAGTACTATATAAGAAAATACGTGTATTAATAATGTAAACACTACTTATAAGTTATAACTCATAAGAAATGTAACAGCATAACACAGGCAGCTGTATACAGTTCATTGCACTGCCCATGTACTTAACAAGTAAACACTCATAAATATACAGACTGCTATTATTCACAGAAAAAAACAAAGTTTTCCAAATAAACAGTATAAAAAATCACCCATGTGTTTTATTACCCAAACCTTACTGTCTTAAAAAGTGAAAGTGTTAATTCCACTATTGGTAGCAATAAAAGGGCCGATACACCCAATAAAAGGTACCTAAGACCCACTTTTGTGAAGCCAAGACATAACAATAGGTGCCTAGCATAAAACAAAAGAAGTTACAAGGAGAATCGGCGACAGTATCGGTAAAGACAACGTTTTAAACGATTATGACCATAAAAATCTCGAACGTAAGGTTGATAATTACGCGAAAAATGGTCAGGTAATGAAATATTACTTGAATGTTAAAAATGATCTTTTCTCAGAAAATGTAGATTAATATTAGTTGTAAACTAACTTCTGAGATTTCTTGGTTTAAGTTGAGTTGAAAGATAATGCCGATAACGGTATCTTCAATATTGCTATCAAAGCTAAACGTAATTATAACCTTAATAGAAAGAAAAAGAAATGAAATCAGAGAAGAAGATAAAAATTTAGGGAAATTTATTCAAGAATAAGATCAACCTAATGTTATCCAACAAGGTAAAGGCCTCTTCTTAAATGGAGAAGGCACGAGCATTGATTACAACCCTTGCTCAATAGGCGATTACATATGTCATTAATTTAATTATAAGTCTAGGATAGTGTCAGAGGCCCTTGACGCGGTTTAGAAACTCTGGCACTAGGGTGTGTGGGGTCGTAAGACCTTACTCCCTCACGATAAAGAAGAAATAAAGAAAGAAGTCTAAGATCCCCATAGCGATGTCCAAGATAAACTTCGAAATTACACATGAATTAGAAAGTCACGTTGGTAGGTACTTGTCCGTGCCCGGTTAAGAACCCACAGTGTGCAACAGAGAATGCCTCAACCACTAGGCCATCGAGACACACTCAAGAAGTAATAAACAATGTAAAAAGTAACTGTAAAGGTGAATACCTGAGCATGAAGTCTTGGGTTCGATTCCCAGGTCGGGCCAAGAGTTATTGGGTTTTTCTATCAGGAATTTCTCAGTAGCAACCTCGTAGTCTGGATTTGTGCCTGGTTGATGGCAATAGGCTCGCCCCCTATTACATGGGACTTAAACATAACTGGCGTAATGTAGGTATACTAATGGGTACACCTCTGCCTAACCCTTTGGGGATTACAGGCGTGATGTCATGTTATGTAAAGGTAACTGTAATATTAATAATATTACATTGACGAGCTTCAACAGGTTAAAAGCTCTCAATTGCATATAATAAAAGTCATACTTGATTCTAAAAATTATACAAATACACCGTCTTGTAGCAGGACAGGTTACCCTTTCAGTGCCTGTCTATTAGCACAACAATAAGTTAGGGGGAATGTCCCTTATTCTAATTCACGACTGCTCTAAACTCTTTCTTTGTCTAATGTTATTCAATATAAGTGAAACCTTCAAAAACATCGTGAGGAAACCTGGACTTGTATTTAATACAAACTGACATGACCATGCTTTGCTGTGACTCAAATTAGCAATAAGAAAATATTGAGATCAATAATCAAAATAAAAACTATATTTTAAGTTTGATGAAATAACACACAGTAAGACATAAAGCCAAAATCATAAAAAAAAAAAATTAATTAGTTCCAGACTTCAGTCCGGACAAAGATTTTTACATTTATAACGATATGTCTGAAATCACCAATTCGCCTTGACCAAGCGTGGTGATCAATAGTCGTACCTTCTCTATATGAGAAGACACCTTTGTCCTGCACTGAGATAATAATAATTAAGTCAGTATGACAATTAATTACAAATCTTGGTAATGTCACCTTGGACCTAGAATAACTAATAATGGGTTACGTAATTCCCAATGTGTTCAAGGCAAGAAAATTGATGTGACAGTAATATTCTAATAGAAACGCTTAGATAGGTATTTGAAATTCAAGTCTCACATGTACTTACCAAAGCCAAGAAACCGAAATACATTTACCACGTTAGGGCAATTATTAATTTAAATTTTTTTTTTTTTTATATAACCTGTATTGTCCCACTGCTGGGCAACACTCTCCCTCTAACCTTCCACATAATGCTATGTATTGCCTTCTTCGGCCAATCTCACATAAACGTCTCAAAGTCAAGGTTTCCTAGGTCTCCCTCGACGACGACGCACGTTCTTAGAATCTTATTATAGTCTAAACAATTAGACTATAATAAGATTCTAAGAACGGGCGTGAAATAACACGCATATAATAATAAGTTTAAAATTAATTATAATGGCCTCCTTTTTAAGGAGTTGTACAAACGGTTGGTTGATACTTGCCATGGCTATTACCTCGGCCAGAGGCTAAGCATTGCCATCCAAAGTGGCAATGCGCCCAAAAGGGCACATATCCAATTGACAGCGATGCGGATGAATTTTTTGATGTAATTCAATGTTAGTTTTTTTTTATAAGTCTGTAAATACAGTACACATTACTTCAGTAATCCGTGATCTTATAATACCCTAATTAACACCCTCTAAGTGTTAATCACCCTGTTGTTATGTAAATATTAAAACAAGAGTTGATTACAAGAGGAAAAAAGCCACACAACTTCATAACGTTGACAACAAACACCCGTAATAGAACACAACAAACCAAAAATACTGTGCAAATCGTTACGCGATCTAATGTAACCACTTTTGAACTCGTGATAAATCTTACACAACAGTTATTTTCATATAACTGTATACCTACTCACGAAAATAATTGTGTAATTTCTTTTAGGAATTTTCCTTATCAGCCTCTTGTTTTCCTTGATGTTCAGTTACATCTGTTAGTACTCAAAATAAAGTTTGCAAAACATTGACATAATACAAAGAAAGAAAAAAGAAACGCACAGACACAGAAGAAAAAACAAAAAATCGGCTAAAACATTATTGCGTGCGACAAACAGGTCCATTTCAGCATAAAACAATCATGTCTATAATCTTTTTTTTTTTCAAAGTGTTGAGAGTTATAGTCATACTATAGAGTACGCATTTTCAAATTTTCTGTACTTTCTAAGCTTATCTTGGACATCACTGACATCGGTAACGAAAATCGTGAGGAAAATTGGAAACACAACATAACATCACGCCTGTAATTCCCGAAGGGTTAGGCAGAGGTTTACCCATTAATACCTACACCCATATTTCACCAGTTAAGTCACATGTAATAAGGAGCGAACCGATTGCCATCAACTGAGCACAAATCCTGACTCCGAGGCTACTACTAAGAAATTACAGCTAGAAAAACCCAATAACATTGGCCGACCTAGCAATCGAATCCGCAATAATAGCATTTCAAATGTTATTTACATCTAAATATTTTCCCTTTTTCTTTATGTATCAACAAAACAAGGTAAAACACCTATTTTAACTCTTTTATCCTTAATTATAACTGACATTTAAAAAAAGACGTGCGTATTATGTACGCTTGCAAGTTTCATATAAAAATCCATTTTTTTTTTGACATTTGACTTTCATAATTTATTTGAAAAACATTTGATTTTACTACGTTAATGCCTTAATTTAATCCGTTTATAAATATCTAAACTAGGGAAGTTGTTAAAGATCTATTCAATGACCCAATAACAGTAACATCTACTTCTTAAAACAATGCTCTAAAGCGTGGTTGAACAAGCGCGTGGTTTTCCGTCTCATTGTACGAACTAACGTCTTTTATGTTAGCTAGTTCTTTCTCATTCAGTAGGTGGATAGCACAACATTGTCACACGGGCCTTGAACTCGCTCCAGCTGAACAAACTACAATGTGTCTGTGCGTAACTATTGAGAAACATATTTTCTGTCTAGCCGACAAATAAGCGTTGGAAAATAAAAATCTAACTGTGATTATTTGCTTACTTTGATTATTGTGTTTAATGTTATTTGAAATTTAAGAATACATACTGCATGACTTTGGATATTTTTTTATTTTTTATACGTAACAAAAAAGTGTTGAAATTGTTTTTTTTTTATTGTTGCCCATAAAACTGCAAGTGAGAAGGTAATGCATGCGTAGTTTGTAACATAAACTAAGGCCGAGAATGCAGCCACCGTCGGCAAACAAAATTGAGATTTGCATGAGGCGGCGGCGAGGCGTACGCTCGGCTCGCTCGCCACGCGATTAAAAATGCAGGCCGCGGCGGGGTGGGAGAGCGCGGGCGGGGCGGGGCCGAAAGTCGCGCTGCCATTGGCCAGGAAGCGGGCGGGCGGGGCCCGGGGTGCGCGCGCGGGGGGCCTCCGCTGTCGCAGCCACCCGGCACTGGCAGCCTTCTCACAACGCACGTAGCCTCCGCGCCGCACGGTACCGCGAAACGTTATCGACGCGCACCGCCGCGAGTCCATGTGAGCGACCGACGCTTCTCTCGTTGTGTACGGTGAACGAAGGATCGGCAAGCTGTACGCGCCGCAGGAAGACGACATGTTGACGATGGAGACGGATCTCAAGGGCGGCAGCCTACATGCCACAGTGCCGCCGCATCACGCGCTCCAGCATGGCTACGGCTCGCTGGGCGCGCTCGGCGGCATGATGGCGCTGCCACAGCAGCAGCCCTTGTCGCAGCACCAGCCGCTGCAGCACCAGCACCACCAGGCAATGCCGCAGCACCACCAGCCCCAGCCACAACACCATCAACCGCCCAACAATAACAACAATAACACCAGCAAAAACTCCAACGCGGAGCGTGTCAAGCGCCCCATGAACGCGTTCATGGTGTGGTCGCGCGGGCAACGCAGGAAGATGGCATCTGACAACCCCAAAATGCATAACTCGGAAATATCAAAACGTCTCGGTGCACAGTGGAAAGACCTCTCTGAATCAGAGAAGCGACCGTTCATCGACGAGGCGAAGAGACTTCGCGCCGTTCACATGAAGGAACATCCCGATTATAAATACAGGCCGAGGAGGAAGACGAAGACCCTCGCCAAGAAACAGGAGAAGTACCCGTTAGGAGGTGGAGCACTATTAGGAGGTGGTGAAGCACAGAGGAGCTCGGCACCGCCGTCACAGCAGCCCCGTGACGTGTACCAAATGACACCTAACGGATACATGCCCAACGGGTACATGATGCACGACCCCAGCGCCTACCAGCAGCAAGCGTACGGCTATCCACGCTACGACGTGTCTCAGATGCAGCAGAGTGGGTACGGGCAGTATTACGGCGGCGGCCAGGGTTCGCCTTATTTGCCGCAGCCACCATCGCCGTCGGCATACGGGCTTGGTCCGGGCTCCCCGGGAGGCTACGCGTTGCCCCCTTCGTGCGCCTCGCACTCGCCTAGCGGCTCCTCAGCAAAGTCAGAGCCAGTTTCACCAGGCCCACCCGGGCTTAAACGGGAATTCGGACACGAGCCGCCCGCGCAGCTGAAGCGCGAATTCGCACCCCACGCTCACTCACACGAGCAGATGACCATGAAGCGCGAGTACGGGCAGCAGGACCTCAGCCAGATCATTAACATGTACCACGTGCCCGATGAGCAGCGATACGCGGCAGCCAACGAGCGCGCCATGCCGCTCATCTGAGAGTCGCCGTTCGCGTGCGACATCGACATCCCGCCGCTCTGAGCTGTCGGGTCGCCGCGCCGCTCCTCCAGTGACTTTGTTGCGAATCGATTTTCGCGTTAGGACAGTGATCGTTATCTCCCTGGCGTACATACTTCTAGGTATGTCCATTTATTTGTTTTGTAATGTACCGCTACCGACGCTGTTAGTGTTGCGAACTGTTGACTAGCGAGCCGCCGGCCGTGCGCCGGCGGCTGAACGTTCAATTAAATGTTGTTGATGATTATCTTGTATTATATTATAATTATTGTATTTTTTCATGGTTAAGTTAAAATATTTTAAGTCGTGTCGTGCGGATGGACGCTAGGGTTCCGACAGTGGTTCGCGTGTGAGACGATGTAGTGAACGAGGTAATTTGAATACCAAAAAAATTTGAACAATTTGTAAATATAGTGTTAAAGCTAGAGACGAAGTTGGAGTTAGTCGGTAAAGCGTAGGTAGATAGCGATAAGTCGTGCCACGACGCCACTCTCGTACGCCCGACGTGCGTTGTACAAAATATTTGTTATATGGAATCGAAAGTTATTAAAGCCTCGAAAGACTAAAATATTGTAATACGAAAATGTACAGTGAGTGTTATATAGTCAGTGGACACAAAAGTATATGGAAGAAAAGATGAAGTTATCAATAAACGACGCGTTAAAATTGTATATGCTGTTTTGTTCTACATTCCCAAGTGTTCCCCGGCGGTCTCCGCTAAGTGCTACTGGAAGGTAAATGCCATTGGCATGAATCATCGCAAGCCGAGCGTGGCCGTGATCACAACTACCCACAAGCCATTTATACAAATTTCTAACCAGCCTGATAAAATTTTGTTAATTACCTTACAATACAAAGGTAAAATTGTAATTCTACTTGTATACTTGTAAAGAAAATGGAAGCGTTGTTCCGAAAGCTTACCATCTTAACTTCTCCCATAGAAAAGACTTCAACGCACAACTGCGTTTGCGTGTCTTTAGATTACATTATTTCTTGTAATTTCATACATTTCATACTTAGTGTTAGATTTATTTTAGTGCCAATTTACTAGACTTCCTAACAATACAACAATTTACACAGAAGGTAATAAATATTTCATAATAATTGATATTAACGCTATTATGTCTGTGAAGTGACAACATTATGTCATTCTAACATAATTAAATGCTTTTGAAAGGTTCAATAGGCAAATACAATACCTGAAGTTAATAAACACTATTGCTTCCAGTGCTGCAACAATTCATTAATTGAATTATTCAATTATTATCAATTCATTGAAACATCTAATTGCTTAGTTTAGAGTTAAATATTTTAATAACTTAATTTGTTCGATTATATGTAAGTACTTATTAAATTATTAATCTTCTAGCTTACGTTTAATAAAGTTCGTAATATTTCCTTAAAATTTCCGGAAAAGTCACATTAGTAATTATTTTGGAATTAGAAATAATAATTCATAAAATACAAATAAAGTTTTATTTTTGTTCAATACAAAATAATTAATTTGAGATTACTTTTTACAAACACATACTTATGGCTTACTTATGCTTATGACTTACAGTATTTATGGCGATTAAATTGGAATAATATATAAATATTTCAGTGAACTATAAAAATAAAACAGTTATTTATTTAATAACAACACAAATAACTTATCCTAACAATAAAATTCTTTTCCTTTCAAATAATCATTATTGAAATAAAAATATTTTCAATATTTTCAAAATTACTTTTTTAATTCTTTGAACTCCGCAATATCCTAGTATTATAATAGTCCTGATGGAGTCTAGAGAATATTACCTATATACAGAATATACCACTATTAATAAATAATTTTCTTATTTATCTTATAGTAGCTTTTACCGCCTAAATGTCGGTTATTACGGACAAAGTAGCCTATATCCTTTCTTGGTGTCCAAACTAATCCTGTACCACAATTCATTAAAATCGGTCCAGTAGTTTTTGAGCTTTTCCAGAAACAAGAAAACATTTTTCAACAAAAAAAAACAGATTAAAAAATCAACAAAATTGCATCACACACCAACACCTAGACATGAATGCGTGTAAGAAACTGGCATTTCAATCAATTACTGTCAACACGCAAGGGGTGAGGCGGGATTTAATCAAATCCCTCCGAGTAGTTGATAGAATTCGGGTACTCTTACCACCCCCGGGAATTTAACCGACTTAATCCGACGAAAAACGCCCCGATATTTAGCGGCGATCATTTAAACACTATTTTCACTTAACACTTTCTTGTGGGACGGAAAAGAAGAATATTATTTGAGATTTTTAAAATTTTTATTTCAATTGGAAAAAAATACCAAATAATAAAATATCTACATTGAGAATAAATTACACAAGTGTCAATTTAACATTTCAAATTAAAACATTATAACAGTCACATCTGCTTTTCAAACATAACGAAACATACACAGACAAACAAATCTAGAAAAATGATTTTGATTTTTTTTAGTGAACCACTAAAATTAACAAAACAATTATCCTAAAAGATTTTGACAAATTATCACAAAACAAGTAAAAAAAGAAACTAAACAAAGCAGTACATTCAAGAAAAAATGTACTAAATTAACTAAAACTATTGTTTTAATTAAACCTTTATTCATCGTTAATTGATTAACAAAGCTTTGATAACTACTTGTCCATTATAGTTTCTTCGGACATCTTTACCGAGTTCACCGAAATTTTTTTTTCAAAGTCCAAGCAAATTTCTTCAATTTAACTATTTAAAAGCTTTAGAATTGTCAAAAAGTCGGTCAGTAAGACAGAAAGTTGAAGCTAGTTTTTCATTCCAAAAGTATTTACGGAGAAGAACAAGCAAGAATTTTAACCAATGAAAATCCAGTTCAGGTCTGATAGCTTCTCCAACAAACACTCCTCTGGAAGTTGATCAACTTCTGAATTAGGATAAAGATTTATTTTATTAGAATTATTCTGCCACATTGATATTATCGGCATAGTTAAACTAACAACTACCATTACTGGAAAAGTTGTATTTAAAGTATGTTTTAGAATTGTATGACAGTCCTGAAAAATATATCTCTTTTTAAGGAAAATAGGTAAATTGACAGAAATGGCCAAAGAACAGATACACTATTCAAGTAAGTAATAGGAACGACCGCAATTAAATCTCAGTCTCAATCTGCCAAAAATGCCTTTTTTTACCTTAATTTTTTGACAATGATTGTCGCTGAGATGAGATTTTGCACGTTTTTATTTAGTAGAAATGGCTTTCAGAACACTATTAAGATATTTACCGAGTAATTTTATTAAGAGCTTAGTTAGGACGTCGATGTTTATGAAAAATTATTTACAATGTGATAGTAAATAATTTAAAAGATTTTATTACTAGAAATAAGTCATTAGGTAAATTAATTACATATAGGTACTTGTCATAATTTTATTTTACTGATATTATTAGTAATTATTAGTAGTATTTATGAGTATTTTCGTGAAATATAAATTAATATTTCATTTATTAGGTAAGAAATTAAAATAGTTAAGGCCGTTTGCGTCAGGCGGGATTATCATTTACACAGATTTAATTGTTAACGCAGGCCTCATTGTATGATTTTTTTTTATTTAACCTCGTATTAGCAACTAACTCTTAGATTTTTTTTTGGCGAAATTGGGCCTAAGGAACTATAATTTTGGTAGAAGTCTTAAGACCTTCTTGATCAGTATCCAGCAATGCTGTGAAAAATATAAATATTTTTGAATTTCGAAAGATTAATCGTTTGTATCTGAAACCTTCTGAATTTTATATTCAGTTATTTTGTCATCTTGTTGAGGGGCAAAATTCTATTTATTAAGATTTAATATAATACCTATTTCTTATGATTAATTTGACTTTTACTATAATTTCATTTCATTATCTCATGTTCCCCTAAAAACACGCGCCAAGTACGGTTACAAAGTGGAAGCGCAATTTCTGTTTTTTTTTTTAATCAATCACAAAAATTCTCTGTTGCAATTTGTCGAAAAGTTTTTGACATTGACTGTCACGGAGATGATATAACGGCTAGAATTTATACGTTTTTAATTACTGGAATTGGCTTTTTGTTGCCATATATAGCTCCTTATTTGTTACTAAAAAATATATACATTTCATTATAAAAATAACTCAAGTTTACCTTAAACACTTCCAGTTGACCTAATATCAATGTCACTTAATAGCTGCACGGTACTCCGTTGATTTGAAAAAAGAAAAACAGCGTGAAAGTAAATGATTGACAAAAAAGATCACTCTGTTAATCTGTAACCAATCTCTTTTTTATCTCAACACGCTTTTTACGCACTTCTCTTATCTCTTTTTAAGGCATTACTAGAATTTTTTTTTTAAACGAAAATATTTTATTTAATATTCTAGAGAATCTAGGTTACTATTAATACGGGTTACTTTAACCCTGCAGAGAAACTTTGGCTCAAAAATTACAGAAATAGTTGATGTGATTGAACCGAATGTCGCCTAATAAATTTTATAATTTTATTGTTTTGTGTGTTATCACAGACCAGACCAGTTCAGTCTTAAAACTGTGGAATGTTTACTCAAATCAAGAGTGCTAGAAGTGGCCTCACTTTGTGACGCCTTGGGACAGTTTGTGCGTATTTTATGAAGAGGGAAACAAACTGAAGATAAAATTCTAGTGACGTCATCAGAGACTGTATCTACTTTAATTATATATTTTCTATGCATATGTAAGTAATGCTCTTTTTTGAGACATTTATCATGTGTTTAAACCGAATTGGAACTAAAAATAAATGTCTCGTACAAGAAGATGTACTATTACTCCAGAGTCGTGAAACGTTTTGAGCTGGAGTTTCCCTACGGAGCTAAAAAAACCGATATTTAATTTTTCACATGATGCCAAGACTATCAATTAGGCACAATTAAAATTTACAAATATGAAGGCCCAAAATAACTACACGTAAGCGATACAAATATTCCGAGCGCGAATCAAACCCACGACACGCTCAGTCACTGGGCCTACCGTGTCATACTTTTAGCAAATTCTATTTACTGTAGTAAATAATTTATCATCATAACAATTATTCTGCAAATTTATTTACTTAGTGATTTATATTGATGACACGGGTGTTTTGTGAAGCTAATTAGTTACGTAGGTAAGTATATGTATTTAAAAAAAAAAACAGCATTCTATTTTTAACCTAATCTGTTACACACTTCATGGGTATGAAGTCCGTAGATAATAAATTCAGTTTCACTGTACCTACTTACTTAAATGAGTTTCAGCATGACTCTGTTCAAAATTCATTAGGCAACACACAAAAAGTGTTTTTCGAATACCGATAAACAATTCTGTTTTTACATATTCCAAAGTTTTCACAAACTATATTATATAAATGAATCGCTATTTCCCTTGGTTAGGGCATCACGCGTGAACAGCTAGACCAATTTCATTAATTCTTTTTTTGTTGTGTTTGAGAAGGTTCATATAAAAAATAAATTTAAAAATATAAATAAATATGGCGGTACACAGACTACACAGTTCGCTGGGTCAGCTAGTCAACACTAAATCCGAAAGAAACTCTGTATGTTTTTACCTCATTACTGCAAAACTACTGAACTGATGAAAAACAACGAGCTATCAAGGGATCCGGTTACGAACATACTTTTAAAGCCGCTCGACTTCGTATGCGTAAACGATAACCGACTTCAAGCGGACGAAGTCGCGTCCTAAAGCTAGTAAGACTATAATTATAATATGCCTTAAAAAGTATATCATTGCCATGAAATTGTTCGCGGCCAGTAACAGCTGTCATAAAACATCTGTTATCACAAAAGTAATTTTAAATATTGTTTGTGAAGGTACAATTTCATTTAACTGCATAGCAATACATGATTCATTTGTTTGGCCATTTTGATAATTACTCTTGCTATAGCAAATTAGCCATTCTTGATTTAGATATTCGTCTTCTATCAGGTTGAGTGTACTAGAAAATTTAAGCTTTATAACGATAATAATAAATATTTTTTTTCTATAACGTAACGCAGGCGTTTTCAATTCATGAGTTTTCAGTGAGACCATAAAAATAATAATTAGGATGTTTTATAAGTGTTGTTGGGTTTTCCCATCTGGAATTTCTCATTATGCCCGGTTGATGGCAATATGCTCGCCCCCTATTACATGGGATATAAACATGACTGGCAAAATGTGGGTGTACTAATGGGTACACCTTTGCATAACCCTTCGGGGATTACAGGCGCAAAAAAAAGGCAAAGAATAACTTGTTCAACTAATATAAATTAGGAAGAGATGATTCACAAAGAAAATAAAAAAACAATATTGTTTTATGAATATTATTCACGTTTTTAAAGTGTGTCATCTATACATGACTGTGGTGGTCAAAAGGTTAATATTATAAAGAGGTTTGTTTGTTTTTTGTTTATAAGAAGTAATCTCTGGAAGTGACGATCTGATTACAAAAATTCGTTTACTAAATAGAAAGCTGCACTATTACCGAGTATCATAGGATATATTTTACTGTATACTTTACTTGCAAGAACGAAGTCACAGGCAGAAGATAGTCATTTCTTAAAACAGGGATAAAAGGTTATGTAAGGAAAATAATTACATATCAAAAAACAAAGCTCCTAAACCCCAAAAATAGATTTATTAAAATTACTCAAAATGCATTCACAAAAATATGAATTCCGGATGTACGCGCGCACTGGTTTCGCACCCCACCGTTCCGCGGCGTGACCCGGGACTCGAACCCGCTACCCGAGGGTGGGCAATCACGCCGCGTTCCCACGGAGCGAGCATTGTTTCCTCTCACGGTTCGCGACATGTCATTGCTATGATTGCTGGGCCACTGGCCTACTGCTTTCTAATCATATGGTCAGCGTAAATATCGCTTTGAATCACATTACTTAGATGGTGATGTGTCCCCGTCACTACATTGAAAATATGTACAGATAAATAAAATTGATGTGTCTGTTTGTAATACGGGCCTGTTGGTCTAGTGGTTAGCGGCCCTGACTGCTAAGCCGGAGGTCGTGGGTTCGATTCCCACCCAGGACCAACTTTGTGTGATGAGCATGATTCTTAGTTCTGTGTCTGGGTGTGATTTATCTATAATATGTATGTATTTATAAATTATATAAGTATGTATATCAGTTGTCTGGTTACCATAACACAAGCTCTGCTTAGCTTGGGATCAGATAGCCGTGTGTGAGTTGTCCCAAGATATTTATTTATTTTTATTTATTAATGCTAAAACAACGACTTTTTACATACTAGTATGAGTAGTATAAATAACTAAGTAACCCTGTCTGTCTTTTACATTATCACGACTTTGTACTGAACCGATTTTGATGAGATTTGATACGGGGTAAGTTTGAACTCCAAGGAAGGATATAGGCTACTTTTTTTCCGCGATATTTATAACGAAAGCTAGTTACAAAATAAATATAAATGTGCACTCGATACTTACAAGTTTTTTTTTTGTCTTTGTGGCTGTCTGTTTGTTCCGATTAATCTCTGAATCGGCTGAACCGATTTCGAAGGAATTTTTTAATAGTAAATAGCTCATGTTATAAGATGAAGACTAAGTAAAAAAATAACTTAAACTTAGCGCATAACGACAAACACGCGAACGTTGTTGCGGGTATTAGCTGATGTTTTATAAGTACCTACAATTTTACAGATTCAAGTACTATAATAAGACTTATTACCAAAACTAGAGGTTTTATTTTTCATTTCCACATTTGTAATCAATCTCACAGGAAATAAGCAGTCTAATTAAATATAAATCAGTACCCGACTACGTTTAATTTCAAGAAATAAATCACCAAAATTGCACGGTATCATGTTCTTAGAAAAAAAAAGAATCGTATCGAATGGCATGTACACCGGGTACATACATCTGCTTCCCCTGGCTCCGTCTACCTACGAACATCCGCCGAAACATTTGGCCCCATATATATTTTTTTTAAAGTCGCAATGTAATTTCCCAGAGTCCCAGTCGGCGGTGGAATGTAAACATCGGGACAAACAACCAAACTAAAGTTGTCACGTAATTCGTTCGTCAAACATTCGTCTATTTGTTCTTGAGATTGACACCGAGCCCGCCCCCAGCGGTGGCCCTTTGTTTTTATGTTGCACGCTGTCAATATTTGGTCTCATTTGTCATTAAGAGGTTTTAAATGCCGATTCGTCGGTGATACGACGAGCCGAAAGTGGGTGGCGCTGTGTACGCTTATACAAACACACGTCCCGATGTGTGAACAGATAAGGTAACGTGAACGTTTCTATGTGAACTTTGACTTCGGAATATTAATACGAGAATATCCTGAAATAGAAACACGAGTGGAAAATTTTGAGTAACCATTTTCTTAATGTTTTGCTGATGGTGGCACGTGCATCCAAGGTGGTTGAGCTAAATGCTGATTTAGCCGCTTTGCACACGGAGCAACTATTGCAGCAACTGGCAACTGGCAACTTACTGGCAACTAGCTGTTTACATATAATTCAATTGGACTGCGCACACAGAGCAACTCAAGTTTCGAGTTGCGGCAATCGTCAACAGTTTTCAGTTGCGGTAACCGGCAACTTTATGGCAATTAGCAACTTTTACAGGAAACTTTTAAAAAGTTGCCAGTTGCGTCAACTTAAGTGACTCCGTGTGCAAAGCGCCTTACGCGTCATGTTCGTGAACAGGCGCTGTCACTTGGGATTGGTCATCTCTTAACTGCCATGGCATCTTTATTACTTTTTTATAATTGTTTTATATTGTTATTAACCTAATTTTGTTTTGCATCTATTATTCGCAAAAAAAAAAATACCTAGGATTTTGTGAAATCTTCATCATCAAAAGAGTCTCCGTGGAGTTTGCTGCTCGTTTTGCTTTCTGACTACTTGACCGATTCCGCGATAATTCAAAAGTGCTTAAATTGGAATATGTAAATACTTTGACTTTGACTTTGAATTTCACGCTGTTTATACTACCCTGTGTTACCAAGAATCTTAGCCTTGGTCAAAAGTTGCTGCAATAAGTTCGGTAGATGAGGCAAAAAAAAATAAGTGGAATTTTAGCCTTAGTCGCCTTATTTTAGTGCGCATGACCTTCTTGGAATAGTTGCCGTAACGGTACTTACGTCGCGTCTCCCTCAGGTAGGCCTGCATTTACTAGTCACTTGCTACAGTCACGAGCAAAAACAAGTATACACTTTGTCTGCAATTTTCTTGTAAAATAATGGTTGTAACTTTGATTTAAGACCTCTTTCATAGTAGTATTGAATTCAAAATACTGTATTCCTAAAAACATGCTGTTTCAATCAATATATTTGAAGAAAATAACTTCGTAATCTTGCTTAGTGTATACTTGTTTTTGCTCGTGACTGTACTCGGCGCACAGAATGCGTTTTTGTCCTTCGTTTTTCAGATGCTAGTACTCCAAGCTGACGTAAAACACGACGCTGTAGTTTTTATCAATTGGTATTTTGATTTTTCTAAAATTAACTTTAAATGTGTAACTGAAACTGTTCTGAGTGTATATTCTGTTGATATTATAAATCTGTAATCGCCGATCCGCCTTGAGTAAGCGTGGTGATCAGTGCTCGTGCCTTCTCTGTCTGAGAAGAGGTCTTTGACCTGAAGTGGGACACTAAGAGGCTAGTATTATTATTATCTTTGATTTATTAAAATACATATAAATTACATTTTAAATATTAATGAAAAAATTAAAATATTATAAAATATAAAAAATAGAAGACCACCGGTGACGGAAACAGGGTCACCGGTGGTCAGGGCTCCAAAGAGAAGAACCTCCTAATTATGAGTGCCGTGTCTAGAAGTACTGCTTTCTGAATCAAGCCCTTGATCCAGCCGCCTAACGATGAGGCTCTTGGCTATTAAGCCATTTACCATAACATATTTTTAGAACAGAAAATCCATTTATATTTTAAGCAAAATAACAACACGTGTCAATATATTTAGTTGGTCGTGTGTAACTTTGAACCAAACGGTTTTAAATCAAATCATTGAAATCGTAACTTCTATACAAAATGTATTGTGTGCAGGTGCAACTGATGATTTGCACTTCTAACAAACGGTATTTTCGATTCAAAAAAACCTATCCGAAAATTGATTCTCTGTTGATTTCTAACGCCGTTAGACCAAAACAAGAAATGTCTCTGAGAAACCACTGAAGTGTAACCAATCTTTGATTTGTCCACCTTTATCTGCTAAATATGCAGAATTATTTATTTTTCTTCAATAATTTTAAAGACCGTAACTGTTTACGGTATTAAAAATTTGCGAAAACGAACTTAATCAAATCGATTTGGTTTACTCAGTTACTTAGTCAAACTGATTTCAGCCGTAAAAAAAAAACAATGTATATAATTCATGCATTTTTAATTCATTGTAAAAGTACTCGTCTCTATTAACGCTAAACACTATAAAAAATAGGAGATGCATTGTCTTACTACACTAAATAACACATATAACATCACGCCTGTAATCCCAGAAGTGTTACAGAGGTGTACCCAATCACAAATATTTCGCCAGTTATGTTTAAGTCCCATGTAATAAGGGGCGAGTCTATTGTCAGTAGGCACTGCTTAGGCTGCTGCTTAGGCTGCTACTGAGAAATTCCTGATAGCGAAACCTAACAACACTGCCTAATCTGGGAATCGAACCAAAGACCTCATGTACTACATTACACCAACGAGGCACAAAATTAGTATTTCAACTGACAATAGGTAAATAAAACAAAATTAGTATCCCAACTTTTCGCCAAAACCATCAAGGTAGCTCCCGTATTTCGCAAAACAAACAACACAAATAAAATAAAATAACACGAAACAAAATTATCACTAGCAAAACAGAACAAAAATTACGAATTTTTACATCAGGTAGAATTCACCTAACTGCTCAATTTAAGCCTTTACCAAAAGGATCGTCCGAAAGCAATAAAAAAAATGTTTTTGGAAAGTTTTATGACCGTAAAGGGTAGGTACCTAAAATAGGGTTATGTTGTGAAATAATTACACCGACCACCGACCTTCGGGGCTGAAATACCGCCAAAGTTGATGTGGTATAACTGTAAAATTGTTCCGGTAACTAATTAACGAGTAAATGCTATGATGGTTATGTTCTAACAGTCATTACTGGTTAAATAAATACTATTAAGATGGTATAAGTGTTTCTGAATTCTATTGTTATTTGTATAATGAAGTATTCGGTTATGATTGAAGTGTATTTTGTTTGAGTAGTTGTTGTTGGGGCTAAAGAATGTAATTATAGGGGAAATAAATGTGATATTGTAGTGATTTTCCTAAAATAGAACACTGTTTAAGAATAAGGAAAACATGGAAAACGCAGCTTTTGTTGTTATTTTGTAAAAAAATCTTAGGCGGAAAGACAATATTCACCTCACCTAAATTCACCAACGAAAACTTTTGCAAAATAGTCCGTAATCCATACTATAATACGAGTATAATACATGCGAACGTGTGTCTGTCTGTTACCTCTTCACGCTGAAACTGCTGAATCGATTTTGATGAAATTTGGCATGGAGATAGTTTAAGATCCGAGGAAGGACATAGGATAGGTTTTATCCCGGAAGTCACCCCCTAAGGCGGTGAAAAGGGGGAGTGGAAGTTTGTATGCAAGTACGATATAAACAAGTTCCACGCGGACGTAGTCGCGGGCAAAAGCTAGTTAGAAATAAAATGATGCGCGCGATTGTTAATTTTAAAACAATTTTAATTTTTTTTGGAACAAATTGCCAAGCGCACGTAAGCTGCAATGATTGGATAACTAAATTATCAACAGCTAATCGGATCAATTGACTCGCATTTAAATCATTTGCATTGTGTTAATTTTCATTCACCAAAAAAAGGTTACTCTGAGTCCAAGTCTCCTTACGATAGTAGATATTATTATAATTATGTTTTAACTTAGCTTGGATTATTGGACATTAGTGCCGATTCCCTTGTTCACAGACTAAACTAAAATTAGACTATTTCTATCCAATAAAACAAGAAAGAGACTAATGTAAATAAGAACTGTCTTTACTCAATCTGACACATCCATACAATTATAGTTGACACCTTAAATACGGAAAAGTTCAAGGCAAAACTAATTTGACATCTCTAACTTAGTTCTTAAATGTCACCGTCCTTTTCTTTCGCTGTATGTTAGTAAGAGATGTCAATTCTGTTTTAGTCTAGTTTGTGAACAGGGAATCGGCACCAAAGACTAACTCAAATTACTTATTGCTAGTTCGTAACAAAACATGACGTAAGTTCGGAAGAAGACGTCATGTCTTGGTATTATTTGTACCTCTTTGGTAAAAGAAACTTAAGCCTCCTGAACGTTTCATCGAGCCATCGGAGAGTGTTCCACCTGGGTATACGACACGGTACCGAGCTGGAAAACAAATAAGCCACAGCAAAGAGAATCTCCAAAGGTGGTGTTCGGCAGAGGCACTTGCCAAGAGTGGTCAATGGAGAAGAGGGGTCTACTGGGAACTCTCAGTGATATCTACTCTGTGTCGTACTGTTCGAAACTTATCGTAATTTTGAAAGTCGTAATACCTACCTACCACTACCTACATGTTTCTTCTAAAAATGTTTATTACAAAGTATGTATCCACATTGTAATAGACAATGTTTTCCTGTTACAATTTTCTTTTCCTTATAACATTTTCCTAAGATTATATACACAAGCTTAACTTTATAATCGTGTCATTCTTTCTTATTTGTACACATAAAATTACATCACGCCTGTAAAGAAGGTTTAGGCAGAGGTACACATTAGTACACCGAAGATTTCGCCACTTATGTTTAAGTCCCATGTAATAGGGCACAAATCCAGAGTCTGATACTGAGAAACTCCTGATGGACAAACCCAATAACACTTAACCCTACCTGGAAATCGAATCCAAGACCTCATGCTCAAGCTGTCGCGCTTTGCGACCACTAGACCAGCGAGGCAGTCACTAAGAGAATATACCAGTATTATCAATGATTATACATATCTTAATATATATACAAATTACGCGTCACGTTATTTGTCCGCGATGGACTAATAAACTACTTAACCGATTTTAATTAAATTTGCACACCGTGTGCAGTTTGATCCATCTTGAAAGATATGATAGTTTTTATCTCAATTATTGGTCTTAATATTTTTTATTACAAACCTGAGCTAGCAACTCGTGGGCTGGCCAGCTAGTTATATTATAAACTATAAAGGTTTCCATAAAAATCCTGGTCAAAGGGTGTAATGACAACTTCTGTTTGCTAATTCAATTAACAAAATTAAATAAATAAAAAAAAATTACTCTTTTTTTTAAAATGTACCGTTATCAAAGAAAAACTTGACCTCAAAACATTCTTTATAGGTGAAACTACATAATTATTGCGATTTCGTTTTTATCTTATCAGTCGGTACTACCTACTAACGATGGCCTTTCTCGGAACTGTGTTGCCATCTCTTTTCCCATTGTTTCCCGTAGAAAGTCATGGCGGAAGTTTCCCATGGCAGCCGAAGGGTTAAATTAGACGTGTATTTATATTTATTGCGTTACTTTGGTGTATTTATTTGTGGACTAAAGATTTATTGTGGGGTTATTTAATTAATTTGATACTGGTTATTGTCAGCCAGCTTCATTCCAGTACTGGACAAAGGCTTATCGTATGACTTCCATTAAAAAACTACGTATTGGTTTGAAAAAATCACATTGGTACTTGTCCGGTGTCGAACTCACTTTGTCATGCATGAGAAGCGGGCGTAGACATACGTTAGATACATAACATCACGCCTGTAATCCCCGAAGAGTTAGGCAGATGTATAGCACACTCACATTTCGCCCGTATTGCCGTCAACCGGGCATAAATCCAAACCGCTACTAAGAAATTCCTGATTGAAAAACACAATAACACTTTGCCCGAATCGAATCTAAGACCTCATGCTCTTCAGTCATGCTTTGCGACCGCTAGACCAACGAGGCAGTCAACGGGCGTAGACATAGCCACATAAAACAAAAGACAGTAAGTATCTACAGTCACACAAAACAAAAAACCTAAAAACCTACACTGGAATACAGTAGTTCTCAATCAACCAGTAAGGAATAAAAAACAAAGGGCCGGGGGCAACTCATAAATCGCATGATAGAGTCATTAGCCAGGGGCGGACTCGGCACTGAATAATTAAAAACAAATAATGTCGACACGGATTACCTTATCCGTCCCACGATCGCTCGTTCATTTTTATTTAATAGTTCGTGTTAACTTACACGGATATTAGACGGATTTTAAGATTTTAGATTGTTACAATAAATTTTGGTAATGGGTGGAGTTGATGGGCCAGTTTTTTATAATTGGTTTTTTTTTTCGTGTGTTTGGTTTCTCACTATTTGTGTTGTTCTATGTAACACAGGGATGTTTTTATGCAATAGTAAATCTAATTTATGTTTTATCTTTGGATCTTCGTTTTTTTAAATCCTTATATAGCTTCTAAGTTCTTTTACTAAATGCGTTAAGTTTTAATGCAACAATAGGTAACAGGTTAACGTATACGTTCCAAACGCAAGTTTAGATTATTTTTAAAGTAATTTAATCAGTGTTAAATCCTATATCATTACAATGACTATAAAAATAAAAGATTTTTTTGTCGCATTTTTAACGGAACTTAACTACAGAAGTTATTATTATTTGCACAATAGCATTGAGAATATTTCGCTCACAATATGTGAGTCGGATTCGATCCTGTACTGCGTGGGTGGAGGAATCGCGCACACACCCACACAGACAAATGTCACACCACCGGACATACATTATTTAGCACTTTGATCTTAAATTGGAACAACTAAGTCCTGACTGGTAAGTTATTAGTTTGGACACTGTTTTTCCTTGTAGTATTTTACTGACTGAATTTTTATTTATTAACAAGCACAGGTATTTTTAGCCACAGCAAGCAGGCGCGCTCGCTCTGCAGAAGAAGCAGATGTGGTAAATAAGTTCTCTTGTACTACTCTGCAGAGCGGCTCATCCCACCGTCTCTGGGAAGATGGGTTGTCGGGTAAATCAGTGCTCGGGCAAGCAAGTTTCCATGCATAGCACAGGTATAGGTTAAAGTACTCAAGAATATGAACCATTTCTGATATAGGACCAGTCCTGAAATGGGAATAAAAATTAGCTCAAATTTTAAGCTCATTTGACACATATGAAACTTTATTGCATTCGTATGTTAAAGTAAGTGCTAACATGAAACTTGGTAAGAGCACGGTAACTTAATAATAGTAAATAAGTATTATACCTAATTAAATTCGACATACATACACAACATCACGCCTGTAATCCCCGAAGGGTTAGGCAGAGGTGTACCCATTAGTACACCCACATTTCGCCAGTTATGTTTTTAGTCCCATGTGATAGGGGGCGAGCCTATTACCATCAACCGGGCACAAATACAGACTCCGAGGCTGCTACTGAGAAATTCTTGATGGAAAAATCCAATAACACTTTGCCCGACCTGGGAATTGAACCCAAGACCTCATGCACAGCAGTCGCGCTTGCGACCACTAGACCAACGAGGCAGTCGAATTTAATATATTATTATGTGTAATTAGGTAACAAATTCAAACTGATTTTTTTTTCGCGAATTAGGTTGTGGGCGTGCCCACCCTGCTCACAGTGGGTCAATGGTGGACCCAATATGCTCCAAATTGAAGTCGTCATTGGATTAAGTACTAATTTATGCTACGTTTGGCTACATCGCTTAAAACACGTACCTCCTTATTATTTCAAATTAGGAAGTAAGAAAACCTGCGTTCCTTTTGAAATTAGGCCCCTTTTAATATACCTTTCCATCCAAACATTTTTCAAATCAAGCCTTTTTGTTTAACTCACACAAATCTCCCTGGGATTTTTAATGATACCTAAAAAACTTTTTTCACATTGCTCCGCTAAAATCTTAAAAATCTTTCATTAACGTGACGTTAATTTTATATCCACATGAGCATTAATGCAGCATTTTATAGCACAAACTACTCGTCAGTTAACGTGTAATCCAAGTTTATCCCTAGCAAGCAACGGCTGTTACCAAATTAATTTATTGAACGGTCCGCTAACGGTACCGCTGAAGACTCTTCTGCCAGTCACACAATCCACTCACGACCAACTCTGAAACACAACCAACTCAACGCTGCCAAACCAAAACCAACCACAACACCTCGACAATAGAACTCATTTTAACTAACACGCAAACCAACATACGACCGTCAAACGCAACATAGCTGGCAGTAAATAAACAGTTGATACTGACTACACATCATTACATCAAAGAGATGAATAGCCATTGTGATAGGACATTGCACTGTATAGGCGAACGAATACGTGTCAGAATCAAATGTGTGGTAGTTGCAGGAGTTTCTTATCGAACAGTGGGTTAGTGGGCGCGAGCGGTGCCGGGTCAAACGCTTAGCAAACAACCACGGACGGATTCGTCTTGGCGTATATTTGCCGGCATCACCGTGAAATGGTTGCAAAAGCTCGCGGTACTAAGGTATTGTGTTGCATGCATTTCGTTCCACTGAAGCCTGCGGTGCAACCTCGGCTGTTCTCTGAAGAAAATAACGCAGTGTATATAACAACAACAAATGCCTATAAAACATACCTTGGCTTGTTATTTTTGTAACAAATGCTTTGAGGCGCGCCGTGTAGATATACCACCGTTTCTGATACGTTCTTATTTTGTTTATAGGGGGCAATAAAAAGAAGGGAAGTGATAGGTGATGTTATAAAAAAAAATGCTCAAAATCAAAACACCTTCTAGCGTACCTTCTTCTTTCCTCTTCACCATCTTCTTCCTTCTTCAAATTTTGTCATCTGAATGATAACAAATTTTTTGATATCATTTTTAAAAAATATCACTATTAGGCAAGCCATTATTCAATCAAAACAAAACTGCCACTTACGTACGCTAATAAAGAAATAACTACGTGCTGAAACCAATTACGAGCGAACATACCACAAGTTATCAAATTAAGCAATAGGCAGTGTAACACTTACTAAATTCAATTACAACGACAAACGAAACTAAAAAGAAATACGTGAACAGCCTCCCAAAAACTATGATTGTTGTTATCTCCGAAAATTACTCGGAAGCATCTCCAGATCGGGCCCAAAAATAATCACCCATCAATCAACTGTTTGGATCTATAAAAACCTTCTTTGTATCCCCTCGCCGCCCATAATTGGTACGTAAAAAACAAAAGAAGAAATTTATAACGAGACGAAACTCCCAAATCATTCTGTTTAGTGCGAAATTATAGTGTTTTAAACACAACGTTTAGATGATTGTAATGCTGTAATGAAAGGGTATTACGTAAGTGGTCGGCATGGAGAAGTTCGCCTCAATCTATTAGCTGAACAAAAACTGAGCTTAATTTCACACCTGTTTACCTTAAATTCTATAATGATGTGGGAGCAATGGGCTTTTTGCACGCGCTTCTGATCCTTTTAAGAGTACCATGTATCTATAAACTACATTAATTTAGCTCTCATTGCATAATGTGAGCTTGCTTGCTTGGATAAATTCGTTTTGGTATATCGTCTTTACATTCATTTATAGATATGAATAAATAAATAATGCATTTATAGAAAAAATGAAATACAACCGTTTGAAAAAAATGGAGTTCCTTGCCCATTCTGCGACATACGAAACTACCGCTTGAAAGGGACGACTTCAATTCTAGTTTTCTCTTATAAATGACGAATAAATGCCTTTGTAATGCTCTAATTGAAATAAATGATTTGACCTTTGACTTTTTTGACCGCTTGGAGAAAATTACGAGAATCTAAAAGTAACTTTGTGCCTGAAATAGACGCTGAAACTTGCAGAGGTAGGAACAAATTCCCAGAGCTGTGGGCCAAACATAGATATACTTTGATTTCTTGATACCTAAGGAAATTCTCAAGAGAGGCAATGTTATCTGCAGCTTTATCTTAATCTAAAGTCCATAGCGAATTTTCTAAACTGTACGTTCATATTCTAGTTACCTTATCAAATGATCATAAGTTATAAAAAAACAATTAAAACTATCCACAATACAGCCTATAGGTACCGTGTTGTACATTTACTTGTACCTATTACTCAAACTACAAAAGTTCAGCATAAACTGTTAAAGCTAAAAAATGGTTTATGGCAGGATCAGGCACATTCGACATCTGTAAAGCCACATCATCAGACCTCATTGTAAAGCAGTTCTCCTAGCAACTCTGGCACAGCGTACCTGGCACCTTGGGGCGGTGGGGGCGAGGGAGGCGGGGGTGACGTCACGCCGTGGGTGCCGACACGTCGCTCGCCGTCACGCTCCACAAACAGCAAGGTTGCCGCAGCCTTGACGCCGGCCCACATTGCTCACCGGCTCAGAACCAACTTTTTGTACTAAATACTATATCTCGACTGGTGTGAACATCTTCCGGTATCTAAATGCCTGGTAAGTGAGTCATGGCCTGGCGAATTCTGAGTGATTATGATAACAGTTATCGGACAATTGGTCGAAAGTGAAGTCATCAAATATGGCTGTGTGAACCGAGTGAGACCATTGGATCACAGTAGTTACAGTTTCAGCAAAAAGGCTTTTGTATGTCGGGGCCGACTTCTAGGTTAACCGGAGGCTGCTCAACATGTTCAAAGTGGAAACCAATTAACTGTCATACGAGTAGGCACACCTTTTTTTACTATCTATTTTCTTCTTCTATCTATCTAGCTACGAAAACGGCTCGACCGATTTGGCTGATTTTAAACTACATATTGGTATTCGGGTTGTAACCCGAACTAAATTAAATAGAATTGTCACAGTATTCTAGTAAGTATCATGAGATGTTTCAATGACGGGCCGCAGGCATGTCCTATCACATACCTACAGCCATCCAGTTAAACTTGCAACCCTGCACTTGACCATCCGAAGTTCATTGGTTCCACTAAAACTCGTAACGATAAAATAATATTTTTAGTATCGTCATAAATGAAAACATCAAAGAATACCTCCGACCATACATACGTCACAACCTCGTTTGCTATATGTCCTGTGAACATGTCGAACAAAAACAAAAGAATTACGAAATCCGTTTTTTCTAACAACCATTAAATACATCGGCACTTTCAAGACTTACTTTATTTTAAAAGTAAAAAGCCTGTTGTTTGTTCATATGCAGCGATACTAATGAGTAGGTATGCAGCTGCAATTAACAGCCACCAAACAAGATCTTTAAAACACGACCATAAATAAACATCAAAGATAACAAGTCAACAAATCTTTAAGTAGCGAAAAAAAATCTAGCAACAAAAATAAAACAATTGAACGTCAATCTAGTGAAATGTAAAATTTTGTGAACGTCTCTTGGTCGGAGCATAGCTAATCAGCTGGGCGTTGTCCAGACAATGGTGTCAGCGTAAAAGCCTCATAAAACCTACGGGGCCCGTAAAGGCCCTGTCCAAAATATTTACGGCGCGTGACAAACGAAACGCTTTTGTCTCGCAGGATTGTCTCGGCGATTCGTCGCGGTTAATCTTCGGACTACGTTGCAGCAGACATGTGCAATGTGTTACGGACTCGAGATTATTTGACACGAGGATCGATCGTAAAACTACGTGTCAATATCTGGCTGTTGCCAGGCAGGTAAGATATAACACCACTGCTTGGTGAGCGCTGCAGAAGTGAAATATTTATATGAGTTTTTGTCATTAGTCTTTTTTGATTAAACTGTGATTATAGGTAAGAATCTCTGAATCAGAAATAAAGAATATAATATTATTTTGCCGTTTATTCATTTGTGTACACAAATAAATTCCATTTTTAAATATTCCAGACAGAGGAACCTACTAACAATGCGAGCCTTGTCCAGAAGTACTGCTTTCTGAATCAAGCACTTTATCCAACTGTATAAGGAGACCTTCATGAGTGAGGCTCTTGGATATTAAGCCATTAAGCGAATAGCACGCTGATCGCTAAGTTATAATTAAAATTAGAAACCCTAAAAAAGCTTTTGGTTATACGGTATAGCACATCTACGGCCTAAAAAAACAGCTGAAGTCGACGATTTTCGCTGACGTATTAAGATTATATTAATGTCCTTTTTGACACGACTTTTCTAATCATACCAACACTACCATATTCCATATCGTTGAACTATACATAATCTTGATATTTTCATAGTCTAAAAATATCAAAATCCATTACTGTATGCATCATGCTGCTCATACACCTGATATTTAAAATAATTTGACTTTCACCCGTAACGCAAATGGATTGTCTTTAGACTGAACTAGTTAGGTTGGCAACAGAAGTCTAAAAAATCGTACTGAGGCGAGTGTCAAATATATTTTGTATTTTTTTGTCTTAACATCCAATTAATTTTTTGCTTTCACTGGTGTTATGTAAGCATTCCTTCACGACTCGACTTTCCTCAGTGGTACTAGTCAGCGGTATGACACTTGCACTTCACACATTGCTTCCAAGTTTCTTCATTAGATAGACTATTAAAATACCCATATAGTTAACATCTTGTATGAGCTACTGCTGTACTCGAGAACCCTGTAAACTGGAAGCGAGTAGCTTCTGAAGTGGCTTTAATTTTATTAAATAATAATGTGGAGAGTTATGGAGGTCAGTTAGACAGTCGCTTCATGTAAACTATTGGTGTTCAGCTGCATCCAGTTAGACTGGAAGCCAACATAGTTGGGAAAAGGCTAGACAGGCAGAATAAAAATCATCATAATATCAGCCGAATGACGGCCACAGCTGGACATAGGATAGCCACAATGACCGATCGTGCGCTTCCCACATCCAGCGGTTTCCCGTGACATTTACTAGGTATTCGGTCCAGTCGTAGGGACTAGTATCTTATATTAATAATACCCGCCTTTTAATTCCTACTGCAGAGCAAACACCTCTTCTCATACAGAGAAGGCACGAGCATTGATCATCTAGTGTGCTCGAGGCTGGTTGACAATTTCATTGTTAATTGATTATAAGAAGTCTAGAAGATAAAGTCTACAAATTAAAATCTAATCTCAGCGACACATCATCATCATCTGCCTAGCCTTTTCTCAATTATATTGGGGTCGGCTTCCAGTATCACCGATTCACCGGATGCAGCTGAATACCAGTATTTTACATGGAGCGACTGCCTATCAGACCTCCACAACTCAGGAACTGGGTAATACGATACCCCTAGGTAAGACTGGTTGTCAGACTTTCAAGCTTCTGACGACTCGTAATGACTGTCAAAAATCCACGTGTGATAGCCGGGACAAACAGCTTACCGTACACTCCGAGGCACGGAATGATGTCAGTAATGTCTACGATAAACTTTTAGAAAGTACATATGAATTCAAAAAAGTCACATTGGTACTTGCCCGAATTCGAACCCACAACCTCAAGCATGAGTGGCGGGCGCCTTAACCGCTAGGCCATCACGATAAATAATAATAATAAATAATATAATCTCAGCGACACAATCAACAAAAAAAAAATTGACATTATTTTTTTCAGATTAAGACTGTGAGAAAAAAGGCAATCGTTTTTAATAGTTAGAAGAATTACCCCCCACGTTCCGTCGCGATAATAAAATTTGTTATATTTGCCAATTTCAAACATTAAATGTACAATCTAGCCTTTGATGAAAAAACTAATTGTTCACACATGTTCGCTATAAACTTTACTATGGGCAAGTAAAACCAGATTGAGGGAAAACACAATGCCATTATAAGCCTTATAGATCAGAGATAGCACGTGCCAGCACATAATACTGACGATATCAAAGAGCTATCGCGACTCAGAACAGAGCAAAAAGAAATATAATGAAACACTTTCGGTTCTCGTCCCGTGTACCTTTCGTTGATGGTCGCTCGCTACGAATAGTTGAACATTCTGTCTGTTTGTTAGAAAGCTTATAAAATTAATAATTTTCCTTATTGTACTTCAGTCGGATCTTTCTGTAAAGTGAAGGAATTAGTTTTTTTTTTTAATCTTTATTTAATTAGAGGCAAAGGTATGTCAGCCTCATCATACCCTAATCTAATTACTTATTACACTTACTTAAAATATTGAGCACACACAACCATGCACCACGCACCTTTTACTTGTAACATACATAACATAACATCACGACTGTAATCCCCGAAGGGTTAGGCAGAGGTGTACCCATTAGTACACCCACATTTCGCCAGTTATGTTTTTAGTCCCATGTAATAGGGGGCGAGCCTATTGCCATCAACCGGGCACAAATCCAGACTCCGAGGCTGCTACTGTGAAATTCCTGATGGAAAAACCCAATAACATTTTGCCCGACCTGGGAATCGAACCCAAGACCTCATGCACAGCAGTCGCGCTTGCGACCACTAGACCAACGAGGCAGTCTTTTACTTGTATTATATTATTATTGCATAAGCGAAGGAGATAGATGATTAGCAACCATTTCGTATATCAGTTTCGCTTCTCCCGCACTAGGTATCGATAATATCCAAATAAAAGCCCCAACATCACACATATTAACTTTTAACTATGCAAGTCGCTATTCATAAGACGCAATTTTAATTCATAAGACATCATCAATGTATTGGGTAATGGAAACAGAGGCTGGTCATCATAACATCACGCCTGTAATCCCCGAAGGGTTAGGCAGAGGTGAACCGACATTTCGCCAGTTATGTTTTTAGTCCCATGTAATAGGGGGCGAGCCTATTGCCATCAACCGGGCACAAATACAGACTCCGAGGCTGCTACTGAGAAATTCCTGATAGAAAAACCCAATAACACATTGCCCGACCTGGGAATCGAACCCAAGACCTCATGCACAGCAGTCGCGCTTGCGACCACTAGACCAACGAGGCAGTCTGAGGCTGGTCATACTTCAGTGAATCCTTTAAGTAGGTATGTAAGGATCGTCTATCGTCAAAAATCTTACTTGTATATACAGGCACCTATTTAGGAAGATAGCAAACAATATAATAATAATAATAATTTATTCAAATAAAAATGTTTACAAAAAGTGTACTAAAAAAAAAACCAAACAGATAAAAAGATTTTCCATAAAATTACAGTGCCTAAAAATTAACTAAAACTAAATAATTAAAGGTGCAAGTATCGATAGTTCGGAATTGCAATGTTAGGTAGCGACCCGCCCGATCTAGGTTAATTTAAACCTGTGTTTCAGGCCAATATACAGGGTAATTGAAAATATACCCGAAACCTTAAAAGGGGTCATTGTACTCATCATTATGAACAACTTTTATTATGGGGCCCAACACTGAAATCATGAAAAAAAATCAGCTGTTCCCTACAAAAATGTTACATAACAAGATCGTAATGTATGGATCAGCTGGTTTTTTTTTTCATGATTTCAGGGTTGGCCCCATAGTAAAAGTTGTTCATAATGATGAGTACAATGACCCCTTTTAAGGTTTCGGGTATAATTATTTTCATTTACCCTGTATAGGGTTAATTCGGTCTATCTAGTGATGAATTTGATCACTAGATAGACTGCCTCGTTGGTCTAGTGGTCGCAAAGCGCGACTGCTGAGCATGAGGTCTTGGGTTCGATTCCCAGGTCGGGCAAAGGGTTATTGGGTTTTTCCATCAGGAATTTCTCAGTAGCAGCTCGGAGTCTGGATTTGTGCCCGGTTGATGGCAATAGGCTCGCCCCCTATTACATGGAACGTAAACATAACTGGCGAAATGTGGGTGTACTAATGGGTACACCTCTGCCTAACCCTTCAGGGATTACAGGCGTGATGTTATGTTATGTTATGAATTTGATCAAATTTGGACCAAGTATAAAATCCAATCGTAATGCATTTTTTTATGAAACGGCAAATAGCAATTAATTCAAAAGCAACCTGTATAGCTTAGATACGAAGTAATAGAGATGTTTACTCTATCCATACTAATATTATAAATGCGAAAGTAACTCTGTCTGTCTGTCTATTACATTCACGACTAAACCCGAACTATTGTATACTAGCTTCTGCCCGCGACTTCGTCCGCGTCAAAGTTGATAACTCCACACAAACTTTGGACCGCCGTTTCATACCTACTCTTTGGGAAATGGGCAATATATTTTGAATAATCGTTACTTAGCGGACGTCTACTAACTGATATAAACTACCTCCCTGCGAAATTTTCGATATTTTGTGATGAGTGAGTGAACTTTCGCTTTTGTATATTTATTTAAGGTATATTAGATTACCTCTTTCCAAAATATTATGAAGTGGTATCAAAATTGACTTATTTTTCGATCCCAAACCATTGAAACGCAAGTTTAATACACTACTGTTTCAATACTGTACCTCACATTGTAGCTTCGATTATTTAGATATTGGATTCGATAAAGCAACTGAAATCAGAATCTGACTTTCGTGTTTTTGAAAGAAAGTATGAGCAAAACCCTGTAAACATAGACTTATTTGAAGTCTAAGTAAAGTTTCACCGTTTTAAATCACGATTCATCGATGATTTTAAATATTATCTTTTTTAGGGTTCCGTACCTCTGTCTACCTCAGTCAACCCTTATAGAATCACTTTGTTGTCCGTCTGTCTGTCATGCCTCCATGCCATGCTCCGGAGCGAGAGGGAATGGGAAGCAGTAACCTTCTTCTGCGAAGCAGTAATGCTAACGAAGAAGGAGGCGAAACACGTGAAGAGAGGGCATCCTCCACCTCACGCCCCAACCACCGCGGGAGACCCCCAGGGCGTCGGAAGTTGCGAGACGTCATCCAGCTGCCGTAGGCGCAGGCTTACGGACGGCGAGTGATGGGTAGCTCGTCGTCCAATCAAGGACCAGGCCCAGGTCAACAGCGCGTTTTGTTCCACGCGCGTTTCAAAGAGCTGTCAGTACAAAAGAGCTGTCAGCACAGGGACGGGGCCCAAACAGGGCCAAACGCCTGCCGGAGTCGCGGGATGTCTTAACAGGATACCGTGGCCCCGGAACGCAAAGGGCAACAAAAGAAACGGGGTGGTTTTTTAGTCAGTAAAAGTCTGACAGTCCCTTCCGCCCCACCCAGGGCAGAAGGACTCATAAGATGATTTTCACCACCCAAAAAAAAAATACTTTGGTCTGCAGCCGTGAAAAAATTATATTATTATATACGCAAACTAAAGATAAGGACGTTTATGGCGCATATTTTGACGCTCGCTAGGGAATCAAAACCAAATATAAAGGAAACTTCCCGTTGACCTAGAATCATGAAAGGCAAGAAGCAATGCAATGTAGACATAATAATTACTTTTTAAGCGATTATTAACCTTTTTTTCTGTTGTGTTATATTATATTATATGGTGTAACGGAACCCTTCTTGTGAGAGTCCGACTCGCACTTGGCCGATTTTTTTGCAATATTTTTCTGGCCCAGTTGTGCCCAAGTGTTCCACGGGCGCTGTAGTAAGTGGGCCATCATATAAAAGGAACACCACACTTGCCCTGAGTATCTGCGGCATCTATAACTCCTCATTTGGCTAGGTTACGTTTGCAGCGGCTTACATGAGTGCGCAGTCCATTAAGCGCTTTCCATATAGGCCACTAAAGATCTCAACAGAGTGCCATGTGTTCCTGGGGTTGAACTCTTTTTGGTGGAAGTTGTGTGATGGTGGGTGTCGACCTGGTCCTGTATGGCCTGTGTGCAAGGTATCTAACCATCGAATTAAAGGTGGTGCAATTCCAGCCAATGGGAAAAGCTTATTGAGCAGTCAGTTTCAGGCAGCCCCGATATAATTCTACACGTCTCGTTAAGGATGATATTGCTTTTTGTTCAATGACACACTGAACACGCTAATTCACCAGCAGAAGGAGCATAAAGACGTAACAGTTATGCGAAAAACATCGGGTGCTGCTCCCTAGTTGGTAGAAATAAGGTGTCGTAGCAGATGATTTTTTGATTGGTGTTGTGGCAATGTAGGTAGGTATATAAAAAGTTAGTGCTCTGTCCAATATAACACAAGGGTACTTAGGGATCTTCTAATACTCTACGTAACTTCCTCGCCACGAAATACTAAGTGTCCTGTTTGCGAATCTATTGCAAAGATGGAAAGATTCATGTCTTGCAGCACAGCCGCGGTAATACCATTTAGGGTAATAACCTAAAAAATGTAATGCCATTTAGAAATTGATTTTAAAGCGTGAGGAATATGAATGTGATGAATACTATTTACGGTGCCTATAATAAAAAACTCTTCCTGGGATCACAGTCGCTTCATCAAATCAAGTACCCAGAAAGCTTGAAGTCTGTGAGACATTCTCCGACAGGAGAATTACTGCAACAGATTTTTTAATTGATTTAATTGATTTTGGTGCACTTCCAGTTGTTGCCAAATTCTTCCTATTTAGCCATAGAAATAGAAGTATTCTTTTTAGTACCTAATCACTCATCTTACACTAAGATCTTTTTATAAAATAATTCGAAAGCGCAACGAAAAGAATACTAATTACTACTGCGTAAAAAAATTACACTCGCCAATCCTTGCTAATTTATCGTCCGCTGGTACTCCAGTAGTATACTTGGCAGTATTGTTGTGCTATGATTGGCTTAACTAAGCCCAGGTAATAAAATATTGTATACTTAAAATGTTTGCAGATAGGCTGCCCGTCACTTGTTGAGTGTTGAGTAGCTCCTTGTAGTTATAGCGTAATGATTTTGATTTCAGAGAATAAATTATAACTAATACCTAACTGCAGTATTGTATGTAACGTTGGTGTCGTTTTATAGCAATCCAGCGGTAAAATGATTAAGAATAAAAGCCATAATGCAATAACCCTTACCTACATACATAAGTTATGTTTAATCCCATCTAATAGGGGGCGAGCCTATAGCCATCAACCGGGCACAAATCCAGACTCCGAGGTTGCTATTGTGAAATTTCTGATGGAAAAAACCAATAACACTTTGCCCGACCTGGGAATCGAACCCAAGACCTCATGCTTTGCAGTCGTGCAAACAGGCAAAAGTTCTAGAACTTTACTTCACTTTACTTTACATAGTTATGTATAGAAATTATTTTCTACATTAACATTTAAAAAATACGTTAACAAATCAAAGTTGTAGTAGAAACATGCACTCCTGGTTTTTATTTTATTTTTTTGTAAGGAAATTTCATTAATCAATTAAACAACATTCAAAACAATATTAGAAAAAAACACAAAAAGAAAAGCTGACACTGGGGACCGAACTTCCGCCAACAGTTTCGCAAGGCGGTCGTAACACCGTTAGGCAATTTGCTTCGATGACAAATGACTTCAAATAGCCGTTCTAGTTTTCCATAATTCACTAATTAGCTCCTTGCAGATATAGCGTGATAATAATTAGTTTAGAACTTCAGTCTGCACCTATTTAAAATATTGTAACATTTTGTCACTGAGATTTGCATAAAAATATGAACATAATGTAACATAACTAACCCCCCAAAGCCAATAGCGTGATAATGTATAGCCTATGTTCTAATTTGGAAAATGTGGAATATTCATACAAAATTTCAACAGAATCTATCCGGCAGTATTCGCGTGATGCTCTAACAAACATACAGACAACCAGACAAACAGACAAAAATTCTACAAAAAATATTTTCGGCATCAGAATCACTGCCCGACCTCATAACATTTACTCTTTTTCAAAAATATTAAATGTACAGTTTTGACTTCTCTACGATTTTATTATATGTATATGTCACCGGAAAATAACAAGATCCGTAAGTTTATCAATTTACTAGGAAGTTTATAAACTTTCGTAAGATTCTAAACGGGAGATAAATTGTAATATTTTACGTCCACATTTTCGTAAATTGATAAACTTACAAGTGTAAGTTTCTGTAAGTTTATCAATTAGATACATATAGATATAGATGACTAGCTGTAAGTTTTCCTAAAATTATTAAAATAAATAAACTATAGAACCGATTCTGATGAAATTTGGTACGAGGTAAGTTTGAACCCCAGGGAAGGGTATAGGCTACTTTTTTTTTCACGACTTCGTTTGCGTTCGCCTTTTTCTTTCTTCTTAACCATGGGAGCAGTAAGGTCTTACGACCTCACACACCTTAGTGTCAGAGTTTCTAAACCGCCTCAATGGCCAAAACCGACATTGCGTCCGCCAAAACCGACATTTTATGTGGACGAAGTTGAGGGGAAAAACTAGTTAATAAATAAGCGAGCAGAACCACAAGCGCAGCTGTAGCTAGCTATAAAACCGCGGCAACCACTGCCTGTGAAAGTTCACACCACAATTTAGGTTTTTAACACTGTACTGCCACTGCGTCGCTCGGTTCTCATTAAGGCACGAAGCCCGTCCCGAGGTGTCGCTAATCATTTTATTGTCTTCACGAATTATTGGAAATACTTGAGCAGTTGTTGAAGCATAATATAAATATATACACTTAGTAGATAGTTACTGAGTATTTTTAATCAGGTAGGTGCAGTAAAGGTTCGGTATATGGGGATCGTAGCAGGTGGCGTTCTGTGGTTTCTGCCTAGCCCCATGGGTAAAAGGCGTGAGTTTATGCGTGTATGTATGTGGTACAGTAACTTTACGTGTAATTTATTAAAGCTTAGCATTTCGCGCTTTGTATACTGTTAGACTGTCTCATTGGTCTAGTGGTGGCAAAGCACGACTGCTGGACATGAAGTCTTGGGTTTGATTCCCAGGTCAGGCAGTGTTATTGGTTTTTTCCATCAGGAATTCCTCAGTAGCAGCCTCGGAGTCTGGATTTGTGCCCGGTTGGTAATAGGCTCGCCCTAATAATATATTACATGTGACTTAAACATAACTGGCGGAATGTGGTACACCTCTGCCTAATCCTTCGGGGATTACAGGCGTGATATTTAAGTTATACTGTTAAATTACGAGTATAGAAACTTAAAACATCTGCACTAAAGTACAAACAAAGAAAAAACACAAAGATACAGATCAAACAATTTCTCCCCTTTAAAACGAACATCTCAACAAGACCTACCCACGTGTAAAGCATGATAACTTATCATTTTATCACCAAACCAAACATTTCATCACAAGACAATTTTCCATCTCGTACACTCAGTTAAAAAAACGACCTCCATCTCGAATGTCATTTGCACGCCGTGCCGTTGAAAAAGCAATTATTTCAATATCTCGGTGCCGGCACCCAAGCCAGCAAAAAGTGCTTTGAGCACGCGCGCAGTGTGACCGAACGCAAGAAAGTTTGGAGGAGCCCCGAAGGACATCGACGTCGAGTCGATAAACTACGAACTGTGTATACGTAATAGGTGATATTAGGTACTTAAATGTTGTTGTTTCTTTGACGTACGTATTATGTATCGAACAAGTATGGTACGGTTTATAGCGCGAGGTATTGGCGTTGCTAATCGCGCCCTCAGTGTGTCTTTCGTGGAATGTGACGTTGTATATAAGACTGCGTTCAAAGCCCTCTTATATAAATGTATATCTAGTATACTGATATGGTATTTCGTATCATTGACAGCTTTAGGTTCAAAATTATGAAGCAGACAGCTTCTAAGAAGGAGCATTGACGACTTGTTCTATTAATTCAAAACATAATTCTTAAGAAGAAGAAGATTCTTTGAATGAGTACACCTCTGTCTAACCCTTCGGGGATGGCAAAATTCGGGGATGGCGGTTATGTTATAATTCTTGACTGCCCAAAAGAAACAGTTTTTGTAAATGCATACTAATATTATAGATGTAAGACTGTTCGTCTGTCTGTGAAGCTTCACAACTAAACCACTAAACCGATTTTGTAGAAATTTGGTATGGGGTAAGTTTAATCCCTAAGAAAGGATATAGGCTACGTTTACGTCTGCGATTACCGACATTTACGCAGACAAAGTCTGAGGCAAAGCTAGTGTAACCATACATGATCCCAAGAGACAATAGCAGGGTTAATAACAGAGCGCCACCTGACACAAACAAGGAAATGAACGCCAACAAGTGCTCCATAACATCTAATACTCCTTTGTCGAGATACAACAATAGCTAGACCGGTACAACGACGCGTAAAACTTACAATAATCACAGTTAGAATCACTATTACTATAATAATAAACTCCAAAATTATAACCGTATCAATCTTAGATGAAAAGAATAAACAAGCAAAGACTGACTCGCACACGAAGGGTTCCGTACTACCATAGAAAATTTAATATCGCATACAAATAATAACATAACATCACGCCTGTAATCCCCAAAGGGTTAGGCAGCCCACATTTCGCCAGTTATGTTTAAGTCCCATGTATAGGAGACAAGCCTATTACCATCAACCGGGCACAAATCCAGAGTCTGAGGCTGCTACTGAGAAATTCCTGATAGAAAACCCCAATAACACTTTGCCCAACCTGGGAATTGAACCCAAGATCTCATGCTCAGGAGTCGCGCTTTGAGACCACTAGACCAACGAGGCAGTCAAAAAATAAAGCTTAAAAAAGTTGGTAATTCTTTTGTGATATAATTAGGAATTTATGATTTTCGAATTTATTCCTTAACTTGTGCTACATGGCATTACTTCTTGCTTAATTTCATGATTCTAGGTCAACGGGAAGTCTCCTATAAGTTTTAGGTCCCTAGCGATCGTCCAAACATGTACCATAAACGACCTTTTCATTAGATTGCATTGACTTAAATGTTGGATTTTTTTCAAAATTATTAGTAAGGGGTATTTAAAATTAATTACAGCTTGATACCTCCACGCGTTCCTGAGAAAAAGGGTCTTGGTAAACGGACACAAGATTCCGTTTTTGCCGACCGAGGAACGGAATCCTAAAAACATTGTCCTTAGTCAGTTCCACTCTGATGGTCGAATTAGATCAAACAACGAAACAAATAGGAAAAATATGGCTTCCGCTGATCAATTATATTTTTTATTTATTAAAAAAAGCAGTTTCATTTGCAAGGTTTACTGGCCGATTAGACACGTATAACTTTATAGATGCAAACCGCAATAAGTCTTTAATAGTTATGCCAATTATGCAGTACTGCTGCTGTGTAATTTAGGTGATTTATTATCGACTAGTTTCTTTCCCCGACTTTTGGTACGTGTGGAATTTTATGGTACACTTGACTTATGTTTTAAAACATATCCTTAGACACTCTGTAGTAGTGGAGCTTTAAGGTGCTCGCTCACCGGGAGCATTCACGTGTAATGTAACATTATAGATTCAACTTTGAGCATTACATTACAATAATACCTCCCTGACTAACGAGCATTTGCGTGTAATGTAACATATAGATTCGACTTTGAGCATTACATTGGAAGTGGAGCGCATTGATGTTACAAGTTGTATCAAGATATTACACATTGTATCATTACAAGGTGCGCATTGTAATGCTCGGTTCTCCTCCTTCACTGATGTAATGCTCAAATCTGTAACGTTACATTACACGCGAATGCTCCCAGTGAGGGAGCACCTTTATATCAATGAAAGAATTTTTGTAATCGGTTCATCCAGTACCTAAACAAATGTATGCGTATTTTAATAGGTGTAAATAGATGCTGAACTGATTACAATTTAATGTATTCATAGTTATTTCAATTTAATGATGATAAATGATTGAATCGGATTTTTATATTTACTAACATAGTTTTAGGTAAACATAAGATAACTGTGAACTTGAAATAAATTATGTAATAATAATAAGTACCTACCTACTTCCAGGTAAACTCTGGAAGTTGTTCCTCTTACAAACGAAATTAATTAAAAAACAAACTTTACCTCTTTATAATATAAGTATAGATAGCTTCTGACTGCGACTTCGTCCGCGTGGTACGTCTTTAGTAACTGCTCCGCTCCCGTGGGTCATAGCGTGGTGTTACAGAGCCTATTATACTATATTCCTTATCAATCGGGATATCATATACCTAGAAAAAAAACAATACGACTGCTAGTTCTAGAGCTTAGCTCGTTTAAACAAACAAACAAACCTCTTCAGCTTGATAATATTAGTAAAGATATAGATATAATTAAATAAAAGTGTTTTGCGGTATTGCTGTGTCCATTGGTTAGAAAATGTAGATATTGAAATGGTAATTGTGAAATTAGTGTGGCACTAGTCAAACCCGATTGCCGGTTAATTTTAGACAAGTTTAAATTACTTGTACTGTCGTAAACTCAGTTAAAAGCACACCTAAGAATTTAAGATTTATTTTGTACTTGAGGAATTGTAGGTACCTACTTTAGCCGTGAAAAAGTAGTTCCCAAAAATTCAGAGGAAAATAAGAGAAGTAATTTATTGAAAATCCAGTAAACGATGCGTGAAATGGTAATTAGATTAATCTAAATATACATTACATGTAGATTAAAATGCAGTAAAATACCCAAAAAATATTTTAGATTCATAAAACAGCACTGGAACACTGCCTTAAATATCAACTAGTTCTGCCCGCAACTTTGTCCGCGTCCAAGTTCATATATTATCCTATGAGAATCGTAAATTTTTCCGAAGTCTATGTACAATCGCACACTATAATCTATCTCTATGCCAAATTCCATTCAGATCCATTCAGCTGTTCTAGCGTTATTCTGTAACAAACATCCATCCATTTAAACTTTTGCATTTATATTAGTAGTAAACTTAAAGTCCTGCTTAACCTATCAAGTAGAATCAGCGTGAACATAGTACAAGTTTACTGCACTTGTATTATTTTACGTAGCACAAGCCGGTACTACCCTGTTTTTGTTAAGTGGCAAACATTTGTGAGTGTCACTCGAGTGACAATACATCGACGACATCGAGTGGTCCAGTCCAACTCGTCGCCTCTACCATTTGTTCACGAAATTCCACTTGTGAACACCAAAAAAATCGAATACAAAATCGCATAGCATAATCGATTTGTCCGCATCGTAATCTTTACATTATACATTTTTGCGTGAATAATCAGATTGCGAATTTGCGGGTATCGATCATTTGTGAATGTGGTTTGTAGTGTCAGACGTGCAAATTCGAAACGTATCGATTGGCAAACAAGTGGACTACTCTATAAGGAAAAGGTGATTGAATCGATAGACCACTCTAAAATAGTACCGCAAAAACGTTGTTATGCAAAATTACCTATTATATCGTTATCGCTCATGAATTGCAATTCTCTCGCGTTTTAAAGTTTTAATATCATAATTACTTATTTCTTACGTAATTTAGTGTTCACAAGGTTGAATTTTCTGTAGCAGTAATATTTAGATAACTGGATGTACTTTACGCCAGGGAAAAAGCCTCACTTCAATGCTTACATGGAGACACAAAAAAGTAGGCCCAGTATTATTAATTTACGTCCTATAGATTTTTTTAAGCCATGAATAGAAAACTTGACAGCTCTCTAGTTAATTACTTCCATAAATTCTTAAAATAGTAATTCTGCTGAATCATACATTTAATTTGCACAAAAAATATGTAAACGCAAAACATCTATACGTATACTAATATTATAAAACTTAATGTGTTTGTTTGAACGCCCTAAACTCTAACTAGTGGTCCGCTTCTGGTTTCTTTTCGCTGATAGGATTCTACGTCATCCCTGCGTGCTCAAGGCTACATGTATTTCATGATCAAAACATTTGGGAATCCGTAAAAAAAAATTAAGCATTAGGTCCACCTTTGTACAGTGTATCTTTATACATGTGCATAAAGTTTAAATAAATAAATAAAAATTTACGCGAACAAGGTCACGGGCAAAACCTGATGGTTAATGAAACTTTAAGTTAGCTTAACCAACAACGAATCATTTAAAAGAAAGTCACAGTTAAGGGCCATAAATTATATAACAAGTTGCATTCTGCAGTCGGGGACTTTTTGGAAGAAAAAAAAATGTCAATCAGGGAAAACCCGACACATGAACGCCTTTTTCGTTGCTTCACGTTTTTAGTAAGTATTTAGATCATAGCTGAGTGCCTCTTTTGGGCAAGATACCGTTGCTTGAGGACCTGCTTTCAGAAGGAACCTGCTGCTGCATATCTTCATTATATCTACCTGTAGCCCACCTTTCTCTGATAATTTTCTACAGAAATTTCAGCCAGTTGAATTATTCTACTAAAACTCGACGAGTTTTAAAAACTCATCAACATACTTTTATGGATTCCTGCTTTCAGGATTTGAAGTAATTGGGTTTAGTGTAAGAAAAAATTCCCAAAGTTATCTTTTATGACTAACTCGCTTCAGCCCGCGACTTTGTCCGCGTCAGACGAAGTTACGAAATAATAAGAAGTAGCCTGAATCTTTTTGGGATTCAAATTTACCCCGTACGAAATGTTGTAAGAATCGGTATAGTGATTAAGTCCTGAAAGCATAACAGAAAAACATACAGAGTTACTTTCGTTTTTATAATAAAAGTAAGATAGTAAGATGTCTCATATTTTACATATCTAATTCTTCTTCTCTTCTTTCTTTATCGTGTGGGCAGTATGGTCTTACGACCCCACACACCCTAGTGTCAGAGTTTCTAAACCACCTCAAGGGCCTCTGACATGGTTTGAGTGGAACAGTAAGTCCAGGTTTCCTCACGATGTTTTCCTTCACCGATCAAGATAAACTTATCATAAAAACACAACATATCTAATTTATTACCAGGAGTAAAACTAATGGTAGGGCCTTCGCACGTAACGGGACGGATTGCAAGTATGTCGGCCGCCAATCACACAGTGTCGCCTACGAGTTATGTACTTTAGAAAGTACGCTGTAACAGACTTGTGACCGTTGACATTGTATATAAACGTTCTAGATTTTGATTCTGCATTCGAAGTGTTAAGGCAACGCCGGCTAGACGCGTTAAAGTGAGTAATGGTTGGTGACTTAGACATCATTAAGATGTTAGGATTGGAGGAATTTGATCGCATGTTGGGCCGTAGCGAGAATAAGAAGAAATAAATTTTAGTAGTATAAAAATAAAGTTTAATTTAATTAGTTTTATAATGCGCACAACATAGGAGTAGAACTCTCTAACCCTGCGTCTGTATTTCCGAACGCATTCAACCCTAATCTCTTCAAAGTTTGAGTGAGCAGGCTTCTTCTGGGTAAGCTCACTCCATCGTAAACTTTGTCTCTATTAACTCTGACCTAGACCAGAGTCAAGAGCAAATCCAACTCAAGAAAAAAAACGAATTATATTGTATAGTATTGTATTTCTTATCGGATGCCTACGTCATACAAAGAACACACTCTCCAAGCGGTTTAAGCTGCGCGTTGATCGGTCAGTCAATCAGTCAGTCAGTCATTCAGGACAATAAAATATATGTTTAGATAATATAGCACCTTAACAAACCATGGCACAATAAATACCTACACATTATAGTTAGAATAAACGAACAAAACAAAACAGCATCAGTACCGAACCGAAACCGCTAAAACAAAACAAAACAAAATCAGTGCCGAACCGAAAGAACATCTCTCAGGCTCCAAAAATCCCACCTGACAGAACGGAACAACAATAACAAAAAAACAAAACACAATCTTATCGTACACATTTACACGGATATTCGTTGATTATTGGCACAGTCATCTTACATTACAGTAGATACACAATAAAGTCCTCGGCCAACTAACGTGCTGTCACCCACGGAAGAGAAAACGTCAGAGAGACGTCGAACTGGCATGATATATGATAAATGTTACTTGTAGATGCCAATGGACATGGAACTTTGATTGGCTGGATTGGGCTTGTTTTGGTAAAACACCGCAATACGACTCGATACTTGATGATCTTGCGATAAGAAAATAATATTTCCGATAAATATAGTAGATAATAAGGGACTACGCACACTTATTCAGCTCCATTCAGCTTTTGTCCATAGAAAACAACGATTTTGTATCGCATGCATTCAGACGCGGAAAGCTGAACGGACGCGTACGCGTCTCATACGAAATCGGCGTTTTATATGTAGAAGTTTTAGTCTGCTACTGTCTAGCATAATTTAGTTATCACAGATTTAGGCAGTCTTCCTACATAATCTTTACATCATTAGCCAATTTTCAACATTCTCAATTTTTTATATCTTCCTTTACTACATTTTATCAGTAAGACCATAATAGCACTAAGTCTTACTAAATCTCGCTTCAGAATCAATTGTTTTGTCTCCTAAAACATAGACTATAAAATCCTAAAACTTTCCACTAAGCAACGCTTAAGCTATAACTTTTTTTGTAAAAAAGGACCAAAAGACCAATAGTACCAACCTTAAACCGTAAAACGCGGAACCTAGCACTCACTTCAACCGCACACGAGCCACATCCAGCACACCTAGCGCTTCGTCGTGCCAATCAACCGCGTGCCCAATGCAGGTCGGCCGACAGCGAGGTTAGAGCTTGCCGATTCCTTAATTGCCGTGACGTTTTGGTGTCACATACCACTCTCGGTACCACGCTACTTAAATAGGCTTTAGTAGCAGTACGTGTAAAATCTAACTGTTGCTACACCGCTTCTATTGGCTGTTTGACAAGGACAGTTGGTGATGAAAATTTGTTGATAACGCTGTCTTATTAAATTTTTATGTTTTGAGGTTTCTCCTTGAACGTTTGATTGATGGCTTGAAAGGTTTCAACAGATTTTTTTCTTCATGCTGTTTTTTAATTGGCCGAAATATAATCATGGAATGTAAAAAATTCATAATCATGTATGTTAAGCTAATTTGAGCTCCTCATCTGCCTTGAGGATTCAAGAGCGATTCTAAAACCTAATTTATTATCAACAAGACAACATGAAGCATTGACCTTAATTAGTATAACCTTTAAAAAGTTATTATTTCATAACGCTAACGAGATCAAATGACACGATCATATTTATTACTCGAACGCTAAACGGGGTTGCCCAAATAAATAACTTCGAAATCTATAAAAAAAGAGTGTGTTCAAAACAAAATTATTTTCGTAAAGGGTAACACATTCACACATTAGGGACGCCACTCGACGCGTCTCCCGGTAATTATTTAAAAGTTTCGCTCTGACACTGGCTGCTGCTTCTTTTGGAGATTTTCTTCTTTTTTATTTTTAAATTTGGAGTGTCGTGAGCGTTAAGTAGTATTTATGCGGTCCCCAGCAGCGCGGAGGTGGTTTGGGCGCGAAATCAACTTGATGCAAGCGGTGATACGGATTAAGTTGGTTAATTTCATTTTGTGTTTTGCATAAAAGTAAAGTTTTATGCGAAAGATATTTCTTAATTAAATGTCTAATTTTTATTTACATTTAGGGCTATTTCGAAAATGCTAGCTAGATAAATAATAGTAGTCTAAATAGTATTCTCAACCTCTTTCGTAGGTAAAATAAAAATGTTAACCCTACAACTAAGTAGAATTTAAAAAGTCAATTTGCATTCGAAAACGTTCAGACGACATACCTACAGCTGAGATGGAGAATTTAAACACAAAAAATATTAAAAGCGACTTATCCCCCTGTGTCCAAGACACCGGTATAAATTCTGCGCGGACAGTTGGGAGCGGATCGCCAAAGCTAATTCTGTTGTGATTAATGCTCCTTGCACATTTCCACCGCCTAGCTGATACCCACCAACTTACTCAATTACAAAAAACAGCCAAAAATAACCCTTAATTCACCCCCATAAGGTACAGGACACGAAAATATCAATGAAAATGTATTTTTGTACTATATGAGTGCTTAAAAGTAACTCGCTACTGGCCGTTCGCGTTTCTCACGCAACTACAGACGATTAAATAAGGGAACGTGTTGTAATATTAAAAACACTTGTACCCATTAATGAAAACCCATTTCGTACAATAATCGTGTCGCTTGTACTTAATTCAAAAATACGTGGGTACTTAATTTTCAACGTAATCCACGTGTCACATGTTATTTATGGTGTTGAAATTATTTTTTTATTATATTTGTCGTAGGCTAAAGCTTCGTCTGAGGGTAAACAGGTACATCCAGCCAGTACCTACTTAGTATACTACATTTAAGGGTTAGGAAGATGAACTAATATAATTTTGTCTTAAGTAAGACTTTCCTAGTCTTACTTAGGAACCTTAAAACTTGGATAATCCACACTATGCAATTAGAACAACATACATACATAAACTTACGCCTTTTCCCAAGGAGGTAAGCAGAAACCACAGAACGCAACCTGCTACGATGCCTACATACTCCTTTTGCCTCATCTACGTTCATACATCTCGTCATACAAGCACGCCGGTTACGAGAACTGCGCACCTGACCGTTCTGAAGAACCTCACCAATAAGGTCAGTGTAGGTCTTCCTGGGGAATTTGAACTATACATGTATTTCAGTTGATTCGAAAAATTAAAGCTTAAAGCTGTTAGTGAAAAATATAAAATTTAAGGCGCATTTACAAAGGACTTTGCCAAAAACTGCCATGTGCGATAAAACCATTAGACATACACGAACATTATTAGTCTAATTTTTTGTGATAAATATCAAACTGCAAGACTTTACACACTAAAACAATCCTTCAAAAGAAACAACTCGATAAGTCGAAAAATTCATGAATGGCAAAAGAACCACATTTTATTACAGAAAATGAGAAAACTTTAAGATTTAGACAACCACGCTGGTTTCTAAAATAAACCGAGCTTGAACAAAAAGGTCTTGATACAATATTGGTAATCTTGATAATATCTTGTCTTAAAACAAGCATACAAAACCACATGATAAAATTGACGTTATCAGTAAGATGCAGCTTAAACAACTACATGAACAAGATGTACCACCACTCAGTAAATATTTTCCGAATTAAGTTAAGATTAATTGGTATTTTTAATGAAAAATAAACCAAAACAACCAGAAAACACGTCCTAATTTTGTTCGACAACTTATACTAAACTATAACTTCCGCGCAAATCAACCCACTTCACACCTTGCCGGGAACTGTATTACCATAAAGAAATTATAATACCTACGTAGGCAATAATTTCCATGGTGTACCTTGCTTGTAATAAATTAGGGGCGATGGTGCGATAACTGCAATAGTGGGGCTCTAATAATGAAATAATTTGATTCTGTCATTCTTTGTTTTATTAATGAAAGAGAAATAAAACGGTAGTGACTTTACGTGAATCAAAAATGAGGGTTTAGTTTTAATGACCTTTTTTAACGGTTTTAAAGATTTATCAATCTATTTTTTTTATCCTTTTTTAAGTCGTAGGTTTTTCTTTAATGCAGCGTACTCGCCATTAATACTTAAAGAACTACCTTTTTTGATGAGTAAAGTAGTTAATTGTTTTTTCTGCTTCTTTTTACAAAGATCTTCAACTGTTTTTATGAATGTACCCAGCTCAATTAATTAGTGTGAAGATTTAAAAAAAGAACATGTAGAATCAAAACTTTTTGTTGAATTTTTAATCGTTGATGCGTTGTCTCGTCAGTGTTAGTGGTTGAGATGTTATATTACTGTCTGAAGATTTTTGAAAACCTAAACGTTTTTTGGTTAGTTAAATTATTTAATTTAATAAGATAAATGCCTTAAGGATGGGCGAGGATTCTAGTCTTAATCGCTATTTCTTAATTTCACAAAGTGTGCAGACGTTCTCTTCGTTAGGAAGATTTCTACACTAAACTGTATAAAAATACATTATTCTAACACAAACTTATACTAAAATAGTCATTACGCAATAATTACAACAAAATATAATATTTACGTACATTAGATTCCATGATACGTTTCTAGAGGTGATTATGACGCAATCGATCATTCAGTATCGATACATATCGCTCACATTCATCTACATAATCGAATAGAAAACGAACATTTATCATAAAAACAGTCCTTCCGCATGCTTCCAAAAAGTTTTCTACACATAATTTCATATAAATTACTTAAAATCAAAAGGGATATTAAGTCCTAATGATCGATTTGCATGACAGGCAAGCTTACCTAACTTATAACATTATTTTATTTCCTTCTCCCCCTCTTGGTGGGCGGTATTCGTTTAACAGTAATACGTCAACACACGTTAGGATAGTTATGATAATCGCTGTAGTAATTATTGGGAACAAATGACTTTTTTATACGCTGTGAGTTTGGCCTAATTCTCACGATACGTCATCTGTTCAGTTTAGAATTGTATTGTGGATACTCATGGAATGTAGTTGTTTTTATTTTGTTCTTCTACAAAATTGCTTAATATGTTTGCTTCTCGGGTTCGGCACTTGTGTGACAGATGTCAAAAACGTCAATTATTGTCTGCCCTAAGGTTGACCTGACTCATTGGCAATACTTCAACCAAGATTTGAATATCGAAAAGATCGAATGTAAGAAACATTCCAAATTCAAACTTGAATATTTCTTTTTTTGTATTTTTTATTCGTGTGCTGCGTGTATTATTAATTTTAGTACAGTACATTAAAACCTTTTTACTATTGTTTTTATGTGTACATGGTCTATATCAATAATTTTTATTTTAATATATATTATCTAGAATTCTAGATTAGCAAGTAAGCGTCTAAAGTTACATTAGGCAATTGACTCAAAAAAAAACGAAGTACCTAGAATTCTAGATAAGCAAGTAAGCGTCTAAAGTTACATTAGGCAATTGACTCAAAAAAAAACGAAGTACCTACTTACCTAACTATATTTTTCATTCAACACTTTTTTGCTAGATATGCATTAAGTGTATATTAAGCTTACAACTTCATTAAAAATAACTTATATCATTAGGTTCAAGCTATTAAACTTAAAATTTTGACATTATAATGTTGGACGTTTTAAATCACATACACTGACCTCCCGTCAAGGCACTGCTGTGCTAAAATCCTTATATTCATTAGAATCATCAATTTTCATTTCATATAAAGTTTATTTGAAATTGCATTGGTACAGTTAGCAAACAAAATGAGCAAATTCAAAGACAAAGATCAAATGTTTTTGACTTTGACTTTGATAGTATTTTTTTGGATTTAACAGATAATTAAAGTTATTTAATTACCATAACACAAGCTCTGCTTAGCTTGGGATCAGATAGCCGTTTGTGAGTTGTCCCAAGATATTTATTTATTATTTATTTATTTATTACTTATTTCTCAGGCATATTAGTTGCTTATCTGAAGTTCTAGATAATGTAAGGAATAAGAGAAAGGACAGATTTCATTAAAAATAAACCAACTGGTAGATATTTTTCCAACATTCTTACAATGCAGTGTATTACGGACGCGTAATTTAAATGTAAATGTAATCCAGCCTCGATTGTAATGACATACTTACCTCACTTGTATCATAATGTTAGTACATTAGTTATAGACTTATAGTTAACTGGTAATTTCCTTTTATTTACCAGTTGTATTTTCCGCTTTTTTACGGAAATCTGTCCTTCCATTATTATACTCGTATTTCTCGTAAAAAATCCAAAGTTTTTCTATTTAAAAAGTCAACCCACTAGTTCGAATTTTAAATTTCTAATAATAATATATAAAACAAACAACCGTAGCTGACTGTACAATTCGATAACTGAACTAACCTCGTGTAGTAATAACGCGTCGCCTCCATATGATTGACGTTCGGTTTTAGATGCAGCAACCAGTAATGTAATTACACTGTCTTCAAGGAATTTTAACAGGCAATCGTAGGCGGGACTTTACATTTATTTTAGTAATCTTCTAGTTAAATTTAATTATCGGTTAGCTAGTAAGTGTGGAGGAGTTATAACTTAATTTATTCTGAATTGTTTCATCTTGTTTGAGAGTAATACAGGGTTAATAAAAAAAAAACAGCTGAATAGTTTATTTTTGTGTTTTCACGGTTGTTCCCATAGTACCTATAAGTTGTGCATAATGATGAGTACAATGACCCCTTTCAGGTTTCTTGTTAATTTTCAATGACCCTATAGAGAAGAAATTTGTGCTATCAATCTTTTGTTTTTTTTTTTTTTATAGTATTTGGCCTCAGTACGTGGTGACATATGACATTAAATCTCCTACTATACAATTAAAATTTTAAAAATAGAATTTCATTGACCTTTCCGCCATATTGTGACGTGTTAACTGTCAAACTGACTTCTTTAGTCGCGTTAGGTAAGATTTGTATGGAATGTGCTGACTCATTAAAAGTAAAGTAGGTACGTCTTCACTACATTCAAGGTCAGTATTGTAGGCCTTTCTTTGATATTAGGAATAAGTAACTGACTAGTAGGCAATAATCAGCAACGATTTTAGCTTTCTCCATTGTACGCGAGATTCTACTGCTCACCTGCGTACAACTCATATGGCATACCTAGTAGTGTAGGTTTTAATAGCTGTAACAAATCATCATCATCTGCCTAGCCTTTTCCCAACTATCTTGGGGTCAGCTTCCAGTCTAACCGGATGCAGCTGAACACCATTTACATGGAGCGACTGCCTATCTGACCTCCACAACCCAGTAACTGGGTAATGCGATACCCCTAGGTAAGACTGGTTGTCAGACTTTCAAGCTTCTGACGACTCGTAACGACTGTCAAAGATCCACGTATGACAGCCGAGACCAACAGCTTAACGTGCTAACAAGCACGCGTGTGCTACTTGTAACAAGTGTATCTTTATAAAAAATGTTTTCAAAAACAAGCTTCTATTTAAAATTATTTCAATATTGAGTAACTTTTAGATAGTACTTACGCATAGTTAATAGGTATATGACATGTCTTTTTACACTCTTTAAAATATTTTATACAAATTGAACAGAGCGACACTTTCTAGGTACCTATCTAAAGAGTTACTTAGTTACAAAGTAGATTAAGAAATCTTCAAGATTTTCTTTACGCTATATTTAAATAAGATAACCCTTTTTAAGTTAAGCAAAGTTTAATTAAGTCATTAGTAGTTATATAAAGGTATATCATGCTAACTATTAAAGTAACAAAATATAAAGATATTACGAAATAGAAAAGTCTTTTTGTAACTTTTATGTAATCTTAAGAGTTTTGCAAGTCATGGAAAAACGATTGAAGTAATTTATAAACGTTTGACTGCCTCGTTGGTCTAGTGGTGTACTAATGGTACCCAATAGTACACCTACATTTCGCCAGTTATGTTTTTAAGTCCCTTAGTCCTATGTAATAGGGAGTGAGCCTATTGCCAACAACCGGGCACAAATCCAGACTCCGAGTCATTCAATAATAATAAAAAATTAAAATAATTGAGCACAACAATTTTAACTGCCTCGTTGGTCTAGTGGTCGCAAGCGCGACTGCTGTGCATGAGGCCTGGGGTCGATTCCCAGGTCGGGCAAAGTGTTATTGAGTTTTTCCATCAGGAATTTCTCAGTAGCAGCCTCGGAGTCTGGATTTGTGCCCGGTTGATGGCAATAGGCTCGCCTCCTATTACATGGGACTAAAAACATAACTGGCGAAATGTGGGTGTACTAATGGGTACACCTCTGCCTAACCCTTCGGGGATTTCAGGCGTGATGTTATGTATGTAACACTTTTAACTTTATTATTCAATCATTAATTATATAAAATAAAAAATAAAAACGGAAAGTAAAGTTTAAAAAGAAGCATACTGCCGAATTGAGACCCTTCTCCTTTTTGAAGTCGCTTGAAAATGGCGAAGTCACTGCTCAACTAAAAATAAAAATGATAATAGTGCCGATTCCCTTGGTCTCAAACTAAACTAAAATTAGACTATTTCCATCTTTTTCTGTATAATGAAATAAGAAAAAGACTAATGTAAATAAGAGCTGTCAAATTTAGTCAATCTGACACATCCGTACAATTATAGTTGACATCTTAAAACGTATGGATTAAAAATACGGAGAAGTTCAAGGCAAAACTAATTTGACATCGCTAACTTAGTTCTTTAATGTCACCGTCCTTTCCTTTCGCTGTATGTTAGTAAGAGATGTCAATTCTCTAAATTTAGTCTAGTTTGTGAACAAGGGAATCGGCACCAATATTTAATTATTAATAACACAATTGGTACATAAACCGACCACCCAACTAACCCTAAATCGGGCGCTGAGCGATGAGCGTGCCATTCATAAAATCATAATTACTTGCATTCATTCATAGATAACGGTACTAATGTACACGAAAAGCACGCTAATTTTGGCACCAATTGAAAATAAATTGACCAAATTATTTTAAACACGACTTTTACTAAAATAAACTCTATGTAGAAAACGTTAAAATCCACATTTGAGTGAAATGTCTACTGCAATTTTATGACAAAGAATGCTTATATTAACTACCTGAGATACCTTCCTAGAAAACAATAATGACGAACTGGGTAATCCTCTTCTGTGGAATATGCGATCTGCAAATATAGTCAGGGTTGCCAATATTATTATTATGTTACTTCGCAATCTTTTGATCGAATCACGACATTATCTTGATTTAAAATGTCGAAGTGATAGGTGCAATAAGGGTATGAATTTGATATCTCGTAGGTTACAATCTTTAAGGAAATATTGACTGGGTAATAATTTACAGAACCGTCTTGGCTCGATTTCTTCTCCATAGAGACCTACCTTCGTCTTGAAACGTGCAACTAGCCCCAACTTTCTGACAATTTAAAAGTACCTGTAAATGGTCTAATTTAAATAAATGTTTTCACTGTAAAAGTAAAATTATTCTTTGTTACAAAAAATCTTTAATTAAAAATAAAAGAGGCTTTTTTTGCATACCTGATAGTACATCGATGAAGAAAAAATATCGTGAAGAAACCAGAACTTTTAATTCATATAGTGATTAGAGACCTATGCCGTACAAATGCTGGAACAATAATAGGCAATATTTCAAGAGAAATCTTCAATTCTCACATCAAAATAAACAATTGATTTCCTATTTTGGTCAACCCTACGAACACCTAAAATATCATTACATTGCCGCCAAACGATTACCAATTTGGCCGTTCATCGTTCGGCGTCACAAAGTCTGCCGAAAGACGAAACTGCCCCATATGCCGGAAAGGATTATATCCCCGTGTTTTTTTACAGATATAGGTACGTAACACAAAGGTGAGTGTGTTTACCTGCAGAATTAAAAAGCGAGAATTTGCTATTAGTTTCAAGATGAATTACTGCTGGTTTCTCAACCGTATGATTGATAGAAAAAAATAAACAAGTGTGTCGATAATCTTGCGCTATCCCGTCTTCCTAGTTCTGTGCTGCGGCTGCAGAAAACCACGAACGGCAAAGTATAGTACCCTTATTGGTTCCCATATTTTCGAGTCGTTTGGAGTGGAAAAGCCTCAGGTCGGAGTCTATGTACCCATGGTCTTTTAAGGAGTTGTCCAATCTGTTGGTTGACACTTCCCGTGAGCCAAGCGCTGGAAAATTACCATGGTGAGAGGCTAAGCATTGCCTTCCATCATGGCTATACAGCCAGTCTTTTGGGCACATTTTCAGCTGACGAAGAAGTTTTTGATGTTATTTTATTTTCATTTTTTTGTTTTTTTTTTTTTATATAAGTATAATTAGATATGTCAACATTGTAAACAAGTTACGTATTTACTTATCCGATGAAAGAAGATGCTGATTCATAACTTGGAAAATACAAAGTTAATAACTTACCTACGCAACAAAATTTTTTTTTTATACGTTTCTACAAGACTAAAAGCAGACGCTGGAACGCTAATTATAAGTGGCTATGACTGTGCTTTTGCCTGCGCAGACGACGGAATAAAAAGTAGCCTATGTCCTTTCTTCGGATTCAAACTTACCCCGCACCAAACTTCATCAAAATAAGTTCAGTGGTTTAATCGTGAAAGCGTAACAGCTCGACAGACAGACATAATTACTTTCGCATATTAACAATTAAATACAAATAAAGGTTAAGACTTTAATCTAAATAAAACCACAAAGATTATAATCAACATAACATAACAAAACCACATGTTTAAAGAATTCCTAAACAATAACAGCAAAACACATTCATTTTCATTACAAAGCGCCAATAAAAGGCAAGATCAATAACAGATTATTACCAAATTATGTAATGTAAACAAGAAACAAGCCATACAAAGGTACGAATCAATTATTCGAAGTCTTTCAAAGGCTCAATGTATAATATAACCATTGAAGGAGCACAATAAAATCGGTAGATATTCTCTGTTTCATGTAGAATTAAATAACAAAGTACTTAATAACTCTTTTGTTTAACATAACAAGACAATGATGGCTTGATTTTACAGGTCGTAACCAGACAGGAACTATTTAATTTATTTGATTACTAGCTTTTGCTCACGACTTCGTTTGCGTTAATGTCGGTTATGCGGACAAAGTCGCGGTTTAAAAAGTAGTCTATGGCCTTTAATGGGATTCAAACTTACCCAGGACCAAATTTCATCAAAATTATTTCAGTGGTTTAGTCGTGAAAACGTAATATACCGATAGACAGAGTAACTTTTATATTTATAATTATACTAACTATTGCTCACGACTTCGTCTGCGTTAATGGAGCTTATGCGGACAAAGTCGCGGTTTAAAAAGTAGCCTATAGCCTTTCTTAGGGTTCAAACTAACCCCGTATCAAATTTGATCAAAATTGGTTCAATATTAGTATTGATCGATAAACTTATGATTCTCACACCTAATATCCTAAATGAAGTACCAAAGGTACTAATTTAATTGACATAATTATAATTTTATTAATGTAAACATTTTGAATTTATTATACCTTATATTTATTATACCTTAAGAATGTCAAGAAGGTTACTGAACTCCTAAACGTCTGGACCGATATCAATGAATTTTTATGTATGTTTGAGTCCCTCGATGGTTTAGATTTACAATTCTGCCGTCATAACTAAGAATGCAGTAATCGCAAAATGGCGGTTACGAGATAAACGCAAAAAACATATTTCATATCATCTGAGCAAGATGTTCGTATTTATTTGGTCATAATATATATCTAAAAATTCGGAAAAAAATCATGCTTTTACAAGATAATTTTCCTTTATTTAATTTACTAATAAATGCAATTATAATACGTATTACTGCGTTTCGGTTTAGTATCAAGTCGTTTCCGAGTCAACGGATACTAAAACTAAATGCAGCACTTGCGCGTATTACTGCATTATGTCTTAGCACAAGTCGATTACTGCATTATTTTTTAGTAATTATTGCCATTATTATACGCTCGGAACTAAGTTAAAGTGTACTTAAGTATGTTCTCAAGGACTTATATAGGTAAATGCACCTATATAAGTCCTTGAGAGGTTCAGGTTAAGGTTTCTTTAGTCTCTTAGCTACGACCTAAGTTCTTACATCGTGGATTGCAAATAAAGTATTGAGTAAACTCCTCCAATTGAGTACTCCACCGAATGACGTCGCCGAACTGATTTGCTAAGACAAAACGCGGCAATGGATCGCACTGCTACGACTTCGCAAGCCTTTACTACATTTAAATGCAGTAATGTGGAGTACTGCGTTTTAATTTAGCAATTTCTGTACTGAATTTAACACAAAATAATACAGTAGTGGATATTACTGCAAGGGTATTCTTGCAAGTACTGCATTCTTTCTTAGGTCATGTTTAATACTGCGTTTTTTCTTATCATTGAAGCAGTTTTTATGCAAGTACGGCGAAAATCATTACATAAAAAACTTACTTCGAGTGAATTTTTTTATGAAAACATATTTTTTTCATGTACATGAACCTCTTGGGATGCCATTTCTAGAAAAAAGTGAAAATCTCAAAAATGTCGATTACTGCATTCTTTGTTATCAGGGCAGAATTGCAATTAATAAATGAATCAGCTAATCTCTCTGCTTAGAATAAAGTCTTGGGTTCGATTCCCAGATCGGCCAAAGTGTTATTGGGTTTTTCCATCAGGAATTTCTTAGTAACAACCTCGGAGTCTGGATTTTACTGGCCCCCTATTACATGGGACATAAATGGTAAAATGTGGGTGTACTAATGGGGACACCTCTGCCTAACCCTTCGAGGATTACAGGTGATGTTATGTATGTAAATGTATCAGCCAAAACGGTCCAGTTGTTTTCGAGATTTGCACTCACAATACATTATTTTTTATTTATTTAGATAGAAGGAGATAGATTGAAGATAGGAGTTACGATTTTGATTCACCAATTCGAAAAAGGATTAAACCAAAACAAACACTTAAAGGTAGATAAGTAAGTACCTACACATGTGTATGACAGTCACATCGTGTGGCTGGCAACACGTTTATTGACACAGATGTTATGTGCTATGAAATCATGTAAAACAATAAAAACATATGGTTCAAGTACGACTGTACTGATTGCTAACTGCGTAGGTTATGTTGAGTTTTATTTATTTTATTTAATGTTTTATAAGCAAAGCCGTTATAAATCTTGAAGAAAGAAAGAAAGAAGAAAATATAATTTATTTATAAATAAATAAATAAATGATATTTTTCGAGGATTATAGAGGTCAATGTCCTATCTCATCGTCATGATTATCTTAAAATAATGAATATTCATTTTTTACTAGCCTTTACTGTCCCGTTCCTGCGCAAAAGCCTCAATCCCACTCCTTCCATTTTCCTCTGTGTTGTGCTTCCTCTTGCCAGTTACTGAGGAAGCTATTACTGCTCTTAGCTTTATTAAATCATTCTACGACTTGGCTCTTACCTTATATTTTTTAGAGTTACTAATCTAACTGGGGTAAGTTGGATAAATGGCGCTAAAAAATATAAGACTCTTTTAAGATCTTCAACATCCATATTAATCAAAAAAATACGAGTTAATGCAGATCAGTTACAACGACACATCAAGAGACACGTAGCCCATGAAGCAAAATCAATTCATACATTAGAATAACAATCCGACAGCACGATGACATTAGGCACGGTGCACACTTGAAGATCACGCACGAAACACGCTGGCCGACAAACCAGCACGTGAGCAACCGCACGAAGTATCGTGGAACTGTCTCAATAGAATGACAGAAATTCTTACATTCTCATGGTAATGGAAGAATTTGAGGAAACATATGGTATCATGATAAATGTCATTAGATGTGGGATTTCCAATGATTATAATATTGAGTAAGTACTTGATTCTGCTCTGACTTGGTCTGGTTATAGTTCAATAAAACCATATACTCTAAACGGGTACACATATATATGATAAAATTATCCAATGCGTTAAATGTTGATCAATGTCTAAGTATATATGTGTATAAACAACTACTTTCTTTTAGTTGTTCGAGCCAAAGGGTTACAACAATCAATCCTTCCTCATCAAATATCGCGTCAAGATGTTCTGTCCCGGGCACGCCGCAATCGCGGCGGTAAGACCCCTCTTTGAGGAGTGGCTGGAGAGGCGCTACGGCGTCCTCACCTACCGCCTGACGCAGGTCCTCACCGGACACGGTAGTTTCGGGAGGTTCCTGTGTCGGATAGGGCGGGAGGAAACGCCCGGGTGTCACCACTGTGTGGATCGCCCGGAGGACACGGTGGAGCATACGGTGCAGGACCCCGCTTGGGCAGACCACCGCCGTGTCCTCACGGAGGTGATAGGCGGCGGCGACCTCTCGCGTCCGGACCTGGTTCAGGCCATGCTCCGGGGCGAGAGGGAATGGGATGCAGTCACCTCCTTCTGCGAAGCAGTAATGCTAGCGAAGGAGGAGGCGGGCCGCGTGAGGGAGAGAACCACCTCACGCCCCAGCCGCCGCGGGAGACGCCCAGGGCGTCGGACGTCGCGAGGCGACATCCGGCCACCGTAGGCGCGGGCTTGCGGACGGCGAGTAATGGGTAGCTCGCCGTCCGATCAAGGACCAAGCCCGGGTCGACGGCGCGTTCTGTTCGCGCGCGCCTCAAAGAGCTGTCAGCACAGGGACGGGGCCCCCAACGGGGCCAACGCCTGCCGGGGTTGCGGGACGTCTTAACAGGATACCGTGGCCCCGGAACGTAAAGGGCAACAGAAGGAACAGGGTGGTTTTTTAGTCAGTAAAAGTCTGACAGTCCCTTCCGCCCCACCCAGGGCGGAAGGAGTCATTTGATGATTTTTACCAACTCAAAAAAAAAAAAAAAAAAGATGTTCTGTCCAGTTAAAATTTTCTCTAACCTCGTATTTATCAACCCTCAAACTACCTATGCATCATTTCCGTACATAAAAGTCTAGTTTCCTCAAAACTAGAAAAGGTTCACTTACCTATACCAAGATCAAAATTATTATAATAGTTTAATTCGGAAAATGATTATAAATTAACCGTTTAGAAAAAAACAATTGCATATATTTCTAAGTACATAATTCTTGCCCGCGACTTCGTCCGCGTTGAAGTCAAGTACACCATAAAACATAGCCTATGGAACTCAGCAGTGGTGTAGCTTTCTATCAGTTAAAGAATTTTTGTAATCGGGCCCGTACTTCCAGAGATTACGTTTTACAAACAAACAGTTTTACCTCTTTACAATATTGGTTTAGGACCAGAACTAATTCAGATTTCACCATGAAATAAAAAGGAGCGATAGTTAATCTTGGTGTTTACAGAATTCCATTACAACATATCACTTATTGCCAACTGTTGTAATCTAATTAGGGCTGTCAACCGTCCGGCATTCCCCGAATATATCCGGGAGTCGTCCGTATGCGTTTTTCTAAAAGTGCAAAGGACGAAAGATAGGAGGAAAGATAAGTAAAAAAATTATTAAAAAAAATAAAGTTAACAATTTAAACTTAACTACGACTTAAAATACACACATGGATACCATTTCCGTTCCATCAGTAATTTCTCACTAGCAGCCTCGGAGTCTGGATTTGTGCTATTACATGGGACTTAAACATTACTGGCGAAATGTGGTTGTACTAATGGGCACACTTCTGCCTAATCCATCGGGGATTACAGGCGTGATGTTATGCTAACTACGACATAACGTCTTTCAAGAATTATAAACTAGATTTCAAGTTGGTATATGTATGTGTTAGGAGTATGTGAATCAAACATAAATCATACAAACATCAAAAAATAATATTAGTATATATAAAATTATAAAGAATAATTATGGTTTTTTAAAGCCATAAGTCGTGTGTCTACGACATTTTCTTTCTTCTATTTTCTCTTCCTCTGGGAAAATAAAATCAATTTTACCCAAATGTCCGGGGTTTTAGAAATATTTGTCCGGCGTCGTAAATGTAGGTGATGACAGCCCTAAATCTAATAGAACTTTTTACTTCCATTAAAACCGTGATGAAAAAGTGACATGCCAATTTAATTTCCCTTGAACGGTTCAACCAATGGCAGCGTTACACAATTTGTACTGATTATATTAGGTTATTTTTTACATTATCTGCTTCTTAGATAACAGGCTCCTGGTTTCTCTAAAGTTTCCAATGTAAAATGAAATAAATTAAAAATAATGTTCAGCGACTTTCACTGTCACTGTGATAAAATTATGTACTATCTAACTACGAGCTATTTAGCATTACGTAAAATATTGGTTACAAGTCTTTACGCGTGCACCTGTTACACATTACATAAAATAAAATTAGTTTAATTTGTTTGAACCATACGTTTTAATGAAACACAAATATTAAATATTTATTTTTCAGACACTGACCCCATTTATTATATTATATTATTGGAAAATAACGGCAGTTATTGTGTTATATTGTTGAAATGGCAGCATTTTGGAGATACTATTTTTATATACACATTGTTTTATATTAATCTTGAAAGAAACGGTTCTTATAAAATAGGTTAACAATGAAGTAACGATAGCGTTGTAACGTTATTTTTCAAATCTTATATTGAATGGTACATTGGTACTATTCTATATACCTTTCACTCACACAAACCTATCAAACCTGATATTTACACGATTGAGATTTATTTGAGTCATATCCTTGCCCGTGTCCGGTTGAGAATCCACAGCCTAGTACATGAGAAGCCTTAACCACAGAGCGATCACATTTGCACATAACATCATATCACGCTTGTAATCCAAGAAGGGTTAGGCAGAGGTGTACCCATTAGTACACCCACATTTCGCCAGTTATGTTTTAGTCCCATGCAATAGGGGGCGAACCTATGGCCATCAACCGGGCACAAATCCAGACTCCAAGGCTACTGAGAATTTCCTGATAGAAAAACCCAATAACACTTTGCACGACCTCGGAATCGAACCCAACACGCTTAACAGTCGCGCTTTGCGACCACTAGACCAATGAGGCAGTCAGTTTGTACACACACATACCTACCTACTTAAATTTTCCGAGATGAAGGTACATTGGCTGTAATGAAATGACAAAATATCTTAAGGTAACAAACACGATCCTGACCAATTACTGCCCTCGCGCAGTTGTTTATCAGACGGGCTTATTCATCTTAGCGCTCAATTCACACCATCATCTCACAAGTGTCCGAGGATCGCGGTGTCGTTTTTTAGATTATGGTCTATGTTACAAACGAATTTGAAAGATTTTGGTGTGATTTTGTTGGATTTAGAAGTTAATTTGATAAGGTTGGGAGTAGTGTAGTTAGAGGATTCCCTACGTGAAATCGAATGACGTCATTCTCTCACATCAACAACATCAACATCTCGAAGAATTATACGCGCGACAGTTCTCGAATAACTATAAGCTCGAATCATCGGCTGCGCGAAGGTTCATTATATTGTACTCAAATAAAAATCCTTAAAACTATTTAGAAGTGAAGGAAAAATGAGTTATCAAATTCTGGTGGTTTAGTCTTGCATTTAAGAACTGATTCAAGGTGAAAACATTTCAAGGAAAATTGGTTCTAAATGATTGTTGTTTTTTAGGTTTTTATTCCCAAACAGGATGCTGTACTTACATAACAAGTCATCCAGAGATTCAAACATATTTATTTATTTAAACTATGTAACAAAAAAGTACAAAGGTTGTGAAGAGATAGCATGGCATATGCAAATTACACACATAAAAATATTTGACGATCAATTCTGTTTGAAAGCTTTCTTTATATAGAAAAAAGAAAGAAAGAAAAACTGTTTATTCACGCGAAAATGACGCACATAACAACAATCCTTAATATCACTCGAATAGAAGCGCACTCGTGGTTGTTATGTGCCTATGAATATTTTTTTTTACTCTAAAATCATCATCAAAATCCTCAATGGCGCCGATTCCCTTGTTCAAAAACTAGACTAAATATAAAAAATTGGCATCTCTTACTAACATACAGCGAAAGGAAAGGACGATGACATTAAAGAACTAAGTTAGCGATGTCAAATTAGTTTTGCCTTGACCTTCTTCGTATTTTTAATCTATACGTTTTAAGATGTCAACTATGTATAACTGTATGGATGTGTCAGATTGACTAAATTTGACAGCTCTTATTTACATTATTCTCTTTCTTATTTTATTGGACAGAAAAAGATGGAAATAGTGTAATTTTAGTTTAGTTTGTGACCAAGGGAATCGGCACTATTGTCTTCTTACACATTTAATATCAGATTTTCTAATCCTTTTCTTTCATAATCGCTTCAACCATTAACTTCAGCCACGTCCACCGTGGTTGTCGTTTTGTCGGCTATCGGGCGATGTCGAACGTCGGCTCGCATCAAAGCAGTCGCCCCCACGGGCCGATGCGCCCGCGCCGATGACTCGGCGGTTTGTCCTGCCTTCTGCAGCGATGCTGGAAGAATTTTCCTTATGATCCGATGATATTTTGTTTGAACTTTAGTGGTGTTAATATCAGGTTTGGTAGGAGGTAATTTGTTTTGAATTTTCTACATTCCAATGCGAGAATTTGTTGTGTGTTACGTTTATGTATGGTTAGCACTTCATATGTGTGGTAAACACTTTTATGAAAGCGTTCACAATAACATAATGCAAATCTTAGTTATTGTATTATGTTATATGCATTATATTTTATTTAAAAATGATAGTGTAAATGAGGAAATTGACCTATGGAAACGCATACTAATATAATAAAGCTAAAGAGTTTTTTTGTTCGTTTAAACGCGCTAAACTCTGGAACTACCAGTCAAATTTCAAAAATAGCTTGTATATGATAGCCAGATTCATGATAAATAGTATAAACTATATAACATCACGCAACAAATTACGGGAGAGGAGCAGTTACCCAAAACGTAACATAACGCGGGTGAAAAAAAATAACGCGGAAAACGTCGCGGGTGGAAGTTTAATTAAATATTAGTATGGATAATATACATACATAATTATACAAGGTAACTGAAAATATACCCGAAACCTTTAAAGGGGTCATTGTACTCATCATTATGAACAACTGTTACTATGGGACCAACCCTGAAATCATGAAAAAAATATCAGCTGTTCCCTACAAAAATGCTACATAACAAGATCGTAATGTATGGATCAGCTGTTTTTTTTTCATGATTTCAGGGATGGTCCCATCGTAAAAGTTGTTCATATTGATGAGTACAATGACCCCTTTTAAGGTTTCGGGTATATTTTCAATTACCCTGTATAGATAGATTAGTATAGCTGTATTTAAACTTAGATAAAACGTCATCTGCTTAAAAAAATCTGATCCAAAACCACGTTACACATGAGCCATAATCCGACAAGGTCTTTCAACAATTAAAACTAAAACTACCTGATACGTCACATCCTATCGGATATCCTATCACAATAATCACCTACTTCCTACCGTTAGATATGCCTTATAACCCCGTCTACGAAAATTGCATCTTCAGTAACAAAACAGCTTAAGTCAAAGTCTGAGAATTTCGAGTTTGGAATAGAAAATGTATGATCTAAAGTTGGTTTTTGAATACCATGTTTTTTGAGTTGCATCTTTTGATTGAAGGCGGTGCAATATGCGATGAAAAAAGGTAACCTCTCATTATTTGTAATCTCCAAAACAAAATGGGAGCGGGTTGAGCTTAAGCATCGATTTCCGCTCTTTTGTGTCTTTGCGGATCGTCCCGGCTCCACTAGAAGTACTTTTGAAAATAAGAAATACATGCTGTATTTAAAAAAGAATTAAAAGACGTTAGGTGTATTTAAATATTTTTGAAGTGCAGCAACTATCTCATCAAATTTCCTTCAAATAAGTTGTTTCATACGCGCCTCTTCTTTTCCACGGAATGAGTGAACTAGGAACATTTGTCAGCTAGTAATTTACATGAACGATTACAAAATAATAAAAAGTAAAATTTGTATAGATTACTTTACAGATTAATAAAATTGAAGTGCCTGTTTGTAATAGCAAAATAAATATTATTTCTCTCCTGTGCGAAAAAAAATATTTTTATTTTTCTACCTGTATTTCTATTTGTTTATTCCGACTAATCTCCGAAACGGCCTGACCGATTTTGTACTTCAATTTAACAAAAAAATGTGATGTCGCAAAAAAAAATAAACTCCCTAATAACCGACATACACGCAAACCAAGCCGCGGCCATAAGCTAGTAATTTATATAAATAGATACTTAGGTACAACCTCTCCACAATAACTTAGTGTGACGTAAAATCTATACCAAACCTGAGTACCTATTTCACAATTTGTTCTGCATTTCAAATAAGTTACTTACCCCACTTTACTTGGATTACGCAGAAAATACTACAACTGTGAATCATGCAAGTATTGCAGAAACTAGGAAACTGTCTGGGTAAACCAAGGTAAACCTAGTCCCTTTAAAGTTAGACTGAACAGACTTCTTCAGGGTAGGCTCACTCTATCATAGACTGTCTATGTCAGTTCCGACCTAGACTAGAGTATTAAGCAAACACAGATTATAAAAAAAAACACGACCAATATAGATCTATACTTCTACAATACTGTCCTTTTTTTTGGGGTTCAAACTTGCCCCGAAACAAATTTTATCATAATCAGTCCAGCAGTGGTTTAGTCGTGTAAGCACAACAGACAGACAGACAACGTTACTTTCGCAATGAGAAGTATGGATTTTATAATTTTAACACAGCTTTCCTAATTCTATTTTTAAATTATTATACACTTCTAAAAGTCTGGTATTTATCCGCCATTTTGTGTTTCAAAAGTCGTGCACGTGCATCTGCGCGGTGTAGACTTTCAGCGAGAAACGGGATCCCGCCTCTTTTAGGCAAAAAGTGGCGGTAACCAAACACCGGTGACTGACGGGGCGTGGGATGTATGCTAGTATGTATTCACACATGTTTCTGAAGGCAAACATACATAGGGCTATGTGACTTTAAAATTGGAATAATTTTAGATATAATTTTACGATGTTTTTTCAGCCTAAGACTAGATTGCAAGAGATTCAATTACAAAATGTTATGAATAATTTCATTGGCAATTATGCAAATATAAAGTACTAGCTTTTGTAGACGTAGTCCCGAATTAAATAGTGACGTATGTCTTTTCTTGGAGTTCAAGTGCACATTATACCAAATTTCATCAAAATCGGTTATGTAGTTTGTTCATGAAAATGTAACAGACAGACAGGTTGAGTTACTTTCGCATTTATAATATGCGTATTAGTATGGATTAGATTTAGATTTGTTTGCTCTATCGGATAGTAATTATATTATTATTAGGCACTATGATTAATCCAAACTAAATTTTCAAACACTTAACATTCTTCATTTTGTGATGATTTACAAAACTGTCCGTCAGCTATATTAACCCAAAAATTAGATACAAACTCATAGCAATAAGTATCGTGTTGTTTAACTAGCACATTTGTCATGACAAGTGAAAGATCTAACAAAAAATGCAGCGTCAACCTGATCATACTTCGTCATTCATCGTCACATGACGAATTGGTTTATAAAAGTGCTAACATATGACTATTGTTCTCCCGATTTATTAGCACTAGTTAACTCATTGTCACTTACACATCAAAATTTACTTAAAATATTATATCTTGTAACCAGAAAATGACGGTGTAAAAAGACGAAACTTATATGTTTTTCCCATTATTGCGATCATTTTTTTGTTTTAGACCATACCTGGGAACTTTCTGGTTCCGGAGATATTGAAAGTCAAAGTCATACCTACTAAGAGGTATTGTATTACCCAGTAACTGGGTTGTGGATATCAGATAGACAGACGCTCCATGTAAAATACTGGTATTCAGCCGCGTCCAGTTAGACTGAAAGCCGACCCCAACATAGTCGGGAAAAGGCTAAGCAGATAGATATTTATTTAACTGTGTCATCTAGACATACACAATACGCACACATTCTTAATTTAAACGTATCAAATAACAGTTTAAACATCTGATTGTACTATTAAATTAATCGGTCTATTGTGAGGCCACAGAGAACCGCACACATAATTACATTAATCGGTGTTAACTCACAAAAGTACACATGACGACAAAAAGTTTTGCCACTATTGATATTACAACAATATCATGCTTTTAGAACCTAGCCGGTGTAACTTGAACCATCTCGCCCCTCCTCGTCGAGCAAAATAGGACGGACGAGGGGTCTAAGGATGGAAGATTAGAGGTCACAGTATAACGGCTGCATTATAAAGAGCTATCGTGAACTGTACACTTGTAAAACACGCTTTGTTAGACGGCGCCTGTCATTGTGTTCAGACAATACAACTTGTAAGAAATGTTTTTTAGGAATCCTCCATTCATGAAACTATTAGATGTTACGGTTTTGTAAAATCTGTGATAATAATGTAACCTGTTGCGTCAACTTGCGTCGCTTCATCGAATGAATTGCATGAAAGTGAATTCAATTCATTGGAATTCATGGTATTGTGAGCGCGAGCTTCCGTAACTCATCCCTTTCTTATTCAATGTTTGTTTACTAGAGTTCTTTTGTTTATTACTGAAACAAAACAATAACGTTCGGTTTGAAATTCTTCAGTGCAAATTAGTGTATTGCGGTAGCTACTTATTATTTATCATAACCCTATTTTTTTTGATAAAAATATATAGTATCTAGCGCTCAGGGATAATGTAGCTTCCTATTAGGAAGAAACTTTTCGGAATTGGACCATTCGTTCTAGAGATAAGCGCGTTGAAACCAAAAAAACACTCCACAGCTTTATAATATTATTAATATTTTAGAAGTATAGATTTAGTTAATGTTTTATTAAGTCAAATAGTTTCATCATTGTTATTTCAGCTTTACGATCATAGAAAAACTATTGATAAATGAAATGAAATGATGTTTATTCAGTAAATTGGTTATAAATAACACTTTTACACGTCATATTTTAAACTAGATGAGTCCAGTGTTTCCTAGCCGACTGCTCTGAGAAGAAACACCGAAACAAACTCAGAGGTCAAAGTCTCTTTTAAGATAAGATATGATACCATAACGTAGCACGCACAAAAACAAATGACTACTGCATATATGACAATATACACTCTAGTTTAATTTCGTCCAAAAATATTAATCAAACTCTAATTTCCGTGACATCAACTCAATATAACCCTAATGAAACCATAATACTTTCAATTATCTATTCTATGATCGTGACAAATCCAACAAAGTATTTGTAAGTTGGCTCTTATAATGCGACGCAAATTTTTTCGTTGTTGTCTACCTTCATAAGTTTATTTTTTTAAATAAAAAGTTTATTGACAAAACACACTTTATCTTAAACTGAACAGATCTTTAAATTATTTCGATTTATAAAATTCTTTTTTCTTTCTTTGAATTTAATCTGCATAAAGTTTGAAGTTTTATTCCATTGTTCTGAGACAGATACGGGTAGGCACTGATTACTACAGCAGATAAAGTATTATTAAAAACAATAAAATGGATTTTACATCACAATATTCGTTAACCATAAAACTACGCATCGTCTCGACCACTCATGTACTTTCAGCATACTCACACAAACACACCCCTCCATGAACCTACAGCTGTATACCCAAAATTGTCCATGTATGAGTTGCATACGCACGTAATCTAAGTGTGTGCGTGTACACGCATGCGCGGTAAGGAAGCTGCGCGTGAGATTTGCCCGCGTACGCAGCTGCGGCGGCCAGGTGTGCGCTCCCCTGCCTCGAAGTACCCCCCAGCCCCACCCCTCGGTACAGTCGAGCACAGTGTGCAGAGATTTATGAAAAGAGAATATTATTCGTGTTGATTTAGTTGGTTGAAATAGTTCCCATAGTATTTATTGCTTCTAGAATACATAATACACGTAAAGTTTCTACTGTTTTTCATTTGTTTAAGTAGCTAAATAATATGATAATATATGGCAATGTTAACATTGTCATGCATTATTATCCAATAAAAAGATTCGATAATTATTTCACTATGTTCCTTTTAAATTACAGTAATTTTGCCATAAATATTATAAGACTTGGCCTGCATTTTTTACATAAACAGACAAATCTATAGAACATTTAAATCAACCACCGAAAAATAAACAAGCCAAAACGTTCTGACCGCGACTGTACTCTGCTACCCCATCAAAATCTGTGAATGCTTGCACAAACCCGCTTCCATGACACAAACAGTCCATCAAGTATCGTATTTATTCAGACCGGTGTACTAAAAGAACTTTATCATACTTTATGCCTGGCCCCCATGGAACTATTCCCCACGAGTAATTATCCTACATGTTTTTATATCTGATTTTTAGTGGATTATTATTTACGGTTTTGGCCAGCACCATAATGTTTAGGAATTACTGGTACATTTGAATGGGAGCAAGGTAAATTGGATATTTTGCGAGATTAATTCTTGATTTTCTATTATGAGTTTCGTTTTATATTATTCGCTTAATTCGTTCCTTAAATAGTATTTTATTTATAGTAATTTATAACAAGATTCAAAATATTTATATATTTAAACTTTATACAACAAAAGTACAAAGGCGGACTTAATGCCTTAGGCATTCTCTAACAGTCAACTAAAGGTGGTGAAGAGATAACATGGAAGATGCAAGTTGTTTAAAAATTAGAGATTTAAAAAAAGTACTCAACATAATAATAATATAAGAAACAACCTTTAAGACTGTTAAAGAAACAACAAACATCCTGCTTAGTAAATAAAAGCTATTATTCTATATCAGATTTTTTCTATCTCTAATCTTTTAGAATCGTTAGTCCGAGTAAGTTTATTTAATGACTAGCTTTGCCCCGCGTAACTTCATTTTAAAATAAATAATATCTACCTTTCACTATATTACATGCTGCGCCCGAGTCCATTTGATTTGTAAATATTGACACATAATTTTCACCCGTATTTAATTGTTTTACGGTTTAAAACGCAAAGTGCACGTGAAAATGTTATTAGTATGACAAATGAATGCAACGGAATATTTGTTTAAGAAGCAATAAATAGCGCAGAAATAATAATAAAGCCGAGATCTGTGTAAACTATAAATTAACATAACATAACATAACATCACGCCTGTAATCCCCGAAGGGTTAGACAGAGGTGTACCCATTAGTACACCCACATTTCGCCAGTTATGTTTTTAGTCCCATGTAATAGGGGGCGAGCCTATTGCCATCAACCGGGCACAAATCCAGACTCCGAGGTTGCTACTGAGAAATTCCTGATGGAAAAACCCAATAACACTTTGCCCGACCTGGGAATCGAACCCAAGACCTCATGCACAGCAGTCGCGCTTGCGACCACTAGACCAACGAGGCAGTCAAAAAGTCAGTCAGTCTGTAAATTAACGGCCTCTAAATTATCATTTAACTGTCATTAATTTGCACACACTTGTTGAAAAGCTCGCATAGGTGATATTTTACAAATTCAGATGATATCTGTCGATATCAACACATAACGAACACGGCAACTAGAAAATTTTATCTTCATAGCATCAATCAACAAACGTCAACTTATGAACATGAGTCCGAAATGGCTCCCACGTTAAGGTAATCTTTACAAGTCTAAATGGATCTCTGCGATGTTAGTACATTGTGTCACTTAACTATACTTAACGATCTCCTAAAAAGCAGATCAACACTACCATTCCATCTTTGTTTTCATAATATTCCCTGAACCGAATTTCACTGAATCATTTTCCTGTTTTTCAAAAAAGAAACGGTACTTTCCTTTCAAATACTTAAAAAAAATTCTCAGTAACAGAACTTCCTCCTAAAACCTAGAAACAGGCACCAACATTAATCTAAAAACGACAGTTACTTTTAGATGAGAATTTCTAAAAGATTTGCGAGTGTACAATAGAGTCGTGTCGGCTGCGCGTGAGTCGCTTTCCAAGCTTCTCTTCCCCCTCTTCCAACGACCGGACAATGGTCAGCTGAATGTTTATAAATGTAATGTTAGTTATGTTTGACTCGTGTTTGTACAGGGTGAAATTAACAACATGTTACAAAGAGATCGTAAACATGCTAGACTCCAGGCTCTTGTTTACAACACTTATGATTATGACTGTTTTATTCAGGTACTTGCTTGCGGCTTGTTACTGTATTTACATGAGTACCTACCTGACTACATAACAGTCTTCATTTGTTTTGTGTTTATACTATCCCAACCTCTCCCAAAAGTTCCTTTCAAGTGCTGATGAAATTACCTATATTAGATCCTGAAATAAAATGTTCATTCAAAATCTCAATAAACAGACGAAGTTTCCCCAAAATTTTCCTCAAATAATTCACGCTTTAATTATCCAGGAATAATGAAAAATATTTAATAATACTTAATATAGATGCCGTGATGAAATTATTCAGTTAGTAATAAACATTTTCCTCCACGTGTAAAACTTCAAAGAAGACCCGAAAATACCTGAGACCATCCATCATAAGATAGAAACCACTAAACTACGAAATTCTCCTCATAGGGCTGTAATTAAATCATGCCATTGCACATTACGGTCACATTACTATCGTAATTATCGGAAAAGTGTGGCGCGGTCATCCCTAATTTGCCGATCGATTAGGAGCGTGCGAGAGTCGGCTCTCAGTGGTCACACATGCTTGTCACCGCACTCACCAGCAAAGCCTATTTAGGTGGTACGACACGACTGAGGTACGATTCGATTTCAGAGATGCATGTTTATTAATCTATTCTTTGACCCTTGATCAATAAGACTAACTGTATGAAAGTGTCAACTTTGTGAACAGTGAAAACATTGCTATCTGATAAATGGCCATCATTTTATACATCAGACATGATTCCTCTATCTTTTCCGTCGAAATACATTGATGATCAAAACATGGCGAATAAGTAAAAATCACTCGTGGAAAAGTACTTATCTTGATCTTCTGTTGATTTTCATATCTAATGAGAATAATAATTAACAACATAATAATAGTAACAATGCTTTTGAACAAGTTGATTTACAGGCATCTAAGGACGCACGACAATATTTTAAAAAAAATAGTAATACCCAATCGTTTGCCGTGATTTTAAAATGACGACTTACTCCCAACACGGACAAACCTACCGACACATTTTAAAAATCGTAACCTCTAAACTCTCCTCTCGTCTGACCGTAAAGCACGGGCATGGCTATGCGCGGGCGCACGGCGATTTGACGGATTTCACGGCGCGGCGACGGGTCACGGCGCGGGGTCACGCCCCGCTAATGTCACGCTTCCCGCCGCTTTCCATTAGTTCACGGAATGAAAGTACCTAGAGAACGAGGTGACATTATTTTCCTTTTTTTTGTGTAAAAATAAAAATATATAAATATATATATTTCTAGCCAACCTCTCCCAAAAGTTCCTTTCAAGTGCTGATGAAATTACCTATATTAGATCCTGAAATAAAATGTTCATTCAAAATCTCAATAAACAGACGAAGTTTCCCCAAAATTTTCCTCAAATAATTCACGCTTTAATTATCCAGGAATAATGAAAAATATTTAATAATACTTAATATAGATGCCGTGATGAAATTATTCAGTTAGTAATAAACATTTTCCTCCACGTGTAAAACTTCAAAGAAGACCCGAAAATACCTGAGACCATCCATCATAAGATAGAAACCACTAAACTACGAAATTCTCCTCATAGGGCTGTAATTAAATCATGCCATTGCACATTACGGTCACATTACTATCGTAATTATCGGAAAAGTGTGGCGCGGTCATCCCTAATTTGCCGATCGATTAGGAGCGTGCGAGAGTCGGCTCTCAGTGGTCACACATGCTTGTCACCGCACTCACCAGCAAAGCCTATTTAGGTGGTACGACACGACTGAGGTACGATTCGATTTCAGAGATGCATGTTTATTAATCTATTCTTTGACCCTTGATCAATAAGACTAACTGTATGAAAGTGTCAACTTTGTGAACAGTGAAAACATTGCTATCTGATAAATGGCCATCATTTTATACATCAGACATGATTCCTCTATCTTTTCCGTCGAAATACATTGATGATCAAAACATGGCGAATAAGTAAAAATCACTCGTGGAAAAGTACTTATCTTGATCTTCTGTTGATTTTCATATCTAATGAGAATAATAATTAACAACATAATAATAGTAACAATGCTTTTGAACAAGTTGATTTACAGGCATCTAAGGACGCACGACAATATTTTAAAAAAAATAGTAATACCCAATCGTTTGCCGTGATTTTAAAATGACGACTTACTCCCAACACGGACAAACCTACCGACACATTTTAAAAATCGTAACCTCTAAACTCTCCTCTCGTCTGACCGTAAAGCACGGGCATGGCTATGCGCGGGCGCACGGCGATTTGACGGATTTCACGGCGCGGCGACGGGTCACGGCGCGGGGTCACGCCCCGCTAATGTCACGCTTCCCGCCGCTTTCCATTAGTTCACGGAATGAAAGTACCTAGAGAACGAGGTGACATTATTTTCCTTTTTTTTGTGTAAAAATAAAAATATATAAATATATATATTTCTAGCCACGTCTAGCCACGAGGCATCGGTGTAGTTGAAATGAGTTTACAGAGCAAATAGTTCAATTAATCGTGTGAACCTGATTTTTATTTAATATAATGTTTACTTCAATAATAATAATAAATTTATTTGACATAGAAAGGTACACAGATACAAGGTGACACTTATGTTAAGCGTGCGAATAGCCTGATCAATGATTCTTATGAGCCTGATTATTTTTAGAGTATTGTAGGTAATATCGTGATGGCCCAGTAGTTAAGACGCCCGCCTCTTATGTACGAGGTTGAGGGTTCGCAACCGAGTAAAATGCAACTACCAATGTAACTTAACTTATATGTATTTTATAAGTTTATCTTAGACATCACTGACATCAGTAATGGAAAATATCGTGAGGAAACCTAGACTTACTATTCCACTCAAACCATGCCAGAGGCCCTTGAGGCGGTTTAGAAACTCTGACACTAGGGTGTGTGAGGTCGTAAGACCTTACTGCCTACATGATCAAGGCTGACTGGACAGGCCGACTCAAATTTGTGTGCCTCTCTCCTCAAGAGACCACCTCGGACATTAACCTACTTGGTTCGCATATGATTTGACCAATACAAGTAATTGTATGGACTTTAATATTTTTGATCAAAATTAAACTAAAGAGTATGTCATAATATGTATGACATACTCTCTAGTTTAATTTTGATCATGCGGTAGTATGATGCGGTAGTAATTTATTTTTGTGCATGCTACGATAAGGTATCATATCTTATCTTAAAAGAGACTTTGACCTCTGAGTTTGTTTCGGTGTTTCTTCTCAGAGCAGTCGGCTAGGAAACACTGGACTCATCTAGTTTAAAATGTGACGTGTAAAAGTGTTATTTATAACCAATTTACTGAATAAATATCATTTCAAAGAAAGAAAGTAGCACCCATATTTCGCCAGTTATGTTTTTTAAGTCCCATGTAATAGGGCCATCAACCGGGCACAAATTCAGACTCCGAGGTTGCTACTGAGAAATTCCTAATGAAAATCCCAATAACAACCCCACCTCGGAATCAAACCTAAGACCTCATGCTCAGCAGTCACGCTATGCGAACACTAGACCAACGAGGCAGTCAGTATTGATATCTTGAATTTAAATTGTTTTTTATGTCACCGCGATGATTTTACAGAAACAATCCAAGGCTCATTCATGTTTTAATTTAAACATAATAAAATGTATTATTAATATCTTGAATTCTTGACTCACCTATATCTATTTTCTGATGGTGACTGTAACTGCACCCAAAAACCTGAATAAATATCTACAATGGTACATACTAAAAATATGTAGGTACACAGATCTTTCGAATTGACAACTTGAAAGGTTTATAAGAAAATGAAAATGTTTTAGCAAGTGTAAAACTTCTCATTTCCGAAGACTTATTTGTTGCAGATATTCAAATTTTTTGTTGATATAATAATATCAGTCTATTATTGGTTTGACTGGCCTGTTGGTCTAGTAGTTAGTGACCCTGACTGCTAGAACGGAGGTCGTGGGTTGGATTCCCACCCAGGACAAATCTTTGTGTGTTGAGCACGATGATTTGTTCTGTGTCTGGGTGTAGTGTATATATAATATGTATGTATTTAGAAATATATAAGTATACTAGCTGACCGGCCCACACGTTGCTGTGGCTTAGGTTAGCAATCAAAAAATATTAAGACCAATCGAAATAAAAACTATCCTATCTCTCAAGTTGGATCGAACTGCTCATGGTGTGCAAATTTTATTATAATCGGTTAAGTGGTTTAGGAGTCCATTGAGGACAAACATTGTGACACGAGATTTATATATATTAAGATTTATCAGTTGTCTGGTTACCATAGTACAGGCTCTGCCTAGTTTGGGATCAGATGGCAACGTGTTGGTTGTCCTAAGATATTATTATTATTATTTATTAATATTATTGTCGCACTGCAGGACAAAGATCTGTTCTCATACAGAACAGTCAGGAGCATTGATCACCAAACTTGCTCAAAGTGGATTGGGGATTTCTAATCTTGGTACTGTGCCGGTATCGTACCCATACATTAGAAGCAAACATCTTCATCACTTATCAATCACGACATATTTACTTTTATATTATTTTTGGTTATTTAAACAGTTGGCTGAAATTCACCGGAAACCCAGCAACAATCTTTAAAATAAAAACCGTTCCAATCAAAACATTGTTCACCTCAAATATTTAATTACTTGTACCACATAACAAGCAGTGTGACCAACCTATGATTCCGCCATATTGCCACAGATGAGCGAGCGAACGCGCCCGTGACTTCCGTTTCCGGCGGCGCGCCTGCGCAGCATCCGCGCATCGCATGAGCACTAGACCGACGCGGCTGTCAATACTGTCAGTGAGTACAATACCTGCTACTATTTATAGTGATTAAATACTGGTTGATTAATAAAATTTATTGCGTAGAAACTAAACTTCATATAATTCCGTCGGAAAGCACGTAAGAGGTTGGTCCCGGCTGTCAGTCGTAGATCTTTGACAGTTATTACGGGTAGTCAGATGCTGCGCGATAATCGAGACTTACCAAGGGGTATCGTGTTACCCAGTAACTGGGTTATGGAGGTCAGAATGACAGATAGGGAATGGTTACTTGAGATTTCCTTTCCAATCATCTTACTTGCTTTAAAGCAATTTCAATACACGCTTAGTAAAATTTCCAAAGAAATAGACTCAGTCAAGATATAATATCAAGAATTTACATAACATAACATCACGTTTATAATCCCCGAAGAGTTAGGCAGAGGTGTACCTATTAGTACACCCTCATTTCGCCAGTTATGTTTTAGTCCCATGTAATAGCGGCGAGCCTATTACCATCAACTGGGCACAATTCTAGCCTGCGAGGCTGCTATTGAGAAATTCCTGGTGGATAAACCCAATAACACTTTACCTGACCGGGGAATCCAACTCAAGACCAACAGTCAGACACGACATACTAACTCAGTTGGGATAAACTATATTAAAAATGTACTGCGCAAAAATATTAAAATCATACCAATTATTTTATCTTGCGCACGAACATAATAGTCCTTCTCATAAACTACTCACATGTCTTACTAGCTTTTGCGTGCGACTACGTCCGCGTGGAACTTGTTTATATCGTACTTGCATACAAACTTCCACCCCCCTTTTCACCGCCTTTGGGGGCGGTTTCCGGGATAAAAACTATTCTATGTCCTTCCCCAGGTCTTAAACTATTTCTATTCCAAATTTCACCTTAATCGGTTCAGCGGTTTAAGCGTGAAGAGGTAACAGACAGACAGACAGACACACTTTCGTATTTATAATATTAGTATGGATAATTCATAGCTGCATACATAAAAACAATGGTTACGTAAAGTGCATCGCGTTGCATACAAGACGGCATGCGTCACGGCTCGGAGCCGGCGCGTCATCGTCACGTGTCGGAAACGGGCCCATTAGCCCGTCCGCGGCCTGAAGCATCCGGCACAGCAGCGGCGACGGAAAAACAATGTTTTATCATATCATGTGCATTTATGAAGGCACTAGATCCCTAGACATGTGACCTGTAAGATGGTTGCATAATTTTGCGATTAGGAAGTACATCAAGATGACAGTTTTTTGTTACTGTTAGAAGCGTGGATTTTTACAGTGATAAGGTGATTATTATTATTATTACGTAACACCACGCCTGTATTCCCTGAAGGGTAAGACAGAGGTGTAATGTGGATGTACTAATACATCCACATTTCGCCAGTTATGTTTTAGTCTCATGTAAAAGGTAGTGAACCTATTGCCATCAACCGGGCACAAATCCCGACGCAGACGCTGCTACTGAGAAATTTCTGATGGAAGAATTTTGTAACACTTTGCCCGACCTGGGAATCGAAACCAAGACCTCATGCTCAGTAGTTGCACTTTGCGATCACTACACCAAGCAGTAACCATCATTATTATTAACTAAAAAATTGGCGTTCTGCCTGGTTCCAATGAAGGAACAGAAAAGTATCTTCTAATCTTTCATCTAAAAAAAAAAAACTTCTAACCTTACCTAACCACATGTAAGTTCACTAGCAGTAAGAGGATCCTTCTGGTCAGATAGATCGCCTTACTATCGGTAGGTCACACAGACACAGCGCGCGCGCCGCATCCTGTACGAGATGAGACGAGCCTTCCTGCGCGCGCGCGGTTGCACGCGCTGTTGAGCGCGACGGGGCAAGTGGGCGAATTGATATGATGTGAAGTGGTTTATTGTAACTAATTATTTATTATGATGATAGTTTTTATTACATACATACATAAACTCACGCTTTTTTCCCATGGGGGTTGGAAGAAACTACAGAACGCCACCTGCTACGATCCTTACATACTCCTTTCGCCTCATCTACGTTTATACATCTCGACATACAAGCACGCCGGTTACGAGTACTCCGCACCTAACCTTGAGCCCCCCTGAGTTTTTATTCTTCGTCTATAATCGTTGTATGGATTGGGAGGTTATTATTGAGATTAGACATACGTAACATAATTCCCGAAGGGTTAGGCAGAGGTGAACCCATTAGTACACCCACATTTCGCTAGTTACGTTTTAAGTCCCGTGTAAAAGGGAGCGAATTAATTAATGTAATTGGTGTTCTGATTGACCTGTTACTCGTCTTTTTTTTTGTATCGAAACTAGATTCTATACTTTACAGTTATCTCATGATTTTCACCACCTAAATTATTTATACTTGTAAATTACATGCAAGACTGATCTGCATACTCGTATATGCAAATACATCATTATAAATTATACTTTTCTCCTAAATTACCATATTTTTTTACTCTAATAATTTAAGCAGTGTACCACTTTACCCGAGTCTCCCCTGCCTCGGCGCATAGGTATAATATTACGGCTAGTGGCCGGACATCGCGCGCACTGCGCAATCTCGCTCACATCCATTAATTTATTATTTCCACATAGGATATTACACTTTACATACGAACATACCAACATATTTTTCGCTTTATTTAGGTATGTTATTACACACACAAAATACTGTCAATTATCTAGGCCGGATTCAAAATTTCACGTTGAACAAAGTATTAGGAGATCAGGGCCCTGAATGCTAATAATACTAATTAAAAGCGTTCAAAATGTTCTTAGTCGCAATCTCATTTCAGCGAAAAAATAAATAAATTAAATTAAAGACATTTATTTACTGAGAATAGACTCTAGAAACTTTTAGGTACAATCACGTAGTAGTAGAGTAACGGTTTAAGAAATTTATTTCTCAAAAAGAATACAATTCACTTAATATGAGAAATACAAGTTAATCTTAAAAACTAAACAAAGGAATTACTTAGCGTAGGTAGGTACTCGTAAATAAATAAGGGAACCACCCTGATCCAAAAGGTAACCAAAAAAAAAATTAGTTGTATGACGCCTTATTATCAGCTTTGAATAAAGCTATTAGGTACCAATCTTGAGGTTTTGAGTTTTCTATTAATAGAAAACTTTTAATTTAGAAAAAACCATTATGTCACTGAAAATCCATGACGTACGCCGCACCTCCCCTCCTTCCTGGTAACGATATTATAACCCAATAAATAATTAACTCAATAAGATGGTTCATTTAGTTGCCATTACCCTTCAGAATTCACATGACAATCTGGCACAAGTATTAACTTCGCGGCCTCGTACTCGATAAGAGACTACACTTAAAAATACCTTTGAAGAAAGTTTTTGATGCACCACACAGGGGAAACTTTAATAAATGTTGCAGACACATGATTTTCTTAGTAGCAATCATAAATAATTAAAGTATTATTTTCCAAACGAACATAATCGAATTTAATTGCATCGAACACAAATTACAGCTTCGTTGAAGTCTTTTGCTTGAATACAACTCAATAACATAAAAAGACAGTAAAAGCTCGACTTAAGAAGTCTTTAGACGCTTTTAACCCGTGACACACCATGCTTAATCCCCATAACTTAAACTTAATAGTAACTTAAGTTGCTTGACAAAATATGTAATACAAATAAAGTGTCACAAAGATGAATATTAGCATGTGTCAATACTTCAAAGCTGGATTTTATGTTAATTTAAAAGGCACGTGCCTTTTTCATCAATAAGTTCCTAGCACGGGACCCTATAAAGTAAGAATTTACACATTAATATGACATCCCAATAGATATGCAAAATTTTATTTCGTTTATATTCATCTGTATCATCGTTTTATAACAGCGGTCGATGAACTCGTGTGTATGATCAACAACAATGGTGCAAAAGCGAACTCTAATATTATCTTTTGTCATTCAATAAGCTGTTTCTGTGAAGTGTTTGGACATTGTAAATCGATGTCTTTTTGATATTCAAATTAGGTCTCAATCGATTAGGTGGTGTTATGGCATTTGTATACAAGGGTATCTATAACGTTGACTACTGCTTAGAATAAATTGACAACAAAGATTTATTTCGACACTTGAAAGGTTCTTTTGGGTGAATTTAAAACTTTAACTTAATTTTTTCATCTTCGAATTAACGTTTTACTATGTAACAACCGAACATGTTAACCTACTTTCGAGTCCAAACCCAATTACTGGTATTAAGAAATTATTTACATTAAGATGCTATCTCGATAATCAACATAACACATCAATAGCTCCACACTTAATTAAAAAACACAAAGCGATTGCAATCAAAACGAACACCGTTTCAAAAGGTCGCTGACCTTATTAGCGGAACACTAGCGTTCGCGATTGTACACCATGTGTTCTTTTCAAACGTTGTAGTTTTGAAGTTGTAGTATTTATGTAGTTGTGACCACAGACACAATGTTCGGCCCATTATACCTCTATTGTGATAAATCTATGCTTATCAAAAGATGGCATTGAAAGGGTTTATGACGTCAGTAATTAGGATATCAATTCGTTTATTGGTTCGCGATAATGTGGGCGTGGCTTTTTTTTAACTTTACAGAATTGACAATGATTTGACATCATAAAAAAGAATTATGATTTCACGCAGTGACGTTAATTCACAGTATCTAAGATCGTTTGTCGAATTTATTATTAAGATTCATGAAATAAATTGTTTACGTAATAAAAATAATATTATGGCGACATTTTTACATTTCTGAAGCTAAAAGTAGAATTTTTATTTTGCAAGAGCACTGTAGGGGTTCGTTTTACACGTGGGGGAACAAAAGTTTCGGGCTGTTACGCATTACATCATAACAAACAAATTTCACAGAGTTAAAAGGAAATAAAAATTAAAATGGAGTGACGTAATTTACGTAATGTTTATTTTGGTTATAAGGAACAAAAGTTGCAAAACTTACATAATGTTAAAAAAAACTTTGAATCATGCTCAGATTGAGTAACTTGAAAAATAGTGAGGTTTTTAAAGATTTAAAATGCGATATATATTTTTTTTAAGATTTAAAATGCGATTTGTATTTTTTTTTTAAGTTTATAGATTTATTCAGTCTATGGCTATTTTTAAAATATAGAATATAAGTTGTAGTTTAAGAAAATAAAATTTAAAAAAAAAACATTGTTAAAAAAACACAAAACTAAAAACCAAACATTCAGCAATATAATATTGAAACTAAGACTTTAACGTTATGATAATAAGGTACCTATAGAAAATTTTGAGACTCGAAAGAATTCATAATCAATGAAATTCGACAAAAAACTAAACAAAGGTTCGTTTCTGCATAAAACAATTTATGTCAAAAGAAGAAAGAACGAAATTACCAAACGCCCACCAAAGAAAAATATCTTAAAAAATAATACTTAAAAAATATTTTAAAGAGATGGTATATTTCTTTTAGACATCCTTCAAACATATAAAAAAATCTATGGAAATTCGTTCATGGGGGGCTCGTTGAATGAATATACCTACTTTGGAATATTGAAAAAAATTTGAATATTGAATGCTAATTAATTTGAAATCTATTTCAAGCATAAGTTTTAAATAAACATAGTACATAATTACATTGCCGTATTTAATTTCATTATTGCGAGATTGTGGTTTGGCACGTTTTGGCAAAACAAATAAAGGTTATCACGTTGTCACGTTAAGTTAGCAGTGGCTCAAGATTATTCGTTAAACGATGGTGAAACAATGAAATTCTTTGCCCAATAAAAGAATGAAATGCCGAATTTTTGGGCAAAAATAGAATTTTCTTTTGCAAAAAGAGCTAAAAAGGTTTCTTATTTCACGTGGGGGAACGAAACTTCCGAACTGTTACCTCTTACATCATAACGAAACATTGAAATCAAGGTTGGACGAAAATAATAAAATTCCGGTGAGCTACTATTGTTTTACATTTTTAAATGTTTTTATTTTTGTAGTAATATTTATAATTATTTATTTATTTTTATTTTTATGTTCTTTTTCGAGCCGTTTGGGGTTAAAACCGTCGTTTCGTGGGATCCGTGTTTCTTTGTACTTTTTAAGGAATTGCTGAAACGGTCGTTTGACACTTTCCACTGAATGGCTGGCTTCTATCTTGGCCTGCGGCTAAGTATTGCCATCCAACGTAGCAATGCTGTCAGTCTTTTAGACGCATTTCCAGATGAGGAATTTTTTGACGCTATTGAATTTTAGTATATATATATTTTTTATAGGTTTGCTTATTTATTTAGAAAATATTACTAAGTACTCTCGAAACTTAAAAATATAATTTATTAATGTGTAAAATACATAATTAAGGCTCACGAGATTGTCAACATGTAGGATGTTTGTACAGCAGTCATTGTGTCGATAGTTGCTACAGCGAATGGCTTAATAGCCAAGAGCCTCCACCAACCGACATTTAAGGAGGCTCTCGTTAGGCGGCTGGATCAAGGGCTTGATTCAGAAATCAGTACTTCTGGACAAGGCTTGCATTATAAGGCGGTTTCTTTCAGCCATAACCGCCGGTAGATTGGACCCTGATTCCATTACCGGTGGGCCACTCTTATTTATATTTTTGTTTTTATATATATATATTTTCTTGGGTTCGATTCCCAGGTCGTGCAAAGTGTTATTGAGTTTTTCCTAAAGTAATTTCTCAGTAGCAGCCTCGGAGTCTGGATTTGTGCCCGGTTGATGGCAATAGGCTCGCCCCCTATTACATGGGACATAAAAACATAACTGGCGAAATGTGGGTGTACTAATACACCTCTGCCTTACTGTTCGGGGATTGCAGGCGAGATGTTATAAATATTTGAAAATGTAATTAGAAAATATAGGATAATAATAAATGTATTTCAATAAACTTTTAGTAAGTACAATTTTTCTTAAATACTACCTACATTATGTTCATGAGTGACAGACACAAAGGAATCTTATTACTAATATAAATGCGAAAGATGAGGGTATAAACACATTTTGTGAAATTGTGACGTAATATTTTCTTGATACTTTCAATAATTCCTGCATGTACAAAAGTATTATTTTTCCTACTATTCTGATATCTAGCTACCTAGTATGTACGTTTAATAATACGTCTTGTTCTTAGTATTTTAATTTTATTTTTTAGGTTATTTTAAGAGCATTTTTAATTCAAAAAACACTTCATTGTGTTTAAATTGAAACGTTGATAAAAATAATTAATCAATGCTGAATGAAATAACAACGAAGTAAAACAGCCCAATTGTCCAAAACAAGTAGGTTCATAATCAAAACACAAACACATTTTTTCCAAGAACACAAAAATTGTTATACCCGAGTTTTTTTTACCAAAAATAGAATTTTGTGTTGCAAGGCGAATGTAAGGTTTCGTGTTTTCACGTGGGGGAACAAAAGTTTCAAAATATTACCAATTACATCATAAAGAACAATTTCAGCAGGGGAAGGAAGAAAATAGAACGATCTGACGTAACTTACATAAGGTTTATGTCGGTTGTGTTGTTGTAAAATTGTTCAATAAAACTCACTTTTGTATGTGAATTCTCTGATTTATGATTAGGTTCAATTTCTGCGATGATCTCATTTATTTTAAATGCACTCATTCTGATATGTGTTTTTTTTAAGATCTCAATTATTATTAATTTATTTAATAAGGTTTAACATTAAATAATAACTAACAGTCAGTTTTGGATAAACTTACATCTCAAACTAATATTATTCCAAAATTTTAATTAAGAATATATTTAAAAATGTAATCAAACTTACACTACAAAGAACCAGTAATGACTAAAAAAAAATTTAAAATTAGATTCAATTTTTTTTTTTATTCAAGTATCAAAACTTGTAATTGCAAGAATATTGCTATAAATGTAAAGTACGACGTCAGTCCAATATTATTCTTAACTAGTTATCTATTTCAAAACACCACGCCTTATTTTCTTCACCGTACCTAATACGTATAAAAATTTTGATGGCGACATTTTTAAATTGTGAAGGCTAAAAGTAGAATTATTATTTTGCAAGAACAAAGTAAGGGGTTCTTTTTGCACGTGGGGGTGGAAAGTTTCTGTTACCAGTTACATCATAACGAACAATTGTAACCAGAGAGAGGAAAATAGAAGTGGTTGACGTAACTTATGCAATACTTTTATGATTGTGAGTTTAAAAACACATTGAAAACAAGTAAGGTGACTTACAATTGTGTAATTGAAGTAATTGGCGAAAATGTAATGACTTTAGCTTTAAATGAAAAATTAAATGAACGCTGAATTGTTCTTTGGAAAGATTATCTTAATTAAAAAAAGATCTAATAAAAGTTAGTACTTAATCCTCTTCTGTGCTTATCTGAATTTTGTGAAACTCGTCAGCACAACTTATTCTTATTCCGTATTTTGTATCGAAATTATGTATCATATATAACATAGCCATTAATTACGCTTCAAACTAAATAACATTGAGCAAAATCCATGGCTGATGAGATGACTTTTATATTTGGTGTGAAAAATTTCTTTTTTCTTAACGCGCAATGAAACGCAAGCAAAACATTGTGCCTATGGGTTCAATAAACAAAATAGTTGAAACTTAGATTATTAGTGTCTCTGTAACCATAATATTTCTAGATATAGTCCAGAACAAAGAAATTAAAGTATAAAAACTTTTTTTAAAACAAGCTTTTATTTAAATGCACCAAAAAATATTAAAACAAAATCGATGGGGTTGATCGTTGCATTACAGAATTCCTATGGCCACCTTCCAGCTCCATCATCAGCTCAGCTTTATGTCATCATAATATTGCATTGTCATTTATGATAAAATATACATTTGCGTGCTTAATTTTAGCAGAATCGGTTGAATTTAAGTATTTGCTTCAAAATTGAGTTACAAGATGCCACCCGAACAAACATAATTTCTTACAAAGCTTGTAAAAAATATATATTATATATACCAATGATAGGAATAACACGTAACTTTGGCTTCGTAAATGTCTTGTTACAACCGTTATACATTTTTGCACTATTCAAACAAGGTAATAAATAGCATCGTATATTTTCAACACAAGTTTATTCCTCAAACAACACGTGCACACATTTCGCAACAAATCATAAATATATAAATAAGTTACACGGCGCACCGAATTATTTCTGCCCTGAATAATTTTATACGCATTTTAAAATATCTTTTGAAAATGAACGTGGGATTTACGACGGTGAAACCCGTTCGAAGGGTGGTCTGCCCTTTTGGGCCCTCGAGACCCGTCAAGGGGTCCCGCGGATTCATTTTCTTATTTTTTTTTTACGTCTTGACAAACCCCAGCTGGCATAATACGACATGTTATAAATAAAATCGCGATTTTGACCCGTCACGCGGATAAGGGATGCTCTGTAGATTGGCGAACGTAACCCGTGTTTACTGCTCACAAAATTTTGTAGCAACCCTTAATTTTAAAACGTTAAAGGCTTTTTTCCTTTGGCAAGTTTTTGAAATAACGGTAAATGTAACGTTGTGTTTGTGCACTATGATTCGACACAGGATGTCCTGCCTGTTTTGCACCAATTATTATCATACCGAACCGGAACAGTTTGAATACGGGATAAGTAAGTTCCTAGAAATAATTGTATTGCTTTTGCAATATTTACGTAAGTATTAGGAACAATTTATCTGTAAGCCTAAATAAAAAAAATATATGAAAAAGAAAAATGTACATTTTGAACAGTAAATTTATCTTTGAAATAAAAATAGCTATAACACGGAACAGTCATAAGCTGTTCCTTGTCCTTTTGACATTGACAATCGGAGATATTTCAGGATATTCGCAGAATTGCGTTGCCATTTAAAGAATATCGACTTGCGAACTGGAATAGGTTGAGTCGGAGCTTTGAACTTACTTTTAGGTAGCATAATACCAAATTTAGTAATTTCACTTAATTTCCTACTTCAAATAAAAACCACCTGTCAGCCGTCGTGACGGACTATCAAATCCTTATTTTCAAATTTGGAACATAGTTTATCTTATTACATAATAAACTATTGAGGTTGGACATGATTTAACCAGCCAGTCTCTTTATTATCTTCTTGCACATAAAACCTTTAAAATTTAGAATATAGTTTATCTTATTACCCCTCTTACATAATAAACTACCTTAACTTTGCTAAACCAGCCAGAGTCGTTCTTAATTACTCAAGTAAACATAAAACCTTCTTTCTAATTCTACCATATTTTTTAATTTAAATTGTACTTTAATAGCTAAGCAAGCGTGGTGATCAAATATCGTTAGACATCTCAATGGGAAGTTGCCTTTTTCATGCTGTAAAATAAAATAAGTACTTAAGTAGGTAAGCATTATTAATAAACAAGTAAACTAAACCGATACCTTAAACTACATCATTTATGCTCGGTTTAATCTGCCTATAGGCATTGTACCTGGGTATAATGTGCATTCATCAAACGCATATCATTAGGGTTAGGTAAGCCAATTGTCAGATGGAACCCTTGTAGTTTGGACATGTTTAGTAATACGTGTACGGTAGTACGGTGTTGATGACCAAGTAAAAACTAAACTAAATCCACATGTCCACACAACTTGAATCCACAATGTATTTGAATGATTACTCTTTTTTTACTGTCAGGTTTATCTTCCGAAAACCATACTTAGTTACTAACAATCGTAATACCTACCTACCTTATTGTAGTGTAAACAATTGTAGGAGTATTTTTCTTTACTTTTTAAAATATTCAGTCATGCTACATATTCATGTAAAAGCAATATTAATAACCCGACAATTAACAAATCCCTACAATTAGTTCAACGACCCCCAACAAAAAATAAACCAGCTTCGCAATTTCTAATTGCAGTTCTAGAACCGCAACTGGCTAGTTTCTTCCTGCGACCCGTGGGAACCGGGGCCCAGGGGCCCTTCGATGCACCCCGCCACGCACCCCACTTGCGAACCACCTTGTAAATGGTTTCTGTACCGGTATGTTGAGAATGTTGTGTCGTTTTGATTGGTGTGTCTGCTTGAAAGTTTAATGGGGTTGAAAAGGAATTGGGTCATTATTTTTGTAATTATTTGTTTATTATTTTGTAGAAAAAAGTACAAACTGCTGTCGCTGGTTGCAACTCCGAATAACCTTAATGAAAATAGAAATAATACGTTAATTAAATCTTTAAAAATCAATTCTAAAAAAATGAAAAGAAAAAAACGATTTTTTGGTCTTCTTCTACTTTCTTTTTTATCGTGTGGGCAGTAAGGTCTTACGACCCTACATACCCTAGTGTTAGAGTTTCAAAACCACCTCAAACGCCTCCGACTTGGTTTGAGTGAACCAGTTATAGGCTGGTATAAGTCCAGGTTTCCCCACGATGTTTTTCCTTCACCGATGGTGATGGTGCCAGTGTGATGTGATGTGTAGTGGTATGTTTTTGGTTGTACGCATTAACTTCTATACTACTAATCCGATTCTGTAAATTCTTTCGCTAATAAAAAGCTACGTTATCCCCGAGTGTTAAAGTCTATATTTTATTATAAAACAATGACGCATAAGGAAACATACACGGACAAAGTTGCGGGCGAATACTAGTATAACATAAACGTAAATAGGTAATAATTTAATACGATACAATACTATCCCCAAAAATTAATCATTTACAAGTGCAAATGTGAAATGAATTTAAGTCGTAATTGCATAAATTAAAGCGACGTCACACCAAAAATATGCAAAGCATTTATTTATAACACACCAACACGCAGAAGGGTTGATAATTCGCAAGTTATGACGATCATTTACATGACAAATAACATAAATATTGACGCAATAATATTTCGTAAACAAAAATAATAATATAAAAGTTGAATCTCTGTCGTCATTCGTAAAAAGCCTTCATGTTTCACCAACATCTAAAATATAAAGACTAGCTTAAAAAATATCAGCTAAGTGCGAATCGGACTAGCATATGAAGTGTGCCGTACCGCCGTACAGTATTGAAGATTACAAAGTCAAGTCAAAGTCAAACTCAAAACATTTATTTTAATTAGACCATTTACAGGCACTTTTAAATTGTTAAGGAGTCGGTCAGTTAGTCCGAAAGCTGAAGCTAGTTGCTTGTTCCAAAACGGAGGTTGGCCTCTATGGTGAAGAACGAGCAAGAAACTCCACGGCACTCTTTTCAATTAGGTTTTTACAGAATACTGGTTACATTATTCTTATTGCTTCTACATGTGAAAACAATGATGATTAGTATAAAGCAATGAATATTACACAGGGTGCCAGATAATGAATGGATAACCTGGATAGGTAGAACTATTGACCATTCAGAAAACCAAATCAATTTAAAAAACCTAGACTAAAACATTATTTTTTTTCTAATTTCTAAATTATTTACTTTACTTAAATCTAAGCATTTGATGCCATTTCGTTTTTTTTTTATTGTATTATATATAAATAAATATTTTTTTTTAAATATGATGTTCAAAAAACAATATGATCGTCTTAGTAGATTCCTGCAAATTGTCTATGTCAGATGGACAAACAGACACACTTGTGCCATTTAGTTTTAGTTTCTAATTTTCTTTTATTCTGGTTGTTTTTTATTTTATTTTTATTATTAAGCTTGTAAATAATGTATATATTATTTAAATAATTAAACAGTTCAAATGACACACAAGTGAAAGACCATGATTAACATTTTCTTTGGTCATTAAAATAGAATGAAAATACTACTTTAATCTTAACTCTTTTTTATTCTTCTAAAATAAGGGTTGCGTTTTACATTCAAACATACAGAACCCTAAAAACGCCACATTTCGTTACACAAACACAGCTCCGAATAAGCAATCAAGTGTAAAATGAAATCTAACGAAACTAACGAATCTGCGTTGTTGCACCACTTTCGTTATAACGATTTGCGACCGCCACAATGTCGCAACGCAATAACGAATCGTTCGGTCTAACGTAATCGTAACGGCTGAACAAAAACCCAACTTCCGATTGAGGAAGCCGTAAACATGGCGTCGTATTACGCAAAGTTATTTTCTCAGAAAAACGTTTTTCTTTTATTTTTAGACTGTTATTTCAGAATGTTGTAATACTTTAATTTTAAATGGTATAACTGTTTATAGGTATGGCAACCTCCAGAACCGAGCGATTGTTATTTTGTTATCGCTCGATTTAGACATTGATGTGCGGATGAATAATTTTGATATTTTCTTTTTTTTTCATATTCAAAGTCGATGACGTGATGACCTAATGGTTAAGGCTGAGGGTTCAAAACTGGGCAAGCAAGTTTCTTTCTTTCTTTCAGTTATCCATATCCATACTGATATTTTAAATGCAAAGGTAACTGACTATCTGTCTTGCACGACTTAACCACTGAACCGATTTTGATGAAATTTGGTACATGGTAAGTTTGAACCCCAACAAAGGCTATAGGCTATTTTTTATTCGATTTCGCCTCCATCTGCGTCCGCGATAACAGATATTTACGTAAATGAAGTCGCGGTCAAAAGCTAGTAGTACTATATCTTCTTCCACACTACTGAATCCAAGGACAGAACCCAATGTATCATATATAATGACAACCCTATTGAATCAAGCCACCTCGCATTACGTACGCCTAGCTACCTGAACATACCATTATTACTTTTTACGACACATTACCAACAAAACATAGCCAGTGACCGTTGGTCAACCCTCGGGAAGACCAGTCGCTTCCTCGCCAGAATTACCGTAATTTGATAACCCTACTCGTTCTTCTACAGAACCGGTCACTATTACAAGTCATTCATTCGCAAAACTCACAATTGATCACTTGTACACTGCAAATTCTTTTATTAATCCCTTAGAATATTTTGGATCGTAAATTTCGATATAATGGTAACATTTCTTTAGATTGTTATCTAAACACGTGGTAAATTTATATGGCAGATGTAATATGTAGATTAGGAAAGGTATGTAGTACCTTGTTTAACTTGTTAATTGTGGTACAGGTTGAAGATAAGCTGATAATTTGCACCCCAAGTGTATGAGCATTTCTTGTGTAGTTTGCCAGCTTTTCAATTGAAGAACTCGCGGCAAAGTTGGCCGTGTCGGGAATTTCCGAAGGCGACTTGTATTACAGTATGGAGGTAATACAGTTTAATATGTCAGCTTTCATGTAATCTCGAGTTCTTGACAACTTTGCCTCTGGAAGTTCCGCGTTGCGTGCGAGTTGTAAAACACGGATTTCTTTGATTAAATAAGTTGTTGATTGTTAAGAAGAATATTTATGACATGATAAAAATGATAGTATTTTTGAATAATTACTTATGTCCTTTTTTTTGTAGTCAAGATTAAGACGAAGATTCATATGTTATCTTTTAGTCTATGGATCCATAGGTATTGGTGGCCAGTATCGTGATTTTTGACTTAAGAAGTCTGCATTCTTCAGTGCTTTAATTCTGAAAGTGGTAAGTGCCGCCATCTAGCTCTGTTCACTGCAGTTATTACAAAGAAACTGTATGTTCTAGTACAAAAATAAACCGCTTTTGTAGTCCTTACGCACATATAAATAAGGGCCACAAACATGAAGCACATAAACACACATAATGACATTATTATTAACAAAAGCATTTGATAATTTGAAACATCAAAAACTGATGCAGAGGTCAATAAACCACACCAATTTTTTGTTTACATCGGTAATTACAATATAAAAATTGATGTAAGCAACAATAGACCATATGATGTACATAAAGAAGGTGACCTTGGCTTGATTCATAATGATAAAAAAGGTTCATTTACATTGCAACTGTTGAATGAGCTCTATTGTGAGGACACGGCTCGCCCACATGCCACTACAAACTAAACTAGCAGGTGCTACATTGTTACATGCAAATTACGACTTTCGCTCTCGTGGGTACCTACTATACAATTTTTTAGGGATATTGGACCAGTTTTTGATATTGTTCGCGTCCTATTTGTTTAATTGTTAAGCTGGTGACAGACGTTCGAGCTTTGAAGTCGCGGTTTTAAATTTCGCGTCTCGATGTTCAGTGATTCACGATAGGTAGTCTGTTGCAGTTTTGAAGGATTCTCGAACGTGTTGCGAGAACACGATAAAATATTTCGGCTCACAGCTGACCTACGAACCGAAGTGAGTATATATGTATAAGCAACATAAAAAAAAAATAGTTTTTGTATTTTTTACTGCCTCGTTGGTCTAGTGGTCGCAAGCGCGACTGCTAAAGCTAAAAAGTTTGTTTGTTTGTTTGCGCCTATCTCTGAACCAGTTGGAATTAGTCGGATTGGCAAAAATGTTTTATGTTAGCCAGATTCATGAGGAATATAGGCTATATAGGCTACTAGCTTTTACCCGCGGCTTCGCTCGCGTTTGTTTAGAATTTGACAATCAATTCGGGCTGTACTCGGCTTGTTGTTCGGCCAGATCCAGAATTATTAAATACCTACAGACCAACAGACTGTGACTCATAAAAGTCCGTCGGCGTTCAGTTTGCATTTCTGCAAGAGAGGTCCTTCTCACCTGCGACTATTTTAGAGTTTCTGTCGCTGTAATGGCTGAGCTTGTTCTCTGAGACGAAGTTGTGTTTGATTGAAAAGGCGTCTCAGTTGCTCTTACAGCTCTCTGGCTTTCCGCTTGTTCCTCCAAAAGCAATTGCGTTTAAAAGGGCGTTTCAGTCATTCTCTGAGAAGCTTGGAGGGCGAACGGCTTGGCTCTCTAGTCTTTCCTGGCTTTAAGAAAATGTCTCATCAGCTCTCAAATTTACTTGTCGCTCCGGTTGTGCTTGCCTTCTTAATGCGGCATGAACGGAAGATTCCGAGGATTGAGCAGTAATTTTTGCTCGGGCTCGCAATGAGCTTTTGGTTGTGTGTTGGACCTGCGAGATATTCTAAAATTGAAAAACGTAACCTACCTACCCTCATTAAAACACACCGGAAATACCTCTAACGAAAAAATAAACAGTACTGAGGGACAAACTTAACTTTGCCGTTGAAAAACTGTTGTCTACATACATCGACATAGGTCACGGTTAGTTTAGCAACTAACCTCTTCCTTCAGTCAATCATCGACTACACGCATTAAACAAAGCAATTTTACTGTTAAGACAGTTCTGCGCTGTGATCTTATGAGGAGTTTCCTTTCCATATCTCCGAAGTTCATCATCAGATCATGACAGTATTTATTTGGGACCAATTCGAAAAAATAAACAAAAAAAGAATCATCCAAATCAATTTACAATTAGCGGAGTAATCGCAGAGTATGCTTCATTGACAGAGCGTAGGTTCACCTTTATTCTTCCATGCATCCTCTATGAATGCGTTTACACCTGTCAGTGTCATTGATGACAGTGTCAGTTACGCAGTTTTTCTGTATCCCTGACAACGTATATAAAGTGGGTCACAGACAAACGCGAAATGTTGTGGCGGCCGCGTCAATTGCAAATTTTAACAACCGGCCGCGTGTACTGCTTTGTAAAATGACGCCAAATATGGAAATTGTAATAGAAATAGTTGAATTTAAATAATAATTTAAATTTAACTCACACTTCTCTATTCCTAAGAGTAATATGCGATGCTAATGATAATATAGGTAGAGATAAACTATTATACCTTGGCGCTTCCCTCCATATTACCATTTCAATGTGTGTAGTCACATTCGTATGAAAGACTTTGTAAGTAATCGTCTTCAGTGGCAGGCTAGGATATTTTTTGTCAATTAATCATAAATAGCCGACCGCGCAAGACGACGTACCTCTCATTTTCATTGAGAATTTCAGTGCAGCGCCATACTAATAATAATGAGTAATTTTTGACGCCGCTAGTCGGACAACAAATCGCTGATTTGTTTTTGTCTCGAGAGCCGTCTCAATACGCACACATGCGTTGTGAGTATTTTTAATACTATTAAAAACACTTTCAAACGTTTTGAATTGTGGAAGGGCGCGTCATGTTACTGTAGTTTATCTCTACCTCACACCTCAAGTGTTTAAATAAACGGTTTTCCTACCTTTTTTCTTATCTTCTGAGAGGACTAATGAGTCATGAGAGTAATAAGACAACGTTACGGTTAACCATATTGACTGACGTCCGATTGCGACGTCCGATTGTCCGATTGTAGCACAATCACCACGCTAATGACACTTCAGGCCGCCACTGTGACCACGGTGGTGTGTTTTTGGAGCGTTAGGAGCCGCGGCCTGCGGTTTGCCGTAACCGCAAGTCCGTCCGTCTGGAAGCCACTTTATGCAAAATGTCAGGATACTCTTCAGCGGTTTTGGGCATGAAAAAGTATTAAGCAAACAACTTTCGTACTCCTAGGTTATTTACTTGAAACTGGTCTATCGACAGTCTAGACTCATAATGTATTACATGCTTAAACTTAAAATTTAATCATGATCCGATAGACACGTGGCGCCATCTACTGTCATAAGGACGTTTTTGTGATTTCCCTCGGGAACAGTACTTTTTTTCGGGATTAAAGGTACCCTATGTTCGTCCCTGTACACCTGGCAACGTATATGCAAAATTTCAGGATGATCAGTTCAGTGGTTTAGGCGTAAAATGGTAGCAAACAAACAAACAAACTTACTTTCACATTTATAATATTAGTTAGGATATAATATCACGCTTCGACTAACGTGAGCAGAGCAGTAACTAAAGGCGTGAGTTAACAGAGATGAATAAATCAAGCGGACGAATTCGCAGACAGAAGCTAGTATAGAATAAAATATATTTTTATATCTTCTTTTTACTTTTAGTATTATAACGAGTCAAAGTTTGTTTGTTAAGGGTTATCTCTAGAAGTCCGCATCCGATTAGTCGAGAACCATAGGCAATGGTATAATTTATGGTATGCTTGACAAAAAAATCTACAATAGAAAATATGCCACATTCACGAGAGCAATTAATAGAATCCTATTCTTTTCGCAGAATTTTGTTCAAGACACGACTGGCGGTTACCAGTGGCTAGGTCTGCAGCAGCACTAACGGCCACTTTTCATAATGCGATCTGTACCCTGACCGCAACCAATCAAGTATCAGAGTTTAAAACCTCAGGCTCTAAACTGAGCCATTGATTGGTTGTGAACAAGGATCAGATCGATCCCTGTTCGCTCAGCAAATCGTGCAGCGCCGCAGATCGCGTTACAGAAAACGGCTGTAAGACTTTAATTTTACTCCAAGATAGCAAAAATAGATAACAACAATCACCTAACATTAATAAACAACACTTAACTCACAATTATTCATATTCCGAGCCGTTTGTCCTGACGTAACACGACAAAAACTACGAAACCTGTTTGAAGTTCCAGTTTCAGACAGATAAATCGGTTCCAGAACTATTGAAGTCAAAACTAGTGTTATAACTGACAAACTGCTTGTTAATCGCCTTTGTTACTCGATATAATGTCTTGTATCGACTTAAAAGGTTTCACAGGCCGATTTGAATATAGAATCGGTGCACTTGCGTGAATTTTAGGGTCAAGACAAACAAACAAATGGACATTCATATCGGTTAAATGTCAATGTGTCCAGTCTTTCTTTCTCGTGACGTCACGTAAAGTATTATGGGAACTCGTACTTTTTATACAGAATACCGGTTTTTTGCATAGAGGAAACAGTTGGATTAATAATTGCATTTTCTTTTAAATCGTTTAGTTGACCGTTAACCGGAATTCTTGGTTCGTGTGACAATAGGTATGGGCAGTTATAAAAACCGTTTTTTATTTTTTAAAAAATATTACGCAGATGGTACCCGGACGCGAATAGGTAATAAGGTAGGTATAGGTAATAGGTAATAATAATAGGGGTCTGTGATACCTATACCCCTTTACCTTGAGTTAGGTACAGTCAGCAAAACAGAGAGGTATCCAGAGTCGTCAGATCTATGTTGAAGTTTTATTTAAACCGATGGATGTCTTCTATTGAAACTTAACTTAATTAATGGACTGTTTATTTTCTACTTTAAAATTAAATTAAATTTGAAAAAAATCATTGGTTCTTCAAAAAACTTCAACTATAGACGACCCTGACGACCCTGCATACCTGTCTCTTTTGCTGACTGTACCTATGATGTCCCTGCACGTGTTTGTACTAAGACAAATTGAACAAAAAAAAACCACGAATCGGTTTTGTCTCTTTGACCCTTGGTCATACAAAGACTAAATGTATAGTCTTCAACAATCTGATGTCATTTTAAGAACTGGCTCTTCGGTGTTGACTTTTAAATTCTGAAGCTGTTTTATGCGCTGTGTAGTAAGTACAACGCATCCATTTAATTTACAGTTTTATTTAATTATTCAAATGAGTGGGAAAAATGTGACGTCACATTTTATTTTTGTGATACCATTCTGTAGGGAATCATGTTATGTACAGCTCCTAAAGAGTATTTAATTGGTCAGTGTTATCAAGGACCCAATTCTCGTGATTAAAAACATTCAAAATTGAGTCGTAATCTCATCTAAACAACAATCAATATCAAAAACTCGTCAAAAACTTGGCAAACTGAGACCGAGATTAGAATGCGCTCGGTCTGAAAAAGACAATTGGAGACATTCAAAAATCTTATTAAAATCAAAGTCAAAGTTAAATACTTTACATAACATACATTACATCACGCCTGTAATCCCCGAAGGGTTAGGCAGAGGTGTACCCATTAGTACACCCACATTTCGCCAGTTATGTTTTTAGTCCCATGTAATAGGGGGCGAGCCAACAACCGGGCACAAATCCATACTCCGAGGCTGCTACTGAGAAATTCCTGATGGAAAAACCCAATAACACTTTGCCCGACCTGGGAATTGAACCCAAGACCTCATGCACAGCAGTCGCGCTTGCGACCACTAGACCAACGAGACAGTCAAGTAAATAATTTATTTAAACTAGGACATTAAAAGGACTTTTGAACGTCATACACAAGAAAAAAATAATTGAATCTAATTGTCTATTGGAAAATAATGAGTATTTGAGTTTTTACTCAGTAGGTACTCGCGTACTCTTTTAAAATCAATTGTTTACAATATTTGCATACAGAATCATACACTAAATCTCATCCAATTCAAATATTAGCAGTTCTATTATGAAATTCATGCAATCGCAATTACGATTCCCAGCAAACATGTCTCTGTCCTCCTAATGACGTTGGTTTAATCAGCTGTGATATAAATACATGTATATATTTGTAGGTAGATATGTAACTAACGCACATAATAAAAATGTTTGTAAAAACAGTTGCCGCTTGCTTATGTTTTACATTGTAAAATGTAAATAGATTCCTTTCCAATATATCGCTAGATCAGAAGAGAAGATGATCAGAATTACTATACTAACCTAGAATTTATAATAGCCCGTATTTAACCTTATGGATCTCAAATCAAGGCCTCATTTTATTAATTTAAAATCTCTTTATTCGGTAGATACATGGAATCAGGGGGGAATTCCAATAACATTTATGTACGATTGCTATCTGATCTCAGTGTCGATCTGATAAAAATACCTTTAATTTACTTTTTCACCGATTGTCGCTACAATTAGTTTATGACTAGATTTTGAACGGTTTTAGTTAGTATGATTGGTTTTCATATGTCACCTTATCAAATTCTTTAAGATGACAATAAGTAGTAAGTAAAAGTAAAGCCTTCTGCCTTTCGTTAACAGAACATCGTGACCATATCATTCAATTACTAAAACAAATTGTAAAATTAAGAAAATGCACAAATTCAATCCGATTCTAATTGATTATTCTTATATTTATCTACCACCAGAAAAGAGAATGAAGTAGACCACTCTTTATTACACACCACGTAATTAGAGAAAGATACGAAACGAAAATTAAATCGGCTTGTTAAATAACAATTTGTGAGAGAAAACGAAACACATTATAAAAACCATCCGCAACATTGCACAGTCATTGTTCTGCGTACACTAGAAACAGAATTTCACAAACGTCAATTAATATTAATAGACACCTTAGCTAAAATTCTGGTAAGAAAAAACCGCGGGACCAACACCGACTCTGTTTTTATTATATTCCAATTAAATATGGTTCCGTACGAAAATAAATTTACGCACCCACATTGCAGGATAAATTCCTATTGTGGGGCAACGTTTAATTAAAAACTAGCGACCAGTCCTGTCTTCGCACGGGTTCAATGTAGATACATAAACCTTCCTCTTGAATCACTTTATCTATTGTTGAATACCGCATTAAAATCCGTTGTGTAGTTTAACCCTATTCTTGTCACGGTGTATAATTTAATACGTTGTACTTTTCGAAAATCTAAGACGTAAACGATAGAAAACTAAAACAAAAAATATGTTTGCCAAAAATAGGGTTAAAAGATTCTAAGCGTATAGACGGCGGCCGCGGTGGGAAGGGACTGTATTTTATACTTTGTAGAGATTAAAAATATAACCGTTATAATTCACGAAATTCACAGTAATGAAGACGAGTACAATTTTGCATTTTAATAAGACAAGGTACCTTGAAATCTTGCTCCACACGTACAATTATTGCAAAGAAACATCAAACAAATTGAAAGGAAAATTAATTGGTTTCAAATATTTTATAAGGAACCTTCAAACACTCGTAGAACGTTCACGGGTCTTTATAATCGTTCGGTTGTGACCTCAGCAGACGGCGCGGTCGAATCCTCGAAATTAAAAAATGCTCACTCATCATCAATCAAACGGGCTCGATTCCATCAATATAATTTACTTTTTGTAGTTTTTACCCGAAAGCGCCCTCCGTGACTCGCAAGTTGGGCCCGCCAGGTACGAGCCGTGTACCCCAACTCTAATAATAAGTTCTGCCACGTGGATTCTAAGTAATACCTAAAATCCATTTCTATAATTGATTTCTATTTCGAATTGAAAGCAAAACTTCTAATCACTTTTAATGTATAATTTCCATTCAATTTTCCTTCTAAATACTCTTTTTCGTTTTACGTCTTAGAAAATTTTCGTGTTCATTCGTTTCGATGTTACCATTGCTTTGTTCCTTAACTTCGGGAAACAGGGTTTTCGTCCTTCGTTTATTTTTATAACAATTTTTATTTAAAGAAACTCTGCTAGAATTCCTTGAACTTCGAAATATCGAAGAATGTTTTTATAATTTTTATAAATAAACAAACAAACGATACTTCCGAATTATATGTAATTATAGTAATAATACTAGCCTAATTTTGTCCCTCATTATAGCAGAGACTTCTTCTCATACTACCATTACAGAAAATAGTACAAGAAATCAGGGGGCTTCTTCTGGGAGCGGTGAATGCTTATGGAAATCCTAGCCATAGGCAGAGGTGGAACACTGCGGTGGTTTTAGCCGTTAAGAGTCCGGCATGCCCCTCCGTCACTCCCAAGACGGAGAAAGTCCACGAGGATTCCTACCGCGATCAAAAAAAAGAAGGGGACTACTTCTAAATTAATTTAGAAGTAGCCCCCTTCTTTTGTTTAGATTGCGACCGTTTCCTTAAGAAAATGGTCGCAATCTAAACTCAGTCTCAATCTATCAAAAATGCATCTAATTTACCTAATTTTTTTTACATTAACTGTCGCATGCCGAATAGTAAAGTATGGCTGAATAATTTATACAGTACTATATAACAAATGTTGTGTACCCATATTTGCTATTAAAGTTCTATTCTATTCTATTCTTAGATGAAATTGAGACTAGATTTGGAACGTTAATAGAATTGGCCTTCAGGTCGTCAGTCACCTAATACTTTTATAAACCATCCAAAAACGTACACAAAAGCCGGGAATCTAAGTCAAGTGAAGAAAACCTGACGCTAAACAAAGGCCCCAGACCCGTCGGCGGTTAGCAACAGTTCAGCGTGTTATCGCTACACATTGCACGTGGCCCAGGCGTACCTAAATAGAACTCCTAGCGGTAAAACCTTTACGTATGGCTACTAGGCCTTTACACAAGTTTTGAACAAAACGTTTTTTTAATTGTGTAATTCTTTATTCGTTTTCGGCCTGCATTTTTTTGTATTTCTTTTTTTATACTGTTTATTATTTGTATTCTCCGAAGGGTTAGGCAGAAGTGTACCCATTACACACACATTTCGCCAGTTATGTTCATGTCTCATGTAATAGGGAGCGTGCCTATTGCCTTCAACCGGGCACAAATCCATACTCCGAGGCTGCTACCGAGCAATTCCTAATGGAAAAACCCAATAACACTATGCCCGACCTGGGTATCGAACCCGAGAAAACATGCTCAGCAATCGCGCTTTGCGACCACTAGACCAACAACAACTGTTTTAAAATAAACAAAAGCTACACGTTTGACCCCTCGCTCTTCAGTCATTCCACGCATCGTCAATTCATTAGCAGTGTTCAACTCAGAACCCATTGTCTTTTCTATCTCGATCCACGTGCCGAAATGGTGACGCACTAGTGATCTGACCCCAACCGTACACCAAAAAGCCGAAGCCTCCAACACAGCAAATTAAACTTATCTATCGATGCATTGTCAAAATATGTTCGATCGGAACCGTTGGCGCGTTGTACGTAGTGGTGACATGTCGAAACAGTTTCGGCCGTGGCGCTGGCAGTAATCGGTTTTCTCCAATAAACGCCGATTAGACTCGCTGGCGTCAGCACGCCCGGGACCAGCCGGATACTGTCGGGCGCAACACTATTTTGTTTATTAACGCTCGTGTAGAGCTTTGGTCCTTTTAGTTCATAGAATATTGGAAGCTTGTGGCCAGCACTATTAGTTTTCGATTTTTGAATTTGAATTTCGAAGGTTCGTTTTTGTTTCGGCTTCATTTGTTTTATTCTCTTTACGAACTACGAGTATGGGCGCTGTATGTTTTCTTTGGCACGTTTTGCTAAAGTATATTCTCTTTGAAGCATTTCAACCTGTGAAATATATTTTCAGAAATTAATTATTACATTTACAATTTTTAGGTTGTTTGACACCCTGAGTGCCAAAACGTACTACGAAATGCTCATTTTTTAGTACGTACCAAATAAGTACAAGTTTCGTAAAAATCATAAAATGACTCCTTCAGCCCAGGGCGGGGCGGAAGGGACTGTCAGACTTTTACTGACTAAAAAACCACCCTGTTCCTTCTGTTGCCCTTTACGTTCCGGGGCCCCGGTATCCCGTTAAGACGTCCCGCAACCCCGGCAAGCGTTGGCCCCGTCGGGGGCCTTTGTAACCTAGCTTAGGTAATATTCTCATTACAATTAGGTGTGTTAAAAGCAGATCTGAAAGAATAATTAAAACATCCAAAGCACTTTGTTATCGAGCGTACACGCTCTGGTCGTGACCAGACGGCGATTTCAATTATTATCTAGAAGTCGTTTCACGAGCTCGCACTGTAGCACTTTTAATCATTCTCTTATCCTACTTTTAATAAGAATACCGTTTTTCGTGGAGTAAATATAACAGCTTATTTTCCAATACCTACCACTTAAACTTCAACGTTACTTAGTAGTTAATAACAACCTTTGGTCACAAGGACATAAAGTTGAAACCACAAAAAATCGCATCTCAACTTATGGCAGTCGTTAAATGCCGACAAAAACTGAGTACTTGAAAACTTGCAGGCATACGTCACAAAATTAACAGCAGGGAACTTTGTTTACATACTGTATTAAAAATAAAAAAGATTATTTCGACTTTACACCTCATCTTGGAGTAAAAAACACAACATTCCATCTGTCTTCTCTAAGCCTTCCAAAACGATAAATAAACACTAGTCGAGCTCTCGTGTGGAGTAACGCTCAGAGTTCTATTATTGAAGTGCTCGCTAGGATGTCGAGCGGACTGTTTCAAGTTTGTTTTCATTCTCGAGTGCGTCAAATTGAGGATTTTTAATCTAAATTAGAGAACAGGAATTGGTACGACATTTGAGTACAAAAAAACCATTACAGTCTTTTTTAATATTACTTTTTTCATTCATATATATACCTATATTTATTAAGCTTTCACTTTTAATCGGTTAATTAGCTTAAAATTTTTCGATTGCTCACATAACATTACGGCTGTTATCTCTGAAGAGTTGGGCAGAGGTATACCCATTGTTATTAGTACACCTACATTTCGCCAGTTATGTTATGTTTCAGTTAAGTCCCATGTAATACCAAGCCTATTGCCATCAACCGGACACAAATTCAGACTACGCGGCTGCTACTGAAAAATTCCTGAGGGAAAATGCCAATAACACTTTTCCCGACCTGGGAATCGAACCAAAGACCTCATGCTCAGCAGTCGCGCTTTGCGACTACTAGACCAACTAAGCAGTCTCGATAGCTCATTTAAAAAAAGTGAACAGTCGTGTATAGCAAATCATTCCTCCCTAATGAATGCTTAGATCGTACTGCTTTTGAAACTGTCATGAGAACCCTACTCAATATCTTCGATATCTTCAAACTTTCTGATCCTCAATTTAATCCAGCGCACAGAAGTCCTTACTACCAAAGCAACTTACTCTTAACTTACAAAATACTCGCGGTGTAGCGGCGCAAAGTCGGCCCGAGGTGACGGCGCGACTCAAAGCTTCGACAGGCGTCCAGTGCGGCTCATAATTAAGAACGGTGACTGTTGAAAAATGGCTGCCGCCCCCGGCCCGCCGTGAATAATCGTTGTAATTACGATTCGGAATAATTTCCAGCCAGTCATAGCGATGCTATCGGTAGGTGTCGACGGCTCGTTACTTGCACGCACTGAAATCACTACGTTCGTGGAATTGCGATTTTCTTTAGTAATAGGACGTTTCGTTCCGACTATTGGAAGGTCTGTTTCTGTTTCTCTTCAGTTAGTTGGGCTAAGCTTAGTTCTCGCTTTTTGCTGCACTTCAAATGAACACTGTGCTCTAATAAAAGTTCCCAGAAATGTGAACATTCTTCGAATAATATAATAATACGACGTTTTGTTTCGACTATTGTAAGGTCTGTTTCTATTTCGTTTGTGGAGGTTGACTGCCAGTCTCCCTCTCTTCAGTTGGGCTAAGCTTAGTTCTCGCTTTTTGCTGCGCTGCAAATGAACACTGTCACTGTCCTCTATATTGAATGAAGCATTCTAAGACCTTTTCTACTATTGTTTTGTTTTCTGTAGCTGCTAATTAATCAATGAACAGTAACATATATTGTTTTATTTTAGTGCGGTAGGTGAGTGAGAGAAGTGAGTTAGCGGGCAGAAATCGTCACGTAAGGAAAAAGCGTTATGCCTCCTTCAGTCGCCTGAAGGAGACATAACGCTTACCTCCCTCCTCCTTCCCCCTCCTTCTGTCTCTCTGTTTCTATTATATACGGCTGCGTATGTGTGTGCGTGCATGTTTGGACTTTCAAGCAGCAAGCATTGTGCACGGCTAGCTGTACAACTTCAACGCTAATCACGTGTAAATTTTATTTGAAATTGTTTTTGTGCTATATCAACCTCAAGCATAATATTTGTAATATATATTTTCTACGTTTTCAAAGACATGTTTGTTTATGCTATGACTTACTAATAAGACAATTACCTACTTCAATAACTACTAAACCTACTTACATACTTGTAGGTACACACCCACACAATATGCAAATCTCACTATTATCACACACATTACAACCAATGATCGTAAACGTCGATATAACAATAGTTATGATGCTACAATGACATTTATCTCATAACAACTACGTATCTGAACTTCATTTTTCACTGACGTGACATTTTGATGGTTACTATAAATTATAGAGTGAATATTTGAATTTCGAATTTTAGAGTTCGTTTAAACTTTGTATTCGTGTTTCTTTTGTTTTTTATTTTTCTTCTATGTATAGAAGTTATCAACATATTATAAATGTCTGCATTATAACATTTATAACCTACGAGTACGTACGTTTATAATTGACTAGCTTCTGTGCCTGACTTCGTACGTGTAGTTTTTTTTCACCCGTTTTATGTTACGTTCTTGGTTACTGTTTAGCTCCCGTAGGTCGTAGCGTGATGTTATGTAGCCTGTACCACTCCTCATGAATATAGCTATGATATACATAAAGAAATTTCCCAATCCCATACGTATTTCCAGAGATTAGTGCGTTTAAACAAACAAACAGAAAATCTCTTGAGCTTTATTACATTATATTTTACTATTAGATATTTAGATGAGAACCAACCAATTTTCTCACACAGTTGTCGTTAACTATCTTGATTACTTCTTTTGCTCTAAGGCGCTTTGCACACGGAGCAACTTTTGCAGCAACTGGCAACTGGCAACTTTCTGGCAACTCGCTGTTTACATGTAATTCAATTGGACTGCGCACACAGAGCAACTCAAGTTGCGAGTTGCGGCAATCGTCAACAGTTTTCAGTTGCGGCAACTAGCAACTTATTTAGTTGCTAGTTGCCGCAACTAGCAACTGTCAAATATTCGATTTCACACCCTCCCTCCCTCGCCCTGTGCCCGGCACAGTGTTGCCATTAACTTAGTGGTTTTTCCCACTAAGTAAAAACTTCTTTTTGGGGTAATGTGTAAAATTCTATTATAAAATACTTCTTGATATTCCCCAACTAAATGAGAGAAAATTTAAACCATGCATAAAACGCACACTATCTTTTCAAGCATTATTATAAGTTAGATGATTATATCACGGACAAAAATGTTTGGCTAAATGCTAGTCCTGCTCCACAGCCACTCGGGCTCACTAAATAGGATTGTTTTTTAAGAGAATGATGTTTCTTACCCCCTTTTTTGTCGACCTGAATAACTTGTACCGTTATCAGTACGATTACTTTTTCTTTTTTTACATACTACAGTCATCTAACGGATAAGTACACTGAAAGTGTTAGTATTGTAAATTTATTTCAATTTTGTTTTTGTAAACCATCAACCTAAAACCTGCCAACTAAAAAATTCACAAGCCACCAGATACAAATTCTGCCCACCAGATGGAGGTCCCAATCCACCAGATCTAATGGTAATACCGCTTAGTTTGCAACACTGCAACTCGGCTAAAAAAGTTGCTTACGAATTGCCAAAAAGTTGCGGCAACCGGCAACTTTATGGCAACTAGCAACTTTTACAGGAAACTTTTAAAAAGTTGCCAGTTGCGGCAACTTAAGTTGCTCCGTGTGCAAAGCGCCTAAAATTGCTACTAATGGCTCTAACAACGGACCTTCAAGAAAAAACTGTCACAAATACTTAATATTAATACGCGAACATAACACATAATATACTTTGAAGTCATATATTTTGTTTTTTTTTTTCCATTAAATTCATGTAAGTTTTGCCATTAATCCCAAAACAAATAGTTACTTATTAAGTTGACTTCAATATCATTTAAAGTTCAAAGGTCAAAATGTAATAATACATAATTACTGGTTACTTAACAAGCTACCTTCAATCATTTTAGTACCTACTTAAGTCGTCTCCTTCAGTTGACTTTGGGCAAAACAGTGATAATTCAATTCAGTTCAATACTGAACCATTTTACCAATAGAGTAAAAATCTTTAATAGTTTACTCTTTACAACAAAAAAAGACAACCGTACACCTAACATATCTTCACGCCTGTAATCTCAGAAGGGTTAGGCAGTGGTTTATCCATTAGTATATCCACACTTCGCCAGTTATGTTTTAGTCCCATGTAATAGTGAGCGAGCCAGGTGCAAATCCAGACTCCGAGGCTGCTACTGAGAAATTCCTGACGAAAAAACCTAATAACACTTTGCCCGACCTTGGAATTAAACCCAAGACCTCATGTTCAATAATCGTGCTTTGTGACCTCTAGAACTAAGGCTTTCTACACACTGGCGACCATGGCCGCGGCCTGGCCGCTTAGTGCGTGCACTGGCACTGGCAGATATATCGGCTAGTCACTAATCGCGTTGCATCCGCGGCCAGTGGTGGCAGCTAGTCGCTGGCCGCTAAGTTCTTAGGGGCTCAAAGCGAATGCTTATAAAATCCAGAACTCACAGGCCACCGCGACCTGGCCACTGCGACCTGGCCGCCGCGACCATGGTCGCCAGTGCGTAGAAAGCCTTATACATATGTCACTTCCACGTTGACTGCCTCGTTGGTCTAGTGGTCGCAAACGCGACTGCTGTGCATGAGGTCTTGGGTTCGATTCCCAGGTCGGGCAAAGTGTTATTGGGTTTTTCCATCAAGAATTTCTCAGTAGCAGCCTCGGAGTCTGGATTTGTGCCCGGTTAATGGCAATAGGCTCGCCCCCTATTACATGGGACTAAAAACATAACTGGCGAAATGTGGGTGTACTACTTAATGGGTATTACACCTCTGCCTAACCCTTCGGGGATTACAGGCGTGATGTTATGTATGTATATGTCACTTCCAATATCCTCTACCCTCATGCCTGTACCTAGTTCAATTGCATGACCCTCCAACCAGATGCAAAGATAATAATTAATATAAGATAATTCAAATCCTTTCACTAATTGCTTAAATCTGGCCCGGAGGCGTGTCGGTTGCGCCACGTTGCGTCGCGTCGTCGTGGGTAGATTTAATTACCTGTAAGTACTTAAATTCTTTTTTTTTGTTACGTCATCAACACCGCCTCCAACCACAATGGTGTTTACCAGTTACGGTTCTCAAAATTGTTTATTTTTTATTTTTTTATTGGGCGCGGAAAATGATTCCCGTAATTAAATTGATGGGACGAAAAAACGATGAACAACAGTGGTTTTGGGTAACTTGTGAGTGATTTTTTTTGAGTTTTATGTGATTTGATTAAGGTTGACTTTTTAATAAGCTGACGGTTTAAGATGTTACCGGTTGTGTGCTAGATCACATTTTTATTGATCTAAATATATAAAAGCGAAAGGTCACTTACTCACTCATTCACTCACTCATCACGAGATATAGAAAACCGCTTTTTTTTTTAGGTGGTAAAAGTCTTCAAATGTCTCCTTCCGCCCTGGGTGGGGCGGAAGGGACTGTCAGACTTTTGCTGACTAAAAAACCACCCGGTTCCTTCTGTTGCCCTTTACGTTCCGGGGCCACAGTATCCTGTTAAGACGTCCCGCAACCCCGGCAGGATAGAAAACCGCTTGACGTAGACTTGTAGTTAGTAGACGTCCGCTAAGAAATGATTTTCTAAAGCAAAATTTAGTTGAATATAAATCTCAATCATGTGTGTGTCATGCCACTAACTGCACCAATTTCAATTTAAATTTTTCGTATGTACCTATTGAGGTTAGGTTAAAATAGTCCGCTGGTATCATATAAATATTCCACATATTTTCTAGCTACAGTAATTTTGACCAAACTATTTAACAAACTCACAAAAGACAAAGTATTATAAACCCTTTCTTTGTTCAATAGAGTATATTTTCTTTAACAACAAAATCAATCCCAAGATATCTCCTATTAAGAATTATACAATACATTGCAATGCATTTGAACGTATGACGTAACAGATACATGAATAAAATCTCGATCATTTTATTGGTTCGTGACGTTAAGTGGACAGGTACCTATATCTCTTTTGAAGTCCTCACCTTCCGAATGGCACCCACTGTTGTTGTTAACCTTAGACCTCTAAAGACTGGGGTTATGCAAAGGAGGCTCTTGCAATAGCTTTCTGCAACCTTTAAAAGATCATCAGTCGATTATCTTGTATGTATTTCATGAAATACTGCCTGCCTACCTGCCTGCCTTGTACGGTGTCGTGGTCATAAGCGCGACTGTTGCAAGTGTTGTCCTGGATTTGATTTTCAAGTTTGGCTAGCGTTATTGGGTTTTTCCATTACGGATTTCTCAGTTACTACTGCCGGATCCCGGAGCCAGGAGTTTGGAAGTCGGTGGTGTGACATCCCCGTGAATTTTAATACTCAAAATTAACTGGATAATAATATTCCCTAGACCAATTGCTGCCACGGCGGCCAATCTCAATAAGAGAAATGAGATATTATAGTGCACAAGTGTGTGCGCAAACACTGGTGCGCTCCCCGCCCTACCCTCACTCTCATAGTCCGATGAGAAGGAAATTGCAGCCACGAGACCAAAGGAGTGGGATTTATTTTAATTTTTCTTGATTTAATACTAATTTGTTTTTTGTGAGCATTTGTAAACAAAAATTGTACGTTACATGCGTCTCTTTCGCGGGAATAAAAAGATTTTCTTTCATTTCTTTTTTTTCTAGCAGTTAGTTAGCTGCATAATGTAACCAGCATCACATTACACGGAATAACATCACAATATTCCGTCGAGAGTACCTCTAACCTGAGCAACACAATACTAATTCTGTCAGGAACTAATCGTGGCTGGCTGATGGATGACAAAGGTAATTGCCGACGTCGCGACTCAAAACACATTACACACGATTTTTCATTATTTATTCTGGACAAGCAACAGTTCTAGTAATCGAAGCTATTAGAGGTTTTTTTGAGGAGGTTGGTTTACTGGATGTTGTTTGAGGTTTAAAGTTTAATTGTTAGTTTTTGAGGTTGTATTTGTGAAAGAAAGAAAAACTGTTTATTAACGCGAAAATGACGCATACAACGTAAAAAGAAAAAAATTAAAAAAATACAAAATAGCAAAGTAGAAACAAGTTTATATGTTGTGGATTTTTAACGTTCCTTGGGTATGTTTTCCTTAGTATTAATAATAATAATGCCATCTTATTATTGTCCCAATGCAAGGCAAAAGCCTCTTCTTATATAGAGAAGACATGAGCATTGATCACCACTCTTGCTCAAGGCGGATTGGCGATTTCAGACTTATATTAGTGAAGTTCAGGTTTTATCACGATGTTTTCATTAAGCTATGTCTGTGATGTCCAAGAGAGAGTTATAAATTACCTACATAGGAGTTAAACTTTCCCGGCATCGAACCCGCAACCTCACGTATGAGTAGTGGGCGCCTAAACAACTGTCATCCACTCACTGTCACTGTCTGTCACTGTCATCTGTGATTCATAATTTACAAAAACATTAAAGTAACATCTTTATTCAAAACAAATCAATTTTACTCACATTAATTTAAATTACAAACATCTGCAAAAAAAATCTGCTTCCACTAAAGCTTTGCAGTCAAAGACAAAATATAAATACTCAAACAAACACAACAAATAAAGAACAAACAAACAAACAATGCCACTTCCAGCAGATCTATACAAACTGTTCACAAAATCAGGTAGCGCCGGCCGTCTACAGTTATTAAGATGAACATTTAAAATGAACTCTTGTTATAATTGAGTTATATACAAACGCACTATAGCTATTACATATCGTAACATTTAAATGCATAATACATGCATTTTATGACTGTCAATTAATTGGTATAATAAACTCTAAGATTTGAATTATATTAAGTGCTAATTGCTTGGTCATTCAACACATAATATATAATATATAAGTCAGAGATTCCCAAAGTGTGTATCGCAACCCTTGGGTGTCGTAGAACTATCCTGACGGCGTGGCGTCGCGTGATGGTTTGTACAAATCACACTGATTGTAGTACAGTCATTTTACTGTAACATTACAAAACATCAATGTAATCCCCGTAGAGCACAGATGATAAGTACACCCACTTTTCGCTAGTTATGATTAAGTCCCATGTAATAGGAAGCGAGCCTATTGCCATCAACTGGGCACAAATCCAGACTCCGAGGCCGCTACTGAGAAATACCTAAGGGAAACACCCAACAAGACTTTGCCCGACCTGGAAATCGAACGCAGGACCTCCTGCTCAGCATTTGCGCTTTGGGACCACTAGACCAACGAGGCAGTCAACTGTTATTGTTATATTCTTAATAGAATAGTAATTATTAAGGACTTTGAAGTTTTATTTGATCAATTAAAAATAGAGAAAGCAATCTTATTGTCTATTAGCACTACACACATTATCGCAAAAAACAATCACTATTATTAATTTATTATTATTGTTTATGTAAAGAAAGTCATAGTATAAAAAAGGTTGGGAACCCCTTGTATAAGTAATGCTATGAGAATGGTGGCTATAAAAATATAAATCAATTACAGACTGAATCCCGAATTAATATAATTTAAACAAACTGTTGACGGCTTTTACTATTGAAGATGGTGGAAGTTGATAGCCCTGTCGGATTAAAGTAATAAGTTTGTGTCTATGTTTTAGAGTATATAAATATTGATTTAGTGGCACAGTACAACAAATAAAGCTAGTGTAAGGACTATAGTATAAATAATACTAACCTACTACTGTCCCTCGGCTTAGCAAAGGCCGCTTCTCATCCAAAGAAGGCCACGCGCTCTTAGCGTATTGGCGATTTCAGACTTATATTTATTAAAAGTCCAGGTTTCCTCACGATGTTGTTCTTCACCGATTTCATCGATGTCTAAGGTTTAAGAAAACTCAAATGAATGGGACAAGTCATATTAATATTTGTCCGGTATCGAACCTGCAACCTCACGGATGACAGGTACCTGCTTTAACCACTGGGTCATCACGACATACGACTACGATACTGCAGTATGATAGTATAAGTATTAAATATTTTACGAACACGTAAAAACAAGACATTAAATCAAGTAAACAATAAAAATATCTCAGACCTTATAAAAAAAACAGCACAAAGTAATTGAAAACAAGTAATAGGTACGTAGCTAAGACAACTTTAATATGTGACATTCCACATGATTACATGTCAAGTTAAACAATACGTTCTCACGGGTTAATGAACGTGAATTTCGGACATGTGCGTAATAATTTAATGATATTCAGACACATTGTACACGTGAAAGTAAATCATTCCCACACTCCTGTGCAAGAAACTAATCATTTTATTAAATGAAACGTGTAGTTGGGAAACGTGAGCGCCATTTTTCCACGCGTTCCAATTTCAATTATTTTCAAATTGCTTGTTTAATGCGTTCTTTTTTTTCAATTTAGTTCGATGAATCCAAACCTCTTTTTAATCCGTGTGTTTAAAAAAAAAGTAACCTGTTGCTGAAAGTTTGTGGCCAAATTTGCCAAGTGGCAGCCGGCTGGCCAAGTGGCTGTGTCTGTCAAAGGATTGAGAGCCGTTGGAACAGACAAGTGCTTAAGTGGATATTGTGAATCAGTAAACGCAGCGGGGTAGGTCCCCCTGTCTAGATTGGCCGACGACCTGAAAAAGGCAGATGGGTATTGGATTTAGTGAAGACCATGGGTTGGCGAGATCTTGAAATGTATCATACTAAATTGACTGCACGTGGTAGAAATTCTGTACGTTAATCAAATTCACATTTTAAGGCATTATTTAATGGATTGTCTTTTATGATCAAATAAATATTCACGAGAGTAAGGCAATAGTCTTAATCACCTACGATTATTCACATAAGATAATTAAAAATCTAGTTAATTACCTTGTTCTAATAACCCAATCAAGACAAAAGTCTTTCAACCATTTTATTGAACTAGATTGGAAAGCAATTGATCAAAGAAACCAAAAACAAATTCAGTTGTTCAAGTATGAATTACGATGTCACAAGTTTTGTTCACCCGATAAAGAGACCCGAAGCCAATAAAACCACAAAAGAAATGAAAAGGCAACGAGAATTTCTCACAGGCCAAGTGAATTTCAACTGTAACGTCGTTAATAAGTCAAATGTGAAATATTGGTCGATATTCGAATGGCGATGAGTGGCGACCTCGCTTCCGAAAACCATCACAGTGTCGACCACAGCAGAAACAAAAAGGTACACGCCGCCGGCGCGCTTCCGATTGCACTGCCAACGCTGAAAAATTACACGAACAACCCCCAACAAGGCGGGTTAATATATTACTTGTGCTCACTGCATTCGGTAGGGTTTTACCTGATGTTCTTTTTGCGAAATTCTAATTTTATCGACTGTGCTCCCCGTTCGGTCTAGCTATGTGTTCAGTGATATAGTAACTTCCTTAGTTACTGTGTTTGTGTATTTGTCATATTCGAGTCAACTTTGTGATTGCTGTAAAATAGGATTTTAGAAATCATCGCACGGCATTATGAATTTGATTGACGCTTAACGCTCTAGTAACAATTGAACACTACGTTAGCAAAACGTTAAAAGTTTCACAACGGTGCACAAAATATACAGATTTGTTTATGATGAAGCTGTTATGTTTTAATTATTGATGTGCTTTATAACGTTGTCAAATCCAGGATAAGATGTCAGACATAATGGATGATGATAGTCTCACAAAACCCCGCTGCAATTTTTCAATGAGCGTTAATGTTTGCCATCACAGTGTGTCCGAAGCGTCCTAATGAGTTTGCCCACCACAAATCTTTCGTAAATGCACTAATTTTTTTCAAGTAATTACGACACACCTCGGGACGTCCTTCAGCCTTCCGAGAATGAACGAAGAACGAGCATGACTATGTAAAAAAAATCTCCGACAATTAGGTACAACTTTGTTGTCGTAAATGTTATAACGTTCGGGGAACGGAACGGTGACTTTCTTTTGTTTTGCACGCATCACTCCCAGGGCGAGCCGAATCGCGGCGACGACTTGTTAGCTAGCGGGCACATGTTTTGACAATGTATTTCAACACAACGTTTTTTTGTGAGACGCAAAGTTTTCTTGAAAACAGACGAATATTTTATAAAAAAATGTTTATTTCATCTCCAAATTTACATCAAGTTATAGCATAACAAGAAAAATTTACAAGATATTTGTAATTTGTGGGGGATCTGGAGTCTAAACCAAGCCGAGGCCTGTACTATAGATCTCCAGGCCCCCTATTACATAGCAATGTGTAGATATTCAATATGAAAGAAGCGAACAACGAATCCTTGCTTTTCTACTCAATTTTACAAGTATTCCTGTTTGAGCACCTATGTATTGAGCATCGAGTCGGAGCTACTAAAGATAAGGTTTGGTGCTCAAAAAATAGGTGCTCAAACGGGAATACTAATTTTCTCAATCGAGACGAACGAATACTTGCAACGAGCACAATAACAAAATCGGGCGCCGACATTGTAATACCATGTGTAAATACTAAAGACTAATGCCCACGGTAAAACATTTAACAGTCAGCTATAACAACTGGTTATTTTAATGTCTTCCAATTATAGTGTTCAGTCGGTTAACGATTTCGCTGGGCATTAACTATTCCAATTTTATGTTTGAGCCGGACGAAACGCGAAATTCTTAATATTTAAGGGTTACAACGTGTGCGCAATAATAGTTATAAAATGAAACTATGTATATTGTAAAGTAAATGGAACACAGAATAAATGTCGCTTCTCAAAAAATCTTTCGTAAGTTTTTCCTTAAGTAAACCTTAATGATTCTAAAATAAACGAGGTATACAGATATTTATATTTATTTATTGACAGTCGTTACGGGTAGTCAGAAGCCCGAAATACTGACTACTAGTCCCATCAAGGGTTATCGTGTTACTCAGTAACTGGGTTTTGGAGGTCAGACAGGTGGTTCTATATAAAACACTGGTATTCAACTGCATCCGGTAAGATTGGAAACCGACCCAAACATAGCCGGGAAAAGGCTAAGCAGATGATTTTTAAAGGGACTTTGAATGTGGATTCCACTTTCCACAATCGAAAGAAACTTCCCATCTATTAATAACTGTTTTAAATTAGGAACAAATGGAGGGTATGGCAACCTGGGGGACTTATAAAAAAGGATAATTCTACTTAGCCGAGCACAAATTTTGCGTGGTCAGTAACGTGACGCGGTGACGTACTCAATCCAAACGTCACACACACAGCTTCCCGTTTCTGCACTTTCGTCCGGCTTGGTGACTTACGAATTTTATTATCTATGGCTTAAAATGATATATGACCGCTCTTAACTGGGGAATCATAAAATATTTTCTGTTTGTGAAATATTTCTGAAGCAATAAAGCAATAATTCACTACGGGACTACGGGGAACACGACGGCCTTTATTTGCTGTCATAAATGTTCTGTTTATGGTGTACTTTTTTGCTGGCTGTACTGGAGACGGCCCAGGGATGCACATAAACCTCGGCTTTATCATTACGTACCTGTCCTCAGTTTTAACACTTAAAAGTTAAAACGTGTGTCTAAAGAAAGCTATTGCTTTAATTTCAAATGTTTTATAGTATTCAATGTCAATATTTCCAATGGGTTATCCAACTTGAAATTTATGTATGGTCACGCTCGGCGAGGTTCGCATCCTTACGTGGGACAAAGCTATTAATCGGTAACTAAATGCAGTAGTGCCGGGTTAAGTCCAAGCACACATCGCGTGTTGATTTTGATTTGAAGATTGACACGTAGGCGATTGTTGTTAGCCTTTTCACAGATCACAACCATTTTCATAGAAACCTCATCAATGTCTTTGCAATATCAAACCATCTCTTCGATCTTCCAAAGCTTCACAAAATTGCAATTAGCAATTTAATTTTGTAACTCTATTCAATAATTACAATAATGCAGCAAACGAGATAAAACATTTCCTGATGCTTGCTTTCCAATTTTGTGCTTAAATTGGTAAATAGCAGGGTGGCAATTCCCGTAACTTTCTTAACACATTCTCAATTATAAGAAAATGCCTCTACGTTACCTATGTATTTGACAAGTTTTTAACAAAGATTGTCGCTGTGATGAAATTGCGACTAGATTTTGAACGTTATTATTTATGAGGGACAACAGTTGTTAGTTCAGTGACCTCGGAACTGAACCCGCTAGGTACTGTGAAGGTTGCTTGCTAAGGCAAGCTGGCTGAAAGATTTATATTCTAAAATCTCTGTCAAATCATTATTTGGAATTTAAATAAAATAAACGAATATGTTTTTTAATAATATAATGACAATGTTTGGTCAACCGCTCAGCTGTGAGCAATAGTATCACAAGCTTTGCAATACAAGTATAAATCCGGTCGTTCGTTTCACTAAAATATATTATCAGATCCCTGCAAGTGACCCCAAAGGTAATTTTCGGTACCTCGGTCACTCCCAAGTGACCACAGTACCCACACAGCCTTTTTAGAAAGAAACCTGACATGAAGCCTACCGAACCCCTTCGCAGCCACTTTAATTGGTACGCTCATTGATCATAGCAGATCATTCGTTCTCGTCAACTAAATCAGAACTGACATGGAGGCGTCAATTCGTGCGTCGGCGTTTCACACGAGTGTGAAACTTAGGAAGTGTCGACGGGGGGCTCCATTAGTCAGCGTGATTAGTTCTCGAGAGCGTTAATGTTTCAATGAGATGAATAATCGCCGGCAACAGTGACAAATGCGCTTCGGTCTTTGCGCGCACGCACCTGACTCCCCCCACAAACGCGCCGCGCCATCACTCAGCATCACTATGTTATACGTACCAGATGAAGAGATTTATATTTATTAATGTTAGTGCCCCCAACGTTTTTGTTATTTTATGGACTCGTATGAAATGAGTTTCATTACTTCATACTACATCTCACGTATATGAGACGCATAAAATAAACGTAACTCGAAAGTGACTGTTGGACGGAGTAGGTGATAAGTGTGAAAGCAAAAGTGAAATAAACGTAGGTCCGAGATTTTTATGAAGTTTTATGGTCACAGTGCCTATTGATAAATGACTCGGCTTACGTATTTCGAGTCAAGGGTTAAAGTCGGCTGCGATCTAGAGTCGGGATCTTTTTCGAATTCTCGTGTCGATTTTTTTTTATCGAAGTGTGGCAGGATATCGATGTGTGTCACTTTACTATGATTTAACATTGATTGGGTTCTTTGAGTTGAGCCGACTGTGCGTCAACGAGATTTACAACTGAGGGGATAGCTACCGAGCGTTATTGCGCTAAAATATTCGTATGAAGCACTCGAATGATATACAGTTTCCGAGAAGCCGAGACGCTTGGGACGTTAAGACCTTGCGAAGGAAATTATGGCAGGATTAGTTTCTAGACCTGTGATGCGGAGGATTTATTGTACAAAACTGTTTGTACGTACAAATTGTATAAAACTACATACATTTGTAGCATAACACGTATAAGGAGGAAGTTTATTCGGACAGAGATAAAAGTTGGTTATACATTGGAATAACATTTACAAAGGTAAGGTACAGAAAAACAAAAGACGATCTAAATAAAACTGTTCTTTGGAAGTCTTCTTTATTCAAATTTGTTTAATGGCATTAAAATGGTTGCTTTTGTTTATGAACCACATGATAAAAGGTTCATTTAAAAGACAATAGTTTTTATTCAAGAGCATTCTATAAATAGATACTGATTCAATGCAAAATTATTAGGTCCAAATACTTCATTCGCAAAAAAGAATAGAGAGCCACTCTTCTGTTTTCTGCGAATACAAAGAGAACATGAACACATAATGTAATAAACTTATTCTAATACTAGCTTTAGCCCGCGACTTTGTCCGCGTAAATGTCGGACCCCCGTTCCATTCCCATAGGGGGTGAATTTTGGAAAATCCATTCTTGGCGGACTTCTACTAACTATAATCTTCCTCCCTGCCAAATTTCATCTTACGTCTTTCGCTTTTATACATACTCGTAGGTAACTATCTTCGAAACAAAAAAATTACTTTGGGTTAGTTTTAAAATTATTTGGGATACATTTTTAACGGTTTTATTCTTAACTTAGTAAACTAGTGACGTTGTTACTAAGTAGTTTCAATTATATAATTTAATAATTTGCGATTATATCACAACTAAGTGATAAACATAACATAACATCAGGTCTGTTATCCCCGAAGGGTTAGGCAGAGGTGTACCCATTAGTACACCCACATTTCGCTAGTTATGTTTAAGCCCCATGTAATAGGGGGCGAGCCTATTGCCATCAACCGGGCACAAATCCAAACTCCGAGGCTGCTACTGAGAAATTCCTGATGGAAAAACCCAATAACACTTTGCCCGACCTGGGAATCGAACCCAAGACCTCATGCTCAGCAGTCGCGCTTTGCGACTACTAGACCAAGGAGGCAGTCCACTAAGTCAACTAAGTGATATAATCACAAATCATAACAACAATGAGTACTTATAGCAAAAATATTTACAATCAGTTCCAATAGCTTTAATAATTCGTCCATCACGCGCGAGTCGCGACAAGGCGCGGTGATCCGACCGCCGACCGAAGACCAACCATAAATCAAAACATTCGTGTTTGTGATTAATCAAACAGACCCGAGAATACACCTTGAGGTTCATATTTACCTACACGTACCTGTCAGGTGTAATATTAACAGGTATAAAAGTATTCCTTTTATATTTCATTAGCCGAAGAATTTCAAACGATATCGCAGGTTGGCACTTAGCCTAAAACATGACTAATGGTCGCAACTATTATATCAAAATCGTTTTAATTTGATTGAATGATAGTCTCGTTTCGCAACGTAAATGTAGTTATTTGAAATACCTGATGTTTTTAAACACTTTCACTGAAGATTATTATCATCACGTTGCAAAATTAAATTGGTTTTTCTGCTTCTTTTTGTGTCTCTAATATTACCTATTTGTACAGTTAGTCATGTATGACTACAAAACTTCAAAAAATATGGTGAAAGTCGTTCTAAATCTAAATTCAAAATCTAATCGCAATCTCATCTCAGCAAAAATAATTTTATAAAAATTAAAAAACAAAAAATTAAAATTAAAATATTTTTTGACAGATCTATGCACTAATCAGAACCTAAAAGTTTGTAGAATTATTTCGCCCTATTATCAACCGCAAAATTCATAACCTTTTTTTAATCACATTAATTAGGTACTTTCTAAATCATTTAATACAATTTCGTAACGCCGTAGTGTGGTCAGTGCGGTGGGCAAGCGGCGCAGGCGCATGCCACACAACACGATGATGTAGCGATTTGTACATCATGTCGGTCTCATTTAAACCCACTGTCCTATACCTTTTTTATATCAATAAATATTTTTATTATACATTCCACACTGATGTTGAATCGATCGTAATCAGGTTAATTCTTAAAATAGATCTCCACTCGCGAATTCTTCTCATTTATTTTTTCTTCACTTTTTGATCGGATTGTAAGTGCGTTCAATTTAAATGACTTTTTATCACTATCGATTACTAAGGCAGTAGCGGGCAATATGATTAAAATGAAACACAAAATAAATTCTATTAGTACATACTGAGATCAAATGTGTGATTTCGATATTGAATTTAAATTTAAATTATGCATTCAGGAACGTTGTTACTTTCAAATTCAATTCGTTCTTTTTTCAAATTTAATGGGTAAAGCTGCCTACCGTTACCTTACGAAGATTGTTTATTGTTTTTGTTATCTTTTACAAACAACACGAAAATAGACCCGTTAATACGGTTAGATGTTTCTTACCAATTTGTTAGTAAATATAGCATCTTTTGTGCATCAAAAACCACATTTTTATTATGAATTAACATGTTTATATAGACTCATTTGGTCGAAGATCTTTTTCGATAGTTTTTCTTTTGCATTCTTGTCGTGCCATGACAATATGAGTTTTATCGTGTTGCATTAAGAGTTATGTTCGTATAAATGGAGCTTAATGTACGGCTTAGGTCCAGGCAGACTGGATGTCAAAGTTATGACGTGTTAGATTGATTATCGGATGGATGTTAAAATACGTTTTACGACTTTTTATGACGAGCTTTCGGTGTAAGCCCGCCTTAACAGATTCGTTCGCGGTCATATCGACTGTTGGGGACAAAAAAAAGAATATATTACATTAAAAAAAACAGTTTTCGTTGTTAAACTTTATAGAAATGATCAAAGATTTCTACCAGAAAGCGCAGGTACGACTCAATATTGTGTGATAGGTTTTTTAATTCATCGATCTGTACGTTTTATGTCCTTGTGTGCATGCATGAGGTTAACCCGGGTTTAATACCGGGCAAATACCAATCTCTTTTAATTCATACGTAATTTCTAAATTTTTCTTGGACATCACTCACATCTGTGAAGGATAACATCGTGAGGAAACTTAGACTTACGAGTATAATTACCATGAGTCACTTTGATGATCATGTTCATTGTGCCTTCTCTGTACAAGAAGGGGCCTTGCGCTGCAGAAACACATTAACAGGCTCGTATTTTTATTTATTTTCATCTTGTCCTCTGATTTCGACCGTTGACTGATACAAGATCTTCTAGATATTTAAGATGTAAGAGACATATTATTCTGGCTAAATCGCAATTAAATTTCAAATTTTAAATAGCTCGTAAACCAATTAGTCTGTAATTAAATAGTTAATATAGACTGCCTCGTTGGTCTAGTGACTGCCTCGTTGGTCTAGTGGTCGCAAGCGCGACTGCTGTGCATGAGGTCTTGGGTTCGATTCCCAGGTCGGGCAAAGTGTTATTGGGTTTTTCCTTCAGGAATTTCTCAGTAGCCGCCTCGGAGTCTGGATTTGTGCCCGGTTGATGGCAATAGGCTCGCCCCCTATTACATGGGACTAAAAACATAACTGGCGAAATGTGGGTGTACTAATGGGTACACCTCTGCCTAACCCTTCGGGGATTACAGGCGTGATGTTATGTTAAATAGTTCACAATACTATGGGTGCACAACAACGTTCTCTGTAGGTACTTACACTATAGAAACATAATCCTCCCAAAAATTCAAACCCGATCACTGACGTAACACTCCTTACGCACAGCGTGGCGCCAGAAAAACAAACAAAAACTAAATAATTTGTTTAAAATTTTAAAACAAATCTGTCGCAGGCGCACCCACGATGTTTTACCTGTCACATATCCGGAACAATGCGGGGGTCAATGCTCGGTGACCATCAGTGTGTGACGACAAAACACAGACTCGCGTATCCTAGTTCCGAAACACATCCGCGTAGTTGGTGGCCGTGGAGTTATTGGATTGATTACCTATAAAAAATTGAGTATGTCGAATTCGTGTGTTACCTAATCTTTTGATCAGACTAATGGGACCTGGTTGCCAAGGATTTGGTGTAAGTAAGAGGAAGTCTACAAGGTCTACATTTTTTTTATTTTCCGGGTCTGTCAGGCTCTCGTGCAACGGTCTCATACTCCTTCCGTCTTTCACAATTGGAATCCATCCAGTTCATCCCGCCATCTTCTTCGTAGCCTTTCGGGACCCCGTCTCAATGTCTCAGGATACCAGCTTTGAGCGACCGAAATAGGAAAGAAAGTCTAAGTTCTGTTCTGTTCTGTCTAAGTTCTGTTTTTGCTAAACACGGACTTTTCTAAAATCAATATGAGGACTATATTTCCATAACCTTGACTTCTAAAGATTTTCTTTGCACACAGTTAATGCTGGAAGTAGATGTAGCGTTTATCTTCTGGACGTGATCACTTGAAATGCTACGAACCCCGCAGAAAAACTTCAGTCAATTTTTTTAAAAAGTCCAAGTCATTTCCAATTTTTCTTCCCAATCATTCGAGGTAAGTACTTAACTATAACGCCAGCCAATGGTTAACAACCAATTAATAACGTCATTGTCATTTAAATTGTATGACTGACAGTGACGTTATTAATCTAATTAAGGGTTGGCGCGTTTTGTTAGAACTAAGCTCAATTAACATTGTCATTTATCTAGTAACAATCTTACTTAGTATTTATTTAAATTAGTTTATCTACACTAATATTATAAAGAGGAAAGATTTGTCTTTTTTTGTGAGGGTGAGGGTGTGTATGTTTGTGATGAATAAACTCAAAAACTACATAACATCACGCCTGTAATCCCCGAAGGGTTAGGCAGAGGTGTACCCATTAGTACACCCACATTTCGCCAGTTATGTTTTAGTCCCATGTAATAGGGGGCGAGCCTATTGCCATCAACCGGGCACAAAAACTACTGTGCCGAATTCATCACTTCTTTTTTTCATCATCAGCTACATTCACCCTGAGTAACATAGGCTATATTTATTGCTAGAAAAGATAAGGAATCCTTACTAAAACTTTAGTAACGTAACTCAAAGTGTAAAAAAAATCGCCATTATAAGTCTTTCATCGCATGCACTTCGGAAACTATTGAAGGTAGAACAAAGAATTTTTCTACAATATTAAAGAACATACCAATCGTATAGTTAGTTTCTACATTACACCCGTGCGAAGCCGGGGCGGGCCGCTAGTTTATAATATGTGTACTTAGTCATATAGAATAATAATAAAAATAGTTCATAAGTCATATTATTATAGGAAATTCTTTTCTTTTCTATCGTTTAATACTTAACAGTTCCTAGATCAAATTCAAATCTTCATTTATGTGTGTGTGAACATACTATAGTAGATAGATATCAACTAGTATGTGTGGTCTTACCCATTTTTTGTAGCACTTAGTACTTGCAAAAACTTAAGAGTATAACTATTTTTTAAATCTTATATTTAAATGAAACAAGTCTCGCAGTAATAACACCTGAATGATGGATATAGTTAGATAAATTGGTTCCTTTACGTCTTACCTTGCAAGATATAGTGGTTTATGTATGTATTATGGTAAATATTAAGCATCATATCAAGCGTTGATGACCATGATATACGCGTATAATTATACCATCTCTCAATAAAGGGGTAGATAGAAGTAAATGAGGTAGAAGAGACAAGAAAAACTTTTACCACCTAATTTGCAGGTTTTTTTTATTATTGACAAATAATGAAATTTTTCTTTGTTTTGTTTATTTCGAATAGCTTTTAGAATATAAATAATTTCAAAAATATCGATCCAAGACTGGTTCAATTAATATTCCTAATTATGGGAACGGATTGTTACTTAACCACAAACGTAGGCAAAGTCGCTAAATGAAAAGTTGCCTACGTCCTTTCTTAAGGTTCTTACTTCAAGTCTTCAAGCCGTGAAAGCGAATCAGACAGACAGAGTTACTATCGCATTTATAATATTAGAATGGATGTAGTAAAGGTCACTGCCTCGTTGGTCTAGTGGTCGCAAGCGCGACTGCTGTGCATGAGCTCTTGGGTTCGATTCCCAGGTGGGACAAAGTGTTTTTGGGTTTTTCCATCAGGAATTTTACAGTAGCAGCCTCGGAGTCTGGATTTGCGCCCGGTTGATGGCAATAGGCTCGCCCCCTTTTACATGGGACTAAAAACATAACTGGCGAAATGTGGGTGTACTAATGGGTACACCTCTGCCTAACCCTTCGGGGATTACAGGCGTAATGTTATGTTATGTAGTAAAGGTGAAGTTAGCTTGAGGTAAACTGTCAATCCCTGGCGCTGTGGAATGTCAACTCATTCATCACGGATCATAACATAAATAAATTCCGATATTCAAATCCCCATAAAACGCGAGCACAGGTTGACCAACAAGTGCAACCTGTGTGACATCGGAAGCGGAAGCTGCTCCCACGCGGGGAGGGTTCCGGCGCGCGCGCACCGTGATCTGCTCTGACGTCACTTCCGGACGGGCCTTGATTGAGAGTGAGGTAACGGTTAATCACTGATTGCGGGCTGATTGTGTGGCCAGTGTTTTAGTATCCGCTGACAGTTATAACAAATGCACCGCATGCAAATGTGGGTAATTTAGGTACTATCAACTAATCAGATAAGCAGTTCGTAATAATCAGACACGATCATGATGCTGGTTATCTCTTAGACCACGTCCGAGGTGACTTTGACCTTCGACGAAGAAGGACTTCGTATTATTCAGTAGTCTTGCTTAATTTATCCAACATTAGGCCCACAAGCATGGATTGCTTAGGACATCAAGTAGTCTTAATTCGGCCCTGCCTCACACAATAGACTGACAACTGTTATTAGTGCTTACTTTTTTATAGTTAAGCTAGAAAGTTAAACACTAAATCATAATGTCGTTAAGTCTTAAAAATTATAGGTATGCATTTCGCATACACCTACATTGACTAGTTAAGAACTTACAAGACGCAAAACAAGGCATTTCCCTACTTTGTAACAGTCTATAAAAACGACAACAATTTCAAACTCTGCACAAGATAATTACTGTGTATTATTCCGTTTGCCAACTACGTGCGTCAAGAGGGACACACCTACACAACACTCCGTTCCACATTCGTAATTTCAATCAATGCCATTGTTTATCTAATTACAGCCTGTCTTTACATGTAATGATACAGTTTCGTTGGTTTCAAACAACGCCAACACGCTTATCCATCAAAAAGTCTCACCGAGAGGCCGACTCGCAACTAATTCGTACATCGTACTGCTATAATTTGCCATAAGCAACACTTAATATCTCTCGTTATCTCCAACTTGAAGCGTTATGCCCCATAAGAGCCACGTAATAGGGGCCATAACATCTCATAAAAGCCGCCGAATTATCATAATGAGCAATATCCAATTGCACGAAGCTCACGTCAAATCGGCTTAACTCATGTAAATTTATGGTTATAACTCAACTTTTTTTGTGTTTTAAGTCAAATTGGTGCGCGTTTTAAGCGATGAGCCGCAACGGCCTATTAGCGGCCAAATGGCGTATTGCGGGAACGATTCGTGAAAGAAATCAAATTACAATAACGATGCACGCTATACGGGGTCCTCCAGTGATACCTAAATAACGGGTTATGTCTAATTTATAAGAGGTAAATTGTAGGATGCCACGCGCTAGAGCCGTGTCATTAGATGGCCCTCGTAGCCCAAGAATTATGTTTGGTTAGGTTTGTTCAATGATGATTATACGTATTAGTGTTGGAGCTCAATAAAACGGAAGCTCGTTGTGTCGTTTGCTGTGTTTCGTAGGAAGTACATTTGGTTTTCATATTGAAAAAGTTTACCGCTATTTATGTAAATGATATCTATACTCTGTAATATGTGTACTCAAAAAGAGGTTATGTAATGTTAAGTAATTTATAGTAATAATAATGGAAAAAAGCTAAAGAGATTTATTGTTAGTTGGTTTGTTGGTTTAAACGCTTTAATCTCTGGAACTGCCAGTCGGGTTGGAAAAAAAAATTGTATATGATAGCTAGATTCATGAGAATAGTACTTATAGGCTATTTAACATCAGTAACCAGAGATTATTACGAATGCAAAAAACCACGATGACTAAGTTGCGGGCAGAAGCTTGTCTTGTATTTAGACATTTGGAAACTGTCACTGCGTTTAAATTTTCGATCAAATAGAGTGTGTTAGTTGTTATTGTACAAAGTCTTTAGTATTGACAATATATAAAATTGACAAAAGAAAAAAAAAGTACGGCAGTTGTATCAGTTGTAGTGTAGCAAATGTGATACCTAGTTTAAATACATAGGTATACATATATAGGACTACACACTACTGTACACACTGTTGGCTAATATTTATCTTTTATTATTTCTAAATGGCTTTGGTTGGAGATCCTAAATTAATTAATTAATTAAATCTAAGTTAGTGAATTTTGAGCACAGCACTATGTTCAGATAGGCATGTTTGCAACTACAGCTCCAGTTTCCAATATCCTTCCTTGTTCATATTTTCACCTTATAAGCATACCTGTACACTTTCGACCCTTCGGCGCCGTAACCTCATCAAACTGGACATCGTACTTGATCACACGACATTCTTCCCTATCTATTTGTGTTTTATCCCAAAAATTCGGTAACGAGAGCCGAGACAGTGTGTCTACGTATGTGGATGTACCGGCAGCGTGCAGGTAGGCATGAATGGCCGGCGCCCCGCTGCTAGTGAGTTATGTAGGGCCCCTGGGGCGCAGCGCGGGCGCTCCTTCACACCTCCGCCCGCGTGTGGTCCCGCGGTTTACGACGGCCGGTGCTGCTGCGCGCGCGCTGGTCGGTCCATGCAACACTGCGGCAGATATTATGCAGTGTGGAACTGAGTTTTTTTTAGCGATCATACAAACAATTATATTCTTTTTGTGTCACTAGCAGCATCTAGACTCCGCTTTTTTTGTACCTGATTATAGGCTCAACCCCCTGTTACATACATAACTAGTAAAATGTGAATGTAGTAGCACACTCAGCTCACTGCAGAGCAAACGCCTTTTCTCATACAAAGAAGGCACGAGCATTGATCACTACACTTGCCCAATGTAGATTGACGATTTCACACTTAAAATAATTATTTTAGATTCAGGTTTCGCTACCATGGTTTCCATCACAGATATCTGTGAATGTAATTAAAAGAAAGAAAGAAAGAAAGAAAAAATGTTTATTGACACAGACCAAGAAGAAGAAGAAGTACTGGACCAATTCTATTAATAATAAAAATGTTAACAAACTAGTCGTAATTTCATCTCAGCAATAATCAATGTCAAAAAATGTAGATTGAGAAATGTAACTTTAGGGGTATTTAGGACTGAGAGTAGAATGCAATTGTTCCTAAGAGTTTTCTATGCAACGAATGAATGCAGGAATGAACTGCTGAATGCTAAAGGCTATATTTTATAGTACATTTGTCTCAAGCCAGTAAATATTAACCAATAATTTCTTGGCCACATTCCACATACCACATCCAGAACCGCATCTAAATCTTCCGGCGTTACTAGTAGATATCCTTAACGTAAGATATTATAATATTAGTCACATTAGTATATATATTTTACCGAGGAATTATTTTATTTGTTAGACTTATTACGACCTGCCGGGTTTCCTGCGAGATACGATACAGGCCGGTGCCATTTTTATTAGACAGGAAGGAAATTCTAACGTATAATATATTCTAAGTAAAACGTTTGAGGTTTATTTATCACAGTCGTATACCCTCGGATCCGGTTTGGGTGACTGGTGGACCAAGCCTCTTGTAATATTGAACGTAGATAGTGCAACTACATACTAATATATTGTAGTAGATTGGACTAATAGGCCAATAGTAATACAAGTAGAAAATGTTGATCCCGTTTTGAATTTCCTTTACTTTGCATGTGGTATGTTGTCGTTTTGTGAAATGGAAAATATAGTGAATGAAGGTTGCTATTGCGAGCGCTCACCTTATATTTCGGGACATCGCCAAGCGACTGGCCGACTCTTCACATGACCAGAGGACTGGCCTTTTTTTGGGTCAAAGAATCAGCATTGCTATACCACGTGGCAATGCTGCCAGCCTTTTTACACTTACCCCATTGACAACGATGCAAACAAATTTCTTGATTGCCCATAAGGTTCTTCATTTCTACATACTTCGTAATTTTATCATCATTTAGAAGTTTTGTGTTTAGGATAATTAGTGAGAGCTTTTATAAAAATATTAGAATGGATTCAGTTAATAATTCTAGGCGAATTTCGCCATCAACAATCCGCTTTGAGCAATCATGGTTATCAATCAATGCTTCTGTCTGTATGTGAGAAGATCTTTTCGTTGTAGTGGAATAATAGGCTGATATTATTCATAAATATTTAAAATGCGAAAGTAACTCTATCTGTCAATCTGTGACGTTTTCACGACAAAACTACTGAACCGATTTTGATGAAATTTGGTATGGGGTAATTTTGAACCCCAAGAAAGAACACGGCTTACTTTTTATTCAGCAACCTCGCCGTCCGCGATAACCGATATTAACGCGGACGAAGTGAGGAGGAAAACTAGTAATTATGAAAAAAATCAACAAGTCCACACAAAAGTGCAACATCTGCACGACAATTTATATGTAATGTAAAATGTTATAATTATTTACTAATGACCTAGTAAAAATCTTCGTAACGATGTTCCTTACGTACCTATATACCCAACGTTATATACAAAGGTATGTATAAAAACGAGTGGTCTTAACACTGACAGTTCCTACTGTAAGCCCAGTTATTTATCGTCGCCCACTGGCCGCACTAAGATTTAAACTGTTCAGAGGAAATCATGACAGAGAAGCTTTTTGTTATTACTGCATTCGTACTGAAAATGCTGGTATTTAAATACGGATATTCGTCGTTTAAAAAAAAGAAACAAAACTTTTTGGTGGTGTACTAAAATTCTATTTTTAAATACTTTTTGGCTTCCTATAATCGGCCTGAACTAATTCCAGGTAGATTGGTACTGTTGCTTTAGAAATTGCTAAGTTTATATCTTAACTAGCTTTTGCGACATCGACGTTGCCCGCCTGGAATATTGAACTTCTGCAAAGTCTTATTTTTATGCACGGTACCCTAATTCATTTTCTCAAATAGCATAAAGTACTCCTTATAACATTAGCTATCTACCAGAGAGTCCCGTCAAAATGGGTCCAGCCATTTCGGAGATTAGCCTAAACAAGAAGACAGACAGACAAAATGTTTAAAAATTGATTGTCATATGCATTTAGTAAAAGGCTTTTATTTTGACATTACAAACAAAGAATTCAATTTCACAACCAGTGACCATTTTATTAAACGATCCTTTTCCTAATTAGGTATATCAATAAAAACTATTGCTAACAATTAGAACACAACATAAAATGTTATAATTATTCTAAAAGTCTCTTAGTAAAGTTTAAACACACAATAAAATTCAAATTACAATCAAAATTCAATCAACTACAGATCACAAATAAATTAGCAGTTAATCACAATAAGCGCCGTTCAAAGGTCACTTCGGTCAGTTTCACGTAATTGTTAGAACAAAATCTCGGTGCTACACCTGTGTGTGTTCCCTTGAGTCATGACCGGTGCCCGCACGATATGACCTAGGAGCGTCGTCCGAATGCCGTACTGCGAGGGCGAAGATTTATTAAACGGCTACTGCTTTACCGGACAGCGGAGGTCGATTTAAGTGAAATTTATTTATGTATTTTGTATGTTGTTATTGCTCGTTAATAGTTATAATGTTGGATAGTTTGGTGGTCGTTGGCGGGTCAAGGGTTTAAGTAGTATAAGTGGCTTTTTTGTTATTAAAATAATGTTAAAAAGGTAATTGGTAATAATAATTGCAGTTGACGTCTCATATAGAGAAGGCACGAGCATTGTTCTTTCAAGTCTCGTTCGCTCAAGGCGGATTGTCAATTTCAGACTTATATTAACTTTAAGTTTAGGTTTCCTCACGATGTTTTCCTTCATCAAAGTCTTTAAGATAAACTTAGAAAGTACTTAAGAATTGCAAAAGTCACAGTGGTACTTGCCAATACCCGGTTGCGAAACCACAACCTCATACATGATAGGGCTTAACTACTGGGTCATCACTACTTCCACCATAATGTACCAACTAATATCAATAAAGATTAGACTAGTTGACACCACCATCAATTGACGTACTTTTTGTGACCTGTCAATGCGCGATTTTTCCATAGATTTTGTATAGCAATACTGGCCTGTGACGTCACTTATTTGGCAACTCAATTGTCGAACTATTTATTGATTTTAAAGCCGCGAAAAATCTTATTTTACGGTAAATTGTAAATTAATTGAGTTTTCAGGGCTAAAATAAAGCGTTCTTTTTAACATGTGTCTTGTAATTATTGTTTAATGGTGTCTATCACCCAACTACTTATCTTACCTGAACAAAATATATTTAATAAACCAAAAGTTCACACTTGTAAAAACGTAGTAAGTACGTTACGTTACCTGCAATCGACCAAAAAAAGTTTAATCATCATTCCTAAAAACGAGTCGACAATTACAAGTTCATATAACTACTAATTCTTCACACGGTCATCTATCGACAATCACCTATACATTACCATTATGTATGTATATGTACAGTCAACTAAAAATATAGGTATGCAGGGTCGTCAAATATAGTTGAAGTTTGCTTAGAAACCGATGGATGTCTTCGATTGAAACTTAACATAATTAATGATCTACTTTTTAAATTAAATATATTTGAAAACATCCATCGGTTATTAAGAAAACTTCAACTATATCTGACGACCCTGCCTACCTATTTCTTTTGTTGCCTGTACATCTTGATAATAAGTGGACATATTATAAAAAAAATGAATCATCATCTCAACTAATTTGCATGGATGCGTGCAATCTGACGCACTTGTGGCGTCTTCAATATAATTGTATGGGTGAGCGTAAGTACAGATTACAATGGGCTATGCTTACATGTACCTTATGGAGGTACTTACATGGGTATATATATATCTGTTACGTGTTTTGTACTTCGATGCGTATAGCTTCGTACATATTAAAGTAGGTCGATTATATTTATCTTCATTTATAAAATTATTCTGTACATGTTTAAGTCACTGAACGACTCCTAAACGGCTGCGTTGATGTTAGTAAATCTTTCGCTTAGTGTGGCTTAAAGGAGTCAAACCCACAATTCTTCAATAATTATATTAATTACGTATTTACAGACTTATTTATAAAAAACAAACAATCAGAATAAAAAAAAGAAACTAAATGACATCAAAAAATTCTTCTGCAACGCCGTAAACTGGAAATGTGTTTACCTAAAATTAATTTAATAATTTCTTTGCATTATCCAATAATAACAGTTTGTAATATACGTCCTAAACTCACGTATTCTTTAATTGGTCTTTAAATAAATCGTAAATCAGCTTAAAAAACACCCCGACAAAAAACATAGCTGAAAACATTCACAGTTGTAATGATTTTAGACATTTAATAATGTCTTAAATGATTACATCTACTTGAAATAATAATAAAAAATTGACATACCAATTATGTTGTGTAGTGCAGAACTTACCCTAAATTTAAACCTTTGGAATGAATAAATCATCGCGAAATATAACTAATTTCAAATCAATGCCAATGTAACAACACTAACACATTAAGGATATAGATCTACGTTTTAATTAGGACCCCGTTATGATTAGTGTAATGAGATCCAAATTGATACAGATACGACCAATCTCTAGGTAGGTACTACCGAAGCTATTAGATTAACAGATGTTGTTGCTTGATAAGCCAGTAATTGGAAGATTTTTTATTTGATTTTCGTTGAATGAGACCTGCTGCTGAGAAGTTTGGTATTGGAAGAGCTAAGTCAACAAGCCGTTTAAAATATTTGGTCTTAAAAAGACCTAACTACTACTCTACTCATAAAAGACAGCTTTGGAAAGGAAGTATAAGGAGAGCCGACCCCAAATGAAGATAGGTTAAGGCCGGAAGAAGAAGAAAAATAATGCTATCTTTTGCCCACGACTCCGTCTGCGTAGAACTCAGAAATAAGCCAAAGACCTAAATTATCCCATGGAAACATAAAAACGGGATAAAAATTATCTTTATTTCAGCAATAGCCTTTCAGTCGTTTAAGTTCGAAACATTAACAAACAAATATATGCATCCTCATAAACTTTCGCTTTTATAATAATAGTAGGATCTTGTTTAAATGGTCTACGCATCTACGCTGTTGCTACGCCGCTGCTACGCCACACCTACGAAGCTTCTACGCGGCTTTTCTGCTGTGCTTACGCTGTACATACGCCCGACTTCGCAGGCTATGCCAAATAAAAGCTGGCTGTAAAAACACTCATAAGAAGATTGAAAGAGACGTTTTAATTGCTTAATACACATTAACCTATAATTCAAAGCTACAAGTTATTTTAGTCCTAAAAACCCTTATAATTGAATTGACTTTATTTGCTGCGTAATTAATAAATAGTTAGCAAAATGAGTTGACAAACCAGTAACGTCACAGCTTGCTATTGCCTTATAAACTCTACGGAGGAATCGAGTTTTGACAGCTTATAAAAAGCGTCTACTACCTAATCATGCAGATAAGAAAAGCCTGACAATACTGTCAAAGTGACATGACTGTAAAAAAAAAGGTTTTACAACATACCAACTACAGGGTTTAAAAAGCGAAGGTCGCATACCTATAAACATCGCAGTTGACGCCTATTAAGTTTAATAGCTATAATAATAATTATTATACGTACAGCAAATAAAATTTATGTGAAATACATAACTCTTGTTCTTAAATTTTCAATAAACACAAGTCTCCATGACATATTTTATATCGTCTGATTTTATGTGCGTAATAAAATATCGTCCAACTGCGATAGGCGAGCGTCTCTGTTGAAGATGAAGGAGAGAACTAAGATAACATCACGCCTGTAAACCCCAAAGGATTAGGCAGAGGTGTACCAATTAGTACACCCTTATTTCGCCAGTTATGTTTAAGTTCCATGTAATTGAGGGCGAGCTTATTGCCATCAACCAGGCTTAAATTCAGACTTCGAGGCTGCTACTGAGAAATTCCTGATGGAAAAACTATCTTGGTTTTTCCATCAGGAATTTCTATAATTCTATATATTCTAATAATATATTCTAATAGTTCTAATTAAATATTCTAATAGTTAATGATTCCACATTTTCGTTGATATCATCAGTCTGTGGCCGGCCCCGTTAGTCTCCTGTGGTTTCTTGTGTGTGTGCCCTGTTGGTCTCGTGAGGTCCTGAGACCGATTCCCAGGTCGGATTATTCGAATTTATCCATCAGGAATTTCTCATTAGCAGCCCGAAGTCTGGAAGTTAGCGTTGCGTACTTTCGCGTACTTTCCGACACTCGTGTGTCGGAAAGTACGTTAAGCTGTTGGTCCAGGCTGTCAGTCGTTACTGGTAGTCAGTAGTCCGCAACGCTGACAACCAGTTAATCTTACCAAGAGGACCGTATTACACAATAACTCGGCTGTGGAGGTTAGATAGAAAGTCTGCCCAGTCTTTTCCCAACTGCGTTGGGGTCGGCTTCCAGTTTAACTAGATGTAAATAAATACCTGTATTTTATATAAAGCGACTAGCTATCTGACCTCTTCAACCCAGTTACTGCGCAACACAATTTACCCTATTTAAGACAGGTTTTTAGACTTTCACGATTCTGACTACCTATAACGATTTTTAAAGACTTCCTTTCTCCTTATCCCTCACAAAAAGAGGAAAGTTCAAAAGTGTAAGGTGCCTGTAAATTTAAAACTTACCCAAAGGTTTGCGGAATTTGTTCAAAAAAGTCACAGCTGCCCTGAAACGCAAAGGGAGCAAGTATGGGTTTTAGTCAATAAGAGTCTGACACTCCCTTCTGCTCCGCTCACAGCAGAGGAAGTAATTTGATGATTTCCTATCTTTATAAAAACAAGAAAAATCTCATTGGTACTTATCCGTCGTGATAGATTACGTTACACGTGTCCCTTATTTTACCGAATGTTTAGAATTAAGTAAAATATATTTCTTCAAGAATCTTCGGTGAAACGAACACGAAATTATGAAAGAAAAACATTATAAGATTTCTTCGGGATTCGCCCGCTCGTTATCGACTGCAGACCTACTGTCAGTACTCTCAACGATTTTAATTTCATAAAGTTGTCTAAAATACTTTTTCTGCTATAAACTATTCACAATTCTAAAGTGCAACATATAAGTGACAATCTGTGAAAAAATTGTAGTGATACACCCAGTGGAACTATACTAAATCAACATTTATAAAAAATAACGAACTCATATTTTGTTTAAAAGTGAACGTTTGAAGTGAACTTTGGACTGTGTGATAACGGTACCAACCCAACCCACAATTACATCGGCGACTCGTTGCAAATTCTGAGAGGAACGGATCAACAATTTTGTCAATGCAATTAATGTACGATTAGCCTTGCGGAAATCAACTCGACTGCGCTCCTCGGGAGTCTAAGTTCAAACCCCACGAAGTGGTCGCTCTTTTTGTAGATGTGAAAGTTCTGTCTTTTTGTTGTATTTGTTTGTTTATTATTTTGCAAACACTTTTAAACTTATAATCTAATTATATAAAACACTACAAATTCTCTGAAATGGAAGTAGATTACATTACTACAAGAAAGCCAAGACGTGCAAATTCACTCGATAATTTGTTTATGAATAACTCCACATTGCTCGATACCACAATGACGAGTCTGCCAAGTACGTCCATACATGACGACGACACAATCACCAACCTGAACGAAACCATTAGAAGATTAACTATGGAACTTCAATCAGCACATCAGGAGATTGAGGACTTGAACAGTGAAAATTTCCGGCTAAAACTGGATATAGGTGAAGGTCAGAAAATTATCGGAACGTACAAAAAAATTCTCTCATCCGACATGGCAAATACGACACCAGTGACCTCACGCAAACGAAATCCCATTAGAATGAACAGTAGGTCTACTCATTCTACACCCCAGAATCACGTTGGAAAGTCTAGTATACACACCCATTCAATGCCCCTAAAACCTCAAGTTTTACCTATATCCACTTACTTCGATAAGAGTCCAAGCCCGTCTACACATAGTCCATCCAATCTTAGTCAGGATACTCGCCTAGAAGACAATTATTGTAACGCAGAAAATAAAGTTGACATGCTTAATAAAGAAACTCAAACTTCCGATCAGACTTATGACAATGCATTGACACAGAATAAAAAACGGACTTCAATAACTCACTTGAGTGATGTTGCTATTGAAAAACCATCAGGCGTACTTCCAAAACAAAGGAACAAACTGGCTATAATAAGCAGCGGTTGCACAAAAGGAACTCTGCCGTTGATTGAAGAGGTCTTCTCAGACAATTTTGAGTATTGTCATTATTTGCTGCCAAACGCCATCACAGAAGACGTATTGAGCACTATTGAACACCAATTAAAAACCTTCTCTATTAACGACTATTGCTTAATTTTTATGGGAGAAAACGATTTGAAGAATAACGATTACATAGGAATTCTTGATAACTTAAGAAAGTATCTGAAAAAGAATACCCACACTAATCTCGTAGTGTGTGCCCCAACGTACATATGTGGTGCATTAATACATAATTACAAAGTCGAACTCTTCAACAATCTCCTCTACTGGGACATTAACAACAACAGACATGCATATTTCTTCGATAGTAATCGCACCCTATCGCTTGAAATGTTTTCCATCAATACTGGAAAGATAAACAAACACGGATGGAAAAACATCTTCGAACAAATAAGGTCCAACATAATTTATGACTACGAAATACTCAGCTGTCAAGACAATTTGACAAACCCAAATGGCAGAAGTGAAGACCAACTATCTACTACAAATAACACGGTGACTTTAACTGATCCGAATGAATTGAGTGCAACGCAACAAACTTGTGACTTTTTTCGTAAGTAACAGTATGAAGGACTGTGGTTTAAATGACTTTAATTGTAGTCGTCGAAATGATTTTATCTTACCTCGCTTAACGAACATCAACACAAACAAAAACTCTGTATTATATAATATCTATCATCAAAATTTATGTGGACTTAACAACAAGAAGGATGACCTTGAAATTTATTTGAATGACTTAAAATCAAAAGTAAATTGTATTTGTATAAGTGAACACTTTTTAAATGAAATCCAAATATCACAATTACAGATGACTAGTTATAAACTTGGTTCCTACAACACAAGAGTAAACAAAAAAAGAGGTGGTACTTTGGTGCTAATAAGCGATGACAGACAAATAGAGGACATAGAAATTTGTAAAAAGCTTTATAAACAAGATTATTTTGAGGTATGTGGACTAAAAGATTTAGAATTTAATATTAATATTGTCTGTTGCTATAGAACTCCTGTGAATAATAATTTTGATAGTTTTCTTGAAAGGCTGGAACAACTGTTGAAGCATTTCTTCAATAAACAGTGTTTGATTTGTGGCGACTTCAATATTAATATGATGAAAGATGACAAATACCGAAAATCATTTTTATCATTGCTCACATGCTACAATTTTAGATGTTTGTTTGACACTACAACATTCGTACGTAATGGCACAGAGTCATGTATTGACAATATATTGACAAATCTAATAGATACTAATATTAACGATATCCATATTGACCACAACGGATTATCAGATGGACATGCCGGTCTTTTTTGCACAATAAATGTAAAAAAAGTAACAGAAGAAAAAAAACGAAGTAATTTTAAGTATATTAAAAAAAGAATATATAATAAAAAAAATAAGGTGGAATTTAGGAAAACGTTGGCAGAGATAGATTGGAATCTCGGCATAAATACATTTATAAGAAAATTTAATGAAGTACATGATAATTCTTTTAAAAAAAAGGAAATTTTAATTGATCTCAATAAGTCTGGTAAAAGTTATTGGTTTAGCAAAGGAGTGAAAGTATCCAGCAAAGTCAAGCGCATTTTGTGCCTTATTGATAAAAAGAGATGTGATAAATCAATTTTAAAATATCGCGAAAACTACTTAAGGATATTTAGAAAGGTAGTAAGATGTGCAAAAAAGCTCGACACTAGGAAAAAGATTGATCAGGCACCTCAATCTAGTAAAGCCATGTGGAAGATAGTGAATAGTAGACGTAATTCTAATAAAAAACAAAGCACTGATATTGTAATACTTAAACAAGATAATAAGATATATGACAGCCCTGTAGACGTAGCCAACATTTTATCTGACCAATTTGACAACAAAATTACATTAAAGTCTTCTGATCATAGCTTAGCTAACAAATACTTAACCGACAATATGGCTAGAGTAGACGATAACATGTTGTTTGATCAAGTAGCCCCGGTAGAAATCTTCAAAATGGTTAATAATATGTGCAATAAAAATTCTCACGGTCAAGACGAAATACCCATAAGTATCATCAAGGATAACATTGACATATTAGCTGAGCCAATAGCTGACTTTTTAAACAAATGTATTGAGCAATGTGTTTTCCCTGAGCAATATAAAATTGCTCGTGTTTTGCCCATATTCAAAAAAGGCTCCACATTAGATGCGAAAAACTATAGACCCATTTCCCTATTACCGGTATTCTCTAAAATATTTGAAAAGGTAATGAAAGATAGGCTTGTCAAACATTTGATTAAACACAATATCATTAGCTATCAACAGTTCGGGTATCAAAGAAGCATAGGAACCATTGATGCAATAGACTCACTAGTGGATGATGTGGTTAGCAAACTGAATAATAGAGAAAAAGTGGCAGGACTATTCTTAGATCTTAGCTCTGCCTTCGATACTGTTGAACATAAAATCCTTTTAGACAAACTAGAACACTATGGGATAAGAGATAACGTCTTAAAGCTTTTCAGTTCTTATTTACAGAATAGATCACAGTATGTCGAAATTAAGTCAGTTGAAAGCGGACATGAAAAAATTAACAAATCTAAGCTTGTTAGAGTACAAAAGGGAGTTCCACAGGGCTCAGTCTTGGGTCCAATATTTTTTATAATATTTCTTAACGACTTAGCTAAATATATGTATAAGATAGTACCAGACATCAAAATGGTTATTTTTGCTGATGACACAAGTGCTGTTATGAACGATATCTCTATAAGGGACTTAGAAAACAAAGTGAATCATGCACTGTCTGCTTTTGAACATTGGTTTTCCACTAACAATTTAAAACTCAATGTGGAGAAAACTAAATGTATGCTATTCAAATCAACTGTGAGGAATAATGATAGTATTGAAATAGCTTCATTAGGGAATAAAGTGGAAATTGTGCAAAATTTAAAATTTTTAGGAATACAAATTGATGAGCTCTTGTGCTGGAAACAAGAACTGGAAGCAATCACAAATACTCTGAGCAGTGCATGCTATGCCTTAAGAAGTTTAAGGGACGAACTAACCATTGCTCAGTTACGAAATGTTTATTTTGCCTTAGTTGAGTCCAAGCTGAGGTACAGTATTAAACTATGGGGGAACAGTTATAAATACAATATAAATGCAGCCTTTGTTATGCAAAAAAGGGCCCTCAGAACTATTCTTCGCATGGAGCAAACTGAATCTTGTAGAGAGCATTTTGTGAAATTAAAGATTTTACCTGTACCTTGTCTTTATATTTTGGTCCTACTAAGTAGTTTTCTAAAAAACCTAGAGAAATACGAGACAAAGGAAGAAAGGGTAACTAGGGTGGAAACGCGCAGGAAAGATTTGCCTAATTATTTGCAGCCAAAATTAAATGTTGTCAAACATAGCTCTAAAGTACAGTCTGTACAAATTTTCAATAAATTGCCATTAGAATTAAAAATGATTAATAATCCAAGAATATTTAAATTCAAATTAAACTCATTCCTATTGACGAAGTGCTACTATAGTATAGAAGAGTTTTTTAGGGACAAAAATAATGCCACAGTGTAACTTGTTTATCGTTTAAGTCTTATTCTTGACATGTTATTATTATTTTTCTTGATTTTTTTTTTTTATTGAGTTGAATTCTTGTTTTATTTTTTGACTTTTTATCCATATTATTTGTAAATTTTTATTGATTATTATTATTATTCCGTGTATTAATAATTTGTAATTAATTGTAACTTTTATTGATTATTATTATTGTATTAATCCTGTATTCGACACAAATGTATTTTTGTTCAGAATAAATAAATTGAAATAAATTGAAATTGAAATTCTTCGCCAGAACATTTCGATCGTCGATTGTTTCGTTTGTTGACAAACAAAGGCCTCTCAAAATAACTGTTCTGAACCAAATTCGTTCGTCACATAAAATAATAATAATATTCTTTAGACCGATTTAATTTTTATTTTTATCCATAGCGGCCAACGGAGACTAGCCAAGTACCTACGCAGGAGATATTATAGTGCACAAGTGTGTGCACATACACAGGTGCACGTCTTGCCAATCCTATGAGACGGTAATCCGTCACAACTAGGAAGTGATCAGTCGCAGGACCAACGTCTTGCATGCACATGCTTTCCGAGGCACGAGGGTGTCACACTACTGAGAAATTCGTTATGGAAAAACCCAAAAACTTTCTTTGCCCGACCTGGGAAACGAACCCAGGACCCCACGCCACGAGACCAACAAAGCAGTCACATATAACGACAACAAAAAAAAAACGCTTAATAAGAGCGAGATTAAACCGGTTCATACTAGATTTCATTTGCGGATTCATTCTCTTAGATTAAGTTAGTGCGACCACCGGCTCATTGTTGCATTTTCACGAGAACTTTAATAAAGACCTTCCACACATAGCACAATACCCGTATTTCATGCCCACGCTGCGACCGGCGACCGCGGGAGCCCGCGACTCCTTGTCAAGCGAATAAACTGCGATTCTTACGACTAGTGTGAAATGTTGCTTACATTAAATATGAATATATTTTAATAAATGCACCATGTGCTAGTAATATGGGTAGTTTATTGCGGCGAAATAAAACGGTGTTGGGGATACGCGAATGTGTGGTTCGAGTTAAATTATATTTAATTGGATTGTTGTGTTGATGTGGCTTCGTAATTCGTTTTAAATGAATGTACGACGTTTTCATGTTAATTTTCCTATTTATCATAAATTTCATAACTGCAGTTACGACAAAGGTTTGTAAAATTTACCTACAATTAACCTATCTTAAAATTTTTCGAAGACTACAGCAACATTGCTCGTTCTTCTCCATAGAGGCCTACCTCCGTTTTGGAACGAACAACTAGCTTCAACTTTTTGACTAACTGACCAACTTCTTGACAATTTAAAAGTGCCTATGAATGGTAAAATTGAAATAAATGTTTAAAGTTTGACTTTGACAAACATTCTCAAAGATTATACAGGGAAAGCAAATCCCATATTTCGCAGTATTTTATTATTTTGTACACGAAAATCTTAATGACAAAACAAAAGAAACTTTACTTTAAAAACCGTACTAGAATTTAGTTTCATATGCCAAGTAACAACGTTATTTTTTAACTTTAACCCTATTCGTCATCGTGGCAAAATAACTTGCACTTTCAACATCAATAAAGATCCTTTAAGACTTTAAACCTTTTAAGACCGTAGTTCTGCCGAAAAACCCAACCCATAAAAGTAATATACTGCGCAGATTGCACCTATTATAACGACCACCTCAAAGACAGGTTAAACAGTAACATCAAATATTTGTCCCCGCTCTAGCGTAGCTCGCAGGCGTATTCCACGTAAACGCGGTAGGCACCAACGTATCAGGTTAAGACATTAAGCTACTGTGAGCGAATAAGACGGTGTTTACATTGTGCGGGGCAAACCGAGATCCAATCTGGACTGTAACGAATCGAGTCGGCCGATGTTCTCGCGATTGAGTTATTACAGCTTCCTGTTAAAGCTACTTGTTTTTGTGTCTCCTACTGTTTTAATTAATTATACACTATAAATAATAAATATTTTATGTGTAATGCGATACGCAGGTTGTTCTGATGCTACTGTCTGATACGGACGCTCGGATCGAGTGTACCATCGTACGGTTATTATTCAAACAGCCACTTTTTATTGTTTCGTGACGATATTAATGTTTTGTGCGATTGGAGGCACTGATTCTCGCATTCTTTGTTCAGTTTCTGAGCTACTGTATTGACATAATTACCTAGTTTGTGTTGATGTAGGTATAAACTGAAGAAAGAGAAGACTATAAACTATGATCATATTTTTTTACTTCGGTTGATACCGGGCTTTCTAAGTTTATCTTGTACATCACTGACATCGGTGAAGGAAAACGACGTGAGGTAATTTGGACTTACAATTAACATCAGTCTGAAATCGCCAATCTGCCATAAGCAAGCATGATGATCAATGCTCGTACCTTGCCGTATGAGAAGAGGCGTTTGCCCTACAGAGGGACAATAATAGGCTAGTATAATGATACCAACCTTTTTTTTTTTCTTAAATGATAGGTTTTGTCGTTATGCCATTATGCCACAATGTAGAAATCCATAAAATTCAAATAAGTACTACAGACACATTTTAAGACTTTCCTCAATAAAACTTCTATAAACCTACCTACTTAGTTATTTCGACAAACACCTGCTCTTTTCTATGTAATAAATTAGAAATCGAATATTTTTGGAACATGCAAATTTCTATGAATATGTAAACTGTCGTGTCTGTTGACAAGATTCTATGATCCACACCCCAAAGTACCTTTACCAGAGAGAATTTCAAATCCAAAACCATACGCCTAATCTAACTAACAAAAGAAAATCGTGATGACATTTCAAATCTAACAACCTTCCACAAAATACACCATCTACTTAATAAGGCAGCTAACAATTTTACTTATACTTCAATAACATTTGCAATAAAGCAGTTACGGGCCGTCCGAGAGTGTTCGTCTCGTTACGGCACGTGACGGGGCACTCCGAGAGCTCATTACACTAACTCTTTGAGTTATACTACCGACATACTGACTGCGTGGACTACTCTCACCTGCCATGCTAAATGCTGTGCTTGTAGGGTTTAAGTTAAAAGTTTATGTTAAACAGTCCGGTCGACCAAAATTACAGGAAAATAGCTTTGTTACTGATTTCTGAATTGGTTTAATTACACATACATGACATCAAAGTCAAAGTCAAAACATTTATTTCAATTAGAATATTTATAGGAAATTGAGTTGTCAAGGAGTCGGTCAGTTAGTCCGAAAGCTGACGCTAGTTGATCGTTCTAAAACGGAGGTAGGCCTCTATGGAGAAGAACGAGCAAGAAACTTCACGGCACTCTTTTCAATTATGTTTTTATAAAATACTGGTTATCACACCACACCTGGTTAGGCAGAAGCGAAGGTTTAGGCAGGAGGTGTACCCATTAGTAGACCCACATTTCGCTAGTTATGTTTAATTCCCATGTAATAGGGGGCGAGCCTATTGCCATCAACCGGGTACAAATCGAGGCTCCGAAGCTGCTGCGGAGGCTATTCCTGATGGACAAACGAATATTATCATCATATTATATCATTATTCAGTTTTATATTTTATATTAACACTTATCGGCAAAACCAGGTATCACAATTTAATGCAAGTATTTGAGTAAGGCACTCAGGTGGATTTGGCGACTCTCTCGAATCTTGAACCATTACCTATAATAAAGAGTTTTCAGCTAGCCGAGATTAATAAACGTTAATACGGACGTGCTCCAGCTTAGCATTATTGTTGTCACTGTCAAACTACAAGTGTTAAATAGAGAGGGGAACACATTATGTTTACGGCAAAAGTATTGCTGGTAACTATATTTTAGAATTTTCCATATGGGGTCGATACCTTCGGATGGAGGGGTCCGAATGCCCATAGCCTTTTTAAAGAATTGTCCAAAGAGTTGCTCGCCACTTTCCCGTGGCCCCAAAGGCTGGCTTTTAGTTTAGTTAGTTTGTGAGGTTGCAGGGGGCAATCTCTGGATCTACTAAACCGATTTTGAAAATTCTTTCGCAAATTGCAAGCTATACCGTATCACTGAGTGCTATAGGCTATATTTTATTAGAGGAGAGTGCTAGTACTGGATATATTTATGTTTATATTAATCATCTCGGCCTAACAGCCCAATAAGAAACAACCTTTAAGTAAATATCAAAATATCTTTCCAATGTATGCAACTTTCATAAAACAAGATCCGAAACGAATCGGCGGATCGCTTTACGCTCCAATGTCTGGCCTCTGCCCTAAAGGATGAGACAAAATTAAAAGCACCGTCAAAGCAAATGACACTGAAATATTTCTCCGGTGTGTTTCGATCACGATTCACACTCATTTCGTACTGTTAAGTCACACTAAACGTTACCTTAAGGCGAGCCTGTAAGCGTATTTATTGACTCACGCAAATATATCAACCCCTACCATGGATGTAGGTAGATAATCAAACTTACAATTTTGTTATGAATAACACACATGTGAATAATCTATCTCTATATATAAAATGCTTTGTCCTGAACGACTGACTGGCTGACGGATCAACGCACAGCCTAAACAGCTGATCGTAGAGACCTGAAACGTGGAGAGTTTGTTGAAGGGGATGAAACGGGGTTCCAAAGTTTGTATGGAGAAATCAACTTTCACGCGGACGATGTCGCGGGCAGAAGCTAGTATTTCTTCTTAAGTTTTTATATATATAAATCTCGTGTCACGGTGTTTGTGATCGCACTCAGCTAGGCAACTATATACAAAAATATGTTTTAATAAATTGTAGTCTTTCTCATAAATGACGTTTAAAAGTGCTTTTAATGGTGCTTTCAATTAGACAATTGAAATATCTGATTTAACTTTGAATAATTCGAATTCTCACCGTCAAATCTTAACAGTAACACAAAAGACACGTAGTAGCGACTAAAATTCGACAAAGAATAAATTCCGTTAAAGTGGCTACGGTCGCAGCGGTGGCGTCGGCCTCAGGCGTCGGGCACATCACTTAATATCCTGATTATACGACCAAATTGTCATTATGGGTCATTACTGTCGCTAATAGTCCACGCGGCGACACACCGAAACTGTTTAAAATTCTTAAACGGCTTGTTATTCCAAATATGTGATCCGAAGTCGGTGGAATAGCCGCACGTTTTGCAACTGGCTTGTCTCACGACTTAAAGTGTAAATTATTTGGACTGAATTCTTTTGAAATTACCATTTTTTGTTGCATTGATTTTATGGAAGAAAGTGTATCAATTTATTTTCACGTCAATATTTCGTTCGATGACGATTATCTGCGGGGTTTTAATTTATGACGATTTTTTTTTGCCTCTCAAAGCTTTATGTCATTATAAGTTCCGTCAAAATCGTTTCAGCCGTTTGGGGGATTAACCAACACACTGGCACCATATTTTAGTAATTTGTAAACATTCATATGCATTTAGAAAAAGCTGACATTTAAATACTTCAATTTAATTTATTGGTATTGATTTTGACAAGCCTTGCTTATCAGAGTTTTTTATATTGTTATGTAGTTAGAAAGTGTTATTATATTCTCCATTTCCAAAAGACGGGTCTTAAAAAGAAATAAGACACAGCAACACTTAAAAATTCACTCCACCAAATTAAACATAAATAGAAACAAAATCCTGTGTCAAAAAAGCGACTCGATACCAAATTAATAGGTGCAATTTCCAAAATTATCCTTAATAAACTGAAAATAAAAAGTGATATCTATCGAAACCGCATCGATCTCATTAATTCCCGTGGTTCGTGTTAGATACGTCGAATTAGGACGTATTTGGGACGGAAATCACTAGCCTACCAATCTTACCATATGTTGATTTCAATCAGGAAAGGATACACACCTACCTATCTGGATTTGGATGGTTGGATGATGATGATTTGAATGATTATGTTTTTATTGAGACTGATCGGAAAGGTGCTTAGATAATACTAAGTTAGGCCCGCGATTTCGTTCACGTGAATGTCTGTTATTCCGGGGTATTTATTTCGGCGGTTCGTTATATGTTATGTAAAATAAAAGTTTCTCTTTTAAAATAGATCGTCAAAATCTGCTCAGCCGTTTTGGAGATTCAACAAACAAAAATTTTAAAATTGTTTTTTTTTTGTATAAGTACCATGTAAACATTTATATGAATTTACTATATAGAAAGCTGTTATTTTGACATGACAAACAGATTCGATTTTATTTATTATTTTAGAATTTGTAGTAACAGTCACCCAAAAATGAAAGGGAAAATCTACTCTAATGGTGAATCCCCAACGAGGAAAAATTAAATTCGAGAATAGTTATCACAATAACAACTTTTCTTCATTCGAAAACTGAATTCGATTTCAATTGTTTTTTTAAGTAAATACTTCTACGTGTCTGTCATTGCACCTGACAAGTAATTATCAATTTACTGTAAAATTAGATTTTTTGTGGCTTTGAAATCAATAAATAGTAAGTCAATTGAGTTGCCAAATAGGTGACGTCACAGATCGATATTGCCATACAAAATCTATGGAAAAATCGCGTTTTGACAGGTCATAAAGTACGTCAATTGATTGTTGTCAACTAGCCTATTTGTAAACTGTCAGATCGCTAAAAACGAGTATAAATCGTACTCCTACTTCCAACTTTTATTTGTTACATCGATGCTTCACTGAATACTTGTACGCATACATCGAAATACGTAAATTCGCTTCGCTCTCGACGTTTTTGTCTCAGAGCGAAACCGCGTCGTCACCCTTTTTTGTAAGTCGTATCACGTCCAAAAATGACGTAAAAACAAAATATTATTTTTCGTCACGCCCGTCAACGCTACACTGCTTATTTATTTTTTGAGTTTCTAATAAATTACTATCAGCTGTTTTTGGGAAATCAAAAAACTTTTTAACACCGCGTATTTCATTAATTACCGGATCTTAACAATATGGTGTTAATTTATTGCAAATAGACTTTTGAAAGTGAGAAACAATTGCAATATTTACCGCTAAGACTAAAAATAGCAAATTACTTAAAATTACCGTTTAAAAAACCGCAGTAATTAAAATAATTAACCAAGGAAGCTAAAAAAAAACCTGAGATGATTAAAAGCTAGGCAAGAGTGCCACTTCGCACATGTCGCGTCCCCCCACACAAAAGGGGGAACAAATTAAGAGGGCGTCGTACAAAACACGACTTTAATTACACACAACAATCGCTTACTGTTTAACTTTAAATTGTATTCAATAATTCTTTCAGTTTCTTGTGTCATAAGGACTATAATCGCGTTTCTTTTTTCGTCACAGAAGTTTACAACAGGACGAGTTACATTGCTGATCTACTTTAAGCAGTTTTAGGAGACTTGGTACAAATTCTTCGATGTATTATGTGGAGAGTTTAATGAGTGTAGTTTTTAAGTAAAGGGTCGTTCGCGTGCGGTCCTGCGAAGCCGTCAGTGGAAGCCGACATATGGGCATGACCGATGTCAGGTGGGCCCTAAGGCACCTGTCAATATTATGAAATTGTAACGTCGATGACTGACGTCCATGGTAGCTTCTTGGCGTCACGATCGCTTAAAAAGCGGGAAAAAACATTTTAATTTGTTTTCTGTCGTTCACAGAATCCATAAGTTTCTTCAGTATTCTGAAAACGTGTAGAACAGTATTTTCTTTTCTTGTCGTCATAATTTCGCAGTTATCGGTCAATATAAACCGCAGTTTTGAGCTAAAGACAACTTTTTCTAATGGTTGAATAATTTTTCAACTAATTGCCAATTAAGGCCGATAAGTCCCACTGTTATCCAATCAAAGAATATGGAATATACAAAATGGCGGGTAGAAAATTGGACAAACTTTGAGGAAGTGGGGTGTTTTGGTCTCATAGTAAAAGTTGTTCATTTTTATGAGTAACCTCGTAAGAAATAAACAAGCACATAAATACGAAAAACTTTTACGTACAATAATGCGAATAAAATAATTCTTGGCTATCACGCTTAATAAGAGTCCACGTGTTTTTTTTTTACCCGCGAAAAGTTACGTTTGGTTACTGCTTCGCTTCCGTGGGTAGTAGTATGATATTATATAGCCTATACTGTTCTTATGAAGCTGGCTATCACCTACAAAAAGATTTTTCCGATCCGACTGGTAGTTCCAAAGATAAGAGCGTTCAAACTAACAAACTCTTTAGTTTTATAATATTATTATTAGTACGTTAGTATAGTTTTTGATTAATTAAAAAAAAAAAACAATCTGACTCTCAGTTCCAGAGATTAAAGCGTTTAAACAAGCACAAAAAATCTATTCAGCTTAATTAAATTATTGAAGATATTTTAAAGTGACTTTACTCCACCCAGTCTTTAAAACAAATTCTTAATCCACAATTAAAAAGCGCTCTTAAAATGCTACTGAAGGAAACTTTCCTGGCAAAGTCCCTGAGAATCTAGAAGTTTGAAGATTACACAGCTAAGGAGCGACAAGGACCGCGTTCAGTTGTAGCTACAAACGAATTCATTTTACAAAACTCATCTTGCAGACGTCGTCGCCTCGCGTCGTGTGACAGCGTGACACAGAAGTTGGCGGGAAACTTTTTTTTTGGAAGAGACAAGTTTCTTTTTTTTCTGCTCAGGAATTCTTTGTTTTTTTTTTTATTCAGTAATAGTGGTACTCAGAGCCAGCAATATGTAGCAATGCTATGCATGGAAAATTCCTTTTTCAAAAAAGAAAGCATGGTTCCTTTTTCAAATCTTGCACAACGCAACCAGCGTATCTGTTCGTTGGTGGATTTTTCTAACGTCTTAGAACTGGAACGTGGAAAACTGAATAACAATGTCCTTATTTTGTCAATTTAAATTGTCAATTTTATATAAAAAACTAACAAAAAAGAAAATCCATTTTTTATTAGAAAAGTAATTTTTTAAAATAATTCTTAGCATCGTAGTTCGCATTCACACCCTTTTAACCGGCTTCAAAAAAAGGAGGAGGTTCTCAATTCGTCGAAATCTTTTTGTTATTTAGTTTTTAGTTAAGAGAACAACTTTAAATACGGCTGGTGTAGTCTGTTATTCTGTGAAAGGGTTCCAACGGCATTTTAAAATAGGAACACTGTAAGTGCGCCCAAGACTAACACGGATTTTTTCTTTTTTAAGTTCTTCCTAATAGTATTATTTAATTCAGATTCAATTAATCAGCTCCAAAATATCTCTTCCAGTGCATCAGAAGCCACGTGAACGGCGTCGGCGACGCGTGCCCGGAAGCGTCACGGCCGCGTGAAGACCGGAAATGGGCAGGATGACCGGATCCTATCTCCGCTCTCCTGCCTACCTGCCGGCCATGTTGTGACGTCACCTCGCCCCGGCGCACGCCTCGGACAATACCATACCACACGTTCTGCTTAGGTTTTGGAGTTGTTCTGTCACTCTGAAACGATTTTCCCGGTTGGGATTTCGAAAATGGAAATCTGAATATTGATTTCCTTTTTATTTGTATGTTATGGTCTGTGTCAATAATTTTTTTTTTCTTTTGTTTGTTTTTTCTTTCTTTTTGGTAAGGTCAAAAAGCCAATTTATCTTCTAATTTAAAGAGTAAATTTATTTTAAAAGAGTAAGTTTGTATGGAGGTTCTTGCCCATTCTTCTCTAAAATACCTTTTGGAAGGACCATCTAGATTCAATTCTTGCATAGGTATTTTGTTTAAAAGCGCTTTTAAATGGTCTAATTGAAATAAGTGTTTTGATTTTAATAACGTCCAAATTCTAGTCGCAATCTCACCTTAGAACAATACAATCAATGTGAGTAAATTAGAGGATTTTTTTACAGATTGTGACTGAGATTAAATTGCGAACATTCCTATAAGTTAGTAAAATTGTCCCCCAGTTGTAGATATTAGAGATGTGTTTGCAAAACATCGTCAAAATAAACTGCATCGCGAACAATCGCCACTTGAGTCGTCGGATCTCGCTAAAACGTGCACACGGTCCAAACCTGAGTTTGCCGAAGCAGAATATCCACTGGTTATCATTGCGGGAGTATATAATTGTTGGCAATTTCGCGTCTCCATTCAAGCCGTGAATAGCAACCATTAGGCAGAACCCTCCATGCGCCCTCCTCAGCTAATAAGTGCATTTTCCTTCACAGGACTCCTTAGTGCCATAGTTAAAGCCTCTACTTTTTAAAAATGGCCGTCTCCCGCCATTTTACATTCAGTTGGATATTAAAATGATTGTTAATTGTAGTTATTAAGCAATTTGTTTAATTAATAACGAGGATTTAAGTGCTGCTGTTTGTAATTAGCAGAGCTGGTTGTATTGTCAACACTTTTTAATTTCAGATTACTGAAATGAGAGTAATGGCTCTATACTTAACAGCTTTTGCTATATGTTATACTTATTTATAAAAAAAAACGAAAAGTTATTCACTCACTGACTAAACCTGAAATCTCGAAAACTACTGTGCTATGAAGATGTAAGAAAGCCAATTCTACTAATTAAAAAAGTTTAAAATCAAGTCACAATCTCATCTCAGTGACAATAAATGTAAATTAGCGACAATTTTGACAGATTGTGACTAAGATTAGATTGCGATTGTTCTTATTGCGACTGAGCCATATTAAGGAGTCTTTGACCTTGAGTCGCGGGTAAAATGCTAGTATCTAGTAAATATTGTTCATGTACTTCTACGTAAAGTTTACATAAACTTAGGAAATAAAATATGATTAAAAAATTTAATTTATTATTTCCCTTAGAAATAAGTGAATCGATTTATTTTTTATTTCAAAGATATCAATCAATCCACCTAGCCTTTTCCCAACTATGTTGGGGTCGGTTTGCAGTCTATCATGATGCAGCTGGGATTTGGGTTTGGATTTTAATTGGAGCGACTGCCTATCTGACTTCCACAACCCAGTAACTGCACTCAATACGATACTCCTTGGTAAGACTGCAATGGTTGTCAAACTTGCGGGCTTCTGACGTAACGATCCACATATTTATGACAGATGACATATTCCAAAAATAGTGGGTAAAACATGTTTTTAATTCAATATCACTCTTAATAACTTCGTCCTTAAACTTGTTTCTGTTAACCGCCAGTCGGAATTCCCGCCCACAAAGTCTGTGGCTTCCAGAATTTTCTCATTCGAATACCAGATGCCATTTAAATATACATCCCATGGAATATTGACGTAAAACATAGCAAATTACTGTAATAACCACTTTCGTGGAAAACATATAATCGATGTATTAATTTAAATGATATTTTTAGGACATACAGACCTAGACCTACTAAGGTATAAAGTGTTTTGTATATACATATCTACATATCGAAACAAAAGATTTCTCTGTTTCGTCGAAATAGACGAATGGATTATCCGGATTTGACTTCTAATCCTGTCTATAGGCTAACCCACAAGACCTAAGAAGGATTTGCTCTTAAGTATCTCCCGTTAGGTAATCTCTTAAGACAAACATAGTAGACGGATCGAAATAAGAAAAAGAAAATTGTAAGTAGATAATCAACGACCAATCTTTCAGGTGGAGTCAGTACTCAGGAATTTAAAAAAAAATACTAATCCACCAAATTTTTCTACTGTTTGTGCATTTATTTAAGTAACAGCCGATTTTTCAGAACGAAGTTCGAGTTAACTAGCATAAATTGTCACGTAAAGAAAAAGCGTTATGACCCTCCAGGCGACCTTCCCTTTCTTTCTCTCTGACTCCTTCTGTTATTTACAGGTGTCAGAACCTTCGTTCCTGTATTTTTATTGAACTTTGGTATTTTTACTATGATACCAACGTTCAAATGTAAAAATCAACCAACTCAACTAAACAATCAACTTTTACTAAAGTTCATGAATACTTTCACTCACTCTTTAAATGAAAAATCATAACAGAATAAATGCCATTTTCTCGCAATCAACGTTCAGAAAAACATCAATAACGACACCTAAATACATGTCACTTACATATCGCAAACAAAGCGACACAGACGTCGAATGTCATCATCCTGGACAGCAGTATGAACGTAGGCACAAGTGCCGCGAGCGTGGTCACCACGCTGTAGTACAGATACAGTCGCAGCATCAGGACGTCTTTCTGAAAACATTGTCTCAATTTTTAACATAACATCACGCTGTAATCCCCGAAGAGTTAGGCAGAGGTGTACCCATTAGTACCTACACCCACATTTTACCAGTTTTGTTAAAATCTCAGGTTATAGAAGGCGAGCCTATTGTCATCAACCGGGCACAAATCCAGACTCCGAGGCTGCTACTGAGAAATTCCTGATAGAAAAACCCAATAACAGACTTTGCCTGACCTGGGAATCGAACCCAATACCGCGCGCAGCAGTCGCGCTTTGTGACCACTAGACCAACGAGGCCAGTCAGTCAGTAAATTAAAATCATCCTTTATAAAAATGTAAGTACCTAAATACTTCCGCATTTAAAAAGGAGCATTCGTGTTGCGGTGTCTTTAAGTTTTCCATGATTGGTGTAATTGGCAATTTGGAGTAGTCACAACACAATATGAGCCGCTGCATTCAAAGCCAACCTTATCCTCAGTGCAATGGATCCTGACAATGGATGCCGCCGGAGTAAGTCACGACTCGGTGTCCCGCGGGCGCCCACCTGTGCGCCTCATGGAAATTTGGAAATATTTTAGCACATTTTTTTAAATAATTTGACGGCATCATTACTCTGAACGTGATCTCTGAACAAAGAGCGGCTACTTTGAGCATATTTTGAATTGCCCAAGAAGTTTTTGAGCTGCTACTGAACTGGAGCGAATAGGAAATTCGCGTGTCATTTGTTTTTACTGTAAACTTGCAAAGATACTCCAAAGTAATTGAAATAAGAACGTTTAGTAAGTAGGTAAACTGATCTATCAGTTGAGGTCAAAGAACATTTCGTTTCATCCTGTTTGTGCCAAACAGCTACTCAAAATGAGTTGTTAGTTTCACTGAATATAAATTACGCTACTCAAAAAACGAGGCTCGCAACTCATTCTTATTTGGCCTAATACTATTACACACAGGCACATTACATATAGGCATCGACATGACAGTGTAAAAAGTCTTCACTTACAAAAATATATTCGAACAACATACTTATCTATAACCCGCGTTTAGTTTCGCCTTTCTCGATAAACGGGTTATATAACGCAACAAGATTTTTTCATATCGGACAAGTAATTCCTGAAATTAGTGCGTTCAAACAAACAAATACTCAATTATTCGGCTTTATAATATATTTTAAATTAAAGTGTCTGTATCTGGCACATTAATGGCCACTTCGTGTGCCAGTCTCCTTTCTTCTGTCCTCAAGCTCGCTTGCTCCAGTTTCACGATCTCGCTTCTTACAAGGATGATGACATACCACTGCATACCTGCGGCATATAGAAATATGTCCATTTTAGTATTTTTGTATCAAATTAAATTCTTTGTGCACAGACAAAGCATCAATATGCTCGAGTAGTTTCTTTTATTTAAATTTTTTATAATGACCCCAAACAGACAGTGGTGGATCCAGGATTGTGGTTTTGGGGGGGATAGACTCCGCTAAAAGTTGGTTTTCAGCAAAATTTAACATTAAAAACACAACTTTTTGTTTGAAAACATACGTTAGGTATTATGAAGAATTGGGGAGGGGCTTGAGAGAGAGAACAATGGAATTCTCAACATTTCGCCAGTTAAGTTTTGAGTCTCATGTGTAGTAATAGCGGGCGAGCCCATTGCCATTAACCGGGCACAAATTCAGACTTCGAGGCTGAACTCCTCCGAGAAAACACACCTAATTCACAGTATTCAAGTGGGTATGTGAAATAACAGAACTATTTCAAACACGGAAAATGTTTTATAAGATAACTTTTTAATAAACACCGTATGTAAAGTCACGTAACTCACTTTCTTTTATTCTAGGGGGTAAGCAAAAACGTCAGTACGTAAGTACCGCTCAATCGTGACTGCCAATAGTCGAAGGTTTAATAAGCGCAATGGTAGTAAGAATCTGCATTTACAACCACGGTAGTGTACCTATGTTCATTTGGATTATAAATGGTACGTAAAATATCAACGTTTATAATAATACATAACATCATAACATCACGCCTGTAATCCCCGAAGAGTTAGGCAGAGCTGTACCCATTAGTACACCCACATTTCGCCAGTTATGTTTTTAGTCCCATGTAATAGGGGGCGAGCCTATTGCCATCAACCGGGCACAAATCCAGACTCCGAGGCTGCTACTGAGAAATTCCTGATGGAAACCCCAATAACACTTTGCCCGACCTGGGAATCGAACCCAAGACCTCATGCACAGCAGTCGCGCTTGCAACCACTAGACCAACGAGGCAGTCTCGTTTATAATAATATAATATTAATAATGACACTACCTTAAAACTGCGCTTGGCTTTTGGTTACTGCCTCGCTCCCATGTGTCGTAGCGTGACGTAACATAGCCTGTACTATTTCTCATAATCACAAAAAATATTTTTTCCGATCCGATTAATAATTGCTGAGATAAGCGCGTATAAACAAACAAGTAAAAAAACTGTTGAACTTTTTTTGCTCGCGCCTTTGTCGTGGAATTCATATAAACTCTGAAATCCCGTTTCCCCGTTATAGGGTTTTATGACATGTCCACCGTCTTAAACTTCAAAATAAATGCCATTTTCGCAATCAACGTTCAGAAAAACATCAATAACGACACCTAAATACATGTCACTTACATATCGCAAACAAGGCGACACAGACGTCGAATGTCATCATCCTGGACAGCAGTATGAACGTAGGAACAAGTGCCGCGAGCGTGGTCACCACGCTGTAGTACAGATACAGTCGCAGCATCAGGACATCTTTCTGAAAACATTGTCTCAATTTTTAACATAACATCACGCCTGTAATCCCCGAAGGGTTAGGCAGAGGTATACCCATTAGTACACCCACATTTCGCCAGTTATGTTTATAAGTCCCATGTAATAGGGGGCGAGCCTATTGCCATCAACCGGGCTCAAATCCAGACTCCGAGGCTGCTACTGAGAAATTCCTGATGGAAAAACCCAATAACACTTTGCCCGTCCTGGGAATCAAACCCAAGACCTCATGCGCAGCAGTCGTGCTTGCGACCTCTAGACCAAAGAGGCAGTCAATTTTTATTCATTTTAAAACAATATAAAACCTAAGACTAAGAGTACCTAATTATATTTTTTTAAATATGTACAATTTATTTAAAAGACAGAAAGGAGGAACCTTATAGGGCATAAAAAAAATTCGTCCGCGTGGGACAGTCGCTGTCAATAGGGCAAATGCCCAAAAGGCTGACAGCATTACCACGTTGTATGGCAATACTGATTCTTTGGCATAAGAAAAGGCCCTCTGGTCAGGTGAAGAGTCGACCAGTCGCTTGGCGATGTTCCGAAAAACAAGGTGAGTGCTCGGACCCCATGGCCCTAGCCTTGTCTCAATTGAGCTTAGTTTCACCAACAAAATTTTTTGCTCAGTGTTGCATAAGGACATTTTACATCGTTACAGGATAGGTATGTGATGTGTCTTTTGTCCCTGTATAATGACAGAATAATATAGTGTATTGGTAGGTACCTAATTATATCACTTCAGTCGAAAATGTAAACATGAGATAATAAAGTTCGATCTCTGGTACACAAGACACAACACATATTCATAATATAAGTAGGTGCTTAAGTCATAATGCGAGCAACTCAAATGAGTATAATTATTATTGAGGTAGAAATCAACCAAACTCACAACCAACCAACCAACTCTAAATTCTGAATGTAGGTACCTACCTAAAATCATCAAGGCTTTTTTTACATGGAACAATGGAATGATCGCTTAATTGGGTAGTTGACATCACCAATCAATTGACATACTTTTTATCGACTGTAAAGAGGCGATTCCCCATAGATTTTGTATGGCAATATCGATCTGTGACGTCACTTATTTCCCAACTCAATTGACGTATACTATTTATTGATTTCAAAGCCACTAAAATCAAATTTTAGAGTAAATTGAAAATTAATCGGGTATCTGCTAAAAAAAGTGATTTTATTTTCAGAAGTTAAATATATGTCTTGAAAAAAGAGACTATAATATGACAAAGTTAAATAATTTATTTTAGACCAATAAAAGGCACTTTTGAAAATTTGAATGTCATTTACAAGAAAGGAAAAAAAGTAAGTAATTATTCTAGCTGCCCCTTTCCAAATCACAATTTCCAAATTCCAATTATTGTTTGAGAGGTTCCAAAAAAAAACTCACTACAACCTTTTTTTTCGTTACGCTTTTTTAATAACTAGCAAACAGTTCTTAGCTTACCTGACAGCTAGCAAAGAGCAGCATAATATTTAATATGACGCTCATGCCAAAGATACTGAACAAAATTGTTGACGTCACCACTTCCAAAGACGAGCCATCAATCAGCTTAGATTTCTTTAGCTCCGTCGTTATAACTAGACATGTTACAGCTACCATGGAGAATATCTGTAAATGGAAAAATTTGTTACACTTTAGGTTGACCGACCAAAAATTACGTCAGGAGACAGACCTCGATCATGATGACAGTAGGTACCTACTATAGCAGACGCGAGCGTCCCTGCGTAGTTGACAATAGCGTTTTATCCATCCATTTCGTAAAATCAAAATCTCTTCTATCGATGAGCCATGGTGAAATGACATAGAGCACTCCGGTCAAGTGGCCCGTGTTGCTCTATGCGAAATGATGATGACCGCACTACCTCTTTTTTTCGTATCGATGATACATTATTTAAACTATTTGGGCCCAGAAGATCGCCGCGTTTACTGCCGCGTCGGAGGCGTTGCACAGGTCGTTAAGGGTGCAGGTGAACGGGCAACTGGGACACTTCAGCATTTGGGATATAAGTCTGATCGGGACCACAGATAATAAGAAAAACGGCATAACAAAACTCTTTAAGCTCTTTGAGTCCATCATCAGCATAAGGTTGTGATTCACGGCACTATGAACTAAATAACTGCCATAAACCAAAAAGTTTAAAAGATTCTTTTATGGAATTGGGATTTTTTTACTTACTACAGTACCAAAGTTAACTAAAAACAAATTACTTACGATGTTAATCAGGCCAAACATAATAATTCCATGGCGCAAAGGAAAACAGCAACAGCATCGTTTTACTTCTGGCACTGTCATACGCATTTTTAAAACTTAACCAAATATTAAATTATGCAACAATTACAGAACGGCCACACTACACGTTCCGCTGTGCAAATAAAACTAGATATTATCATACATTTATTAATAGATTGTGATCTGAGAGCCAGTGGCCTAGCTTGGTCCTAAACGTCCCTGTATCAAAGTTTGTTGCACTTCTATCTAACTGCGGTGCAAACCAAATGGAGGTAAAAAAAATATTCCCAAAAGAAACATCAAGTTTCTTTTTTCCCAGAGGCTTTATGTGCGTTTCCATTTTGAAATGTTCTCTGATAACTTTTTAAAACCTATGTTTCCTTGTGTGAGATAAGTTTAATAGAAATAAACCTAGGATAAAAAAAAATATATAAATAAGCTTTAACCTGCCAAGCCCCTGCTAACTTACCAGTAAGTAAGTCAGAACAATAGAAAATCGATTGTGTCTCATTACGTGGGACTTGAGTAATTAATTTAAAATTATTACTATTGAGTATTGGACATTGTATTGTCATCAACTAATCGGATACCAATAAATGGTCGAAAAATGGTTTATAAATTTTGAAAGGACAACTTACATACGAACAGTGCAAGCTAAAAAAAGATTGTAATAAAAATTTGGTTAATTCAAAAAAGTTCTTTCACTGCAATATTTTTTGCTCTTAAAACGTAATTTGAAGAGCAGTATTTGTAGTTAACAGCTTTGTAACGTGTCTTTTCTGTTATTCTTCGTGCGTTTATTCTGAAAATTTCAGCCATACTAAAAACACGTTCGTCTGGCGTCTCCGGGATCTTGTACTATAACGATTACGTACCTATGTACATGCATTATCTATCCAATAAGTCAACATCAACATCTCTGCTCACGAGTCACAATGTCAACAAGTTCATTGACTCTATGTACATCAACAAATCGACAATGTTATTTTATCAGAGAGTTATTAAAGGTTAAGGATTATGTCAACTCTGAATATGTACTTAAATCTAATTAAGTCATAAATATTCCATGTAGTGATGGCTCAGTGGTTAAGCCGCCCGCTTCTCATGCATGACATTGTGGATTCGAACCCGAGCAAGTGTAAAAATGTGACTTTTTCAATCCAAATGTTCTTTCTAAAGTTTATCTTGGACATCACTGACATCGGTGATCCTTCCTTCGGTTTCCTTCTTCTTCCTTCCTTCGGTCCAGGTTTCCTCATGATGTTCTCCTGATCCTGAACATCATGAGGAAACCCGGACTTATCTGTACTAATATTATAAATGCAAAAGTAACAGTCTGTCTGTTACACTTTCACGACTAAACTACTAAACCGATTTTGATGAAATTTGGTATGGGGTAGCCCAAGAAGGCATTATAGTCTACTTTTTATTCCGCGACTTTGTCTGCATCCGCGATAATCGACATTTACGCGGACGAAGACGCGAGCAAAATCTAGTAATTATTATAAGTCTGGAATCGCCAATCCGCCTTGAGCAAGCGTGGTGATCAATGGTCATGCCTTCTCTGTATGAGAAGAGGCCTTTGCTCTGCATTGCGACAATTATAGATATTACTATTATTATTTTATTTCATGTAGGTACTTAAATTAGTGCACTTGTTGAATAATTTGCTCATTACTTAACTAGTTATTGCATAATTGAGCCACCCACGGTACGACCCCCAACGTACTCGAACGATTATCCCCTCATTGTTTATTTTTCGTTCAATTACCATCTGGTTCCAGTTAACCGTATTAGCGGTTTGTTTGCTGATTTAACTAATGCAGTGTCGTGTATCGGGCGGACCCATAGTTTGCTTTACAAATTAACTTCACTGTTTTGATTTTAGACGTAAACTAGCTTTTGCTCGAAACTTCGTCCGCGTAAATTTTGTTATGGATCCCTATTTTTTTTATAATAAATATATAAAAGAACCCGACATACCCGGCGACCCACTCAAACTAAAAACAAAAATTTCATAAAAATCAGTGCACCAATAAACAGTTGAAAAATTCGATGATAATAATAATGTGAGAAGTCGGCAATTTTTATTTTATTGATTTATTTGAGTAGAGAAGAAAAATACCGTGACAAAGCTGAAAATGTGGACAGCTGGAAGTCGCTAGTGATTTGTACACTGGCGACTTCCAGCTGTCCACGTTTTCAGCTTTGTCACGGTATTTTTCTTCTTCGTAAAACATCATTTAGAGTTTTAGACACCAGCATATTCCAGAAGACACATTGCTAGTTGTATTAACAAATTAGTAGAAACTTGTTGGGATTTGAACTATTTGGTCATGCTTAAGGCTCTGGAGTAAGCAGCGTTAAGCGGATAATGCACAAACCGCTTGTTTTCGTTCAATTACCAACACGTATCGCTCTAACCAGGCATACTACCTAGTTCCATCATGATCTAACCATCCAGCTTCCATAATATTTTTAAATAATTGCCATTTCTTTTAGGCTTCCGACACAAAAATTATCTCAAGATCAAGTCAGGCATGTTTTTAGTAAAAACTCCTCATTGAAATATCATTACAAATACTTACTGGCCATTTGATACTCATTGCCATTAACTTTTTATCAGAAGTAAAACTACGTTTAGTTGTTCCGATCTTCGATCATTGAATTTCAAAAGAATCGTAGTAATGAGCAGTGAAAAAATTTTAGAAGCATAATTTTGAATAAATATCTAAGACCAAAAAGCTAAGCATATAAATTGTTTTTTTACAACAGCTATGAAACCTAGTGAACTACGTACGTTCACCATATATCAAGGCCAGCGCGAACAAAACGTAGCGCATTATTTGAAAGTTGTTTTTATCTGTGCATAGTCTTGCTGATTTTCAATTGAAATTGAGACTGAAAATAACTCAATATTACAAAATATACAATCAGTATTGCGTTACAGACAATAAAAGTAAAAAGGTAAGGTATTTATAAGTCACATTTATTGAGAACATAAAAACCGATGCTGCTTATCCGAAATATATTTTGAGGTTAGATAACATATCGTGGAATTAGATAATTTTTGGTTTGTGAATGAATTTTTTAGACTGTTACTGTAAAAAAGTGCATAATATCGTCAATAAGAGCCATAAGTTTATTTTTATACTTTTGGAACTAATTTAAGTAGGTAGGGTATTTTTTCTTGTCACTGAGGCGTCGGATTATGATAATGACACCGACGATGCTGCAATAGTGTTCATTCGTGCCGCAACAAGAAATCACACGATTTAAATAAAAGTAAGAATTAAAAACATCAGGAATCCACATAGCTAATAAGTCTGTACTATTTGTTCCAGAAATGGCTGCTCAGCTTTTCAACCGAATTGGTCAGGTGGGCCTAGGTGTGGCGCTCGTTGGTGGAGTCGTCAACTCCGCTCTTTACAATGGTAATACATAATTTTAAAATATTCTGTTTATGTTTTGCATCTTAGTTTACATTTGTCTTGGTTATGATCAATCAACATCTTTATCTATTTGATCAAGATTCTTATCAGCAGTTTGTTAATGAATTTTATAGGAAAAAAATCTCCGATTGTCTTGAGAACTATAGTGTTAATGTATAGACAGTCATCAAATGGGGTGCCCCTCATGCATTAAGTTAACCTTAGAAGAGGAATTAAGCAGTTGTTGATGCTGCCCATACATAAAATCTTTAGGGATGCTTGTCTGTATGCTTGATGATCGGGATGCTTGTTGGCATCTAGCAAAGAACAACAAAGTATAGAGAGAAAAAAAATTGTTGATTGTAGACTAACAATTTTTATTTCTGCATTTCCAGTTGATGGTGGCCACAGAGCTGTGATCTTCGACAGATTCGCCGGCGTAAAAAATTTGGTGGTTGGTGAGGGCACTCACTTCTTCGTCCCCTGGGTACAAAGGCCCATCATCTTTGACATCAGATCACGCCCTAGAAACGTTCCTACTGTCACTGGCAGCAAAGGTAATTAAGTTTTTTTTTTTATATTTATACTAGCTGACCTGACGAACTTCATACTGCCTCAGACTCACAAAATGTTGATTTTTTGTTGGGTTTTTTTTGGAACGATTTAATAGTTATTTTGCTATTTGTAGTGAACAAATCCATCAAATCAGAGATCACACAAATTGGTCCACTCATTCTCGAGTTATAAATGTGTATCTTTGTTTTATTTATTGCTAACTTTATAATGATTTGTGTCGTAAATTGAAAAGTAAACTTTATTCAATTAAATTTTATTACTTTTCAATACTTTTTTTTGAAGCCAAAATTAAATGTGTAATACCAACATGCAAATAACTGTAATTAAAATCAAGGAATTTGTTTTAAAATATGTATTTACTTTTACTTTTCCAGATCTTCAAAATGTAAACATCACACTCCGTATCCTGTTCAGGCCGATTCCCGACCAGCTTCCAAAAATCTATACCATCCTTGGTATTGACTATGATGAGAGGGTGCTACCCTCTATCACAGCTGAGGTCCTGAAGGCTGTTGTTGCACAGTTTGATGCTGGAGAGCTTATTACACAGAGAGAGGTGAGAAATGATATTTATGCAAATACTTTTTCTTTGTGGATTACAAGGCAGTGTTTTAAGTTTTATCTGAGGCAACCTAAGGAACTGCAAGGCAAGAGCTTTTTACCCTACTGCATGACGCAAAGGGTAGGTAACGTGTTTGTTACACCTGTTCAAAAATGTAAGGTGCATGTGTGAATTTTTTAATATCTATGAAATAAACAGCAATCCTTTTGTCATGTAAAAATTTTAACTGCCTACATAATAGGGTTCAAAGAATACAGCCCTGAGGTAGACAGACAGTGGATTCTTAGCAATAGGGTTCTGTTTGGCACCCATTGGGTATTGAACCCTTAAAATTTCATCAATCATAGAAAACTGGTTTCGTTATCACAGCTCAGCTTTATTATTTCATCATCGTCATTCTTATCAGCCGTAGGACGTCCACTGCTGAATATAGGCCTCCCCTACAGATTTCCAATAACACCTGTAAATTTTAATGTATACATTAGCACTTAATATTTTTTTTGAAGTTTCCATGATTACAGTGTCAGGGTCCAAACAACATATAGCCAGAACTACCCCTTTCTGCATCATACCCTTGACCTAACTGCCCAATTCTAGCTTCCTTAGATGTTGATTGAAGCTCTTTTGGCATGTTATGAATTTCATGTAATCTCAATACTCATAACTCAAATACTCATGTAATCATTATTTTTTATAATATTGCAATTGATAGCAAATGAATTTAACTGGCTACTGATAAAGCTGTGGTCAGACATGACTCTGACCAATCTATTGTTTGAATTCATATTGCGTGAAGATGTTATTAGTTAACACAACATTTAACTGCTTAGTGAGTCTAGTGAGACAGTGCAGTGCTCCACTGATTATTATTCACCTAGAAGCTTTACTAGATTGTTTGGTGTATACTATAACCTTGTATGTACTTTTATTAAATTCTTTTATTTACTATCTACATTAAAAAAAAAACAATTTTTGTTATTCTTGCAATGATTTCAATAATTTATTCAATGTTCTGTTTGGATAAATATTGGAATGGATTAAGAAAAACGAAAATTATAGGTAGTGGGAAGTCCACCGGCCGAGTCATTTAGTCATAAATACAAATAACACTCTAATTTTCTTTTACAGGTTGTATCACAGAAAGTCAACGAGAATTTGACTGAGAGAGCACAACAGTTCGGACTCATCCTAGACGACATTTCAATCACACACTTGACCTTCGGCAAGGAGTTCACACAGGCCGTCGAGTTGAAGCAGGTCGCGCAACAGGACGCTGAGAAGGCGAGGTTCCTTGTAGAGAAGGCTGAACAGCAGAAGAAGGCGGCTGTCATCGCCGCGGAGGGTGACGCCCAAGCCGCTGTCCTACTCGCCAAATCCTTCGGTCAAGCTGGAGAGGGTCTCGTCGAACTCCGTCGTATTGAAGCCGCTGAAGACATCGCATACCAACTATCTAAATCGCGCAACGTCACCTACCTCCCAGCGGGACAAAATGTCCTCTTAAATCTTCCCACACAAAACTAACTCGCTTTAATAAAACGCTGGACGTGTTCACTTAAAATCGGGGTTGGTTCTGTAAAATGCATTTGTATTTACAAAACTTTAATATTGTATAAGTATGTTGCATTTGTTGAGACAAAGGTATGGTTGCGCCAATAGATAGTAGTCCATATTAGTTTTTATGAAAAAATTGTAATTACGCATTAAACTATAATTTTGTTGATGATTTTGTTTTATTTTACTGTGGTAACGATATCCAAATCCAGTTGACCCACTAACACATCCTCGAAGCTACAGACCAACTCCACAGCTACAGGCTAATGGGACGGTCGGTGTACATGCGAAACGAGGTGGATAGATGGCGCCAGCGGCATAAGCAGTAAACAGAATGTAAATTAGATTTCTGATTAGAAAACTAATCAACAAAGCAGGCCGCACACGGGCCACATGCGACAGCTACCAACGCCACCTGAAACTAGAAGCAGCAGTGTTAAAAAAGAACAAAAACATGTAGGTATCTCCTCTACACTAGTGTTGCCTATCGATACTATCGATATTGTTACTAGTTTTCGAAGTTATCTATAGATAGGGAAACTATTGATAGTTGGGCAACTCTGCTCTACACATAGTAGAGATGGTTTTTTTCCCCGTCTACCCCAAGGTGTGGGATAGGTCTTGTCAGTAAACTCTTGCCAAATTCTAAAGTGGCTGATTCTGACAGCTTATAAGTTTTCAGTGTGATGATATTTACCCTTTAGGCTGTGGGATGAAGCATTCATAAGGTAGAAGGTTTGGCTTCACCATGTTTGGTCTCAAGAGGCCAGGGGCAACTGTCATGTCAAACAAACCAACAGTCCATGTTTGCAGACAACTGTCCAAGTCCAAGCATAGGTACCTCTTGCCCGGGTTAACCCGCTTACTACGAGCGAACATTCGCTACGCCAAGCCCGAAGTGCAGCTGGCTATACAGTTGGTATGTTCGCTGTAGAAAAACACACACGGTTGGGTGTGCGCCGCACTTGTTATCCCTTCGTCAACAGGGTAAAACAGGCGTCTTCCATAATCGCAGGTATACGAGGGTGGAAGTAAGACCCCAATACAAAGATGGCATAAAATAAATACACGACCTTAGAGAATAATATTTATATTAACCTTCAAAATAACTTACAGCACATTAAATAACTCTAAAGTTTACGATTTCAACCAAGCTTTTCGCCCATTATTGTTTTTCGTAATGCATAGTCTGTAGGTACTTCAATTTGTTCTTTGCCTGTCTTACTAGATTCCTTATCAGGTTCACTCGTATCAAGTTTATTAAAGAACAAATTTTCTTTAACACATACTTCTTTGAAATACGCTATTTCATCTGAATTTAAGCAAGAGGGTATTATTAATTGATCTTCGTCATCATTCATTTTGAAATGTTTTACTAAATCATCAACTTCACGCTTAAATTCATCACTGGCTAAGCCTATTGCAGCCTGTGTAACAGTGTCAGCATTTTGTTTTGCTTCTTTGTTAGCATTCCAGGCTTTCATTAGCAGTTTATATTCTGTTTCCATTTCTTCTATACCAGGTTCCAACTGCATTGCTCTTTTGAGTTTCTTTATGGCCTCATCGTAACTGCCAATCATTCTAAGTGCTTTCGCATTTTGGAAGAGCACTTTTGCATTGTTCCACAAACTTCCCAATCTATGCAGTTCATTGCAAGAACAGCATGCGAGGAGTGGTTTCTTCACCTTGTTGTAACATACAGCTAAGTTAATGTATAACTTGATAAGAAATTTTTCTTGCTCCTTTTCTTCTTCCTCATCAGCAAGTCGGCATTCATGGAGCATATACACTCCTTTCTTGAAACACTGAATTGCTGCTAGGTAATTATTTGTTTTGTATAATGTAGTTCCAGAACTGTATAGCAACTTAACTTTATGGTGTACGATTTTGAACATGTTGGGCTCTGAGAAGTTAATTTTGCTGTGAACAAAATAACAATTTCATGTAATTTCATTTTTTTAATTAAGAACTTCTGATTACAGGTCCCTTTAAATTTGATTAAACATTTTGTGTAGTAGAATAGTAAAAAAAGATTTAAAAAAAAAATTACAGCTTTTCATTGATTATTTAGATTTTAGTAAGGGATATTAGCTCTTCATTTTTAACTTACTCTTTTTTGGCAGTTAGGATGCTCCTTGTAACTTTAATATAGAATACGCAGTCAGCTTTAGGTTTGATCCTAGGTGGAATCCCCATCACACCATACATAACTTTGTATGAGAGTAGAAAAACAGCTTTTTCACCCACAAGCATGGACATTACGGCCATGTGAAGGCCTGGTAACAATCCACTTTCTTTTAAATCCACTTCCTGAAATATATAAGTTGAACATTTGCTATGAAAATAGACAGATACAGAAGAATTATAGATTTAGATTATATTATGATATTTATATATAGAATAAGCTACAATATTAATAATGACATGATGATGAATGATTAACTCAATGACTCCGGCGCACACACACCGTATGTGTTTTTCTACGGCCAACACACGAACATTGGTAGCTAGCCGCACTTGCGTTCGGCGCAGCGAATGTACGCCCGCAGTCATCGAGTTAAATAAAATAAACCCATTGACTGCAGGAAAACACACCTGTTGTGTATCTACCAAAAAATGAGAGTGTGGAGCAGACACAACCATATTATGTATTTTCCTACAGACAACACTAATGAATGTTCGCCCGATGTCAACATTTTAAACATACCAGCGGCTTCTTCAATGGTCCTGCATCAAACGGTTTTTCTTCATTTTCCCAGTAACCAGAAAATGCTATTGACACTGTGCAACCTTCATGAAGAGGTGGACCACCTCCTTCCTCAATTATTTTCTTTTTCACGTATTCATTATCATCAATGGCCTCCAGTTCCTCAGCTAATCTAGCAAAGCTAGGAACTGGCTGTCCAAGGATATCGATAGTTGGTGTTCGGTCAGCTTTATTTTGTTCTAAATGTAAATCAGACTCATCATAATCTTGGTTGATGTGCAGAATAGAACCAGTAGTTACAACATCCCTGGAATTAAAAAGAAAAAAATATTATTACTATTACATTTTAAACTATTCACATTTTAATTTTGAAAATAGAACATTAAATGCAGGCGTATTCAGAACAATTTAACATTTAAAATTTGCTAAGATGTATTTCAAATAAAAGTTGGGGGTACTTGACTTAGATCTAGACCATTTTACTATTATATTTTTCTAGTTTATTTTAAACTATTCACATTTTAATTTTGAAAATAGAAAATTAAATGCAGGCGTTCATATATTCAGAACAATTTAACATTGAAAATTGAAAAGATGTATTTCAAAATAAAAGTTGGGGGTACTTGCCTTAGATCTAGACCATTTTCTAACATAAAACTTATGGATTTGGAATCCATATTTGTATAAAAAATATTACTTAATTAACTGATTGCTCGTAGTATTCTTCCACTTTATTCTTGTTTGCTGATTAACTATCCAAGACTGCAATGTTTTTCAAATGTACAACATGTGTGTGTATGTGTATTACAAACAACATCATACAAAAATATTTGACGCCAATATGTCAGTCACCTGCATCTGTCACACAGTCAGTAAATTGACATTTTACCTGTCCTTTTGACGTTTGTGTTCATTAGTGTTACCAATAGTAATAAAATAAAAGTTTTATTACTATTGGTAACACTAATGAACACAAAGTTTGTTTAACCAAAGTCCTACATCTTTTCGGGCAATCCGCAATAGAATAACAATCGTAAAAACATTTGTAACGAATTATTTTTAAAGTAAATATGATAACTAGTTAATTAATTAACATATTACTATAAAAAAATAATGTGTTATGACTACCCCGTGGGTTTCGTGGTCGCAAGCGCTAGCATGGAGTTCTAGGTTCGATTCCCAGGTCGTGCAACGATATTGGGTTTTTCTATTAGGAATTTCTCAGCAGCCCGAAGTTTGAAAATTGATGGTATGCATCTAAACCCGTTAGTCCTGGTTGGACTTCTGTGCCTGATCTCTCTCCCCGGTTATGTCGGATTGCTGTACTGTAACATCAGACTATTATTGTGACCGAAAAGCATAGAGGCGGGAAACAGAGTGCACTTGTTTGCGCACATGATACTTAAGTATAATTGGCGCCACGAGTCGTGAGCACAGATTGTAGAATTTCGCGCATGTACACTTTTGGCTCACCACTCGTGGCGGTACGAACATAGATCTCATATATAGAACATAGATCTCTGACGTACTTAGCTACTTATTGAGATTGGAAGCCATGACCGGAATACGGTCAGGAAAATATTATTAAATTAGTGTAGTAAAATCATATAGGTATTAAGAATTATTTAATTTATTTTATGCAATCTCTACATAATACAGATTATAATTCATTTCATATTTTAATAACAATTTACAAATAACCCTACAATTCTCCCTATTATTCTTCTTATTCCTATTAATTCTTAGTTCAGATACTGTCTCAAAACTGCTATATACGACGAAATCAGGTCATCCATCTTGTATCCCAACGAAGTCTCGCAGAGAATTTTGGTTCCACGTAAGAAATTGCCCATAGTCATGTGGAAGAACGTGTTCCCTGATGACCAGTTGGAGAGTTGAGAGAATGGATGTGTCACTAATACATCCTGGAAAAAAAGAAAAAAATATTAACACATCATCACGCCTGAAATCCCCGAAGAGTTAGGCAGAGGTGTACAAATCCAAATTATTAACTTAAACTGAAAAACTTTACACAAGAAAGATCGAGGTTGTAACAGGGCCCGCCTAGACATGGTGGCGCGGGCCAAAATACATTCCGGAGGTAAGGAAGAATGCGCTAGCAAACATGTTATGACTTTACTCGGTAATACTGTAGCACAGGGTTTGGATAAGTTACTGTGATTTTTTCTGTTGTATATTAGATTCGACTACATAGATTTGACAACTATTGGCGTGCCCGTTTTTCTCTGACCGCCCCAAAGACCGCCATGAGGACTATAGCAAACAAAAAAAAAAAAGAATACTCACTCGACTCTGAGGATGAATCACACTAACACCATTCCTATTTATCCCTATTACTACCAATTCCGGGTATGAAGGGTCAGACGTTTGTTTAACTTCGAAGAATGCAGTGCCAAATGTTGGCAACAGGTAGATTTTCTTCAAGAACTGTTCTTTGGCTTCATTCTCCGTCATAGAACCTTGTTCCATGTACGCCTTCTGGATAGCTGACTTCCATTGCGAATTATTCTGAATTCTCGCCATATCGGAAGGCACATAGTCGTGAAGTACTTGCGTTATTTGTGGAAGCATGGAATTGTCAGTACCATATCTCGATCTGTAAATCAATGCGGCTAATTCTACAAGATCTTGTTTGGAAGTCTTGTGATACCCTCTTAAGTACTTAGGAAGCTCCTGAGGGAAATAGAATATTTGATCTGCGTTCTTGTCTTTTCCAGGAACAGTATTAATCCAGAGCTTCTTCATGAAGAATATTTGGTAGCTCAGTTGCATTTGTGAACCTCCTGTAAGCAATAAATGTTTGTAGTTACACTTTCTATAAACATTTCTATATATTATCTACTAAACTAACAAATAAAATATTTTTAGGTTATTTAGTCCCTTTACCGAGGAAGGTTACATTATACTGCGATCAGTGGCGTGCACAGAGTTTTTAGACAGGGTAGGCAGAACAGTTAAAAGCTATTTAAGCTAGGTAGGTATCTTACCAAACATGTACCTATCATGGTTTTGGTTCGTCGTCTTGTCGATTTAAATAATGATGTAGGTAATTGCCACCTAGCCTAGATTGACTGATTTTGTAGACATATTTTACGGATACCTATATGCTCTGATGTTTCATATTAATTTGCAAATTAAATAATAATATTGAATAATTTTATTAGTTTTACTACGCAGAATATTTTTTTTATTTTTGAAATTACTGTATCTTGTCTAGATCTAGATCTATTAGGTCTAGGGTCTGCAGTGCCTTTATGCCTCTATGGACCGCACGCCACTGGCTGCGATCCATATGAGTGGAGCAGTAAATAAAGACAAAACACAGTATTATATTCTGTGCTTATTAAAACCGAGGAACGTTGATAGAAAAAGAAATAAAACTTACCGCCACGGATAGGACGTGTCTGCTTCATCCATTCCACAAGCTCATGGATAAAGTCAAAGAAGTAATAGTTCTCAGGTACTGAGAACACCTTGTCAGCTATTTTAACGAACAAGCTGAATCCATCGCTGTTCTTCAGATTCAGTCTTCCCGTGATTTGTTCGCAAAGGTCTCTTGCCTTCGTCGAGGAGTCCACTTCGAAAGCTTCGTCTGTATCATCGGGGAAGTAGACTTTGTGATATATTTGCATACTTCTATGTTGTATAGCTTCTACTTCCACGATATATGGTGGGTATAGTCTTGGTCCCTTCTTTTGAGTTTTGAATACGCGTTTCAAGCAATCTTTAGCTATGGGATGCGGTCGAGTTTTGAGGAATTCTACCAATTCTTTGAGCAACGTTTGCCCACACACAAAATTTCCAGTTACAAGCCACATTAGCTCCCAACCTCGTTCCTCACTTAACTGTATCCTGTTGTTTGTCAGCTGTTTCATTATCTGACAGTAAATTTCGTCTCGTAAGTGTGGTTCCGATAAAGCAGCTTTAAATATCTCGTCAGTATATTCAGTGACAGTTCTAGCTTTGGGAGCTGGCATATCTCCCATGTATTTGAGTATCCCGAAGAATGCTGAAATTGCAATCTTTGAATTCTTCTCGTCACCCAACAGTTTGTTTAGCAGTGGTTTCCGTATAGGTTCTCTAGTATGGGCCCATAAGTCACCGGCCATTACTCGTTTGGCTGTTGTTAATGATGTCCCCCTCGATATCGTGGCGTTGATATCGTAATTTTCTCTAAAGTGTTGTTTCGCGTAACTTTCAAGTGTATACATTCTCTTTCGTTGAATTGTATTATACTTCGAAAATGGTTTCTTTTCCATGTTAATATTGCCTTTCTTAAACACTTCAAGTATGGCGGGTGTGGGCATCTCTAAAGTGGGTAAGATGTAGACCTGCTCGGTTGGGAATAGTCCTTCTTCGCCGTTGCAGACTCCGTGTCCCCATGTTGTGTTTGTTAGAGTCTCTCCCGTAGTATCTTGTAGGAGTACTATTAGGTCTCCTTTCTTGAATTGTATGAAAGATGATGCGTCACTGTACCCTTGTAGATCTGACTGAGCGACTACGTAGATAGATCGCCTCTTCAACCCGTCGATCAAGTATATTATAAGTGAACTCAATTCGCTAGCATCTACACTCTGGAACTCAAATTCTTCTTGTTGTATCGTTCTTATTGTTATTCTGCCAACAGCTTCGTAATCTTTATCTGCATTAAACGCCACGTAAGTTACTTCTGGGAATGATATTTCCAGAAGAATATGTTCTAGCTGATCGACGATGTAAATGCCAGTCCAGTTGACTGCTATTATGACAATATCCTTGTTAATAGGATCGCCTTTAATTTTAATAGCTTCAAAGAATCTTGAAAACAGCATTGGCCATTTTATTTTGGCAAATATAACTATATCTTCTTTACATCTTAGAGGATCTGTTTTATTTTGAATACTTGTTGAGTTTTCGAATGCTTTTGTAACTAGATGCTCCCATTTGGTTAACGCTGCATCATTTGATTGTAGGAATTGATTAGGTATATAGTTGACGATGACTCTTCGTAGAACATTTGGATCTATACGTTCTCCAAATTCGATGTAGTGTTGCTGAGCTGCGATCATAGCTAAATCTTTTTCTGAGTTGCATCTGTATTCACCGAACTTGACTCCTTTAGTTATTTGATGGTATATTAGGTTAGTAGCGACCGGATCATCTGCAGGGTTGTGCCAAGGAGTAAATACTTCTTTCCTGTAAAACAGTCTCCAAGGGGCATTTTTCTCAGACGTTCCCTGTTCTTTAGCGAATTGCTCGCATTGTGAAATAGCATCCATTATGTGTTCTCCCTCACTACCTAGAGAAAGAACTTTGTCGTATAACGTAATGTAGAGAGAAAAGCCGAATGAATCTGTCAGTCCTATGCTTTCAGCTATTTGTTGGCAGATCTCTTCAGCATTCGACGCTGAATCTGACTGGACTGTCTTCATAGTTTCATCCATTAATGTGACTGTCAATAATACAGGTTTCTTGGTTTTAGTAGCCTGGAGTTCAAGCCAACTTGGTGGTTGTGTGCGTGGACCATTTTTGAACGTTCTTACAAGTCTACCTTCACAGTATGGAGCGTAGCCCGGTGGGCCAGAACGTATGAAGGCACGTAAATATTTCACGAATCGTTCGGATGGAGGAATGCAGCCAACGCAGAGTGACAGCAGGATCCAACCTCGGGCGTGAGATGCCTTTGATGGATTGTTAGTGAGTTGTTTACATAGTTGACAGAATATTTCATCTCTGGAATTGGAAATTAAAATAAAATTAAGTACACGTAAAGTTCCACTCAAACCATATCAGAGGCCCTTGAGGCGGTTTAGAAACTCTGACACTACATAAGACTTTACTGCCCACACGATAAAGGAAAGGAAAAAGTACACGTAAAGACTTATTTTTTTATGGTTTTAAGTAAACCATAGTTGTTATTAAGTGCTATAATGGCTATGTGGTTAATTTGACACCGAATAAGTACCAATGTGACTTTCCAATTTGTAAGTATTTTCTAAGTTTATCTTTGACATAACTGACTTACGTTAAGGAAAACATAGTGAGGAAACTTGGATTTTATTTTTTGTAAGTCTGAAGTCGCCAATCCGACCAGAGCAATTGTGCGTTCTCTGTATGAGAAGAGGCCTTTGCCTTGCTGTGGGGCAATAATAGGCTATTATTATTATTATTATAGCTGTTACCATACCTGAGTTCTTTTCTTAAGATTCCATGTCCAATAATAAAGTGTAACTTTTCCAGATTGGTACTTCGTCTCGAGTTCAGCCAGGTGCTATACATTTCATTGGTAACTTCGTCATTCATCAAATTCTTCATCAAATCTTCATCTAGTTTAGACCGCTGCTTTAGACCCTTGGATATAAGTTTTGATCTGTTACCTGGAGTAAGGTCTTTTTGTAAATATTCCTAAAATAATACACCATACATTAATACAAACATAACATTTGCACAGAAGATAATTTCACGTCTGTATTCCTCAAGCAGAATACAGACGAGACGAGACGTGACTTGGCGTGACGTGCCGTTACGTGATGTGGCGTGACGTGATGTTGCTACGTTAAAAATTAAAAAGTTTTTGACATTTTTATAAGCGCGTAAAGGAAGCAAGAATATCAATAGAAGTAAAGGGGGTGGCAATTTTTTTTAAAGAAACGTTCAAACACAATTTTTCATAGTTATAAAGCACTGTAAGATGGCGCCTGTGACAGCCATCTTGCAGAACGTTTAGTTTATACATATACTCACATCAAACTCTTTACTTTTCTGGAAAGCACGACCAAGCGTATCAGAGAGCTTCGCCATAACAGGTACATTATCAACCTTATCATCTACGTACTTAGGTTCAGCCATATCACCCATGAACCTTAATATGGTTATCCATAACGCTTGGGCAGCCATTATGTCTACAGGTGAAGGCAAGTCTAGGAGTGGATGTTTCAAAGGCTTCCGGGAGTATTGGTGTGTCGTGTTGCCCAAGAAATATGTTGCTGCGAACTTTCTGAAGTTGAATTCGTCGAAAGGCTCTTCGTCCATTTCTTGTACTTTTTGTAATGGAATGATTGAGGATATTTCCGGTTTCGCTGTTGTTGTCTGTGAAATTTTATTAACATTAATATTTTGAAATTAATTAGGATTCGTTCTGTCAAAAGTCAAAATATCTCTCATTGAGAGATTGTAATTTGATTTTTTAGATTTTTGGTTTACGAGAACTAACTCATTTGTTTTTATAAAATATTATAACAAATTGGGGCCTTACTTTAGTGCCATCTTATAACCTACCAGTTATTGTATTTTGAACTATATTCTGACTGTGATATAGTTCTTAATACAAACTGACTGCTCAAAAATGATTCAAAATTTTGTATTAAGAACTTTACCGAAATAGGAATAAATTTCGAAAAACAATAACAAACTCGAAGGTAAGCAAATTAGAGCTCATTTTGTAATAACACGATTCTAGTTCACATATACTCACCACGCCAAAACCAGTGCCTCTAACCGTGCCACCAGGTGTCGCTGAATCTTTAAGGAAGCCGAAAACATCGTCAACATATCTATCATCTATTGCCGCAGTATTCTGGTCAACATTGTCCGTCGTCGGTTCCTTCATGAACCATACCGATCTCATCATGTTAGCATACTTCTTCTCATAACTATCTCCAGCAGTCTCCGGACTCCTACCTGACGCTATCATATCCGCTCTTTCTTTCTTCAACTGTATCAATGTTGCTCTAATAACGTGACCCTTTTCTTTAACCAATTTCCTAATAAGATTTCCTCTACAATTTGCTTGGAATTTTCGGAAAAATACTCTCATATTTATGAATGTTTTTCTCAATTCTCTTGACCGTATCTTGGCCTGTAAGCGTGAGTATCCTCTCTTCATTGCCAAAAATCTGCTTCTGTAACCACGTGCACGGTAAGTCTTCTGTATAAGAAGAGCAGCAGCGCGCAACCTTAAGTACCTCTTTCTATAAATGAATCTTCTTGCATTCGCTTGTGTTATGATTACAGCTCTTATCAGCACTTTATGTCTCAGTTCTTCTAGGACAGTATCATGATAATCTTTAAGGAACACTTTGGTGTGACCGAATCGATAATCTTCGTCTGTAAATACTGTGGCACAGATTTTCATCGCAGCGTTTCGGCAATCGGTTTTTTCAGCAGGAGGTATGCCTGGAGCGACGAGCCGGTATCGATGAACGAAATCGTGGTATGAATAACGTATGGGATAGCCTGCTTGTCTGATCTTTGCTGTTTCCATCAAACCAGCGTATCGCAGCTGACGAACGCATAGTCCTTTGTCGAAGATCTGGAATAAAAGACAGTAATGCAATTGCTACTCAGTAATGTTGTATTGTTAGTCTGTCTGTCTGTCCGCCCATCTGTCACAGGGCTGTATCTGTTGAATCGTAATAGGAAGACACATATACTTAAATGGGATCCCCATACAAGAAATGTAATGTTAAATATTGGAGGGTAGTACGAAACCCTTTGTGTGCGAGTCCGACTTTCACTTGGCCGGTTTTTTATTGAGACAAGCTCGCCACACACTCAACCACAGTAATTCCTGAAAGCCAGAATAAACAGTGGTGGCCAAAATCAAAATGCCGAAACTATGATTTCGACGAGTTCCAGAGAAATGATTCAGCTGTCTCAGATCCCGCAACTAAATTAATTGGAAAAGAACAGCAGAACAGCTATGTAGTCTACTTACCTTCGGCTTCTTGAATTCATTAGGCTTGATGCATCTCACAAAGAATGGATGACAAGCATACAATGTCTTCATAAGAGAATCGAGCGATGTCTTGAACTGATGACTCAGTGAGACAGTTTTGCGACTCCCAGACTGCGTTGGCGCATACTCCGTAGTGAAAAGATTTCTCAAGAATTCGTTACTTGAATCTAATATCATTTCTTTCACGTCCGCTGTTAGCATATCCCTGTTTTTGTCAAGAAAGCCTGCAATTAAGAAGTAACATAATTACAAATACATGTTTTTTGATAACATGCCTTGTGTAGTTTATATTAAAATCTCATTTACCTTGAACTGCATACGTGACATCTCCCGCGAAGTGTTTGATACCAAATTTATATTCGCGTGAAGACTTAGCAGTAATATAACAGTTTTTAGGTCCATGATTACTATTTAGTTTAGATAACAAAGTAACGTCCGTGCCTTTAGGAAATCTTGACTCTTCATCAATAAGGGACAGTAGATTCATTGGTCTTAAACCTATCATATCCAAATTCTCCTGATTGTCAACATAGTTTATATTAGTCCATTTGATTCCCTCTTTCTCATACTGCTCTTGTTCAAGCTTAAAAATGTGCTTAACGAAAAACTGTTGCAAGTTCTCATTTGCGTAGTTTATGCAAAGCTGTTCGAAACTATTGAAGTCGAAATTTTCGAAACCGAATATGTCTAAGATTCCCACTGATCCACTGGTTAGTTGTTGGTCTTTGAACAGTGTTTTGTTTATCATTTCAACTATGTATTCGAAGATATGTCCGTATATGGCTTTTACTAATGCGTCTTTGCCTTCCACAGCAGAAGCTACATTGAGTGGTGACACTACTTTATCCCCGTGTGCAACGAAAGTTTTCCTTGTCAAAGCTTCACAGAGCTTCGCTTTATTAACTCCTAAAAGATTAGCGATTCTATTTGCATTAGCAGCATCAGGGATTTCAGAACCTTCAATGTTGTTCGAATTTACCGATTTAAATTTCAAGTTTCCTAAATGTAATATGGCGGCTAAAAGACTAAAGGTCCCCCAAACTTCATTATCTGGGAAATTGAGGACTTTAAAAGCGGATCTTATGTCATTAAACTCTAGGCCGTCATTTCGTCCGTCACACGTTAGCATTTTGCCGGAATTCAAATAAGCGTAGTCTTCGGGACGTCCCAGTTCCAGCCTTTTCTTTTCATCTGCAGACAATCCAGTAACGAGCGAGTAGAAGATATGATAATTTCTCTCTCCCTTGTTTTGGGAAACGATCCTCGATTTTTCCAAAAGATACTGATCTATATTTCCTCCTTCAATAATTCCTTTTTTACTGAAATATATGTTGACGTATTTTCCAAATCTGGACGAGTTATCGTTCCTTACTGTTTTAGCGTTACCGAAAGCTTCTAGGATTGGATTCGTTTCTTGTATTTGCTGTTCTATCCATGAATGCTTGCCACTGGCTGCAGCCAAATATTGCAGTAATAACTTCGTGCTTTCGGTTTTACCGGCGCCACTTTCGCCACTGAAATATTAAGTACAAAAGTATGTATACTAAAAATAATGAAGCTGAATAGGGTCATTGTTTGTTTGTTTAAAAGGGATATTCTCTGGAACTAGCCGTCGGATTGGAAAAATATTTTTGCATATTACAACCAGATTCATGAGGAATAGTATAGACTATATAACATCACGCTACGACTCACAGGAGCGGAGCAGTAACTTAAGACGTAACGTGGGTAAAAAAAATAACGCGGCCTAAGTAGTGTCTAACTAAAATTAGAATTATTTTAAAAACTTAAGTTTTATGTGAACCTATTGCATTGAAGACACCGTTACTGATAATATAAAACAATTTGCCAGATATCTCACTATCTTTAGATCATATACGGTTAAACAAAAACATTAGTAATAATATTTATGATTAGCTCCTGTAATGGTTCGCATACAGAGTTCCGCTCAAACTGAATAAAAAATTACAAGATGTTTGGACATAACATAACATTACGCCTTTTATCCCAGAAGTGTTAGGCAGAGGTGTACCCATTAGCACACCCACATTTCGCCAGTTATGTTTAAGTCCCATATAATAGGGGGCTATTGCCATCAACCCGGCACAAATCCAGACTCCGAGGCTGCTACTGAGAAATTTGTAATGGAAATACCTAATAACACTTTACCCGACCTCGGAATCGAACCCAAGACCTCAACATGCTCGGCAGTCGCGCTTTGCGACTACTAGACCGACGAGGCAGTTCCTGGTTTGTTCTGTTTATTATTACTGTTCAATATCACTCACATACCCTGAAGATATGGAATATATATACATATATGAGTACATTATGTTGGTCATATAATATATCTACCGAATAATAAAGTTTTATTACCTGATGACAATACATTGGTTGGACAAAGTATTCAATAATTCTCTATAAGAATTATCGCCGATAGCAAATATGTGGGGAGGGATGTCCCCCAAACTTCTCTCTTGATAAAAATGTATCTGATCCATTGTGTATATCGGTAGAATTTCGTAGGGGTTTATTGCTATCAACATCGATCCTGTGTATGTCTAGAATTAAAAAAAAACAACATTATAAGTTTCTTTAGACCAGGGTGCCTACAGCCAGCTCCTAAAAACAATATTATTTTAATGTTACTTTGTAATTTCTGCTGTTGGAATTTGAACACTCAGCCCAAGACCGAGAGTTGAAAATCCAACAACAGAATGGCGGTAGGCTTCCATGACCCTTAGTATTAGCATATTAGGCTGCGTTTCCACTTGAACTAAGCTAGGCTACGTTGCTAAGGATGTGTCTAATTTACACCATTAGGATTGCTTTATAAGTTTTAGCTTTGAAAATTGAGCTCAAGTGAAACCTAAGCTTAAAATTATAGCTTTATTCTTTCTTTATAAGTAAATCTTGCCCTGTTTTTGGCTCCTAGACTACGATAAAGTATGGTACATACCTAGGTATACTCAGATGATCGAAAGCCCCGATTTAACTATGTATATTTCTGTTAAATCCATTGCTTACTTATTGGTACACATTTCTTTTAGAGGACCCTTTCCACAAATGCTATTTAAAATTTGACTATGTACCTAAACCTATTTTAATAGGCAAGAGAGGTCTCACTATTATGTAATGACGTAGGTAAATAACAAGGAAAATAATACTTAATCAAAATCATTTAAAACAAAAAGATAGAAAGCATGATAGCAGCTATTCGCCTTATCATTGGGTCACTGAATACATTGCAGTTCCTATCTAGATATTAGGAGGAAAAATTAATAATATTTTCCGAGAGGGTACTCAGAGATACACTCACGCTTTGAGATCATTGGTTTTCTATGTTACCGTTCAGTTGGACGTGCGCTTCAGACGCGGGTAGACGTATTTTAGGGTTCGTAGAACTCTAACTCTGTAAAAACTGAACAACGACAACGCGCGTTCAACGCCTGAAAAGCGCGCAACATATATGAGAACACTATACAAAAATATTACTCGCGTTGAGGGCTTGTCATTTGAACGTACCCTTTTTTCCACAACGGGCACAAATTCTGAATATCCCGACAACCATTGAATTTAAATCAGAAAAGTTCTCTCTAGATTAGGGGTTTCTTAACTTATTGATGACGCGCGCGTATTATACAAAGAAAAAATACACGCGCCCCGTGACCACCTGATATAATTGCTATCAAAGATTAAAAAGAAACACAGAAAAAGAACATTAAAGATTTTTATTGCGAAAATGTTTAAATGTCTAACTCTTAAACCGTATATGGTACAGCGTAAACGCTCGTAATCTGTAACTACGCTGGTGGACCACGCCCCCCTTTTCTCATCTCTTCGCGCCCCACTTTGAAAACCCTACTCCTAGACATCTAATACGGTAGTTTGAAAAGATCCAAATTCAATCGCCATAAAGTGGATTTTGTAAAGTGAAATTCCTGCCACAATGCATGTCGTGAAAAAGTTCTATCAAGCAGTTTAGATTTAAAACGTAATACAGATATGAATCGATAAAACGATACCTATTAAATATCGATGACATGGATATTGTGTCGATAATTATCATCAAATCAACATAGCTGAGATAAGCTATAACGTCATCTAGGTAAATATTTAGGGAAACAAAAAAAACAATGCATTTTTTTTCCTCTTGATTTGGTATTTCTACCTTTTATATAGCGTACCTTTACCTACTAAGTCTGTTGCAGTGTGTGTAATGTAATTTAATTCGAGCTATACAAAGTACAGTTTTTGATATTCATAAGATTTTTATAGTAGGTGTGTGAGAAACAGGGTGTAGTTTCTCATCCTCCCTTGAAAAAGGAGGATCCTCCGACCAGACAGGTGTTGTGTCTGGTGGGCTACTGCCCGTCGGTTGCTGTCGGTATTTTGTGTACCTTTATGCTAAAGTCGCGCCGAACTTTGTTTGCGCGATGTAGGAAACGTCATGTGTAGTTCGTTTGCATTGTGTTTGGTAAATTTCGAATTTGAACTAGCCATATTTAACCACCATAGTTATAGTCATGCAACACCTAAATGTGTACTTACGTAAATGAGCTGATTGGCGTACCGCATATGAAGATTGTGAAGTATCGTATATTCTTGCAGTTCACCAAGCGTGATCATGTCTTCGACCCCTTGTACAGACGTGGAGTGCAGGGGCTTGAGAACATTTTGTACAGAGGTGGTGAACTTGTTACCGTCATGATCTATCACTTCGATTTTATCACCAGCACTTTTGAGAACTTTCACAGCTATAGGGACGTCGAATTCCGATGTCCCTGGTGGCTTTAGCCAGACATGGTCCTGAAAAGCATGAAAATGGCAACATGTAGGAAAATTATAACTTATTTGGACTTTGTTTATTGAAGATTATTTCAACAAGTAATAATACTAAATACGGAGCTAATATAAAGGTAATAATACAAAGCTTTCTTCAGATCATCGTCCCGGGAAGCGGTAGATATACCCTAAATACCCTATATTTCAAGGTTTTTTAATATTTTTATATTTATCATCCGACAAAATAGATTTAAATTACAGGTAAAACCGCGGGCAAAGTGTTTGTTATCACTTTAGTCATTTATGAACTATCGTAATTATTATTCATACAATGTTGACGAATAAGGTGGCTCGCCACAACACGAGTGTGTGTTATGCGACTCACCTGTTTTTTAAGCTTTTGTTCTAATTATGTGGATAATATATACATGATCGGGTAGTAAGCAAACCGTGGACTTACCGCTAAAGTAACACGATCTGCCATTTTGAAGTATTGAGATTCACTTCACAAAAAATTAAGACACCATATTTTTTTCGTTCACAGATTCCGCGTGACGATTGTTCGACGACTGTCTAATATTATCAATACCTTTGTCTTATCAACTGATAGCGAGTTGGACTTATCGTAAATATTTTTAGATAAAACTTTATACCAAATGGTTATCACACCTAAATAGGTTGTAGATTAACGATTTAAATAATTAACATGATTCATAAATCCTTCATACGTTTTTTAATTCCTTATTTGTTTAAATTATTTCGGATTCTTTTTATTTTTTAGTGTTGCAATTCATTACTAATTACAACCTTAATGGTTTAAAATAAACCTGAAACAAGATCCTGTGTTTGATGTCCATTGTTTACAGCATTTAGACTACTAGGTATATAATTTGTGTTATTTTAAAAATGTTTCAGAATACAAACAAAAACGTAGGACCAATGTGTATAAGGCTTGGCATTTTTAAATACTAAAATAAAATTTTTGGACAAAAACAAGTTTGGAGCCACATTTCAACTTTTTGTTTATATGTATTATACCTATAATGTTATGGTAACAAAAAAAATATATATGGCTGAACTTTGGAGCAGCCTGTGCCTAGCAAAGCAATGGACGAAAAATAACATAAATGTGTAAAGTACAAAAATTAATCTGATCTTTTAAATCTATTGTCAACATCAAAAACATGCCTTTATTACGAATTTTCCTATATAACAATAATGCTAACAGTTGAATTAGTAAATACAATTTATTTAAAAATAATTCAGCATTACAAACAACTTAATCTAATGATGATTTTAAATTACTTTTTCTTCTCATCTTTTTCTTTCTTGTCTCCTTTTGCTTTCTCATCGGCTTTCTTATCATCTTCTTTACCATCCTTTCCTTCTTTCTTTTCCTTCTCCTTCTTATCTTTATCTTCTTTCTTTCCCTCTTCTGCATCTCTATTTGTAATCTTGTTGTTGATAAGGTTATGTAAGGCTATGATGGACCTGACCAGTGCAGCTAAGTACACAACAAGTGACTGGTCGTTGGTTTTGATGTAAAGGTTGTCAATGAAACTGTCATTAGCTATGTCAGGCAAGAGGTTGAAGATGTCCTGCAGCTGGTAGATAATTTGATGGTTCATTGGGAGAGAGCCTTGGCCTACTTGGACAAGATAATCCCTAATCTCACTCAGCTGGGAGTGAAGACCTTTCAGACCAAGCAATTGGTTTGTAATTCTTTGAGACAGACTACCAACAGTAGTATCTTTAATGTCTCTAAGAAGATGTTCTACTCCAACTTCTTCGGCTTCCTCAGCCCCAATCTCACTGGGTACATGCTCAAACGTCCTTGTAGTAGGTGAACCATCATCGTGGACCTCTTCTACAGCTTGGTAAGCTTCAGTGGGGAGGCCAAGATCTTTTGGTTTGGCATCAATGATGACAAGGACTGAGTTAGGACAGTAGCGCCTGATTAGTTCATTGATGGAGACGTCGTTCTGGTGCAGTTTGGGACCAGTGTGGTACCAGCCCACTACCTTCTCTCTAGCATTGACTTTCTTGAACATACCGTACATGTTTTCTAGGTAGTCGTGGTCGAGGAACCAAACTGACTTGTCTTTGTCATCCTCATCAAAAGGAACTGTAAATACAAAAAAATAGGAGTAAATCTCATTGTTCAAAACTGCTTGTAAGTAACTGCAAGTAGCGTAAACAATTTTCAATAGTGTTAGATAGTTTATTTGACAATAAATAGTTTGAGTTTTAAGTTACATAGACACAAAGCCAGTAATGCAGTTTACTAAAGAATGAGTTGGCTATTTACCTGCAAAGCTGTTGGAGACGTCCAGGACACCTTTAGCTCTCCAGCATCCCAGTAGCACGCCGACTACGCGTTTCTGATTACCTATTTTGCCCATTCGATTGAAATGGTCCACGACACTCAGTAGGACCAAGGGATGAACTACCACTTTTGTGGTTAATACTTCTTGACTTGGCATTGTTGCTGCGGTATTTTACTAAAACTTCTAAGGTTATTATAATGTTTGCTTTTCTACAGCAGTTACGACTAAAATAATAACTCCCCAACTATTATTCGCTCAAAATACAGGACTTTGCCAAGCGGCAATCAAAACTAAAATTTGACAGTCATTATAGAAAAAAGAATGTCTGTGGTTCTAATCGGCTCTATGGCATTATGTGTTTATGCTGGCAACTATATAATAGTAGATATTCTCATTAGTTGTAAAGAAAAAAAAAATTGCAATCTGCTCTCAACGTACTTAAACTGTCAATGTAAATGTCGATGTCAAATATTGTGAATGTATTGTCAACAGTGGAGGCAGACGTGATTTCTGAATTTTATTTTTAAAGTTTTCCTAAAATTATAAATAAAGGTATTACATAAAAGTAATTTCACGCACTACTTTTAACGAATATTTTCATCAGAATAATCTTTTAAAGTGCAAAATTGTATAAAAATGTCTCAAAGAACTATAACCTTCGTCACAGGCAATGCCAAAAAACTAGAAGAGGTTAGGGCTATTCTCGGCAATAATTTCCCATTAGAAATAACTAGTCACAAGCTAGACTTGCCAGAACTTCAAGGGGAAATAGATGAGGTGTCTATTAAGAAGTGCCAGGAAGCTGCACGGCGTCTGAAGAGGCCAGTGGTAGTAGAAGATACGGCGCTGTGTTTTGATGCATTAAAGGGTCTACCAGGGCCATATATCAAGTGGTTCCTGGAAAAATTAGAGCCTGAAGGGCTGACGAAACTGCTGACTGGTTGGGAAGATAAATCTGCTAAGGCTGTGTGCACATTTGCTTACTGTTCTGGCAACTGTGAAGACCTAGATGTAAAATTATTCCAAGGCATTACTACTGGGAAAATCGTAGCTCCTCGAGGCTCTAGAGACTTCGGATGGGACTGTGTGTTCCAACCTGATGGGTACAGTGAAACATATGGTGAACTACCAAAGACTGAGAAAAATAAAATTTCTCATAGATACAGGGCTCTAGAAAAATTTAAAGAATATTTCCTAGAAAAATCTGTTTAACTACTTTGTAAAAACACTGATTACTGAGATTTACTAATAGAAAATATATGATAAAGAGTTGTTTCATAAAAGGTATTAATTCCACGAATGGCTATAAAAATGAACCTATTCAAAAAAGATAAACATTGATGGAAAATCTTTATAAATTAATTACTCAGACAATAATCAGTTACTCATACAGCTAGTATTATTTAAAAAAAAAATCTCTGTCATGAATTTTCTATTGGTTTATCACAGAGGATGTGGTTTTTAATATGGTTTAATGTTACATAGAAATAAGTATACCTACATCATATAATGTAATAATAACAAAATTAAATGTGATAATGTTATCTGTTTTGTTACAATAAAACCAAATCATATTATGTTACTATTTATTATGATATTACCAATTCCACTTGTATACACATTCTTCATAATTATTCACAGACTCATAGTAGATTAATATTTTTAATAGTAGGATTTTATACATTCAAAAATGTACTTAGAACAGTTTTTCCATAGTATAAAATAACATAACAGATAAAATAAACTTATTGTATGTATTAACATTACTTTTAGACGTTGGCTTGTGTACACCAGGTGCTATGTAAGGTTCTAAATTTGAATTATTGTAATTTTTATAATACCAGTCATTTTCACCAATCTGTCTTGTCTTTGTGTTGCTAGTGCTCAAATTTTCCGAAAATCTTGTCTTTGGCTCTCTATTTGGTGAAAAGTTTTCTCTATGCTCATGATGTTCTATGTCTGGAAGGTTTACTTTGGTGATGGTTGCTGGCCTTTTGCCATGGTTCCTTTCATGTAACTCTGCAGTGCTGGGTACTAAGATTGCAGATAAAGCAGTAGGTGCTGGCTCAATGTGCTTCTTCATTGGTGGCTTAGAAGTTAATGCAGTTGATGAGGAGTAAGATGAAGTACTGCTTTCCATCCAAGTCTGCAGTGACATATCATTACTTGTGTCTGTTGTTATTAGCAAATTTTCTTTTTCTGTCACTTGTGTTATTGTCAAGTTGGATTCCATTAAATTGTATTTGCTCAAATTGTTGGGATCACTCTTTTGTTCTTCAACATTCTTAGTTCTATTGTAAGCTACATGGGTACTGTTGTCATCATCAACATATGCTTGTAGTTCATGTATTTCACTTTTCATTTTCTGATGTGTTGTATTGTTATGGACTGTTTTAACAGGAGGTTTTGTTGATACTGCTGCTATGGCTGTTTCTATAGCACCTTGTTTATTGTAAGTTGTAGCACTTTGAGCTTGCACAGCAGTATGTGAAACATTGCGCGTTGGATCAGGTATTGGTGTAAACCCTCCAGCAGTATTGGGAAGGATTGGTGAGAATCCACCTGTTTCAAACTTTGGTGGTTCTGGTACCTGATATTTATTTCCACTGTGGGCGTGAGAGTGCAAGTGTGTGTGTGAGTTTTTCTTTTCCGGCCAGTCTATTTTGCGCCCTGTATTAAGTAATTTGCCCATATCTATCGGCGGCAACGGCATTCCGAAGAATGTGAATCCGCTATTAGGTCCGTTTGTTGGAATCTGCTTATTTCTATCTGTTGTATTTTTCATCGCCGCGTATATCGTGGGAAGTCCTCCTGACGTCTTATTATTATTTTGCATTGCACTTACTTCATTGTTCAAGCCATTCATTAAAGTTTCGTTGTAAGGATAATCGACGTACTCGTCGTAGAAGTAATCCGATTCTTCTGGAGACGGTCTGTTTATTTTGTTAGCTTGGTACGTGTTCTTAATCTGAGAAGTATAATCTTTTATTTTGTCTATTGTTGAATATACTTGTGATGTCGCCAAATTAGGTAGAAGCGCTTCGTTTTCATGTATCATACATGTTCTGAGATCTTCTTCATCGACTTGATTAATTGCAGTGTTCGCACAATCATTTCTTCCGAACGGCATACCTTTAACGTATGTACCATCTGCGCATTTAGGTCCAATTGAAGAGGATTCCGATAGCCACGATTTCAGCCATACAATATGGCAATTGCAAATTAATGGATTACCTGAAATTTAGAGTAATTTATGGTTAGCTTAATGAACTAGGTACTAAAGACCCAACTTATAGAACAAAACTAACTATTTAATAAAATTGCGACCTCCGAACTTACCATCAATATCCAAAATGGCGATGTTATTTCGTAGTTTAGCAAATGTGTTCTCTAATACGGTGCTAAGTTTATTGTGCCTCAATGAGAGGACCTTGAGTCGAGGCATGAAATTGAAAGGCTGGCCGCTAATATGACATATCATATTATTGTCCAAATTCAGCTCTACCAGCCATTCCATATACTGAAAAGACGCTCTTGTCAACCTCATCAGCTTGTTAAAGCTTAGATCCAACACTTCTAGAGAAGACAATTGTCTCAGCCCCGAATTATCAATATTAGTTATTTGATTGTTACTTAAATTCATGTATTGCACCAAAGGCATATTCTCAAAAGCTCGCAGCGAAATGTACTGCAAACGGTTCCCTTGTAGTTCTACTATCCTTAGCTTAGGCAGATTTGTAAATACTCGGTCAGGTAAATCTATTATGTGATTTCGGCTTAAGTATATAGATACTAATTTCGGCATATTTGCTATCGCTTTCGGATGGACCACTTCAATGTTATTGTTATCCAAATCTATCGTTTCGAGGTCTCTGAGGTCTTTGAAGCTTCCAGTTCGTAGTTCCATAAGCTTATTGTTAGGCATTTTGAAATCTGTCAGTGTGTTTATACTGTTTATGGAATTGCCATCGAAATGTTTTATGTGATTGTAGCTAGCATCTAAAACTTTTAACTTAGACATCATGTTTAAAGTAGCTGGCAATTCGTTTAGATTATTTGAAGAAATGTTTAATGTTTCTACATCTAGAGCCCTGTTTACAATATTTGGGCTTATACTTTTCAATTTATTTTTGCTGAAATCTAAAGATGATAGTGCTGCGTTGTCTTGAATCGCCATAAAATCGAAGTTTTCAATTGTATTACCGTGTAAGTTTACTTGTTTCAGTTGATTTAGTTTGCTAAAGCTTTTTGGGTGAATGGCCATTATCTGATTGTAACTTAAGTCTAAAATCTCGAGTCTGTCCAAATCACTGAATGTCGTCATCTCTACCTGCCTCAAGCCGTTTCGTTTCATATAGAATCTTCGTAAATTGTGCAACGTTTTCAAACTCCCATGAGGAATTTTCTGAATCCCGTTACTCGAAATATCCAATGTTCTTAGGGATGGTAAGTCCAAGTCAGGTGATGGAGGCATTGGCAGACTTGTTATTTGATTCTGATGTAAATATAACTTTTCCAGTCCTCGTGGTAATCCAGGCACAAATTCTATCAGTCTATTAGCACTGGCGTCCAACTCGTACAGATTTGCCAGGTTCCTAAATGTAGCTGGATGTATTGAAACTAGACTATTACCTGATACGTTAACGTATTCTAATAAAGGTGATTCCATGAATGTTATTGGGTCTATGATCGCTAGCTGGTTGTAACTGAAGTTAATTCTTCTCAATGATGGAAGATTATACAAGAGTTTCGGCTGCAACCGTGTGAAGTAATTGTAAGACAAATCCAGTCCTTTGAGTGCAGGCAAATTCCAATATGGACCTTCATTCATATCGTTCAACGAATTATTACTGAGATGCAATTCTCTCAATGCAGGCATTGCAACGAAAGCGTCTGCCTGTATGAATTTTATATTGTTTTGGTTTAAGTGTAGTCTTTCTAGACTTGGGTGACCTCTAAGAGCGCCTCGTGGAATTTCTTGAAGTAAATTGTGACTCAGATCTAGAAATTTCAAACGGGGTAGAGCATCAAGTAAAGCTCGAAATTCTGAAATATGCATTATTTGATTGCCGATCAAAGTGAGCTCCTCAACTCCACTGCCAGACTGTTGCAAAAACGACTCTGGATGTATTTGACTAATTCTATTGTAATTTAAATCCACGACTCTAAGCTTTGGGACTCGGTGGAATGCACCATGGTGAATGATGTTTATGTTGTTGTGGGACAGAAATAGATTTTCCAACATCGGTTGATCCACAAATCCGCCCTCGTTTAATTTGTCAATCAAGTTGTGATTAAGATTTAAATGTGATAACATTGGCAAGTCTCTAATAGCTCTTCCAACCATCGTTGCATCTGCGATTTTGTTGTTGCTTAGCGATATTTCGCTTAGATACGGCAGCAGTGATAGAGCCCTCATATGTATAAGGTTTATTCCACAATTTGTGATTTCTAGTCTTCGTAATTTTGGCAAATTATAGAAAGCGTTTTCTTTCAGTATCCGCAGGTTAACACTTCCTTGGATAAATAATTTCTCCAATTTTGGTAAGTTATCAAACGTGTTTTCATTGACAGCATTTAGACTTTCCGAATGTATGTTTATATAACGTAGTTTCGGCAAGCCGGAAAATGCTGGTATCCTCTTTAGATTTTGAGATTGTATTGTTAGGGCTTGAAGATTCTGCATTTTCATCAGACTTTCGGATGGAAGACTTCTCAAGTCATTTTCAACAATGAATATTTCTACCAGATTTTGTTCTTGCGTCTCCAGCCAAGCAGCGGATAATCGTTCCAGTCCATTATGCCGGAGCATTAATCTCATAATTTTCACATTTTGGAATATCTTCCCTGGTAGGGATGGAAGGTAGTTGTTTTCTACAATTAATTCATCTATCGGTTTCCTGACAAGTTCTCCTACTTTTTGGACGCCCTTTATTACTTGGGGCAAGTCGCTGTGTGTGCACCTGAAAAGAGAGTTTCGATTTGTTATTACTTAAACAAGAAAGTTTTTAGTTTAATGGCGATTACTCATACCAACCATATTTGGACATCTTCGTGTCGATTTGTGCATATGCATGGTAGGATTGTCTCGGGGGCTGGACATATCGAAGCTTGTCCAGCTACATAAGAAAATATCAAGAAGAGGAGCCATGAGACTATTTCTCCTTTCTTTGGGTCCATTCCTCTAAAACGTAGATGTTCATTGTAGCATATTCCTCGTTGTTCAATGCCCCTTATCTGAAATGTTACCAAGAAATGGATTCACTTATTGCATTGTAATTTGAAACATGGACTATAAGTCTGAAATCACCAATCCGCCTTAAGCAAGCATGGTGATCAATGCTAGTACCGCCGTCTCTGTATGAGAAAAGGCCTTTGCTCTGCAGTGAAAAAATAATAGTCTGGTATTATTACATAAATTATTTTAGTTGCACCAAGAATGGGTCCTGCTCAACTGCTTGAACTTTCAGGATCGACCGAAAATCTCAGAGAAGTGGTGTTTTTTTTTTTTGTTTTTAATCAAAACGTTTAACCCTTGATTGCTTCATCTATCTATACTGCTAAAACTCGTAATCCGGCGGCGCCAAGGACCGGTACTAATGAAAACAATGCGTTATAGAAACAATAGCCGACCGGAACGGTCCGGTTGTTGAGTTGCACTTTCACTTATTCACCATTGTTATTAACGGAGATCTATGGTTTGCAATGTATTTACATCATTGTTTTTGGGTTACGCAAGTCATTGATGGAGTAAGGTTGATGTAGGTCAATATTCGTCCTTCTAATTTGGTTTATTGAGATCACAATGGGGCCTCATTTAGCTTTATAATGCCTTGTCTCAATTCATTATAAGATTCATCAAGCATTTCTTGTATCTACAGATTTTAAAGTTTTCGAGTTATTGCGCTTTTTTGGGATTCGTCAAGCCAGACCTGAAAATATATTCCTATAACTACCAATCCAAGTAAAAAAAACTAATCTGGTAGCGAATAGGAATTAAGAATCAGTTTAAGATCCCTGGTGCCTGACGAAATGGTAAAGCAAAATTTGAAAATTATTGGAAAAATACCTACCTATAAAATTGCTCTGTCTTCAATAGCTATGACTAAGTATAGTATTAACAAACGCTATGACTAAGTATAGTAGTAACATTTTTATTAGGTACAGCAGTTAGCTGCGCAATGCCTTCATAAACGACTCATAATATTGCGCAACTCAACTAGTTAAAGCGTTTCTTTGCAAGTGTGATTAGCATAATTTCTGTATTCCAAAAAGAAATAAAAAACTTCTGGCGTAAATGCGCAAATTATACATACTCATCGCTGAATGTTTTAAAACAAAAACGTTACAAAAAGAAGCGATGACGCATCTTTTAACACTACCTGTGTAAGTTGTAGGTAATAATATTCTCTAAACTAATTTCGATTACGGCGATCAATTTTAAGTACGCAAGAAATTATATAATGCACTAGTGTGTGCGTAAACACAGGTGCACTCCCTCTTCTCTCACTCCCATAGTCAGATAGGACGTCAATCCGACACGACCGGGGAGAGATCGGGCGCAGCACCAAAGGCTTTAGTTGCACCACCAACTTCAATACTCCGAGCAGCTACTGAGAAATTACGAAAACAAAACCCCAATAACATTTATTGCCCGACCTGGGAATCGAACCTGATATAGGACTGAGCTTGGTGGGGACCAAGCTCAGTAGTCGCGCTTGCGACCACGAGACCAACGAAGCAGTCAAAGCGTACCTATGCAAGTAGGTAGGTAAAAACAGCTGATATATTCGTCATACCCCGTGTATAAGCAGCTAGGCAATCTTATGACGCTACTTCGTTTTGTTAGCCTATCCTATTCGGCAAATAGTTGAGTGAGGTTATGACACTACCTATTACTCCCGGTTTGAACTTTGTTGTGATTGCGCTTGGTCACACAATTTATTTGTTTATTTAGTTCCAATATTTGTAAACACGTGAATGCTATGTATCCTAGAACATAATTTAATTCTTATTTTATAATACTTAAGGTGCATTGCGTTCACGCGTAGGTAATTCTGTATACAAAATGCTGTAAAACATTGATTTTCAAAAGTAGGTAGGAATGTATGGAATTTCTTGTCCATTCTTTACCATATAAAACTACCTTTTGGAAGCCCGATAAATTTTCAATTTACTGTAAAATTAGATTTTCTGTGGCTTTGAAATCAATTACCTAATAGTTATTTAATTGAGTTGCCACGTAAGTGACATCACAGGAAAATCGCGTTTTGACAGGTCATAAAAAGTACGTCAATTGTTTGGTGGTGTCATCTGACCTATTAAACGTTATTATTATTACCTATTACACCTATTAAACCTACTTAGTAGCACGTAGGTACTTTAGCTATATTCCTGTCTCTATCTTGCAATCGTATTTTGACATTTACGCAACAGTCCGACGAATAATTGCTTAGCCAAAGCACATGTTAAGTAATGTTTAATAGTTCCAAAATGGAAGTTACAGCCAGCCATCTCTGATTTTAGTTCACTTTCGAATTTTGTCTAGGTCGCAGATATACCTGTATAGTTTTGTCATACGTGGATCATTGACAGTCGTTATGGGTCGTCAGAAGCCCAAAAGTCTGACAACCAGTCTTACCAAGGGATATCGTATTACCCAGTCACTGGGTTGTGGAGGTCAGATAGGCAATCGCTCCATGTAAAATACTGGTATTCAGCTGCGTCTGACTAATAGAAGGCGAACTTGTTGCCATCAACCGACCACAATTCCAGACTCCGAGGCTGCTACTGAGTTTCTGATGGAAAAACCCAATAACACTGCCCGACCTGGAAATCGAAGACCTCATGCTAAGCAGTCGACTATAAGACTAACGCGGTCGGTGAGGAGTTTTATTACCTTTCAATCAACTCGATAGATAGTTGCCTAGATTGCATCATTTTACCGTTCGAACTGCCAGACTTCATCATAAGCATGATATAAATATCTTATATAGTAGGTGGGCTACATACACTCATCGTGTGAGTAAGTACGTCTCATGTATGCAGCAAACGGGACAGCAGTCATTATGGTACAGTTATCGCATTTATCTCCAGTAACTGTTGCAGACTGTCATCTCTAAACGTAGGTCGTAAGTAGTACGAGCCTTGATATTATTTTTGTTTTATCATAGGTTTGTGGTTGTTCTAGGTTTTCAATTGTAAAGTAGACCGTACCTAATTCGTTATTCCTGGTAGGTTTTTAAAATAGTTTTTTTTTTAACTATGAGAATAAGACAGTTACTTGACATCACAAATCAATTGAAATACTTTTTATTGAGCTGTCAAAACACGATTTCCTCATAGATTTTATACCTAGAAAAATAGCCAAAATGTGACGTCACATTTTTGGCAACCTATTAATTATTTTATATTAAATTCAAAGCAACTGTAAATTAGTTTACCTAACCGTTTATTTTAGCCCCCAAAATTTTCAAAATCAAAGTCAATAAATAGTCAATTGACTTGACAGAAAAGTGACGACACAGTTTAGTATTGCCATACAAAATCTATGGGGGAACTGCATCCTGACAGCTCATAAAATGTACGTCAATTGATTGGTGTTTAATCCCTATTTCCGCTCGCAAATATTTGTTTGTAGTTATAGTAGGTATGTACGTTCCTTAATATAGATATCACTATAGAATCACCCAAAAGCTAGTAATCACATTCGGTTTCGGAAGAGCGACCTAGTTCATTGTTAAGAACAATAGGTAACAGATACCGAATCGTAAATCAAAAGTAATTTTCAAATTACGACATCTTGTTACCGATCTATGACGCAATATAATTTTGCTTTCGATTTCCTTTGTTTTAAGTTTAAAAATGTTACTATTATGGCTGGCGTCAATTATTTTCGCACCTTGATTTATGTAATGCATAGGACGACTGTGTTACTATCTACATAGATTTGTATTAAATAACCAACCTAGAACTGTCCCACAGCTGGGCAAAGGCTCTTCAGATAAGTCTCGAGCATTGATCATCACGCTTACTCAAGACGGATTTGTGATTTTTATTAAAAAAAAAGTCACGTCACTACTTGACTGGTATCGAACCAGCAGCACCAAGCATGAGAGGTGCCCTTAACCACTGAGCCATCACAACATTCTAGATAAGTATTGAGTTTACCAAAAATCTGAGTATTTATTTTCAGCAATAATACGAGTATTTTCATCCTAACCAAAATTCTTTAGTACCTATACCTAGATAGTTTAAGTCTCCTAGATACTCCATTTCGTTTATTAAGTACCGTAAGTAAGTAATAAAAAACCCAGACAAAAAACCATATAACAGACCCTTGATATTAGTATTACAACCGTTTTTTGTACCTACATCAATATAACGGACGGATTTAAATATAGTTATTTCATACCTAACAATAGGATCACAATTTGCATATATTCAGGACTAGCTTCTGCCCGCGATTTCGTCTGTATAGATTTAAAAAGTTCTAAATTATCCCACGGTAATCGTACCTACATTTCTCCAGAATAAAATGTATCCTATTCGCTATTCCAGGCTATAATATATCTCCAGAGCCTGCCAGGGTTGCGGATTTTGATCGAAAGAGTATTACCGCGGCCCTGGAACTCAAAAGGCATTTGGAGGAACACGGATGGGTTTTAGTCAGTAAGAGTAAGACTAAAAAGTAAGAAAAAAAGACAGTAAGACTTCCTTCCGGTCCGTCCAGAGCGGAAGAAGTGATTTGATGACTTAGGGACTACGCACACTTATTCAGCTCCAGTCAGCTTTTGTCCATAGAAACAACGATTTTGTATCGCATGCGTTCAGACGCGGAAAGCTGAACGGACGCGTACGCGTCTCATGCGAAATAAGTGGGCGTAGTCCCTTAATTCTCACCCTTAAAAAAAAGTACATACCTATATCTTTGTTCTAAACATTCAGATCCGTTCACCAGTTCTGGCGTAATGGAGTAACAAACATCCATCCATATTCTCGTATGTATAATAGTTAGTAAGATTAACAGTAGGTAACCATTATCGTTACACCAATCAAATATTTGATTGGCTTATTACGCAATCAAACAATTTACTGAAAACTGGAGCGTAGCCACGACCATGGAGGACTAAGTACCTACCTACCTACAGACGATCGTAAATTACGCATAAAACAATGTATTCTGTGAAGCATACTAACCCAGTGCCCTGACTGACTTCATAATCGTCTGTACTTAATCTCTTTACAATTTAGATCAGCCTTTCCCAAAGTCGCCCCCTTGTGGGCACTGCAGGCCTAAAGAGGGGGGGAGGGGTAACAGATCCAGAAAAAAAAATCGAGGCTTGGAGAGCGATTTGTAGTTACATCTACTAGATGGTTTTTAAGTAAGTGAAAAAATGCGGCCGCTAGAAATGCTAATTTATTCCCCGGAAAAAAAATAGCAAACTTATTTTGTCTACTGCCCGTAGACTACCAAGTTTGGGAACCCCTTATTTAGATTCTATAAATAGAGTCATCTGGTGAAAGACCTCCATTTGCCCTCTCATGACGCCATTTTTGCCGTACTGACCTTTGATAAACAAGATTGCAAATTGAATGATTGTAAGGATATATCCAATTTAGAAATTTTAGAGGGGTAAGTAGAGCATGTATCGGTCGAAGCGGTCGTAGTAACAAGGTTACCATAGACAGTCTTAGGACCCGGAATATTTCCGGCCAGTTTTGAGATAGCAGTTGCGGATCCTGGATTGCTGTCTGGGGGGGCTTGATCCCACTGGGGGTAACGTTTTAGAAAAGTCAACACTCAATAGCACATAATAGTTTAATTGAAGATATTTGTACTTACCCAAGGTAGGGTAATGTTTGCAAAAAAGTTTTTGATTAGAAAAATGTCAAGTTTAAAATTTGTCAAGGAGGAACTCAGATGCTTTAAGGCTCGAGCCCCTTAGCCCCCCCTAGATCCGCTACAGGATACCGTAAAACGGGGTGTATAGAAAGGCAGGGGTGAATCGAAACGAAACTTTAAAAGAGATTTTAATGTTTAAATAATAAATAATATAGTTTGTTGGCAAAAAAGACTCTCCTTTTTTTTCTGAATTATAATTTACAAATTAGTCTCCTTGTTGGCGACCAACTTTATTAGTTTGACTTTAAAATCCCTTTTAAAGTTCCGTCTCGATTCACCCCTGCCTCTCTATTCACCCCGTTTTACTGTACCCTGATAAGTTTTCGACTCAAACGGAACGCCTTATAATTTATAAATCTTACTACTTTAAATAAACAATAAGTATCTCAATATTTTTTAAATGGTATAAAACAACAAGGTATAACAAAAATGGCTTCAAATGTCACACGGTGACTAGAAAGCCATTGCATTGTGCACGCGAATGCAACTAGCGGATCCTAATCTTTTGCATATTTATTAGTTAGATCTATCGATAGGTTGGCATGTGTGTAAGTATAAATACATTTTAAAACCTCCGACGCAAAAACGACAAGTTATAAGTTTTACGTGTACCTGTCTGTGGCATCGTAGCTCCCAAACGGATGAACCGATTATGATTTAGTATATTTTTTTAAAGGTGAATTAGTCGGGAGTGTCCTTAGCTATGTTTGATAAAAATCGGTCCAGGATGGCCGCCGTCGGGGGTATTTTTAATTTATTCATTTATTTATTTATTTAAACTTTATGCAACAAAAAAGTACAAAGGCGGACTTAATGCCTCAGGCATTCTCTACCAGTCAACCAAAGGTGGTGATTGATAAAAAAGCAGGTGCAAAAAATTATAATAATTAACTAATTTAATTTTTTAAAATAATTTAGAATAATTAAGGTTTATTAATTGGGCGAATTAATTGCTGGATGCGGGCAGCGGAGGGTCGGTCATTGTGGCTATCTCTAGGGGAGGCCTATATCAAGCAGTGGACGTTGCTCGGTTGCTATGATGATGATGACAAAAATTTAAATTAAATTTTTTAACCAGCGAATAAAAATGATAATGATACCTATAAGAGTTTTCTTGCTTTGGGCAATTTTGCATACAGTTGACCTGCTGATCAATTTTGGTAGGTACTTATGTTTTACTAACATAATGATCGAAGTATCGAACTTTCAACTATCCATCTAATACATCTATTTCCTGGAACTTGTGCATTCATTTAAGTATGCATGTAATAATCTAATAATAAAGCATGTTTTTCTATAAGGTAGGTCAAATAACCAGAATAACGGGTCTTTACTCCTAGACAGACAAAAATACTGTTTATTATAATATTAATGCATTTATTAACTAGCTTAGTTCGCGTAAATGTCGGCTATTATGAAGTTTTACTTTTTTTCGCGAGGAACCCTAACGCTTTTTCTAAAATATAAATAGCCTAAGTTACTTCTTATAACATCAGCTATCCAGTAGTTTCAGAGATTAAAAGGAACGAACCGACACACAGATAGACTGTCAATTTTTTTTTTAAACCGATTTTTTCGTTTCGTCAACCTTCATAATTATTTACTTTGACATTACAAACAGTCACTTCAATTTTATTTATTTGTTTAGATTATAAATTTTATCGAAGGTTAGGTAATACCCACACATGTATAACGCTGAAGAAAACCCTCATTATCTAATCTAGAGCAAAAGAAAACAAATGCAATTTGCATAGAAGACGCATTCAATAAGCAAACACTAGGGCTGTCTTCTATTTTATCATCTAAACCTTACATATCTTCTTCTATATTTATAAAAGGCAACCGTTACTGACTGACTGATCTGTCAACACTCAGTTCAAACCACTGACCGGATTGCGATGAAAGGCACGTAAATAATTATAATGAAGGAAGCATGCGCTAAGAAAGAAATTTCCAAAATTCACCCCTTAAGGGAATGAAACATTAGTCTAAAGTTTGTATGGTGAAACAAGATTAGATTGCCAATAACCGTCAATTGCGCGGACGAATCGCGGGCAGAAGCTAGATAAACTATAAAGTATTAACAACTAATCGATTACCGTCAAAGATGATAAAGAGAACACAGCGTCAACTCCTCTGCAGTCGTTAAAACACGATCACTATTACGCAACAATCACAAAACAAAACAGACTGGACAAGCGTGGCTTATGGTGGCCCAACGTGAACTGGGATGCGAGTATTTCGCATGTAAACACCAGACTTTCGGTTCACAGCTCGATGCACATCAAGTAACTTATCTTTCACCATTGTGGCGCGTGCTGCCGCCCGTAACTACTTGTAAGCTATCATAGATGTGGATGTTTGTGCAACTATTGTTTTATTTCGCTATTTACCTCTGAGACGAATCTTGGAGCTCAAAATGTTAAGTTACAAAAACAGTAAAAGATAAGTAATTTTTCGTCAGGAAATTCTCATGTATTCTCGATATCTGAAGAGAACAGAGGGTTATGTCGGACCCTTACCGACTAAAACCTCCTTAGGTTCCTCCCGCTACGATGCATCGGGAGCTCGGTATTCGCATGCAGCGCATAATCCGCGCCCTCCCTTTGAAAGGCGTCCATCTAGACGACAAACTTAGGCTAATGATATCTTCCAATCTCGAGGTCTGCAGATAGTCTGTTGAGTTGTGTTTGAAATTTAAACAAGCATTTTGATGTATCATGAGGTCATCTAGTCATCTTCCCGACCCGCAGGTCCTTACAGGAGTTCTCGGCAATATTAGACAATGATGTGGAGTCAAATCCTTATTATGTCATTTCAATAGGTGTAGATAGGCAGATTGCTAGACAGAGACACGTTACCATCAGCTGAATATTTATACTCTTTGACAGTAAGTTGCAAAATAAAGAATGCTTAAGCGACTTATCTCGATTAAATCGTAAGATGTGGTAACTAGAAAGGGTGGTAGCATGGACAATAAAATTGCCATATGTCGCCTTAATTACTATATTGAAACATGTCTGTAATTAGAAATACAAACAATGCAATATCATACTAATTACTCACATTGTATGTACTTGCTGTACAGGTACAAAATAATTATACTTACTCAATATCGGGTAAATTCGGGTAGATTAGCCCTTTATGGAGACTTTAGAAAAAAACGTTTGACGTTTGACAAGAACTGCCCGCGTCCTTAATGACAATAAACCTTTTTGGTCGAGACCTTTTTTTTTAGTTCTAATGATATTACTATTTCTGTAATTTGTAAGAGATAAGAAGTTCAAACGTTTTACCGTTTTGGGCCAATTTCCTTACCAGGCTCTTCTTCGCCACTGGGCACTCTGGGTAACTGCAAGGCCCACGTATACTACCTCCAAGCTTATGAAGTATTACTATTATTTTATGTTAGGTACTTTTATTGATTTTATATCATTCAATTAGTCAATAACAAAAACGTCAATCACATCCTTATGTGCCCGGGGGTTTAGACAAAGTAACATCGCTTCGTCGATTGACCACGTGACATAGCGCGGCTTATGTCAATCCCATACATTTTTGTATTTTCTAACTTCGTTATCGTTATGAAATGGTTACTTTGTCTAAGCCCCCAGGGCCTACAATAGGTTAACGACGGCCCTTTTAGATACAGAGCTAAAATAACCCCCATTCTTAAATGGGAGTATTTTGGCTCTGTAGCTGTGCTCTTGCTGTTTTATTTAGTGCCGTAGTACTAAATAAACGAATTGTAAGTACCTTACTCAATAAAAAAGAGTCGTGACGCCAATGGCGCCAAGGCTCTAATAAAATTATGAAATCCAAAATGCCGTACGTATGTGAAGCAAAAACAAAGTTGTTTGCGAATACCTACTTGTGTTCGTGAGTTTGCGAAAACTTGATTAGATCCTGGTAACCTTGGTAAAGATGCCGCGTAAAAAATCAATATTATACTACAGCTACTCTTCTCTTCACTGCCTCGTTGGTCTAGTGGTCGCATCGCGCGACTGCTGAGCATGCAGGTGTTGGGTTCGACATTTTTTTTTTAGTTCCAAAGATATTACTATTTTTGTAAAAATTTAAGAGATAAGAAGTTCAAACGTTTTTCCGTTTTGGGCCAGTTTCCTTACCAGGCTCTTCTTCGCCACTGGGCACTCTGGGTAACTGCAGGGCCCACGTATACTACCTCCAAGCTTATGAAGTATTACTATTATTTTATGTTACTTTTATTGATTTTATATCATTCAATTAGTCAATAACAAAAACGTCAATAACATCGTTGGTCTAGTGATCGCAAGCGTGACTGCTGAGCATGCAGGTGTTGGGTTTGATTCCCAGGTCGGGCACTGTTTTTGGGTTTTTCCATCAGGAATTTCTCAGTAGCAGCCTCGGAGTCTGGATTTGTGCTTGGTAGTTGATATTATGGTTGATGGCAATAGGCTCGCCCCCTATTACATGGGATTTAAACATAACTGGCGAAATATGGGTGTACTAGGTAATGGGTATACCTCTGCCTAAGCCTTCGGGGATTACAGGCGTCATGTTTACTTACGCTTGTGCTCTTATGTACATAGTAAGTATAAAACAAAGTCACTTCCCGCTACTAAAAATATTATAAAGCTGAAGGATTTGTTTGTTTGACGGCGCTAAACTCAGGAAAGACTGGTCCGATTTGAAAAAATCTTTTTGCGTTATATAGGCCGTTTATCGAGGAAGGTTATAAGCTAAATAACATTACGCTAAGACCTCCGAGAGCGGAGCTGTAATCAAAAACGTAACATAACGCGGGTGAAAATTACGGAGGATAGCTATATTACATATTTTGGCAAATAACACAGAGATTAAGATCTTACGTCAGCAGTGTATCTTAACTACGGATTAACCAAACTATTATACGGGCTGCGGCTCGTGACGTGAACGTAAATTTAATGGTATACTGACAACTTAAGGCGGAAACAGACTTATAACACGCCACGCCATCCCACGCGTGCTTATTTGCTAAAAGACAAAGAGTAGTTTCACGAGATTAAATTGTAGCCAATGAGTACGCTTTACTGACATGGCGTGGTGTAGCGTGTTATGTCTGTTTCCGGCTTTATTCTTTTTTCAAACAAGCGAAATAATTGGATAGAAATTCTTTAAATTGCAAGTTGGAGAGAGTGTGTCAATTATTATATAAGTCTTACAGTAATAATACCTACTAATAGTTTTTGCTTGTCCTTCTCTATAGAAACCTACTGTTTGGAACGACCAACTAGCTTCAACTTTCTGACTGACTGACTATTCAATTGTGTGTTATAGGTACCTACACCATTGACAAATAATACCAAGACATAACTTCTCTAAAGAAACTCTTTACTTAAGCCCTCAAGACGTGATTGATCTTCAATTAACTGTAAAATTATTATTATTAGTTCGTCAATTGAGTTCGCAAAAACGTAACGTCACGGGCCTCACGGCTCAGTATCCTAACTAATATTATAAATGAGAAAGTAAGTTTGTTTGTTTGTTTGTTACCATTTTAAGCCTAAGCCACTGAACCGATCATCCTGAAATTTTGCATATACGTTGCCAGATGTACAGGAACGAACATAGGGTACCTTTAATCCTGAAAAAAAGTTCTGTTTCCGAGGGAAATCACAAAAACGTTCTTATGACCATAGATGGCGCCACGTGTAGTTTCGGATCATGATTTTTACAAAATAATTGAAATGACAGGACGTGGGTAATTTTTTCTGCGACTTCGTCTGTGCCCGCGATAACCGAAATTTACGCGGACGAAGTCGCGGGCAAAAGCTAGTTGCAAATAACTTGAACTGACTTGAAGAAGTTAAAAAATAAACCTATCCGACTGAGAACTGAGAAGAGTCTGAGGTAGGTCCGTAACTCCGTACCTAGGCTATTACTCATTATTAGTTTCCATTACGTAAGCTGAATGAATACCTAAACTGCTCCGTCTGTGTCAGTCGAATTCACCTGTGTAAATTAGCTTGAGACGATAATGCTCGCGCCACTAAACAAAACGAATTGAAAGTTTACAAACAAAAGAGTTTATCGTGCCTTTTCACCTTCAGTATAATCGAGCGAGAGAGAAAACATGATAAGCCCCCCCGTTTTCTATTTCTATTAGGTATCGTAAAGTTGAATTAATTAGTACACAGTACTGCAGAGGCTTTGGCTGACAGAGTCCTATGCCACCTCATTTATATATAGTGACCATGCTTGTGAGCTAAAAGCTATTTTTAAAATAAGGTCTTGACAGACTGAGAAATTCCTGATGAAAAACCTAATTACCTACACTTTGGCGGACCTGGGAAACGAACCCAAGACCTCATGCTCAGCAGTCGCTTTGCAACCACAGGACATTAATAAAATTTGATACTTGAAAAAAATAATAATAATAAAAAGTCTTTCAATCACAGCTAGATGATAATCCCGGTATAAGTAGGTATATAGTGATCCCGTGTCCCTATGGTCACTACAGTACCTAGTAACAAACTCTGACTATGCCATTACCATTATTACTATTACCATATTCCATTGGGAAATTACCTCACTTTTCTTGCGCGTAAGCAACACACCCACCTTGAATCCTATACCAACTCTATTCCATCAATATTATTTTGCATTGCTAATTTACGAGTGTAAAAAATTCAATGTTAAGTTTTTGTCCAAAATTTTACGTGAGAGGCGACACACCCACCAATCTATCTGCATAGACTATTGTAGCTTATAACGATATAAATAAGGTTCATTTCTTTATAGCTGGTGATATCGTACGATTCACACGTACATAGGCAGATGTAATATTGGTTTGTACATTACAACCTGTTTCCACCTCACGCGAGAGACCTTTCGGTTCTGTTTACCAGTTACCGTTCGTCTTACACAGTGTTTTATCGTGTCGTCGATCTGACGTTAGATTCTCAGTAATTATGTTCATAAGGAATTTATATCGGACTTCTATAAAATTAAATATAAGAAATTATTCTGGTAATAATTTGAAAAAGCCGCCAAAGGTTTTGATTACAGGTGAGTTCATTTACCTATGCTAAAGTGAAATCGAAAATTTTACGAAAAAATAAAATGGAAAAATGTGTTATTTAATTTTAAAAAATAACTGTCACTCAAAAAAATAATAATAAGTAAATAAAAAAAACAATAAATAAATAAAATTGGTAAAATAAAGTAAAAATATTATTAGCACTAGATCATAAAATAAATCAAATAGGTTGAGGCTAGCTTCGGGTCTATAAGTGAAAGGAAGGCTGTATCTGACTACCCTATTCCTAAGAATAATGATAGTTTCTAATATCAGCCTAATGATCGAATAAAAGCGAAAGTTTAGTAGCACGAGGATGACGAATTGTTACTTAAACGCGTGCATTCCGGTCGCGTGGTTAAATTGAAACAACCAGTAAGCTAACATAAATAATTGACTGGGTAAAAAAACCCCATCCATAGTAGAGTACCTATACCTGGGATCGGTGAGTGAACCTTGTAAAAAAAAAAAGATGGAAGGTTTTTTCCTCTGGCTCGAAAAGGAGGTCAATAACTCCAGAATTTTACAAAACTCGTACTGGCCACTACGTCATTGAAGAGAACAAAAAAGAAGTTACAATTCTGGCGCCAACGGGATACGGGCACCTTTCAAGCCATCAAATTGATAGTTGGGCTTCATCCTAATTAGGTATGAAAATACCTATGAAGTTCCTTTTTGACTTTGTCTATAAAAACAGCCTATGACACTCTGCAATAGTGTAGCTTGCTATCAGTGAAAGAATTTTTATAATTGAACTGGTAGGTTTAGGTACCTTTAGAGATTTCCTGGTAAAACAAAAATAAAAATACGAACAAACTTACATCTGCATAATATAATAAGTTCGTTCGCATCAAAGTTGAAGTATTATATCCCACGAAAACCGTTAATTTTTCCAAGACAAAAAGTAGACTATGTGCTATTCCAGATCTATCTCTGTGCCATATTTCATCCAGATGCGTTCAGCCGTCCAGGTGTGCTTGAGAAACAAACGTCCATTCCAAGTTTCGCATTTAAAAATAGTAGTAAAATAACGATGTCGATTATTGTTTTAATCATACTATAGCAAGAAAACTCAATGTCAATGACTATCGTGGTCACTTCCAAGATCGTAGCGCTATATCTCCATATTCTATTTTGCTAAGCTACATCAATACTATCCGATATTATAAATTCTTCATTGATGTTCCTATTGTTTAATCTCTCGACGATCACACTGACCCACAACGGCAGCTGTGTTCTGTCATCCTGCGCCAACCGATAAGGCGTCTCTATTATATAATCGCCTGCTATCAAAAGTTCAAAACCGTACTTGTTCATATCGAAGTCAATGAACGGAAAAAAGGTACTACCATACTACGTACGACAACGTGCTCCATTGAATAATAGTCTAGTCATATTTTGGACAAGCTAAATAAATGGGGTGGATCTATACTGGGTGATTGTTAATTTACCAGAAACCTGAAAAGGGGTCATTGTATTCATCATTATGAACAACTTTTATTATGGAACCAACCATGAATCAATCATGAAAAAAAAGCTGTTCCTTGCAAAAATTCTTTACAACACGATCATAATGTAGTATGAAACAGCAGATTTTTTACTGAGGCATAGTATAATGATAATAGCCTGGACAACCAAGATTAAACTCAGGGGCGGATTCGTAGACATATTTACGCGTTTTGGGCTGCAACCCAGGGAACCAAGGAACCAAGAACCAGAACAAGGAACCAGGAACCAAGCCTATTCAAGGAAAACTAAAAAAAAATATTTTATTACGGTCTGCTTCTGATTAAACTGGATGAAATCATGTAGGATAGGGACACTATACAAATATAATCTGTTAGTAAATACTCCGTCAAATCACGTTATTTCAATTTTTTTCATTTCATTAGCATTTATTCGAGTTTCGCTACCTTGAAACTTGAAAACATGACACTAGGCCGCGCCGCGTTAAACAATTTGGTTGTTTTTGCGCGTCGTGACCCCTCCACTATTTCAAAACCGTTTCCGATGCGCCAAAGATGACGATCTCAATGTCTCTTATTTACGTTTTAATTTGTTTACATTTAAATAATATTCTTGTGCGTAGTTTCTATGTTACGTCGTAATATAATGTAATGCTAGTTCATTGCAAAAACATGTTTGCTTGTGGAAAACCGAACTGCGCGCCACGTTTTCCGCGAAGTCTAGTGCCATAATTCATGCCTATTCGGCAACGCAGTTAACCATCTCCCAACCACAAGACTAGGTACAAAGAATACAGAACATCAGGGGGGCAATTCTACTAACTTTAAGGAACGATCGCAATTTAATCTCAGCCTGTTAAAAATGCCTATAATTTATCTAAATTTTTTGACATTACTTGAGATGGGATTGCGACTAGGAAAGTTATCAACTAGTAGATTGACCTTTAAAATTGCGGCCTAAGTATCGCATGAGTTCTGTAATGTCTTCTAATAATAAACTAATAATGATTTTCTAACGGATAAGGAGTCGTCTCGTAATAACTGTACTATCTCTTTACAGGAGGCCTCGGTCAACTTGGCGTGGAATGCGCTAGGTACCTTCGAGGGAAATACGGCAGAGACAACGTCATCCTCTCCGATATCATCAAGCCGTCCCAAGATATAGTTAATGATGGCCCATACATATTCGTAGACATTTTAGATTTCAAGGGCCTGCAGAAAACCGTCGTGGACCACAGGGTGGACTGGCTGATCCACTTCTCAGCTCTCCTCAGTGCGATTGGAGAGCAAAATGTTCCTTTAGCCGTACGAGTGAATATAGAAGGAGTGCATAATGTTATTGAACTTGCCAAACAGTACAATCTAAGGCTCTTCGTGCCGAGTACAATTGGAGCCTTTGGCCCGGACTCTCCTAGAAACCCTACGCCTAATATAACTATACAAAGACCAAGAACTATTTATGGTGTGTCTAAAGTGCATGCGGAGTTGTTAGGCGAATATTATTATCACAAGTTCGGTTTGGACTTCCGTTGCTTGAGGTTCCCTGGTGTCATATCTAGTGATCCACCTGGCGGAGGTACTACAGGTAAGAAGTTTTTACTTTTTTATTTTGTTCAATCTTTCATTTATTTCTGTATAATATTAATATAAATTGCACTGAACTAAAAAAGCAATAGAGTTCGTTTTTTTCCTGTAGGTAAGGTCGATAATAATAAGGTCACCGCGCGGAATTATGTGGCTGTTTGTACACTATTGTAAACTCTATTCCAGGTGTATTTCAAATAATTACCAAATAATAAATGAAAAGTGCTCCGCTAGCCGCTGCTCCGCTTCCGATTATGGGTCAGCACCCATAATCGGAAAAACACACACACATGGGTGTGTGAACAAAACCGGTCACGTAGGTACCTATAGACACCATACTATGAATAGTGTGTAGCCTAGTAACACAAAATTATTAAGTAGGTACATATAAGTTTTTGTGTAAACGATGAATAAGAAAAATCGGTTCTAAAATATAAGTAACAACAAAAGTTATTGTTTTAATTTATTCATTGGTTAGAACTGTTGGGAGCTGTTATTTGCTTGGCAACAACAATTTTTATGTGTCTCTTGAACATGTTAATCACATATTTTTGAGTAAATTCCGAGACAGGCTTGTTAGCAATTTAATCATACCTACCGAATGTTTATACATTTATTACCGTAAAACCTTGAATGAGGTACGGTTGGATGGAGCTATTTCAAATGTCAAAACCTAAATCTTGGGGAAGCCGACGTTGACACTAATAGAAAAACGAAAATTTTATTAGCCTAGTGCCCGTCTAGGGCAAGCTTTATCAAAGATTGTCAGGGACTCTTCTACCTAACTGCGGCGATACACAAATGGAGGGTAAAGATTTATAAATTTTTGCTTCTACGGATTCGAAGCCCTTGTAGCTAGGGAGCCCCGTATCTTTGATACGGTGGTAGCTACGCTCCACAGCCTAGCGTCATCCAGGAACAGTTGCATTATTCTAGTGATCTCATTCTTTAGATAACCCACAGTCAAAATAACCCCCGTCCGACCCTAACTGACCAACCTACGCGTGCCTTGCTCAAATTGAATATGAAATTATTAAATTAATAGTAGATTAAGCCATGTCTCAATTTAGGGAATCCTACGACGACTACATTTTAAACAAACCACAAGAGGATTCAGAATATTTAGATTAATTTAATATCCATTTTGTCCAAAAATTATAACCGACCTGGGGCCATATATTTTAAAAAGTATATAAAATTTTCCATACACGACAGCGGAATATACTTAGCGTAATTTCGATAAATTGTTTAAATAGGATATCTATACCTGTTTCGTACATAATGTTTATTTAGTTTGAAGGTTTTATTCGAATCAATGGTTGATAACTTGATACGTACCTATTGTGCTTTTCGTATAAAATTAAATTAAAATGCTAATATAATAGTCGTACCTATCTCCAATTCGAAAATCGTCTCGAATTCTTTTACGTCACCGCTTTCGTGGTATTTATGGCCTCTGAAGGGTCATCCGACAGAAATAAAGCTAATCCACTGATACCAACAAAAAATATATCTCCCTCTTATCTCTTTTACAGACTATGCCATTGCGGTCTTCCACGACGTGATACGCAAGGGCCAATACCAGTGCTACTTGAAGCCCGACACGAGACTTCCTATGATGCATGTAAGGGATGCTCTCCGTGCTCTCTCAGAATTTTTAGAGGCTCCCAACGAGGTTCTCAACAGAAGAGTGTACAATGTTACATCAATGAGCTTCACGCCAGAAGAGCTGACAGAAGCTATAACTAAACATATATCAGACTTCAAGATCACTTACATGCCTGATAGCAGGCAGGAAATCGGTAAGTAAATATCATATAATTACTGTTATTGTTTGTGTAAACAAGAATAGTTCAAAGTCACACTGCGAATGAGTACTAAGGGCAGGAAAATAAGTCAAGTAGAATAACTGCTATTTACCTAAGCAATCGATGGAAATATATTAGTCATTATTTCTAGATTGGTGCACCCAGAAATATATTTCCAAAAATAAAACGGCAAAAGGCCGTTCCTAAATATTTGTGAAGAGTTTATTGCTCTTTGTAACTTAGCCGACATTCCGCGCAGTAAAAGAGAAACGCATTTTATTTTTCGTTCTAAATACATTTTCGGCCATTTTGGATTTTCAAAGAGGGGCCTATGCTTGTTCTAAGGCACGATCACAATCCAATCTCAGTCTAAATCTGTCGAGAATGCCTCTACTATGCCTAATTTTTTGAAATTGAATGTCGCTGAGATGAGATTGCGACTATATTCTTAACAATTTCCTTTAGTACCTAGAATTGGCCTACAGGTCTTGTTACGAACTATTTCTAAAACACTTCCAATAATGATTTCAGCTGACTCCTGGCCACAAGTATTCGATGATAGCGAAGCTCGGCGCGACTGGAATTGGAAACCAGAGGTCGATCTGGACAACCTTGTGAAACTGATGGTCAAGGAAGTCAAAGAAAAAATCGCTGCCAACGGATTATCATAACGTTACCTACATCTCGCTCATGTTGGCTCAATGCTCATCATGCTGTCTTTATCACTCGAAGGAGGAGTATCCTTTCCCCACACAGGAACACAGTAATCTGAAATGCGAAATGGAGGGCAATTCTACTAACTTTTAAGTACGATCGCAATCTAATCCCAGTCGCAATTTGCCAAAAATGTCTCTAATTTACCTACATTTTTTGACAGTGACTGTCGCTGAGATGAGAATGCGACTAGATTTTGAACGTTTTTCATTATTAGAATTGGTCTTCTAATATCAGTCTCAATCTATCAAAAATGTATGTAATTTAGGTACCAATTTTTTTGACATTGATTGTTATTGAGATGAGATTGCGACTGGATTTTGAACGTTTTTAATTATGTAATTAGTAGAATTGGCCTTCTAGCTTATTTCCACGTATAAGCAGTATTAACTCAGTTTTGTTGCTAAACAGATGTTAGTAGGTTTTAAATTGTAATTTAATGAATTGAAATAAACGTTTAAATATTTTTTCTGAATCTCCGAGTTATTTTTATATTATTTTCAGGTCATTGCCATACTGAACACATATAGATATAACTTAGGTCTTTATTATTACCTCTCCTAATGGCATTGACCGAAGGTAGCATAAATTATGTACCTAAGGTACCATTTATAACAGCTTAGCTTTATTCTCTAAGTTTATTTCTTTAGTATATAAACCTTTTTGTAAAAACAGATTTGGATTAGGCAGCCTATCACAATTTTTTTAGAGTTGCTTTATGTCAATGATAGCTGGGTGTAGGCAGATGTACCTGCACGTTGCTGTTGACACCTTGAGTGTTTTGTTTATTTTCACACAAAACGTACAGACGACAGCGCGTTCAGCTAAACACTGCGGCATCGTATGCGGTTGTAATAAGAGCTATTTTACAACAAAATGGTATAGTCTGATGTGATGATAGCTTGATGTAATAAAGTATTATAATGCCATGCTCCCGTCATACAGAGATCACTCGGTACTTGGGAGTTATTAGACGATTGAAGTTGATTTTACAAAGTGAGATTATAAGTCTTTATTCCTTAAGGCTTATTATACTCGTACAGAGCCTTTAAAACTTATAATTGGCTGTTTATAGGTTACAATGAATACAAAATTTAACATGTAAAAAGGACTAAAATAAAACAAACTAACTTTCGATCAATTCCTTTATTTAAGCATAAAACAAAAATTAAAATCACCTTTGCTTAAAGGAATAATAAAAACAGTGTTAAGCATGTATATGTTTACTACCTACAGATACACAATGAAAAATAAAACAAATCACCACCGCCATGAGTTTACGTCAAGAATTTTTTTAAGTTTAAAAAGTGATGTCTAAAAAATAAAGAGGCAAAGTGTCGTTGATTGTCTAATATCGCGTAACTAACATAGTTTAAAACCGCGAAAGTAGATACTATAAAACTAGTAGATTAAACATAACATTACGCCTGTAATCCCTGAAGGGTTAGGCAGAGGTGCACCCATTAGTAGGTACACTTACATTTCGCCAGTTATCTTTAAGTCCCATGTAATAAGGGGTGTGCGTATTGCACTCAACCGGGCACAAATCTGAGGCTGGTACTGAAAAATTCTTGATGGAAAAACCCAATAACACTTTACCCGACCTGGTAATCGAACCCTAGACCTCGATCATACTGAGAAATTCCTGATGGATAAACCCAGAAACACTTTACCCAACTTGAGGATCGAACCCAAGACCTCATGCACAGCAGTAGCGTTTAGTGATCAAAAGACCAGGGGTCGGCAACCTGCTATCCATTGTGTGTTTAATGAAAATCGGTTCATTAATTGTGATGAATAACGACTTGAAAGCATTAGCTATAGCAGGGGTCCCCAAACTTATTTTGTCTACTGCCCAATTTGAGAATAAATTATTTACTAGCGCCCTCATATTTTTACCTACTTAAAAACCACCTAGTAGATGAAATTACAAATCGCTCCCCAAGCGTCTACACAAGGCCCCAATTTTTTTTCCGAGACTTATCTTACCGCCCCTCTTTAGGTCTACAAGGGGGCATTATCGCCCACTTTTGTAAAGGTTGAGCTATAGGTAGGTTACGCGAAATTGGATTATCAACGACGAAAATAATTTGTGGAGTGGACAGGGTATAGACCCATGGCAGTGGTTGTATAGAATGTCAGAGGATGAAACTTAAAAAATAAAAATGACTTCCAATTCACACTATACACAACTCAGTCTTCGTTACGTTACACGTCGGCAACACGGTCGCTTATTATTATTTCTATGACAATATTCACTAGATATGGACGTAACATTACTATAGGCAGAACGTTAATTTCCATACTCATACATTTTTTTTTTCTCAATGTTGCCGCGTAATTATTATGAGATGTAACTATTTCAATGCATATAGTCTAAATTCTAATCTACTAACAATTTTTTTTATTCTAATAATTATAGTGGTGTTTCTGTGATTTTAGGACATTTTACTATTTCTATTTTCAAAATACTTACAGTAGATAATTTAAAATTGTAATGTTACGAGAAACAAATTAACTAAAATGCCTTTCCACCTTATAGTTCTACACGTTATTATTTCTGTGTTACTAGCGCGAAAAATTAAAAATATAAGATTAAAAAAAAAACATATTTCTAGCCAAATCTAGCAAACTTAATTTTATTGCACCTTCTGTTTACTATAATAATTATCACAAATCGTATATTATACAGTCATTGTGAATGTTTGTTAATGGCACTTACGTCGTCGTCTTGCGTCGAGCGCATGTTTTTAGACATAATATGGGAAAATGACATAGGGAATGCATTCCACATAGAAATCCATACTTCTGTCTGATGACAATCACTGTTAACAACAGTAAGACAGTGTCGTATAGCCCGCGTAAATGCTAGTCACCGTCTGAGGTATGCGAGCGGTGAGACGGGAGAGGGTGAGGCGATTATATTAAGACAGTTCTGAAATATTATCCTGAGATTTATCTGCCAAATACCTTATGTGAACCCAAACGCACCCTCCTCCGCCTCAACGCTCACATACCTCAGGGGGTGACTAGCACTTGCGCGCGGGCTATAGTAAATATTGTCGTGGTTCAGTAAGGCTTCGTTCGCACTGTTTCGCTACTTGAGACGGGCGCGCGATTTTTTACATACAAGCTCAATAACAAAACACATTTCCACACAGGGTGTTTGACTCCGATTCCCGCGCAGGTTCCTTCGGCAGTGTGAACGACGCCTAGATAATAAAATGTACTAAACAATAACAAAAAGACTATTATGTAAGACGTATACTCATATATGGTTTTACCACCAATTTAAAACAGCAAAAGAAACATTCACAATCACAATGTTATTCGTTTAAACTTTAAAAAACAAATTGGTAACATTTATACATAAACAAAAAATATTACAAAAAAAAAAACAAACAAAAGGTACATGTTCAATAAACCTCACCGAATAAAAATACGCTTACACGATATCCCGGTACCTAAACTGTGTCACACCACATTAAAATACATGGCAAATTTATTAATTATACAAAAGTAAAAAAGTTTGACAGATGAAAAGGGCACTGACACCACCAATCAATAGACGTACTTTTTAAGACCTGTCAAAACGGAATTCTCCCATAGATTTTATAAGGCAAAATACAACTGTGACGTCACTTCTGTGCCGACTTAATTGACTAACTATTTATTAATTTGAAAGCAATAAAAATCAAATTTTACAGTTAATTAAAAAATATTCGGGTGTTTAGGGCTAAAATAAAAACATTTTCTTTTTTCTTTAAAGTTGTGTTGGTTCTGTTGTGATGTGTCTTGGTGATGTCAAATACCCAATTAATTACAAAAGTAATAAGTTTAACTGAAGAAATGCAATTTACATTGGTGGTACGAAAGAAGACTGTGTAGTAAGTATTTAAGTACATAAGTTACAAATAAAAAAAATGCAATTAGTTTCAAAAATGGAATACATATACCATAGAGTAAATACAACACAACAATCACATTTGGTAGTCAAAAACAGACATCGATATCAATAGAGGCATACAACAAATTATTTTTACAATCGGCTTATTTTCATTACTTGTTTTTTTTTGGTGTGTGGACTCGATTCGTCTTGTGTGACTGATGGTAATTAGCTACCGATACTTAGGGATGATTCTCATTAGAGCGGGCCGTGCCCGGGCCGGGGCGTGGACGAGCCGACGTGGTATTGAAGTGCGTCGAGAGGGCCCGGACGGGACACGGATAATGCACTGTGTAATATAAATTGATTCATACAAAATATATGTAACAGATTTAAAACCGTGCCCCGTCCGGTCCCCCGCCCCGGGCACGGCCCGCTATAATGAGAATCATCCCTTAAACACATGATTGTACTCATGATATGAACAATTTTCTTAAAGAAACGATATTTTTTAACGAGCACCTGATATCGCATACGCGCTTTCCGTACTATTGAACAAAAAACAGTACATAATATAACTTACAAACATAAACTCACGCCTTTTACCATGGGGGTAGGCAGAAACCAAAAAACGCCAGCTGCTACGATCCTTACATTCTCTTTTCGCCTCATCAACGTTCATAAATCGGGTCATACAAGCACGCCTGTTACAAGTACACTACGAATGCTCCCTGCTAATAAAGCATGGTAAAAGTTAATAAGTTTATTATTTGTATAAAAGAATAACTAAATTAAGTTACTGCTGTTGATGCGTTATTTTTGTTACTCAATATCCTTTTTGGTGATCGAAGACAAGCCCTCAGTAAATTCAGAAAATCGTTCCTTTGATAAAGTCGTTTGTTATCATGAGTATAATCTTGTATGTATTTAAGTATAGATCACAAATTATCTGCCATCATAATATATATGTGTGTATAGTAAATCTGAAGTCACAGACTATATGAAACCTTCAAGCAACCGTTTAAGAGCCGGCTGTTTAAGATTTAAAGCCAGCAGCTTAGAAAATTCTGTCGTATCTTAGGGCGATATTCACAAACCACACAAAGACATTACTAATCGAATATAACCCTTATTCTAATTACAGTAAAGTTTATCAAGTAAAGAAGTGCTTTCTGAATATCGCCATAAGTATACTCCTCAGTTTTAAATTTAGTTCGTCCACAAAAGACTAGCATTACGTAAAATCCTTGTTAATAGCTCTGAGACAAACTCGTGTACAGTCAACAAAAGACATAGGTATCCAAGGTCATTAGATATACCTAGTTGAAGTTTTCTTAGAAACCGATGGAAGTTTTCGATTGAAACTGAACTTAATTAATGAACTGTTTATTATCTACTTTTTAAATTAAATTACACTTTAAAGCATCCATCGGTTTCTCAAGAAATCTTCAACTATATCTTACGACCCTGCATACCTATATTTTTGTTGACTGTACCAACCTACAGTCGACTGGAGTCTACATAGGTTTATCTCATATCTCTCTCTTTCTTCATTAATATTGCCAGCCTCAAACTACTGCATTCTCCGCATCACAGACCTGTCTGTGCCATTATCAAATGCAGGTCAAACCCGACTAACCTCGTGTAACTTTTCTTTAAACCATCTCGACTGGTTTTTGTATTATTGTCACCGATAGAAAATATGTACTAAATGCCTGCTTACTTAAAGATATTATTTAGGCCAAGTTCTACGCAGGATAGACCCCTAAAAGGTTTATCACTAGCTACTATTATAACATTTTTCTTGTTTTAGAGGGATGATGCGCTAAATTTGCACGCGAAATTAAAAATTACGTACATTTTTGCAATTTGCTGCTCTGCATCAGACTGTACGAAAATAAAAAAATTGATGCGAAAAAAAAATATGTATTCACAGAATTATAATCATAACAATTGTCAATTTAACTCTTTAACTAATAATTGGCCGCAAATGTCATGTTCTCATTTATAATAAGCACATTTAAGGGTATTTTTAACTAATATTTTTTTTGTTGAGTAATCAACAAAAAATAATAAGCGAACCGCCTGGCTTCCCACGGGTGTTTTAATCTAACTTTTACGGCTGTTATGAAAATCTTTCACACAAACCTTGTCCGGGAAATTACAACAAAAAAGGCTTGAACGATTTGGCTAATTGCCAAATCGTTCAAGCCGTTCTCGAGTTTTGTGTTGAGCAAGACATTTAGCCATTCATTTTTATTTATATAGAGAGATAGTTGATATGTTAGTGTCGCGTCTATTCCTTTTACTAAGTACTTTTACCAACTTTTTAAAAATTGCAAAAAACGTAAGAACATTTTTAATTTCACGGGCTACACTAGCGCTATCACCTTAATGAGGATTTAAGGAACTTGAAGTTAAGGCAGTCCGTCGGCCCATTCATCATGCTCTTAATATCTTAAGAGCTTCGGGCCATAACAGATATTTACACGTGATTTTCGACAGGAGCTCGACCAATTGGCAGAACGCCTTCGCGGCCATCTTTACTTTCGAGCTTCCAGGGGCCACCTTTAAAAAGCTCGTATATCGTTGCAATAACAATTCTAAATATACGCTGTTTAAGGAAAACCTTAAATTATATGGATCATATTATTAATTGTTATGTAACGCTTCCGACAAGTAAGTAAATCAAATCTTTTATTCGGAACGTCGCGTCCAAAATACGAATAAAAATAGTCGTTGTTTTCTGTAAATCTTTTTCCTGTTTGATCTTCTAGTTTGTATGTTGTTTTTTTATGAATGCTTTCAATTTGGGCGGTAAAAGACAGGCACTTTATACGATAATTACGATATCGTGGCGCTGCAATCTGTCACCCTAATCGAAAGCAACCAAAGGATGCGCTTACGCAAGTTCGTTACACGTGCCGCTAACACATAAACGCAACCTAAATGTCTCTTCTCAGTAATTTGTACACACATTACGTAACAATGTGTTTGCTCGCAACAATTTATTTGATTAATCACAATAAAAACTTCCTTATTTAGTCACTGAATACATTCGAAAATTGAAATTCACAAACTACTCATCTACGTGTATTGTGACGTCATAATAAATGCTTACAACTTCGTGGGCGGTGACTGGCCATCATTACTACTGATAAAGGAAGGAACTAATCTTAGTGTTCATGCTGACCGGCAAGAATCAGTGCTGCGTGCTATCATTTTAAATTTAAGTTAGCGTGTTCCAAAAACATATTTAGTTTTTTATTTATTTATAGTATTAATGCTAACAATTTACATATTAATTGAAATAACACGTTCTGTATTTAAAATTAAGTGGTGATTGTCCTTTCAAAAGACAATTGCAAAAGACAAAGTTATAAAACGAATATTATACAAACACGTATTATTATATTTTATGTGCTTCTTAAACCGTGAAGTTATATTATTTCAAGCATTAATACAACGCGTACGACTACGTTTTAATAGAACTTCTGCCGCATTTAAAAACGTACTTTGAAATATTTACATATTTTCGTTTCGATTGTCACTTACTGGACGTTGTCCTACGGAAATATTTTTAACGATAATTAATTATAAATAAATCACTGCGTCATAATATGCCTAAAATTAGATTCATCGTTTTCCGTCACAATGCTAGCAAAAATATTTTGATTTTCGATACCTACATAATTGACTTGACCGATTACTCTGCTTTGATGTGTTGCTGGTGCTCTCGGTTCATGTTCATTTCTTTCAAGCGCTGTCTCAGCTGTGCCTTCTTTATGTTTGTCATGATCTGCGTCGATTGGTACAGCCACGAACCCTGGAATATTAAAGATTAGGTGTTTGAAGATGATCGGTTTGTTATTGGTTCTTTATTTTCTGACTCTTTCTAATTTTATGGGACAGTTAAGTCTACTTTTGAAAACTCAGCAAAAATAAAATGTATTTTTTATTGGATGACTGGTTCGGAGAATACTTTTTTTTAACTTTATGCATTTATTGTGAAATTATTACTCGTATTCATCTTTCAACGAATAATAATTAAGTACTCATAATTATGAACATCATTCATTGTGAACTGCTGGTCTGTATAACCTACCACAAAATCAAAACGTAAATAACAATGTGACTTCTATCTTTTCTTAATTCTTAGTAGGTCTCACAATGAAAGATGTTTATAATTATTCATTAGTACAACTATATTACAAATAATATAAATATTCAAGAGTTAAATTCCTGAAAAACTATTCATGTCACATTGGACATTGCCCTAAATTTTTCCAATTTCAATAAACATAATTTACAATAACAAGTCAAATCGATTAAATACGATATCTAAGATCATACGATGTATTATCAACTTACCACCATTATCATGCAGTTTAGTAGTATAGGGATGGAGAAAACGACCGATATGAACAGGCCTTTACTATCGAAGTACTGTTGCCGTGAGAATAAGGCCCAATTTCGCGCAGCAACTTCATTGATGTTCTCCGAAAAATAGACTAGCAACACTGGAACATTGAAATCAAGGTTGTTGTCTTAATTAACAGTAAAAAAGAAATATTAAATCGTCGGATGTATTTTTTATGATGATGTTGAAAATTAATTAAGATGTAAGTAATAATGAAATGATATTACGAACAACTTATCTTACTTATCTTACAAAAAATAATTGTCTTTGAAAAATGGATAGCAGAGTCTGAAGGGTTCCAACCTCAATAAAAAAAAAACATCGTTGATTTCACGGTACGTAGATAAAATGCTTTGGTTTTAAAACCTAAAGTGTCAAGGACTCTAAACAACACAATTCCTACTCAAGCGCGGATCCACAGTTGTAGGTACGGCAGAGATAAGACCATAACCTATTTATTTATTTAAACTTTATGCAACAAAAAGGTACAAAGGCGGACTTAATGCCTTAGGCCCATATTCGCGAAAAAAAAATTGTTGCTCATTGTAAAATGTATACCAGCTTTTTATTAAATCTGGCATACTTTCAAGCTGTAAAACTTTATTAAAATCAGTTCAGTACCTTGTTTAAAGTCTAGAAGTGATATTGTGATTATCATTAAGTCCAACTCGCATTTGGCCAATTTCAAGCGACCACATCGTTTTATAGGCTGGATCCGCACTTGTTCCTACTAGCTTGCCTTCGGAATTCCAGAATAGCTACACTACCGCCATTGAAAAATGACACAGTCAGTAGAATCTTCTTTCGACTTTCGCCAAATAACATAGTCGCAGTCGTAACTGCAGATATTTTAAATATACGTTAGATAATATAATAGATGGTGTTAAATTCTTCATGCCTAATTGGGTAATAATTGACACCATTAACAAATAATTCCAAAAGACAGCTTCTTAAAAAAAAAGGCATTTTAGCCCTGAAAACCCGATCAGTGTTCAATGAACAGTAAAATTGGACTTTAGTTTGTTCTGAAATCAATGAATAGTTAATCAATTGAGTTAGCTAGTAAGTGACGTCACAGTTGTCTTAGGACAATCTATGGGAGAAACGCGTTTTGATAGTTCATAAAAAGTATGTCAATTGATCGGTGGTGTCAAATACCCGATTTGTACTTAATACAATTAAAAATGTTTTGTTTCGGCTTCCTTCTAACGAAAGTTGACCCTACGACACTGATACCTATCAACCATGAAAATAAAGTTTCAGAAGCACGAAATTACTTTCACTAGTTTGACGCAGTGCCAAATGACGCAGAGGCGCTTTCTGAACTGCGGCTTCCATTTTCGCATTACAACAAAGATGTTTGTTTTGAAATCAAGACGTGTGTGTTTAGGATTTGTTTGTAAAAAATATGCCTTGACCTCCATTAAGAAATGGAAGTGAGAGACTGTATGTATGAAGTATTTTTTTTTTGAAGATTTGATAGTTATATGTCCTCCATTAAATACAGCAATATTTTTTGCCCCTCACTTGGTTTTTATTCTGTATTGTAGGGGCGTTTACAAATATACAAAAACAGACAGACCCGGAACGAATACCATATACCTGTAGACATCCTGTGTATATCTGTAGATCATACAAATATTTATTCCGTGCGGGATTACGCACACAGCGCAACCTGCATAGCAGCTAATTGCTTAGCCACTGCACCAACCGTGTCGTGAAGTCATTTGAAAAATAACGTTACAAAACTATCGTTATTTTAATTTTAGCGCATAATGAGGTCTGTTATATCACGACTCGTTTCTGCCCGCGACAGTTTCGTTCGCGTCATTTGGTTTTAACATACAAACTTTGGACCCCTGTTTCATAGGGGGTGAATTTTGGAAAATCTTTTCTTATAGGATGCCCACGTCATAAAAAAGTACATCCTCCCAAGTTTCAGGTCTCTACGATTAGCTGTGCGTTGATCCGTCAGACATTCAGGACAAAGCATTTTATTTTATAGCATAGATAGATAAAAATATAGCTATGTAGACTATAAGCCATTTACAAAGAAAAAAAAAACGTCAAGTGCAGATATTTCAACAATATAACACAATAATTGCCGTCATTTTTCTATTGCTATAATAAATGGAGTTTAGTTATAAATTGGCTTCACGTGTGTAACGGTAGGTTAGTGACTTGTCGTCAAGGCGTTGATAACTGGAGCAACATGATTTATACACGTCCTCAGATCTCTCCCCTTTTCCGGTATAAGGACTGACAATATTATTGAGACTCAGGTCATTGGGTCTCTATGAAAAAGCGTTTGAAAGAACAACAGTGTTGAATTTCGTATCAAGTGAGTCTTCATGTTTTGTATAATTCGAAAAGAATATACATAGGTAATTATTGCCACTACTGCCCCACTGCTGGGCAAAGGCCTCCCCTCCCTCCTTTCTTCCCATCGGCCCCGCGACTTTGCGCTACGTCTTGCCACTTCTAAAGGATGCTTACAAAACCGTCCCGCCATATCCTTCATGGTCTACCGCGTTTCCCGTAATTTCGGGGCAACAACCTTGGGGTCTACGGGCCCATGGGTCGTTCGACATGCGGCAGACACATCTAGCCCAGTGCCATTCAAACTAGGCACCCTTTTAAGCCACGCCAACAATAAAGGTACTTACATAATATTATAAACAGGATAACTTGAAAGTTCCCGTAGTTCCTCGTTGAGAAGCAAGTGAACGTTATTATTATGTGGAAGGATATCAGCGCCATTAGCCATGGGTCGCGCCATTCAATCTGGAATTAAATTAAATCAAAAGTAAGTGTAAAACTAATTAAGCCTTCTTATCGCCGATAAGACGAGAGCTTGTTGTAATAAGTGTGATAATGAAATTGGCATTCCGATATGTGGTCTCTACATTACACGAATCAGTTAAATTCCCTCGGTAATTAATCAGACGGATACTCCTAGATTTTTTAATGTTCCCTTATTATGTGGTCGGCCGTACGGAGCGTTGAGCTCGACTGTTCAAACCATGATAAAGATATGAAAATACGGTATATGCATATTATGAATAATATTATCTTGGTTTCAGATACGGTTACGGATATGAAAGTATTTCGGATTATCCGATAGTTTCGGATAGTTTCAGTTACGGATAAAAAAAATTAAGGAATTGAAAAGGAAAACTATAGATGACTAATATGGCTATGCAATAGAAGTTATAAAAAAAACATCTTTGTAATGCAAGGGACGCGCGCGGCTAACATATAGTACTTAGCGACATCCTGTCATAACGTATCTCATTTGTCAGAACTATTATATTCGGTTACGGTTTCGGATACATTTTTATTCATTAGATTTACTTCGGATATCAGACACTTTCGGATATGTTTATGGAGCTTCGTATCATCTCTGGTCCAAATCCTTCTTGCCCTGGACTACTATAAAAAGAAGTTTGGACCAGCAAATTTGCGTTTTTTTAAAGTATTTTAAGATAAAATGTTGCAGTTAATTTTATTTTCTCCATTTTATAAAACAAATTAACCTTGTCGTACCAGACAATTTTATCGGTCAAGGTTATATCCTTATCGATTTTAGTTCAGAACGTGATATTTTATTCACATCGATTATTTGTGCTGTTGATTAAGTAGCTGCCAAGTAATATTGACATTCCTCGTGGCGGCCATCGGCGGCGGCGAACTCTCGCGTTCGGCCCTGGTGCAAGCCATGGTCCGGAGCGAGAGGGAATGGGATGCAGTCGCCTCCTTCTGCGAAGCAGTAATGCTAGCGAAGGAGGAGGCGGGCCGCGTGAGGGAAAGAACCACCTCACGCCCCAGCCGCCGCGGGAGACGCTCCGGGCGTCGGGAGCCGCGAGACGACTCCCGGCCACCGTAGACGCGGGTCTATGGGCGGTGACCAATGGGTAGCTCACCCTCCGTTCGTTGAATAACGACAGACCGTGTCGACGGCGCGTTCGTGTTCCACGCGCGCCTCAGAGAGATGTCAGCAAACAATTGGAGGGGCCACTAAGGGCCGATGCCTGCCGGGGCTGCGGGTTGTTCGAAAGAGATACCGCGCCCCCGGAACGCAAAGGGCTCAAGAAGGAACATGGATGGGTTTTAGTCAGTAAAAGTCTGACACTCCCTCCCGCCCCGCCCAGGGCGGGGGAAGTCATTAGTTGATTTCCCATCGGTAAAAAAAAAAGAAAGTAATATTGACATTTTCAAAAATATTATATGACATGTGTTGCCAACTTATATGCAGCTCGCTAAGTATGCATTTATTTTTGACTTTTTTGTTGTTGTTTGAATGCGTTATTTCCGAACTTTTAGTCTGATTCTGAAAATTGTTTTGCTAATAGAAAGCTACGTTATCCCTGATTGCTATAGGCTATATTTTAGTATACAAAAATTAGGGATCCGTAAGAAAATTTATATCGCAGGCAAAAGTTAGTCCCTAATAAAATTGCAGTATTGCAACTCCGGAAAGATATTTTCCTCCAACATTTTTTTTTTTAATCGCGCTTTTCCTGTAGGTATTTAGCAGCTATATGGACTATTCATTCAATAAAATATTTATACTAACTGAAGAAGTACCGAACAAAAGCCAGATAAAACAAACACCGTCCTGTGTAACATATTATACCTAGATCCGTATACACTATAGCACATATCGAATTAAAAAATAAAAGTTATTTAAAAAATATCTATGTATAATAGTGGGTTAGTAAATATCTCTACGTTCAACTTACTCAAACTAGTGAACCCAAGTGTAACGGACGGCCGTTATTATTTATTTACACTTTCTGATAAGACTTCATAAGACGGAAAATTTTTAAGACGAGGATTTTCTCATAAATTTCACGATAGCGAAGTTTTATAGTAGCTTAGTAGGTAAGTAACAAGCATCATTAATTAAGAGGCAGAATATTAAATCTTATAGGTACCGTAACAACATCAGTCAAAAAGGCTGATGCTCCTTAGCCATAACAAGGGGAGAGACAGTCAAGACATGGATTGGTACCTCTGGGTCTCATTAATATAGTGAGTTGCGTACCTATTTGCCAAAAAACTACAGAAAAGTTTATTTGGAAGGGGAAATCAACCCTAAGTATGGGACTTGAGTTGAGTTTATTTCCCCTACCAGGCCGAAAACTGGCTACCGATACATTGAAAAGAAATAGGTATCTATTTTCCACCTTCCTAAAATTTTCTTGTAAAGCCTATGTAGGCATGGGGCTGTGCGCGTTATCATTTTAGGTATAAAGGAACACTTAAAAAAAATCTGGGCTAATGAATGATAAGCTGATGATATTATAGCACAAAGTACCTAGGTAGGTAAGTAGGTAGGTATAGATAATTTCTACTCAGATTTACGCAGACGTTGCCACACACTCACTACGTTTAAAGAAAGCTATGGAACGGCATATTCGCACTTTGTAGGGACCCTAGTGATGATTGAGCGTATGCTCAATGGATGTTGGTAATTCACATAATTTCTCGTAAGTTCTTATTTTATACACATACATACTACTACAAAGGTGGGTGCATTTCGATCGAAGGCAAGATTTTATTGGATCTGTATGGCATTAACCTCTCTCGAGAGACAAGGGTCATTGGTACCTACAATCTGCGTGGGCGCCATAATAAATGTCGAGCATTAGATGCTCACGGATGTTGTGTCCCATTTTATATTGAGACTAGATACGATAAGACGACTTTACTCTTTTATAGTTTCGCCGAGGTACACAGTATTATTATTATCTGTGGCCGAGGTTTCTGATCCTTTAGCTCTTTTGGGTAAGCTTATGATCTGTGTTTCGGATTATAATGCCTTAAAACATTGTGTACACGTGACAAACTTGTTTCTTACAATACATTTTAAATAAGTTGGACCTTCGACCTTCAATATATCAACAACAAGGTCCAGAACAAAAAAAAATAACACAATGATGGGAAGAAAATATATGACTTTCGGTTTCATTAAGTGTCTTTCCACGCTTGTTAGCTAGCTTAGCTTTTGCCTGTAGTGTGTCAAAGTCTCTAATCAGACTCAAATGTTCTCTGGCATTCGAATAGTTCCGTTCTATTTACAGAAACGTTCAAAACTTCCGTAGCAGTTGCTATGGCATCGTTATCTTTAATGCACAATGATAACAAAATTTGTTTAACATAAATTCATATTATTGTACATACAATATAAACATACCGGTACGTACAGTACCTAAGCTTTGAGTTAAAATTTAAATATAATTACATTTAAATCTGTGATGTGATCATTGCTTAGCGAGATCAGGGTAACTAGCCTTTGCCCGCGACAAAGTCCGCATAATCTTACAAATCCCATTTTTTATTAAAGAATATAGTGGATAGCCCTCATGGATAACGTAGCTTTCTATTAGCGTAAAGATTTTCAGTATCGGATCAGTCGTTACGGAAATCCGTGCGTTCAAACAGACTTTTCATCTTTATAATATTAGCAAGCATAGATTATGCATGAATGTGGAAGAACTGAAACAACTAACGTCTTCGGTATGTTACATGACTTACATGGACTAATCGTACAGGGGCGTACTGCCGCCGTATTAAAAATACAGGGTCCCTCCGTTGCAGGGGCCCCAAGCCCATGTAAGAAAAAAAACGTATAATATTTTCCATTACCGGGAAAAAATAAACACATTGTTTCTTTTGTGAAAAATCTTTACCCTTCCTTTGGGCTTGGCCGCAATTAGGTAGAGTTGAAGGGCCCCCTAACAAATTTGGATACCGAGCTCTTCCAGGGCAAGCTACGCCACTGGTGGATTATGTAAAGTTTGGGGCTAGAATAGACAGCTAAGTCGTGTTTCTGCTTAACCTCTAAGAAGCCGTGAAGCAAGGCCAGAGTAGCGAAATCATAAGTGAACGTCATAAATTAACGTACCTACACATAGTTTATAGCGATAGCACGGGTTCATGGTCAAAGTAATAACTCACCTAGGTACCTATTGCGTTATCAGAATGTTATTAGCATTTATAATTGACGACTACAGATTCGGCCACGAGAATCTATCTACTATAATTTACTGTAAAATGTCAATCCACGAAGGTATTTAACTGGCTATTGCCGTCGGCTTTGTCCGCGTAAATTTTCTTACGGATCCTTAATTTTTTTAATCATGGAATGTTTATCTAGGTATATTTTTTTTTACTCTATAGTTATTTAATAGATTAAGCATGTGGTAGGTACTATAGGCGCAGTCGTTATGTGAGCGTAGGAACGATAATTAAATATAATACATATGCAAAGGGCCTACCAAAACCAGTATAATTTTAATACTAGCTTTTGTCCACTTCGTCAGTGTATCTTCTTACGGAATGTTTTTTTACAGTACTACAGCATTTAGCACTCGGGAATAACGTAGCTTCATATTAGCGAAAAAATTTTTAGAATCGAACAGTATGTTACGGAGCTCAGCGCGATCACACACAAAACAAACAAACTAGTTTGTTTGTTTTTATAAACATGCTAAGCTCTAGATCTACTAGTCAGATTACAAAAAATCTTATCGTATAATACAGAAATATTATTTTGTATAATTTATTTTGTCTACTGCCCACTTTGAGAATAAATTATTTTGTAGCGCGCCCATTTTTTCACCTACTTATAAACCATCTAGCAGATGAAATACCAAACGCTCCTCAAGCCTCTACACAACGCCCCCGTTTTTTCTGGGTCTTACCGCTCCCCTTTAGGCCTGCAGCGCCTACAAGGGGGCGTTTTCGCCCACTTTGGGAAACGCTGGTATAACATGAGAGAAAGATTCATGATGCATGATGTATAACGTCACATTTTCCCGCAGTCAACGAGTTAACCTTGGCCAGAAGGTACTATGAGGAAAGGTCAAGGACAAAAAGGATTATACCACACTTTCGTTACCGCCACATTAATCACTAGTGCGTCTGTGCGTCATTGTCTGACTTGTCTCGTGCGAACGCGCTTATTGGTGCCCGAAATAGCTTATCGACTTAATGATATTAGACAAAAGATATGTATAGGTACCCCATTACAGGTCTTTGGTTATATAATACTTGTAACATAACATCACGCCTGCAATCCCCGAAGGGTGTGGCAGAGGTGTACCCATTATAGTAATTAAGCACACCCACATTTAGCCAGTTATATTGAAGTCCCATGTTGTAGGGGGCGAGCCTATTGCCATCAACCGGGCACAAATCCAGACTCCGAAGCTGCTACTGAGAAATTCCTGATGAATAAACCCAATAACAGTTAACTAACCTCGCGCTTAGCAGTCGCGCTTTACGACCGCTAGACCAACAAGGCAGTAATAATAATACTTGTGGATTGTATAATTTATAGTAATATAATAAAGCCAAAAATTTTTTGTTGTATGTTTAAACACACGAATCTCTTAAAATGCCAATCATATTAGAAAAAAATATTTTGTAGTATGATAGCCAAATTCATGAGGAATAGTATAGGCTATATACTTAACATCACGCTATGGCCCACAGGAGCGGAGCAGTAACCAAAGACGTAATTTAACGCGAGTAAAAAAAACAATACGCGTACTAAGTCGCGGAAAGCAGCTATTAATTAATCATTTATTTAACAATTCAATAGCACACAAACATAAGTAGGAGTTATAATCCATACTAATATTATAAGTGTGAAAGTGTCTGTCTGTAACCTCTTCACGCTTAAACCGCTGAATCGATTTTGATAACATTTGGCATGGAGATAGTTCAAGACCCAGGGAAGGACATAGAATAGTTTTTATCCCGGAAATCACCCCCTAAGGCGGTGAAAAGGTGGGGTGGAAGTTTGTATGCAAGTACAATAAACAAGTTTCAAGTGGAAGTTGTCGCGGGTAAAAGCTAGTTTTTTATAAGTACATAAGTATAGGTACTTATTTGATAATATGACATAATACATTGGTTATAAACTACAAGCAACAGTGTGTGTACTGTAAACAAACATGTTTATTTTGAATTGACCTCTAACGAATTTTAGAATGCACAATTCAAGGTGGCCAAGTATTTAAAAAAATAATTATGCTTATGATATATGATGTTTTACAAAAATATCTTCTACACTGATAATTTAAATGTGTAGAACATAATTTTACACTCTTTCTATGTACACACAGCAAATGAGATTAGTATGCAGGGTCGTCAGATATAGTTAAAGTTTCCTTAGAAACCGATGGATATTTTCAAATGTAATTAAATTAAAAAAGTAGACAATAAATAGATCATCAATTAATTAAGCTTCAATCTGAAACATCCATCAGTTTCTAAGAAAACTTCAACTATATCTGATGACCTATCTCTTTTGCTGACTGTACATAGATTTCTATTTGTCATTTAATTTTATGATATTATCACACACTTATGCAAGTTTAACTTTTCCATACTTTAAAAAAAGATAAAGTCTGAATACTGATAACCCAAACTACACACAAAATGTTATTGTAATTGCAATTTTTATCATTAAATTGGTGACATTGTATTATATTCTTGTTAATACAGATTTATTCACTTGTAGGCTTGTATGAACACACTGAGATCACATAATAAAGATGATTAAATTTCATTCTACTCACTTACTCAGAAACAGGTTTTACGAGGATATGCAAATAGCAACTAGTTTTAAATATTTGAATGACCAACTCACTGACAATTTAAAAGTGCCTGTTAATAGTTTGCCTATACCAATATTGTAAAGCTGAAGACTTTATTTTGTTTATTTGGTTGAACAAACTAATCTCATGAACTACTGGGCCAATTCTGAAAATTATTTTGCTAATTGGAAGTTATGGTAATCCTGAGTGCCTAAGCTACATTGCTGACCATGTCGGGGCCAGAGTTAGTTATTAAATTAAAGTATTGAGTGTGGTTTTATAAAAATTAAATAAAAGTAAGGTTTATAGTTCGTGGTACCTAGTTATTTAATTATAACTCCATTACACTAGATTATTTTATAAATAAGTTTTGCATTTTGACTAGTTTTAGTATTCAAATTATTTTCAACAACCTTCAGCTACAACACTGTCATCGGTAATTTTGTGAATTATTAACTACACAAGTACATTAATTATGTAGATGATAAGTAGCTAGTAGCTATTATTTAATGAAGACAGTAGCTAGAAGACTCCCCTTAGGTGGTTTATTGATTTTTTTTATACATAATTTAAGTATTTACAGAGTGGGTAGGTACTTAAATACCAACATTATGATCATTGGTATAACTACTTCTTATACAATATTCTGCCGTTCTGGTTAGTGCTTTCTGAAGGGACTTTATGGTGGTTTGGGTAGATGTGACCTTGAGACCATCCTCTGACCAACTAAGGGACACAAAATGTCGAGCCATTTGGAAAAAAGGACAATTTCCATAAAGTCCTAAGGGAACTGTATGCCCTCTTTTTGAAAACTTCTTAAATATTCCTCTCACTTTCTATTAAGCTCTTATAAGCATGGCATAGATTGAAAAGAAAATTTGGATTGTACTGAGACAATATCCTAGTTGCCTCTTGCTAAAGTTAAGCATAGAATTTAATCAAATTTATTGGAAATTCAGGCAGTTGTTACCAACTGGTCCGAATATTTTTACTACCATATAAATGCGGTATTATGTTAATTAGAAACCTTTGCTCTCGGGTACTGGTGGTAAAACAATAGTAAAATGATAATTAGACAGGTATGTACCGATTATGAATGCCGTTGGCCGCGGCTACTCACCGGGGGGCGACGCAACGAGTAACCGACCAGATGGGAACATTTTACACAATATTACCGTAGCCACGAATTTTCACTTTCAATAAGTGCAAAAATAGTTGCTAATTAATACGACAGCAGTTTATTTTGAGACCCTGATAAATTCTTATTCTAGAATTGACAATACTCACACTGCGGAGATACGAAATAAAATCCGATATTTGATTAACTTCCACAAATTCCTCCATTTTGAAAATTTACACGTACAACACAAACTATTTCCAAATTGCTACAATAATAAAATTATTATTTAGTAAACGGTTACGGTGTCTACTGCGATATTTTTTCAATCAACACATCAATGACATCCATGAATTGAATTGAAATGAGTGAATGAGACGATGAATGAATAGCATGAAAGAATGGAATCAACGAATGAATGAATGAGTGGAGAGGAGGAAAAAAACATTGAGTGCCTAGTTGTTTATTTCACGAATCACGAATACACAAAAGCAATCCTGTATGTAATGTTATTAATGGTTGCCGGTTGGCGGTTAGTAATTGGTATTAATTATGACGTCTCGGCCTTTATCTAATAAAATATCATTATCATTAGCAGCCTTGTCTCACCCACCGTTAAATATTGACCAGTGGACTAAACTGATGATGCTGTTAAGTCTAACTAACCTCATTTCATACTAACTAGCGACGATTAACATTTTTCAATTATTTTGACTCGCTGTCCTGCTTGACAGCAGTGTTATAATAATTATAGTCAATATTTTATAGTGGACAACATTGGTAAGACTGTCACTAGGTAGTCACTACTCACTGCTGTCAGATTGACAGATATTCCAATAGACCAATCCTCTGAGGTAGGTATCCTCATTCGGTCTCGCCTCTCGGTCACCGGAGGAGTGAGTGAGTAGACAAGATAGGAAGAAGAAGAGTGATCAACATTGACACAGTGTCAAGTGTGAGCGAGCGATCAGCAATCGTTCGTTCAATTCTAAACATCCATCCGATCCAATTTTCTCAAACAAATTACATTTTTTTCGGTGCTTTGTGATTTTTTTTTGTGATTATAAGTGGATTTGTAATAAAGCAGGCAACTATTATATTTTAAATTACTTGGCTAAGATATGTTTCATGTAAGTCAAAGCACAAATGGATAGAAATTATGTTTGAGTGAAAATTGCTCACCATTGTTTTACAAAAGCTCGTAAGCCGGCAGCGAAATGCTAAATAACATAGTTACAACAACTGCAGGATTTGTAACAGCATGTTTAATAATATTTCTCCGAGACGCACAAGTATTGGGTAACATAATAAATGGACCCAGTGATAGATATGCTCTAGATATAACTGGATGTGCTTTGTATCATAAACTGTGCTCGCACTTGGATGATGATCTCTCAGTACTATCTTGTGCACTAAATGCGTCATATAACAAAACTCAAATTTTATTACTCTGCCAACACAAGCTATGGAGTCATCAAGCAGAACTTTTAGATAATGATTATGTGGAATTTAAACTAAAGGAACCATGTCAGGAGGAGCCTGCTATATTAAACTGTCTAAGCCCAACAGAATACATGATAGACTGTGTGCTAAAAAAGAAATCAAGTGTAAGAGACAAAAAATGTTGGAGGATGATAAATAAAATAGAATCTCTCGTATTCAATGACTGGCAGATCATTGGCAACTTCTTAAAGAACTGTTATGATGACATAGAAGCTCATACTTGTGGTAGAATTCCATTTGATCAAAGAAGTCTGTCTCAGAAGCAGACTCTGAAATGCTTACAAGGCCAAGATGTACATCCACGACCTGAGTGTCAGTCTGAGATAGCTGTTCTTGAGGAAATGAAGTATGATACTCTCCAGTTAGACAAAATAATATTTGCTGCATGTAACTTGGATCAGAAGAACTTCTGCCCTGATGAAGTGCCAGGCTCATGGTTGATGTACAAGTGTCTTTTGAGACATAAGTATGAAAATGGTGAATATTCTTACTGGTTTTCTTGATTGAGAGAGTTTTGTAATTAATTAATAACCCGTCACACAACAGTACTTAATTAATACTCAATTTGCATTCATAATAAACTAACAGTAATGTATATGTCTCTTATCTTTTTTAATCTTTAACCAATTACCATCGAGTTGTATTTCTAATTAATTAACCTGTGACTTTATTGTGATTTCACTTTTTAATTTCAGGAATGAGAAAAAAGTGCCAAGATCAACTGTTTTATGACCAAAGAAATATTGTTATGAATTATAGAATGAGTAAAGGGTTAGTGAAGTCTTGCAAAGAAGATATTAGAAAGTACCACTGCAGAAAAGGTGTTGTTGATGATAAAGATGTTAGACTTGCACAAATTTTATTATGCTTGGAAAATGTATCCCGCAATGAAAGCACAAAATTAAGCCCAGAATGCACATCAGAGATGATAGATCATAGAAAGATGCTAATGGATGACTACAGGTTGTCACCAGAGTTGATGCAGAACTGTGCCAATGATATCACAACACTATGTAAAGGTATTGAAGCTGGGGGCAGGACTATTCACTGCCTCATGGACCATGCTAGACCAAGAAAAAGGAAAGAGAAAAGAATCAGTTTAGCATGTCAAAAATCTTTGGAAACCTTAGTTCAAGAAGCTGATCCAGGTGAAGATTGGAGGGTGGACCCCATTCTACGTAAGGCTTGCAAACCTGTGGTGGACAGAGCCTGTAGAGAAGTAAGTTATGGAAATGGTAGAGTCATGTCATGTTTAATGGAAAAACTTGGAACCAATCAAATGACTCCAGATTGTGAAGCTGCTTTATTGCAAATTCAGTATTTTATATCCAGAGATTTTAAACTGGATCCCCAGTTATACAAGGCATGCAAATATGATGCTGTTACAGTATGTAAAGCAAAACTCCAGTGGGCTGATGCCAGTGAACACCAGAATGAAAAAGACCCTCTTGTATTACCATGTTTGTACAACTATGCTTATAATCCTGATCTCAGAGGAAAGTTGAAACCCGGTTGTGAGACCCAAGTGAGAAGAGTAATGAGACAGAGAGCTGTTAGTGTGGATATGATGCCAGAAATTGAAGACTTTTGCATGGATGATCTAATTAATTTATGCTTCGAGAATACTGGAAAAGGAGAAGAAATATCATGTTTACAAAATAAAATAAAAGAACTTGGACCAAAGTGCAGAGAAATTGTTACCAATTTTACAGAAACACAAAGCGGCCATATTGAATTGAATGCCATTGTTAACATTAACTGTCGAGTTCCTATTGAGAGGTTGTGCTCATCTGAGTTGAAAAGCAAGAAAGAAGAAGATGACATCATGGAATGTTTGATAAGTCATAAAAATGATCCAGAAATAAAAGCTAATGTTAACTGTAGAGCTGCTATAGAACATGAGCAACTGATCTCACTAAAAAATTACAGATTTACCAGAAAATTCAAGAATGCTTGTAAGTCTTATGTGGTTAGGTTTTGTCCCAAGGCACAAACAAAAAGTCAAGTGGTTACATGTCTTAGTGAAATAGTAAGAAATGATACATTAACAAAGAAGAAGCATACAATATTTAAGGACTGTCGTCAACAGCTGAGACAGCAGTTGTTTCAACAAAAGGAGAATATTGATTTAGACCCGGAACTCAAAGAAGCTTGTAAGAATGATTTGCAAACATACTGTGCCAATGTGCCCCATGGGGAGTCAGCTGCTTTGGAATGTCTTCAGACAGCTAAAGGAAAGCTGTCAGATGATTGTAGGAAGGCCATATTTGTAGTAAGGAAACAAGAGTTTTCTGACAATGCGGTTGACTATCATTTAATTACAAGTTGTAATGATATGATAGACTTGTATTGTCATAACACAGATGCAACAAAAATTCTAGATTGTTTGAAGGTATCTATTTTTTATTTTGTTTTGTATCACCAACATCAAGTAAGATACTATTTGATTAATTATATGGTTTTATTGTTTCAGATTCATCGCCAAGAACTACACTTCGATGAAAACTGCAAAGTAGTTATTGTTAATAGAATGATAGAACAAAACATGGATTACCGGTTCAATAACAATTTACAAAAAGCTTGCAAAACGGATATTACGAAATTTTGTTCAGTTGTGATTGGTATAAAATCCATTTTTAAATTAGGTAGACATATTTGCAAACTCTGTAGTAGGTAGATAGTTTTTAAAATTAATGAATTATTTAGGACACTAGACTATTAGGACTGATTAGATGTCAGGCATAAATTATTTGAACACAGAGTCGTAAGTAAATGGAGTGTCATAAGTCATATGCATGTCTCTTCAGCTGTTCCCATTCACCTTAATTGCCTGGGGCTGTAATAGTTAATGTCAAAATATAAAAGAGATAGTGGTATCCGTCATGTATAGCTCTGTCTCTCTTTCGCACTGGATTTATAATACGGCCGCAGGTTATTTATACATAATTTATAATTTTATATTGGTGTTTCTTCACTTCATTTACCACCACATTATAACCCCATTTGCTTACTGCTCTGATTAGAAAACTAAATCTCAACTCTATTATCATTTTCTTTTCCAGCAAAGGAACCGCAAGATATGGAACTTCAAGGCAAAATGTTATATTGTTTGAAAGAGAAATTTAGACAGTCAAAATTGACTACAGCTTGTGAGAATGAATTAGCTAATGTGTTAAAAGAACAAGCATTAAACTATCGCCTTGACCCTCTGCTTGGTAAATTATGCAAAGCTGAAATACAAACAATTTGCGCTGTTCCAAATGATATTACGAATGCTGATGGACAGGTATAGTAAAATGTTTTGTCTTTGTGTTAATATAACGTGTGTCATCATAACAGCACGGTTCCGATACACCAAATAATTTGCCATTCAAGTTAGGGGTTTAAATCATGTGTGGTTAAATAATTTCTTTATTGGGAAGATAAAAAAAGGTCGCGGGCGGCGCGCTTACGTAGGTAACGGGTGTCGGGCTGATCGAGTTGGATGACCATAAAATATATACCTACATAATACTACAATTTCTTTACAATTCATTTGATGGTGCGACACAGTCAGGGCGACTACTATTTATTATTATTTGTGCTAGAGTACTAACTAACTGATGAAACTAGTCAGTCAAAGCTTTCTGTTGCTAGTAATATATTGATAACCTGTGTTTTTTCCTAAACAGGTCGAAGAATGTCTGAAAAATGCTCTCTTGAATCATAGGATCGTCTCGGCAGAGTGCGCGAGGGAGGTTGCGCAGATAATCGAAGAAACTGAAGTGGATATTGAAGCTGATCCTTTACTGGAACGAGCTTGTGCGATGGACTTATTGACGTATTGCAAAGATCTGGAACATGGTGCTGGGAGGCGTAAGTCGATATTATGAGTAGACAAAAGAAGGAATTTACTCAATAAGTTTCTATGATAAAAATATTTACTTTATTCTTTCAGGTTTAAAATGTCTAAAGATAATACTGAATGATAGTAATAGAAAATTAGAGGCTGATTGTCAAAAAGCACTTTCAAGTAGATTAGAAATGTATAAACATGTGGCTGCAGTAAGTATTAAACTTGTTTTCTTATAATTTTATTTTACCATTATTTTTCATTTTTTAAGGAAATAAAGGCTCTATTCCCTTTCAATTCTTTTAAAAACTTTTTTTAGTTATATTTAAATGACAAAGAGCTATTGTTATTGTATAAATATAATTATCTAATGAGGTAAAAATATATTTTATATAAATAAATACTATAAATTAAAATAGATTTTTCCTGTTTCAGTTGAACGTAATCGAGAATTTTGGAGATATGTATAACGAAATATCATCTTCACCATCTAAGAAATACTTTTTAATTGTAGGCATTTCAATTATAGGTTTAATTTTTATATGTGGTTTATATTGTGGTAATTTGGCTAGGCAAGCCATGTATGTTAAAAAGAAATAGATATTGTAATATAATAATTTAAATCAATAAAAATCTTTTAAAAACTATAATATCATATTTATTATTCATGAATAATTTGGTGACAACATTTTAGATACATGTTTACAGTTGAGAAGAAACTGTATTTTTATTATTATTAGCTTTTGAGTGACTTTGTCCGCGTGGAGGTCAAAGACCCCTAATCGCAAAGTCAAGGTCAAGTCATTTTAGACATTTCTTGTGCATTGAGTGAATGAATGAGTGACTTTGCTTTTATACAGATATCTTATCATTATTATAAATGCAAAACTTTGGATGGATGTTTGTCACCTGAGCGCCTGAATGGATCTAGACGAAAGGCACAGATATAGATTATAGTCTGAATTATCATAATTATATAGGCTACTTTTTATCCTGGAAAAACGTATGGTTCCCATGAGATAATCTATCAATGTTTGAGGCGGACGAAGTCGCAGGCAGAAGCTAATACAGATAGATAGATTAATCATTATTAACATATTTTCCAGGAGTGATAACATGGCTATTTACACAGCTAGAGGAGCCCTCCTTTTTGGAACATGTCTCTGTCTCTTTCATTCTTCTTGCTGCATCAACTACACAATTACTTCAAGTTATCTGTATCCTTACATGACTTCATCAAAATCCATTACATCCAGCTCATCAACAGATTCCTTTTTAACTGATGTTGATTTGACTTCTTTCTTAATTTCAACTTTGACATCTCCTTGAGCAATTTTCTGGCATTCTTCAAAGTACTGATTGGGATGGTTGATGCCCAAGCCAAGGTCAGAATGGTGAACAGCATCAAAGTATTTACTGCAGGCTATTTGAAAATGTCCTTTCTTTGTCATGTCTATTATTTCACCAATTGCTGTAACAAAAAAAATCTTTATAGTTTAGATATCATGATAATCTAAAGATATTATAAACAGATGTAAAAATTGTGTGTAAGATAAATATAGGATTAAATTTATTATTTTGCAAACAATTATACAATTTTGAACCCTATTTCTGTGGCATTTAGTTCATTATCAATTATTCAACAAACAATGCACAGCTGTAATTACATACCTTGAGCATCAAAACCATAACCTTGGAGTTTGTTCTTTAGAATACTGACATCACAATGTTTGTACGGACATCCATGACAGTCTCCCGGCCCAACAGTAGTGTTAATAATCTTCAAACAACTGAATGGAGAATAATTCTTCTTACTACCCTCTTTTCCATAATTATATCTTACATTATAAGCATACTGTTTTTCAAATTTATCCAGGTCCATTATTTTTGTGAATTCTTCTCTCCAGAATCTGAGAGAATCTTCTAGTGTTACACCAATTCCTTTGAGGAATAATCCGTACTGCAGTCTGCCCCCATGTCTTAGATGGTGAGCTGCTCGCAGTTGTTCATGAAGTTGTCGCATACACAATGGGAATGACTTGACAGCTAAGGAGTCCAGACTCTCAATAGGTACTGCTGATTTAGCAGTGCTATAGTCATTCCCAGAATACGACTGATGCAGTCCTTTCAGTAATGAGACTAGTCTTTCATCTTGTTCAATCTCACCAAGGTGATGACAAGCAATAGCTAGACTTTGCTTCAGCTGTGTCCTGTACTGAGCAGATAACACGGATATAAAATCTTTATGCGCAATGTATGCATAACCGCCACTAAGATACACTTTTCTCATCTTCACCAGATCTAAAACTTCATAGAACTTAACTTTGTAGAATTTCATATTATCAATATTTGAATGAGGAGTGGATTCTCTCAGATATTGCATAATTTCACTTTTCTCATCGTCTGTGATGGTATTATAGCATAAATTGTTCAATTTGAAAAATGTTTCGACAGCTTCACCTCTCATTGTAGCAAACCTCATTTTAAACAACTCCAATTCTCTTGCGACGAACCAACGGCGCAATTCTTCAGTTCTACAGTAGGCTAGTCGAAGAATGAAGTGTGCGATGTGGTCTTTACGTCTTGCCTGCAAGTCAGCTTCGGTAGTTGCACAAGAAGACTTTTCACAAAGCTTAGCATAATACTTTAAACCTTGACTTCTAAGTTCACCAATCACATAGTCTGTCCATTCTTCTGAATACATTCGAAGTCCTTTGAGAGTAGTTGCTGTTGTTAAACTTCTCAATAAAGTCACTCTTTCTAAAGCCAAATTTTCGAACTCTTGGAGTGTTATGTCTTCAATGGGAGGAATCTTGTACATTTGAAGATCATGGGGATAGGTTTCTACAAGACTACCTGTCAACGGCACTTTTGTGGATTTTCTTCTTATGTTTAAATCCATCGTGTGTTTTTACAAAAGTTTTGAGAAACCAAAAGTAATAAACACATTCGACGCAAAATTTTCGCGCCTTTTCTGACGTTTCTGACGTTAGTGACATTTACAGACATTAATTTGACAGCGAATGGTTATGGTTAAAAAAAAAGGATATAGATATAGGATTTTTAGTATCCAGTGGCATAATCAATTAATCGTGTTGGAAATCCATGTAAGCGTATTACTTTTGTGTGAAAAGTGTTAGCTAGCACTGTCTTGCACTTTTCAAATTAATACTCTTACATTCATTTCTGTAACGGCTAGGGCTATTAAGAAGTAAGAACGGTGCGATCATAACCGCAGTGTGGTGTGCGGCCTTGCACTTATGATGAGAGTTCATTTCTTTTCTTTTAGGTTTATTGAGTCTTTCGAAAATAACTTTTTTATCCAGGAAAAGACGTGCTAGACCACTGCATAGAATGGAAAAACATGTGACACGCATGCTCCTTCTTCAGCACATTGTTTCCGGTTTTCCACTTCACCCGCTTCCCCCTCCTCAACTCTCTTGATTGTCAATCTGTCAAGTTGAGTAAACTCAATAATCGAATTTTATTTATATTTTGAATTACTTTCTTCTGAGGAAATAGTAAACTATGTTTAACTGTACATCAAAAAGTTAGAAAAAGCCATTAGTTATAAATTGGCACGGGTATAAAGTGCAATAGAGTTATAAAATGGTATCCAATAAGATGCAGTCGTCATTGGACGATTTAGTTCAATATACACAGCTTTTCAAGCCGGTGCCTACTGTTCTGCAAGGGACTGTGCTGCCCTTTTTGATAATATACCCGATCGTGTTTTATTCGTGGATAGTTGTGTATGGATTTGAGGATAATTTCGAGGCTGGGTTTGTGAGTGTCGTGGTGGTCGCTACCATACAAATTCTAATTTGCCTCTGTTGCTATTGGAGCGTACACATCCAGTGCTTCTTGTCATGTTCGTCGGTAAGTAATTCAACGTTTTGTGATCAACATTTGATTGCTTCAATTGATTTAACTAGTTGTATGGTCCTTGTAATTTTACATTTTTTTTACTGTTTTTATTTTAGGTTAAAGACCCAATCCAGGCTGAAATAGTGAAAGTAGTACCAACATCTAACAATGGGTTCTCTGAAATTGTTAAACTACATCACACAAAGGTATTTTGTTGCTATTTTTATTGATAGATTAGGGGTCTTTAAAACCGACCTCTTTGCACACGAATATTGTAAAGAAGTCTTATTCTAATTCCGTTTTTAAACTTTTTAGTCAACCCAAAAAGGAAGTATACACCCAGATGTATGGTTTATATTTCAAAAAAGTAAGTATGTTTATGATTGGGACAAGAAATCTTTTCACACCATTGAGTTTCCTATCAATAAGACTTATGAAGAGTATATGGAGTCCAAAGGGTACTTGGATGATGAGGCCATTGAAACTGCTGAAAAGGAGTTTGGAAAGAATGAAATGATTATGGTAAGGAATACTTTGGTATCTTTAAAAGGAAAAAAAGGTGACAGCTACATTCAGTATGGAGTATGGGCCAAATTAATTGATCTTAATCATTATCAATCATAGACAATTAATTGTGTACTAATTGAACAATGAATGTATAACTAATACAGCAAGCCTTTTTCAGTGGGTACTGTATGAAAAGTAGTTTTGTTCCACTGCAGGGCAATGGCCAATGGCCTTCGTTTTCTGTTAAGCCAGTATTATTGTCTTTTAAATGGAAGATGTATCTTCTGCGGCTCTGCTATGCTTTACACTGTTTATGAAAGTTTTTTATGCATCAACCTAGAAAAAGCATGTAATTTAATTAGACGCATGCATGAGAAAATATTAAGGTTAACATTTTCTATTCAATGTTTTTCAAACCTTGTTATTCTAATTGGATGAAACCTAATTGTCTACACAGGTGGCATTGATTTAGCCTATGAATATTTATATATAATGTAGGTAAATACCTATTCAAGGGCAGTTGTTACAGTTTCAAGTAAAACACTGCCAGACTTGTAAACACACTAGCACTCTCCCCTAGACTTTGTTTGATTTTTCTTATGGATCCCTAATTTTTGGATACTAAAATATAGCCTATAGCACTCTGAGATAACGTAGCTTCCAATTTGCGAAAAAATAAAGTAAAGAAGATCCAGAGATTACACCCTACAACATCACAAACTTTACCTCTTTATAATATTAGCATAGATATAGATAACTTTATTTATAGTATGCTAGGGGTAATACTGTGAGGGATGTTCTTGTTGCAGGTTGTTCCTGAGTTCATGGAACTGTTCAAGGAACGGGCAACAGCACCATTCTTCGTGTTCCAAGTATTCTGTGTTGCACTATGGTGTTTAGACAAATACTGGTACTACTCCATATTCACCCTTGTCATGCTTGTCATGTTTGAGTGCACCCTGGTGCAGCAACAGCTCAGGAACATGGCAGAGATCAGAAAGATGGGAAACAAACCTTATAACATCAATGTGTACAGAAATAGAAGATGGAGGCAGATTATGAGTGATCAGCTGTTGCCCGGAGATGTGGTGTCTCTCATCAGATCTACCAATGAGAATCTGGTCCCTTGTGACATCGTCCTTTTAAGAGGTTCATGTATTGTTGACGAGTCCATGTTAACCGGTGAAAGTGTTCCTCAAATGAAGGAAGCAGTAGATAATGAGAAAAATTTAAAGCAAGTCTTGGACCCTGAGGGTGATGGCAAATTGCACATGTTGTTTGGTGGCACCAAGATTGTTCAACATTCCTCTCCTAGCAAGAATACTTCTTCATCCCTTAAAGCTCCCGATAATGGTTGTATTGGATATGTTATTCGCAATGGCTTCAACACATCACAGGGAAAACTTTTAAGAACTATTTTGTTTGGCGTGAAGAGAGTCACAGCTAACAATCTGGAGACATTTGGTTTTATTATGTTCTTGCTTATCTTCGCAATCGCCGCCGCTGCATATGTTTGGGTCAAGGGCTGTGAGGATCCAGAAAGGAATAGATACAAATTATTTTTAGAATGCACACTGATTCTAACATCAGTTGTGCCTCCAGAACTGCCTATAGAGTTGTCGCTGGCAGTGAACACGTCGTTATTATCATTGTCTAAGTTAGCAGTATTTTGTACAGAACCTTTCAGAATACCATTTGCAGGAAAAGTAGAAATATGCTGTTTTGATAAGACTGGTACCCTTACAAGTGATAATTTAGTTGTAGAAGGTGTGGCTGGTATAGCGGACCACAAAGATGCTAACGTCATTCCATTATCTCAAGCACCCATGGAGACTATACAGGTCCTGGCGTCATGTCATTCTCTAGTTCAACTAGATGATGGTGTGGTAGGAGACCCATTGGAGAAAGCTACTCTGAAAGCTGCAGAGTGGAACCTGACCAAAGGAGATGCTGTCGTGCCAAAGAAAGGAAAGTCACCAGGCCTCAAAATCGTCCACAGAAACCACTTTTCAAGTGCCCTTAAAAGAATGTCTGTAATAGCAGGTTATCAGGTTAACGAGCGAGGTTTCATGGAAACTCACTACATAAGCAGTGTCAAGGGTGCACCTGAAACTGTAAAGACCATGCTCAAAGAGGTTCCTAGTCATTATGATCACGTTTACCTTACTCTATCGAGACGAGGGGCGAGAGTACTGGCATTAGGTTATAGAAATTTAGGGAAATTAAGTTCTCAAGACATTAGGGATATGTCGCGCGAAGACATCGAGTCGGATCTGACATTCGTTGGGTTTGTTATAATTTCGTGTCCTTTGAAGACGGACTCAAAAAAAGCAATATCAGAAATAGTGAATGCTTCTCATTCTGTAGTTATGATTACTGGTGACAATCCGCTGACAGCGTGTCACGTTGCTAAAGAGTTGAAGTTTACTCAGAAGGAAGAAGTTCTGATTCTGGCTGAAAGTGATAATAAGTGGGGCTGGACTTCAATAGATGAAGAAGTGAATCTCCCTGTGAATCCATTTAAGACGTCAAAGCAATTGACTTCAAAGTTTGATCTGTGTATAACTGGGGAGGGTCTGACCTTCCTAAATGAGAACCATCACAAGTTCCTGCTGGAGCTGATGCCTCATATCAAGGTGTTTGCTAGATTTGCGCCTAAGCAGAAGGAGTTTGTCGTAGTGACACTGAAGGCGCTCGGCTACGTTACGCTTATGTGTGGTGATGGTACAAACGACGTGGGAGCACTGAAACATGCTGACGTGAGTATTATTGACTAGCTTCTACCCGCTACTTTGTCCGCGTGACATTCAAGTATACCATAAAATGTAGTCTATGTTACTCGGCAATAGTGTAGCTTTCTGTCAGTTAAATATTTTTTGTAATCAGAACAAACTCAGGTAAATTTTCTTTGCTTTATTTGTGATATAAAAATAACATGATTATTTTTGTTGCATTAAAATTCCCGAGAGCAATCTTTGCACCGCAAAATGCAAGACGCCCAAACATTTGCATATTTGTAATTGCAGGTAGGAGTAGCAATCCTAGCTAACGCCCCCGAGCGGCCGCGCGAGAAGCCGCGAGAAGAACGCGCGGTAGAAGAGGCGCCGCGCCGCCCGACCAGCCGAGCGGACGCGCGGGCCGAGGCCGCCGCGCGCCTGCGCAGGGCCATGCGCGAGTTGGAGGAAGAAGACACGCAACTCGTCAGGTTGGGTGACGCTAGCGTCGCTGCACCTTTTACCAGTCGCCTTTCTAGTATATTTTGCAGTAAGTTTTTTGATCTATTTAAATTTTAAGTATGCTACAATATGACATTGGAAATTTGTATGTTGGAGTGAATCCTAACTAATATTATAAATGCTAAAGTAAGTTTGTTTGTTACCTATGCACGCATAAATCACTGAACCGATCATGCTGAAATTTTGCATATACGTTCTCAGTGTACAGAAACAGATATATGGTACCTTTCATCCTGAAAAGAGTACTGTCTTTTTGGGAAATCACAATAAAATGCTTTTGAAGATAGATGGCGCCACATGTCTTTCGAATCATGATTCTATTTTAAATTTAATTTGCGAGCGAAGCCGCGGGCGCTATCTAGTAATAAATAAATTCTATTTTTATCCACCAGTCTGCCACATAATCAAGCAAGGCCGGTGCACCTTAGTCACAACCCTCCAGATGTTCAAGATCCTGGCTCTAAACGCCCTCATCTTGGCGTACAGTCAGTCAGTGTTGTATCTCGATGGCATCAAGTTCAGTGACACTCAGGCCACGCTACAGAGTCTTTTGTTGGCGTCCTGTTTCTTGTTTATATCCAGATCTAAGGTAAGATTTTCACTAAATAGTTAGCTGAGGTAAGATGCATGAGCTGCATTGATGTCTTGAAAGAGAAGGACAGAAAAGTTTTGTTCCATTTTACTATAAGCGTCGAAAGAGACAGGAAGAGAGTGAGGGGGGAGGGAAGGTGTTAAAAATACACAAAATGGTTTTATTCCATGTTGCTATAAGTGGCGAAAAGAACAAAAGAGTTGTTGGGACTGCTACTTATATTGGATTAAGAAAAAAAATATTTCTGGCTTAAGCTAGTTGCGGATATTTCTGTCAATCTCGGCATACAAAACCTTTGTCCAAACTAGTTATTCATGCGATTAAATTAATTAGAAATAACAGGTAATTAAAAATAACAGGTAATTCATTATCAACTTTTAAAATGATATTTTCCTGCTACGCAATGGTAATCGCTCATAACAACTGCATCGCTCCGACACGGAAACGGCCCGGCTGACATAGCCGCAAGCGGGCTGCCCGCGAGCCGTCACCTTTTATTTTGTCATTGTAAAAAAAATAAACTTTAAGGTACACAATTTAAAGTCTGAACTTAAATGGCAATTTATGTGGTGTGTCACAAGCGTGCTGGCATTCAATATGCTGTTTTAAGAATACTTATATAGAGTTACAATTTGTTCCGCAGCCGCTGAAGCAGCTATCGAAACAGCGTCCTCTGCCGAACATCTTCAACGTGTACACAATCATGACGGTCCTCACTCAGTTCGCGGTACACTTCCTATGCCTCATATATTTGGTGCACGAAGCCACGTCACGGTCGCCTGGAAGGTAACAAAACTCATTATTTGATAAGCATTCAGAAATGAATGCTAAATTCTATGTCATCCTACTAATTATTATAAACTAGCTGCCCTAGCGAACTTCGTACCGCCATAACTTTTTTTTACAAACACAACAAAAAAGAATTATTGGTCCAGCGGTTCACGCGTGATGCCTTGACCAGGGGAAATAGGGATTCATTCTTATATATGTATAATAGATGTGATCGTTTAAGAAGATGTTTAGATGTTTCTTTGCTACTCAATCACGCATAAACCGTTGAACAGATTTGGATGATAATTGGCACATAGATAGACCATTTCCTAGATTAACACATAGGATACTCTTTATCCCGGAAAGTTCCTTTTGACGCAGGCGAGGCCACGGGCAGAAGCTGAAGTCTAAATACTCTAAATTAATAACTAATAATCCTGTTTTCTATGTACATACAAATTAGTAATTTAAACCAAGGCTATGACTTAAAGCAACTCATTAGTGTTTTCTTGATTAAGAGTTTGCTACTACGACTTTAAGTGCTAATTTAATAGTTGTAATATTTACTGAAATAAAGGGCTGTACATATTATTATGTTAAGACAAAAAAAAAATAATGCAAAAATGATTTAATTTAATTTGTGTCAATCAACATGAAATGAAGAAAAATGCAAAAGTAACTCTGTCCGTTTGTTTGTTACCTCATCACGGCAAAACCTCTAAACCGATCTTTATAAAATTTGAAAAAGTCGTAGCTTGAATTCTGGATATGGACATTTACTTTGAATGCGTCGGTGACTACCGACATTTGCGCAGATTAAATAGCAGTTAGAACCAATTTAAAAATAATTTCTTCAATTTTGGTTTTCAGGGATAACAAGCCTAAGCTAGACATGGACTTAGCAGAAGACGAGGAGCGAGAGTTCGCGCCGGACCTGCTCAACAGCACCGTCTATATCATATCTATGTCGCTGCAAATATCAACCTTCGCTATCAACTATAGGGTATGTAATTATTTGCTAAACACATACCAAAAAAAAATAATCAGATGTTAAACATCTTTGTTATCTCTCGTGTATTGGGCGTTAAAGCTTAGTTTTGGGCTTATTCAACCCACATCAATGTTTTTTTATTGGTATTAAATGCTAATTGATTTTTAAGCCTAAGTTTGGGATGTACGGCAAGCGTCATCAACTGGTTATTCTAAAGTTTTAATGCGTGGTGGGGTACCCAGTCCATAGTACCATTAGTACCTTCACCCATTTTTCGCCAGTTATGTTTGAGTCCCATGTAATAGGGGGCGAGTCTATAGCCATTAACCGGGCCCAGATCCAGACTCCGAGGCTGCTACTGAGAAATTCCTGATGGTAAAACCCAATAAACTAAGAAAAACACAAAGGGAAGATGTAATTATTGGATTATAAATACATTCATATTGAAATTTGTTTTCTCTTGTCCAGGGTGAGCCGTTCATGGAAGGTCTGCGCGACAACAAGCCGCTGCTGTACAGTGTGATGGTGTCGGGTGGCGCGGTGCTGGCGCTCGCACTCGGGATCTTCCCCGACCTCTCCAACATGTTCGAGATTGTATATTTCCCACCTGATGTAAGTATTCAAGTCAAATCATATATTTCCTTTGCAAACATGGCTAAAACAAAATATATTTATTAAAAAAACACAAAATAAAAAATACAACAAAAAACACATAAAACGAAAAAAAAGAAACACCTAAAACAATAGATATAAAAAACAAAAAATAAAACAATTATCAAAAATTAAAATCTCCATGGTCTAATTATTATCGTTCCCTCACTAACGAGAATCGTGACGCCCGTTAATTCTGTCAACCATAGTGAAAGGTATTGTTTAGAGTTACGGTCTGTCCATTTTCTGGGATTCCGGCTTCTGCATCTTTTCCCTTCTACTTTATTTGTCACCATCAGTTGCTCTAGCTAGGAAATGATATTTTTAGAAGCTTATGGGATTTTAAATTAAAAAAAAAGCAACAATCAACGTTCTTACTAATTAATTCTTAATTTTAACAAAATACAACAAGCCGATTCTCACAATACAAATCACCTCACTTGTAACTAATACACACATTAACAACCTAAATTAATACGAAAACCTAACTTGGAACAAATCTCGAATTTCGTTATGTAAACCGACAGAGCTTCCGCACGCGACGGTGGTTGGAAAAAGAGTGAGTGTATCTGCTTGACCCGCCGCTTTATATAGGTTCGGTGACGTCCTTATCTTGAGATTCCTAACAATATAATATATGTAGTAATATATAAATATGAAGTATTCTAGGTAAAAACCAGCATTCTTTTGTTCATTAAAATGTGCATGTATCCCAAAAAGTCATTACTTTTAATCATTATTTAGTCAGTCATTAAACGAAGAAATTAACGTATTCCAATTTTGTTTCAGTACCGGATTATATTAGTACAAGTTTTGATAGCAGACATGCTGTTCGCATATCTAGTGGACCGTCTCTGCCTAATTCTGTTCGGCGAGGGCTTCAGGTTCAAGAGTACGTAGCGCGGGAAACGCTTCAGTATACAGTGTGACACGGTGTTTATGTAACGGTTAATATAAAGTCTTAGCAATACATACACAAAATATTTTAATGGGGCATTAAGGTAGCATTCCGATGTCGGCGAACACGACCGACGACCCCAACGACCTCGACAGGGTCGTGCGACTCACTGCTTAGTATGAATTTGTATGGAACCCTTCCATATAAATTCATACAAAGCATTGAGTCGCATGAATACGGTAAATATTCATTATAGGAACAACCCTAAAATATGAAAAAAAAACCGCTGTTGTACACGATCAAAATGTACTGAACAGCTGATTTTTTTTTTTCGTTTTTAGGGTAAATGGCTACACTGACCATTTCAAATATTTTATGTATGCATGTTAAGACCTTATAAAGCTTGTGTTGGGCCACAGATTATGTACTGGCAGTGTTAATGGTATTGTATATATATCCAGTGCAAGGGAGAGAGAGACGGAGCTATACATGACCGATAATGCTTTCTCTTTTTTTCAAAGGAACAATGATGACATTAACACATCGTAATACCATAGTGTAAAAAGATTTAATGAGTTAACTTCTCCAAAATACAGACAAAAATGATTTTAAAAAATATTTTTTATTACATCGTTGCGTAAACAACAAATACTTACGACTAAGTTTGTTTTCGGGGCACGGTTAGTTGAGCCTTACGAATCTGTCGAGGGCATCAAGGGGGGGGAGGGAGGGGGATGGCCGAGTTTATATCTTATTACACTATGGTTAAACGGCCCTTGGAAGGATACTTTGTTTTGTATATGTAAAGGACAACATAACAACGACTTTATTCTCCAAAGAGGTATTCAGAGGTGTATAGAACAGACTGCCTCGTTGGTCTAGTGGTCGCAAGCGCGACTGCTGTGCATGAGGTCTTGGGTTCGATTCCCAGGTCGGACAAAGTGTTATTGGGTTTTTCCATCAGGAATTTCTCAGTAGGAGCCTCGGAGTCTGGATTTGTGCCCGGTTGATGGCAATAGGCTCGCCCCCTTTACATGGGACTAAAAACATAACTGGCGAAATGTGGGTGTACTAATGGGTGCACCTCTGCCTAACCCTTCGGGGATTACAGGCGTGATGTTATGTTATGTTATATAACAGATTTTCACAACTATGATTAAATTCTTTTAGCCTTATTGCCGAGTTTCGATTCGTAGTTTATTTCAGCTATGTACTCCGAGCGACGACAAATGTACAAAATCAAGTATCTGTATAGTACATAAACTGTGGATATTTCGTGTAAATATCTAAATTGTAAAGAAAGTACGTTACGTGTCTCGATGTAGTATTATGACGGGACGGTGGAACCGCTCAAATATATGTGCATTTAAGTATGATGGATGTGTCGATGGTATTTATTATGAAATATAATTGTGTAGTTAAATGTATTCGGTTTGTTTTATTTCCTTAATTATTATTTAATGGTAACCCAAGATATTTAATTACGTTTTTTACAAAAGGCAGCGCGTTCTACATTGTATGTTGATCGTTATTTTGATGCGGCAAATGATGATCTATTTATTAAATTGTCATCATTTAAAACTTCGAAATTATATTTGATGAAATTAAGAAAGACTATTTTGCGAAAATATGACGACACAACTTTTACTTAGCTCTTGTTGAGGTACTTCACAGCCTTTCAGGTTTTAGTATCTCACCATAGATGAAGATCATTCACAGATGTAAGTAAATCTCATGGAAGATCTGTTGATTGCTCAGCAGTGGAAATTGCACCTTGGAGTCTTAACTCAAAACGCAACAGCGTGAATTTATATTCACGTTCATTGATATTTGCCCCATTACAGGACCTCTACGCAAACAAAGAAGGCACGCGTAGACCACTTTCAGAATACAATTACCTACCTCATTTTCCTTCACCGATATCAGTGATGTCCAAGATAAACTTAGATAATACGTTTAAATTGGTTAAGTTATATCGCAGGTACTCATCCGGTTTCTAACCCGACATTGATGAACGGAAATGAAATATACAACTTGTCTTCCGTGACACTTATTTTATTTCAGTATTTCACAAATACATAGTCAACCTATACTATTCGTATCGCCTAATGAACAAGGACATTCAGATGCGAAATGACAGTAAGGTCGCGATAACGTCCGTAAGGGAATTCTAGCACTAGCGTTCATCACTTTAGTGCTTCCAGCCGCCTCCGAGCCCTCCAAGGCCTCCGATGCCGTAACCAAGGCCGCCGTAACCGATTCCGAGGTCGATTCCGGCACTGGCCACGCCGATACCGCTGTGTCCCAGGCCTATTCCGCCAAAACCAGATCCGAGACCATATCCTAGTCCTCCGAGCCCAACCAGGTTGGACGCGTATCCGGAAGCGATGGGAGCAGATACAATAGGCGCAGCGGCGATGGGGGCCACGACCTGCTTGGTTACCACTGGAGCGGCCACCAGCGTCTGCGGGTGGGCGGCCGGGCCCACGCGCTTAACAACCGCGTTGAATCCAGAAACGGGATCAGCAGTGTAGTCTACCACTCTCAGGGTACCATCGGGTTCCGTGAGTGAGTACGAGCCCTTAACGTAGCCTCCGTCGCGAGACTCGCTCTGGGCCTTCTGGTCTCCAGTTAGGGGGTCGTTGACCGCGTAATTGAAGCCGTAACGCGGGATTGACTGAGGAGAAAAGTACGACGTCAATAAACAGTATTGGGCAAATATTTGGACATCTAAGTCTATGGTCTACTTACTATGCTGCCGGTAGCGACGGGCAGCGCCCCGATCGCGGACGGAGCGGCCGTTGCTACACCGAGCAGGCAGGCAATCTGAAAATGAATGCAAATGTATGACTGAAGCAACTATTGTCATGAATATTTAATCATATTGTAAGCATTGATGTTACACACTATCTCGAAATCAATTATAAACACACTGCTCGATTTTGTTATAACAGATATGTAGGTCCTGTGAAGGTTATATGCCAATGAAAAAAGGTAGTATGCCAAAGAAACCTGGCTGTAAAGTAAAACTTTATCCAAACTCACCCGAATAAATAAGGGATTCGCATTTTAAAATAATATTGGACTGGTTTCTTTTTCTGGCTTAAAATGTGAGCACGCTTTTCTAAATCTAATAATTTTTCACACAGACAAACTTAGTACCTAATATGTTCCTAGTAAAGGAACTACAGTAGGTACTTACCTATAATCAGAAGGCAGTACCTACCTATTAGTTATTAGTCTTAACGATTTTAACACATTATCAATCTTAACACGTAAACCATAATCACTGAAATGGAATACACAAAAAGAAAACATGAATATTTTTGTGTCTTATCGCCCGTTATTATAACGGTCACGGTACTCTTTTCAAAAGTACCCACATTTTCAAATCTATCGATTTTAAATCAAGAAGAAGATTGAGGAGTCAAATATCTCTTACCGCAATGAAACTGAACATGTTGAACAGGTAAATTCAGTGGGCCTGTGAACGTTATCCAAACTGTTTGTGCAGTAATAATGTAGTACAAACCCGCCGTTCGTATTTATACACGCTGGAGCTCCTTGTTTGTCAATTCCTTACAATCCTCAGTCGTTTCACGCTTATTGAGTATTCAAGTTACACACCTTCGAATATATTTTCATAACGTGTCCTAAAATCAGCGGTAATTAGTTAATTGTTGGTTCGCAGTTCGTATTCTCTGTAAACCGTCGTAATTGTTTCATCAGATTCCTGCCCGATTATCAGGAATTATGTGAGTAATTAATCGGTGGTTGCTCAACTTGCTTCTGGTTGTACCATTCATCCGTGAATGCCGGAACGCGGTCGATAACTTAATTTTTAAATAGCTCGAGTAGTACCTACCTACGTAGTAATAAAACGTTATTGAAATTGCCGATGATTTGGTGCTAATTGTAACCAACAAAGTACTTAAATTGACTCACAATATTTACAGGCAAAATTATAGCTTAGGGCAAAACACTAGAATTTCTCCTGGCCTGTAGCCGACACGATAGTTTGTGAAAACGACGCTAATTAGGTAGTAGACACACTAAACAACTGACATAGTTTTTCATTATTATCATTAACATCATATCAATCGAACGATATCCACTGCTGGACATAGGCTTCCCCTAAAGACGATGAAAACGCAGTCCTCCTTAGATTTTGATTGGCAATAACAATTTGTGTCGTCATTTATTTACCAACTCAACAGACTTAATATTTAATGATTTCAAAGCAACTAAAAATCTAACTTTACAGTTAATTGTTAGTATATAGTTTAAAACAAAATCGCTTCCCGCATTCGTTCACTACCTACCTACCTATGTATCTACAATCTACGTCGCACACGTGCAAAGCAGGGGCCTGGTGGATAGTTGAAAGTAATCTGGTTTTCAGGGCTAAAATAAAACGTTAATAGAGAGTTGTTGTAGGAATTATTGGTTTTTGATGTCTATACAATTTCTCACCTGCTGCACCAAGCAACCACATATGATTCGGGATCAGATTAATTTTGAGAATTTCTCGTTTCGTTAATAATTCAAAGCTGTATTTCGGTTTCTACCCAAGTTCCATATAGTGGGTGACATGCCCCACTAGTACCTACCTACCCGTGATTGCTTCACGTCAATCTCAATATATCTGTTCTAATTCCCTGGCCACAGTTAATGAACATGTTACAGGCGTGTTAACCCTTGCATGTTGCATCCACATCTGTGATGTAACTCGCTCTGATTGGTTGTTATTCTGCTCGGTGGTCTTCGTTTGAGTGTTCTGCTTGCCTCGTTTTGTCTGTGATCTGTGTAGTCTGTGACTAGTTGCCTGTATCCTGTTTATGGAACACAGAACTGAAATATATGTAGGTAGGTACATATATTTCAGTTCAATATTAATGTGAACCAAAATAATCAGTGTAATCCACAATAACATTGTAAGAAATGAACTACATTCCTACTAAATACTGTCATGCTTTCTCAAAGAAAATAAAAGAGGTGTTTTTTTTTTTATCTGACCTCCACAACCCAGTAACTGGGTAATATGATACCTCTTGGTAAGACTTGTGGCCAGAAATCGGGTGTCTGACGACCCGTAACGGCTTTCACAGAAACACGTATGACAGCCAGGGACCAGCGACTGAACGTGCTTGCCTAGGCACGGAGGAGCCTCGGTGTGTCAAGATGGTCACCCATTCACGGACTAACCCCGGTAAGCGGAGCTTAACCAGATGAATCGAACAGCGGCTGTAGTAGTGAGTATTGCTTAGCTATTAATAGAGCTCATTTAAAATAAATAGAAAAACAAAAAATATATTAGTAAGGCGATTAACACACGGCACCGCGCACCGTCGCGGTTGGCGGTGAAGCGGATCTCATGTCGCATTGGCCTCTAAAAAATCTGTTTATGCCTAACGCACGTACATCGCCTGACCGCGCGGTCGAGCGATGCAATTCGCTTTACCGCCACCGCCCTCCGCGGCGGAGCGCGGTGCCATTTTTTAATCGCCATAATACGTATCATATTGAATAAAACACATTGTTGCTTATGTATGAGAGGTGGGCATCTCAACTAGTGGAAGCTTATGGGGAAGACCTTTGCCCAGCAGTGGGACAACACATGTCATAGAAGGCGTAAAACAGGTTCTTGCGTTACGAAAATACCGTGATACACGTGCCAATCTTTCTTCGTATGAAAATATTCATGGATTCATACATAGCTATGTCTTCACTCGTTAACGATATTAATTAAGGCTGTTTAATATTTATTGACTTTACTGTAACTGGGCTTGAACATATTTACAACATTTTTAATGTCAATATGTATTCATGTGCATTTGTAAATCTAATAATGTAACCCATTTACTTACATGAATGTTTTTTTTTCTATGGTTTCGTGGAATCTAAGAAACTTCTTATATTGATAGGCGCAATTTATTCAACAAATTTTTAGGGGCATCGCAATCTAAATTAGAGGCATTCATGACAGATTGGCCTTTTGATTTAAGATTACTGTAACACGTTTTTACGTTGACTGAAAACCTAAGCCACAGCAACGTGTGGGCCGATCAGCCAAAAAATATTAAGACGAATAATTGAGATAAAAATGTTTCTCTCTTTCAAGTTAGATAAAACTGCACACGGTGTGCAAAGATTAAAATTATATAAGTAGTTTAGAGTCCACCCCGGACAAACAACGTGACGCGTAATTTATATAATATATTAAGATATATAATTTACCTGTATTTTTTCATATAATCTCAATAAAGATACGTGAACTAAAGTTATTTAGTCATACATTCATAACATAACATCGCGTAATCACATAACTATAATCCCCGAAGGGTTAGGCAGAGGTGTACCCATTAGTACACCCACATTTCGCCAGTTATGTTTTTAGTCCCATGTAATAGGGGGCGAGCCTATTGCCATCAACCGTATTTATTTAGTCAATAGGATGTATAAGTATTTAGTACGTAACATGGATACAGATATTCTTCGTTTGACTGTACCAGTGCCCTAGAGAAAGGTCTATACCATTTTACGCGTATAGAACCCGTAGTCCAAATGATAAGCTTGTGATTGATGCAATTTTTTACACGAAACTCGCTCTTGTGTGATGGTTTAAGGACAAGTTGTCTAAGAAAATAAGGCTCTATTCACACTGTACTATCAGGAGCAGGATGGTACTATCTATGTTGTGTTTATCATCACTGATATAAAAATTACACCAAAGAAAGTCACGAACGTCACTCATTGAGACAGCGGTCGTCAAACCACTTACCAAATTAGGCGATTAGCACACGGCACCATACACCGCCGCGGTTGGCGAATCTCATGAAGCGGATCTCATGACGCATTGGCTTGTAAGAAATCCGTTGATGCCTAACACACGTACACCGATCGACCGCGCGGTCGAGCGGTGAAATCCGCTTTACCGCCACCGCCCTCCGCGGCGGTGCGCGGTGCCGTTTGTTAATCGCCATAATACGTATGATATTGAATAAAACACATTGTTGCCTATGTATGAGAGGTGGGCATCTCAACTAGTGGAAGCTTATGGGGAAGACCTTTGCCCAGCAGTGGGACAACACATGCCGTGTGTCAATCGCCTAAGCAGTTCGAAAAAAATAAAAATCATCCTATTCTGATTAAAATTACGATACACGAGGTTTTCACGCGTCACCGACGAAATGTAATTTATCTAGGCGCGCATTGCAACTAATTCGACCTCACTCGACCAGCTCATTACCCCTTTTCAGTTGGAACACTCTTTCCACTCAGACTTACACAAATTCACATTTGCAATCAGAGCCCGGAGAAAAGTTCCTCCTACCCTCCCGCCCCCCTGCGCCCCCACGCCGCCTTTAATTAACAGAAAGTGGTTCATTAGAGCTTATTCATTAAAGCAAGGAGTAATTAGCGAACTCTAATGAATGCTGTAATAATGTAAGAGCGGCCGCGTCGGACTGCGGCCCGACTTCTAGATTAATCTAGAAGCTACGAATAATTTAGTAATGGCGTTAATTTATTACTGGACTGATTGCGGGTATTAACGGGATACCTATAGTATCTTGTGTTTGTCTAACTACGAGATGCAGTAAAATTATCTAGATGGTAAGTTTAAACTAAGCTAAAAGTTTCGACAGTTTATTTTACATACACATCGCATACATACATAACCTCACGCCTTTTTCCCCATGGGGGTGGGCAGAAACTACAAAACGCCAACTGCTACGATCCTTACATACTCCTTTCGCCTCTTCCAGGTTCATACATCCGTCATACAAGCACGCTTTACGAGTGCTGCGCACCTGATTTTTCTGAAGAACCTCACCAATACGTCATCAGTAATAACTTTTGCAAAAACGTCTTAATCTTAGTCTCTATTTAAAATATACATAGGCTACATATTTTTTCTTTACTTTTTATACTTTACGTTACTTTACATACCTACAACATAATTTTAGTTTATGTGGTGTTTGCCTTTAAGTAATTGTTACACTGTTCAAAGTTTTTTTAAGATGTTATTTTTATCATGATGCTTGTGTAAACAATTGTTGGTGAACCAAGTAAATAAATCAGTCTCAGTTTATTTTAAGCTTTATTTTTTTAAGTATGGGAAATCATCAAATGACTTCTTCCGCTCTGAGCGGAGCAGAAGGGAGTGTCAGACTCTTACTGGCTAAAACCCATCTGTGTTCCTCCTAATGCCCTTTGCGTTCTAGAACCGCGGTGACTCTTTCGAACATAACCCGCAACCTTTGAGTTTATTTTAATATTACTACTGAGTGAGCTTCCCTTTAGACAAAGTTCGTAAGTTCAAATCTATTTTTAACACCAGCATAATTATAGCTTCGTTGCAGAAAGAAGAGCATGTAGGTATATAAGTATATAAGTGTACATATAACTTTGTACACCCACGAAACACCCACGACTGCCTCGTTGGTCTAGTGGTCGCAAGCGCGACTGCTGTGCATGAGGTCTTGGGTTCGATTCCCAGGTCGGGCAAAGTGTTATTGGGTTTTTCCATTTCCAGGAATTTCTCAGTAGCAGCCTCGGAGTCTGGATTTGTGCCCGGTTGATGGCAATAGGCTCGCCCCCTATTACATGGGACTAAAAACATAACTGGCGAAATGTGGGTGCACTAATGGGTACACCTCTGCCTAACCCTTCGGGGATTACAGGCGTGATGTTATGTTATGTTGTGATGTTATGTTACACCCACGACACAGGAGAAATTACCAGGGATGTTGTGGATGTGAATTTTCGAATCTGGTTATGGATACAGATATAAGTTTCAAGAAGAATTGATTTCATAAAAAAATTATAAAAAGCTGTAAACCATCGAGTACTTTACAGTACCTAATAAGTACCTTCAAACTAAAAGGATGAATATGGATACAGATATCAGTTTTAAGAATTTATTTCATAAAAAATTAATAACAAGCTCTAAATCATAGAGTACTACTTTACTTTAAGTAAGTATAATAAGTACCTTCAAAACTGAAATGATAATACACCTCGCCCTGGTCGCTTTGTAAGGGTTGGCGTAGGCATACGTCTATCTTTGCTACGGGCCCAGCTACGGCGTAGCACGGGCCTTGCTATGACCACATGAAAACCTCATCATCGAAAATACTCTTCAAATGATTCGTTCAAGGACACAAAATTAAAATTATTCTTATACTCTTTCACGACTAAATACTGAACCGATTTTATTGATATTTGGTACAGGGTAAGTTTGAACATAGACTACTATTTATTCACTGACTTCGTTTGCGTCTGCGATATCCGATTCCCCATTTTACACGGACGATGTTGCGGGCAAAAGCGTACCCAAAAATACAAAAACAATTTAACCACGATCGTAGTTTCCATTGACTGCCTCGTTGGTCTAGTGGTCGCAAGCGCGACTGCTGTGCATGAGGTCTTGGGTTCGATTCCCAGGTCGGGCAAAGTGATTCAGGATTTTTCCATCAGGAATTTCTCAGTAGCAGCCTCGGAGTCAGGATTTGTGCCCGGTTGATGGCAATAGGCTTCCCTGTTACATGGGACTAAAAACATAACTGGCGAAATGTGGGTGTACTAATGGGTACACCTCTGCCTAACCCTTCGGGGATTACAGGCGTGATGTTATGTTATGTAGTTTCCATAGATACTCGTCATATTCCATAGCCGTTCAAAATAATCCAGTAACACACAATTCGCGAATACATTCGCAGACGATAGCGTCTGCGAATGTATTCGCGAATGTATTCGAAAATATTCCATAAAGAAAACAGCGGCCGTCACTGGAGGGCTACGTTCATTAGTATTACTCAAAATAGGACCGTTGGTTGCGTTGTTAGTAGCTTTTCTTATGATGTCGGAATATGTTACTCATGGCTGGCTGGACTCCGAACACGCATAATGATGTATGCTAACATTATTAAAGTGTATCATAATAAGCCTCGACTGAAAGAAAATAGGGTACGGTTTGCATATCAAGTTTGAGGTTGGTTTCCTTAAACTAAAAAACTTTTATTATGGATTTGGTACATTATTTTAGACCTAAGGGATGATATTTTTCTTCGGTTATTAAAAAAAAACTGCTCTTTCTTATAAATGTGCAACGTTAAAAAACTGTGGAACATAAGTTTTTTTTTATTAATCGTCATCTTTGGGAGGTCGAATCATGTACTGAAACCATGTACCGTGTTAAAAGATTTGGTTATGATGTCCCTCCGCCCGTTTCTCCACAGAGATTACTTGTGTCTGTACTTTTTATCAGGTTTTATTTTTACGTCAGTTTTACGGTTTTTTTTTTTAAAATTTAATGTAGAAACATAGCCGTTTGAATAGGAAATGAGTATGTACAGTAAGGGGTCATAAGTGCAATAGCATACAAAGGTTTGAATTACTGTGAAAACGCGGTACAGGCCGTACCTACATCTGTGTAAGTGATTATGGTACCTACAAACACCTCAGAATTCGCACACGGCGTCGAAAGGACGTAAGTTAAAAAAATCAATCCATTGCCTTGTGGGATTGCTACTCCACTTATGACAGCTACTGAACTAAGCAATGCAGCAATCACTAACGACATTAAATCTATACCAATATTATCCTATAAAGGGGTAAGTTCTCGAAGTACACTGGACCAATAAACACAAAAAAAAAAACTTTCACTAATAGAAAGCTACTTTATCGTCAAGTGCCATAGTATCTTATGATACAAGTATATCATCGATTACATAGACGAGGTCGTGGACAGAAGTTAGTTAATAAAATAAAATGTAAACTTTTTCTGCACACCGTACACAAGACTGGGCAGCTCCAAGTGACCCTCACTGACTTACATACTGCTAACAATTGCTGCAGGACTATCCCGAGTCGGACTCGCGACATGTCCACCCTTGTTAATAGACAAATGAGCTCTTATTATTTTAAATATTTATCTGTTTGTATTATTTGTTATGATACAATCTTGTTTTAATTTGGGTTTGGATTATGTGATAGTTAGGTAGAAACAAAGAAAGTTTATTAAATACCTAGTGTTCTAGAAATAGAGCCTATCTTGAAAATTAGAGATAAATTATTTATTTAATTAGACCATTACAAGGCACTTTTGAATGTCATAAACGAGAAAAAGGAATTGAATCTAGTTGGCCCTTCTAAAAGGTAGTTTCGTATGGAGAAGAATGGGCAAGAATGTCCATTACATTACTTCACCAATTCTTATCTTTTATTGATTTCTTTTGCTTCAATTTTGTTTTTTATAATTCACTAGCGACCCGCCCCGGCACCCCTTCGCACAGGTGCAATGTACACAAACCTTTCCCTCGAATCACTATACATATCTATTGATGTAACCGCATTAAAATCTGTTGTGTACTTTAAAAGATATAAGCGTACATCAAGATCTAAGTGACTTTGTTTTATACTATGTAAAAATGTCAAATTTCTTTCTGTAACATCAACAATTGATAACCAACTTTATTTATAATTAAGAAGATAACACACGCATCAAAACAAGTTCTTCAAGTAAAACCAAAACGAAAACAACAGCAAAACTTTCGAACGCAAATTGAAAATATAAATTGGGGTCCATTGCATGTTTCGTGGCTCAGTTAGGAGGCGAGTGGTTTCGGCCATTACTAACGTGAATATTGCAGGGTAGCCTGCAGGCGACTCTATTGATTAGTCTCCCGCGTATGCCACCCATCATTCATTCATACTCGTGTCCGCAGCCCGTCAGGCTTCTCGCTATTTTTGCGCCATTTCTAGCCAAAGGCCGAGGTACATATTTGATGGTGCGTCACTCAGGAAGGAACCCGTCGTGCGTAATTGGTCCTGCCGCCGGATAAATTCTGACAAAACCCTTGGGTTCACCGCGACGGATGCCTGTTAATGAGATGTATTGAATATTTTGTAGCGTATTTGCTGCGTTTTTTTTATTAATTGGAGGAAGTAAAGGTCGTTTTGTGGTGGAAAGGTGTTAGTATAGAGGGTAGCCCAATTTGCGACGTCCAAAAGAAAATTTTGGAAACCTTTGTCTATGGGCTTTCCAAAATATTCCAATTTAAAATTTGAACGATACGACGAGACGATTTGCGATTTGACGAGATGTATGAACGTAGATGAGGCGAAAGGAGTATGTAAGGATTGCCAGGTGGCGTTCTGTAGTTTCTGCCTACCCCCATGGGAAAACGGCGTGAGTTTATGTATGTAAGTATGTTAAATTTTTTTTTTTGCAGGCTAAACGTTGTTTTTTAAAAATTAGGGAAACTTTTACCTGACTTCAGATTTTAATTTTGACTCTTCTTTTGACTGGTAAGTTACCAGTCGATTGAAAAATATATTTTTGTATGTGATAGCTAGATTCATGAGCAATAATATAAGCTATATAACATCACGCTACCTCCCACAGGAGCGGAGCAGTAACTAAAGACGTAACTTAACGCGGGTGAACAAACCTACGCAGACGAAGTCGTGGACATAAGCTAGTCAAATAATATAAAATATAGGCCGTTGTTAAATGTAAAATATTCGGTTAGTCTGGAAGCCGACCCCGACATAATTGAAAAAAGGTTAGACTGATGATGAATTAATCAAATGGATCAATTTGTACCGAATAATCCTTCTTACTTTTAAAACCTCCACAAATTAAAAAAATCTAATAAACTTCATACTTATCTTTTCATTCGACTGCCTCGTTGGTCTAGTGGTCGCAAAGCGTGACTGCTGAGCATGAGGTTTGGGTTCTACTCCCAGGTTGGTCAAAGTGTTATTCGGTTTATCCATCAGGATTTTTTCAGTAACAGCCTTGGAGGCTAGATTTCTGCCTGGTTGATAGCAATAGGCTCGCCCTCTATTAAATGGGACTTAAACTAACTGGCGAAATGTGATAAAAACCTCTGCTTAACCCTTCGAGAATTACAGGCGTGATGTTATGTTATCTTTTCACATTTCCATACAAAACAACGATTCCATTTTCACGTATCAAAACGGGACAACTTATTGCAAAATTAACTAGTTATCGGAAGTTATTTCGATCATATTTTTCTGTTGTGAAAATACTTGCCGGCACAACAAGATAATCCAATTGTCAGACCAAACTCGTGGCCAACAGGCGTGAGGCGCTTTCGTCTGTGCACTCCATTGAGGACTTACTAGCTGTTCTCGAGAGGAACTCACCGGAAAATGGTTGAGATCAAGTTATGAATGAGAGAAGCATAGTTTTGTTTAACTGTTTCTTGCTTGTTGTATATTTTCTTCCTACCGGTTTGGTAATAAACATAATAAAATATCACGCCTGTTATCCCCAAGGGGTTAGGCAGAGGTGTACTTGTTACTACACTCCCATTTTGCCAGTCATGTTTAAGTACCAAGATAGGGGGCGAGCCTATTACCATTAACCGGGCACAAATCCTAACTCCGAGGCTGCTACGGAGAAATTCCTGATAAAAACACCCCATAACACTTTGTTCGACCTGGGAATCGAACCTTAGACCTCATGTTTAGTAGTATGTTTAGTAGCACTTTGCGACCACTAGACCAACGAGGCAGTCAAATTAAACCAAACCGATTCGCCCACGTGGTGTTTTTTACCCCCCTGTCTGGTTAAAAACTATTTTGAGTTGCTTATGGTTCTAAAGTCTGTAGGTTTTTAATTCTATAGGTCATATAAGTCAGTGTCCAATACATCTTAGAGTTAACAAGACGTGTTTTATTGAAGAGAGTAGCATCAAGTCAAAATTAAACCTTAACACCCAAACACCCCCCCTTTTTTTTTTTGGTGGTAATAATCATCAAATGACTCCTTCCGCCCTGGGTCTAAGTCTGACAGTCCCTTCCGCCCCGGAAGGGACTGTCAGACTTTTACTGACTAAAAAACCACCCTGTTCCTTCTGTTGCCCTTTACGTTCCGGGACCACGGTATCCTGTTAAGACGTCCCGCAACCCCGGCAGGTGTTGACAGCTCTTAAGTTATGTCTTAGGTTACTGCTCCGCTTCTGTGGCTCGTACCGTGATGTCATAGCCTAAACTATTTCTCATGAATCTGGAAAAATGAATCATCATCATCATATCAGCCTATGGCCGCCCACTGCTGAACGTTAGGCCTCCCCCAAAGAGCATAATAAATGAATATTGTAAACAAAAATATTTTTTCACAAATTCGACCGGTAGTGGGCGGTGGGCAAAGTGTTATTGGGTTTTTCCGTCAGGAATTTCTCAGTAGCAGCCTCGGAGTCTGGATTTGTGCCCGGTTGTTGGCAATAGGCTCGCCCCCTATTACATGGGACTAAAAAAAAAAAAAAAACATAACTGGCGAAATGCGGGTGTACTAATGGGTACACCTCTGCCTAACCCTTCGGGGATTACAGGCGTGATGTTATGTGTTATGTGTCGACCGGTAGTATAACAGATTAGCGCGTTTAAACGAACAAACAATATAGATCCATGAAATGTAACATTAATTTGAAGTTTGCCACCTTTTTAAGAGAGTTCTAAGATCCGTTTTTCTTGTTATTCTATTGAATAAATATCCTCTCATCTCTCTGTTGCATTCAGAGGCTCGTAACTTTTCTTAATTAAATAAGTTGTACTTACGATTCTGCGAAACATAAATAACCAACAAGATTCTGTTCACTAGTTATTAATTTTCTAAGAAATCTACAGTATTAATAGTAGGGCCGATTTTTTAATAGGTTCTACTCCCAGGTCGGGCAAAGTGTTATTGGGTTTTTCCATCAGGAATTTCTCAGTAGCAGCCTCGGAGTCTGGATTCGTTGATGGCAATAGGATCGCCCCCTATTACATGGGACTAAAAACATAACTGGCGAAATGTGGGTGTACTAATGGGTACACCTCTGCCTAACCCTTCGGGGATTAGAGGCGTGATGTTTTGTTATGTATAAATCAAGATGGCGGCTTGACAGCTTTTATATAGAAAATTTCACAAACTGAATTTTTTTTTCGTAAGGTTTAACGGTAACTAATAATAATAATAACCTTTATTAAGCAAAAGTAGGTATTACAAATGTGAACATACTTGGCGAGCCATAAAGTAAGCAAAGCTTGTACCGGGGTTGCGGGACGTCTTAACAGGATACCGTGACCCCGGAACGTAAAGGGCAACAGAAGGAACAGGGTGGTTTTTTAGTCAGTAAAAGTCTGACAGTCATTTGATGATTTTTACCACCTAAAAAAAAGCTTGTAAGCTTGACTCAGAGGTGCGAATTTTACAAAGCATGGGTAACCATGCTTTGTAAATTACGTACGTAGTAAATTAAGCTATGTATAGATAAACAGTACCTACTATAGCATGGCGTGCCCCTCGACAAATTCAAAACATTTGAAAGTATTCGTGAAAGTATTTTATTATATATTATATTATATACATTTTATTTTACATTATATTATATTACAAAACCCACAACGCATGTGTGCGTAATGAGACAGATCTCGAAACAAAAAAAAAATCTGCGATTTATCGCTCGATTAGCGGCGTCATTGGTAACTCATTATTAGTATGGCGCTGCACTGACATACTCTATTAAAATGACACATGCGTTGTCTAGTGCGGTCTTGCTAGTTATGATTAGATAATCAACAAATCTGCTGGCCTGCTACTAAAGACGGATACTTACAACTACATAGAAACTTTTTCATATGGATATGACCACACAAATTGAAGTAGTAATATGGAGGGGCGCGCCATGTTATAGTAGTTTAAGTATTTATATGTTATCTGTATTTACGAAATTAAAACTTATTTTGACTTAGAAAATAATTAGTCTAATTAGTTTTAACTGTTGTAATTAATAATAACAAATAAATTAAATCTTAATTTTATAGTTTTTTTTTAATTATCTGAAGTAATTAAGGATTTTTTTACAACTTATAAAAGCCTATTAAAGCACCATAATCTTGCAAGTTTTATCTTAAGTTTATTTTTTTCACAGTTTATTTTTTTTATTTATTTATTCACATTTTTCTCTGTTGAAACCGCCGCTTGACTTTATAATTGTTATATTTTTTTTTTCACATCGTCAGCTTCGTTGGTCTAGTGGTCACAAAACGGGTCTGCTGAGGTCGGGCAAAGTGTTATTAGGTCTTTCCATCAGTGATTTCTCAGTAGCGGCCTCGGAGTCTGGATTTGTGTCCGGTTCATGGCAATAGGCTCGCCCCTATTACGTGGGACTTAAACATAACTGGCTGGTTCGAAGTCGAAAATCAACACCTATACCTCCTATAATCCCCTAATGGTTGGCAGAGGTGTACTTATTAGTATAGGGGCGAGCATATTGCCAGATCCGGACTCCGAGGCTGCTACTGAGAAAATTCCTGACGGAAAAACCCATTGCCCCGGCTCACTCTCATGTTCAGCAGTCACGCTTTGCGAGCACTAGACCAACGAGGTAGTCAAGTTGATTCGTGGTGAGAACAACTAGCCTCCATCTTCCTCTTTCAGGAGGTCAGTCACCTCTTGAAAGACGAAGATGGCAATCTGCACTTACCTACATATCTTTAATAGATAATTGGTGCCGATTCTCATGGTCACAAACTAAACTAAAATTAGACTATTTCCATCTTTTTCTGTCCAATTAAACAAGAAAGAGACTCATGTAAATAAGACCTGTCAAATTTAGTGAATCTGAGACATCCATACAATTATAGTTGACATCTTATAACGTGTGGATTAAAAATACGGAAAAGTTCAAGGCAAAACTAATTTGACATCGCTAACTTAGTTCTTTAATGTCACGAAATGTTACCGTCCTTTCTTTTCGCTGTATGTTAGTAAGAGATGTCAATTCTCTAAATTTAGTCTAGTTTGTGTACAAGGGAATCGGCACCATTAACTCATCAATATTTGTACCTCAAAACCGTGGTAAGGGGACAGAATTCGGCCGGTATGATATAGATGTTTGGGCTCAGATTACAGGCTGATACAAGCCCGATGGGTTTCATGTGGACTCATTGAACGGAAGACTCGATGTAACGTGAACGCGTCGAAATTCGTCACATAATGCCCGGAAAGGATAAAAAAAACCAAACTGTGACAATTTATTTATAGCTAGCTTGTGAGCGCGACTTCGTTCGCGGGAATGGCGGTTTCACTTCGTATTTTTTTGCGCGGATCTCTAGTTCTTTTTCTAAAATAAAAGTAGCAAGTTACTCTTTTTAACATAAGCTAGATGCTAATGAAATTTCCGTCGAAATTGATTCAGCCATTTTGGTGATTAGTCGGAACAAACAGAAAGACAAAATTTTTTTTTGTGAGTATAAATGTGTCGTGTATTAATTTTGTAAAAAACTGTTATTTTGACATTAAAATAGACATTTCATTTTATTAAGTTACAAGCTTGCGTAAGTTTTTTTGTTACCAAACTGTCCCTTTTTTATCAGAACGAGTCTCTGCGAAGTGTGATCGGGTTTATTAAGTAAAAATAATGTATGTTGTCAAAAAAGACTTTATGCGAGCGTTCTTGCGTTAAAAGTCGGGTTTCTTGTAATAAAGCCGGGCTTCCATGAATGCGTCGTGAGAAAGATACCTTATGTTTTGTCGTTTGATGGGAAAGCGATAGAATGTGATTCGTGATTTCTCAACATCCTTTTAAGTCTGTTAATTTATTTTATGGTTCACTTATAAATTACAAATTGGTTTTTTGCTTACAAAACTCATCAAGTTTGATGTGGTCGTACGTACCTAAATACTTAACATTTTTGATCAGCTTAAGACTTAATCAGATAAATGTTTACGTGTTTTAATAACGGTGGGTGGTCGTTATTTAGTCTACCTTAAGATCTAATATCCTATGTTCAATTTAATCAAATCCCGGTTTACTGATTCTGTTTTTAGTTAGCAAGTTATTTACATTATTATACCCCGCTTTGCCCTCAAATGGCTAAGTTAATTCAGATTTTTCTTACCCTCTGCATAAAGGAAATGAAATCGAAATATTTTTGAATACTAATTGTAGTCTGAGATCCAAGAGCCGTCAGATCTACGTTATTTTAGCATGGCTGACATTTTGAGGAAAGATAGAGAAATATTTATAGTTAAGAAGGAACTCGCTATATTTCATGCTGGGTTCTCAGGACGGGTTCTATATGGTACATAAAAAGAGATACACAGCCGAAACTACTAAGCTAAGAACGTGGAATTCTGCACACTACTTCTTTTATGATTTAGGTGGGAACTGAGAAGGTATTTTTGGGAATTTAATTTAATTAAATAATTTACGAACGATGTCGCGAGCATACTACTAGACAGGTATAAAAGGGACCTTACTTACGCGCAAGTTTGAAGGCTGATTTTTATAACTCATTAAATCTTAACTACATATTTCTCTATTCTCAAAATTTATGCTTTGGGTAAATGACGTTAGTCTTGTAACCGTTGGTTCTCGGACTATGAGGCGTCTCGTCCACTCATTGTGTCATGGCGCCGTCAAAAAAGGCTTCGGGAACGCTTGTTTACATAATCGTTCAATTTGCAATGTTAAACAATTTCAAGCAGATGTTTTCTGGCTTTTTAATCCAACAAAATGTACGTAAACTCCTTGCTTTTTACAACGGAACAATTTTAAGAACTGTGAGGGTCAAACATAAATTAATAAATTGTATAAAATGCTTTGCAAAATAGATTTATATTTTCTGAAGAAAATGACAATGACAATGATTTTGTTGAAGACTGCCTCGTTGGTCTAGTGGTCGTAAGCGCGACTGCTGTGCATGAGGTCTTGGGTTCGATTCTTAGGTCGGCCAAAGTGTTATAGGGTTTTTCTATTAGGAATTTCTCAGTAGCAGCCTCGGAGTCTGGATTTGTGCCCAGTTGATGGCAATAGGCTCGCCCCCTATTACATGGGACTAAAAACATAACTGGCGAAATGTGGGTGTACTAATGGGTACACCTCTGTTATGTTGTTGTTTCTGAAGAAAATTTCTGTGTGATAAGTACATCATATTGTGGCAAAATAAAACCAACACAAGATAAGTAAAATAACTGAAAAGTTAGTCATCTTTAGAATTTCTGAAGTTTTTTGACTAAGGAGCAGGATGATAAAAAGATTCATCAATATGTTGACTATTAATAAATTCGTTATTGAGTTCTTCTTCTTCTTATCGTATGGGTAGTAAGGCCTTACGACCCTACACACCCTAGTGTCAGAGTTTCTAAGCCGCTTCAAGGGCCTCTGACATGGTTTGAGTGGAACAGTAAGTCCAGGTTTCCTCACGATGTTTTCCTTCACCGATGCCAGTGATCTTCAAGATAAACTTAAGAAAGTACAAATGAATTGAAAAATTCACATTGGTGGGTGGTTATTGAGTTAATTCTAGGAGGTTTCGTTAAGATCTTCAAATAAGTAAGCACTTGCTACAAGTACCCTAAATATAGGAGAAAAGGAAAAAAGTTTGTGTTTCAAGAGACGAATGGTTATTTATAGTTGCCAGTTAGCAAAAACACCAGGTAATTTATTAGTTTGTAACGTGCGAAACCCATCGTTTTATCGAACGTTAGATTTAAACCGTTTGCAGCCCAATTCTGTCCAATATAGAATAGACACGTATATTAACTACATTAAATAAAATACAAATAACATATATCAAAATAAATAAACCTGTGTGACAAAGTAATATTAAACACTTACCGATGACTTCCTCGTTGGTCAAGTGGGCGCAAGCGCGACTGCTGTGCATGAGGTCTTGGGTTCCATTCCCAGGTCGGGCAAAGTGGTGTTGGGTTTTTCCATCAGGTAGTTCTCCGTAGCTGCCTCGGAGTCTGGATTTGTGCCCGATTACATGGGACTAAAAAGATAACTGGGGAAATGTGGGTGTACTAATGGGTACCTCTACAAAAATAATACTTTGAATGTTGAGTATGTCAATCTACTTTTGTCGCTCATGATGTTCATCAACTTATGAAATAGTGTTCCGGGGTTGCTGCACGTCTCAACAGGATACCGTGGCTCCGGAATGTAAAAGGCAACAGAAGGAACAGGGTGGTTTTTTAGTCAATAAAAGTCTGACAGTCCGTTCCGCCCCACTCTGGACGGAAGGAGACATTTGATGATTTTTACCACCTTAAAAAAAAAGGTTAATTGTTCTGTAGTCGTGACAGTACTTTTGTAGGACTTTAGTGTTCAGGTGTTTTGTAAATCTGAACGTGTTAATGGACTTCTGTTGCTGACTGTACCTGTACCTGTGCAGTGGGCACCATGATTGTTCAAGATGTATGCCAGTCATTACACTAATTCAATTTTAATATTGTGTAAAATGGCAATGGTGTACCTAATAATTATAATAACACCGATAAAATTATAAATTAATGGAAATTTAAATGCTCGTTCGAATCATAAAATTAACTATTAGTAATTAAATAAGTACTATTCATTTCATTGCGTTCATTTGAATTTCTAGTACCTTTTTACTGGTGCTTCGACCGACCCCGGATGCAACACTATGTATATGCAAATGCATATGAAGCAAAATAATGCTAAAATTAAATTTAATTTGGAGTTCAATATCCGGAACTAGAGTAGGCTCCCAGTTTCGTAAGTGTGAAGGGAATAACGTGGTGATTTTTTGTCAGTAAGAGTCTGACAGAGCCCTCCGCCCCCCTCACCCCTAGGATATTCTACTCCGGAACAAAAAAAGTCGGAAGGTATATCAGGAATAAAATCAACGTAAATAATTTACAAAATTTTTATTTTCTCCTCCTGTCACCGGCTCTCTTAGGCTAGGTATGTATGTTCTTTCTTTGTGTACTGGTAACACCATAACTGTCGTTCTAACAAACCGCCACAGGCTTCAGGGTTGACTTAACAAAAGGCAGATTTCTTTAAAACATCAGAATTTTCAATCTATATTTTTTTTAATACTCTGTATCAGTAATATAAGGTCTTGGTATAACAGTTGGTAGGGTTGGTATACATTTATGTCAGGGTTGCGGAATTTATTCGAAAGAGTCACCGCGGCCCTTGAACGCAATGGGCATTGGAAGGAATACTGATGGGTTTTTGTCAGTAAGAGTCTGACACTCCCTTCTGCTGCGCAGAGTGAGAGAAGTTATTTGATGATTTTCCATCCATACGCATTTGCTTAGCGCTGGCGTTTGTGGTGCGTATGCGCAGCGTGTTTGCCTCACACAGTGTGCAGACGCTTATCATTTATCCTAAAAATAATTAAGAAATATTCTGATTGTTGTATTAATATCTTAAGATGCTATTAAATAATAGTATTTTGCTCTAAACAATATCAAACCCAAAACCTGTGGTGTTTTCCGTAAATTAAACATATCGTTAGATGGCAAGATTCACTAAACGCTAACATTATATTGTATGCCGGCCGCCATTACTGTCAGTTACAATATCTAATCACGTATAGTTTCATTAAAATTCTAATGAATTCGAATAAAAGGAAAGTTTACGACGAATTTTCTAATTCCATTGAATATAAAGAATAAATACACTATTCTGAATGAACACTGAGATTACACTATTGAACAGATATTTATTATGGAGTTGTCGAGATAAACCAATAGAAATGTTTACCATAATTATTAGAGGATAATGACTCATTGAATATTATCTTAGCTTGTTCAATAAATTAATGGAACGTTTAAATTTGATAAACTGACCCCTGGCATTTCGAACGAAAAATTAATGTGACAAATTGTCAACCGCGCGTAAGCTGTTGTGATTGGTTGACTGAATGATCAACGACCAATCAGAGCAGTTTACACGTTTGACAATTTTTCATATTTATTTTTCGTTCGAAAAACCGAGTGTTAAAAACCGGATTAATTTGACATTTTCTTATGAGTCTATTTGGATTTTTATCTATTGGTTTATTTCGTTCATTTTCGATGCAACGACTTACAAATAGGTACACATATAAAGGAATGTTAGCGTTTAAGGTTACTTATATACATAACTGTATACATTTAAAAATCGAACAACTGGTAAAACGTAGATCAATATATACAGAGACCGTTAGTAACTTGAATTTAAACTTCAAAGATGTTGGCATCAAAATTATTGCTACGAAGTTTTGCGCCCAAACTTTTAGCGTCGAAACACATTAGGCAATTTTTTTTAGGAAAGTATACCGATTCGTAATTTGAAAAGCAGTTTAGTAATGGCATTTGAGATGCACATTACCATAAAGTCTAAAAACAATTGCTTTCGTACTGTGAATCGGACTCTCAGCAATTAAAAATTGCCTAGCAGGTCCTCGCGCTTAGGTACAAGTTGTGTCTACTTATATCTATAATGTATATACTAATATTTACAATATGAACGTATAATAACGAGTTATTTGATTTACAGCTCGTTTACAAAGAAATAACAAAAGACGAGAGAACTATTTACACAGCAAGGTTGCAAATCACAGGGATGCGTGCGCAAGAAACGCGTTGTTGCGATATATCAAAGCGGTACTTAAAAAATATAGTAAAAAGTACAATCTCTGGCAAGATTCGACAATGTTTAACACATCAGAATATGTTGTTTTAATGGCTGTTAACTAGAATTATACGTAGCGGCGATTTTCAGAGGTTCCTTGCTGTATTCACGTTGTCATTAATTTCTTGAAATGGTACCCCTGACAATCGCTGATTTGTTTCAGATTAGTTCACTTATTCGTTCATCCAATTATTTTATTGCAACATTAATATTATAAATTACAAAGTTCGTGTGGTAGCTATGTTCGTTCATTTTATTTAAATTAAAAATTGATAGAAAAATGCATATTTCTTTGTTGTTTCGATACTGAAATGTAAACCGCGCAAGTACTACAACAGTATTCACAAGATTACGCAGTTTCAAATCATTTTGTTCGATGAATCGAGGTATTAATTAAAAAACGTAATAATCAAAAAGGTGCTTTAAAAACAATAGTTTTATTAACATTAAGATATGCTTGATCTTTCCACGTCCACAATTCATTATCACTTTAATTTAAAATAGAAACAACACGCCTGTGTTTAACACATCTCATTCTGTTCAACTCTTAAGTATCAGTAATTTAATGGAAATTTACATATAGCAAGTTAAAGTTATATAAATTGCCATTTTCACAACCGAAATTAAATATGTAGTAGGTACTAACGTATAACTTAACAGTTCACTGACAATGGAAAAATTGCTACTGACGGGCAGCATCCGAGCTGTCAGTAATAATTTTGTCTGTGTCGCAAGTTCAATAAATCGTCTGTGGCACAACACTGTCACTCAGGCTCGCCCTCGCTGGCCGGAGACGGGAGGTGACACTTGAGGGATGACGACGGCTTCGTCAGGTCGAGCGCCGGCTCGTGCGCGGGGCCGGGTGCGAGCGGCGCCGGCATGGGCTGCAAGCTCAGCAAGCTCCGCGGCCGGATGTACGGCGGCAGCATGCTCGACGGGCCCTCTACGGCAGGCGGACACGCCATCGCAGGCGGCGTCCAGCAAGCCGCGCCCGAAGCCTCCGGAGCCATGGCCGCGGCGCTCAAGTACGAACACGACATCATCTGAAACAATCACAATTACATTTTAAAACATCTCAGAACATAACCTTGAGTAAATTAGGTTGATTGTGCGTGTAATCTCCGAGAGAGATTGGAGTAAAAACAGGGCTTACATAAATAATGAAATATGTAGTATTATGAGATGAGAGGCCTAAAGAATTCGTGGATGGAGGGGGTTCTGTAATCACGCTAATGGCCAATGCGCAGCATCGCCCGCGGCTCCCCGCACCCCGCGCCCCGCTTCAAGGAGGCTTTCATGCTAATGCAGATTGGGCGCAGGAGCAGTTCAGCACTAAATCGCGTCACACGTCCGACACCTTGTAACTTTACCGGGAAGTTTGAAGTTATTACTTTAGGAAATTACTCAAGAATCTGATTAAATTTTGGTATAAGTTAAAGCTTTTATTTATTTTCTGAAATCGCGGTCATACAATTTTCCGTTTAAGTGTTGCATTTTGTTTCCCACGTCTTCCAATATATCTTAAAGTAATTGTAAGTAAAGCATTTAGTGGCTATATATCACGCGCCGGTGCAGGCCGCCGCTTGCGTCCATTTTTCACACATATCGCTTTGAAATTGATTACCTATACAATGCACGAGGCGTCCGAACAACCCTTGCTGTTGTTCTAACAACTTGCTTCAATAACATGTGTAGCGAGTAACAATATTGGCAAAATTAATAGAATGCTATGAATTCCTTCACAAAACGTTTGAATGGTAAATTGATTTGTAGCTCGGTCGATAGGCATGTATTGTTATAGTAGTTTCATAGTTAATACGGCGTACAAAAGCCTCCACACAATTGGCGTAGTTGGAGGCAACAGCTGCTCGCGTATACCTACGGAGTGTTCTAACAATGATATTGAACTTTAATATTTATTGCACTTGATCAAGTCTGCGCAAGCTCTATAGAACTGCCTTCAAACATCCATTATGCGCCGCTAAAAAAACACGAATTTTAATGCATAAATTAAATTTATCCAAAAGCAACAATCTACTCACGTCAAGTCTTTAAACAAGCAGAACTTAATTAACTTGACGCCATTGTACCCAAGAACGTAAAGTGCATAATTAAACCCTTCACGTAAACGCTTTGGTTAATATGTTTAAGCGTCGGTATTGCTTTAGGAGACCTAAACTCTCCTATGAGAATAAACAGGGTCTGAGGCGGCGGGCGCGCTGGCCGAGCCTCGCCGCACAAATGAATTAGTGGTGTTGTGACCCCCCGCAGCATGGCCCCTCGCTGGCCGCCGCTGGCCCACGCTGGCAGGCCACGCAGGGCTGGGGGCATGTTGCGATTAAAATATAATTAGGCGCTCGGCAATTGTTTCGCCATCGAGCCAGGTGGTGCGGCTCAGGCGGCTAGGTAAATTAAATAGCCGTATAGGGTTTCCAATTACGTGCGCCCGGTGGCCGCGGAAAACACGCTTATTGCCTAATAATAGAAGGGGGGGAGCAATATGAGGATCTTGTGTAGCTGATAAATTATTCGGCTCGTTCGTGTTAAAAATCGAGGATAGCTGTGCGGTGATAGGGGGCGATTGTAACGCGATATTAATTGCTATCAAGACTGAGGTGACTAATAAATCACGTTCACCTACCGTTGGTACTTCCAGCATTAATGAATTCAAACGGGCCGCGATAATTGCGTACCTAATTACGGGCGGACGGAGCTGTCTAATTTATCACTGTCGGATTATGAATTAGGAATGGCGTTAATTTAACATGCATAATATTTGTGAAGGCAATGTAGTGGTGTGTTATGGTGGCTTGTGCCTTGCGCAGTGCCAATTAGGTTTCACGGTACACGTATTACACCAGGTCTTGTTACTTAATGAACATCTTTGAGTAAATCTCTTGCATACTTCGTTGGTATGACTGCCTCGTTGGTCTAGTGGTCGCAAATCGCGACTGGTAAGCATGAGGTCTTCGATTCCTAGGTCGTGTGGGACTTAAACATAACTGGCGAAACGTGGGTACATCAATGGGTAGGTACACCTTTGCCTAACTCTTCGGGGATTACAGGCTTGAGGTTCTGTTTCTTCGTTGATAAAGTTAAAAGAGGAATGCAGAAGAGAATGCTCTTTTCCATTCAAAACTAAGTTTTGGTAGACGCAACTGAGTTGTTTTTTTTCCCATTATGATATTCAAAGGTGCCTTTTATTGGTATAATAATTGAAATAAGTGATTTGTCTTTGAACACGTGACGTTGACAGTGACATCGACAGTGACATTGACAGTGACATCGTCCATGAACAATCTAAAAGAATAATTTCACTTTGTTTAAAAGTTTTGCAGAATACAGATTATAAAAAAAAAAGATTTGCATGCACCTTACTAGCTTGACCTCATCATGGTAGACGGGGTTGCAATTTGTTAAGGTCAGTGGAGGGGCATAGCGCGACCCCTGCCTTAATGTAATCAATATTCGTTCCAAGCAAGGCTGAAGTATTTTATCAAATTTTATGGTGGTCCTAGTAACTACTTATAAGTGCTCCATTATATTGAATTAGAAAAATAACATTACAACGCTATATAAACACAAAGCAATGTATACTATTAGCCATTTGTATAAAAAATATTACCAAAAATACAGTCAATAACAATGTAACATAACAACTGCCTTTATATGGCTATTTGTTTTTCTAATACTATAATAGCACTGTTATAAGAACTATTCCTTAACTTACAATAAATATTAAAGTGATTAACTTAAAAAACTGGATTTAATATTAAAATAAAGATAAAGTCCGAAAACTATTTTTTTTAAACAATCTACAATTATCTGAAAGTCCTTTCAGACATATTAAAAATTCACGAACAGAATGGTCACATGAAGTTCAATAAACCGCATGGCTAAACGAACGATCACAGGGCTGTCGAAAAAGTTGCCAAAAATAGTTCCATAAGTCCTTGTTTCAGTGTGTGTGCAACCCTGTAAAGGTCAGGGACACGGTGCCCGGGTCAGAAGGTCGCGTGACCTCGCCGGCTGCACCGTAATCACCGATATACGATATTGCTCAAGAATGGAACGCTTTTATTAAGCCCGAAGCGAACGCTATTTTAAGCTATTGTACCAGAAACAAACCGTACATTATGACCAAATTGTTGTGTGGAATTGCCGTACTTAATGTATGTAGGTCAATCTATAAGTACATACTAAAAATACATTAATTTTTTTTTTAAACCTCGTTTGTCTAGTGGACGCAAAGCGCGTCTGCTGAGCATGAGGTCTTGGGTTCGATTTCCAGGTCGGCCAAAGTGTTATTGGGTTTTTCTATTACGGCTTTCTCAGTAGCAACCTCGCAGTCTGAATTTGTGTAATGATGGCATTTGGCTCGCCCCCTCACATAGGACTTAAGCATAACTGGCGAAATCTGGGTGTAGGTACTACTGGGTACACCTTTGCCTAACCATTCAGGGATTACAAGCGTGATGTTATGTTTATCAATATTTTCGTAACAGTTCAACAAAATTAACTGGCACAAAATATACAAAATTTCAATATATTTGCACAAATTTCACCATCTACATACGTTTAAGCACAGTATATGCCATTGGGCAGACAATAGGCCCCTTTACTACAAATTTCGGTTATTACAGACATGCCTAAGGAACTTGTGCGTATGTGCGTTCAATTTAATATCGGCCATTGAATAGAAAACGCCCCCACACTCACAATAGTCCATCGGCATTCCATTAACTACTAAAGCAAACACGGGGACGCGTGCGGGCACTAACTCAATACAAAACGATTCCTAGCGAGCGATACTCGCACATTCGGGACATTCCTATTCGATTGTAACAACACTAACGACTGTTTATACTGGCGGCGGGTTCGGCTCGATCCGCCCGACAATCGGGCCCGCCCGGTCGGACTTTCGCGAGACAATGCAAGACTGGGCCTAAATAATTTAATAGTTGTAGGCGGCTGTGCTTCGAGCGTTCGGCAAACAGTTAGCCGACGTCGGACGATATTGCATCGTTGGTTTTCGAGAGCTCCAAGGTTTATGAAGTAATCCTTTGTCTTGTACGTGTTGATTAATTATCTGTGACACGTGTGAGAGTCGACGCTTTGTTTTGAATCGAAAGTCAGCTTTTGAACTGAACTTCGTCATGTTTCACTTTGATTTGTTATTAAGATATGTTCTGCTTTGTCCTGACTTAAAACTTAAAGAATTATCTATACTAATATTAAAAGCTAAAGTTTGTTTTTTTGCTAGAACGCGCTAATCTACGAAACTACTGGATTATCCTTGATTGCTATCCTTACTTAATATTATAAATGCGAAAGTAACTCTGTCTGTTTGTCTGTCTGAACCACTGAATCAATTTTTATGACTGACTTTTTGTTCCGCTACTTCGTCTGTGTCCGCGATAACCGACATTTATGCGGACGAAGTCACAGGCACAAGCTAGTAAGGCATATTTTAGTATAAAAAAAATCGGGATTCGTGAGAAAATTTACGCGGACACACATCCATTAACACAATCCAACATCCATCTACTAATATAAATAAATCTAGTTTACGATTCTGCTTATTGGAAACGAACAAAAAGTAGTTCGGATGTCTATCTCCATTAATGGCCGCGATACAAAAATAAGTAACAAGAAAAACCCTTGAAATTATTTATTTGTTAACGTAACCAGTAATAATTTACACGTTTTATTCTTAATTTAAATAAAGCATCAAAAGTTTCCGTCTCAAAAATAATTGCAACGCGGCGAAACTTCGCGAGACCTATGGACTTCAGAGAGCATGTCCTTTATAAAGTTTTCCTTTTTCACTGCAATAATGGATGATATGGAGCTTTGGCTTTAAGGTCACAGAATTTTGAACTTTGCAGTATTTAAATTACAGTTTATTTTTCAATATTACGCTAACCTTGTGCTATATTACAGACTGTCATTTATGTAAGCTGCTGCGACTTCGTACGCGAATTTTTCACCTGTTATACATGTTACGTTTTTGATTACTGCTCCGCTCCCGAGGGTCATAGCGTGATGTTTTATATCCTAAAGTTTTCCTCATGAATCTAGCTATCATATAGTAGTACATTTTTTTCCAATCCGACTGGAAGTTCCAGAGATTAGCGCGTTTAAATAAACAAACAAAGAAAAAATCTTTTCATTTTTATTATATTATTATTATTATAGATATATCATGAGGTGGAGTAAGGGTTCGTCAACGTTAAGGTGCCCTACAAAATAGTACCAAAAGCTTCGAACACGTTTCTACTACGTGAGCACTTTTCTCCCAAAGAACCACTTTCCTTTTTATACCCAAATAGATAAACTAAAAGGCTCTAGTTAGTAATTTCGTCTAATACGCGAGTGCCATAAACACAAGGAGAAGCGCTAAAGATATGGCGAGGTAAGATATAAGAGTGATAGTGAGCGTTTGGCTGGGCGGGCGGTAATAAATTAGGGCGGGCGGGCGTAGGGCGGCGTCGCGTGCGCCGCGGCCGTTTGTCGCGTAGCGTGCGCCCGCGCTCATTGCTTATTCATGCACACCAAGCACGCACAGGTAAGCCGCACACTACGCTACAAAAGTGTTACCCTACCGATAATGGGTTAAACACTGCGATATTACACCGATTGCATACTAAGATTATTTTTGCTTGTAAATTCAGTTTTTGGGATAATTAGGTTGTTTTAGAATTCTGAAAATTTTGTTTGAGTTGAACACTTTATAGCTTAAAATTGACGTTATTTAGAAATAATAGTCTGATACTAAATATACGGTTGAGAATTTATAGTGAACGTTATGCAGTAGCCTGTGTGCAGGGCCTATGGTTCGTAGCGAGCGTGCGGCGTCCCTGCTCGTCTGTGTCGCGTCTGTCGGGCTCTGTCGGCTCGATGACCGCACATTAATCATCATTCACGTCTTAGCGATAAGCTCTCATCTGCCGTCAACGCCTGTCTCCCTCACTGACGACTTCATCAAATCATCGTATTTAATCCTCCACAACTTCACTAAGCTCTCGTCAACATGCCTCATTACATTAATGATACATTTTAGTGTCATAATTATACGCAAGTATCGGTAACCCATTTGTTACCTAGATACTTATGAAATCAATTTCCCGACAAGTTTTACGTTCAAAGCGAAATTTGACTTACACTGGATATATTACTAAGAACTCGTAAAGTTACAATAACGTAGTAGATTCTTACGTAAACTTTAAAGAAATAAGTGTATACGTCAAAGGATTTCGCATAATTCCCGATAACGAGCGTTCGAGTCGCTCTCTTACTTCAAAGCCGCGTTTCAGTTACAGTTTATTATTAATAAAATTTGGCCGGGTTTGCGAGCAGGACGAGCGGGGCGAGCGGGGTGAGCGGGGCGAGCGGGGCGAGCGGAGCGGCTCGGCGGTTGTAACGAGCGTGGTCCGCCTCGTTATCGGCAGCGCCGGCCGGTCAGCGCCGCGGAAAATTCGCCCGAAACTGACGCGCGTGAAAATTTAATGAACGGCCGGACGCTAGTTAACTAAAAGGTAAAGTGCACCCTCTTGACGTGTTCGGTAAATATTAATAGTGAGTGTGCTAGCGTGCGCCATTAAAAATGCACGAGTCCGCGGACACGCTGGCCCGCCGGCGGCCGGCGCGTTCATTAGCCTCTTTACATGCGGTCCCCGGGCCCTCCTCCGAATTAACTCCAGCTCGAGGCGCCTCCGCGCGACACAACGTCACTCCTCCGCCATTATAACAACAAATTAAGAATTTTCCGCGCGCCTGCATCGCCGTCCAATTTCTCCAATAAAACGCGACATTCAATATGAAACTTCTTCCGATACGGTGCTCTGCGTGGCCTGCGAACACTTCCTGAGAACAAGTTTTACTATTGAAGCCATTTTAAAACTCTTACGGATGCTATTAAGGATAATAGAAACTGTCTAGCTGGAACGATGAGTCAAGGAATTATGTCTGGGACTGGAATGATCTAAGTTTGACTTTTATGTCGTTTTCCGTTGCGAGAGAGCGCGGCTGCTCACAGTCCGTGCGAAAAGTCCGCGAGTGGATCTAGGAGTCGGTCACACTGCTGGGTGACGGCGGGATGCGGGCAGGCGCGGACGAGGGCGCGAGTATCACGTGGTGTCTGTTACCGAGTAATGAGGATCGTTAATTATGTATCGCTAGGTGCGTAAGCTTTTCAATTTGGGAACGGTTCAGTGTCGCGGGCTCTCGCGAACGAGGTCAAGGGTTCGCGACTCTCTCAACCCTGAGGGGCTGCCAAATTAATGAGGCACTCCTTTGTAATAAAGAAATAACAAGAACTGCGCACGCGAACCCGGCCTCACCGACTTCGATGTCATTAAAGGCGTCGCGAAGTCTTGAAAGGAGTCGTTACCGCGCCTCGCCTAAACAACTGAGTTTTCATCAACATTCCGAAATATACACATAAATTGCTTAGCACTCACGCTAAGAAAAGGAACATTGAAAATAATGTTCAAAAATGATGGAGGAACGCACAAATAGGAGGGACACTACGTCTGTGTTTTGATATTCATGAACGAATTATTACACTATAACATACTACGTCTATTTTAGTAGTAGTTGCAATTGTTTCCTAAAACTAAGGCAGTGTGTACACGGTTGTGACGGTTCATATTAGTTGAACAGACAGGGTAGATTAGAGCGGGGGTGCGGCCGGTCCCGGCGGCCTGCGGGCACGGGTTTCTAAGTCCCGGCTAATTGGATGAGCCGCCAGGCCAGCCCAATTAGCAGCACCGTTGTGATTCATTTTAATCGGGCGCCCTTATCAGTGCACCACTCAGCGCTGGTGTAAACTTACCTTTAAAATATATTTATTTTCTATATGAGAAAAATTTAATTAATTGAACTTTAAAGAGGGATTATTTCACAGTTAAACGGAAAAACTATCACATTTTATTAATAAAATAAAATTCCAGGAAAGCAATGTAGGTGCTTAGTGCCAGTCCTATTATGTTCGGAGAAGAATTTAATTTAGACTGAGTTTCTTCGAAGACCTTACTATTTCTTTATTAAGATGGAGAAATATTTTATTAAATAAGTATGGACAAAGAAAAACAAAGCTTTACTGGGTTTTGTTGGTGCAAGTCGACATTTAGCTGTACAGATTAAAATTTAGGCGTCTCAGAATGTCTCGATTTACATTGTATTTTCCTAGTAAAAGTAAAAGTTTTAGAAATGACATTATGGGTAAAAGCAACAAGTAACTGGCTAAATGTGGGTGTACTAATGAGTACCTCTGCCTAAGCCTTCAAGGATCACAGGTGTGATGTTATGTTATTATGGGTAAAATTATTAAAAATCCATTATACCTAGTAAAACTATTTTTTCTCTAGCTAACATGCGGACATAATCGAGGGCACAAGCTAATCTATACTTCCCACGAATATTATAAACGCTAGAAGGTCTGTCTATCAGTCTATTTGTCTGTTATGCTTTCACAACTAAACCACTGAACCGATTTTCATGAAATTTGGTACAAGGTAAGTTACCCCAAAATGGAAATAGACTACTTTTTACTCCATGACTTTTATGCTTCTTTATAAACGGCATTTACGCGATCGAAGTCACGTGCAAAACCTAGTTAAAAATAATAAAGATTACATTAAAAATATAGCATTAATTAAGACAGTATTATTGTTAATTTATCAATAAAAGAATTAACATAAAAAAGCATTAAAATTAATAGCTTAACTTCTTTTGTTTTTTAATTACCACGTGCATTAATTGAAGGCTGTCTATCGCTACACTTGTGTGTATTATAATTGTAATTGTTAATTAATATTATTATTAATAACAACCAGGCAACTAGGAAGTCTAACAAATTAAAACGGTGCGTAATGACTTTAGCATTTGACCTTAATTAGTTATGTCCAATTAATTTTATAGTTCCTATCTATTTATTTACATGTGCGTAATTGTTTTTTGTTTTAATAAGTATATAAAAGTGAAAACATAATTAGATGTAAAAAATAATTATTTAATCAGTCTTATACTAGCTTTTGCTCGCAGCTTCGTCTGCGTAAAAGTTAAGTATGTCATAAAACATAAGCCTTGTGTTTTTTTTGTAATCAGATCAGTACTTTTTTTCTTACAAAAAAAAAACAAAAAAAAAATAATCAAACTCACTTTACACTAACTATACTAACTTTTTCCCTAGACTTCGTCCGCGTGAATGTTGGTTATCGCGGACGCAGACGAAGTCGATTTTTGGAAAATTCTTTCTTAGCGGACGTCTACTAATACACTCAGCGGCACGGAATGTGGCCCAAACATAAACAAACCGATAACAGTCGATTTTGATATCGCTTATGAAAATTTCGTATGGCAGTTTGTCAGGACATTGTTCTTTGTTAATTTAAAAGAGTAAGCACAGAAAAAACTTATTTTTTTTAATTTTTGTGGTACTTAACGTTAATTCGTTACCGGAACGCACAAAACACGGGTGAGTTGAACCTCGATATTCAAATGGTCGTGCATTTAGTCTTTACTGTTTTACTTTGTGATGAATCTGTAGTCATTTATGCTTCCAGAATTGGAAAATAAAACCTCTTACTTCGGCTCAAGTTGCTCAAACTGTGTTGCTTAGGAATCAGGGGCGAACGCAGCGAGAGATTGCTGTAACTTTAAATGTATCGCATACAACTCTCTGATACGCCTTAACATGGTACGACCAGACCGGCCTATACACAAAGAGACCAGAAAATGGCGGTATTAGGTGTACATCAGCGGGAGATGACCGATTTATCGCTCTCGCAATTTTGAGAAATCGGTTCCTTACTGCGGTTGAAATACGGCAGCGGCTAAAAACGGCCAGAGGGGTCAACGAAAGTGAGCGGACAATAAGAAGGAGGATTAAGGAACGAGATCTGCGCATTCAAAGGCCAGCTCGAGGTCCAGAACTGCTCCGGCACTATCGCGTAGCTCGACTTTGGTCCGCTCGCGAACACGCAAATTGGACTCACGAGTAACGAAGTAAAGTTCTGTGTACTGACGAATGCAGAGTTGCCATAAGAGCTGCAGATAGTCACGAACGTGTGAAGAAGACATGGATAGAGGTTTCTGCCAATCACTACCAGGCAAACCGTCAGTATCCATAGTGGATCAGTTTTGTTTTGGGAAGAGATTTGTTCAGACGCATGTACAGAGTTGGCTGTAGCTGCTGGTTGTCTAACGGCAGTGCGATACATTGAAGAGGTCCTCCAGGAACATGTTTAACCATTTGTGGGATGCATCGGTAGCGAAGATTTCATCTTAATGCAAGATAATGCCCGACCTCACACAGCATTTTGCGTGGATGATTACCTTTCGGAAGTGAAAATCACAAAATTGGAGTGGCTGGCACAAAACCCAGACATGAATCCCATAGAACATGTCTGGGATATGCTTAAAAGACGCATCCGATCCAGTCCCAACCCTCCAGAGACCATCAGTCAATTAAAAATTGCTCTGGGAAGAAATACCCCAGATGGACATTAAAAACATAATCCATGGCATGTCTGATCACATCCAGGTGGTCATCAAGGCCATAGGTGGAAATACCCGCTATTAATTTTAAGTGCCATAGCTTAATTCTGTAAATTTCATTCAAAAACATTTTTTAAAATTTAGAGCTTAATGTCTTTTTTGTAATTTTGTAGGATTTTAATAAAGTTTACTCACTTTTTTGTTAATTACTAATTCGCATTTAAGATTTGAATAAGCATTTAAGCTTTACAACGAAGAAAACTCCCAGTTTCATGTTTAATTTTGATTATAAACCACATAACGCGTTTGGGCCACATTCCGTGCCGCTGAGTGTAGTAATTATAAACGAATTCCCTGCCAAAATTATTTTTTATATATCAAGCGGTTTTCGATATTTCGTGATGAGTGAGTGAGTGGCTTTTCGCTTTTATATATTTAAAAAGATTTTAATGAATAAAAATATTTATTTAAAGTAAGCAGAACTGTTTAAAAAACAGCTAAAAACGGCTTAAATAGCATATTGTCTCTGTCAATTAACAAGAAACTAGTATAGACCGTATAAATTACATTGGTATGGAGGCTAGTGGGGCGACTAAATAACCCGGGAACTCGATCCCGTATCCCGTGACGTAGGCTCGGTCCCCTGATAAGAATTAATCAAGCCAGACCCGCACTGCCAGTCAATGAAAGCGTTTGAGTGGAAAATAAAAATAGACGAACAAATTGTGTGTGTATTTACAGGCTTATATTTCTTTGTGTTTTATTGGAGAGTGTGTATGTTTGATGGATTGGTATGTGAAGGGTTATAGTTCGTTTTTTTATTATAACACTAGCTGGCAGGCCTTGTCGTGCCTAAATTTTTAATTATTATTATCGGCCTGTATTTTTGTACTGCAGGGTAAAGGCTTTACAAAAATACCTTATTACCCCTTCCGCCCCAACCAGGGCGGAAGGAGTAAAGGTAGAAGGAGTAAAGGGTAAAGGCTTTTTTTATTTTCCTTCCATTTTCATACAAAAAAAAAAAAAAGTTAATACAAAAATCTTACAGAGAAAAGGACTTTCAGCTTTTCCTGATATTTTTTTTCTAAATACCTACCTTATTCCGTCTATTACCAACATTTTAAAATCCGAATTGGTCTAGCCGTTGATGCGATTTAAAATATAAAATATTTTTTATTTATTTAGTTAATAGGTACGAAAAGTAATTGTCTTCGCCACCGCGACCTTTGCCTTATTCACCATGCTTAGCAGTGAAACCAGTAAACTTTAAACTTATTTTCCATCTTAAAACATGGTTGATCTATTGTTGTCAAAGACGACACATAAGTGATCAAAAACAATGAAAATATGCATGATTTCAAAATCAACTTTATGAACCAGCAACCAAATTACCATTTTCCAATACACAACCACAAAATCTCACCAAACACGTGTGAAAAAAAAGCTCAAAAAAAATATCCCAGTTTTTCATCAAGCGAAATGCATTCGATCGCGGCATATCAAGCAGAGTCCGTCCATTAACGGCACAAGTTTACAAAACACAAAACAGGCGAGGCCGTGCGAGCGAGACGACAAGAGAAACCACTTCCGCAATGAGATGGCGCACTTCCTGTGATTGAGGGCGCCCAACGCCCGCGCCGCGCCGTGCCGTCCTGACCGGATCGCGGCCCTACACTTGGTAAACTTTCTCTAATGTGAAATTAGCTGTACGAGAAAATTGCGTGCTGGATGCTGGAGCTGAAGTTTCTGAGGGTCTTATTAGTGTGGGTTTAAGAGGTGATCTTTAGAGAGTACTCTCAGTTTTTTTTAAAGTTTAAGTTGAAGGACTTTTTTGTCGTAATTAACATGATTAAGCTGGATGACAATTGACGTTCTTTTTATGACCTGTCAAAACGCGATTCTTTCGAGATTTTGTATGGCAATATCGAACTGTGACGTCAATTATTTGGCAACTCAATTGACTGACTATTTATTGATTTCAAAGCCACAAAAAATCTAATTTTACAGTAAAATGAAAATTTATTAGGTTAAAAAATAAGGCGTTTCTTTAAAGAGGTTATGTTTTGGAATTTAAGGGTCATGGTGTTAACTACCCAATTAAAGTTATGTCAGGCAAGTAAACTTTGGCAGTAGGTCATTAGGCAAAATCGCGTAAATTAGGAACAACTTTTATGATCATTCTGGAGATTCGACAGCATCCTAATTACTCATAAGTATAGACATTTTTATCAGAAATTCACGTGTATGTATTCCGGAGTTACGTTTATTCCATCTTTAAACATAGAGCAGAGAACATGATCAGTTGAGTTTAATAAGCATGTGTCCGTGTGAGCAGTATCAAATACTCTTGCTTGTACGGGATTTAACTGCGTAAATTAAGTCGTAGCATGCACATTTGGCAAATGCAATGGGTACATATAGTAGTAAAGGAAGGCACGCATAGCAGTACTGGCTGTGAACACTGGCTCGCCGTGTAATTTCCAGTGCATCCCGTTCTCATCTCTCTCGCTCAGCTAAGTAATGACTTAGATCCATTCCCGGATAAATAGCAAATTGAATGTGTGCCCCTCGCAGTGTGGCGTACAACGCCACCCCGTCTGCGAGCCAGCGCCACCTGTGTGTGCGTGCTCACTAACGTGTGTGTGTCCACTGATAATGCAAGCTGTATATTCTGGTGATTAGTGGCGCATGCCTATTAATTCTACCAGACTCTGGGTAGTTTTTAAGAACATACTTCAAGTTTAAGTGAAAATTTATTTTCTAAGAGAAGAAGGGGAATTGTTTGCGAACGTATTAAACCTGGAAAACCACCAATTTTGGGTGCAACAAGCATAGTTAAAACTATGTTTTAAAAACTAATTTCGCGGCAAGTATGGCCGCTCTCTCGATAACCCGCTACTATTTACAATGTTTTTCGTCGGTCGTATTTTTTGGCTTGTTTTACGGTCGGCGAATATGAAAAGTTTTGAGGAGCTCTCGCCGAGAGGCGTAAAGGCGGTTTACGACGCGTCTTCGAGTTGAATGCGCCACATGTTAGCGTGTTCCACTGAATTTCCTCGCGGTATAACCGCATTACACGTGCTCCATGACCTGACCATGAAAATTTTAAACGTCTCGCTTCAAGCTAAGAGGCTCGTTCTCGCCATCGTAAGTTGGTAAACGGGCGCATAATGTAGAACCCGCATTTGTTGAGGCAAATACTTGGGGTTTACGTTAAAACCGACGTCTTTTTAAACATTGCACAATGCAATCCCGAGTGGGCCAGCTGCAAAAACTCCCGCTCCGTAACAACAAAGAGATGTCCTTATAAATTCTCGATTAAATTTTGGATACGAGCTCCAATGAACACAAATTCCTAGAGTCGGTCCAATAAAGGACGCCGTGCAGCCGCGTTAGGAGGCCATAAACGAACGTATTATCCATGTAAGGCGGAATAGCCGTTGCACAATTAATTGTTTCATTTTGGGAAACAATTCCCGCTCCTCATTCAATTAAGAGCGGCGACTAAGGGGAGTGGGGCGGCGGGGGGGTCGGGCTACCCCGCCCGCTCATGAGACGGACGTATTAATAGCGCCTGCAATATTGATATACTCGTATCGTATCCCACGTACCGCGTTCGAATACGATATTGTTTGTTAGCGAATTCGATTTGTGTCGATCATAAATCTTGCGCCTTATGTTGAATTTGGAGTTGATTGAATTCGCACCGAGGAACGCAAGAGGAAGGAACGAGTGTCGCGCGAGACTTTCGGAATAAAGAGTACGCGTATACGTTTTAATTAGTGTTTCTGGATGAATAATAGATTAACGAAGCGAGTGATGACGAGCACGGGGCTCGGCGCGCGTGCTCCGCGCTCAGGTGATGCCGAAGCGGGACTCAATTAGCAAAAACACACAGAATTAAGAGAGACAAACATGTCGGGCGGGACACATGACGAGGCGCCCTCCTCAATCCGAATTTTATATTGCGCCATTCATTATTCATTGTGTTTGTCAAGAAAATTACTGTGGACCTTTTAATATAACTTCCCGAGTCGCACAAACGGAGCTACAAATTGGAGTTGTGAACAAGTTCGCTGGAAGTAGCGCCTTAACCTTGGCGATTAGTACTCGCGTGTCGAGCTGCCAAACAAATTTAATTAGGTGCTAAATTCGCGTGGATCATTGGTCGTATTTAGTCAGTGGTTTAGTCAAATTAAGTTTGGCACGATGTTATGAGCATTAGTTTAGTAGGTGCTCCTGCTATTACGTTAATGTAAGGAGGATTTAATTTAAAAGATAGCTACGTCTCAGGGCAGAGCTTTCAAATCAGTGGCGTTGGCTGAAGATTTGAGAGCAATCTGTTAGATTGGTTCATTACGGCCTCCATTAGTGGAGTAATGAGTCGCGATGCATGCCGAAGCGAGTGCGGGGCAGACGGGCGGGGAATTATAGAAAAAAAAAAACGCTTGTTAAAAAATTGTACGGTCGCGGGACCGACAGAATAATAGAAAGAGACAGAGAGAAATAGAGGGAAGATCGCCCAAAGGGGGCATGCATAACAAGTTTTTCTTACGTGACGATTTCTGCCCGTTAACTCCTACTGTAAGCCGCGTTAAAGGACAGCGTTTAAAAAATCTTATTAAATTCAATTCGTAGATTTAAAATGCATTTTTTAAACGTATAGAGATTTCTGTTTATATTTACTACTGTAGTGTGCAAAATTGGTTATTGTAAAAACAGGTCAAAATTCAGAAGAATTCCCATTTAAGCACCTATTTCTTGAGCACCATTTGAGTGGTGCTCTAACACCACGTTAAAATATTGATTGGTGCTCAACGCATAGGTGCTCAAACGGTTATACTTCAAAAATCACCCTTTAATATCTCCGTAACCAGAAGGTTCCCAGGTACCTATGGTCTATATAATGATCGCAATGATGGGAAGAAGATGAACTTTCGGCTACATTAAGGCTTTTTTTTATACCCATTATATTATTTTTTTGCTGCCCACTGCGCTAATTGTAGATATAATATTTTATTCTTGCTACTTACAAAATTAAATAATTAAAATAATACTTGATAGTTTATTTACGAGTACCTACCGTTTTCTACGTAATTTCATAAGTACATGAAATTATACGGTAGGTAGGTTTTTAAGATTAACTTGTTTTTCTCTTAGTAAGTGAATTGTATTCTTTTTGAGAAATAAATTTCTTAAATCGTAAACCGTATATTGTTTATCGGGCTTCACATCTCTGAGTTTATATTGCGTTGAATACTAAGAATATTCTTCCACCAATAATTTAAGTGAAAATTAAAAAGATTACGTATAAGACAGACATAGAAAAAAACTAAGTTCAAGAGCTTATTAAAACGACAGTCATGCATAGTCGTGATAGGTTATTCCTCTTATAGATACTTACCTAAGTACCTACAATCAGTGATACGGATAGAATTCTGAACTTATAATGAAAGAACTTATTTATAGGTACTCTGGATTAATCAGAGCTGGATTCTTTTTTTTATATATTAATGCAGTCATCATCATATTTGAGCATTCCAGTCTCTAGTTTTTATTTATTTATTTTAATTACTTTAATCTTAAAAGGATTAACATAATGCGATAGTGTGGTATTTATACAGTTACAATACTAAATTGACCTAATAACAAACTTTTAAAACATATCTACTACTTAACCGGAGTTTATAAATCTCATACATAACAATAACATTCATAACACAACCACCAACAATAACATAACATCAACATTATTATACCATTTACATTTTAGAATATCAATTACTTATAATATAATAAAGCTAAAGAGTTTGTATGTTTGTTTGTTTAAACGCATAAATCTCTGGAAGTACCAGTCGGATTAGAAAAAGATTTTTGTATATGATAGCCAAATTCATGAGGAATAGTATAGGCTATATAACATCACGCTACGACCCACCGGGGCGCAGCAGTAACCAAAGACGTAACATAAGGCGGGTGAAAAACTACGCGGACGAATTATCGAGCAGATATTAGTAATAAATGAATTAAAATTTTCTTTTTTTTTTAATAAATTTTGAGTCTAGTTAATTTAAGTACTACATCATGTTTGAGAGACAGATCAGATACATTATACGATATATCGTTGTACGAGTACGATTTCAACCTTAAACTTTTTTACCTTAAATAACCGCTTTATATTTTCTAGCGTTCAAAACGCAGCGTCTAAACCGCCGGTCTGCCTCCCCGTAACGTTTAAGCGAAAATTAGCTGCAGCTTGGTGTGGAGGATTTCGAGTATGAATGCAGGTCGGGTTCTGTCCATTAGCCTAATTGGAGACGCGGCAGCACCGCAGCGCCACCTAGGACACGGCCCTTTGTTATAGCAGACACTAAATTTGACTCAAATCTCTTTAGACCTCTGAGGGTGCGTCCGTGCGGTTTATGAGTTTATAGATCTTTTGTTTTTGGCGCTTGACGGAATAAATAACTTTATTTTTGCCACATTTGAAAAAAAAAAAAATTGGAATACTTAGACGTGTTTCTAAATTCAAATTCAAATAAGTGAACTTTGAACTGAACTTTACTTGATTACAAATGTAATTCCAACAGTTACATGATTTCACTACTCAAGTTACGAAATCTAAAAATAACATAACATAACGCCTGTAATCCCCGAAGGTTTAGGCAGAGGTGTGGCCATTATTTCACCCAGAATTCGCCTGTTTTGATTAATTCCTATTTAATGGGGGGCAAAGCTATTGCCATCAACCGAGTACAAATCCAGACTCCGAGGCTGCTACTGAGAAATTCCTAATGGAAAAACCCAATAACACTTTGTCCGACCTAGGAATCGAACCAAGACCTCATGCTCAGTAATCGCGCTTTACCACCACTAGACCAGCGAGTCAGTCTAAAATAATTAACGAATATAAAAAATAAAGAATTAAAAATACCTACATTGTAATTAATATCTAGCTCTCACCATTAAAAAAAAAACTACGCATTGGAGTCGGTAACTGTTTGAAACTTAATACATGACTAATGAGAAACCCTATAAGTTGCGCTCATATACTCATAGCATTACGACAAAAGGTAAGGGGCGAGCGGCAGCTCCTTCTAATTAAATGGTAAACTTTCATGAGCTCCCCCCCCTCCCCTACCCCGGGACCGCTAATTAATGCGCCCACGGGAAGCCGCTCGGACGTCTCGCCTTTGGACTCTGAGACACTACATCACACAAGGACTCAACTCATTCAAATCCATCATACAGATATAGGACATGGAACTTTGCACTCAATTCGCGTAATCAAATAACATTTTTAAAATCAAAATGGTTTCAAACTTCGCTACGATCTCAAGTATCAATGCGAACACGGCAATCCTTTTAGTAAGCGCTAAAAACTATGGCAGAGGAAGTCAATTCGCGGGCAGGTGGCGCCCGTGGCCCGCGGCCGCCGCCGCCTGCTCGCTAAACGTATTGTCGTGTACCGCTTCTGATGTGGTCGAAACTAAACCCCAACTACTTAATTGAAAACCGTAATAGAGAATCCAAATACACGGTATCCCTTTTGATCGCTATATTGGAGGTGCGATGCCAAATTAATTGATCGTCACGTAAATGTGTCGCGTAATGGAATACGATTGTAGTGGATATCCGACATTAAAATTATACAACCCACCGACTGAATTTTAAATGTATGAAGTTCTCTCTAAATAATTCTGAATTAATTCAAATCACTGTTAGTAATAAACGTCTGCGCTAGCGCCGCAGCATCTACTGGGAGCTCGAAGAATACGGTAAAATGTTCCAAGTTTCTTCAAGCAATCAAGGCTTAATACCGTAGTGAAGTTTCAAGTTGGGAAATTATAGGGCGCGGGGTGAGACGCGGGCGGGGCGGACGTCCGCCGCGTGTCATCTCGTAACATCAAAAATGCATTTAAATTCTGCGCAATAAAAAACAGCGGCGGGAAGTTTCACAGCGGCCCGGGGATTGAAGACGCCTGCCTCCAACCCGTGCGCTTTATAGCACTACACAATTTCTGTCCACCCGCACTTTACACGATCCCCAATCTACTTACTAATAAAAGTGTTTCATAAAATAAGCGCGATCTGAGAAACGGAGTGGACTTAATATAAGGCTTTTGCCAAGTCCGTGTCAAGATTGTTAGTACAAGCAATTGCCTCATTGTATCGAAGAGTTCTTCCTACAAGACTTTCAATAGCTCTCCAGATTCCTCATTTCTTGTTGTTTAAGTTTAGCAGCGCCGTCATAGTAGTGCGCTGCGTTAAACTTGTAACAAGATAGGACAATTCAATAACTATAATTATATTGATAATTATTATGTGGCATTGTGATTGGTTCTAGATGGCGCAGGAAAAGAATTCGTGGAAGGATTTGGAGTAGGCCTTTCGAAGGGTCTTGACAATCGGACAGACAGACGGATAACAAAGAGGTTTCTGTTTTTGACGACTGAGGTAAGGAACCCTAAAAAACCAACAAAACACATTGCCTGGAATTTTCTATTCTAAAGTCATGAATAATTGATTTTTAAACTGCAGTTAATTTGTTTAATAAAAGACATCAACATTCAGTAAATTAACATACACGTGCAGCTGTGTTTATTGAAACTGCGGAACGAGACATAACAGGTGATAACTGTTGCGACTCGCTGAAAAAAACTGAAGGGAAAATATTTTCCGTGTCCCGGCCGAAGTCGGGCCGGGCCCGGCTCCCCTCGGTCGACTTGATGCGATAATTAGCCCGCCCACTGTCGGATAATTGCGGGATCCGATATTGTACCGGACATTTCAAGAATTGTTTACAGACAACGATTTTAACCGTTTGAGTTTCGACTTTATTTCGATTTCGAATTTAAAGGTGACATTTTTGGGATTCTGAGTTATTTTAGGGGTTAAGTTAATTTATTGGGGTTGTACATCAGTTTGTATGTAGTCGCAATGAGTTAGTTATTTATAAAATGTTTTTATTATGATGATTCATTAGAGAAATATTTTCTTTTAATATATAAAATTCTCGTGTCGCAATGTTTGTTACCAAACTCCTCCGAAACGGCTGGACTGATTTTTATGAAATTTTGTGTGCATATCGGGTAGGTCTCAGAATCAGTCAACATGTATTTTTTATACCATAAAAATGTATGGCGGTACTAAGATCGCTGGGTCAGCTAATCAATTTATAATAATACATTGATCAGCAAAATTAAATACCATTAATCAAACCACATATCTACAAATACAAGCTTTCATTGAAACATTCGGTAATTACAACCACATTCCATTACCGGTTATAAATTGAATAAACAAAGCAAACGTCACAATAACGCACCCGCACAGTTACAATAATACAAACTAATTACATTGTGACGGGAATTCTTTCATTAGCGAAATGAAACATGTCCACCGCTGCGACCGAACCACCCTATCAATTACAAAGCAATGCAATTACATTCGGTACCTAATAAGCCACTTTATGGTACACGTGAAATACGACAATTTAACAGGAAATTAAAGTTGGTGCCGCAAACCACGGACGTCATTTCGCAATAGTTTGTCCAATTTATCAGTGTTGAGAGTCGTTAGGAAATAATCGTAATCGAAGCGAGCTCCGCTGAACAATATGGACCGATGTCGGCCTCTCTAATTGGCCCTTACCTGGAGCGCACTCGAGAATGATAAAGCCCCCATTAGCCGCCCTATTATTTACCTACTCGTCATTAGCGTAGACTTCATTAGGATAACGAGATAACGGAGCCCCGGCTCGAGTACTCAGCCCGTGCAGGATTTTTGGTGTTTTTGAGCGAAATACAAGGAATTACGAACCTAATAGATTCCGTGAAGACGGGTTACTCCGAACTTGATCTGAGAGGAAAATAGGAACTGTTTCTTGGATTTAGTTCTAGTTTTTATTTTACCACTTAGAGGCAATAAGTATCAAAGCTGAAGTCAATACGCAATTTTACTGACAAAGTACTTAATATTATGCAAAAGACTCCTACCAACGATTTATCAAAGCAATGTTTCCCTGAACTAATTTAATAACAAAGGCAGGGTAACAATAACGTAAGGGTAAGCATCATTACCCTGATCAGACGTACTCGTTTAGAAATAGTACGATAACGAGCCGCGTTCAGAAGAATGAGCTAATCATTTCCGAGTATTCTATTTCCCGCGCTTCGATGAAACAGCGAAGTGCGAATAGGGAATAGGGACCACCCGATAGTAGCATTATACCGTGTGTTATTAAGATCAGTATCGAGGGCAGGAAAAATGGATGCACCAGCCCTCGGCACAGCGCGATACCACAAAAAACATACCGAATTTATTGTTAATTATAAAACTCCGGCGCGGAACATTAACGCAGAGATGCGATACCCCGATAGCCGCTCGTCTATTTATTTATTATTTAGATATCGGCCGGTGCGGTCACGACTCTATATTGTTTCGTTGTAATGGCATTAATGACCTCGGTTTAAAGTTGAAGTGTTAATTTGATTTAAAATTATGCTACCGATTACAATCTTCACGTTCAACTTTCGCCTCGAAGCTTTAATTACAGCTGTGATCCCCGATGGAGCCGTGATATGACCCTCGCGTTCATAATACTGCTTGATGCTAATAAAAGCTGGACGTTAACTACATCGGCTAGTAAACCTCGCTGCAATGCAGCTTAATGCACGAGTTGACATTATAAAAGTTAGAATTAATGATTTTAATCTCATTCGCCTTATTGCAATGCTTCGCCTTATTGCTGTATGTACGGTGCATGTGTTTAGTGACAAATTATGCAAAGTGTTGGCCGTTTTAATGCAAAGATGCAAGTACTAAGGACGAGGTAGCTACCTAGATTGTTATCGGTACATTAAAAAAACAATTGCATAGCGATGCCTTTTTGTATGTAAACAGTTTTCTGTTTTAACTGAGTAAGTTCTAAAGTATTTATAAATAAAAGAATAAGATAAGAGTAATAAACCCTTTATCGCGAATGCGATAGTTAACTTAAATGAGCATTTTAAATACAGTTTAACATACAATGGTGCCGATTCCCTTGTTTACAAACTAAACTAAAATTATACTATTTCTATCTTTTTCTGTCCAATTAAACAAGAAAGAGACTAATATAAATAAGAACTGTCAAATTTAGACAATCTGACACATTCATACAATTATTTATGACATCTTAAAACGTATAGATTATAAAAATAAGAAAAAGTTCAAGGCAAAACTAATTCTACAGCTCTAACTTAGTTTGTAAGTGTCACCGTCCTTCTCTTCAGCTATAGGTCATTAAGAGATGCCAATTCTCTTAATTTAGTCCAGTTTATGAGCAAGGGAATCGGTACCATTGGTGGTAAAATTTTTCGAGATGGTTTCCTCACAGCGGTAAAATTTGATTCGGGGTTGTGGCGGCGACCTATGAACACGACACCGTATGAAGGGCACTGACGCACAGTGCGTGTTACTATCTAATAAGTTAACGTATCATTTGGGCCCATTCATGAAATAAGTAGCGAGACAGGTGATAACTTAATTATAAAATGCATCACTTACTAATTGCCTCATTCAATTTAAGAATAAAGTACTAATATTAATATCCGTTCCGCAAATAGATAAATGGGAATTCCATGTCTTCACAAATAAATAAAAAAGTGTCGGTTTGTAATGTCAAAATAACAACATTTTATTTTTTAAATGCATATTAATTTTTACACGGTAATTATATCAATACATCTTTTTAGAATTTTTGTCTAACTCTTGAACCGGTTTATCTCCGAAAGGTCTGGTTCAATTTTGACGGGACTTTCACTGGCAGATAGCTGATATTATAAGAAGTAACTTAGACTGCTTTTATAAAAAGTAATAATTTGGGATTCACGCATAAAAATAAAACCCCATGTTAGCCATGCGAACGAAGTCACGGGCACAGCTTAGTTTCACATTATTCGTTAGAAGTGACCAGTTACGTAGATACGTTTGATGCTTTAGTAAAAAATAAATGTGCAATATTTTATCTTGTATATACCAATAATAGTATCGGTTCCATTCCACAAATAAAATAGTGAGAAAACTATTTTGAAATATTACAGAATTGGCATCGTTAGAAGCGATTATACCAATTACGTTTGATGCCTGTGAAAGAAATATGCAATATTTTTTTTTCCAGGAAATAAGAATTGAGGCATCGGGAACGGGCCGCGGGGCGAGCGTCGTGGACTGAGTTACGACCGTCGGGTACTCGTAAACGTCACATTAATTAGCATGCCCACTAATGAGGAGTTATGGCGCTCTAATGAGAGGACTTGTACTCGACGTATTTATTAACGTACACCGACGGCCGCTGTTAATCCGATAGATTTACGAAACGAACACTAGCACCGTCTTTTTGAAGAGAACTTCGCTGCTTTGAAAGAATGCCGTCTCAAAGAAAATCGTTAAGATAAATCAACGAACGAGTAGACACTGCGACAAGTTAATAACATAATTAAACGCTTGACACAAATAACTAATTGCATATAAGTGTTCGCAGTTTTTTTGCTTAATAAATACACTTGGTAGGCAAGGTCCCGTCAAAGTCGCAAGTTAATTAAAATTCTGTCATAATTTCTACGCGTTGATGAAGAAGACACGGACGTCCCATACAACCAGGTTCCGTGATTGAGATAAGTGTGATTCGATGTTATACAAAACCGTGCGAAAGAACAAAGCGCGCGTTACCCCCACAATAGAGGGGGGAAAAAGACGTTAATAATATTCGTCAAAGCACTCTGGTTACATTAAATCAATTTGCCCTTTCCGCGCGGTAAGTAGCGAACGGTGTAATTGATAAGTTGAAACCCTTGTACCGAGAAGGCTACAGTTTTGGCACTGCCAACACTCTGGCTGAGTTTCCACGTCGCGTGCTGCCATCTTTCCTCTCTTTTATACAAATGAAATCTGTGTCGGTGTATGTTTAGAAATTGAAACTAGTTACAACTAACTGCGTGGACTTTAACAGCTGGAATGATTGGATACGTTAGTTGTACAACTTATATTACAATGGCTGTTTTAACGTTTTCGGGTGTTGAAAATTTTCAGTGGAAACTTGAAACAATGTTAGAGTTTCAAACGATATTTGACGTTATCAATGGTATGATAATGGCCTTTTGGAATAGGTTATCGCACTCTAAGAATTTAATGAAAATAACGATAGTACAATTTTCTAGAGAGTTCAGTCAAGTTCTTGGAAGATGTAAAACATTTAAGTCATACTTCAGGCAGGTGGCTTTCTGTGGTTCCTGCCTACTCCCATGGGAAAAAGGCGTGAGTATATGTGTGTAAAGAAATATTGGAAATTTGACCTTCAAAATTTCCCTAACAAGAAGGTACCTGAAGGACACCTGGGAATATAGTCCAAAACGAAAAAATATCACAATGATGGGAAGAAAATGTAACTTTCAGCTTCTGTCTTTTTACATCCTTCATAATATTACGCTGACTGCCTCGTTGGTCTAGTAGTCGCAAGGAGCGACTGCTGAGCATGAGATCTTAGGTTCGATTCCCAGGTCGGGCAAAGTGTTTTTCCATCAGGAATTTCTCAGTAGCAGCTCTAAGTCTGGATTTGTGCCCGGTTGATGGCAATAGGCTTGCCCCGTAATACGTGGGACTTAAAGATAACTGGCGAAATGTGGGTGTAATAATGGGTACACCTCTGTCTTACCCTTGGGGGATTACAGGCGTGATGTTATTTTATGTGTACAACATAGTAGTGACAATAATATTAATAATCGAAGGATAATCGGTATTACACGATCGGTAAAACAGCATTTAAAACCGAAATTTTCTCTCAAAATTAAAACCACGAGGATCGCGCTCGTTAAAATTAAATAGCAGATTGTTTTCAATGTTCGATAACTGTAATTTGACGTCGGGTTTATTTTCACTCACACACACGAGTGTTGTGAAAAAATAAACTTTAAACGTTGAGTTAATCGAGGGAAATGGTTCATTAATATCGGGCTCAGAGCAAGTGATTACGGAGTGGTGGTAATCCTTCATTGTGTCAGCGTGCTTTTTAGTGGCTCGAGCAACTTTTATTTATTTATTATGGCACTCCAACGACAAAGTCACAAAATCATTCGTACATACAGGATTTCTTAAATACTTAATACTATAGTGACTTTGTCACTTAAAGGTGTGCACAGCTTTTATATTGTGATACAATGTTAATAGGTTAGTAGCGAAAATTGTACACAAAGCATTGTAGAATCATTAAATGAAATCATTAAAATATTTGAAATATTACCATACACGATTAAAATTACTGTATAAAATTAGATTATAAAATTAAGAAATTAAGTTAAATTATAACACTAAATTAAGCTATTATATTAAATTTAAATTAAATTAAATTAAGAAAATATAAAATAAAATAAAATAAGATTATTGCATTGACAGTACGTTTCAGTAACATGGTGACAATACGGGTTAAGTACCCATCTAAACACAACATGAAAATAATAATAAAGGTAAAAATATAGATAGGTATTATAATGAATTGAATTGAAGAATAATAATAATTTTAATTTTAATAATTTTACAATTTTACACTTCTTACAATACTTTTATTGGCGATTGTTCTAGTTGTACATTTGTACGTACTCTGTTCATCAATGTTTGCAACTGTTTGTGTACGAATTATTTATGTAATATATACAATTATTTAAAAGGTTAATTACAAAAAAAAAACAATGAGAATAAAAAAAAGAGAAACTAACTGTTGGTTCATTGTGAAAATGTTCGTTTTTTTTATGCGTAACCGTCGTTCTTTTTTCTAAAAAAGTAGTCTAAATAACTACTTATAACATTAGCTAACAGCCCGTCTAAACTGGTACAGCTGTTTTTTAGATTTCCCGGTACAAATAGACAGACAAATAAAAATTTAAATTTTTTTATTATGTACCTGTAGTAGTATTGTGTAGAGATTTTTAAGCATAAAGTAAAAAGCCGTTAGTTCGCTAGTACAAACAGACAATTTAATTTTAATTAATTTGTATAGATTTTCTCTACAAGAAGTGTGTATAGAGAAATCATGAGAGAATATCCCTTTGAAATAAAAATTGAAGATTTTCCTATTTTTATCTTTTCTCCATTTTTATCTAAATAACAAAAGGTTCATTAAGTACACCGCACAAATAAGAACCCAACATTTGTCCCGATAACATTATCATACATCTAATTGAATGTAAAATCCTTAAATCGATATCGTCCCACTCTCATTTGACGGCCCACGCGTCTACTTCTAGCTGCAAACGAGGATGGCCCAAGTGGGAGGCCTAATTGTATTGCTCTATCAATATTTAATCTGTAGTCATCAGTATGTATGCGTGCATGTGTGCGTGTTTGTGTATGTATGAATGGTAGAATCATAAAGGAGTGCACCGGAACAGATCGTACGACAATATCCTAATTCACTCGCGCGAATGTAATCCATTAGTGTTCCCTCCTCAGGGCACCCCGCGCCTCCCGCTACCCCCACACCCCCCCGCACCAGTCTGTCATTCATAAACCTCCATATAATTTGTATTGGCACATGTTTCATATGACTAATGGACGAGGGCACATTAAATATAAAAACGACGTACTGCTTATTGCTGTTTGCAAAACTGAAACAAATTTTTATTTTCAAATGTATGAGACTGGAAGAAGTTGCTAAGGAAAATTCTCGGTAATGTTGAATGGAAGTGAGGCATCCTTAGCTGTTCTAAAAGACCTACTCTTTATAATGAAATGTCGCTCACATTTATTTATTTTGCCTTTTGCTTACTGCTCATACGCATCTTTAGGGATCATTTGCTAATGAAGAACGACTGAATATCTAGAAATGTGTACGTCATTCTACTAATGTTCCTGCTTTTTATGTAACTTCGTCCTACAAACTTTTACTGATATTCTTTTTAGTTTAATAACTATTATTGTTGTCAACCTGTGTTCCAAAATAAAGGTAGTTTTTTACACATTTTCATCAAATCGAAGACTTCGTGTTATGATTTAATAACAACACAATCTATTCAAGGTTACTAGGTAGGTCCGAAGTTATTTTCGAAAGGACCAATTTCTAGAATCGCGGCACCTAGCAACACTTCGAGAAATCGTTAACACGCTCAAGAAAAAAAGTTTATAATTGCCATTTTAATGATGTAGCCAGTAAAAGGCAGATGTATAGCTTTTTATACCCACACAAACTACATAATATTACCTACTTAATTTAAAAATATATAATAACCATAATTATAATCCTCATTTTAAACACGCTGGCCCCATAACGTGTTGTTTTTATTATGAACGTTATAATAAAATTAAAGCTAATGTGTAGTGCTGGCAGTATGGAGGCAGGTAGTTTTATTAATTATTAAATTAAGCCTGTTAAGAGCAAGAATTACGACCGCATCGGACAAAACATCTTGTTTTAGCTCCGTAATGTTATGTTGATCAAAATAATGACCGCTCTCAATAATTATGATCAAAGTTATGCTAGGTATTGAATAATAAATTTATTTTTATTTATTAGGTTTACTGGCTTTTTTTATTAATTTATAAATAGAAGATGAGTTTTTTTAAGTACTTTGTAGATTACAGATATATTTAGGTAAAATGCTTTCAGCGAATTGAAAGATTTAAAATTAAAGGTTTACACTATTAATTTATAAATAGAAAATAAGTTATTTTTAAGGATTATATTGCAAAGACAGCAAATTAAAAGATTAAAAATCAAACGTAGGTGGTATCTAAAAAAATATTTTGTGTTGTAATCTCTCAGATTCTACGAATTTGTTGTTTTGACAATCTGTACCCGATTTTCTTGGTAACAAACAAAGCTGCTCAATTCAAGGAAAATAAAAATAAACGGACTTTGCTTGATGCTTTTATACACTAACTGCTTATCATAGATTTATTCGAACAAGAGATCGCATGACCTAGATATGCTCTATATTTGGAAAAAAAAACAATTTGGAATTTTAATCTCTAATTTTGTAGTTTAACACAAGTTTCCGCAATAAAGTCGGTTATCGCGGACGCAGACGATGTCGCAGGCAAAAGCTGGTGAGAAAAAAAAAAATTCTTAGTACAGCTGTGTTGAAATTGACATGACATTTGTGTGAAAGTTGACGTTCTGTAAAAGTGTGCTAAAAAAAGTGCAACAGTTAAAACAAACGTGAATTATAAACGGATGAAGAATCCTAAAAGACATTCGAACATTCAAATGCTCCTTCAATTTTCGTATCCAAAAAAAGAGTACTTATTTTGTTTAAATTTTCATCCATTAAATGTGTGCTCTTCCCGAAGCTTTAATACACTTAGGTACTGGCTGCGTTTTCAGAAAAATTAAAGAAAGTAATCAGTGGAATTACGTCGGCTACTAAAATATGTATTCGTCATAAAAGTATGCGCGACTTCTGTCGAGGATAAATATTCATTATGACGGATCGTGTAGCGTTTTAGCGGGATTAAACGCCATTAACCCGCGTCGCTATGCTCTTAGCTAAATCAATCGGGTAGCGTATCTGTTGTTATGTATTCTGTGTAACAATGTGTTCGCCCACTCCGGAGGCCAATTACTTAAATTCCTTGTGAATTATTTAAGTTTTTTGGTCTTTGTGGCCTAACGATATGTTTGTCTGGTCTTATTGAATATCTTGGAGCGAATTTTAACCCTTATTGTCCGTATTGAAACCTCACACATTATTGCAAACTTTCTCATCATCATATGAGCCGAACGACTTCCACTGCTGGATTTAGGGCTCCCCTAAAGATAGCCGCAATGACCGCAACCTTTACCAGATCATCGGTCTACCTCGAGGGGGGGCTTTCCCACACTGGTCCTTTGCTCCTTTAAACTTCAGTGTCAAATTTCAAGATTTGTTGAAAAAGGCATCAGTATCCTCTAGTCTGCTAGCCAATTATCGTATTTTTTGTTATCTTAGAAGCTAGTTACTCAGTTATAAACATAAAACAAAGTGCCGTCAGCCTTATAAAGGTTCCAAAAAATGCGAAAAATATCCAACCTAGGTTATAATGTTCGCACTTAGCTATTTTTTACAGCCTTGTTTGTTATAATGAGCTTATTAGTATTCACGTTTAAATATAAAGTCTGGTATAAAAGTGGAATGTCATGGAGACAGAATTTTACGCGCGTTTTATTATAAACAAAAATATAAAGTGATGTATGTCTAATCTGTGTTAAGACGTGTTGTCGCGTCGTCGTCACTCACTCAATATGTATGAGCGCCTGTAAACACCAATGTGGGGGTTCGCTTCATCCGGCTGAGAGCTCTCATTCGCCTCTAATTAATTACTCAACTCAGTTTCAATTAAATTAACTCGAGATCGGGGCATCGACACGCAATGAATCGATGCCAGCCGCGATTCGATTAAGATCGTTAATGCCGATCAATTTTACTCGTTAGTTATCAATAAAGTTATTAAACGCGCGCCGCTCAGCCCCTACACAAACATGCAATGCCAGGTGCATGTCCCGTAGTTTCATGAAAAGGGTAGAATGATGATTGGTTCGTGAAGTTGTTAAGTGGGAAATGATTTAGAATTGATAGGACAGCGTTATTAGTTGGGAAAAGTAGTAGTTGGAAAAAAAGGAATGAAGACATTAAAAATGCATGTTAGGGTAGTTTCGGAATTGAAAATGTTGTGACACGATTCCGCGGTGACACGCAATGGGTACGCAGTCCGACAATCGCGTCACTTTGCGGATAGCGTGACGCTTCGGTACTTCGTGACATGCTGTGACATCAATAAATTGTGACGTCTTTGCAACGAGTGCAAAAAAAATGTAGGTAAACGTATTCAAAAACGGAATATAAATAAGTTAGGTTTCGTTACGATACAATATAAAGAGTGAATACATTTTAATTCATTTGATTATATAAATTAATTAGTTACTAATATTACTGAACAGTTTCTTTTTCGTTTGAATGCGCTATTCTCCAGAACGATTGATATGATTCTTGAAATTCTTTCGCTAATAGGAAGCTACGTTATTTCTGACTGCCGTAGAAGATTTAAGCCAATCTCCTAAATTATCGGGAACGGGAACTCAAACAAGGGATAAAAATAATTTTCTGCGTTAGGCTATGGTCTAGCCTATTTCTATAATGTGCCAAACTGCTAAATCTGTTTAGTCGTTTAAGCGTGAAAGAGTAGCAAACATCCATCCATCCATTCGTCCATAATATTGCAAACTTTTTCGTTTATATAGTAGGATTGAGAAGAAATAATGTTTAAAATGTTCCTGTACTCTGGTTCTTAATGCATTTGAAAAATTCCGATTTTTCCTTTATTCAAAATTGTTCTTAGTCTCTTTTCAGAATCCGACAAATGGATCGATCGCTCTGTAAAGGATGCCAGTCATGTCGTGTCACGTCTATGTGTCCATATGACGGAAAATGTTCGCATCTACGTGCTGACACCTGTGCTTGACACACTTCGTGCCCACTTCAGGGTTAAATGGCATAAATCTGGTGTCCTCTAAGAAAGTGGCGAACTAAAGCTAGTAATGAAGTTTGCGGATACAAGGACCAAGTTAGGAAAAAGCTTTTTGATAGGACATTTTTTGGAAAATTCTTGAACTTTAAATATGAGCAAATCCAGGTAAAATAACAACAAACTGCGTCGCGGTGATTATGTCAATTTTACATGCTAAGATGTGCTGGACTGGTCGGTATGAATTATGAATTACGATTGTAGATATATGGGGAAAAAGGTATATCCTGAAGAAAACTCTTACCACCTTTTTCGACCCGTCATAGTGCTGATAAAGTATTAACTAAACCTAGCCTAGTCTATTAGCCAGCTATTGCTTAATGCTGCAATTAAAGCTCGAAACTCATTACAAACGTTACTATGACGCTTTTGATACATTAACTTATTTGTATCTCAAACACGGAGTAACACTAAAACTAAATTGGCCACTCGAAACTAGTTGAACCGAGTTTAAAACTGCGCCCTTAGCGGGGAGGGGGCGTTTTAATTACAGCGTTTAAGTAAAAGCGACGCTACGTCTAGTCTAGCTAGCTGCATTACACAGATTCAGCCACCAAAAGCCTTCCACTTAGCTAATGAAACATGTTCGCGTATAGTGTTTTAAGCGTCGCAGCCGGGAGCCGCACTGTGCGACTGTGCGCATTGTGAGCGCAGCGGACGCCACCAGCTTCGGTGGACTCGTCTCCGCAAATCCTCATTTACTTGCATTATTTTAATGGAACTATTGTGGGCGGATGTCCTTTGTCGCGTGCGGATGCGGATCCGGCGCACCGGGCTGTGGGAAATGTGCCGGTGCATAAGTGCATCACCGCTCTGCCCCAAATTGTACCGCCGATCCCAAATTAAATGGCAGAAAGCTCTGTTTCAATTAAGCGGATTTGAATAGACGCTCAGATTGCAAAGTTGCAGCATGGAACTGGGTTTATTTTACAAATAAAAATAATAATAATACCATCCTATTATTGTCCTACTGCCGGGAAAATGCCTTCTCTTATACATCTAAGGCACAGGCATTGATCACTATGCTTTCTCAAGGCAATTTCGCGATTTCAGGCTTATATTTAAACAAATATTATAAAGAGAAAGAAAAGTTTTTTTTTTGCTATTGATAAACTCAAAAACACCTTATCAGATTAAAAAAAAATATTCTACCTGTGGAAAGCTACCTTATCAGCGAGTAACATCGGTCATCGGTTTTCATTTTTTTTTTAAATGCAGTCGCGTGCTTAACCTAGTTAAGTCCAAGTTTCCTCACGACATTTTCCTTTACCGAGACCAGTGATATTCATAATAAATGTAAGAAGTACATATGAATTTAAAAAAAAAACACACTGGTACTTGGTATTGTACAAGTTACATACAAATAGAGGAAAGAAATAACAACGTACCTATCCATTTAACTAATTAAGTGGGGCAAGTGGGTTTCGAGGCCACGCACCGTCCGCAGAGAAATCCCACGGACCTCTAATAACTGGCTTCCCTAATAAGCTAAGAGGTTGTCTTACTCGTATAAAAATGCAATCGACGGAGCGAAGGCCCGGCGACGTCGTTCAAACTTTTCAAATTTTCCACCAGCCCGACGGTATTAATTTTAAATTAGAGCCAGAGACGTAAATTGTCTCCACATGTGAACGACTCGCGTTAATTAAAGTTTACTTTATTATTTCATGGTTTATTCTAATGTACCTACATTAGAATGAGAAGATTTAAACTTTTTCATGTCTCCATACATCAAATTTTTGGTCCTTTTATTCGCATTGCATCTACTTGATAAGTTAATGAGCTCTTAGCGTTTTGATTTTTACAAAAGCATTATTACTTAGCCATCTGTTAATGTAGAGAAACAAAGATTTAATTTCGATAATGGAGTATTATTTTGCTGTAGTATCCCCACTGTTAGGCACGCGCTCACTTAGGTCGAGCACACACAGTCGACTGCCACTTAACATGATCAGGTCGTGACTGAATTACGAGCCGTATGGTTCATAATATCGGTCCCGCGAACGGTTCACACGACTGACCGTATGATTTTTCGTGATCACAGAGTGGAGTGTTAGGGGCGAGTGTGCGCTAAGCCTTAGTGTCACGACGTGATTAATTTCTAAACCTCCTGACGCCTTAACTACCTTCGTAATAACTAAACTAGACACGAACCCAAGCCCAATGAATAAATTAAATACTAATTTCTTGACATACTTTGTTTGAAGCGGATTGCCTTGCGAGTAATTACGGTTATATTTTTATTAAGGTTCTGTACCTAAAGTGAAAGTAACATTTCATCAAAAATTTAAGCCGGAGTATTTTCATTAATTTTTGGTGCTTTGTTCCAAGTTAAGTCTGAAATGTTGTTTATCATCTTATCTGTTATTCTGCGAAGACGATGTATTAAGGTCAAACATTTTGATTTTTCGACTTCGTCAAATTGATTTGAATTCTGAAGGTCAGTTCTGCTAATTAAAAACGTTCAAAATCTAATCGTAATCTCATCTCAGCGAAAATCATCGTCAAATAATGTAAGTAAATTAGAGGTATTTTCTACAGATTGCGATGGTTTCTAAGAGTAAGGCCTCCCTTAATTAGGCATGTATAATATTATGCTGTAGGCTTTATTTATTATGATGTTAAGAAATCAAAGAATTCTTTTTGCAAGAAAACAAACAGGTAGAAACACACACTTTTTGTTTTTTCATCTTGTCTCTAATATTATATTATTATTATTTTATTATTGTTTTATCTGTTTTAAGATTACGAGTAGGTACTATCTTTAATTTAAGAATTTGTTGTAACAAAAAATTGTAAACGGAGCGAAGGAGCCTGGAACTCACGACACAGGGAATCCTAGTGTGAGTTTCAGGAATCTATGCATTAACTGTATTTTCTTGAACCAATAAATTATTCTTATTCTTATTCTTATTCATTTTATGTCATGAGTACCTGTTATTTGCATGGTTACTGTAGTGCCGATTTTCACTGTTAGATTATTTGAATACTCAATACTCAATCTCTGTATTGCTTTTCCAAAATGAATGCTTAGGTGGTAACTTATATAGTTGAGATTATTATGGATACTGTAGATCACAGCACAAGGGTAGGAGAGAGGAAGCCCCGTTTAAAGAGATCATTGTATGTGTGCTTATTATAAATAAATAAGTACTAATTACTCACTAGAATATACCTAAAGAACCCCATACTTCAGCAAGCTTAAACATACAGCGCTAAAATTCTTCGTATTTTAAAAATATAGACATAATTACACACGTAACACCGGTATCGATCTAAATTGTTTATTTTTTACAACGCCAGTTGAAACTAGTAATTATTGTTGGAGTGATTAGAGGTGAGAGCAGCTGATCGTCCGCGGCACGCAACGGTAGCGGGTTCGACGCCCGGCCCGCTCCCACGAAGGGCGTTCGATCAAACTACCTCCAGTAAAAATTGTAATGTAAACAACCCCGTCTTCGTAAAGAAAAATTAACGAAGAGTAAATTGGCCGTGATTATTGGAATAACAGAGTGCCGTGTTGGCTCAAGGCTTGTTTGAATCATTTAATTTTGAAGAAAATGTTTGAAAGCCGTACTAAAATTGACATGTTTTGTGTTTGGGTACGGTCAAACAAGCCATTTGTATTACAGACAACAATAATTATATTTCTGCTACATTGCCATTCATTATTATTTTATGTTTTCTTTTTAAGCTTGTGGTGTCTAATAATATTGAAACCTATTTAAATTGTTTCAAGATTGACACACTCGAAACATTGTTTAAGAGTAGTTGAAAGTTAACTGCTTGTATGCCAAATAGCCTTTTCAATTTAAATATATTTTCTAAGTTTATCTCGTAATCAGTGCTCGTGCCTTCTCTTTACAAGAAGAGCCCTTTACCCTTTTTTTTTGTGTGGTAAAAATCATCAAATGAGTCCTTCCGAAGGGACTGTCAGACTTTTACTGACTAAAAAACCACCCTGTTCCTTCAGTTGCTCTTTGCGTTCCGGGGCCACGATATCCTGTACAAACGTCCCGCGACCCCGGCAGGCGTTTGTCCCTATTGGGGCCTCCCTGTAGAGGCACAATAATAGGCTGATATTATTATTAGTCACATACGGTATAAGTAAAGTTGCAAGTACAGATTCAATTATCCTTTCAAACAACAGATAGCTAGACACTATAATTGATACCAGGCCAACGCTGAAAAACCTTTCGGGTAACGTTACGGACTCCTACAAAAGGTACACAGAACTAGCGTGACGTGCACAGTGCAAACGACCCCTTACTTCGCGTGCCACAACGGCTTTGAGGCCGATTGAATTAGATAGACAATAGACACTATTCATCAATCAAAACGTCCAAGAGTTTTAATTGTCGAAAGTGAATTGTTTATGATCGAGTACCTACTAAAACGTCTCACGGTAAACTCGTTAAGAATCGACAAAAGGTTGAAGATCTCAGTAGCACCTGTCTGGTGCACTACATCGAGATCAGAGGGACGGACCTCGCCCGCAGCAGCCCTTTGTGGAAAGATTCCCGGAGCGAGTGAGAGCGCACTTTGATGTCGAGCCCGCCAGGTAATTTGGAAAAACGTTATTTAATTAACTTTCGACAAGTCGGCGTAATCGTGTTACAAAGCCGCCGGTGAACGGTCAAGTCTTTGAGCTACCGGCCAGCGGCTGTTCCACCCCGACTTGATTTTTACGCCAAACATACCGACCATAAAGGCGCTGTCATTTTCAGGTGTTTTCCAATTAACATCGCGCCTTTGACCACGTCCGCACAAAGTAATAACAACTACAGCCTTTGTTATTACCCGTGTAGTTTTATTAAAGGGTGGCGGTGTAATAGAGACGCGCTTTTGAATAATACGAGAGCGGAATTAATTCAATTTATAGGCTCGCAAAAAGCGGACACGTTGTTTACACATTTTTTAACATGCCTTGCGCGTTTGACGTGTGAGTTGTTTCTAACCAACATTGGCTTTAGAGTTTGAAGAGGCGTTGCGCGGTCGAGTGTTTACTAGCGTGGCCAGAAATTGTTAGTTCATTAACAAGGCTGGACAATAGTTTTATGAGTTGCTGAAATAAGTTTGGGGGTGTTTAAACTTCGAAATTGGTTAGCGGTGCATTTTGTGTGAGCGCCGTAGCCCGTAAGCAAGTCCGGGGCGAGACGAGCCGGCGCCCGCGGCCACCGGACGACGCTCCGCTCTACGGGATAATTAACTGTGCGAACTATCCTCTTGTCCGAGAAGTACTGCAATTAGAAATTTGCTTTAAAACGCTAATAAATATCATTAACATTTTCAGCCTAACTGCTACGGCGTTGTACCGTTTGTCTATAACATACCTAATTTAATTTGATATACGAGTAGAAGCTTGGAGTTTTTAATCAATGGAGTGCTCAAACACAATATTCCAGAGAAAAAGAAATAAGAAAGCCAAGGTCAAAGTAATGTGGGAGCTACGCCGTAGCTGCGTAGCACCGTAGCCGCGTAGGGGTTACGAAATAACAAATTGGCAAATCGTCTTTGATTTTTTTTGGCAGTAGTTTAATTGTGTCCTTTTTGCGCATTAGCACTTCATTTGTTCACAATGCCGTAAGCAAGTTTTTAAAATGTTGTCCGAAGTGCGTTCCGTGCGAGTAACCACATCATACAAACAAAGGCGCTCTTTGCATGTTGCTCATTGAACTGATTAATTGTATTTCTTCGCCACATTATTTGCGGAGTTTGTATGTCTAATAATTTCAATTATTACTGTTAAATGTTAGTATTTGAGGTTTTCACGTTGCAAATGATAATGAAAAAATAAATAAAAATAATGTAAGATTTCGTCTTATACTATGTGAGTTTCTGCTGATATACAGTGTTTTCTTTTTTCAAAGTTATGTGTTGAAATTAAATAGTGTGAACTATATTATTATAATTGTTGGTAAGCCAAATAAATAAAATAAAATATAACTTTTAAGGCCTTATTATAAATAAAAGTTTTTGCTTTAAAACAGGTTTAAACGATTGAGCCAATTTTTTTAGTACAAACTTTATCTTTATCGAAATAAAGTTCGAAATTTAAAAACTGGCTCGAAGGTTTGAACCTGATTTAAGTAAAGACTTTGTTTTAAAATAAGGCCTTAGAAGTTTTTTTTTTTAATTAATTCATTTATTTATCATGTCTTTTTTAACATCAATGTGCAGCATTTATTTATTCATTTACTAGCTTTTGCCCGCGACTACGTTCGCGTGGAACTTGTTTATATCGTACTTATATACAAACTTCCACCCCCCTTTTCACCGCCTTAGGGGGTGATTTCCGGGATAAAAACTATTCCATGTCCTCCCCGGGTCTCAAACTATCTCCATGCCAAACTTCATCAAAATCGATTCAGCGGTTTAAGCGTGAAGAGGTAACAGACAGATGGACAGACACACTTTCGCATTTGTAATATTAGTATGGATTATTTATCATGTCTTTTTTGACATCAATGTGCAAAATTTCCCGGAAAACATTTACAATAGACCCGTGTATTGGAGTAATTATGACCGCCTCACCGCCGCCCGCGCCGCTCTTCCACCTAATCCGCTCGCACTGAGTGGTCGTGTCGTGAGTGCAAATGGTTTCCGGCGCAGCCCTCGCCTCCATCCCTCTGTTTCGTTTATGATTCGTGAATTTTTAACACGTCTGAGAGGACCGACTTTGCAGCGTTGCTTTAAAAATATTGGTATTGGCTTTTAGAAATGTGGTATGTAAAATGTTTTTGATTAGTCTTGTTTTGTCTGTGGTTAAGAAGCCTAGGTTTTTTTTTGGGAATGGTTTTTAAGGGTTGATTTTGATTAGGGGGATATGTAGCTAAGTAGATATTGCTATAGCCTCTGGGCTACTCGGCTATAGATATAAAAGCCAAGCATATATCTGTACTTATGCACCTACTATGTTATGTCTTTGTATCACCCTAAGGTAAACTGGTAGAAAATGCCAAAAGCATTAAGTCCGCCTTTGTACAATATATTGTTTTTTACATGTGGATAAAGTTTAAATAAATATATAGTTTACAAATTTATCATTTGTTTTTCTGAAATATAAAAACTGCCTCGTTGGTATAGTGGTCGCAAGCGCGACTGCTGTGCATGAGGTTTTGGATTCGATTCCCAGGTCTGGTAAAGTGTTATTGGGTTATTCCATCAGGAATTTCTTAGTAGCAGCCAGGATTTGTGCCCGGTTAATGGCAATAGGCTCGCCCCTGTTACATGGGATTTAAAAACATAACTGGCCAAATGTGGGTACACCTCTGTCTAACCTTTCAGGGATTGCAGGCATCATGTTATGAGATTTTTACAGATAGCACTGCTGAAACGCTCCAATCTAACCGGATGCAGCTGAATACCAGTATTTTACATGGAGCGACTGCCTATCTGACCACCACAACCCAGTAACTGGGTATAAATACGATACCCCTTGGTCTGACTGGTTGTCAGACTCGAGCTTCTAACATCTCGTAAAGACTGTCAAATATCAACGTACGACAGCCGGAACAATCCGAGGCACGGAACGCTGTCAGTGATGTTTAAAATGAACTTAGAAAATACATATGAAAACGTCACAAAATCTATAGGAATAAAAAAAACCAGCTGATTCTACCATGTCTGTTTTACCACGTAACATGACAAAGTACACATGTAGCTTACTATTACAAACGTAGTACACTATCCACTACGTGCCGCCACTTTACGAGCTATGTTACTTTTATCTCTCCGCCTCAGTTACTGCAATAGACAATAGCAAATTACCTAGTTACACGACAAACGACTCTTTAATTAAACCGTTACCGTCTAAAATTGCATTTTATCACACTTTTTTTTCAAACATGTAAATAGGTGAAACTGTGTTACTGTCCTTGCATTACACGGGCGCATCTTGTGTAGCTTATGACATTGTTATTAGGTATGAATTGCAATGATTGTAAATGTTAACAAACAGCTATAGGTACGTTACTGGAATAGTTGCTGGCCGATAACGATGATATGGTTCATAGGAAAATGTTAAGAAAGTATTATGAAATTGGGCTTGGTACAGGTGTACCCATTAGTACACCCACGATTCGCCAGTTATGTTTAAGTCCCATGTAATAGGGGGCGAGATTTTAATTAAATTACTTTGTTTTTATTTAAGGTAGTTTTGTGTGGAGAAGAATGGGTAAGAAACTCCATAGGTACTCTTTGTCATCACTCACATTCGATGAAGGAAAATATCGTGAAGAAAATCCACCTTATTAAGTCTGAAATCGCCAATCAAAATCGAAAGGAAGCCTTTGCTCTGCAGTCGGACAATAATAGGCTATAGTATATTTATGGCAAATGTCCATTCATTACAAATAGTTTACATTTACAGGTCAATATTACTGAAAACAACAACATACTCACCGCTACAGGCACCTACTTACGTAACTAATATTACCAAACAACAATATTCCCCAATTACGTCACCAAATTAACGGAAGTAGGTACTTACAGAACTGGAAATACCGATTTCTGAATACTCCATTCAATTGGCAATTCACCGCGGTGTCAATCAACCCGCCCCCCCCGGCAGACAATAATTAACGCAATTAATTAAGCTTAGGAAATACCTTAATTAATGATCACGCTAGTCACGATATGTAAGTGTTTGCCGGCAAAGGTCAAGCGTGAACCCGCCCACGAGTTAAACCTTCAAAGGTTTATTAAAGAATGTAGAGGCGCGGCACTCTGATCGATTCTGGTAATCGATTTATAGTCGATTAATTTAATCATTGTTGATTCGGAAAGTTTTCATTCTTTTAAATTAATCGGTTTTATTGGATATTTATGAGGTATTTATTTGGTTTTACTTGTGTCGGTATATTAATATTCTTTTTAATTGATTTACCTTTGAATGGGTTCGTTTAATGGATTTGCGTGTTTTGTGTTTCTTTGTAAACTTTAGCCTGTGTATGTGATTTAACATGAACTGACCTACTCAAACCATTTCAGAGGCCCTTGAGGCGGTTTAGAAACTCTGGCACTAGGGTGTATAGGGTCGTAAGACCTTACTGCCCACACGATAAAGAAAGAACTTAAAGGAAAAATCAATATTAAATTAGACGGTGATATGTGACTGACTTCCAAAAACCTTTTGTAGAAACTAGGTTGTCAAACATAAAATAGTCTAAAATCTCTAAAATATAGACTTCATTACATACCTCCTCATAGTCTTTGTGCGAGTGTTGTGGCGCTTGCGCGCGCGCAGCCGGGGCTCATTCGCGCGAGCGGCGCGGGCGCCCCACTTTGTTCTTGCGCATGGGCGCGCCGGGCGCCCCCGTCGCGTTTGCGCTCTTCATCAGCTTCTGCCAGTCTTGCTCGCATACTAGTGAGCCCGCAAGCATGTAATACCTGGACACGGAGATATTGGAATTGATGAGCAGATCTTGTAGAGCATCTTTTAATCTAAAGCTCTTTAATAAGCAGTGCTACGCCATCGTTGGAAGGGGCAACTAAAGTCAAAAATAAATAAATTTGACTCTGGCTTTCACTTTCACGTCAGGCGGCTAAGAGAATTATTTTGCTATGAAGTATGTTATAGTGAAAGAATGATAAATAATGTCTTAGAATCAGAAGCGAGGCGGTTTAGAAACTCTGACACTAGGGTGTGTGGGGCCGTAAGACCTTACTACCCACACGTTATGAAGAATATAAATAATACTGGCCTATCGCCCTGCATGAGGTGTGATCCGCATTTGGAGCACGCGAAGCACTTTATATGGAACACGTGGAGCGGCTGCTGTGGTGCGTTCGTCCTCATCACGAACTCGCTAGCGGGGATGGCCTGCCCGCACGCTGCGCAGGCGCCGCCTGAACCGAACATTCTGGAACAAGACAGCCTTATTTCAATTTGTTGAAGCTCTAATACCCCGGGCCCAGGGGATGGGCAACAGCCCAGCGAAGACCAAACTATTTTGACCTCCTTTAAAGGGAAAAACATGCTTCTAAGGTCGAGTACTACAAACAGTTTAGACTGGAACAGTTAGAAAAGCCTTTATCTCCTTTTCATTAAAGACTAAATAAGAAATTAATGAGTTAACTTTTACAAATCACAAATACGAACAAATTAAAATAGCCTTAATCAAACAAAAAAGCAATTTGAAACCTACTTTTCTAGTTGCTAATTAAAACGCGAACTAATTACTAGTATTGAAATATTCTCTAATGAAGTTGGAGTATTTTAAACGGACTGCTTCTACAGAATGTTCAAATTGAAGATTAAAATGATCGACATCCGAGTTACTAAGAGCTAACAATTTTAACAAGCTAGCTTCAATCCGTTAAAATGCCACGATTATTGCTCGTTAAGCTTTGATAAATGGATAATAAAGTAACGACGTTGACTATAAATCATTCAAATATACATGCTTATTTGTACTGGTGTTTGAACACTAAATTATTGGGGATATTTATAAAATTATTGCTAGTACCACGCCAGAAGCTTTGCTCGGAATTGAGAGCAGCAGACGACCTATCGGCTCGTTACTGGTAGCAAACTGATCTTGGCAAATATTTCGTTTTACATGCAACAAAATGTGTGATACAAATGTTAGACATTTTTTAATTTTACGCAGTTACATTAACCCATTGTTACCGTACATTTTTCTGAATAAAAAGGCTTTGTGCTATTTCAAGCCATAATCTTTTCTATGTGCTAAATTTCATTCAAATCCGTTCAGCCGTTTTCGTGTGATTGAGTAACAAATATTCATCCATTCAAACATTCGCATTTATAATTGTATTAAGATTTTGAATATTTGCTGTGATGACCCTGTATTTAAGGCCAGTTCGCCTCTCATGCATGAGGTTGCAAGTTCGATTTTTGGAAGTAACAATACGACTTTTCCAATATGTACTTTATAAGTTTATCTTGGACATTACTGATATCAGAGAAGAAAAACATCATGAGAAAATCTGGACTTATTCCTGGTGATCAATGCTTGTGCCTTCTCTGTATGAGAAGAGGCCTTTACCCTGCGGCGGTACAATAATAACCTGGTTTTATTATTGTCATACCTAAACTATAATATTTCAATGACACAGTAAACATTACTGAAAACAAATTCTAAGAGACACAGACTTAACAGAGCTTTTTCAAAGAAGAATGTTTGAAAAAGCTCTGTTTAAAATAAGCAGAAAATTGTGAGATAAAGTTCCTGTTTTCAGAACAAATAGGTGGTTTACGTAAACCCTTTCACTAGAAGAGACGTTTAAGACCACCCCTGCAGTATGTTTTTAAAGAAACAATTTATCAATCATCATTTCACAGCAATAAAGCTCTATTTCTCCTTTTCCATTGCTTTATTATTAAATCAATCATTCGTTCCGTAGTGATTTAGCGTATAATTAATAAGGCTTTTCAAGCTGCCATATTGAATGTTTTATAGCCAATAAAACGTGTGAACACAGGCGATAAGATAAACTTTATAATATCTTTGATGAGTGTCATCGTCATGTTTATAATTCGCGATAAAATTTAATGGCCACGGTTTTGGATCATATTTTCGTTTTATTGGTTTAAATGGGAATGCTTAATGATGGTGTTGAAGGAAAAACTAGCGGGTTTTACTTGCTTATCAAACTAGTGACGTCACAAGATTTTACTTATTTTGTTTTTTTTTTCGATACTTACATTTGGTGTTAGCGTATTTAAGGAAGTGTTTCCTTGTGGGATCCATTGGTGGAGTTTCATTGGACACTGTGAATCTGGCTTTCAGACTATTTCTGGGTTTCGTTTTAAAATTAAACGTACAACGCGATCGGGGCATTCTTGTCCTTACCAAAGGCCCGTAGACCAACTGGTTGGACTTTATAGTTGGACCACGACCTCGCAAAAGTCCTGACGAACCTACAAAGACTTCGGACTCGCTTTTGACCCAAGACGAATATAACGAAGGGAGCAATTAAATGACGTTCTGCATCAGCAATGAACCTACAAGTCTACATGACAGACCTAACAACCTCGTTGCAGCTAAATAATTACAATCCGTATTTCATTTCAGTTAAGACGTCGCTTGCCAACTGTACAACAAAATAAATCTATTATTATTTAGCTTGTTAACTACCATGATTCCGCATAAAGTTTCTAAAATACCTACGCTGTCCGCTTCACTGACTCAAGTCCGCAACTTGTAAATCTTAAAGGAAACCACGGTTTAAGTTAATGACATGTGTCCACCCAAAATCGCGTCCCACAGTGAGAACGCTGCGACTGTGGCGGTTTAATAGCGGCATTTAATACTTAATGAGTCATTACTGCAATCGCTATTAGCGTCGCCGGCGAGCCCGTATTATTTACAACCGGCCTGAATATTAATAAATCGCAATAACAATCCGGCCGAAAGCAATCAAAATTTAATTACCTGCTCTTCTTAACGTTATTCGTTCTGAAATGATTCAACGCCGAACATTGGCAATGGGTTAAAGATAAATTTGAAAGTCTTAAAAGATAAATTCGCCTCAATCACTCGGAGCAAATAGGATTTCGTTTCATTTACTCCGGTAAGAGCGTTTTCAATTAAGGAGCGCCCGACAAACAGTATCGGCGTATGAAGGTAAAATTAATTAAACCGAGCCAAGACAAACATGTACGAATCTATTTGTGTTGGACGCTCGCGGAGCCGAGTGTACGGGAAGATGTGCGGATTATACCCGGGAAAAATACGGGAAACATCACAACACTTATATACATATGTAGACTCGGAACCGAACTGTACATAAAGCAAAAATATAAGCCGAAAGCAAGGTTGACAGACCTATAAATCTTGTACGTTAACCAAAGTGGGTCGAGATCTATGAATACCTAAATAAATCTGCTCTTTTATAAACTACTCAATTGTAAGCACTTAATTTGGACGAAAGATATATTATATTATGTTGTGATTCGCTATTGAAAGCCGGCAGAGCCGTACATTATAATTAATTAAGAAAATTAATATGTTTAATATTTCCTTACGAATCTTTTGAACATTGTACATACATCGCACATCAATTCTCGGAACGGACTTAATTAAAACGAGGACATTAACACACGCGAAGTTGTTTTATTTATTCGACCGTGTGACTTTAACAAGTTTAGTTTGGGTTTGAACATTTCAAACAGATAAAGGACCCGTTTAGTTGGATACCTCTCATCGTGATTTGTAATTTTATTAACGCTGCTGTAGTTGAAAGTTGTTAAGAATATCTATTCGTAAACTTTAAGGTTTCCTTTCATACTCATATTAATTAAGGAGTGTGTGTGTTTAGCGTGAGTTTAATAAATACGAAAGTTTCGCTCCGTATACAGGGTACAGGTGGTAGCGGTGCCTATTCGAAGTTTATTTGCCTTCGTTACTTGTAAAATTGAATACGTCGCCGTGAATCCTCATTAATTTAAGATGTAGACTGTATCTTGACATGTTATTTTATTCATTAAGGGAGCGTCTTGAGTCTCACGGTTGTGTACGTGTCGACTTTGGATTGTTGTAAGGAACATAATTTAAAACCTCTCGACAAGATCATTAGAGCGAGGGTGTGGAAGATCGCGAGAGGGCGCTGTTAACGTTTCTAAAAATATAATTTTAAATAATAATAACATGACGTGAACCTCGTGAAGGTCTAGAAAGATAAACAGATCCTGGTCTTGACTTGGCCCGTGAGATTGTCGACATGTGGGATGTAGACGCAGCGTCCATTTATAGCCAGGCAATTTGGCTTAATAGCCAAGTGCCCCGACCAACACCTAAGGAGGCTCTAGTTAGTCGGCTGGATCAGGCTTAATTCAAAAAGCAGTACTTCTGGACTTGGCTCGCAATGTTAGGAGTTTTCCCTCTTTGGAGCTCTGACCATCGATGGCTTGGACCCTGTTCTCGATACATTTTTATAGAAATATTTAAAAATTAATGAATAAATTAAAATAAAAACACCAGCCTATTGCTATCCTACTGTAGAGCAAAGGTCTCTTCTCATACAGAAAAGGCACGAGCATTGATCACCAAACTTGCTCCAGGCTGATTGGTGAATACCTCACGAGGTTTTCCTTCACCAATGTCATTGATGTCCAAGATAAGCTAGAAAAAAAAGTACTTAAATTAATTTCAAATTCACTTTGGTACTTGCCCTGTATCGAACTTACAATATCATTTATGAGAGCCTTCATTTAGATGGCTCAGTGTAACCACCACGATACGCATGAAAAATACATATAATTATCAGTGGATTTTCCTAGAAACTATTCGTACCTACTTACCGATAACTTAATTACTATTATTACATGAGTCATTAGTTACGTTGCTGCAACGATATAGGTATGTTACGACACGGTTCGACGCATATATGTTTAATTAAATATCAGATTTTTCATCTTTCCTTCCTCTTGGCCGTCCTTGTTTGGGAATAGAAATAATGTGTCATGTTATTTTAAAGTATTCTACCTATTCACAGAATAAGTTTTTATGTAGGAATGACATAAAATTTGCTAATTTTATAATACAGCATATGGTTTGTAGAACAATACAAGTTACTGAAAAGAAAAAGAAAGAGAACTCTTTCAGAGTTTCTTTCTTTCTTTTGCTTTTCAACCTACTTCAAAATGGAGGAGGCTCGGCGGTATGTTTTTTTTTGTATGTATGTTACCCGATTACTCCGCCATTTATGAATTGATTCGGATGATTTTTTTTTTGTTTGAAAGAGTAAGTATACTTCCGAATTGGTCCCATAGAAATATTGTCATTGAATAAAACGTGTGGGGTAACCTACCAACCTAGTTTACCTGGGTATTTCTCCTGTATCGAGGGTGCATTTACAAAAATATAAAATCACATACGCAATCATCCAGACCCGAAACTACTACCTGTAAGGTATACAAATATTTGTGCGAACGAATGGAATCGAACCCGAAAACGTGAAATTTGAAACTAAAAATTACATGTCTATAGATACATTTTGACCGTAGTGTAGTGTATTTTAGAAAGGTACTGCTGATTTTATGTAAATAAAACCTTTTTTTTACCACATTGAGCGATTTTTGATAAGGGAAAATCTTATGGGTTCGCGTCACCGATATGTTCAAAGTGACTTGTTGCGCCAGACTGGCGACCGTATATATTCAATAATTTTTAGATTTCATTTTTTAGTTTTAGTATTTATTTTTAATTTGTTTTTAGACCTGGCTGTACGGCTGAAATGGATCTGAATATAATTTGGCACAGAGATAGATTATAATCTGGAAATATCTCCCTGAAAAATGTATGGTACCTGTAGAATAATACATATATGTATTAACTTTGACGCGGACGAAATCGCGGGCTGAAGCTGGTATATGTATATTTCTTTTTAAGTGCTGATTCTATAATAAATGCTTTTCAAATTCACAAGTACTTTCACTAATATATTAACTTTGGCGGACAAACTCGCGGCTAAAGCTAGTGTATGTATATTCCTTCATCAGAGATGATTCCATAATAAAAGCTTCTCACATCCATAAGTACTTTCACCCCTGAAGGATGCACAGTGAATTAAAAGTCGGCCTGTATAAGAATACGGGCCATGTCGGGGCTGGGGGGAGGGGGGCGCGATTGGCTCGAGACGAATGGCTCTCAATAGAGCCGAGATGCGTCCGGGCCGGGATAACTTGTTGCTTCACCGTGTTTGCTATCAGACTTAAGGAAAGGACCCTAGACATCTTTAAACGACGACGCCATTATGAGTATCAATGGGGATTATTAAATTTAGCGTCTCCTACTTCAATTTTTATTCGCTTTTGTTAACATGAAGTCTATAAATTTAAAATACGTTTGGAATTAAGTCAGTATTGTAGGGCTGATGTGCCAGCTGTGTTCAGTTATAGCTATGGTTACTACTCGGCTCCTGTGAGTAGTAGCGTGATGTTATATAGCCTATACTATTCTTAGTGAATCTGGCTATCACATACAAAAAAAAATCCTACCTTTACTCCCAGATATTATAGCGAAGCGAGTATGTATATCTAAATATATATAGCGAAAGATCACTCACTCACTCACCGCGAAATATCGAAAACCGCTTGACGTACAAAGATGAAATTTGGCAGGCAGGTAGATTATAGTTAGTAGACGTCCTCTAAGAAAGTTTCTTCCCAAAATTCATCCCCGAAGGGGACGAAACGGGGTTCCAAATTTTGCATATAGAGAAATCAACTTTAACGTGAACGATGTCGCGGGTAAAAGCTATATGTATAACATCACGCTACGACCTACGGGTGTGGAGCAATAAACAAAGACGTAACATGACGCGGGTGAAGTCGCGGGAAGAACTAGTATTAGTATAGATTAACATGCGTTAATTGGATTGCGACATTTCTGATAGTAATGTATGGAGGCTAGTTATGTCATATAAGTGTCGTTTAGAAATGAAATACTTTCAATATTAATTGCCTGTATGTGAAAGTTAAGAATAAACTTTCGCTTCTTAGTATAATGCCGCGGGCACAAATCGATCTGCGTAATGCATTTTCTTAATTCATTGGTTATTAGGGTTCTGTATCTCAGTCGGCAAAAACGGGACCTTTATAGGACCACTTGTAGCCAAATCGGAAAACTTAAAGGATCTTTAGGATTTCGTTGTCCGTCTGTTAAGACCCTTTTTCTAGGAACGCGTGGAGGTATCAAGCTGACATTATTACCAAATAGGTTCTCAGGATTGCTACCCCTTAGGAGCAGTAAAAAAAAATAAACTTCTAAGTAAACATAATCTACAGATAAGGTCATTTATAAAGCGTATTTTGACGCTCGCTAGGGAACCTATAGGGAACTTCTCGTTGACCTAGAATCATAAAATTTGGCAAGATGCAATGCCATGTAGCACATGTAAAGGAATAAATCCGAAAACCGTAAATTTAAAGTTACAAATTTTTTTTCGCGATTTTTTTTTTTGTATGTATTGTTGAATATTGTACGGTGGTACGGAACCCTTGGTGTGCGAATCCGACTTGCAGATGGCCGGTTTTGACATGTGATCTTAAAATAAATCTAAATCTCTTTTTAATTACAGCAAGACAGCAACAAGACAGAACTAATGGACCTCTTTGTGAAGGACCTCGTCCGAAGAAGTGCTATCACTACATTTTTTTTCTGTCGTAATGCATTGCTGGGCAATGCTGGGTTACGGTTTAAGGGGTATAGGCACCGGTGTAATTATAGGTACGGTCAATAAAAAAGATAAGAGAAAAATAGAAGAAGAGAAGACCAGGGTCGTCAGATATAGTTGAAGTTTTCTTAGAAACCGATTGATGTCTTCAATTGAAACTTAATTTGATTAACATAACATAAAATAACATAACATCACGCCTGTAATCCCCGAAGGGTTAGGCAGAGGTGTACCCATTAGTACACCCACATTTCGCCAGTTATGTTTTTAGTCCCATGTAATAGGGGGCGAGCCTATTGCCATCAACCGGGCACAAATCCAGACTCCGAGGCTGCTACTGAGAAATTCCTGATAGAAAAACCCAATAACATTTTGCCCGACCTGGGAATGGAACCCAAGACCTCATGCACAGCAGTCGCGCTTGCGACCACTACACCAACGAGGCAGTCAATTTGATTAATGAACTGTTTATTAGCTACTTTTTTAATTAAATCATATAAAAAAATACCCATCGTTTTGTCGGGTAACTTCAAGTATGTCTATTAAGGAATAGATTATGTATTTCTAAGTATTATGCTAATTTAGGAATCTTTAGTTAAGCTTGACACTTATCTCTTTTGTTTATGTATTTTTTATTTATTTATTCAATAACATACATACACACACACAGACACACACACACACACATATTGACACATTTTTTTTTAACTGTACATGAGACATTAAAACTTATGTAGGTATTATTAACGTTTATTGTTGTTTTCTTATTTGTATAATTAATGTAATGATTTACACGCCGTAAAGTAAAATGTAAATTAATCTCCTACTGTACTTATGGCAAATAAAATTCTGATTCTAATTCAAAACCAATCCAAATCTTCCTACACGATAATTAAGTCAAGAAACTAAATACGTCGATAGTATGATTGTGTGCTTAAGATCACAATGCATGCAGGGACTCCGGAGGCGGGACGCACCATCGTCTGTGTATCAAGTTAGCACGTCGTTAGAGAGACTCGTTAGCGGCGCGTGGCGACGACAAGCTAAGAATTTGCTAATGACACATGCTCGCGATAGGGTTGTCTATAACCAGTTATAAAACGCCGTCGTCATAGACTAATTAATGGAATTAAGATTTTGTATCAAGGAACTGCGTTAAGTGGTGGGAACATTGAGTTATTTTGTGTTGATATTGTAGCTATTTAAATGTGTTCTTAAAATAAAAACTGTCTTTGCCAACCTGAGATAAAAGCAAAATTGAAAAACAGAATATACTTAGTTGGGAATATTTCAGAAATCATTTGCCAGCCTATTTTGATCTTAACTATATTTCATAATTATATGAAATAATAATAATTTAATTTCTAGCCTTTCATTCAAAAGAGTCACATATTTATATTAGGTAATATTATAAAGTTGAAGAGTTCGTTTGTTTCTTCCAAATAAATAAAAATTCCGTTTATAAAAATAATTTCACTAATAGGAAGTTATATTACATAAGCTATATTTTATTTACTATAGAAAAATTAGGGCCACGTTAGAAAATTCACGCAAACGAGTTCACGGTAAAAAACCAGTATGAATATAAAATGTACATAAGATCAGTTACATTTGGTAACCCTGTTGATATTCGCGGTCGCGCCGTCTAGGGCTCGCACGCGGATGAATCAAGCGGTTTGACAAATCGGATCGCTTTAATGAATATCATGTTTATTATTCCGAACGAGTCGCATACGATTGAGCTTAATGACAGAACATGGTGTCGTCTGCCTGCTTAGTGTTTAGGGGGATTTATTTACGTAGTAGTTTATGTTTATGCCTCGTTGGTCTAGTGGTAGACAAGCGTGACTGCTGAGCATGAGGTTTTGATTTCGATTTCCAGGTCGAGCAGTGTTATTGTGTTTTTCCATCAGGAATTTGTCAGTTGCAGTCTCGGAGTAGGGAAGAGCATCTACGTCTGTAATCCCCGAACGGTTAGGCAGAGGTGTACCCATAAGTACTTGTACCCACATCTCGCCAGTTATGTTTAAGTTCCATGTAATAGAAGCGAGCCTATTGCTATCAACCGAGCAGAAAACTAGACTCCGTGGCTGCTACTGAGAAATTACTGATGAAAAAATCCAATAACACTGCTCGACCTGGGAATCTGACCCAAGACCTCATGCTCAGCAGACCACTAGACCAACGAGGCAATCTTACTATTGGTTGTTTATGAAATGAGGTTCAAAAATAATTATACACGAAAAAAAAATTGAATAAAACAGTGTATTCCTTTCATAAAACATATTTAGTGTCAATAAATTTAATATTAATGTGACAGATTGTAAGTATAAAATATATCTGCTCAAACAAAATTGTTTTCTATATACTTCCAGCGAAATTTTATTTTGAATTACGTTCGTTAACCGTGAGGCAATCTCGTATTCAAATTGACATAGTAAAACAACAGAGGCTCCGGACCAAGTTCCATAAACTCGTTTCAAACTCCCTTCTACACATTCTATCGGCGATTTTTAATTAAGTCCCTAGCGAGCGGCAAGCGAGCAAAGTAACACCATCAATTCATTATCCTAAACTCTGGCTCGATTGTTCCTCGCTCGCTACTTACGCAAACTTTCATTTTAATCAAGCGTTTAATTAAAAATTATCCGAGAAAAACAAAATAAGCCCGTTAGGGGGCGGTCTGAACTAATTAAGGCGCATGCGATGAGCCGACCGACAGCGGCTGAGGTGAGCGGCCTTTCATTATACGCCTTGTTCTACTCCAGTGGCCGGCGCTTAGCGAAACTATTACTACAACTAGCGAGCAAAAACCTAACAAGTGTTAGGGGCGTAGTCCGTTGATTGTGCTTGTGGGCCACCTCGCTGTAATGACGGCGTAATTATTAGCGACGCGTCCCACCGCTCGCAAAGCATGTATTATTAAAACACCCGAGAGGTGCCGTCCATTAGTTTAAAGCGCTTTATTGTACTCCAGTGATCGCTGTTTAACGAGACTATCCTGCAATTATGTTAACGAGAAACAATTAAATCTCGCTAATGAGTTGCACCAGTTTTTGTAAAGGGTTATCTCACAAAAGATTTCAACTTTTAAGCCGTATTCTAAAAGCTCCACTATGAAATATAACGATATAAATAAGCGTATAACAAAAACGGTATAGCAAACTTTTCTAATTACTGTTAATACCAATATCAATTAACTTGCGCTAAGAATTAATTATCTCGGTATTACGGTCCCTCATTTATTACTAAACTTTCACTAATCAATCTTCCAAAGTAGCCAACATCGCTATAACATAATTTTATAAAATTACCACTACCTATATTATATTTTCTTAATGAGAAACGGTAATATAATAAATTAAAAAGGATAGAATAATATTATAATTATTACCACATTTATTTTATCGTTTCAGACGATTATTATTCTTGGAGTTGAAATATACTAATGTGCTAGTAGCTAGACGATAAAATGTTTAATGTTAACTTACTACAGTTGCTACTAACAATAGGAGTAGTGTGTGTAGTTTTGTACACTGTTTAAAAATGATTGAATCATAACAGTTTACTAAATATTTTGTTAAAACACTGCCCTGCATTACGACAGTCTACAAACCCGTAAGTTATCTTTTATCAATTAACCAAACAACATATTTTGACAGCTCAAATGTTATTTCGCGCATTAATTTAGTCAAAGGTGTACGAGGATTGACGTGAAGCATTAATTATGTCAATTATCGGTGTCACGCATAAATAATAATTTATAAGTGGCAACATTTGTCAAAAGCCGCACACGATGAGCTAATCGACTATCACCGCTAATTGCGCGCACCCCGTCGGGGGCGCCCCCCCGCCCACCGCGCTCCCCCTACCCTAACTAATTAGATAAGTTTGCAACTCCACTGTACTTCTGGTGCTCCACTCCGCCGGTAAGCATCAATCTTTTTAATTAAACATTTTTGACACCGCAACGATTAGCCATCGAACCCATTTCTATGCTAATATTGTGAATAGTTTTAATTTAAATGCAAAACGAGGAGCGAATATGGCCACAACTTTACACCTACGTGCTTGCAGCATTGTTATAGGGGTTCTCAACTGTTCTTATGATGCATTCAAGAGTTTAAATAAAATTATTTTTTGAAAACAAACAAACATAATTACCTTTACGAATAAATATATCTATAAAAACAGCATAAAAAGCCTCATACACCTTGCGGTTCGTTCGGGGAAACACAACACATTATAGTTTTAAAAGCATATAAATCCCGGCCGTTAAGGTCGAATAAACTGTACTTAATGGAATCACGAACCAATCTCAGATTTATAGTTAATTGATGACTTTATGTTCAAAATTTACGCAATAAAGGGACACAATTTGAATAAAAACATCGTAATGTCCCATACGCACCGGCCATCAAAAGAAATAGATATAACTGTGAACTCGTTGCGAGGAAATCTTTCAATTAAGATATATCATAACCAGTCCATCAATAGAAAAGACATTATGCAAATATTGTACTCCGAGCGCAGAATTCATATACAAAATAGGTTGTTATCATAATTAATTGGTTTTTGACTCGATTCCCGTGCCCATAATACGTGTTTTAATCAACCCATTTGTAAGCAACAAAAATTAAATAGACGAATCAATTTCGTTAATAGTCCAACAGTCAGTATCGATCGACGTTAAAACGAATAGATTCTTATAACTCCCGCCTGATCAAATATTACTTTTTGTGTAAACAAATTTATTAGAATCAATCGGATTTACGTCACATTGATCATAATCAATTTCGTAAACAATTAATTTATGAGACAAGTGTAGATACTTGTTAATAAAACAAGGATCGACTCCATTATAGATGAGCGCGGAGCAATAAATCAGGACATACAATGGCACATTGTCTGTCGCTCAACCTGATTAAATAAATAAATAGGTGCCGATCTGAGACGCTTGCGCAGATCTTATCACACATCTTGGGACATTTATAGAAGCGAAAATGCCGAAACGACCTCTCTATATAAGATAATAAGGCTTTAAGTATCAGTGTATGAAATCGCATGTATCTAATCGTTGTCCGTGTTTGGCATGTGCGAAGCGATTCAGAGCTTTGTTGGTACTGTTTTTTGGTTGAAAGTTGAGTGGTAAGTATGTCTTGTTAGTTAGGACTCGAGACGGCCGAGATGGATGGCAGCTGGGAAGGCGAACTACGAAGGTTTGCACTTCATCTTTCATCGTTATATGCTTAGTGACGTGTAAGCTAGAAACATAAATTAAGTTTATCTAGAAACGACGACAAACCGCCTTATTAGGAAAAATAATTATTTCTTATTTAATTAAATGAAATGCCGGATTGTTATCTATTACTTTATATCTTAAAAAATCTGAGAATTATTTAAAAGCCAATCTTATCATGCAGACTTGGTCAAGGCTTACGATACTCATGCACAGACATAATTAAATATTTGACATCCTAAATTTTGACTACGAATGTAAAAAGGTTTAAAAATTTGGTGTTCTCCAAGGTTACATACTGGGTCCAATACTGTTTGTGACAGATACAATTCTTCTCAATAACTACTTAACGTTTCTGAAATAATTTTGTGACATTCGTACAATAAGTTAATAACTAAAGCTTTAAAAACTTTAGTAAAATTACTTATTATTCAAAAAGCATATAAGTCTACAGAAAACTACTAAAACAAGAACAGTAGGCCAAACTATGTTTATTTATTCGTAAATAAATGGCTGACTATGACCGGTACACTAAACAACCAATAATACAGCTTGGCATACTACATAAACTGTGTCAAAATATAAGCTAAGTTAGAGCGATAATTAAGTTGCGCGTTCACATTACACGCAACACATGACATTCACAATTTACATGCGATATTAATGAATGTCGACGCAAATTTTAACTGGTGTCCAGTAACGGTCGTTAGGGAGCTTTATTTAGGGTAAAAGGCCCAGTAATTGGCCCGGCCGGATGCAGCGCACAGGTGCTCCGTGCGTGCGCCCTCTCGCGGTGGCCACAGGAAATGAGAGCCAATTTGAATTTCTTCCGAAGCGAATCGATTAATTGGTGAGCTATTAAATCATTTTTCGGTTATAAATCCAAACGAATATATCGCGGTTATTTATTTTTTACATCACACCTGTGCCACTCAATGTAATGAAGAGTACATAAAATAACAACAAAAAAGCTAAGAGACAATGATTAACTTATGGTTTTTATTCTTTTGTAAAAAAGTTAATTAAATGAGCATCTAACAAAAAGGTTGAAGATGAAAAAGTCATAATATCCTGGTGCAACGATGATTTGAATGAAACAAATATTAAGTACAATGAAGGCGGCAAACAAAGGTACAAGTCGATGGAAGTTCGTTTCCCTCATAACTTTATGAAGGCACGTACTTCATATTTCACTCGATCTTGATTTGCCATCGCAAACAATTTGTAACGTAAAAGGGTAATTAGGAGTTTAACCTGCACGAAAATAAAGGAATTATTAGAAAACAATCCGGACAGAAAGGAGGGGGTGCAGGTGGTGAGGTGCGGGGGGGTGTTCGAAGGAAGGGTGTCTAATTAGGGAGTGGGGGCGAAGGTAATGAGCCACGATCGCCGCTCCGATATAACGAAGGCTATTTACGCGGTGGTCGCTCTGAAAATTGCGAGGTTTTGTTTTAAAAGCGGTTACCGTTTGAGTTTTGCGATTAAGGAGTTTAATTAGACAGTGTTGTTTACAACCTCATTACGGTAGGTAACGTCGGTGGGAAATAGCCTCGGATATCGGCCGATAATTTATGAAGTTGAAAAATGAGTTTCTTGCCGCTAAGTAGATTCTGTTGTAGATTATAACCAAACAATCCGGGCTTATGAATAAACATGAGCTCAATCTCCTTGTTTTTTTTTTTTGTCTAAATACTAAATGTGGACCTTATTACGTTCATTTTAAAGTTAATTGTTATTTGTTGGTGGGTAATAAACTTGACCTTCAATTGTTTTAGAAAATTACAACTGCCATTACCGTCAGTGGTTCGGTACCTACAAATATATTAGTTAGTGAGTTTGTGGGAGTGGGTTATTGAATTAATCTTGATGTGTTTTGTTTAACTGCATTTTAATGGTTATAGTATAGTATAGATTTTTTCCGAAACGAATGATTTGAACTCTGAAAAAATTGTCAAAATGACTGCCTCGTTGGTGTAATGGCGCAAAGCGCGACTGCTGAGCATGAGGTCTTGGGTTGGATTCCTAGGTCGGGCAAGGAGTTATTGGGTTTTTCCATCAGGAATTTCTCAGTAGCAGCCTCGAAGCCTGAATGTGTACCCAGTTGATGGCAATATGCTTGCCCCCTATTACATTTAAAAAATATATATATATTTTAAATAGAACACTAGCGAAATGTGGGTACATCACTGCCTAACCCTTTGGGTATTATAGGCGTGGCGTTGTGTAGTTCGTAATAATATTCAAATATATTTTAATATAAAAGAATTAAACAGGTTTGTTTATGGACGCTCCAACTAATTGACAATAAAAAAAGAAAAAAATAGTAACGACAGTCAATAATAGTATACTACACCTTTAGAGCCGATGGCTAAGTTAAAAAAACACCCCCTACGAGTAATTTATCAGCCCCATAAAGGTGTGCAATGTGTATTTTACATATTAGTAATTACTAGCTTGGACCCACTACTTTGTTTGCATAAATGTCTGTTACCATGGGGTTTAATATTTGCGCGTAATCTATGTTTTTTCTTAACGAAAACAAGTCTTAGTTACACCTTAAAAAATCAGCTACCTGTCAGTAAAAGTCCCGTCAAAATCGGTACAGCGGTTTCGGATATTAGCCCAAACAGACAGACTCATAGAAGAACATTTTTTTTTTTCGTGTGAACATTTGTGCGGACTTTCTAATTTATTTTGTAAATAACTGTTATTTTGACGTTACAAACAGACACTTCAATTTTATACATAAAAACTCACGCCTTTTGCCCATAGGAGTAGGCAGAAATCAAAGAACGCCACCTTTTTGTTTTTGTTTTTGCGGTGGAATTCCTCATGGACCTCCTCCGTCGTGGGGGTGACAGAGGAGCATACCGGACTCATAAAATCACGCATATAATCCCCGAAGGGTTAAGCATGACTCGGAAATGCCGGGAATCAGACTCTTACCGGCTAAAACCATTGCAACGCAGTGTTCCACCTCGGCCTATGGCCAGGAGTGCGGGATGCGCATAAGCATTCATCGGTCAAGATCCTCACATACTTTTTTCGCCTCGTCCACGTGCATTTATAAATTAACCGGACCCTAAGCATAGCTATCTTTTCTTACCTTCTTCAAGTAATCATCCCATTAATCCATACCAATATTATAAATGCGAAAGTGTCTGTCTGTCTGTTACTTCTTCACACTTAAACCGCCGAACCGATTTTAATGAAATTTAGCATGGAGGTAGTTTAAGACCCGAGGAAGGACATAGGATAGTTTTTATCCCGGAAATCACCCTCTACAGCGGTGAAAAGGGGGGTGGAAGTTTGTATGCAAGTACGATATAAATAAGTTCCACGCGGACGTAGTCGTTTTTTTAGCGAACACTTAGCTATGCGCTTTTGTACCTATGCGGTACGCGCGACATCTGATAGGTTAACTATAATTACCATTATAAACAGCATTCGTAACATTCCTACATAGTATTTTACACCTATGTACTAAAGCATCTCTATTAACGTTTATGCTAACTACCCATTGAAGAATTCATTACAAAACATGGAATTATTCAATTCATTTATTCACAAGTACTTTTGATTTACATTTTGTAAAAGAAACTACCAACTCTTAAGTAAGTATGGAGTACTTATTTATTACTTAGTAACATAACATAGCATCACGCCTGTAATCTGGAAGGGTTAGACAGAGGTGTACCTATTAGTATACCCACATTTCGCCAGTTAGGTTTAGGTCCCATGTAATAGGGGGCGAGCCTATTGCCATCAACCAGGCACAAAATCCAGACTACGAGGCTCCTACTGAGAAATTCGAATCCTGATGGAAAAATCCAATAACACTTTGCTAGGCCTGGGAATCGAAGCCTAGACATCATGCTCCGCAGTCGCGCTTTGCGACAACTAGACCAACAATGCATGGCCGTGCAAATTGGTTAATTTTGGGAAGGTAAGAGTACCTGCGTCGCGTGAGAGTGTGCTTTGGGTTGGGTAAGTGAGCGCCGTACGCTGAAGGGTTCCGTGGTATATTATATTCTGCATTTATCAGAATTGCCAAAAAAAAAGTGAAATGTGATTGACCAATTGACTGATATGTACAATGTACAATGTTACAATGTAGTGTAACATGTCTAAGTAAGTATTTTGTTTTTTGATTTTTCGTATAACAAATCTATAAATGTTCTATATCTAAAATTAGACTTTTCGCGAAAGGGTGAAGATTTTAGCATTCGCCACAGAACGAAGTCGGGAGCGAAAGCTAGTAACTAAAGCATAAAACATGAAGATGGTCATTAGCTGTCAAGAAATAATTACAGTTTCGTGGAATCCCGATGGAGTAAGCTTAGACGTTCTTTGATATAGGATACGCCGTTCACCAATTAAAGTAAGAAATATGTTCCAATTAAATAATGAACAATGTACACGTCACGAGGATAAAGCCAAAGAGAATAAGCAAGGACAATTCAAGGACTTTTTTTTTTTAGTCGCTATCTTAATTTAGCGACAATCAAAGTAAAAAAAAAATATATTATCAATAATATGTAAAGTATTTACCAACCTAATTAAAAAAAAGAAACTTAAACTAAATGCCATCAAAAAATTCTTCCGCATCGCCGTCAACTGGAAATATGCCCAAAAGACTTTAATAATTGTAAGTTAAAATTAAGACTTGACTTGACTGCCTCGTTGGTCTAGTGGTCGCAAGCGCGACTGCTGTGCATGAGGTCTTGGGTTCGATTCCCAGGTCGGGCAAAGTGTTATTGGGTTTTTCCATCAGGAATTTCTCAGTAGCAGCCTCGGAGTCTGGATTTGTGCCCGGTTGATGGCAATAGGCTCGCCCCCTATTACATGGGACTAAAAACATAACTGGCGAAATGTGGGTGTACTAATGGGTACACCTCTGCCTAACCCTTCGGGGATTACAGGCGTGATGTTATGTTATGTTATGTTAAAATTAAGAATCCTTTTCAGTAATGTCAATACCTATCTAATTAAAAATTCTAATGAGAAAGAGAAAAAAAAATGTTTGTAACAGATACAGTAAAAAAATTACTTAACCGATTTTTTAAATTCATTAGTGAGACATAGGCGTTATTTTTTTTAATGAGGGATCCGTAAGACAATTTGCATTATTACATAAATAAAAAAAAAAAACTAAATATATAGTAATAATTATTATTATAATTTAAAATGTCGTTCTAAAACGGTGTTGCACTTGGTGAGATCGGACGCGGCTGCGGCGAAAGCCGCGCGTCTCGGACGCGACACAAAAGAGACGTTTTTTCCCCGTAATAGACGTCCCGCCGACATCATTAACGTATCGACAAAGTTGGCCGCAGTTATTCGCTAATGTGACAACAACAGAGAAAGCCCGCCACAAATGAGGGACCATCTTTTCGGCTTAGGATTTGGACACACCGCGGGTTTCGGGATCGTAAATGTCGATGTCCAAATGAAATGTGTGTTGCAGTCGGGAATGTTTTTTTATTTTACCTACAGCTTGACTATTTTTATATAGTTTTTTATTGTTTTTGTGATAATCGTGTTAAGTAGAAATATTTTATTCTTAAAAAAAAAGAAAAAGATAAAAAAAATTAACAACTCAATTCAAATGCTGCACTTCGTACCAAGCCGATGAGCAACACTTAGCGATAAATTGATGTAGGCATGCCTAGCAGTAATTAAACAATTATTGTCTAATGAATGACTGTATCCTATATTTATAACTACATTAATCTCACAATTAATTACTTTACCGTCAGTAATAAATTAATTTCTAATTAGCAGAAAAATAAGGACTATCTTAATCTGCACGTAACGAACCGTTTAACCCCGAACAAAGGCAAAGTATCAAGAACGACCTCTACATAGTGCAGGTGTTTGTAATTATAATAGTAATTTAATTTAATTATGTATTAGCTGTTAGTGTTTGCGGCCGGTGTGCCCCTTGCCGCGGGGGTGTATTCTAATCGCGTGTTAGCGTGGCCCGTTTTTGCGCTAACGAACAGGTTGCGTTAAGGCGACGTAGACGGCGAATCGACGGGAATTTCGCCTCATTAAAAGTTGCGACCTGCGGAGGAGGCAATTTGGAGGCTCGCGACGACTTCGCCCGCTACTTATTAACGAGCCGACTTTACACTATCACTGTGACGCGAGTCGCGACGGACGTCTTCGGTTCGTCCCTTTATACGTATTTTATTTGTATCGCGTTAGTGGCGCACTATTATTATTAGCAGCATCCCTCGCGTGCTGCGGTCTCGCCCCACCTGCCCCACTCGAATTAGTAAACAAACGTCTTTACGAGCGGTTTTACGAGTCCCGCGATATTTCGGTCTCGCGCACGCCGGTTTACGACATAATGAATTTGTTGATGAACTAGGCATTAGAAAGTTTGGAAATAGACGCGTTAGTGACCGACGCATATCGGTTGCGCTACGGGCCGGTAGCTCCACACACGTGGTTTATGAACAATTAAATACGTGACACGAACGACGTTATTGCCACAAGGGCAACGGTTACGTTACTCGTAGCTTGCCGTCTCATTTTACCACGAACCGTGGAAAAATACAATTTTATGTACCAGAACATTCCTTGATTATAACCTAGAATAGTTACAAGACATAAACATGAATACAGTTCACTGGCAAAATTGATCATACGATTTTATGACCCAGACGAGAATCGTAATAAAATTACGCCAGAAATACAAATAATTACGTCGTTAAATTTTAAAATTTTCGGTATTAGTTGGTTACGTAATTTTTTTAATTATACGACATGCTTATTTAGAGAAGAAATTTAGGGCATGATGTAAAAAAGTCAGGCCTAATAGCTATGAGATAATAGTGGTAAAGTTAAGCAGTTTACTATTAAATTACAGACGCTCCAGCACATAATTAAGGCATCTTCAATAAAGTTAAGCATAAATTTACATATCGGTGCGAGCATACCTCCTGTTATTAATAAGTAAGTCGTAGTAAGTTAGTAGTGCAGAGAGCACGCGTCTCATAGTTATGGCGAGGTTAACACATGAGGTTAATTAAGATCAGAAGCGGGACCTATAACTAGCTAACGTCGCTACCGACACTCCGCGCGAGTTTACTGAGTGCTTCCCCTTAATTGATACGATTTGATCGTCATCACAAGCTCTCGCTTATTCCCGGTATATAATTTAATTAAAATTTATGTTACGATAATTTAATTTATATCCGACGATAAACGTAATTGGTTAGTTTCCTTGCCGCGCGGATATGCTCCGCAAAACACACGGAATACGCAAAAAGTATTGACAACATGACAATAAAAATCTCTATCGACGAGTCAAAACAATATCTTTTGACTGAATGTGAACTGTCACCGAGCCAATCGTAACAAGTGGGAGTCCGGCCTAACCGAATCTCGGGCAGTAAACATTATTAAAAATTCCTTTGACAGCGGTGGCTATCGAATAATGATTTGTGTACGCCACGCCGGCTTCCGCTGTCATACTTGCGCCAAATTTTCACCGGGAACATTTTTTACTATTTTTTGACGGCCAGCCGGACGCCGGGCACTGCGTTTATTTATTAACGAAATTCGTCCGTCTATGTAACACGTCTCGTTCGTAGTGCACGCTCCGGACAATGTGTGCTTCATATCGATGCAGTAGAGTGCAAGGTGCAGTGGCCGGGGTGACACGCAATGAGCCTTTTTCAATCGTGCGGGTATCGTTTACGAGGCAGCATAGGCGCGACGCGGCATTGCGCCCGTGCGCTCCACCCATATCAATTTCGAATAGGTTTCCTATTCGGCCAGAGAGATTGCGTTTTGATCGTTTTGTGTGTAAAACTGTTGCCCTAAATTAAACGCTTTAATAATAGAATAGAAATAAAACTGGTCCGGTTCTGTTGACATGACAACATTGGGCGATATCGAGCGTTCAGTTGACGTTAATATTTCATTAGTCGATCGTTGGTGAAGGTAAACGTTGAGTATTTACGGTGGCATCGGACGTGGCTAGGCGGGACACGTAGAGCTTCAATGTTGGGATCATCAATTACAAACTACTTCCAATTAGTGATAGTGCAGTAACAAATCAAATTTAACCGAGTCCTGTTGGGGAGTCGTTCGCTAATTAGAGCTGCGGGCGAGGTGCTTCCTGCGAACTAATCAGGTGGCTAAATAATGTAGTCGTGACGGCGTCGTTAGCGCTCGTGAGACAGACGTTATTAATTAACATCACATCGAGCCCCCCCTCGTCTCACTCCCCCTCCCGTCCCGTGGACCGCCCGCCCTGTGCTATCACTGCGACACTCACTGTACTTAATGAGTTAATGCCTATTATGACGACTGTGCATTCCATTTTGCATCCTTACATATCAATAGCACCAACGATCAAAGGTATTTAATTAATTCTGAAAATATGGTAATCGCCGCTGGTTTACTTGTTCAATTGCCGATTGAATTCCTTATACGGTATCAGAGTTCTATGAATAAGCCATTGAAATACGAAATCTAAATTAATCTGTGGGTATAACATTATAATTTGAACTAGACTTGACAACAGCATACCTTCGTGCGGCCGGCCGCCGCCGTTGAATCAAGTCTATGGTATTCCGAGTTAATATCTAATATTGTAATTTTCGAAATTCAAATTTCTAATTTTCAACATTCTATTTTTTTTTCTTAAATCTGTCAATCATAGCATGAAGTAAATCTAGCCAGAATTTAAAACGTAAGTTTCATTTAATTCATTACCTACGTGGACATTTTTGTATTTTGTTGCAGTTTTTTGAAATTTTATTTTATTTAATCTTAATAATCTTAACATTTTAATTTTATTGCATTCTATTGTTTATTTCTAGTGATAATGACGTTGTGTATTCAGTTTGTATTTTTCTGTTGGTTTTTGCCTGAATTAAATGAATTTTATTTTTATTTTATTTATAAACTTTAATGTCACAATAAATCAAAGGCAGTGACGTTTTGTGGTACACGAACTAAGAATGAATAACTAAAGTTGTGCATGTAAAAGAGTGAAAAACAGTCAAACAAAAAGGTTTAAAAATCAGTAATATCTATGAGAGAATACGTATGTTAAGTGGCGTATCATCATAAGGTAGCCAATATTCAGAGAAAGATATATATTATTAACATTCATTCATCATTTTCATTTCATTCATCCATTAAAAGAGTCACAAAGTTGCGTAGCGTCATCAAACTTGGCGCGTAGCAATCGGCGTAGCATACCAACGTAAATACGTATTCGTAGTTCCTATGAATGCACACATTTCATACGGAATAAGATTTTTCATTATTTGTCTTTTTATTTATAATTTTTGAGTACGTGTGTATTTTACAAAACTCTTCCTAAACGGCTGAACCGATTTCAATGTTTTTTTTTTATGTATTACATGGGACTTCAACATAACGGGAGAAATGTGGGTGGATCAATAGGTACACCTCTGCTTAACCCCTTGGGGATTACAGGCGTGATGTTTGTTATGTTGTGTGTGTGTGTTCGAGTGGATGATTTGGATTCACAATTGGACCCTGTAGGTGACGCTGTAAGCTAACATTTGCGCTAGACAACGTCTATCACATCCGCTAGTTTAATATTTAAATTTAGAGTCAATTCTCGTATTGCATATTAATTTATTTTTATTTATATCGAGGTAATCGTGACGTCAAAATAAAAAATAAAAAAAAAATACAAAATTCAAATAGTTCAAAAAAAAAAAAAAAGATTACGTCCTCTAGCTAAAACCTAATGACCACTACAGATTGACTAAGTGGCCAGTACTAAAATGATTGGAAAATTGAATGATTGCATTGCGCGTGCGCGTAACAAGTTGTCACTATGCACAATTGCACTCATTGTGTACGCGCCCACGCTTGACCCATTTAGATCAACTCCTTTAGCGTGGGCTGATTGTCGGGGAACTTTATCATGACTTTCATGTCAAATGGACATTTTAGAAGTTTATGTAGAAGTCTTCCTACTGTATTTCATATCTTCTTAATTTTATGTAGATTGTACATATGTATAACATATTTTGATACGATCCATATTTTCATACCAATATTATAAAGGGGAAAGTAATATCTTGATCTAACTGCCTCGTTGGTCTAGTGGTAGCAAGCGCGACTGCTGTGCAAGAGGTCTTGGGTTTGATTCCCAGGTCGGGCAAAGTGTTATTGGGTTTTTCCATCAGGAATTTAACAGTAGCAGCCTGGATAGTCTGTATTTCTACCCGGTTGATGGCAATAGGCTAGCCCCCTATTACATGGGACTAAAAACATAACTGGCGAAACGTGGATGTACTAATGGGTACACCTCTGCCTAACCCTTCGGGGATTACAGGCGTGATGTTATGTTATGAATGATATTATAAATGGAAAAGTAACTCTTTTTGTCTGTCTGTTACGCTTTTACGCCTAAACTGCTGAATTCAATAAAATTTGGCACGGGGTATGTTTGAAACCGAAGAAAGTCAGATTCAAAGTCGAATAATTAGTCTAAATGCACTGGAAAGACTACTTTTTAGTCGCGATTTAATTTGCGGAATTTATGTCGGTTATCACGGGGTTTTACTTTGATTGCCAACCCTAATTCTTTTTCGAAAATAAAGCAAGCCCTCATCAGCTATCTGCCAGTGAAGGTCCCGTAAAATCGGTTTAGCCGTTTCGGAGATTAGGTGGAACAAACAGACAGACATAAAATTTTTTTTTTTCGTGTAACCTTTCATTTGTATTTCCTATTTAAGCTATTATTTTGATATTACAAAGAGGCACTTCAATTTTATTTATTTGTATAGATGTCCTGTTTTGTTGTGTCAATTCTATGACATGACGATTCATCCGACAGAGGCTGTAACGTATTAATTAAGTGCAGTTTACCTCAAAGGCAATGGATTCAGAGAAGATTGGAAATGGACGTTGAAATACGTATTGCAGATGTACCCAATACCTATCCCATTAGTTTAGAAGCTGCAGATAGCTATCAATGGGGTAGTAGACCCCACTATTCAAATGATTTTCTTTTTATGAACTGTCAAAACACGATTCTCAAGGTAACTTTAAATCGAATTATAAATAATTGTAAATAAATCGGGTTTTCAGGACTGATATATAGTATTTTTTGAGAAGTTTTGTTTGTTTGGTAATACTGTCTTCTACCCAATTTTAAGTACGACGAGACGATGGTTCGTCTTAGAGCAATACCTTTATTCTGCAACGGAATAAGTATCAAAGAAGGAGGAGAAGTACTTTCTAGTTTGTCTCTAAGTGTCTATTAACTTTAAGATTTTTGTTTAGTATCTACATACTTAATTTTTATTGACCAATTACTTGTATGTTTGATACAAATAGTAAATATAGGTTGTATATTTGTTTAAAAAATAACTTTTTCTGTTATTCAGCCGGATTTTGGATGGAGAATCTTTCATGAATGAAGAGCCGATTTTGAGGTAAATCCTTTTTCTACACTTTCTGACGAACTCCGAACATTTTCCCTTTTTTGCTGTGTTTTTTTTTGTAAGTCGAGCATCAAGGAAACGTCCTACATCGTGTTGGCTCATTGTACCATTCACTTACATCCCAAACGACACACTCAATTGCAATTTTATCGTTATCTTGTCTAACAACTAGGTACCTCACTACGTACACAATAAAACCGTGTGCAGACCTCACTATAACTTGTAAGCCAAGACTGTCCAATTAAGAAGCCAAACACAGTATCAATTTAATGTAACAGACATGGCCGAACATGTACAAGATTGGTCCATCTAGTGAATTTCTCGTGGCTTTCCGTGGTACACGACTTGTGGACGTATACGTCCGCACGACGTCGCTTTGCAAACACCGTCCGATGACGTTCAACGACGGTAAATTGATGACGACAAATATCGGTGGCATATTGAGTGTGTATACATGTATACATGTCCTAGGTTCTACCGTTATTTGGCGTTCACAAATTGCTTTCTGTGTTAATCGAGGATGCGTGTACTATACTTATCTAGGTACTGGTAAATTGTAACTGGACGTGGCAGATCTAATGGGATTGGCAGATAACCTGTACTCTAACAAACGTTGCAATCGATTGTAATAAACTTTATTTGAGTTCGTTGGTTTGGGCTGCATTGTACAATGTAGGTACAGGCGTACAAAAAGTTTGCTGTACAGTCACGAGTTAAAACAAGTATACACTTAACAATATTCAAAAGCGATTTTCTTGTGAAATAATGGTTGTAACTTTGATATAAGACCTATTTCATGGTAGTATTGAATTCAAAATACTATATTCCTAAAAACATGACATTTCAATCAATATATTCGAAGAAAATAGCTTCGTAATCGTAAGTGCGTACTTGTTTTTGCTCGTGACTGTACAGGCAAAAAAATATTCTTAATTTTTTTTACAAAACGTTGTCCCCACACTAGGAATTTCTCTTGTATCGTGGGTGCGTTTACAAACACTTAAACCCTTTTACACAAACAGAAGAACCCGGAACAATTATCTGTAGGCCATACCAATATTTGTTACGTGCGCAAATCGGTTCCATGACACGCAGCGCACTGCGCATCAGCCACTGGGACAATCGTGTTGTCAAATCTTATCTCTCCGCTCATCTATTCAATCGCATGTTTTTCTTACGGATCCCTAATTTTTTTATAATTAAATACAGACTGTTAGTGTAAACACCGTTATCCTTGAAACCAGTGGTTTAGTTTCACTTATAGAACGTAAATATTCTTCGTAAGGCTATCTTCTTTATCGTGTGGGCAGTAAAGTCTGACGACCCCAAACACCCTAGTGTCAGAATTACTAAATCGTCTCAAGGGTATCTGACATGGTTTGAGTGGAACATTAAGTCCAGGTTTCCTCATGATGTTTTCCTTCACCGATGTCAGTGATGTTCAAGATAAACTTTAGAAAGTACATATGAATTGCTAAAGTTACATTGGTACTTGCCCGGATTTAAACCCATAACCTCATGCATGAGAGGCGGGCGCCTTAACCACTGGGCCATCACGAAATGATGTAATTTAGGCTATAGCACTCAGTGATAACGTAGCCTCCAATTTGAGAAAGAATTTTCAAAATCGGTTCAGTAGATCCAGAGATTACAACCTGACAAACTTCACCTATTTACAATATAAGTATACATAAACAGATAGAAATACCTCTAAAATTTTATAGAGTGAAACAATACACAAGAAATAGTAATGATTTCTTTGTAATAATTAATTCAACCTGTTAGACGAGTTATGTAATGAATCTTATATATCGAGTATGCTAATGTATTTAAATTTAAATCCATTAGTGTAACGTTGTGAAGAATCTGTTTATTCTAGCTATAGTTTAACATTGAAATTTTAAGTAGATGTATGCGTGTGAGCATTCAAATGAATCTTTTTTGTACATTTTTCGAAGTGTCATTATTACCTAATTTTACATTTATGATTCTATTTTATGAGCTTTAAGCTTCCAAGGTTTTATTTAATTATGGCTAACACACATAACATCACGCCTGTAATCCTCTAAGGGTTAGGCAGAGCTGTACACATTAGTACACTCACATTTCGCCAGTTAATATATGATAGTATGATAATGGTATTCAAAATCTTGGCAAATTCTTCGAAAATTATAAACAGGGACAGATTTTTAAATGTGAATGAATGTTTGGTACACAATCACACCAGGAACGGCTGAGCGGATTCGGATAAAATTTGGCACAAAGATAGATTTTAGTCTAAAATAGCACATAGGTTTTTATCCTGGAAAAATTTACGCTCTCCGAGGGGTAATATATCAACTTTGACGCGGACAAAGCCGCTGGCGGAAGCTAGTATTGAATTACTATTTATTTAAATGATTCAATGTTTATATACTCGAATGACAGAGAATAATTTTTGCTTAAAGTAAATTAAGTAAAAAGTTTTCCGGAACTCGCTCATCCCTGAAAAACGAGTATTAAAAAGTAATTTCCCTTAAATTATTCCAATCTTATTTAGCTCTTACTTTGAATAAATATTTGTCGTTTAAAATATTACGCAAACATGGAAACATTCAATTCTTTGAAACATTGAATCATTCATATTATCATTCGTAGTGCATCTGTGACAGGGGTTCCAATCATGTGCTAGGACCACCATGGTAGAAAAAAAATGACTACTGCTTAATATCCAAACCACATCTTGAATATATCTACTAACACATTCCTTTTTCATTGATAGGGCTCCAACTCCAAAAAGGTTGAGAGCCACTGACGAGACAAATAGAATTTGGTAGTTAAAGAAAAAGGAATTCAAGACACAAGATTAAAGATTAATTTCAAGACACACCTTCTCAAAAAAATAACACTATTTCAGCAGAAACCCATATGTACTTTCTAAAGTTTATCTTGGACATCATTGGCATCGGTGAAGGAAAACATCGTGAGGAAACCTGGTACTGTTCCACTCAAACCATGTCAGAGGCCCGTGAGGCGGTTTAGAAACTCTGGCACTAGGGTGTGTGGGGTCGTAAGACCTTACTGCCCACACGATAAAGAAGAAGAAGCAGAAACCCGATTAATTTCCAATTTACTGTACAATTAGATTTTTTGTCGCTTTGAAATCAATAAATAATTGTAAGTCAATTGAGTTGGCAGATAAGTGACGTCACAGTTCAATATTGCCATGCAAAATCTAGGGGAAATCGCTTTTTGACAGCTCATATAAGGATATCAATTGATTAGTAGTAGCAAGCAGCTTTCAACCGGTTATATTGGAAATCTATAAGGGAGGTCAATGTTCAACATAGGATAGTTCTACGGGTGATATGAATGACGATGAAGTTTTCTCATGCAGGTCCATCATGCAATTATTTTCTTCAGAATATTAGGCTACTATCATCATTATCCTTATTCCATAAGTGGCGGTTTCCATCATTAGTAATCTCAAATACGATTGAGGTCAGGTAGACAACTTCATCAAACTTAGTCAAGACCTGGCAGGCCACCTATCTCAAATTTAAAAATAGGAACTATTAATATAAATACCAACTATACATAGAATCATCATATCTTATAAACTCTGCTGGAAATAGGACCTCTCAGAATGGACAGCTAATTGGCATGGAAGCACCCTCATGTTAATTGGGTATAGGTACAATACAAACTGTTGAATATATTTTAATTGATGAACTATGTAACGATTGTATTTAACAATACCACAAGGATAACAATGAGGACACCAGAATATATATAAACATACGTATAAGCAAAAAACGGAGTATGGAAGTTGGATTGTACAGTCAACCAAAGAAATTGGTATGCAGGGGTCGTCAGATATAGTTGAAGATTTCTTAGAAGCCGATGTATGTTTTCAAATGTAGTTTAATTTAAAAAGTAGGTATGTAATTGTAGATAATTTAATATAAACAGTTCATTAATTCAGTTAATTTTCAATCGAAGACATCCATCGGTTTTTTAAGAAAATTTCAACCGTCGTTGTCGGCGTACCGTCTTGCGCACACACTCGTGCACTATAATGTCTTTTGCGTATTTGGCTGGTCTCCATTGAGATTGGTCGCCGTGACAGAAATTCGGTCAGAAGCAACAAAACGTGATAAATATTTATATGCAGAAAGCGATATTTTTGTCGAGAAGTACAATATTAAAAAAATTGCAAATAAAAGCTTCTAAAATTCAACGTTTTCGAGACATCAGCACAACATCAATAATCCAACCACCATATGTGCTTCAATGATTTACAGATCAGTAAATATAGTGCCTAGGAACACATTGCACGTCGTCGCCAGTTCTAGCCACTAAATTGCTCCTGACTAATGTACTCCACTGTCGGACCTAACTGCGATCGGCCTTGTAAACCGACGAATATATTTAGATCACCAATTAACAGCTAAAAGCTGTCTTAATTGATTAAGCTGCACGTTGCTTTGCTCACGAAAGCGAGAAGTGTTGTTAATATGTCCAGTAATTGGAATTTAGTAACTAGTCCTAAAGTATTGAAATTTATATCCAATCCTAAGTATTTAAGAGCCAAAATGCAACAGCTTTTCATAATAAATCGGGACAAATATCTCATAATTTTAAAGTTTGCCAGTCTAACTTGGACTGCATAATATACGATTACCCATATTCATAAACTTTTCAAAAGTGTTTTACAGTTTAAACGACCTATAACTCTATTGCCGTCTCGTTTAAAAACACGAAAAATAAAAACAGGAATACTTTGGCTAAAGTTTTAAAGAAAAACAAATAAATTATTAGAGCAAGTTGACTAAACACGATTCATTGCGTTCGTTAAGAAAATCGGTCGCTATATCTGTGGAAGTTCTGCAAGCAATGGCCTCAATGCCGAGATGAATATTGGTAATCGAATTGTAGGCAAAGATCGTTGGCTGGACGCTCTTTAGGTTCTATTTAGAGGTCCGGAGACGCCGGACGAGCGGACGGACAAAGAGACAAACGAAATTAATCGAGACATGCGCCGACGGCCTAATCCAATCGCGTCTATCCGGTCTCTGCCTTTTAAACAGATCAGCCATGGCTTCGGGTGGCTCTTGCAAGGAGTTTGGCTTTCAGACGTCTGAAAGGAATATTCCAGTAACAGGACATAACCATGTTTAGACTTGGTTTAGTGCAACATGCATGAGATACTGTTCAAATTGCTTCAGAAATACATTCTAAACCCTTGAGAAATAAAACTTGATTTTCAAATAAAAACATGTCACGAAAAGTATCAGCGTTGTTCGCAACAATAAACTTTAGTCCTAGTTTTATTGCTTTGCGAGTTCCAAACGAAAATGTGTAGGTGTCTCTGTTCAACATGTCTTCCTCGCTCTTTCCTACACACCAATTACCGACACCCACATTCCTCTGGCATAATGTTAATGACTTCATAATTAATAGAAGTGCAATTTTTAATTAACACTGCCAACATCATCGTTTGGCATCGCGTATCGGGCTTTGGCGACATCAATTTACGTACAATGTCAATTTGCGCAAGAGAAGCGCCCGAGTCCGGGATACAGGGCCTCATTAGAGGCGAGCGGTTGCAATTAAACCGTGCGTCTTTTGCGACTTAACGAGCGCCCAAATTGGACGGCCCGCCCGCCCTGGACACGCGTTTTAATAAATATACATTTCGACGTGATGCAATAAATATATTCACTGATGCTATCGCTGTGAAATGTTGTGTTCCCTTTGGGTTTAAATGAGGATATAATGTAGAACTGATAATGATGAGAACGAGGAAATGTTGGGCTGATTCTGAGTTAAGTTAAGAATAGTAGCTTTTTTATTAGAGCAATTAGAGCATTTTTTTAATGCATTGCCATCACAAATTGTATTCTGAATGAATAAAAAATAAAAAGAAGGTCAGTAATTTATTTTATACTAACTTCTGCACCCTTCTCCGTCTTAGCAGGAGTCAAGTTTATCACAAAGCATATCCTATGACACTCGGCAATAGTGAAGCTTTCAATCAGTGAAAGAATTTTCGCTCAGTACTTCCAGAAATTTCTCTTTACAAACAAACGATTTTACCTCTTTATAACCGTCTTAAAAGATTTTTATTTACATAACTCCTAAAGATCTAAATTCATTATAACACAGCGTTTGAAGAAAGATGTTAACTGTCAGGTCACTAAAGGGTGGACAAGATGTTCGCATAAAGGGGTCTTGTTAGTAATGCAGGCGCTTCCTCCGCTAACGAGACCCCTTCGAGATACAAGGAAACTGCTGATTGTCGATGACAAATTGCCGTGAGATTATGTACGTAAACAAATGTATTGTGTGGTATTGCTGATGTAGTAGAAGAGGTTTTTTATTTAACATAACCATAAAAAGAAGACGAGAGTTTCAGAAGATCTCTGTTGGAACAACTTTAATCTATATTTGTATCCAGGGGAGGAATTCTAGCTACTAACTTTTAAAGAACAAACGCAATTTAATCTCAGTCTGATTATAACCTGTCAAAAATGCCTTCATTTTTTGACATTGACTGGTATGAGATTGCGACTAGATTTTGTAAGGTTTTAATTAGTAGAATTGATTTTCAGGTATCGATTTACCTTTATGTCGCAACGTAGTTTTTACTAGCTGAGTCATAATTGCAATAATATCAATAAGGATGCATTTTTTTAATGGATTCTATAGACCTTTTATTAGAACCAATTTTTTTTTTGTCAAAAAAATATTTAAAAATTACGCATACTGAGATTAGAAGACATGCCTGTCTGTTTATTTAAAATAGAAATAAACCACTTCATTCAAACATTTCATCGTAGAATACATCAACTATCATATTAGCAAATCGTTAAGACCTATTTGCTAAAGAAAGAGTTAGCAAGATTGGATACAAACTGTACGTAAGTTAACGATGTTGATATCTAAGTGCAGGCTCGTTAGGGGTGCGGCAGGCTGATTGTTGATTCAACAAGAATAGAGATGTACTATCTATCATCTACAAAAGCACGTAAGAACAAAAAATCGTTTCCATGTAAAACACGAATACTAGCATTCCAGTACACCAAAGGACGTTAGTTAACGAAAGTGTTAGTAAGAATGGGTAAGAAGTTGGTATATTAGAGGGCGGAGGGGGGGGCGTTAGACGCGCGGGCGGCTGATTGCCGATTGAGCACCAATTGCCTTGATTGACGGCGCCCGCACGGCTAACGAACCTGCTTTCAACGTGGACGTGCCGCTCTTACACGTCCCACGGACACACTGCGGGAAGCTACGTACGTCTCACAGACGCAACTACTATGTAGGTCAGTTACGTGTGGAATAGTCAGGTTAGTGGGCTGATGAAGTGATCGCGTGTTGGAATTGCGATATAATATAGAATAGAGATGTGGAATTTGACGTTACTTGTAAAAAATGTTATTTGTAGATTAAATACAGACTATATTACAAAAGATCAAAATAAAATGCCCAATGTGTTCTTTTCATGCTTATAAATGTGAAAAAGCTTCAACAGGAATAAGCGTCGTTCCGCAAACTCGTCATGTTCGAGACTCGTAGAGGTGCTACGCGCTACGACAGGTTTCTGATTGCTGACTGGCTCCAATAATTTGGTCCGATTGACGTCGAGAAATCCCCACTGAATTTGGTTCATTTGTACACAATCAAGGAATTCTGTACCACGTACCGCAACACGCTCTGTGTAGGTACTGCTTATTGGCCACACATATGGAACATAATGTCTTCATTCAAACAATGCCAGACGAGCTATAAATCATTATAAAATTCGAATTAAGCCAGCTTAATGTTTATGTAACGCTTCCGCCGCTTTTATAGTCGCATACACGAGGCGTAACACCTCGCCGGCTAATTCGTTCGTACACAGTAATCAGCAGCACGTAACATCATCAGCGTCTTTGTGGAGCGAGACCGCAATCCATCATATCGGGACAAAAGGAGGCGGATAAACGCGCCAGTTGTTTGCGTGAGAGAGCGTTAATTTTGTTAAGGAGTCTCAATCAGTGAAGGCGTGTAAGTAAAGTCGGCGCGCGACCGCCGCGGGAGCGATTCGAGCGAATTACCGTACCTGGAGGCGCGGGGCCGACTCGTTAGTTGTTGTTTGCCGAGTGACGCGGGTCAATCAGCAGAGACATGCACGGAACCGCACTTCTTCATCCCCCTCTGTGGCCCCTCACCTGTCCCCCGCCCCGCTCGTTAGGCCGCGCCGTCTCTGTCAACTGTGAGACGAGCTTTATCGAATCTACGACGCACGACCCGCGCCGCGGTCGGCCCACTCTTCGCTCTAGTTTGACTCACAACCGCCGGTAAACAAGGGAAATCAGTGTAAAACGAATTTATATGAACGACAAATAGAAGGGGGTTAAATAACGTAACGAGATATTATAGGCGTCTGTGATAACGGATGGCGTTGGCAAGTGACGAATTACTGGAAACGATTTGACCCAACCCTTTCAAAAAGGCTTTTAAAAGATCAAAAGAACATTTGAAGACAAAAAATCTCTTACAAAATGTGGCATGTCTAAAGCAGTAATGGCGTAAAATAATTGTATGGAATGGTATGCGTTTAGCTAATTAACGCAGGGTCGGACAGCTGCGGTCCACGTGCGAGGCTGCGCCTGCGCTGCTTGTGTCTCTTCTACGACCATTCCACCTCCGACTATGGTGAAAACGCAATTTCTATTTATTTGGTAACAACTTTCTTAAACACCGTATGATTAAAGCCGGCTTGGTTTTTTTCCACAATTTTTATTCTGTTATTGAATTATGTCTACCCCTGTTCTACCAAAAAAGGGCATTTTGCAGCTATCTATGCAAATTATAGTTTGATTGTATGTTTTAATATTGTTTTTATTTGGTTTGCAATCTCTGTAGCTCACTTAGTTAATCTTTGGAAGTTCTGGTCCAATTTAAAAAAAAATCATCATTCAAATTTTCATTTTGTCATAGGATGTGTTTTATGGTAGGTATATTTGACTTCTACGCAGACGAAGTCGCGGGCAGGAGCTAGTTTTGAATTAAATATAAAAGTTTCAACTTTTTATTACAGTGGCCAGTCATTCTATTAATAATTATATTTATTTGTCTGTTTTATTAGTGTGTTTATTCATTTTTTATAGGCAATAAGTCAGCAATAAACAATTTTAAACAACTTTGCATAAAGTTTAGCTTGGAACTTATTCTATGGACGCTTATTATCAACACATAAAAAGAGACATGTAGTTATTCGAAATAGACAATTATTAACATTTGAAGTAATTATAAAATGATTCTACGTAATTCCACATCGCTTAAGATTATGGTCTGTGTAAAATTTTATGGAAATCGTAGAACATGATTGCTTATACAACTTAAGGAATTTATTAGCCTAGATTGCTATGAAATATGTCTTTTTCTTTAGTAACAAGTACTGAAATAAATTGCCTACACACAGTCTATTTATCAACAACGTCGCAGTAACTGCTAACTATGGTTATTCATTAGTTTGCAAAGAGACATAAAATTTCCATAATCGTAGATATAGCCGTAACGTTAGGCAGCTACCTAAACATAGTCGCGGTACACTGACACACAAAAGGCTGATTAGTACGCTGTTTATAAAAACTTTGTTGCCTACATCCTAAATTAGTCCTTAACGTTTTTAACGAGACCAATTTAGTCGGCCGCGAGACGCCGTCGATCGCTTGTTGTGTGCAAAACTGTTTACTTTTTGCTCCTCTCTCAGGTAGAAAACACAACGGTTCGAAGCATTTTCATAACAATGCGCCTGCGGCTTTCTCGGTAAACTTTTTTGGACGCGATATGTTTGACAGACACGCCATTGTCATCGTCAGATGACGGACTAAAAACTAAACCTTATATTGATGATCAATGGGAAAGATCGATGCGAAGCCGAACACTTGAAATACCGAACCATAAAAGGTACCAATTAGTCCTGTCGAAGACGAAGAAGTTGGAAATAATTAGATTATAAAGAACAAATCTGGCTCACCTTGTGTAATCGCTTTTGCATAATATCATTCCACCTTTGAAGTAGAAGGAGCGTCCCATGTCGGCGAGTGCTTGGCCACAGCAGGCGCACTTGAGGCAGCCGTGGTGCCAGTATCTGTCGAGGGCATGTAGGAGGAACCTCTCTACTATTTTGCCGTTGCAACCGGCACATTCTTTGAGTGCTGGATTGTTGTTATTGTGCGGGTAGTCGTGGCCGTTGGCGGCGAAGGCGGCCTCGGGCGAGGGCGGGTGCGGCGAGCTGAGCTCCGCGTACCCGTGGTAGTGCGGGTTCATGCTCAACGCGCTCGCTGCCAGCTTGACGGTTGGAGCGGGGACCGCTCGCACCGACCACCACAACTACACGCCCTGTGGACAAACAAACATAATGGTTAGGGTCGGCTATTGCTAGTACTGCACATGTTCTAAAGACTGTGCTTACATCGGCTGAAAACAGATGTGAAAAGATTTCACTTCGAGATGTTGACCAGTTGTTTTAATTCATCTTTGCACCCCTTGGTCAAGGCGCAGTGGTTCAGGCGTAGGCCTGCGGGCGGCCGCGTTTATAAAATTTTCCAATTAGCAATTTCATACAATTAGGAGCAGGGTGAGAGTGCGGGCGGCGGGGCGGGGGATGGTTAGCGCGGGTCGCGGGGGGGAGGAGTGCGTCAACCCGATCCAATTAGCTCGCGGCCGGCGGAGCGGCGGGACGCCCGTGCCGTCTGAGCGGCCCTGTCGCCATAAAACTTAATTAAACGTTTTAAAACAAGTATTCATTAAAGAATAATCAAGCTTATGTAGTCATAAATAACCGGATTGTCCCGCGCGGAACGGGTGCCGTAATTAAGACTGCACAGAGTTGATCAAACGCACTGATTTGAAACTACCCTTCATTAGGAGAGCGCGAGTCGGGCGCGGGAGCTTCCGCTGCGGTGCAGAAACTAATTAAGAATAACGGACGCTTTAAAAGCGTAATTAATTTAGATTGTAATTCTATTTCTCCGAGAGTAAAGTAGACAATTATTTCAGTAGCCCTTTCTTTTGGAACGATTTGCTTTGCTGAATGTAATTTGCTTAATTTCTGTGTCCAACAAGATAAAGGGGTCGTAGTTGAGTTGAGATTTATTTCTTGCATCAGAATCGACAGTTAGAGCATAATAAATAACGTTATCAAGAGCGAACACAGGTATGATATTATAATGAGTCGGTACATACTAACGAGCGTATCGTGATTAATTAACGTTGTAGACTTCAATTAGGATTGGTGCAATGGTGTTGTAAACATTACATGTAGTTGCATCACGTTGGAATATCTGTAGAGCGTGAGGAAAGTCATTACACTTGTTGGCGCATGTCTAATGAAGGCTATAAGGGCGAGGTATGGCGTGAACGTTCGCCGGTATTGCGTGCGTCCTAATGAGCGGCGTCGCGTGCGCACCTATCGCACTTCGTTAAATCGCGCCCGAACTACGCGATCCGCTGGTATTAATGTCTTTGTTTAGTTAATTCTGCAACGCGTTAGGCATTCCCGCCATGTTGAGGACTTGAGGTCTTAATCGTAGTGTGCGTGTTACATTTTCCTATTTTACGTCAAATTCAAACGGAAATTGTGTTTGAAGTTATCAAGGCGCTGTTTTGTAGATTCTAGGCAACCATTTAAAATGAGTTTGAGGCCAGTTAAAGTGAATTGTTACTAGAATAACGCACATTTCTTTATGAGTTACCTTGTTCGAGGAAAACTTTCTCAAGTTCTATATCTATTTCTTCATTGAGAGAGTTTTTAGTAAAAAAAAATTGGTAAAGTACTAAGTTTTGGTTTTTGCCTTAAGACCTAAATATTTCAATTCCAATAGACAAACAGGTGTATCTCTCTTGAGACGAGAGTAGTTATGTATCCTTAATCGTTGACTGTAGTTATGAATATAATTATATACAAAACCATGCACTTTTTTAAGGATTTGTTTTTTGTTAGAAATACTTTTTTAATTTTTTCTACACATGGGACTTAAAACTCCTCAATAAACTAAAATTGTTCTTATGACGACTAGCTTTTGCCTGTGACTTTGTCTACGCAGAAATCAAAGTCGTTTATAGCTCAATAAGTTTTTGAGATTTCATATTTGTGACCGTTCGCTTCTTTTTAATATAAGATTTATTTGACGAGTTTAATTAAAATTGTATTTAGTTAGGAATTCTCCTAATATGGAAAAATTGAGTATTTTTTGTTGTTGTTTTAAATTAGATTTTATTTACAAATGAAATAAAAAACACATGATTTCTTATAATTATTGTACGAGTAATTACCTTTTTTTATTAAAATAGACATTAAGTAGCTATGTTAAAATTGGTATTGGATAAATGAATTGAATTGAAAAAAAAAACCGTGGGAATCAAGCTTGTAGTGATCGTAAATCATGTCTATGATTTAGATTCAAATTAAGAATTATAGTCTAAATATAAGTCGTCTAGTATTTTATTTGCGTCATATACATTTATTGTTTTATAGTTTTTTTATGAGTTCATATTATGACTTTAACAGGTAAGTTTATTTAGAGAATTTACATATTGGTCAAGATCAGCTAACTTCAAGCCAATAATGAGGAAGTAGAGCAAAAAAATATTATTTACTATGTAGTTATTAACTTCGCAAACCATTGACTTTGACTGTGCAAAATATCGGACATTTTGAATCTATGGTTCTTTTTTTAAAATTTCATAATATGAACTCTGCTTACAAACTGTTCGTAAAAAAAAAGCAAATGCCTGTCTAGGGACACGGAACAATTGTGCGTAATTACTCAAACTTATGTCTATTCGAATTTCAAAGTGTTTAGTTGATACTGAAATGAATCCTATTGTCATTAGTATTAAGGTTAAAAATATGTATTATTGTGAAAACACGGTGCGTGTTTAGGCTGGCGGGGGTGGGCTGAGAACTTGGCAGGTGCTGTTTTCATTATTCAAGCCCCATTGATTGGATACTTTGTTGCCGTTTAAAAATCTTATTAGCAACCGCCCGACAACAAAGCGGGGTACGATGAGCCTACTCGCAGCCCCTCTATTTACCTGTTAAGTGATTTTTTTTTTCAATTACCGCGATGAGCTGCAGGTTCCAAAACGAAAGTGTAAGTCATCTTGTTAGTGAATGTTTATTTCCGCGCTTTCCATAGTCTACTTCTAAAACATTTGTCAGCTGCAATAAACGGGATGACTCGACATAAACGTCGGTGGAATTCCCAAAAAAATAGATGATAATACAATGACAAACGATTTGACGTGAAAACCATAGAGGTTATTAATCATACTTATCTTTGTGACACAAATACACAAGCCTCGATGAACAACACAATTTCCCGTCAAAATAAAATAGCAGCAATTCAACAGCAGTTACAGAGCGGCATTAAAACTGGAAATATTATATCTAGTAAAAAAGCTAATGTAAGTAAACGTATCGGTCACTTGTTTTAACTACAGGGTTCCCCAAGAACAGCCGGGCGCCCGCACGCCGCGAATAATGTAATTAAGGCGAAACCGCCGGCGAAATTAAACGCGAAAACGGAATGAGAATGTGAGCCTAATTAGAGCCGGGAGCGGGGCGGAAGACGCTGCAGCGGCACCCCAGACGAGCGACCCGACCGTGCCGCGCTCCCTCCGCGGGCCCGGTGCACGGGACCCCGACACGTGACGTAACGTCTTAATCTATCGCACACAAACGTCACGTACGTATGAAGCCGACTTTTAATAATCCAGCTAATGATGTGGCTAAATTAAAAACACAAATTAAGAGTCCCATTCAAAAATGCCAATTAATTTTAATTCCCAGCAGAACTAATGACATACATAACAACGCCGGTAATATTAATTCTGCGCTAATGAGCCGCGTTTTAACGAAGCCATAAAATATTAGCCTTTTTTTCCGCTTTTTATATTGCACCACGCAAATAATCACAGCACAGCGCACGTCGGTCGCAAGCATAAATCCAATTCGTTTTCTCTCACATCCATACTAATTAAAAAACTGCGGACAAATTGGAGCCCACTCTTCGCCCACGGGAACATAAAATATCCATTCCATTGACGGCACCGGTCTGCCATTGATTAATTTTATCCAATCGAACGGGAATCCAAGTTTTTCAGGAGTTAATTGTCATGCTTCATTAGGTGAGTGACTCTCTGCGTTGTGTGTGATTGTCGATTTATTCACCGAGGTACCGAATATTCGGTTTCGTTTATTAAAGAATAACTAGCGACTTATGCCGTTAAGAATGATGGCAGTAAGATGAATGTATCAGCCCACTTATAGTAAACGGGTATACAGTACATGAGACTAATGTGTGTAATATTATTTGCATATAATGACCGTTAATGTGCCCAGTGCATTATTCATCCGTTGTGACCTCAAAACGGCCGCAAGAACCGTTTGATCGATGTACGTTCCCTCTCCATACATCTGTGTATTTTAAAATGGTTATTTCATGATAGGTAGGTAATTACTAAAGAATCACGTAGCACATAGATAATTTTATAGAAATCATGAGTGGTAAACGACGTAATTGACGCACGACGCTATCAGATATACAACAAAATTGTGTGCCATATTCTAAATGATGGTTATTATGTGGGTTTCAAATAAAATACTGATTTTAAATGTTTACAAGCAGAAGGTACCTTTTTTTTGATGGGTTATACTCTCTGTTTGGGTAGAACGGAGGGTTTTGTCGGACTCTTACTGGTTAAAACCTCCTGCTACCATGAGTCGGGAGCTCGATATTCGCTTGACGCATGATCTGCCCTGGTACCAGGAGGTACCTATAAAATTAAACTTTAAATGTGACAATAACCTTAAGTCCTTTTAAGAAAAAGGCACAACGTTCAGAAGTCGCTAAAACTATAGTAAATAAGGATGGAAGGGTAGGAAGGGTTATAAGGATGAAGAGTTTGTTTGCTGGTTTGAACGCGCAAATTTCTGGAACTGCCAGTCAGATTGGAAAAATCTACAAAGCTAGATTTATGAGGAATAGTATAGGCTAAATAACTTCACGCTTTGACCCAAGGGAGAGGAGCAGTAACCGAAAATGTAACAAAACTCGGCTGTAACCTGAGTAAGTAGCCTAACCTAAACATGATACATTAAATTTAAATAATTCGTTATCTTTATCCTTGTATCTTCATACATTAAAATACATACATCCTAATGAGCTCAAACATACTAGACTAAAAAAACTAAAACAAGTACCTAACCTTGGCAGAACTATTTAATGATTACATCTACGAAGTTAATAAGTATCAGCTCAATTTGAAAAACACCGACGGCCTTGTTCAATTTAGTATTATTTTAAGTATTTTGTATGTAGTTTTGTTACCAGAGGTTTAGGTAATTATTATCATTTACCTTGTCACTAGTCGTGTCAGGGTTTTGCATGAATAGACGTATTTGGAAACACATCGTCCTTGCTTTGTTACGAATATATTAATTAGCAGTTACGGCGATGAAAACACACAATTACACATATTTTTATAACACTAAGTTCAATTTACCTCGCAGGTACCAACTTCTTAGCTCATGAATATTCTTATAAGTAATGGTAATTTTTAATGTACAAGTTAACTCTTTTATAGCTGTTGCATTAATTAACAGCGTCCTCACCACAAAATATACCTACATGGTAATTTAGACTTTATAACTTTTCATAAAACGTGTTCACATATCATTAATTTTTTAGGATCTATTCTTGAAGAAGTTACCCCTAGTAATAAAATTACGAGCGAAACGTAAGTGAATGAACTGGAAGGCGCATGCGCGTGAAGAATGCTAATAGCAACGTTTTGTAGTACACTACTAATGGGTAAGGATTTGTCATTGCCGCCAAGCAGGTGTCGTGACGAAAAACACGTAATAATGACCGTACAAGTGTAGACATTGTCTCCGACAGATCGAGCGCTCTCGCCCGTAATTAGAGGCGGCCGACCGAGGACAACCGCGAGCTATGAATAATAGAGGAGGCATCGATAGAAACCAATTACGTAGGTGCACTTAATAGAAAAGAAATAATTAGAAATTGATGACGATAATTTTGTAAACAACTAGATTTAGTAATTCAAACCGTTCCCTGATACTAATCAAACGTTGATATCAATGCCAGATAATGAAACAAAATTCAAAATTCTTATGTAAGAGGAAATTAAAAGCGTAAAGTCTAATTTCAATGCTTTGTTAAAATTGATAGCAATCACTTATCAGATATTAAATCTGCAATGTTTAAAGCTACCGTTCACAAATTACGCAAAGATAAGAAATGAAAAAGATGATCTATGTGCGATAATTTAATTAACTGATCGTAGATTACTTAAAATTTTGATACAGAATCTGTTAAACAACATTATTAATTAAATTGATAAAGATTTAGTTCACAAAACAAAGGTGCCGACAATCACACATAATTGGATAACAATGATCTGATGTCCTTCTAATTTTTCGCTAAACTTACAAAACATTGATAATATTATAGGTAGTAGGTAGTAAAGTAAATAAACAGGTGGCGAAATTTAGGTACAAATACTGACAACTGACTGTAAAGCATAGGTAGCATCTGTTTAGACAATAAAAATCTGTGTATCATTAAGGGTCCCAATACGTTACCTTCTGGCATTCCTACATAAAGTAACACTGAAAATCACCAAATATCAAAATTCACATATATTTTTAATTAAATTACTAATATTTTCTCTTTCTTCCATCATTCTAATTCCTTCCCTCGAAATACGACTCCGGAGTTTAAGAGAAACACTCGATATACCTCATCCAAAAGCGTACCCCAATTCAAGCCTCCCTGTCAAACGAAGCGGTCCGTCACGGCGGACTGACCATAATTGTGCCTCGTCCAACAAATATATTAAGTATTCGTGATAGAAGTGAGCAGTGTGTAATTTTAGAACGTTTTGCCACAAATGTCAGCCGCGGGCGGGTCCGGAGTGTCCGAACACTTGAACTTGTTGCTAGCCCAACATGAATGATTGCTGCCTTGTGTTTGCTTTGATGCCGTGGCAAAGATGGTTTATTACAAGATCTTCAGTATAACCACGTGTTACTCGTATATGAATTGTGTTAAACGGGCGTGTAAATGTAATGCAATCAACGTTGCGAAACGGTGTGACGTCATCATTGTTAAATTATGCCTCGTTTTGAGCATTCTTTTCTCAAATTATATAAGTGAGTTTTAGGTTTTTTCTTAAAAAGCTTTTAGAAAAACAATGTAATAGGTACTCATGAAAAGAAAAAATATTTTTAATTTAATATGTTCAGTCACAGTTTGCTAATGTTAACCCTCTTTCAACAGGATTTTGAAGTGCAAGCCAACGTAAATTTTATTTTATCGTATCTCTAATTGGGTGCAAGTTAAAATCTTAATTGGCACTCGACCCAAAATGTTTATAAGCTGTCGAACATTAAAAATACACGTTGGCCTTAGTATGACGTGGGTCGTAAATTTCTTGTATAGTATTTACGTCTAATGTCCCTCAGCTCATTATTATTATTCTGATGGTCGTACTGTGATAATACTTCACAACGCATCCATTGTTTCCATCAGTGAATGAACTTTATGTCATAAGGTACTCAGTTATCGTCATCAATATTATTTTTGTTTTTATTTGCCTTTTAGAGGTCAGAAACCTGTTCAACGACGCCATCTTCTTGATTATTTATTTATTATTTTCACATTTATTTTTTCAAATTTCAATAGACTGCATATTAGTATGGAGTTTCTCGCTCATTCTTCGCTATAGAAACCTTTTCCTTGGAATCAGCATCTAACTTCAACTTTCTGATCGACTGACTCCTTGGCAATTCAAAAGTGGATTTATGAATTAAAAATAAAATGATTTATTTAAAATAAAACATTTGATTTATAAACGCATATCATTGCGTGGCGCCCTTGAGGCGGTTTGGAAACTCTGACACTAGGGTGTGTAGGGTCGTAGGACCTTACTGCCTACCGAATAAAGAAGAAGAAGAGATTGCGTGGATTTGCATTCCATTAAACAACAGCTGCATGCATGTGAGCAAAACTGCTGAATAATAGCAACATTTCGCTCGCTTGAGTACAGGTAAACAAGCTGTTTGGTTATTAAACGAAAAAAATAATCTTCTTCTACAATACTCATGTTCTTTTTTTTAATATGTGAGTAGGTTATAACTTTTCAAACTTATGGCATATTCAAGAGAGTAAAGAAAAAAAAACTAACTACTTAGCACTCTCATTACAACGTAAGTAACTGCAAGTTGGCTGCCTGTAAACTAATTAGTTTAGTCGACTGTACATATTTTTAGTAGTTGCAGACATTTTAACTTGGCGCCAGAACAGTCATCAATTTGTCAAAAACCCAATGTTTATGTTTAACGAATGTTTCATCAGCAAATTTTTGACGAGGAAGCATAATTTCAAGTGGCGAGGGTCGACCACACGCGCCTCCACTTGAAACGTCTATGTAAAGCTAAATTATTGCAAAACTCTGCAGTGTTCTAGTGGAATGACAGATTGATATATTGACAAGTAGCCTCAGCCTGCGACTTCGTCCGCGTGGAAATCGTACATTATTCCGAGATATAAAAACCTCCAGTACTATACCAGATGATAATCTATCTCTGAGCCAAATTACGTCCAGATCCGTTCAGCCGTTTAAGAATGAGTGAGTAACAAACATCCATCTCTCGAAACTTTCGGATTTACCCGCTGTCTGTCCCTATGTTTGCTTGGATCTTTAAAACTGCGCAACGGATTTTGATGCGGTTTTTTTTTAATAGATAGAGTGATTTAAGAGGAACGTTTTTGTATCTACTTTGCACCCGTGCGAAGCCTGGACGGGTCGCTAGTTATATATAAAAGGCAACCGCTGATTTGATTTTGATTGTATTACAAGTATTTATAAGTAAGTAGGTATGTAGGTACCTGGTACTGGATATGCCAGACAATCAAAAACTTTGAATTTTTTTTTATCTATTAGATAACAAAATTAATTAACTACAACGTACACAAGCAAATACACTTAATTAATTCTAACCAACGCTGAAAACATTTATTTTAATTACTAAATTAATTAGCCGTTGTTTTCTAAATTAGTTATCCAAACAATGCGTAAAATATCTAAATCATGTTTTTCATTGTTTTACTTTGGTACTTAGGTAGGTACGTCATAATTGATGTAGTTACAATAAACTTAACATATTTTACGTAAACTACATTTTGGAAATCTTATATGTATTATGTATGTTTTAGGTCACAAAAAAGGTCACTCAGTGACTATATTTCGACTTTTAATTTTATTCAGTAACTTGACAGTTAAAAAAATGATACCAAATTACAACTAATAGTGTAGTGAACGATTTAACGTAAAGAACGAAGTTAAGTTCATTAAATTTCGTTCATTTTTACACCACCTCACTATCTTTTTTTTTGTCAAAACTTGGTAACCCTTTATCTGTCAAGTTACTGAATAGAATTAAAAGTCGAAATATAAATAATTAAATATGAAATCTTGGTAACTAATAATATACTTCCTACCAAATTTCGATCACAGCGGTCAAAAGTATAAAAATCAAATACAGGTGCACTTCCTCTTCCCTCACTCTTATAGTTATCCATTAGTACACCTACATTTCGCCAGTTATGTTTAAGTCTCATTTAATAGGTGGCGAGCCTATTGCCATCAAACCGGGCACAAATCCAGACTCCGAGGCTGCTATTGAGAATTTCCTGATGGAAAAACCCAATAACATAATTTTTATTAATTTCTATTCTATTTATTCAAGAAGTTAAAGTTCAGATTCATGTATAGTCTATTTCAATTTATTTGTCCCACAACTCCGTTATTCCTTTTCATTCTTTTACCTTAATACGGATCTTCAGTATTTCGACCACGGCAGATGGAAAAACAGTAAAATGTCGGGATTTAAAATGAAACGTTATCCTTCTTTCAGTCTGTATCTGCGGGTTCATTTCTGGATTTTATTTTCCATTAACAGTATAATAATTAAATGTTTCAAAAGCTTATTAATTGAAAATAAGTGTGATGAACGAAAAGTTTCATTTACAAGTGAAGAATCTCGAATATGTGGTCATAACTGGTCAACACTCTAATCGTTTAAAATTATATTTTTCTATAAGGTATTTCTATCTTTAATTATTTCTATAATTGAATTCCTTTTTTTATTTTAAACGTTAAAAACACAAAGAGCAATAAAATTATTTAGCACCAACGGTCATTTTATTACAGTATTTTCTACTTATACATATTTGTGCAGTGAAAATATCAAGATAATAAATACCATTTGCAAGATCGTAAACGAACAATTAGCTAGAGAGACTGGTCTTGTACAGTCTCCAGCACATCACACTATACGTTTTTGTTGTAAAATCGCTCCTATTACAACCGCATAAGATGCCTCAGTATTTACCTTAAGAGCTTTTACACCGTGCGGCATTTCACACAAAATTACAAGTCCTTATTTTTTGAAGTAATTAACCGATTTTAATGAAACTTTCTACAGATAAGCAGCATACATAGGTCTAAAAAGTTAGTTTAGAGTATTTTTGAAATGCCTTATTTATAAACAGATGCCTTACAAGAGACCTTACAAGTTACTAATACTATAGTTTTGTTGGGTAATTGATACCACCAATCAGTTGACATACTTTTGTGTACTGTCAAAATACGATTCCTCATACATTTTGTATGTCAATATCGAACTGTGACGTCACTTATTTGTCAACTCAATTGACTTACTATTTATTGATTTCAAAGCAAAAAAAAAAACTTTTTACACTAAATTGAAAATTAATCCGGTTTCTGCTGAAATTAAGTGGTTTTTTTAAGTTGTGTCTTATAATTAATGTTTAATGGTGTTACTACCAAATTATCAGTTTTAATGAGCCATTTGATTTCAAATTAGAAATAGTTGTTTTCCTTAAAATACCTAAATCCATTAAAACTAATTTCATTATAGGTAAAATGGCAACGGAATAATAATTATAATAACACCGATAAAATTATGAATTAATGAAAATTTAAATGCTCGTTCGAATCATAAAATTAACTATTAGTAATTAAATAAGTACTATTCATTTCATTGCGTTCAATTGAATTACTAGTACATTTTTACTGGTGCTTCGACCGACTCCGGATGTAACATTATGTATATGCAAATGCAAAGAAACAAAATAAAGCTCAAACTAAATTTTCCTTTAAAAAAAAAACCTCGGCCGTTACGGGACACATGGAAGATGTAAAATATCTATATAGTATAATATTAGAATTCATAGTAAAAATCTGTAACGAAATATGAAATAGAATAAAGAAGGTAGGGCAGCGTCATACCGTTTGCCGTCACGGCATTCAAGTTGGTTTTACTGTCAACGCGCGCCATTAGATCTAACCGTCTAAAGGCATCTTTTTAGTAAACACTATCTTTTCAAACCCCAAAAAGAACAGAGGGGTGTTTTAAGTTTAACGTATGTTATCTGTGGCCTCATAACACCTAAACGGCTGAACTGATTTTGATTTAGCTTTTTTGCTTGAACGTGTAAAAAAAGTAGCCTATATCCTTACTTGATGTTCAAGCCTAGTCTGTACCAAATTTCATCAAAGTCGGTTCAGTGATTTTACCATGAAAGCGAAACAAACTCACTTTCGAAATTTGTCATGTGTGTGTGTCACCTTCAGAAAACATCCACCTACTTTCTTCTTTGTAAAGTTTACAGAGTTCAGGCTGTAAGACCATCATAAGATATGGAGGTTCACGTATAATTTTATTATTCTATCTCACACCGAATAGATAACGTCGTTATTCGGTCACTTTCACACCGTTTTATAGCTCGTAGCGTATCGAACATGCTCCGGCGCAACGCTGTGCGGCGCGGACGCACCGAGATAACCACGATTCCATGTTAATTTATCGCTTTTACTGCACACAAGCGTAAACTACTTTCTATCTTTCTATTAGATACATATCATAGAATTTTCTCTTATAAAAAAAAAATCTTGACATTTAATTGATTTATTTACTGTCTTGTACTGCGGGAGAAATGACATGCTCTAGTGAAACTGCTACATAATTTTCCCGCGTCGTTTGAGTGAAGAAAGCAGCGATTTGATTGGTCGATGGTGTTCGTAAACCATGTAGCTAATTGAATTAGTTTTTGTGCAATTGTTTTAATTAAATTGTATAACTTGTTGGCTACCCTTTGGGACAGCGGTTTTTTAGCAAGTGAATACTAATATTATAAATGCGAAAGTGTGTCTGTGTCTGTCTGTTACCTCTTCACGCCTAAACCGCTGAATCGATTTTGATGAAATTTGGCATGGAGATAGTTTATGATCCAAGGAAGGACATTGAATAGTTTTTATTCCAGAAACCACCCCTAAGGCGGAGAAAAGGGGGTTGGAATTTTGTATGCAAGTACGATATAAACAAGTTCCTCGCGGTTATTTAATAAGCGGTGATTGTCTTTAAGTACCTGCCTACCTACTCTGCAAAATAATGAATTATAAGACGCATTGCGAGTGCAACCATTGACTTACTTTAAACACAAAGCGCCAAAAGAGTTCTTTTTTCAAAATTTTCTTTATTTTTTTGCTTGTTATACCTACCTTACTGAATATTCGACGACACCATAAGGCCAGTGGCTGAGCGATTGGCTACTGCGCGACGGAAAATAATCGCGCTGGTTCGTTTCCCGCACGGAACAAATATTTTTATGGCCCACAGAAGGTATTTCCGGGTCTAGCTATTTGTGAATTTGAGTTTATATATATTATTTGTACTTTTTACCCACGATACAGAAGAAATTATTGGTGTGGGCCAACGTTTAAAAAAAAACAGTTTTGAAGTAAACACCATTCAAGATGAGTATATCGAGGCGTAAACCATTTTGTTTCTGGTTTATGCATACTTTTTGTGCTATAACTGTTAAAGTTAAGCGGTTACTTGACGCCTACCGTTAGCTGCGCATGCGATGTCAACCGCAACATTAAATTCTATAACAGGATAGTATTTATTCTGATTCCCTCTCTCTTTCATACAAGACATGTTTTAATAATACTAGCCTATAACTGTCCCACTGCAGAGCAAAGGCCTCTTCTCATACAGAGAAGGCACGAGCATTGATCACCACGCTTGCTCAAAACAGATTGGCGATTTCAGACTTATATTCATTATTAGCTGACCCAGAACTTCGTACCGCCATATGTTTTTTGTTTTCTTGGCATTAAAAAATAATGTTGGCGAATTTTCAGACCTACTCGATATGCTCACAAAATTTCATAAAAATCGGTCCAGACGTTTGTGACGAGTTTTGTAACAAACACTGCGACACGAGAATTTTGTATAAGTATAAGTTTCCTCAATATTTTTCTTCACCGATATCAGTTAAGTCCAAGATACACTTAGAAAGTACAAAAGGTAAACTTAGAAAGTACATCATCATAATTATCATCATCATATCAGCCTATGGCCGTCTACTGCTGAACGTAGGCCTCCCCCAAAGAGCGGCAACCGTCGCGGTCTTCGGCAGCCCGCATCCATCCGCCCGCCACCTTCTTTAAAGTAAGAAAGCATGAAAGTACATACGAATTAGAAAAAGTCACATTAGTTCTTGCCCGTGCTCTGTTGCGAACCCAAAGCCTTGTGCACAAGAAGCAGGCGCCTTAACCACTGCGACAACAAGATATGTTATTTGTTATTTAATATCAAACGATTAATTATCGTCTTTGATCAATCGTCGAGATTGCTCCGAGCTATCGTAGGGATTATAAAAGGTTCAATTATAATAAATGTAGCTAATTTCAATCAAATAATACCACTAATTAGCTGACATCGAGTCTTCTTTGTGTAGGCCGCTTAATAAATGACTCAATTGATGTTGTTAATAGTCGGGGCCTTCGTAGCCTCATTATAATCGAGTCATTCGGAGTTCACAGACAGTCACGACGTCAAACTTGCGAGTAATAGAAATCACTGTTAAAATTAATACTGGATGGTATTCATGGGTAACGTAAAAAAATGAATCCGCAGTGTATGGACGATGCATACAAAAAATCAAAAACTGACGTGATTAGTTTTAGTTGGGACGGAAACCTACATAACAGAAATAGGGCTGCCCTAAGCTAAATTGCCCACACTGGACAAAAACTTCAAAAATTCCCGGACATTTTGGGTAAAATTGAATTTTTTTCCTGAGATAAATATTTTTAAGTAAAAACAACGTTTTATTTTCATGTTATTGCAATAAATTAAGACACTAATTATTTTTCAAATACTCGTAATTTTCTTAACACAAAACGAAATGTTAAATTTTTGAAATCAATTTCTCAAAGACCCCTCGCCTCTCTTTAAACTAGGACAAATCCGGGGAATCGCGGACGGATGGCAACCCTAAAGCAAACTGATGTGAGATATTATTTTTGTATAGGAATCGAGTCCAGCTAGGTTTATAGTATAGTATACTATAGTACAGAATTATAGACTGTAGCAATGCAACTACAGCATCGACCAATAAGTAGTTTATTTAGATGTTTGATGTAAGAAAAGAGGCTGCGATTCTTTAGTCCCAGAGTGTAGGGCAAAGGCCTTTACCACTCGTTGGGGTACTGTAGACGAATCCTCTCAAGCCCGTCTCGCTATCTTCGCCATTTTTTTCATCCAGGGTGAAAAATCCTTATGGATGTCCCCCGCCCTGGGAGGCGACCGAGGTGTCTGAAAGATTCTTACTGACTAAAAACCACCCTGTGTTCGCCTTCGATACTTCGATTTCCCGGAGTAGTATACGCCTTCCGCGATCCCTGACTGCGCTTCGTCTACCATCAACCGCGATGTCGTAACTAAATAATTTATAAAAAAAAGAAACAAAAGACTTTCAAGACTTATCTTCCGTTCCCATCATTTGTCAATAAGAATTATCGCTGCAAAAACTTGAACATAAAAAAGCCTCATCATCATTACAAGCCAAGGGATATTAAGTGAGCCTTTGATATTAATTTAATGGTCGAAATTTGAAAAATAACCGTAGTTACATAACAAATGGTCAAAAAATGATGTTAATCGAAAGCTTCATTCATTACTGGTTAATTATCGTGAGCCCGAGGCGAGGCAATGCCGTTTGTCTAAGAAATATTTTTGTTTATCAACTAATTAAAATTAGGCAGTCTTTCGCTCAGTTAAGCAACAAGGTTGTTTTTATAACAATTGGTACACGTGTCTTGTTTAAAAATATATTTTAATAAGAGATTATCAAAGAGAAATATTCGTCAGTTGTTACAGGTCGTCAGAAACCCGAAAGTCTTACAACCAGTCTTACCAAGGGATATCGTATTACCCAGTTACTGGGTTGTGGAGGTCAGATAGGCAGTCGCTTCATATAAAATACTGGTATTCAGTTGGTTAGACTGGAAGCCGACCCCAACATAGTTGGGAAAAGGCTAAGCAGATGATGAGTCAAAGAGAAATGTTATTTCAGAAATTGTGCATACGAATCGTGGTGTAAAAGGGGAAAGAGCTATTGGGATCTCTTCATTCAAAGAATGACCGATATTTGAAAACATAACACAAAATACAGACCGCAGGGGATTTCAGCAATCACTGGATATTGTTAAACGATTAAATAATTGGAAAAAAAAATTGACGACGATAAAAAAACCGGTCAATTATTAGTTGGACTTGTATACGCGGGGTTCCGCACCATCGTACAAAAAACACAACCAACAAAAAAAATTCTTTTGTTTGTATGTATGTATGTATATATGTATTTATTTTTAAATTTTTTTTATATTTTAATATCGAAATTTTTCTGTATTTTCTGCACCTACTACGTTTTGTCTCTGCATCACCCTAAGGTAGACTGGTAGAAAATGCCCAAGGCATTAAGTCCGCCTTTGTACAGTGTATTTTTACATGTGCATAAAGTTTAAATAAATAAATAAATAAATAAAAAACACATTTCTTTACGAAGATCGGGAATTCTCTTTAATTTTTCACTTTATTTTATTTTTATTTGTTTATAAAGCGATCACAATAATACACACTTCGTGAAAATGTAAACTCTCTACTATTACGTTCATAAGATACAGCCCAATTACAAACAGACGGAGAGCGATGGCTTAGTAACAGTGTCTCGTTAGCACCGTTCAGGTACTGAACCCTAAAAAGTATCTCTGATAATCCCAAGTCAAAAAAAAGAAATACCTTTAATTGTAAAAACAGTTTTTGAGCGAATGCACCAGTGATTTGGATTCTCGTTATCTATGAATGAACGAGGAGTGACGTTGAGTGACATCAGACTTGGATAGTGGGTTGAAAGCGACGGGCGGTCTGCGAGACGTGGTCTCCGTGAAACTATACCAAATTAAAAAGCTCTGAAGCTGTTTTTAAGGTTTCGTGCCCAAGGGTAGTGCTCTCGCTCTAAAAACCGTCCATCTGTCTGTCCAGCTATCACAGTTTTGTATCTTTTAAACTGTATTTGGTAGACACTGGAAATTAACACAAAGTGTGTTATTTAATGTGTTAGTTAACACATTCAAGAAACATGGATGTTGACGTTTTTTTGCTCTATCTTAATAGGTATCGAACGGTGGTACTGAACCCTTCATATGCAAGTCCGATTCGCACTTGGAAGGCTTATTTTTATCATAGTAAACGACTATAGACCATTGCATTACTAAATCTGGATAATGCTTCATTTTCACTTACAGTTACAAACGAAAAAGCTATGTCAAAAATGTCTCCCATTTTTACATATAATTTCATTAATTTGAGATATATATAACGCACATTAAAAATTGACACAGAAGTCATTGCACATTGACTGCCTCGTTAGTCAAAGCGCGACTGCTGAGCATGAGGTCTTGGGGTCGAGTCCCAGGCCGGGCAAAGTGTTATTTGAATTTTCCATCAGGAATATCTCAGTAGCCGCCTCGGAGTCTGGATTTGTGCCAGATTGATGGCAATAGGCTCGCCCCCTATTACATGGGACTAAACATAACTGGTGAAATGCAGGTGTACGTACTAATGGGTACACCTCTGCCTAACCCTTCGGGGATTACAGGCGTGATGTTATGTTAATAAAAATCCCTTCTAAGCGTAAGTTTGGAATGTGCATAATTAACGTTGTCATGGTAACTAGTCACCTAAAACTAGTAAAAATGGTAGTACCACACTCACACATCTGCCATCAGGGAATATGACGTAATGTAATGTTGTTTTGAGAAACCAAATTCTCAATCGGAAATCATCGTTTGTCTGATGATGCGGAAAAGTAAACATAATTGTACGTTCTTGTGTGGCTAATGCATGCATGCGTAGGCGACTGTAGGCTTCAAACACCACTGTTTGTTGAGACAATCCTTTATTAGCATTGGGTCCAACGATTTTCTAATTAAAACTGGGTGTGATGACTAACCCTGGAGAGGAATGCATCATTCATTTATGTGCTTGATGTCATACAAGATATGAAAGGCAAGGTGAAGGTAAACACTTGAAGAGATAATCATTTTACACCGATCTGGGACTGCCATCAGTTAAATTCCCGATCCCGGACAAAAACCTCAAACAACCTGGACATTTGGATTAAGATTTTTTCCCGGACACTTAGAATATTTATTTTTAAAATTAAAATAAAAACGTTATTTGAATTTTCTATTGTTTGAATTTATTGCTAACTTACTGTTTTTAACTAATCTAGATCGGTGACACAAAAAGTGAGTCAAACTCAAATTGCAGCAAAAGTGCACACAACTCATCTCAACTGGAGCTTTGATAGACATCATTGTGTCGAAGACCGCCATTGATAGAATTTATTTTTCAAAAAACATAAAAAAAATCAGCAATAATCTTCACTTGTTATTTAAATACTAATTTGAAACACACTGGCACCGAAAGAAACAATTACTTTATTTGTGTTTTGGGTGCCACGGCTTTCGTAATTTTATTAGTAAGAATCCGACATATGTATCGCTACATTTCTTTCAAAAGATGGTAATCCACGAGGTAAGGTAACACAGAGGCAATAAAAACGAAGGCGTCTAAAAATCTAAAAACTCAATCGTGCAACGTTGAAGCAACACATTCCCTACGTGTATTACGCTTCAACGCCGCTTTGACGAGCGCATTAAAAGTTTTATTATATAGCAAGACGGGATAATAAGCGGTGGCCCCAGTTCACATTGATGGACGTTTGACTGCGGCCTGACAGGCGGTTGCCAGGTGGTCCTCACCCCGACTATTGTGACACAATTTTATACCCAACACTAGGTGCTGCCCGCTTCTCCGCGCGTGGTTTTTTTCACCCGCATTAAGTTACGTTTTTGGTTACTGCTCCGCTCCTGTGAGTCGTGGCGTGATGTAACATAGCCTATATTATTCGGCAAGAGTCTGGCTATCATATACAAAAAGATTTTTCTAAACTGACTTGTAGTTCTAGAAATTAGAGCATTTAAACAAGCAATCAGACAAACTCTTTAGCTTTATTATAGTTATGGAATACTAGGTTTTGTTCATGATTTAGTCCACGTTAATGTCTGTTAAAAAATTAGTTAGTCATATCTTGAGGTTCAAGCTAGTAAAGCGCATAAAATTTCATGAAAAACGGTTCACATATTTAATCGTGAAAGAGTAACAGACTGACGGACAGATATGTATAATAGTATGGATGGATTATAGTATGATATAATATATTATAGTATAGAAGATAGTATATAGATTAGTAGTAAAGATAGGACAGATAACAGACTACATTTAAATTTTACGTATGACTGTCACCGATCAGTCACTATTCATACAATTTTATTTGTCGCGTGTGTCATTGGCATTAGAATAAAAGCTGTAGTGTCTGTACCAGACCGGGCCGTTTCCATGCGTATGATTTTCTCTTTTACTTGTAGCTTTAACGAGCGCGACAGAACATTACCAACGTAGGTCGCCCATAAAAAATATCCTAGGCAAGTTTCCAAAGTACTTCGAGTCTTGTACTGTAAGCGTGCCACAGCCAATACAAATGTTCCGGTCACAAAACGTTGGAGAGCAAAGCAAACAACGTGAACATAAATCTAGAAGTTGTAATGAAGCGTTATTGGTACGATAATAAAAGCTAAATTGATTAGCGGTGGTCCCGCGCAGGTAGACCGCATTCCGGCGGCCCCCCTCCCCCTCCGTCGCCGTGCGCCTCCCCGCCGCGATCACCGCCCGCCACGGGACCGGGACACGGGAATGTTTGTCATAACATTAAACTCACGTTAAGAAATTATGTTGTAACAATTGGTACAGTTCACTAAACAAAATTAAATATTCGATTTTTTCTTGGCAATTTTTTTGAGGACTTTTCATGAAATTGTCAGCCAAATGTTGTTATTTTTGGATAACCTTTAGTTGAAAAGATGTGCATCATCCAATACCCTCTACTTTCATAACTTTATCTCACCCACGTGCGTTGTAACACCGGTTACAATAATAAGAAAACTCGTATTACCTGTAACAAAATAAAACATTCATTAGTAAATCCAACAGTTTAGGACTATCCAAGCTCAGGTAAACTGTAGAACTTGCTTTTTACCGTTGTGAGCGTGAATTAATAACTATGTGCGCAAGAGCATGACTCATCGCAGGGCGCGGTGAAAATAAGCGTAAAATTAATAACAGATCAAGGTTGCAATCAAACAAGAACGCCTGCACGTGGGGTATTTTTATATTTTGCATAAATAAACATTAGTTTTAAGAATATAAAAATGTTTAATAGTGCATTAATATTTAACTTATAAAAAATAACGTTTTTCTTAATTATACCTAACTACACGAGTCTTGTATATGCGCGGTACATTTCCAAGAATCGTATGTAGTTAAGTTGTTTTGTAGAAAAGCAGGAAAAAATGAACATGTTTTATTAATGTATCTCATTAATAATAACTTGAAGTAAAAATAACTTGATGTAATCCCTTTATAACAGTACAATACATCATATTTCAAAGTTTGATTAATCATTTTCTATTCTTAAATTTTATATCCCATTGACTGCCTTGTTGGTCTAGTGGTCGCAAAGCTCGACTGCTGGGCATGAGGTCTTGGGTTCTTTTCCCAGGTCGGGCAAAGTGTTATTGGCTTGTTCCATCAGGAATTTCTCAGTAGCAGCCTCGGAGTCTGCACTAGTCGCCTCCTATTACATGGGACTTAAACATAACTGGCGAAGTGTGGGTGTACTAATGGGTACGACTGTGCCTAACGCTTCGGGGATTATAGGCGTGATGTTATGTTATGTATATCCTATAAATGTTCGTCTTTATGTTCATATTATTTTATTATCTCAGCTACTGAAAGATTAATCGTAACCAGATGATCAATGTTTCATTTATACAAACAAACTAGAATCGGTACATTCGAAACGTTAACTAATCTTTGAAATACGTCTTTATATATTTTGTTACACTGTGGTCCCGCGAACCAGTGACCATTTTATTGGGAGAGCGTGCGTGGGCGCATCTATACAAACTATAAATTTAAGACCAGTAATAAAAATACTACTAACACATTTCCTACACTTTGATTCGACCTGTTTATATAGATCAAAGAGGTATGAAAAAAAGTTTATATAATCTTTCATAATAACTTTGTTTATTCAGGGGATATTAATGACTGAATGGCCCAGTTGTTTCAGTCTACTGTTTTGCGTCACACACACGCCTCGTGTCCAATTAAATGTAAAGATTGCAGTAATTATAAACACCTGTAAGATGGACTGTATGAACGTATTGGGGAAACTAGCAGCCCGGCACGCAAGCAGCTGACGTATTGAGATGCGCGATGACAGTGTTAATTGGTATTATTCCATTTAAACCGACGCTCTTAATTCCTCGTGAATAAATTCGATTGTTGAGACAAGTTAATGCGCTCAGGTAAGCGGCTTAATGAAGTGGTGACGGTTAATTACTGAGGCATGTATGATCGTTAAGATTTCGAGTAAAGTGATATGCGATGTACCAAGTTGCATCGTGGTCGGCGACGGCGCGGGCGCGGTGTCCCTCGCGTGATGGCATCCCAGCTTCATGAATGAACGGCGTTCGGACTCCATTCAACCAGTTTGGTCGCGCACTGATTACCGCTTACCCACTTTTAATCTTATCTACTACACGACTTGGTACCACCACGTGAACTGAACCCGACGAGCGGCGACCGCGATTGGTCGGCTGGTCGCTCGTCCCAAAAAACCAACCACTGCCTTCCTCTTTTCATTCACACCTTTTTATGATGTTTTTTGGTGAATGAAGTCGTGTTCGGGATAATTATTGAATTTCAACGATTCGTTACGAATATCGATGAGCCGGAAGCCCATCGGCGCGGGTGATTGCATCGGGTGATAAAATTCCGTCGTTCAGAAAGTAATTTTATGGATTTTAAACTGAATTTTAGTTTGATCTGAAATATATTGTTGGCGGTGTTGACAGTTTCGTAAATAACAAGATGGTGTCCTATTAACGACATAATTAGGTGATGTAAGAAGCTAGAAGAGGTATAATTAGATCTCTCTCTGTAGGCATTACAATAACATTAATCCGGAATGTCAAATTAAATTAATGAACAAACAAGCGCGGTGCATTGGCGGCCTCTAGATGGATATTAGACGGGCATTATAAAACGAATCAGTGGTAATAACGCAGGGGATCTAATTAAATTGCCGCCGATAATAATGGCACTCAGTCTCCCCTTGCAGACCCCTCGACATTTATTATTCCAACGGTACCTGCACAATACAGATATAGGGAACAACAGTATTTTAAATTTCTCACCGGATTACACTGTAATAGCAACTATGTGGTAACAGAACATATATTTTTAGCAAGATTCAGATTAAATGTAAATAACTGGAAACATTCTGTAAGTAGAACAAGGGCAGGTTGGAGTAACGTAATTAAAGGGCTCTGGATTCTCTTGGAAAACGTGTCAAGGAAACCATAAAAGTAAATTTTATGTAGTTACTCCATTTGATATAGCAAAAACACCTACATGGCTTATAAAAACAGGATATTCGATTTCCCTAACGCGGACTTAGCGATTCTCTCGTCGTGTCTACATTGTCTACTACTCTGTCGAATTGCAATTCACGGCAATTCAAACGCACACCTTTATATTGTTATATCTCCATTTCATTGCCCGCCAGGGACTACATCTGCTCCGGCTTCCCTCGTACTCCCCGCGCCCCTTCCCCACGTCCATTAGTGTTTTGTGAATGATTTAAAAGCTCTTTCGGATAACTACTCTGTAAGTAAGTAATATAAGACTTGCTTCCTATTTTATCAGTGCTCCCCAAATTTGAGTTGCGCATTAAAACATTAAGTTGTATTACAGGCATCATTATGAACTCGAAGCAGCCGTACGCCTATAAAGGAATGTAACTCGTTCAGCTCTACAAATTAATGGACCAAGAATTCTTGGGCGAGGTAAAAAAAATAAATTATTAGAGACAGTAAAATAGCTTTTAGCATAACGAAGATTCTTTGGCATCGCTGAAAATCTCGTCTGAAAGTTACTGTCTTCGCCTTATAATGTGTTTACCTAAATAGAACGGCTGGCGACATTAATTTCATCAAACGAGAATGGCATACGATTGGAGACATCCCTGAGTATTTATACTCTCGTTATGTACCTGATATATTACAAAAAACGTTCGTAAAAACGTATAAAAATGTACGTGTACAACAGAAACATAATAACACGAAATTTCCGAATCCGAATTTTAGGCAGAGAGAAAGCGGAAGAAAATCCGTCATCTGTGGGTCGTAAACAATGCTCGTCGGTACGTAGGTGCATGTAAATGAGAGTTATGGTAATTTATCGGCGGGGATGGGGTGGTAATGATAAGATAACGCTTTTGTTGCCGCGCGGCCCGGAGATACGGCCCATGGACGAGCGCCGCACCGCCGGCATCACCGAATTATTTTTAGTGTACCCTAATGAAATTGGGGAAACGGAACGCTTATGGAATTGTCTCCGTCTGAGTTTTGGTGTCACGGTCCTTTGGAAAGTTGGCGGTTAAAATAGCAGACAGTGTAAAATATTGTATGTAGTTTAAAAATTTGCTCAAGGCTACAGAAAAAAGTAATAACAAACCCTGCAATACTACAGCCTAATTGGCCTTAAATGCTCAGTAATAAAATCTTTAAAAATTACCCCTCGCTTAATAATCCAAGTAATAAAAAACATGCGCAACGAGGGCTACCTTGAGGTAAAATTGTCAGCTGCGCATTACACAATAAACATTCTTTAACACACATAAAAATATTTATTTAAACAATTTGTTATACTTGTAAACAGTACGGCTAGAATGTTTCGGAACATTTATCACACGTCAGGCTCGCACTTGACCGGCTTTTTATCGTGAAAAATTACAAAACAAAAACAAGATTTCACACTTAAAGCATTTTATTGGGCGACGCAAGAATCCGTTGGACCATTGAGGTGAATGGTCGAGGATAATTTTTAACGTGAAAGCTTTTACTGAATGCTGTAGTACTGTCTTAAGAATTCACATTAAAAAAACTCTTTTAGATTCTTTCAATTCAAATAGACGATAAATATGTTATTTAGCAACTTTTTGTTCATAATATCACGCCTGTAATCCCGGAAGGGTTAGGCAGAGATGTACCCATTAGTACCTACACCCACATTCAGACTACGAGGCTGCTACTAAGAAATTCTTGATCGAAAAACTCAATAACATTTTACCCGACCTGGGAATCGAACCGGAGACTTCATGCTCAGCAGTCGCGCATTGCGACCACTACACCAACGAGGCAGTCAACTTTCTGTATTACATCCAAAATTGTATTTTTTGGGAATATTAAATAAACTTATTACGCGTGGGTAATATTTTATTGTCCATCACAATCGAGATAAAATCTACAGTATCTCATTGGCAGCGAATTACCGTTTTGTCGCTAAGCGATAACTGTCATCGCGTATCTACAATAGAGGAGATTGGGGTAAATTGGCAGATAAAAATAAATTTATCTATGTATGTGCAGTTAACGAGACCCGCCAGGGGTCCCGGCCCCATCTGTTTGCCCCCAGACATTGCGTCGCCGAAAACTACAACTTATTATTGTTAAAATGATAATTCACAGAATTTGTTTATTCAAATACAAGTGTGTATTTACGTACGGACGCTATAAATTGCTGCTTAAATAGAAACATAAAAATACATTTTTGGTTGAAAAATTGCGGCTGTGTCAAAGTTGCCACGTGGTATTTTTTATTTGGACATAAAATACTGTAACGGTACTTGTAATAATGAATAAGTATGACAACACGTAATGCATGTCGCTTCGTATTGAACGTCGCTATGAGAATTTATTTATCAAACATAATGTACTTATTTGTAATCTTTCAGAAACTAAGTTTTTTTTATTTTATGAGCGTTTACATTTTATATAAACTTTTAAGGCCTTGTTTTTTGAAATGAATATATCGATTTTCGAAAATTCTTTGACATGAGCAGGATACATTGGACTATATATGTATGTAAAATTTAGTTGAGAACGATTTCAAAAAAATGTGTCATAGCTAATCAGCAGGATACATAGATCTAAACCGTTAGTGAAGAACATTAAAAAAAAATTGTGTTATATCTAAATTAGATCGATTTTAAGTTTTTCATAGAAACACAGATATAAAATGATATTTTTTTAAATAGGACATTTCGAAAATGATCTCAACTAAAATTTTTTGATGATAATCCTTATGTTTTTAGAATATGTATCCTGCTTACCGGACCCTGCTTGCTGGACTGCCTCGTTGGTCTAGTGGTAAGTGGCAAGCGCGACTCCTGTGCAAGAGGTCTTGGGTTTGATTCCCAGGTCGGGCAAAGTGTTATTGCGTTTTTCCATTAGGGATTTCTCAGTAGCAGCCTCGGGGTCTGGATTTGTGCCCGGTTGATGGCAATAGGCTCGCCCCCTATTACATGGGACTAAAAACATAACTGGCGAATTGTGGGTGTACTAATGGGTACACCTCTACCTAACCCTTCGGGGATTACAGGTGTGATGTTATGTTATGTTTAAGTTTTTCATAAAAACACAGATTTTCGATTATCTTTTTTAAAATAAGACATTTTGATAATGGTATCAACTAACATTTTTTGATGATGATCCTTCTTTTTAGAAGATTAATCCTGCTTATGTGTAAGGAGTTTCATTAAAATCTGTTCATTCATTTCGAAAAATAAGGATTTGATAGTTTGTGTGAAATGCGTTTGCGTTAAGCCGTTGGTCCCGGCTGTCATACGTGGATCTTTGACAGTCGTTACGGGTCGTCAGAAGCCCGAAAGTCTGACAACCAGTCTTACCTAGGGGTATCACATTACCTAGTTACTGGGTTGTGGAGGTCAGATAGGCAGTCGCTCCATGTAAAATACTGGTATTCAGCTGCATCCGGTTAGACTGGAAGCCGACCCCAAAATAGTTGGGAAAAGGCTAGGCAGATGATGATGATGAGTTTGTGTGAAATGTTGTACGGTGTAAACGCTCCTAAAGCAGATATTGTTTTTTTGAAGGTTACCTTAAAAAACAGTAATAAATGTTCCACAATACAATATGGGTATTGGTATTTCATGTAGCTGAGTAATTTAATTTGATGCACTTTACGTGTTTTCGTTTTACTTTACCTTCGATACATTAAGCTAAAATATGTTCTGGATATGATACATAATAAACAGTACATTGATTGTTATGATACTATGTTTTAGATGTAGATATTTTTTACGAGTACGTACCTTTTAATCTGCCTAGCCTTTTCCCAACTATGTTGGGGTTCGCTTCCAGTCTTACCAGATTTTTTTTTTTAGGTGGTAAATATCATCAAATGACTCCTTCCGCCCTGGGTGGGGCGGAAGGGACTGTCAGACTTTTAATGACTAATAACCACCCTGTTCCTTCTGTTGCCCTTATACCAGCATTTTACATAGAGAACTTGAATTACTTTGTTAGGTACAACTGGGTAATACAATACCTCTTGGTAAGACTGGTTGTCAGACTTTCGGGCTTCTGACAACCCGTAACGACTGTCAGAGATCCACGTCTGACAGCCGGGACCATAGATATTTTTTTTACTTAATCAAAACACCTCGACTGCCTCGTTGGTCTAGTGGTTGCAATCGCGACTGCTGTGCATAAGGTCTTGGGTTCGATTCCCAGGTCGGGCAAAGTGTTATTGCGTTTTTCCATTAGGGATTTCTCAGTAGCAGCCTTGGAGTCTGGATTTAATAGGCTCGCCCCCTATTACATGGGACTAAAAACATAACTGGCGAAATGTGGGTGTACTATTGGGTACACCTCTGCCTAACCCTTCGGGGATTACAGGCGTGATGTTATGTTATGATGTTATGTAATCAAAACAAAGCGTTGTTAGTACTTATACGTTTTAAATCTTTTACAGTAAATATCAAAAAGTCAGCAATAATACGATTGCTGATGTGAAGTTTTGCAATTAAGTTTCATTGTTACTATGTACTTGTACTGTTTAAATCGTTAGGCTACGTTTTAAGTAATATAAATATAGTATTTGATTTAGCCAAAGTTCTCAATTATTATACAAGATCACAAAAATGGAATAAAAATTATCCTATAATGTGTTAAGCTAATATGTGTGTGTGTGTGTGCCAAATTTTAACAAATTCAGTTCAGCCATTTTAGCGTTAATGAGTAACAAACATCCATTCATATAACCTTATGATTCTTATTATTTTTGCCTTACTGATAATATTATCATCAACTAAGATAACCTATACGTAAACGCTGTCTAAGGTTAGCAACTTCCTTAGAGCCAATTGGTCCCAACCTCCTTTTTTGGATTATTTTCTAACGCATAAATAAAAGGCTGTTCTAACGTATGATTTCAAAATAATTTATGATGCAGATTTGTAAGAAATCCGTCGTTTTAATCGATTCTTTTATTAATGACGTCATCAGAGAAAAACAGCCAAGTCATACTTTAAAAGTTTTCAGCTACACTATTTTTCATAAAAATCATTAAAATAAAAATGAGGTTTTTTTTTTTATCTAAAGCTGGGGTCAACAGAGTGCACGCTGAGGTGGTAAACGTTTAAATAATTCATAAACAGGTAGCGAAGCGTTCGAGTGCGCGTACGCAGGTCGCCATTGTTCACTGATGAGCGGTGTCAGAGGGACAAAGAGGTCATGGCATGGAACAATGCTGAATGGGGTACCCATCAAAATTTTGGTGATACACTAAAAATTCATTTTCTAAGTGTCATTTTTCCAATGTGATTTTTTGTACTTTTTTAAGGGAAAACATCGTAGGGAACCTGGACTTATACCAGAAACTCTGACACTAGGGTCTGTGTAGTCGTAAGACCTTACTGCCACGATAAAGAAGCAGAAATACCTAAGATTTTTTTAAAGATTTTTAATTGTAGGAATTATAAATGATTAACATGCAAACCACAGTAATTAAATTGTACCTAAGCAGCAGTGACGCCAGGTTTTAATATAGCGTAAACAATAACAATATACGATTTTATTTCGTCTTTATCTCGTCGCATGCGCATTAAACAATTAAACGGAAACTAACTACCGTATTTTAATATTAAAAATTAAACTTTAAAATTGTATACAGAAAAAGGTTTTATAGCAATATAAAATACTTACAATATAAACCTCTTTGTTTCAAACCGGAGTTTTCTGCCATGAATCACGATAAAAGGTGAAATCCTTGTATTTATTGTTTGCCCTTTTATATGACAGGTATGTAGTTATTTTAATAATCATTGTAGCATGTTGACTGCCTCGTTGGTCTAGTGGTCGCAAGCGCGACTGCTGTGCACGAGGTCTTGGGTTCAATTCCCAGGTCGGGCAAAGTGTTATTGGGTTTTTCTATCAGGAATTTCTCAGTAGCAGCCTCGGAGTCTGGATTTGTGCCCGGTTGATGGCAATAGGCTCGCCCCCTATTACATGGGACTAAAAAACATAACTGGCGAAATGCGGGTGTACTAATGGGTACACCTCTGCCTAACCCTTCGGGGATTACAGGCGTGATGTTATGATGATGTTATTGTAGCATGTATGGAGTCCATAATAAGTAAACTATTAAGTATCGCGACGGTTACTGGATCTACCTCGTTAAAACTTCACACGTCTCGGAATACTTTAACGAGTTCAACTAGCTTGATTTTAGACGTCTAACATTTAATTTATATAGAAAATGGCGTCTTCTAATATAAATTGTCGCGAACTGTATCTTGTTTTTGGAAAGAATTTGCGACACTGAGACTTATATTTTGAATATTTGCTAAATTAGCTTATGTCTTCGATTTCGTCTAACGATTAATACACTTAATTAGGTTCTAGTGGTCTACCTGGTCTACTTAGTACCTCTGTCTTGTGCTTTGTATGCGGTTGTTACTTCTCCATAGAGGCTTACCTCCGTTTTGGAACGAGCAACTAGCTTCAACTTTCTGACTGACTGAACGACTCCTTGACAATTTTAAAAGTACCTGTAATAGGTCTAATTGAAATAAATGCTTTGACTTTATCTGCTCCTATAGTAAGATCTCGATGAGCTTCCTCTTAAGATGCTGGATCACAGGGTGGACAATAATTGGGAGTAGCATGGCGGTTTATCCACCTGTCAGACATGGACCTATCAAGCTTCGTCAACCTGCACTTCTCTTTTTAAAATGAACCCTTTGATAATTACTTAAAGATACCTATTATTAACACTGTTAAGTTTAACGATATCAAAGCGATACTGTTAGAAGTTTCGCGTACAATAGTAGAGTGAGAGTCAACGGAGGATCTTGATAACGTTCGCACGGAAACGCATTTCACGGCGCGAAGTCGCGGGTAATTGTAGTCGTAAATACATCGGGTTTTAACATAAATAGGTAATGTTATACGAAATAACATTACAAAAGAGTACAATGAATGTTAGTGGACGATTCGAAAAATGTGGACGGACATGTAAGCGTTTAATGATGCTAATTTTGCTCATGGTTTTGTAACTTTTGTCCACATTCGTTAAATAGTTTGTAAGAGAGAGCTGGCTGTATTTTTTTGTGGCTCGATCGTAATTCCTAATTAATGGACTTGTAATCATGACGTTCAGTTTTTGCACGATTTTGTACTGTCCACGACGTAGCAAGGTTCGTTTTCTTGTGGCAAAAATGGACGTTTGCTCTTTTATATTAATAAGGTGATGTCTTTACGACATCTTAATTAATTGGCCACACAGGCTGACAAAGGTAGAATGAAGACGAGCTAAAAATATTAATGCTGACGTGCCTTACATTAGGAGCATCCATATTCAATAAAATGCACGTCATTATTTGTTTAGGATAACGTTTTCATAAAAATCCACGAGAAAATAAAAAACGATAATACTTAACAACAGAACAAAAAATAAAATTACAATATCGTCAATGAACGGTGACCTAGTGAACTCCACGATTTTCACCCCAAATAAAAAACATGCGTAATTGATTGCATCGACGCGAGCTCATTTGACTGATTGTATAGAGGACCAAATTGCGTATTTAACGTATGGGAAGAACCCTCGTGAACCGTTGCCAATTTGGATGGCACCCCCCGGAGCCGGGGACGGCACCGCTCCCCCCAAACATGTTTATATTGCATTTAGATTCAGATCATTCAAAAAAGCAATACTTCCAATTTTATTGCCGTCAGATACACTTTTAGAAGCAAAGAATGTCTAGCACGAAATTATTGTAAAGTGGAAGTGGAACGCTGTTGCAAAATGCCGATCCGTTAAGGGCCATTCGCAGTTTTATCAGAGTGCAAATAACCCGCCCTGAGCAGATTAGATAAACTACAGAAAACGGCGCGACGTGGGAAGCAAGCCGAGAATTATGACGTAAACACTGTTTTAATTACAAACGTTTGTGTGCAAATTACTCGCGAGCCATTAATCTCTTAAGAAAAATGTCTGTAACACCATTCTTCATAAATAACTAGTTTTTTGTGTGAGGTCGCCCAATGTGACTCTCGCGTCTCGTTAAACGTATTATGACCGTTGTATTCGTTGACAATTTGGTTGGAATTTATGGCAGTGCAAATGAATGCGCATAATTTGTCAAAACTGTCGGATTTGCAGGGAGCGTGTACTAGCGATTCCCGGATCGTTCGGTATCTATGCAGATCTAAATTTAGAGGGTAATCGCTTGTTTAATAATATATGCCGCTGGGAGCACTCAGTATAATCTATTTACATTCGGAGTGGACCGATCTATTCAGTCGATATTACATGAACGAGTATTTACTGTTATCGTTAAACTCTCCGTCAACATCAACACTCATTATAATTTGCTTGTTCAACGTCAGTTCGGTTTTCCTCTTACTCAGCAAGTTCCTTATCGGTAATTACTCTTTTATAATCCGGATTTGGATTAAATTCTTCATTAGCTCTTCGACGTTATAAACTTTGAATAGTTATCGTGTTAATCTTAATATTATTACGCTTGAAAACATCTCAGCGTATAAGTATTAAAATGCAACTCACAGATATTTCAACAACAGGTACTTTTCTACATAACAATTTCCTTAACATTGTTCATACTGATTCTCTTTTCAATGACCCCATAGTTTATATTGACGATGTCCATGTTTATCTGTGAGTAGTAGTTAATTAGCAGCTATAACTAAGTAAGTAAAGCAGATAATAGAAAAGGTATTTCTGTCATGAGGTCACGGGTATCGTCAGTCGTCGCCACAGTAACAGATGGCTCATTGTGTTAAAAGGTAGAGATAAGCCATGTCTTGAAGTAAACACTACATCCAATGAGTCGACTGCTCACCTACTTATAGGAAATGAAATTAGAGAAACAACTGCTCACGCAAATTCTAGATTATTACGAAACTGGTGGAAAATGCCAACTATTCAAATTAATTAGGTTGAGCTGTTTATAAAAATACTAGACGTAGGTATTAAATATGTAAACCTAATTGGTTTATATGATGATTCAGCTCAACGCGCAACGACTCGACGTAAATACCAGCATTGTCTTCACCATTATAAAATTAATAACAACAATGACTCAGTGTACCGAATAAATCAAATTACATCGCCCACTATGAGGGGAACAATGAAACAAAATAATAACGTTTAAAGTAACAATTAAACACAAGACAATGCCGCGGAAAGGAGCTCCGCGTAGAACTGAGAACTTCTTGGCTCCTCCATCAATCAGCTATCACGAACCCCAACCAAGCTTTCCTCGTTACACATAATTAATCACTGAATATAATTAAAATTCCCGATGACAAGGCGCGATCACCACAATATTCATCAGAGAGGAAAAGCCTCAGAAAGAATATTGGCGAGTTCAAAGAGCCAATGAAAGGACATTTTTTAACCCTTCGGGACCGTCGTCTTGGAGTGATTCAATTTTCAATTAATATTTGCCGTGACTTGCAGATGAGGAGCTAATTCATTTATCTGTTGTGTCTTGCGAAGGTGATAGTTTTTATTAGATTGATTATTATGTCGTTTGGGTCTTCTGAGGCTTGTGGCAGTGAAGCATAAGATAATGTTAGATTTGAGGCGCCTCGCTGGCGTCTGCCGTGGTGTAATTACCTAGTGACTCAGCATGGCTTTGTTCGCCCTGCATAGGATCCGCGAACAAACTTGTTTTAATTAATTTCGTGTCTCGAACAAGCCTTCAGCTGATTGTTATCTACTTAGTTGCTGTTAGCGCTCCGGACGCCCTGATAATGAAGCAACAAATTGTTCTAAACTAGACTTATGATTTTGATATCAATGAGTACCTATGCTATTATATGCTATTAGCTTAGCTTAACTTATTGTATTATGTTGTGCGCTTGTCTTTGGTAATAGTTCATACTTCCTTGGTTGTTTTAGTATTGTTCATATTGTTGGAATATTTCTTATTCAGGGTACACTTTTTTCCATTTAGGACAAATTGCTGAATTTATAGTTTACGTTGGATTGGAATAATAACGTGGTCCTATTTTTTCTATCAAAAAATCTTACGTCCTACTATCACAGAAATGATTACTGTACATAAAGTTATAATATAGGTTAGGTTAAATTAGACATATTTTACGTCGGATTAAACCTTTTAAGTCTTCAAACAATAAGCTTTTTCATGCACCAAATTGGTCAATGAACTTTCGCACGACTAACAATCAAATTGATATTATATCGGGAACAGGTTTCAATGTTATTGTTCGCTCAAATTTTTCGGTATGATTCATTTACTGATGATCCTTTCCAAAAAGCTCTTTAGCTACATTCATTATAATCTTCTTATTGTGTTGATTGTAGATGTGAACAGGATATCGACACGTAAACAACCGTTATATCTCCTCGTTCTTCGTGTTTGGTGCGCTAGTTGCCATGGCATCCGGTGAAATATGGGCATCGTCTTTGCTAAGCTTACTGCCATTATTAGCCAAGGATAGCTATTAATTTCCACTTCCATTCTCCTGTATTTGCATTCGTTTTATAGTGGGAACGAGTCCGGTCCAGAAATTGATGCTATTCATTTGATATGTTTGAGTTTCCTTATCATGCAACTTTCCTGTTTCAAGACACTCTTGGGTAACCTAAGTAATAAAAAAATCTTGATCTGTATGGAACCTGTTTTTCCATTTGTCGTAAGTGTATTAGATGTGACTTGATACGTCGTCAGACAAATTTAATAAAAAATCTGATCTCAATAAATTTTTATTGATAAAACTTGTTCTTTCAGATTTTAAAATCCGAGTCCATTAAAATCGCATAAAAACTGTACTAACATGACAATCAATGAATCATAATTCATCGCGATTAAAACCACATGAACTTCACAGCAGCCCATATAACAGAGTGCCCTCAAAACAATAATTAGTACCAATTACGACACGAAATATCCTGAACAATCAAATGGGATGACTGGCACAAGTTGAGTGGCCGCACGCAGAGAGAAATTAAGGAGATCATCCGTCCCTCTTCGGTGAAGGCACAATAACAGCTGTCCCTTGCCCTCATTCACAATTCAATTTAAGCTTTCAATCATCGACATCGAAAACTACCATTAAGATAGCGAGAAGTGCACTTATTTTGATTGAATAAGGCCAGCATTGTTTGAAAGGAATGTCTTCTGTAGAATGATTTCTGTCTTCCTCATTGCTTTTTGTAGCTTCAGTAAATATGTTGAAATCTTAAATCACAAATTCTTGAGGATAATATTAGAAATTGTCTTATATTTTTAGCTTGACAATCTCAAGTACTTTGTGCAGTTAATATCTATTCTCTGTTTTTCTTCTCAACTGTCTGAGCTATATTAAAATTCTTTAATTTAAAGAATGCGCGTCTCGTTATTATGATAGAGGTTAAACGCTTGTTCTTAAATTCTTCAAACATCATTATTTCATGGCCGAGACCCTCTTACCTACAGAACAAATAAACTTTGGTTGACTTTGTTTATTTTTCTATGGGAGTTGAATTGCTTCTTCCTGGAACGTGGGTAATATTGGTAATCGTTCTGTAAATATCAGTAGAAAATTTTCTAATGATGCCATAAGTAGTCCATAGTTAGATACATAAACAAAAGATAAGAAAGAAGTTATGGTTAAGGCAAATTATAGACTTCCAAAATATAATCAGACGTTGAAAAACTTTGCCAAGTTGTTAGATGCTTGTTTGAAACAGTTTACAAACAAAAAAATCTAATTGTACATTGTATTAAGAATATGCACAACAACCTACGTGAGAGGTTCGTTTCCGCCAAACGGATAAGTAGGTAGCTATAACCTGTAATCGAAACCGGTTTAGTCAATGTGGACTTACGGACTGGGGAGAGGGCATGCGCGATATCATAGCAGGTGTTCCACTGTGAGCCTACTGCCTCAATGAGAATTCCAATTCAAGCCTTAAATAGTTTGTCTGAGATTTACTTCGCGGTCCAGCTATAACTCAAGATAAATGTTGCCACACAGCTGGCCTCTGATATACGTGCGATCTGAGTTTGATAGACGAAGATAAAAAGAGTTGCGAAACCCATGAAGTTGTCGAGGAGGCCATCGTTCCACCATCAGGACTCGCTACAGACATTCGAGAATGAGTTCAGGGCGGCATGTCTAACGCGTGTTTAATAATTTAAGGTCTGATGGCGCGCCGTCCCTTACCGGCCTGTTCTCTGAATAATGGATGCAACAATAATATGACTACGAGTACGCCGTCTCAATTTATTCAATACCTAATTCCATATTGCTTGACCATAACTACAACATGAATTTTAAACTCTGAATATTTAGAGCTCCAAGTGAAATAAAATTTATTTTAAATATTGATGAAATTGATACTTAGTAATCCTCTTAGTACAACAATCAACTCTCATTTGTGGCGTTGGAATATCCTCCTTCGAATAAAAGGCTTTTATAAGAGAAACATGGGAACGTACACCTGTCGCATCCCGCATTTTAGAATAGCGTCTGGCTAGAGTATTAAATATATTAGTATTCACTCGAAATGTATCACAGACGAAATAGCAGTTCCAGAATATTTCGTACGAATGATATTATAGACTTATTCCGAATACCCCATTATTGTTTTAGAAAATAGATCTTGGGAAATTTACGTAGCTGTGGCATGCTATATGCAAGCTTTATTTGCATAGTAAGCGAGATGTTTAGTTGCTCTTTAAACGTAAGGAACTAACGTGTAGGTAAAGAGTTAGCCAAGTGGAACTGGTTATGTTCACCTCAGTAATGTTTTACTTAGTAAAATTAACATTAGCTCTTCTGGGGATTTTAGCATTTCCAAAGTTTTGATTGAAAGAAACACAGCTTGAATTTGGATTATTTCAGAGAGCATCCAATTTTCTTTGCAATCTTGGACGGTTCCGTTCCGAGAAGTTAAGGTGGATTCAATAAAAGTTTATGATTATACTAGATGATGCTTCTTTTTCTTTAATCAAACCCCGTTTGTGTAGATACTCACGGTGTTTTCATGAGGGTGCAGCAGAATGCGTTTAATTTGTTAATAAATCAGGGTGCGGGGTGGTGCGGGTTCATTAGGCTGATCGGTCGGGGCCTTCCGGGGTGTCCGGCCCACTCTATGCACTTCATCCTTCTGTTACTTAATGCATTTAATTTTGCGAGGGCATTCGATGATGGATGCGTCGCTAATTCCATTTGTCCATCAACGGGCTTGTCGTTTACCAACCACCGATGCACGAAACATCAATTTGCTTTTGTTTCATAAATTCATTCAATTATTTCGTATATTTTGATGTTAACTTTTTGTAGCCAAACAATTTGATTTGTGGCACACAAAGAGTCACAGCTGCTTAATCTGCTTTTTTATATCCAAATGAGAATCTTAGTTAAAATAAGTAATTAATTGGCTCTCATAACTTGGGCTTATCGCTGGCATAAATTAAGGTAGATTCGCGCGGCGCCTCGTCCACGCACGTAGTGAAACTTTTAATTGCATTGAGCTCTATCACTGTCGTCAACTGGGAGTTATGAACACCCACAGAGATTGTACTCTTCTCCGTGCTGCTAACAAATAAATTATGATCACGTAGAATACAGAACCAATTAAGCGCATTACCGGGTATTAGAGGCGTGACATTATTTATAACGGTCTAAATATTATAGATTTTTATTATCATTAAGAACCATTTTTAATGTAATGAAACGTTAAATCTATTATAACATTGAAATTAAAACCCTCCAAAATTATTTAGGATCTCGAGAGTCAAGCACGAAATGAATAATGGATTAATTAGAATTTTTAAATTAAAATTGTCACCGTGTATCCGTTCTGTGGCCAGCACAAACATAATACAATAGAGGCCAGGGCCGGACGAGAGGACTCATTAATTTAGATGATTGTACAATTATCTAAATATAAGCGGAGCGAGACGCCCACGCGGGCGCAGGGGGTACTCCAACCCGAAAACGAGGGAGGGGAGCGGGCACTCGTTTTTAATTAAACCGGCGATGAAATGAAGTGGTCCGTATAATATTGCTTAGACATGTTTTAAATTAATTTTAACCCGTCTTATTACGAATGATTTGATGAAATAATTTGTACGCTCCCGGGTCTATCCGACACATTTTCATAAGTCATCATTTTATTTGGACTCTTCGCTGTAGACCTAGCCAGCACAGTGATGTAATATCCTCATCAACCGACAGGCAATAATACGTTTTGTTTAGTTCGTGGCTTAATGTAGATTGGCCGGTCCCCACGAGTGCCCACGTCTCATGAGCGAATAGGCCTAAGTCCTCAATAACAATGTTGGGGCCGGGGCCCCGGTCGGGCCGCGGTGACGGCGCTCGTACGCAAGGGTTGTACGCCTCTCCTCTTCTCTATTTGTTTTTCGTTAAAGCTTTAATTAAAAGTAGGTTTATTTTAAAGAAAATTGATGTTCAAAGTAAATAAATCCTTGATGGTTTAATTATCTCTTAGTAATTGAGTTTCACCTGACGGTAAAATAATTAGTGTTGTGCTCACGAGATGCTTATTAATTAATGATTTTGGAGATACTGTTGTACGGGGTAATCTATTATGTTGTCTTATTTGGTGATAAAAGTTTTAATTAATTTATTCATTTGGACACGTTTTTTCGTTTCACTAAAATTAATTACATTTTTAATTTATATCCTTATTCAAATTTCATTATCCGATTAATCTAATGCAGTCGCCTTGGAATTAATTGCTATGCTGTTTAAAAAAAAACGGTCATGAAAAACTTTTTAGTTTAATTAAGTTTATATTTTTATTTGCTAAAAATTTTACTCGCAGAAGTACTTGTTGGGTGTTTAAAATTCTCACTTGTACTAGTTACTTGTTACGTAGTTAACTTTCATGTAAATAATTGCACATCACTTTAGGTTTGAAGCAATTAGTTGAGCAGCACGTGGCCACTTAGTTCAAAGTTAGGAAGCCGTCGCCGCGGAGCGCAGCCCAACACCGAATTGTTTCTACATCCAGCAGCTGAGCTATTGTAATGATGTGTCCAACGTATCATAGTTTATTAGTTGATGCAGTCTGTTTACAAACATGCTGCATTGCAGTTCGACGCTAAAGACGTTCGATCGTTACAGACCAACCACCAACTTCTTTCCAATAGTTACCTAAAGGCTTTGTCCTCTGGGGTCTGTAAGCCGCGCGTCCAGGCTTGGTGCCTCGAAGGGACCCGCCGGTCTCCGGACCGGCACGATGCACCAAACAAAAAAACTTAACAATAACAAAAAAACACAATAAACGTATGAACTCAAGAAACTACACCGTCGAGCGCAGTCTCTTAACCTTTTAGTTCGACAGGATAAAAGACTGGTCACATAAAAACTTCCTTGTAAAACTTTAAAACAAAACTGTACAGAGAACTTCGAAAAAAGTAGAAATGTTTGTGGGGATCGACGACACTTCCCCGTGCGGCGTTTCGGTCGCGACTGAGCCACGCGGTCGGAGAGGGGCCGCGCGGGGGGCACCAGGCGCCGGCCCCGCACCTCCGCGGTATTATTTGATTAATTCGCCTCCCCCTTCTATACTCGGTGAGTCGTTACGACGACGGCGACGTTAAGTTTTTAAATTTCAGTGAGAGGACCGCAACCTTCACCTACTCCTTAATACTTTAATTGAATTAATTAAGATCGACGGGCGCCAACAAAGATTAGACGTTAATAAGCAAACGCTGAAGGACCCGTCCCGTTCATGGTTAATTACAGCGGCTGCGGCTGCGGTACGCTCGCAGGAAAAAATCCCAGCTTGAAATAATGAGTATTACCTACCGAGCAACGTAATACCCGCTAATTGGTGCATTTACATACAGAAGTAAAATGAAGTCAGAGTGAGTTATTTGACGATGTCAGATGTTCTCAAACGAGTGACAGTACAACGACAACGTTGCTTTAGATTGAGTCTGTCCTGTCGGCCGGCCGCCGAGGACACTTTATGCATTTTGGTGAATATTAATCATTGGACCGAATCCTTTTAGTGCTTACAGCCCAAAGGGATACGAAACACGAGTATTTGAGTACCATTGATTAAGTTATTCAACAGTACAAGACAGCTGACAAAGTAAATTCAACTACTTTCCTTATTGTTCTCTTATTTTTCGAAGTAAAAGCGTCTAATGTCACAACGATCAGTTTACCAATTAAGCCAACTAAAGTCGATTAGACGTTGACTATTGAACCCAATCCGTTAAGTTCATTTGTTGTTCCCACGGGTCGAGGCGGCTGCGAAACTGTGGCAGGAATTAGTGATGCGATTCCTTCATTCAAAGTGACTTGAGTCGGTTAGCTTTAGGAGTTTTGGCGAAGATTGGGGAAATAAAAGAATGGGAGTGCGATGTTAGTGATGAAAGTAAGGTTGATATTATGATTGAAGAAGAAATTGTCTAGCTTAACAAGAGACTCAAAAAGTAATCCGTAGCCTTATTAATACAGACGTTTCTATTGTGAGTTGTAAAAATTCTTTATTTATTTGTACATCTAAGAAGGCTCTCCTTAGGTGGCTGGGCCAAGGGCTTTCAGAAAACTGTACTTCTGGACATGGCCCACATTGTAAGAAGGTTTTCTCTCTCTGGAGCCCTGACCTGTAGCTTGGACCCTGCTTCCGTTACCGGTGGGCTACAATTTTATAAAAGAATTATGTGTTCCTTTTACTTGATTCGAAAGTTATATATTTTATATTTTTAAATGTGAGTATTGTTATTAATTAAAAATGTGAGTTACATTATGTGTATATAATGAATTAAGACGATTTATTTAAAAAACATTATTAATAAACAATGCGAATATAGGTTAAATTCCTAGAGAATTGGCACTGTATAAGGACGCATAGGTTTGAATTATGTTGGCTGCTTGGTGTCAATTCAAATTAACTTTAAAATAAGTGAATCAAGTCAAAAAACAACCTTAGCCATCCCTACAGGAAACTCATTACACATTCCGTGTCGGGTTACAAGAAAGAGGCCGGTCTCGATTTCTGGTTAATTCAATAATTTTACGGATGGAGCATTATCGGGCTAATTCGGTTAAGTTCGGTTTAGTCCGATCGATCAACCGATGCGCGGGCGCAGGTGGGCGCTTAACAAAGTGCCCGCGCACCTCCAACCCGTATTATGAAACTTTTTTTGTATTTGAAATTTTGGGATTCAAAAAAATTAAATTTTGCTTCTAATCATTGGTATTTATTTCCGATTTCTTCCTTTTTTTTTCTGCAGTGAGATTGAGTTTTGAGGAATCTGGTTTCAATGAGTTCCTTGGAAATTTTGAATTAGATTTATAATAATTATAAGTAGGTGACTAATTTATAATCATATCCACATCGATGGGTTAACATAACATAACATAACATCACGCCTGTAATCCCCGAAGGGTTAGGCAGAGGTGTACCTATTAGTACACCCACATTTCGCCAGTTATGTTTTAGTCCCATGTAATAGGGGGCGAGCCTATTGCCATCAACCGGGCACAAATCCAGACTCCGAGGCTGCTACTGAGTAATTCGTGATGGAAAAACCCAATAACACTTTGCCCGACCTGGGAATCGAACCCAAGACCTCATGCACAGAAGTCGCGCTTGCGACCACTAGACCAACGAGGCAGTCGATGGGTTCTATTTTAAATTTTTGATCATCCTTGATCCAATTGTTATATTCAATTATCCCTTACCCAATTATGCTGAGGTCGACTTCCTATCTAGCCACATACAATTAAATACTAGTATTTAACATGGAACCTAAGCTTATCCAAATTTCAATCAATCCATCATTTCTATCTCTTTTCTGATGCCAATGTATTGGATGAAGTTTTAAATTCTTGCGTTTTATACTGACGCATTTATATTTCATTTATTACACCAACAGCAAGCCTTTGAGTTTTATGTTCAACTTGCGGTCGCAGGTGACATCTGTCGTCACTCCTGCCACTGTGCCACTGTTAAGCCAAGGCTTTATTTTGAAGTACTAACTTAGTACTGCTTTTGTTTCAATAATACTGGTCTGTTTGAAAACTTTTTCTCCGTTTTCACGATTGTTTTAATGCAAATCTGTAGTGTTTCTTTTTGCTTCAATTTTGTGTCAAATATTTTTTTCTAACGCTGTATTTAAAATGTTCTTTATGTTTTCGTTAATACTTAGAACACAAACACTATCCATCGTAGAATATGCACTATCGTACATTAAATAAAATGTTTTTGAACGTCCTAAGTTTTCGTGGTACGAGGAAACCTCTTGCAAGACTGCCCCGCTTTGAAATTAATCTTTGTTTAAAGTTAATGGGCCTTATTAATCATGGGCATTATGTCTAGATGAATATAATGTGGTAATCGGTGACTCACTTCAAAGATATCGAGGCTTTTATTACGAAAACAAATGCACCGTTACATAACCTGTCCGTTTCTCTATTACTTACATTAAATCGATTCGAAACACAATAGAAATTACACTTTAATACACGGCATTAAAGCTTAGATTTTAACATAGAATTATTCATTCACAGATACCTGAGGCAGGTGAATGTGTTACCAATATTATATTTCTTAATTAATAGAGGTGAGAAATCCACAGGAATTTAATATAATGGGCTTTATTCCTGACTAATTTAATTGTAATGGTTTTAGTATGGTTTATAATGTTATAGTTCCCTGTCTATTATAATTGTATTTATAATAATTTTATACATTGTATCGACAGTTGCTTCAATTAAAGTGGTTATGTAAATAGACTTCTTGTGAAAGTTGTATTAACGACACTTGAGTATTGTGGGTGTAATTTAGATAGCCTTCCTAATCCTTTAAGTATTCGTTGTACAGTTTCTATATTCATGTAACCGTCTCTTCATCAGTATTATAGCGGAGATACTAATGGGTACAGCACTCCCCCTCTGTCTGCCAAAACGTACGGCGCTCGACGCCGACGTCTCCTCTCATCCAATCAGGATAATGTGTGATACTCGTCAATCGTGTAAGTGGCTTCAAATTGTACTCTGAAAGGTAAAGTCTGTCCTTATTGAGTGCACTTTTGTGATTAACTAGTAGCGTGCTACCACGTTATTTGAGACAGGGTCTTTTGACATATTGTACTTTTGACCAAGCTTTAAAACTAATGGCAAATAGAACAAGAAGCGTAAATGCAGACATCTTATTTCAAGATTAGTTTAACATATTCACTTCTCTAAAACGGGTAACAACGAGACAAGGGTACAATTAAGGCGGTGGCACACTGCACCGCTGCAGCGGAGGGCGGGTGTCGCGCGTCGGTCACAATGCGCCAAATGACGGCCGGTACGCAAATGAAGAATATTGTCGGACGGCGTGAATGCTCCTTAATGACGCGTCGGGCACAGGCCCCGTGTGCCGTCGTCACCCACACGACATTTGCGCGATTGTCGAGTGTTAATTATTGGATCATTGTCGAGGTAACTCCACATGGGGAGTGTCTTTTGAGGTAGTTTGTGTGACATGTGTGAGCATGAGCTTTCTGGGGTTGCTTAGTGTGTTGTTTGTGGTGAACAGTAGCGCAATCATCACTTATTTTTCATCTGAATGTGGAAGTCTTCCTTGTAAGGGGTTGTAAGATAAGGTTAAACGACTTGGAAGTTAAAGATTTGAAGCTAACAAATATTGTAATAGGGTAATTGGGACTTAATATGGCGAAGAAAGAAGACACTATTAAATATGATATAAGTAGACTGTGCCATTCTCAATGATGTACGGATAGTACTTTGGGGTAAACACTGCGGCATCTTATGTGGTTGTAATAAGAACGATTTTACAACAAAAAGGTTTGATATGCTAGCGACAGTACAATCTGCATCTACAATTATTATTATTGCAACCATTAGCATAGTAAAATCTTAAACTATAAATATTCAACAACTTTCATGACTTTGTGGTGGAATTCGGTAAGTATTTGAACTTGTGTGCGCACACGCACGTACGGGTGCCAAAGCAACAGTTACACAAACTCCGTCAAGTGGTCTGCCGGCACTACGTCGAGCACTGTCAACAGAATGTACCAACATGTGACTTGTGCCTGTACATAAATCAACAGATTTCACCGTTTGTGAACCCAAAATAAATCTTATGTTTACAGTACCAGCTAGTATAAAAAGATCTGGTTGACACTGATACTACAAATTATTTCTAAAAAGCAAATGTTTGTTTTAAAGCTGGTTTTCTACAAATAAAAATCATCTATGACACCTATTTGGATCCATAAGAAGATTTTATTAAACGCCTTATCATCAAAATTGACTTTATCTATTCTATTAGGTTTTAGAACCTTAATATCTGTGCCTCGTTGTCTCGTGTGTGTGAGTGCCTTGTTGGTCTAGTAGCCGCTAGCCGCGACTGCTGAGCATGAGGTCTTGAGTTCGATTCCAAGGTCAGGCAAAGTGAAATTAGGTTTTTCCTTCAGGAATTTCTCAGTAGCAGCCTCGGAGTCTGGATCTGTGCCCGGTTTATGACAATAGGCTCGCCCTCTATTACATGGAACTTAAAACATAACTGACAAAATGTGGGTGTACCGACTAATGGGTACACCTCTGCCTAACCCTTCGGCGATTACAGGCGTGATGTTATGTTATGTCTCTCTGTTAAAAATGCCTAGATTTATGACATTGATTGTCGCTGACATAAGATTCATCTGTCTTGCCATCTGATGCTGTATCCTCATTTTGGTCTATGTTAAAAATTCTTCAAATACATGATATATATTATATATCATATAGATATGACTAAACATTAACACAACCGTCCTAACAGCTTTACTTATTATAGTTACAACAGTACTAATAACTTCGTATCGTAATCATGAAATACTCCACGTAAATATCATATTCGTGCTAAACATAAAACAGTTGAACGTATTACTATTAGTTATAAAAGCTAGGCAAGACAAACCGCGGTTGTAATATACATTATGAGGGCACTAAATGTCGAAGACTGACGTTCGCCGGCTACCAACAACGAGACGCGAGTTTATGAAAACTACTTTTAAATGAACGTAGAACTAGGAGCAGGAATTGCTGTAATTGTTCCTACAGCGCTTAGCGTAACTAAAGCATTCAATTTAAGACTTAGACTTAGGACACTTCCATTGTATTACGTACTAAGGCTCTCCCCCTTCGTTTGCGTGATTTTTCTTAAGCACTCAGTGATACATAACTTCCAAGTTGCGAAAGAATTTTTAAAATCGGTTCAGTAGTTCCAGCGATTACCCCCTACATCCTCACAAACTTTATCTCTTTATAATTATGTGTTAGTTATTTTAGATAACTAATAAGTATAAGAAATAAGTATGGACTCGCGACTTTGTCCATATAAAAATTATTATTCAAAATCATTAGCAATAGTGTCGCTTTCTATCGGTGAAAGAATTTTTGTAACAGGATCAGTACTTCCAGAGATTACTCCTTACAAACAAAAAAAAAATGAAACAAACACAAACAAACAAACAAACTTTACCTCATTTTATAACAATAGTATTTAGATAAGTGTAAAAGCTTGAATAAAATTCTTAATCAGTATTCAAGGTCAGTTCAATTATGTAGGAGTCTATTTAGTCTGAAAACGATGGCGATATTACCAATAAGAGGAATTCAGAAACAAAAGTACTTAAGGTTCAAGTCGAAAATCTATAAGCGAACTCAGATTTCATGTATAAATTCAAGAAAAGTTCGTAATACAGTTTTCGTAAATCCGCGTTCAAGTGGGACCACTGCCAAATTCCTAGAAAGCACGCGTTGCGGTTGTACCATTTATTTCTATTGTAGTATATACATATTATTATTTCTTAATCACAATCTTAAAAGTATGATAAGTGGAGATTACAAGTCATTCAAGAAAGGAATATAATTACAACTTAGTAGTTTTCGTATTGGAATTTAAACTCTAAGCGAAGAAAGTTGGCGCGACTGGCAGGTGCGGAGATTTACGGTGCGCAGCGTTGACCTCTGCCAAGCAAATTGCCTTCACAAAAGAAGCGTTGACGGGGACGCACAAAATGGTTGACCCTAACCTTGGAAGTGCAGACGAGGGACTGAGGTTTGTGAAAAAGAGCTTAATTGACTTCAATTTGATTTTTTGTGACCTTAATTACTTTGACGTAAAGGATTGCGACATGATTAATACTGGCGTTTCCGTTCATAAACATGAAATATAAATAGAAGTATCCATAACAGCGGAAGTTATCAGCAATTATTTTGAAACCGGAGAACATTGTTTATATATTTTGCTGATGTGAACACCAGATAACTATACATATTACTTAACATTTATTTCTGGAAACAGATTATAAATCGTGTGCTTATCAACAAGTTCATTGTTAGTAGTTCTCAGAACAGCACATTACGGGGGTGGTTTCGGGATTGCGAGATCAAGGACGAGCAGCTTCGTGGCGTCATCGAACGAGAACGCATTACGTTCGATTGTAGGGCCAGGCGCGGCCTAATTGCCAGCATTGTGTCGGCATGCAGATGTGAATGGGCTTTGATTTGGGCCCGGGGGCGCGGGGGCCGGGGCCAGGGGACAAATCGCTCGTTACGGCTGCAGGTAAACTTTCATTGAGCGTCGGAAGGCGTCGGACGTGAGAGGCGGCCGACAAAATGCCCTCGTTATTCGCCGCCGAATCACTCGCTCATTGTGCTCCGGGAAACGGTAGACGCGGTCGCCGAATCACGAAAAAGACTTTAATGAGGCGTGAGAACGTTCTAAATGAACGATTGTGCAGGAGCTCGGATTAATGAACGATTGATATTAGAGTGGCTCTGATTAACACCCATTACGTGATGTTCCAGACAAGTGCCGGCGAATACTTCGTCATTTCTTCGACGTAATGCAATAGATTCTCGGTTTCAGAAATTTCGGCAGTTCATCGAACCACTTGTTGCTCTATAGAGGGTGAGAGAAAAACTGAGTGTCGGGCGAGAGGCGATCCTCCCGCTCCCCGCGACCTCCCCTCACACTCCTCTGGTCCGAACTCGACACCACGCCAATTAAAACCTGACTCCTGGCGTTTTGTCATGTAGGTATGGCACGCGTTAGATTTAGCTAGCTGTGTTGAATTTTAATTGAATCAATGTTCTAAAAATATTTTTTAATTGGCACAGTCTATAGTGGCGTGTGAATATGAGACAAACGAGGTTATTTAGGCTTTAAAGCCCGCGTGTACACGCGGGCTTTAAAGCCTAAATGATTAAAGATCGTTCTATTTCGGTCAGTCGTTCGTTGCTAACAGAAACAGTATGATGATTTAAACATGCTTACTGCTAAATGGAGTTATGGTGCAAGTGTGCCTTAATTTTGTAATTTTAATATTGTATATTTATCCTTTACTGGGGCGTATAATACAATTGGAGTACGTACAAGTACGTAGGTAGGTACCCGCAATGTGGGGTGCTTAATTAGTTGGCATGAAGTGTATAGTGCGGTGCATACTGCAAATATCTGTGTGAGCACCCCAGTGCGTGAGACAGGTGGCGAGGGCGCCCGGCGGGGCCCGCCAGTCCGGGGCCGCCTGCCGGGGCCCGAGGCGCAACGGTGTAACAGTTGCCTCGCATCACCGACATGTGCCCACTATTTGTATGTAAATTAAAAATTTAATTAACAGCTAAAAATAAACAGTATTACATACTTTCCATATTTTAATGACTATTTAAAGATACGTGGAAGTTGCAATTCGCTTAATATGTCCGCGTAGTTGGTAGAAACAAGTATTTAATTAGTTAGGTATGTAGGTACCTATGTATTGCTTAGCCTTTCACTTCGAATAGCCCGCGGCTTTGTATCAACTTAGTAACTCAATATGATGACGTAATTTAAGGATCAATCGACAATGATTTACAATGTTAGAAATGGGGTCAACGTTGATGTGAGTCGGTAGTGGTCTTACTTTACTTTACAGACGTTTGATCAGATCAGATTTCAGTTTGAATGACGTATATTTTACTTTTTTACGACCATTATAATGCTATTGCTTTGTATATTACCTCTGAAAAAAAGATAATCAATGTATGTTAAATCCAAATATATCTCTATTAGATGCATAACTTACTTTATATACACATACATTGTATAAATATTAAAATCTCTATAAATGTTATAGATAAACATACATAACGTCACGCCTGTAATCCCCGAAGGGTTAGTCAAAGTCAAAGTCAAAGTCAAATCATTTATTTCAACTAGGCCAATATAAGGCATATTTGAACGTCATTACATGAAAAAAAAATAGAATTGAATCTAGTTGCCCCTTCCAAAAGGTAGTTTTGTATGGAGAAGAATGGGCAAGAAACTCCATACGTAGTTAGCCAGAGGTGTACCCATAAGTAGGTACACCCACATTTCGCCAGTTATGTTTTTAGTCCCATGTAATAGGGGGCGAGCCTATAGCCATCAAATCCAGACTCCGAGGCTGCTACTGAGAAATTCCTGATGGAAAAACCCAATAACACTTTGCCCGACCGAACCCAAGACCTCATGCACAGCAGTCGCGCTTGCGACCACTAGACCAACGAGGCAGTCTATAAATGTTTTATTCTGAGATTTGGTTTTTCAGTTTTCCTGTACCCATATGATGTTCAAAACTGCATTTAAATGACCTACTTAATTGAAATAAATAATTTGACTATGACTTTGACAGTTAATTTAAAAAATAAATACATGCTGTATTCTGAACTTACGAGTAACGGCCAAACATAAAGTTTTTTTTTTGTTAAGAATATAAAATTTATTTGGTGTCATTTTTAAGAGTTTATACTAGTTTGAGATGACAAATCGTATAAAAAAATCCCAAAAGAAAAAAAAGGTCGCTTCGGTTGAATGAAATAGTGTCATTAATTTAGTAAAATTTTTGGAGCATAAAATGGAGTCAAATATTTTTAAAAGTATCAACTGTTTACGTAAACAATGCTTTAAACATGATACTTATTATTAAAAAACCTTCACTGTAAAACAATGAAAAGTTAACATCACGCCTGTAATCCTCGAAGGGTTGGGCAGAGGTGTACCTATTAGTACACCCAGATGTCGCCAGTTATGTTTAAGTCCCATGTAATAGGCGGCAAGCCTATTGCCATCAACTGGACACAAATCTAGATTGCCCGACCTGGGATTCGAAGCCATGAGCTCATAAAAAGTTAATGAAATTAAAGGTGTCTCGCTCCAATTAAAGCCACAGTAGCCGATACACGAGGCGACATACGCACGTGATTTCAATATTTCATCTCAAAGGCAGCATACAAACTGCGGTCTCTTGCCGCACTCGTTCCACTCCTACAATTACGCGCTTGTGTCATATTTACAGCCCAGGTAATTGCCATTCAATTACGAGGCCAGCCCGCTGTGCATCTGAGAGAGAGGTCCGACACCTCACCGATATATCCGTCCCTTTCCTACGCGGCGTGCAGCCGGCCAGCCATCAATCATCTAACACCCCCCGCTGGGCGCCTGTAGGGATGGGAAACGTCACAAAGCGAGTATCTCAGTCCAACAATGCTCGATAAGTGGGCAAACGCCACGCTAAATTGATTCTGAACCGATTTTGATCCGAACGTTGTTTAGCCGTGTTAATTTAACTCGTTCGCTTGTCATTTGTGTTGCAAAATATAGTTATGATTCGTTGATATTCAAATAATAACGATTAACGACAAACGATTAATTGTTTTTAACGATATTCTTGGGTAAACAGGTGCTGCTAAATGTCACCGGATCTTTGCGTTTGGCATTTAAACACTAGGCATAGTAGGCATTATTTTATACATTTATAATATTATTTTATAAATTTCCAAGACCCTAGAGGCCAATTTGCATAAACGATAGTTTATAGCATAATAATTAAGGTTTTTACAACGTAATTGTTGGTAAATAATGGCGCTGGCACTGGTGTAAGCTTAGAAAAAAAAAACAAATGGAGAAGATGTTAACTTTAAATAAATACGCCAATTAAGAAAGATTATAGCCATTTTTTAATGCAAGACACAAAGGTACTGGTATTTTACTTGTACCATGTTGTGAACGTATAATGATAGGTTATAAAGTATCGATATAAATAGCGTGTGTGTGCCAACCCTAGGTTGTAGCACAGGTATGCAATCTCGCCTTTATACCATCACCCTATTGCACTTCGGTGCTCGAGCCAATCTTTCAAATTGAGTTCAGTGCGATGTAGGGAATAATGTGATTTAAAACCAATAACTTAGTTATCTCTATCATTTATTTATGTTTTCTTGATTCGATTAACATTTACCACTTTGTAAAATAGAGAGGGTATATGAAACTGATAGATAGATATTGTAGTTATTACTTAGTTAGATTAGTTTAGCTAATCGTCTAAATATTTTAAAGCCAATGGACACTCACTCAACCACTCATCACGAAAATGAACCCAAAAATATTTTCCCCAACCTGGCAATCGAAACCAGAGACCAACGGGGCAGACCTTGTTTTCAAAAATTTGTAATTATTAGAAAAAGAATTATGTAATTATTAGAAAAAGAATTACGTAATTATTAGAAAAAGAATTATGTAATTATAAGAAAAAGAATTATGTAATTATTAGAAAAAGAATTATGTATGTAATTATTAGAAAAATATACGATAACTGTGCGTAACTATTACAATGACTTTGCAAAATGGTCACAAAGTACATACGTACTATATTTCAATATCAAGAAATATCTAAATATTTAGCCTATTACAAAATTTTTCGTCACAATTTTTAAAACACGTAGATTGCGCAGGTCGTTATTCCATGTTTAATCACATTATACGAAACAATACAAATCGCTTCAAATAATCATGATGATTATTAGGTAATCTCAGTGATAAGAAGCATCAATCGCCTTGTCGCCATGAAGTTCCTATCAATTTGATTACAACCATGGTCAGGTATTCGTCATAACTGTAGGAGAATCACCCTTGTTCTAGGACCAGTGCACCAGTGGTTTCCAAAGTGTGGGTCGCTATCAACTTACATCCAAGATGGAGGAATTTCGTGAGGTTTTAGACAGAGCACAAAAAAAAACCAGAGTATTTTAGACCATATAATAGAAAAACGAAAAGCCGAAAAGCGCGACTGCTGAGCATGAGGTCTTGGGTTCGATTCCCAGGTCAGGCAATATGTTTGCCGTACAGATTAAACGCTCTTAAAAGCCAGCTTATATAAATGTGCAGTACTCTATAAATTCACAAACGTATAAATTGTTTTCATGTGAACGGCTTTGAAAATAATTAAATATGACAGACAATACTGTTCGGACTGTTTTAATTAATCCATTTCATTGCTGCTAATTAAGTAACATGATTTAATGTGTTTTCATTTTTTAGGCTTCTACGCTGTGTGGGTGAGGGCTTACAATTTTTTTTTGTATCTTTCTATCTATCCGGTATTTTGTAATGAAGTTTTTATATTACGCGTAAACTTATACAAAAGCAAACCTTAATTAAAACCATAAATAAATTAATTTTGATAATTAAAACTGACTGCCTCGTTGGCCGCACAGCGCGTCTGCTGAGCGTGAGCTGCTGAGGTCTTGGGTTTTATTCCCAGGTCGGGTAAAGTGTTATTGGGTTTTTCCATCAGAATTTCTCAGTAGCAGTCTTGGATTTGAAAGTCTGGATTTGTGCCTGGTTGATGGCAATAGGCTCGTCCCCTATTACTTGGGACTTAAACATAACTGGCGAAATGTGGGTGTACTATTACAAATCTGCCTAACCCTTCGAGGATTATAAGCGTGATGTTATGTATTGTGTGTTATTAGCTGTGCGGCGTACAGTAATGTTTTTTTTTTTTTTATTGCCCTTTTGTATTTATTATTTTTGTGTCAGTTAACATATTTTCTTTCTTTCTTGTTAATTAAAACTGATTGCTCGACCAATAATTTGTATGTTTTTCATGCCTTTTCACAACAGATGTGTAACCTTTTGTTTTAAAAAAATGAACTATGCTCTAGCGTTAATTAGTTAAGCGTTATTCACATGCAAATAAATGTCAGTTTCATACAGTTTTTTAATTAATACCTTTATAATTAAAACAACGGGCGAAATGGGAATTGAAGTAAAAAATGTGCAAAAATGCAGGTTCATTAAATTGGCTACGGAATAGTTAATGTTAAGACAAAGTGGCCACACGTTACGGATTCTGTGAGACTTTCTTTGGCAGACTAAAAAATAAATGTCGTTTTGTTACTGAGTGATGTGAATTTGTTTTATTTGTATACCATTCTTTGTAAAACATTTAAGCAAATATTTTATTTTATTATGTAAATTCGAAATTTTACATAAAATATTTGCTTAGCTTTCGGGTGATTTTAAGTTAATTTTTAAAAAAGATTTTGTTCTTTTCTTATAGCAAACAGTGACCATAGATTTGGGGGTTGTAACCTTTTAAGGTCAGTCTTAAAATATTTCGTAAGCATATAAGAGTTTACATATAGCATAGCACTAACATAATTATCGTACCTTTCCATCGACACTACTACTTACTATTTTCTAAAAAAAAAATAGGTTTACACAAATACTATAGATGCGTTAAAATAATTAATAATTATTATTTAATTATTTGTAACACCAAAATTCGCTACAAAACCCAAAAAAAAACCTTATATCAAGTGTCCCGCTTTATACTGAAAGCCTGGCCATACTATGTATAGACAAAATTAACCGGAGATTTTTCTCGGAAAAATCCAAGGCTTGCTTGTTTCAATTACGGTTACTAATGAGTTGACTTGTGCTCGCTAATTAGGCACCTCGCTAATTAATCACAAACCAGTTCACCTTGTACGAGAAAGTTCATTTTACTCCCGTACTTGTTTACTCTCCTAATTATTTCCCTATTATAAATAAATACGTATTTGTAGTGTCTTATGTTTTTGTTGGCGTAACTTTGAATTTATTATTGTTTTAATTAATTTGATTAAGACATTTTATTGTGTTTAATTTTTTTTTTAGATTGGGTTTCGTTTTATGGAGCTTTAAAGAATTTTTCACAGGTTTAAGGTTATTTGTTAGGAAAAAGTAAATAATAATAATAGGTAATATCTCTCTTCTCATATAGTGAAGACATTGATTATGATGCTTCATTTAAGACGGATTGATGATTCTAGGCTTATATCTACATTATTAATATTATAAAGAGGAAAAATTTGTATTTTTGTTTATTTGTTTGTAATTCCAAAACTACTGGACCGATTTTAAAAATTCTTCACCATTAGAAAGCTACATTATCTGCGAGTAACATAGGCTATATTTTATTTTATTTTTGCGCGGTCGAAGTCGCGGGCAAAAGCTAGTTTATCATATTATGAGTCCAGTTTTTCTCACGATGTTTTTTTCCCATTAGTGATGTCCGAGATAAACTTAATATCTAGCAAATTTCCGTGAATTGGCCTTCTGTTTTCTGACTTCCCGTGGACAAAGTCGCCCCCGCTTCGTCCACGTGGAAGTACGATAAGTTCAAGTTCACATGGCAGTACCTTCTTCCTAGAAGTTAGTAACTATTACATTTATACACCTATATATAAACCCAATCCAAGTCCATAAAACAAAACACAGCGCTCGCATTCTAAATTTAAATATAAAAAAAATAATAGGTACTTATAGTACTGGCAGCAAACGAAATCTTCACTAGCAGAGCGTCAATGGATAATCTGTGGCTTTCACAGAAAGCTCAATATACCCGTGTGTGACCGCCAACCAGTACCAATTAACAGCATTACCCTTATCACTCTTATCTAAGACGACTCATTATAACAAGTAATGGTGTAAGTGGCTTCAGTAAAACTTCATTATTTAATGTCAAAGATTGGAGCTTCGCTCGCCCATCACTCGACGACACTTGGAACTTGTTCGTGTATTATTTAACTACAAGTCATTATGAACTTTAAATCGTAGATTTTAAGATTGGATTTAAGTTGCAGGTTTGTGGTTTAGGTGACACCAAAATACCCATGCTTGAAACAGTTATAGTATGGTACTTGTATAAATGTTATGGTGCATTCAACCAATGTGCCACCTGTCAGGTCGGTATCGTGGAGTTTGGAATGAGAGCTTTCATTTATTTTGACACTTTGAGATTTACTTGAGCGTATCTTCTTTGAGGAATGTTGTACGACGTACACTTGAGGTGTAACATATCTATATACTAAGCTAAATAGTTTTTTTTTTGTTTGTTTGTTTAACGTGCTAATCACTGAAACTAGATACCAGTTGGAATCGAAAATACTTTTTGTTTAAGATAGCCAACTGGTAAAGGAAAATATCGTAACGAAACCCTTGATAATTATTATAAGCCTCAAATCAATACTCGTGTCTTCTCTGGATGAGAAGAGCCCTTTACTATATTAGAAGTATTACTATAATTAGATATTTTAATTTCGCAAAGACTTTGACCTTTTTGACTTTGTCCATCAGAAATTTCTCAGTAGTATCCTCGGAGTCTGGATTTGTACTCAGTCGATGGCAATAGGCTCGCCCCATAGGGCATGACATGGGACTTAAACATGGCTGGCGAAATGTGTGTGTACTAATGGGTACACCTCTGCCTAACCTTTCGTAGATTACAGGCGTGATGTTATGTATGATCCACTAGAACTGGGGCCATGGGGTCCGAGCGCTCACCTTGTTTTTTGGGACATCACTAAGCGACTGGTCGTCTCTTTGCACGACGAGAGGGCTGGCCTTTTCTTAGGCCAAAGAATCAGCATTGCCATACAACGTGGCAATGCTGTCAGCCTTTTGGGCACTTGCCCTATTGACAGCGACGCGGACGAATTTTTTGATGCCCTATGAGGTTTCTCCTTTCTGCCTTTTATTTTTAAATTGTACATATTTTATATTCACTTTAAGGTTTTTTGTTTAGGTTTATTATTGTATAACAATTTTGTATTTAGAAGCAAATTGGCACTGTAAGCGGCAATAATGAAAGGAACTGATGAAATAGATCCCCGTGTTCAGCTGCTCATTATACTACGTAAGTTGCGAAAGAGGTTGTGTGCGAACTCAATGTCATGCCTTAGGCAAGCAATTTGTATCTGCCTGTGTATCATTGATACATTTATTACCAATGGATTGCTGCTGCAATGGTGTGAGCTAGGGCTTATCTTATTCAGAAACGAGGCCCTTTAAAAATGTAGAAAAGTTTTCTACAGTGTCTTGGAAACAGCTATGGGATGGAGCCGCTTTAATTATATATTTTTGTTACTGAAGTCATAATCAAATTATTTATTTCAATTCAATCGCAATTTTGAACGTTAATTATAAGATAAAAAATATCTAGAAAGAAATCAACCGTCAATTCCTGTCACTCAGTGACAGGAATTGACGGTTACTACGGAATACTAAAACTTAGTTAAAATGTAGACAGCCTACTGTCGTATTTCATTGTTTGCACTGAGAACGCAATGACGTATGCGAGACAGGAAAAAAGTTTCCAAAGAGGAAAAAAGTCAAGTTTTGCGCTTCTGGGGTTTTACTATTCTTAATTTCTTACGTAGGCATGCTTTTTTTTCAATTCATACTTAACAATATTGCCATAAACCGGGCACAAATCGAGACTCCGGTTTGCTACTGAGAATTTCCCTAATGGATAAAAACAATAACACTGCCCGGCCTAAGAATAGAAGCGACCTGATTTTTCCTCAAAAATAATGTGAATTTAAAAATAAACTAACACTAAACTGAATAGGACTAATATAAACAACAATAATAAATGAACACATCAAGATCAATAAACTCTTAACCCCCATTACTTAACGACCAAACAATCGATCAAACAGATTACCACTAAAACCGGAATAAACTATTCAAAGATTTATTATTAAGCGAAATTACAAGTTAACGCTATAGAAGACACGGCTAATCGGATTGTGGGGAATAATGAGATTCTGATAGCGACCGATGTATCCGCCGATAGGATCTACAGATAGTCGCGAGTCACGTTGCGCTCGCGCACGCTTTACAACTTCATCAACGACGAACAAACCCATATAAGGTTAAGCCCGAAACAATGATTTAATGTCGACGACTCATAATTAAAAGGTAATATAAAATTTATGGGCGATTGTCATTTGTCAAGTATACATTAATCATTTTGTGTTGCCAATAAAAAAAAAACGTGTTTTTAAAAGCTGCATTTGAAAGTGGTAAAGCTCGTTACGTAGTTTCTGAAAGTAGCCAACTAGTCAGACATCTTTCTGTGTTCATGTAAGTTTAATTAAATTGAAAGCCTTATAAGGATGTTATGGAATTAAAAATCGATAAAACTGCGTTCAGTTTTTGTGCAGATGTTAAAAATATGAGCATAAATTCATAAATGTCTATTGACACGCAAACATTGGTTAATATTGCGTTAGAATTTTGTATGGACATAAAAATTGCGACTTGTTTTTTCACATAATTTCCGTTCTTGCCTTCAAAATGTCGTGATGTCTTAGTGGTTAAATACCAGGCAAGTAGGTAATAAAGTGACACTTTTTAAATTCATATGTACTTTCTAAGTTTGTTTTGGACATCACTGATATCGGTGAAGGAAAACATCGGGTGGAATCCTAGACCTCTATCTGCGTCTGTATTTCCGAACGCATTCATCCCTAATCTCTTCAGTTAGAGTGAACAGGCTTCTTCTGGGTAAGCTCACTCCATTGTAGACTTTGTCTCTGTCACTTCTGTGTCTCTGAACTAGACTAGAGTCTAGAACAATCCCATCTCTTAATTTTATTTATATAAGTCTAAAATCGCCAATCCGCCTTAAACAAGCGTTGTGATTAATGCCTTATTCCTTCTTCCTTCAATCATAGCCTTTTCTGTATGAGTGAGACCTTTGCCAAGCAGCAGGATAACTTAAGTATGTAAGTAACTTGTCCTTTCAAAATTTGCAAACAATTTTCGACCATTTGTTGGTATCCGATTGAGTTGAAATTATGCATATACACCTTTAGCTCTCATGACAATACCTACAATGTCCAATACTCAATATTGTAATAATTTTAAATTAAAGCTGGTTTAAAAAAAAAATGTTATTATTAAGCTTTTTAATTATATCAAAATACATAACTAAGGGTTATCACTATTGCATCTATGTACTAACAAAACGTGAAGTTAAATTTAATGGCAAAGGTAGTAAACTTGATTAATAACAGGTAACGCGGTCACGTAACTTAGAAAGTATCACAACAAATCATTTTCCTGACTATATCCGGCTTCATGGACTGCACCCTTATTTTCTTACGTTACCCTGTCAAATAATTATAAAATCCTTTCAAAATCTTATTCTGTAATATGTTATACGTAATCGTACGCTTCCAAAATATTGGTGTGATTTGAAATGAAAGGACAAAACCCGTGTTTTTTAAATATCGCATTGCAATCTGTCAAAGATACCTCTTAATTACAAACCTTATTGACGAACTTTAGACATTAATGTTTTTAATTAAGAAAATTGGCCATGTAATGGCTACGAGAAAAAAATAAAAGTAATTAAAAAAAAAACTTTCTCATCGTCAACCTATAGACGGCTAGACGCATAAAAAAATGAGCTTTCTCGAAGCCAGCTACTAATTTATTACATCATAACATCACGCCTTTAATCCCGTAAGAGTTAAGCAGAGGTGTACCCATTAGCACACCCACATTTTGCATGTTATGTTTATGCCCCACCCACATCATAGGGGGCAAAGAGTGACTGGATTTTTTTCATCAGGAATTTCTCAGTAGCAGCCTCGGAGTCCTGATTTCCGGTTGATGGCAATAGGCTCGCCCCCTATTACATGGGACTTAAACATAATTAGTGAAATGTAAGTGTACTAATTGATACACCTCTGCCTAACCCTTCGGGGATTACAGACTTGAGGTTATGTTATGTTATAATTATTATTTAATTATGTCTTTTAGCGGTTTAAGAATAATTCTATTATAAAACGATATCATTAATTACTTATACCCATTATCAGGAACAAAGCAATCGTAGTATTTACGTTTAAACGCAATTTATCAGAACATGGTCTTGTTTAGTCCACTCGGTAATTAAACGAGAGCTTTCACTACAGTAATGGAATTCAATTAAAACTAAAACACAGTGCATTCAGCCGTTGATACCAACTCACTACCTAGCGTAAACTTCCTCTGAATACAATTAATTAAATTATCATTGGAATACCTAACATTTTTACAAGTTTACTTTAGTTATTTAATTAAAATTCTTGATTGTGTACGTATCTACACAGGTTAATCTTAACTCGCAAAATTCAATTAGCTAATTACGCCGACGGGTAAGAAAGTACAACAAAACTATATGGGAGAAGCGCAGTAAAGGCATCTCATATTGGCAGTGTAGTCGCGATCGATGGCGCCCCCTCGCGGCCCCCAATCAGCTCCATCAAAACTCGAGCTCATTACTCAAAATCAATTAGCGTTATTAGTGCGGCGCGTCTTCGTTAGCCCGTGATGGAGGGTAATTTATTGGCATCTCTTAATTAGGGATAAGTCTAATTGGAGGCTTAGTCGTAACGAGGCCCTCGAAATCTGACGTCCCGACGAATAAATTGGTCGGCCACGGCCTCGGCGCGATGGGGCACGGCTCGGCGCGGTGCCGCACGCACGCCGCTCTATCACCGCTGATATTTTGACGTGCCAACTCGATTTATGCTCCTCCACTGTACTCACTTTAACGACAGCTCTAATAAGTTTCAAACATCGACTTAGACCTGGCTTAAAAGGATGCGTCATAACGTATGGGATTTAGTAGAGGGTAATGAAAGTTATGCGGTTCGACGACTAATGTCGGTGTGGGGCCTACTAAAACGATTTTAAAGTCACACCACGCGAGACGTTTATAGTTAGTGAATATTGATTTTATATGTGGTTTGACGTGGAACATAATGCATTCTAGTAAGACTAATTCGGTCGGGTGGGATCTGCGGCGAGCGCTAAGCGGTGCGGTTGGTGTGGTCGGTGCGGTCGCCGTTCAAAGCGGTTCGAACAAAAATAAAGGACGCACATAAAGTATTATAAATAAAAGAGTGCGGACAACGGCATGATCAAGTGCACCGCGCGATGTAACGCGATACTTTGTGGCGTGCCTTATTCCGACGAAAGGTGTCCCCCTGCCCCCCTCGCGGTCCACAGAACTGGTCAACTCTATAATTAGATCGCTCCTCTGTGACACTACGTGGAAATAATTTGTATTTTTTAATAATGAGATGAATTTAGATCTTAGATAAGTCCGCTTCTATCACGGTCGGTAAGCGAGGCCTAACGACCACGAAAGTGTTCAACTTGTTGAAGGAAATGTGCGGTTAATTGGGTTGTTGACACCATAAACCAATAATTCCAAGACATAGGTATACTCTCTAAAGAAACACTATATAATGTAGCCCTGAAAGCCAGATTTATTTCCAATAACTGTAAAATTTGATTTTTAATTGTTTTCAAATTAAAAAATAGTCAGTCAGTCGAGTCGGCACAAAAGTGACGTCACAGATGTTTTTTGCCATACATACAAAATTTATGGAAAATAAAAAGTACGTCAATTGTTGATGATATCATCAACCCTATTATTTCATAGTAGCTAAAATTGCAGATGGATATCCAGTGTTAATATGAAAAGTCACTCAAAGAAACAAACACTCGTGTTATATTTTCCCTATAATTAAACAAAACCAAACCCTTAATGAAAAGGAACCTCATTAAAAAAGTAATACTCCACACGCCAAACTTGCTTATCAATAAAAAACACGTATGAAGTATTAAAAATCTCTCACTTAATTGTTCCAAATCGATACACGACTCGAGAGCGCCAAAGAATCGGTTTAATGCCAAATCGAATTACGATCAGACGGTGCAGGAACAGTGGTGGCTTGGAGCTGTGTCAACATTTTTATTTTTTTTTGTCGTCACTATTTTTATTTGAACAATATTGGCCTTGAATGTGTACACAGGTGTACATCCTCCATTCATGTTCAGTACTCGAATAATTATTTAATTAGACGCACTTTCATTTTGTTTGTTTAAGGAACGGAGTCACGGATTGTCTGTATCTCTACGTCAATTATTTTTAAGCTTTTTTTACTACTCCTATATAACGTTTAAGCTGCTATTAACTATGATCATATTTTTTATTATCTGTTGGATAATTTCTTTTGTGTTTGAGTAGGTAATTATCGTCATCTGTTGGTTTTCTCTTTCCTATGAATATTATTCACTTAGTAGGTATGTACTACGTGTAAAGTTCAAATCTTAACGTTCGTTAAAACTTATTGAAGGATCAAAGAATCCCCGATGCAACATCTGGAAGACTATGAACTAGGTAGGTTTAACGTTCAAAACGTGTGGAATACAACATAAAACTTTCCTTGGAACCTTTACTGAGAAGTCAACATAATGACTAAAAATTTCTCGCTATAGAACAATTCGCCATTCAAAATGGTCATAAAGATCACCGCGCTAATCCCCGAGCGTTTCAAATAAAACCGAATGGACCGGCTACGTGGGCCATACATTACCCTTTCTTAGGACGACGTCTCGGCGGACTAATGCCTACAATGTGTATTATAGCATTTAATATAATAATAACGTAATGAAACGTCTCGCGCGAGGGGGCAAGGGTGGGGGGTGCGCGGGCGGCGCGGAGGGAGCCGCGGGAACCGGTCGCCGGAGGTCATCGGCAGCGAGCCTTCCGCGACCGGTGTTGCCAGCTTAGGCCGACTCGGTTGCCCATTTATGTAGTTTTTCGAAACGGCTGAGGTTAACTGGGACAGCCCGTAACATTTGTTGCCTTTTTAAGTCTTCTATTAGTCTTGCACGCGGCAGCTACGGACAGGATACATTAGAAGTAATGATCTGTGCACGCGACTGCACATTATGCTAAACTGTTTTTATCGTTTGTGAACGGATATCTATTAGATTTCCGCTTTTTGCAATACGTAGATTTTTCTTGGAATATAAGGTTTCATAAAGGGCATTCTAGTCCATTGTATGAGATTATTTCAAATGGTGTCCAAAAATCTCAGGTTGTGTCGAGGTTGGCAACCCGCCACCGGCTATGGTAATGCTCCGACGCGTCGCGTCGCCCGCGCGTATGTTAATGCTCCATTAAGATTATACTAATTGAAAGCCAATAAATACAACGGCTATGAATATTAATTTTATTTGGCTTCGCGCTGTTACTGAACGGACCAGTTTCTGGATCGCGTGCGACGAATTACTCGCAACTCTTTCCAATATTTTACAGAAGACAACCGATGATGGACTTCGGAGAATGCTGTCGGTGTTTAAATTCAGTGAAAGTCGGCATACAAGTTTATCGCTATCTTGACTAAATTTGATGTTTTATAGGACAAATTGTGGCATGGCTACAAATTTAAGCATAATTTTGCGTTAAAAACTGCTTGTGGGGAAATACCAAATTCGCGACCTTCGTCCCCATTTAGTTTTATTAGAAGTCGTCAAACACACAAGGCATAGTTACACCTCTATCTACAAATTAAAAAAAACAATCTGTGCCTACTACCAGCGAGCGTGACACTTGTAGTTACCGACAAGTACAGTCGTCCCCGGCGGCGCGGCGGCGGTGGCGGGCGTAGCAGTCACTAGCGTGCGTATCTTCGCCATCCGGCTAGCGTGACGCCTCGATATTCCTGTCAATCCCGTTCGTCGTCGATTACACAGGACAAATCAATTACCGCTTGCATTCCATCGGCAGCCGACCGACGAATTTTCTGTCACGATCCTATCGGCCGATGACAAGACCTCTCATCGACTGGTATGCAGAACATTGCGCGCTCCTGTCCGCCCCTAAAGACTAGATTTGCACATAGAAAGCGATGGATCGCTCGCTTCCATCAATTGTCCGTGAATTCCACGCATTCAAACATACGTCTAGATCGAATCGTTGTGTACCCTCAAGCATGGCCCAGCTTTGACCATGCCAAGAATTTCGTGTTCGATACCTGAACCGGAATGGTATCAGTGCGTCGCATCGGTACTCGGCATCAAACATGTCAGACAGTATCGTACTACATTGTAAACCACTATTTAAATGAGTAGATAAATTAATTGAAAACGCAATCATGTAACGCGCTCGATATAATAAATATGTACGTATTACATGTACATCCTGCGGTAATCAGCTAATTGGATATGAATTATTGATCCCGTAAGTGGTAATGATCGGTTTGTGTGGCCGACCGGATGAAAGTCGTACTGAGGTGGCGTGCTCAATATCTTGAATTTTTTGTAAAATTCCATTTCTTGCCGCGTAAATGTAGATTATGTAGATAATATTCAATAAACACAAAAACTGCGTTGCCGTGGTATGGTGGTGGGATTGCTGCGGCCGCTCTCTGTGGCCGCGCTCCGCTGTAGACAGAGTGGGGCTCGCCGGGTCAATGTCAGCGCGTGCGGTTTTCCTTCGCAGTTGGGCCGCGAGGTCGACTAACTGCTAATTATTTTTCGACCAACGAGTTGCAACATCAGCTGGTTTATGATGACTAACTGACTAAATGCGGTTTAGTGGTCACGAAATACTTTACTGATTACCGCGCTGTGGTAATAGGATTGTGTTTGCTGTGTACGTTTGTTTTGTGTTAGCTTTACGGAGGTTTAGAGGGAGCGAGATCCCAATATAAGGCACGGAGCACGGTAGATGCGCAAGAGCACGCGCCCACGCGGGGTCGTCGTTGTTCGCCTCGATTTTATGTTAATCGAAGAGCCGTGTCGTCCGGCGACGTGTACATAAGACACAACGCACGATTAGGTAATACGGAACATCCAGTCACAAATACATTAAATACGCCATTATCCACAGCCGAGAACAATTTCACATTTACGACTTTACACTGACGCGTCGTAAATTGACTTTATATAGTTTCTATTGCGGCCTTATTTGCACGTGAGGTGATTGGAAACGAACTAGATTGCACGACAAAGTGCAACGATGTAAGTCTCAACTTTTATTAGATTTATAAGTAAATAAATATACAGAGCTTACAATAATAACAACTAATAAGCAACTGCCTTGTTGGTCTAGTGGTCACAAATCGCGACTGCTGAGCATATATAAATAAGGTCTTGGGTTAGATTTCCAAGTCGGGCAAAGTGTTTTTGAGTTTTTCCATCAGGAATTTCTTAGTAGCAGCCTCAGAGTCCGGATTTGTGCCCGGTTAATGGCAATAGGCTCGCCCCCTTTTACATTGGACTTAAACATAACTGGCGAAATGTGGGTATACTAATGGGTACACCTCTGCCTAACCCTTCGAGAATTACAGGCGTGATGTTATGTTATAAATAACATTTTTATTTTAAAATAAATAATGGTTTCATGTTACATGATACTTTATAGACTTAACGTCGGTAGTGTTATTACCGTAATTACACACTTAATTAAATGAGAAACATTATTTCCCAACTTAGGCCTAGTTCACATTAGGTCGAACCGATAGTTTTACCGTTGACCGATAGTCGGGTGTTTCTATTTACACTAGAAGCTGCCGATCCGACCTAATCTGAACACCACCGCCGTTACCGTCGGTTTACCACAGCTAACTCACAAAGCACTAGTGAGTTGTTTGTTAGTCCGATAAAACTGTCGGTCCTACCTAATGTGAACCAGGCCTTATTTATTTACGCCTTTCTGAGAGTTAATAATAACGCACTTGTGAGTTGTTTGTCGGTCCGATAAAACTGTGGGTCCTACCTATTGTGAACCAGGCCTTATTTATTTACGCCTTTCTGAGAGTTAATAATAACGCACTTGTGAGTTGTTTGTCGGTCCGATAAAACTATGGGTCCGACCTAATGTAAACCAGGCCTTATTTATTTACGCGTTTCTGAGAGTTAATAATAACGCACTTGTGAGTTGTTTGTTGGTCCGATAAAACTGTCGGTCTAACTAATGTGAACCAGGCCTTATTTACGCCTTTTTGAAAGTTAATAATAACGCACTTATGGAAAGTAAGAAAACGCGTTTAATTGTAAAATAATGGTAATATTAGTAATGGGTTATTAATAAAGAGTATGTGAAGGAATTTAAAGTCATGTTCGAGATATCGAGTGCGCTCTTTATTCATTTGTAGTGGCTAATAAATTAGCTATTTAATGTAATATTCATTACAGCGAGCCGCATTTTTCTACGCTAACGTACACTTACAACAGTTAAGAAATTCCGTGTTCAAGTACCTAGTTGTTGTAATTCAAAAGTCGGACTATGAGCATGACATGATAAATTATACTATTGACTTGTAATTTGTACTACTGTTTGTTGTCCCTAATAAATAAATACATGATATAAGTTTTCTTTTAGCCTATTCTGTCCCACTCCTGGGCAAAGACCTATCACCACTCCTTCCATCCTTCCCGATTCAGTGCCTCATCCCTCCAGTTTTGGAGAAATCCATCCAGTTCGTCCCGCCATCTCCATCGTGGCCTGCCGCGGCCCCGACTCTCTGTTTTAGGGCACCAGTTCTGCGCTATTTGGGCCCACCGTTTGTCCGACATATAAGTTTTATTTAGAAAATATGGTAAATCGTTTTTTTTACTTATACACAAGGGATAGTTATAATTATATCCTCTTCCTTATTTATCGAGATGAATGAACCGATTTTTATAAAACTTCCTGCACATAAGCATGATACATAGGTCTAAAAATAAAATTGAGAACATTTTTAGATGAAACTTAACATAAACTTACTTTTCGCTTAGCTCAGCTTTATGATCGAAGAATCTGTTTCTAGATAAATCCTAACTAATATTATAAATGCGAAAGTAAGTTTGTTTGTTTGTTTGTTACCATTTTACGCCTAAGCCACTGAACCGATCATCCTGAAATTTTGCATATACATTGCCAGGTGTACAGGAACGAACATAGGGTACCTGTAATCCCGAAAAAAAGTACTATTTCCGAGGGTAATCTCAATAACATTCTTAAGATGATAGATGGCGACACATGTCCTTTAAATTATGATCGAATTTTAAACTTAATTTGCGAGCGAAGCCGCGGGCGAAAGCTAGTATTATATAATTTACTTACGAAATAATCATTTTATTTTATAATACCGATATAAATTTCAAATATGGAACTCCACTAATCCTCAAATAACGTTTTTTTTACAAATAACCGCGTACAAGCAAGTATTCAAAAGACGAATAAGTACCTAGTCCCTACATCTTATACACAATTTAAAGGATGTCTCAATTTATACAAATAAAGTCTTTACATAAATAAAACCGTGTTTTGTAACAAAAATATCGTATAGTTCGACCCAATATCGTGGTCCGCGAGCGTCTCCTACGCATACACCTACTCCACAGGTACTTACTGGTTACCTTTTACAATATCTTAATTTATTCGATCCGGTCTACCAGGGTCTATGAAATTGTAATCGTAAATTATTTTTATTTTTTGGAGACAATGATGTTATTCCTTTGTGATGTAATACAAATATTTGGTCTCGGCAATGGTCGTAAAACTATAAAAGTCGATTAGATAATTAATTTATAGACCATTGGGCATCTATGGCCTATAAATATTAGATACTGGATTAACGATTTTTTAATAATCTATAAAAAATGTTCGATTCTAGTTTACCGGAGCGCTGGCCTTTTTCTTGACAACAAACATTTTGGACATCATTTAATATATATACTAGTTTTTTTTATATTAAATATGAATTAAGATTTAGGTTGCGAAATACATATTTATTTGGTAAAAAAAAAAAATCTTTTTAATCTTAGATAAATACAATTTTATGCTAGAAATTATAATAATTCATTACTTACCTACACATTATTTCTAAATATTTCAATTTCTATTCTACTAAAAGCGGATAAGGGTTAAAAGGAAAGTTTAAATGCTTTTTTAACATTTAATTATAATGTTAACACAATACCCACTGATGTTTTATCACGAATTAACAATTCAAACAAAACAGTCGAGGTAAGCATGAAGGCCTTCTAGGCACAAGTATTAATTAAGAGGGTTGAACCACTCCGTCTCTAATTAACCGAAGACCCGAGCCAGCCACATTCGGAGTAATTAGTTCCCTCCGAGGGCTGTTCTCACGCTCTCGGACCTTAAACATCGCGAAATAATAGGAATTTCATCGATTACAATTATGCAGATAAGGCAAATATAGTTGAGTATACAGCGAGTCGGACACATTGAATAAATTAGCCGTCATTAATAGCGAGTTGAGAATGGAAGCCAGTCGGACAGTAAGAGAGATGTCACACGCGCGGTGTCATTACTGCGGAGCGCGGCGGTCAGCTGGCGCAATTTGTCCCGCGCTACGTGGATCGGTTATTAATCTGTTGCTACAATTACTCGCCGACCATTGAATTAATTGTACCCCTTATCTGGCGAATTCACTCGCGAACGTCAACTTATCGAGATGTTAAGTTCTTGTGTAGCTGTCAAGAAACGTTCGTGGTGATATTTTTATTATTGCAAAAAGTGACCAATGTGATCGCGCGTTGTTATAATGTCAACCACTTGTCGCCGTTACGGCGCGCGCGCAAAAAACTTTCTTACTCCATGCCTCGTTTTACTTAAAAGAACTCATTTAAGGCATTCGATCGAAAAGCTGTCGACAATGAAATAAATGATCCCTCTCGACGACACAGCAATAAAAATTTCATAATAAGACTTTTTAAAACAATAACACTCGAACGAGGGTGGTCGAGAATCTTTATTAAAATCTCGAGAGAGTAATAAAAGCACAGTTAAATGCGGAGAACTCTGATGAAAATATTAATTAATGTTTCGGAATGGGAAACATGTTGCTAATTAAATGGCGATATCGCATAAAACGTAATTAGAGGCCGGGAACATTCGTTTCTCACGGGGCGGGCTGTATGCACGTCCCGGCGGGCGCGCGCCGTGCAGTACCGGCCCGGCCCGGCGCGGTGCCGGCGCGGAGTCGCGCATCTCTCGCGTTTATGAAAGGAATGCAACGCGTACGCATACACAGCAAAACAGGTTATGCTTCAACTGCATACTGTATAAAGATTTTCTTTACTCGACACATTAAAATTCGCTCTTAATAGTTGTTAACTTTTTGCGAGCCAGCTCTTGTTAACAATGTTCAAATTGCAATTTGTAAGGATGCTTAAATTAAATCGGTTAAGAGTAGCTGGTGATTCTGTTCAAGAGTTTAATTTAAAAAATAGATTAAAGAAGGAGGAGTTTATAATAGAAATTCCGCGAGAGCGAAACTACGAGCATTCCGTGAGGCGGCGAACGTTATTAAATGCACTGACTGGCAACTATTAGCCGCGATGATAGACGCATGAATGGGCGGCGTAATTAAAAAAATCAATGATCACTTATTGTAATTAGCGGTGTATCGTTTGGCCGACAAAAAGGTAGGTAATTGTTTCCTGACGGCCGTCAATCAGTCGTGGAGAGAATGGTGTGGGATCGACACGTGCGCCCGCGCCTGGGCGCAGACCTACCGACGTTTTTCTATTAGTTTCTATTCTATTGCGATGCATATTAACGCGATATTAAAGCTGTGAATAACGGATTGATCAATAGAGATGGTAATTATTTTAAAATTATTTGTAATACTTTTTGGATGGTAATGACGCGTCATTTTTGGATCTTTGTCTAGCTATACTTTCGACTTTTGAAACTGCCATCATTATTTTCTGCATTGCAAGAGTAGATCTAATCGAATATGTTTGTAATAAACTTTAATTAATGAGCTTTTACTAGAAAAGCGATCGAGAAATCATAGGTTGAAATTGATAAACACATTTTTCAAGAACCATATAACATTATGGTAAATTAAAATAAACAAAATTAATTTTAATTAGTATGACCTTAGCCTTACATTGTTTACAATTTCAGTAATTGAACAAAGAGCATGGTCGTAAATAACGTCGGCAACACAATATACTAGCGTAAGGTCCTACACAGAGTCGTCGCGTTATCTAACAAACAGCAGAGGCTCGTATATTTCATAATGAGGTTATTACTGAGCATTCTAGTTGCCTTATCTCCAGCTATTCCGAAGCAGAGACTAGCGCCAAATTGGCGTGGCGGAGTGCGCGGGCGCAGGCGATCGGTCGCGCAGATATAGCTAATTAAGGGCCGCGCGCGCCGATCTATTTGGAGAGATCTAGCCGCTGACGTGTGAAAATACCCAATTAATTAACGCGAAACGCTCGCCCGATCACGGGGCATCGCACCTCGCGTGCAACAGGAACGACCTAATGCTTCTGAGTTCCTAATACAAGTTTAATTCGAACTATCTCTCGTTAGCGATACCCATTACTACTGTCAACTTAAAGTTCAACTTTATTACTTTACAAGCCGTCTTCACTTCTGTACTTGACATATTTAGAAGTGGTGACGTAAATCTAATCACCCACTGACCACCGAGTTCACAATAGCGCCATAAATTCAAAGAATTCGTGTCATAAATAAATTCGATTGCACATTAGCCGCACTACCTATAAAGTGGAACATTTGAACGCTTATTTATGACAGCCGACTCCCGTCAATTAAGCGGGGTTCCCCTCTGTCGCCGTGCAGAGATGATGGTGTGGGGGGGAGGGTAGGTGCGGGATTGTCGGTGCACTAACAGGCGAATAGATGGAGGTGAGCGATGGCCGCGCGGTGTAAAGCGAGTGTTAATGGGCTATTAGCCGGTGGTGCGACGGGCGTCTAATTGGCGCGCGGGCACGCCGGCACGTCGCGCGGGCACGCCGCGCCAGCACGCGCTAGATGAGCGCTGATACCACGCACGCTAACTGCACTATTTTCGGATACTTAATTGCCTATTTCCTTTAACCTTGTTCTATCATGATTTTGCTTGTTTGAAGGTGCAGACAAAAATGGTTCAGGGCCTTATCAGTAACTATGTTCATAGAGAACAAAATCGGATCGAATACCTTGACAAGACATTTACCATCCATATAAGTCTGTCTGTCTATAACCCTTTTGCGGTTAAACAACTGAACCGAATTTGATAAAATTTGGGTCGAAGTATCGAACAAGAAAGAACTGCTTTCTAATCCGCGACTTCGTCTGCTTCCGCCACTGAAGTTGCTGGCAAGAGACAATTTTACAATAAATTGACTAATCTCTCACTAACTGTCACAATTTGATTTCGTAAGTTTCTCTTATCTCTTCAACAGACCTTATAGAACATAGTTCCTGCAAAACTAAGTTGGAATACATTAGCAAACAGCAGCAGTTCTTGTGGACGATCCGACTTGTACAATCAAGTGTCGGCGACGCGACGTCAACCAGGAAATTAAACGCTTGGACAGTGCCGCCTGCGACGCAACGCCGTCGTCACGTCATTCATCCAACCACGACTCTATTTACAGGCGGATTTTGAGTGAGCACCTCTGTTCTCTGTTTCAAGCCTTTTGAAGTAAATGAAAGCTTAATTAAGGTATAATTAAGACTGTGATTTGTGTGAAGTTATGCGTGGTTTTGAGTTTGAATGAGTTTTGTTGGGCATATTTAAAGAAAGGAAACGTCGTGATGGCCCAGTGGTTAAAACAAAGCATGCTTCCCGTGCATAGTTGTAGGTTCCGGGCTAGTACCAATATGTCTTTTTCAACTAATATGTACTTAGGTTATCTTGGAGATCACTGACATCGGTGAAGGAGAACATCGTAAGGAAACCTGGACTTAGGTATAACTCTGAAATCGCCAATCAGCCGTGAGCGAGCTGTTGTTCAAAGCTCGTGCCTTCTCTTCTCTGTATCTCTGTATGAGAAGAAGCCTTTGTTGCAGTGGGACAATAAAAGGCTGGTATTATTATTATTATTTCATATGTTGTGTTGACATCGGATAGTAGAATTAATTCTGGGTGTTGGTTCTGGTTTTTTAAATAGTGTTTGAAAAACATAATGGATAGGTACATCGAACCGTCAAATATATTTATTTATATAATATATTTTTTTAAAACATAAATAGTGTTTGTAAACATAATGGATACATCGAACCGTCAAATATATTTATTTATATAATATATTTTTTTAAAACATAAATAGTGTTTGTAAACATAATGGATACATCGAACCGTCAAATATATTTATTTATATATATATATATAATATATTATTTTTTTACATTCTATTCTAATCTTACTCTTCTATCATGCCTAAAACGATAATTCATTAGGTGAAACAAAACTCAACGAATAAACAATAACTTATAAACGTCATAAACTTTTCAAAACACAAAACCAAAAAACATTTACGGCCATCATAAATACGTCAAAACAAAGTAATCTAACGCCATATAAGTAGCCAGGAGCTAAACTCAAATAGTTCTGGTCCTAGTGTAAGCAAGGCTGGGCATAGACTCATAGAGTAAGCAAGGTAATTGAGCAGCCATAGACAACCCGTCCTCAGTATGTCGGCGGTTAATTTCCTGGTGCACAGATTCGCAGCGTGCGTTGTGGAACGTTGATTAGTTAGGTACAAGTAGTGGATAGTGTAGCTTTTTGTGAGTTTACATTATTTTGGGTTTGCTTCATTAGTAAATTGCAATCTGGAACATTGTTTGAAAGACTCAATTAGTAAATATTCATTGTTCATCTTGATAAGTCGTAATTGAGGGAATAAGTTAACTAGGTTTTTTTTTGTGATCAGAAGATCGTCATGAATTCACATAACTGCAATTAATTATTAATAATAAATTATATCAATTACTTGTATAAAATGGTAGCTTCTTAAAGATGTGTTGAAAACCCCTATTGACAAATAATATTTGAACGTTTTAAGGCAAAGTATAGAGACTGTAAAACTGGTCTAACATCTCACACATTGTTCCTACTTATGTTTACAAATAAAGGCTCTTGATTGATTGATATGTCGTAAAAATCTCGAGTGTTTGGAAACAACTATTGCACAACGTAAACATAGCTGACGCGTTTGAATCTCGTAGCTTCGCGTAGTACGCGCGTAGCAGATGTATAGACGGCCAGTCTACGCGTAGCAAATTCGTAGCATACGCGAAGCAAATGCTTGATTTACGCGTAGCAAACATGTAAAGGACTCGTCACACAGTAACGCTTGAAAATTATCTCTATAATAACAAAAACAAAAAAAAAACAGAAGAGATTGCTTGTATGAAATTGTGTGTTTGTTTAAATGTACTAATCTGTGGAATTGCCAGCACGATTAGAAAAAATAATAATTTGTATATGATGGCCAGATTCATGAGGAATAGTATGCTATTAGCCTTTAGGCTATAAAACATCCAAAGACGTAACTTAACACGGGTGAAAAACCATGCTTATAAAGTCGCTAGTTATTTATACATTTCAACAATACCTCTATAGACTAACAATGAACTTAAAACTGAATTAGAAAAATCATCTATCGAATCTATTTACGTCACAACTTTAAAAGACAATAAGACAAGAAACGTTATTAACAGCGCATTGTTCCGGAGAAGAAAGTGACCATATGACGTTTAATTTCCTCCCGAGCCCCCTTCCCGCCACCGCTCCCCCCCCCCTCCCCTCGTAGTGAGCTCACTCTCGCTGCCATCATCTGATAGTTGGAGATTCAATTAACACAGCAGAGCGAAACTGGGCCTTTGTCTCTTATCTTTGCGCCTTGAATCTAGATTAAGTTGGGGCCGGTGATAAGATGCGCTGGTAATCTGTTGATGATCAGTAACTTGTTGGAAAATGTGCATTTTGTTGTAAAGCGCTTTTTTTGACAAGTTTTTGCTCACGATTTCGTTTGAAATGTCGGTTTTCGCGAACGCAGACGAAGTCGCTAAATGAGAAGTAACATAAGTCCTTTCTTAAGGTACTTGCCCCGTACCAAATTTCATCAAAATCAGATCAACGGTTTAGTCTTGAAAGCATAACAAACAGACAGATTCTTCTGGATAAGCTTACTCCATCGTAGACTTCGTCTGTCACCTCTGACCTAGACTAGAGTGAAAAGCACACCCATCACATTTAAATTTAAAAAAATACTTTAAACCATCACAAATTATCTAAACTCCCAAAAAAAACAGTCTTAATCACATCAATCCTTAAAAAAAACAAAAGACAGACGCCAACAAGAATCAGAGCAGACAAAAACCTTTGATACACTGCGTAGACAATAAGGGGCTGGTCTAGTCACCAGAGCCGTCGCTACAGCAGCGAAGTAATTTTCCCGTGCAGGTTTCACGGAGCGTTCGTCGCGTGTTTGCTAGTTAGAATTCGGGTGCAGTTCGGAAATTAATCAGGGCCCATTGTGGGCGCTTTGTCGCGGGCCCTGCTGCCAATTATTGGCTGCGCAGCGCCCCGTAATTGAACCAGCCTCCAGGCAATACCCAACTAGTGGGCGAACGAAAAACTTTGCCTATCTGTGTTGAAGAAAGGTGGATAAGTTGTGTTATGTCGACCGCGGTTTTGTTTATTGAATTTGTGTTTATTTATTGCTTTTATTTATACTAATATAATAAAGCTTTTGTTTGTTTAAAGGCGCTTAATTCTGTAACTACCAGTCAGATTGGAATAATCTTATCTTATCTTATTATTCTTATATGATAGCCAGATTAATGAATAGATGAATGAATAGTATAGGCTAATAACATCACGCCACGACCCACGGGAGCGGGGTAGTAAACAATGACGCAACTTACCGCGGATTAAAAACTCCACGCGAACGATGACGCGTGCAGAACCTAGTGAAATAATAAATCAAAATGTACCTATAACTTTAGAGCTCCACGTTTAGATGGTCATTCCTTCTAAAAACAAAGTCCCTACTTCTCTAACCCGTGTCACTTATTAAAGTAAATTAAAATAATGAATTACCTAACCCATAAAAACTAGAACTTACGGTCCCCTTTCCAAATAACAGTTTAAAATTTCTGTTGTTAAGTCTTTTTCGATAAATAAATCTTTGTTCGAGTGATGCCTGTTCAGAATTGTTTTAATCCTTACGTTACGTAGTTAAATATCGTTTCTGGGAAGCAATTAATGATAAAGTTTTACGTTAAGAGGCTTAACAGTCAGTTAAATGTAGCGCAAACACGTGTAAAAATAAAATTGTAACGTTTCCGGCCCTACTCGGAGTTATTCATATAAATATGAATTGAAAAATATTGAGAGGAAAATACAGTTAACAATCACATCATAAGCAATCACTAGCGAGTGAATGAAATAAATTGCACGTTCCCATTTACAATATTCGTTGTTGAGAAAAATTGGGATGAAAACATGTTTTATTCGGCAGCTTCGCAATTTGGTCGGCTTGTGTTGCGCGCCACGGTTGTCGCCACCGCGCAAAACGCTGATTGATTACAATAAAATAATTTGCGTGAAAGCGCAAACCTGATCACCTTTGTTTTCTTTCTTTTTTTTTCACATTTCAATCACAGTTATTTACTGCGCAATAAATAATAAAATTTTTGTTACATAACGTTGTTTTAAATCTGTGACGCGGATATGCCGTTAGTGTGTAGTCGCTTTTTAGATTAGTAACTGTGTAGTTACAACTATTTTTTATGTAGTTTTGAATAGCAATTGAAATATTAGAAAAAAAAGAAAAACTATTTATTTAAAAAATTAAAATAAATAAAATGTTTACAAAAACTTAAACCAAAAAACAAGTACCTAATTAAACTTGAAAACAAAAAAATCAAAATATTCTGTTGTAGGTAGATAGGTACCTATTTATTATTAGTTAATTTTGTGTTGCCCTAAATATTTTTAGTATTTCCTGTTCAAATGACCATATGGCCAATGTCACTAATTAAAAACGTTCAAAATCTACTCGCGATCTCATCTCAGCGACAATCAATGTCATTAAAATGTAGTTAAATTAGTGGTATTTTTGACAGACTGAGGCTGAGATTAGATTACGATCGTTTCTACAAGTTGAACAACTTGAACATTGAACATATGGTGATCATTGCTGGTTAACCTAGTAGAACAATTAAGTACTCACCGAAATACTAAAAATCCATACTAATCTATACTAATATTAGAAATAAATGCAAAAGTAACTTTTTCCGTCTTTAACCCTTTAACGACTAAACCACTCAACCGATTTGGATGTGGCACGGGGTGGGTTTAAACCCCAAAAACGAACATAGGCTACTTTACACGACTTTGTTTGCGTCCGCGATAACAGACATTTACACAGACATAGTCGCGGCTAAAAGCTAGTCATAACTACATATGAAAAAGACCAACCCTAAAATAACATCCCAAATATTTATATTACGACACATCGTCCACAAAACAAAAACAAAGGATTAGTACTAAAGTCTCCGTTATTCGAGGGTTAACGTATTAAAAGGTATAAAAGTCCAAGGGTGGAATAAGCGACGGTGTTAAAACAATGGCAAGTAACGCGACGGTAACCGCCACCGAATTTGCATTCCTCATTGCGAGAGCACATAAAAATGCTCTCATTAACCTGGGGTGGTCAAACTCACCCCGTATAGTGGCCGCCACTGTGACTGTACACGACATACGCTGCGTCAATGTGCGGTATTGTTCCGAGTTCCGTGACGCCCGTGACGTGACGTGACGCGTCATGCTTGTGACGTGTAACGCTGTCAAAGATTAAATTAAATATCGTGTAAATTATATGGTAATTTTATGGAAAAAAAAAGAATAATAATACTAGCCTGTTATACTTAGTCCCACTGCGCAAAAGCTTTTTCTCATAGAGACAATGTTCGAGCTTTGATAATCACGCTTGCTCAAATTGCGGATTTGCGATTTCAGACTTATGCAAATTATAAGTCTAGGTTTCACCACGATGCTTCCTTAGAGAAAAAAAACTTTGAAAATTTACAAACGTAGAAAGTACCTTCATATGAAATAGAAAAAGTCGGATTGATTCTTGCCTGTGCCCAGTTGGGAACCCACAGCCTCAAGCAAAAGAGGCAGGCGCCATAACCACAAGACTATCACAACGAAATGTTCATTGAAAACATTTTTGGTAAAATATTAAAAATGACCTTATTTTTTGTTACGGAAAAATATTATTTGGATCCCACTTTATGTTTACGAAACAAGGTGTTCTTAATTATCGTAAGTGTACAATATATCCTCACGCGTAGTAAACTTTTAAGATTTTATATAAAAAAGAAACTAATCGACGCACCTGCCTCGAGCGTACGTTCAACAATACACAGGGTGTAGAATTCCCAGCAAGATCGGAGGACGCGAGTAATCGTGTATCCGACGCAGTTTTCATTACCGCTGCTTAACATACCGGCGTCGCGTGCCCGCATACCGCCTCTTTTTATTTAATTTTATTCTGCCTAATGTTTATTGCTCACCGGTCAAGTAATGCGACACTAATTTCGCATGCCTTCGTTTAGCAATGTCCTAGGAAACTACGGTCGTAATACGTAAGCGTTTACTGTTGTTTGTTGTGGCTGTACTTATAAATAAGTACGCGTTTGTTTTGCGCGATTTGCTACACGGCTCCTGAAGTATTTTAGCCAGTGTTTTAAACTTGTTTAAAAAAACTTCGGGAGTCTTCGATTCGATTTAACCGTTTTACTTCTTACGGTTTTAAATTACACCATTAAAAGGGACTACTCAAGAGATCAACAAAGATTATCATTAAACCATTTAATTACACAAACCATTAATTTATTTGAGAAACTAAATTAGAACACTTTCAGTATTTCGTATATTTACGTCGATGCTCGTAATCTCCCCGCTTTCGAGGGTTAAAATTCAGTCCACAATGGCGGCATTGTTCCATTAACACAATTTTATACCCGACATATTAAAATAATAAAAACTTATGCCTCTCTTAATTAAATAATTTAGCGGCGGCCTGAGCCGAGATATGTAAATTGTTTTAGGGGATAGATCAAACAACCCTTTTTTATGACTTTAATATGCGGTCGCCGGGGAGGGAGGGGGGTTTCGTGAGACACAGTCGGGGCCGGGGGGCGAGGTAAGTTATGAAATATTTAATAACGGCGCACACGATTCCATTTGAATTACTTTCGAGGAAATGACGACGTGCAAAGCAGGCGGCACATCGCGCGCTGCCCCGCCCCGCACCTACGTGAGCGCCGAAATGAGCTGAGAAACAAATATTACTACAAACAAACTTTTTGCCTTATTAAAATTCACCAACGCAGAATTATTTTTATATAGCTAACATTTTGTTTGCGGCGACGCCTTCCACTTACAATGTTTTCAGAGCGATTTTCATTAATGTCTAGTTACGAACAAACTACTGAGAAAGTCATATAACTGTTTTTTGACTTCTCTAAAGCAATTAAAGTTGTGTACCTAAGCAGAATTTCTGTACAATACCTTGTAAAAAGTTAATGAATTAAATAATGATATGAGTAATCTGCGCCCGCTGTGCACCGGGTATTACGTGGGACTTCACTGTCTCAAATGCCGAGGGAGTGTTTTAATTAATGTTTCCCGACAAATTGCGAAAAAACCGGGTAATGACGTCACAGGCCTCGTGTGTGCGGGTAATGACGCGGCTGTGTAATCAAGTAATGACGCTTATTATTGTTATGTGACGTCATCAAGACACGTCCTTTAAACGATGGCTGTTTGAGTACAAATGCGTGTAAAGAAAAGGGTGTATGTTATAAGTGTCATTAATTTAAATGTTTATTTTGCAAGTGTAATTTAATTTAATTGTAGACTTATTTATCTTTAGGGATTATGAGGGAATAAAAACATTTATTTTAGAAAAAACGTCTACGCAAAAAAAAACTCAAATAAATAAAAAACTTTATCTAAAGTCTACGACCGAAATGATGTGTTGTGCTATAATAAACATGTAGGTATATTTTTTTCATCTCGTCCTGAGAAATGAAGCTGGGGCGCTTCTCACGCGTCTGTAACGAGTCTGTATTATCGGTCGTATCGCTCAAACTCGCGTCCGCCTCGCGCCCAGTGTGTACACGCCCTAAACCACGTTCGACGAACAAATGTTATCAGTGAAATGCTGATTACTGAAATATATGATCTAAGAGCCAGTAAATTATGTTTCTACGTGTTTTCTACCCACGGTCGTGGTAAAATATGTAAGTAGGACAGGAAGTTGCTTGTATATTATATTACTAATTTTGGTAGACGTTACAAGTGGCTGAAATTAATTTCACTAATTGATATTAATTAGTAATAAAAAATATAAATTATTTATATTACACTATCTAATAACTTGTAATAATCGAAGTGGGTATTTCAGGAATTTTAAATTGTAATTAACTAATCAAATATGATTATCTTACGATATTTATTTTGTAGATAAGCTCAAGTTTAAATACCATCTCCGTTCACGATTGAACGTCTAATAGAGATTTTATCAACAAACTACAGTTTGATTGACTTTTGGTCATTACCATCCAGTTGCATCATTATCGTGACTCTTAGTATACCTTTTCAAATCATAAACACTTCGATTACATACCTTAACTACATTGTACACAGTTGAGTTTTCTTTGCAAATAAAATTTCCCGTACGCTCTTTTAAATATGTGCAATCATTCTGAAATTAACTTTAATTACATACAATCAAGGTTCTCATTAGTATAAGTTGCAATGTGAAGTTTTCAATTGACACATTGGCTAATAGTTTTCCATGTGAGAATACCTACTAAGTGGTCGCACAGTTATTTATTGCGCGGACTGTACAGGCCGATACCGAAAAGATTCCATAATGAAGGTTATTTGAGTCGGTAAATCACCGAACATCATTAAGTTGTTATAACATGCCAATTCTACGTGACTTGCCTGTACTTATATACTGTACCGTCAGCAAAAAAGGTTGAATATACATGCATATAGTTTAAATATTTGCACTACAAGCAAAAAAAAAATGATTGCATTTTTAATCATGCGACACTCCAACCGATTCTATCAAGGATCTTACTTAGAATTGAGGAAAAAAAAGGAAGTAGTTTGCCTGCATACTAATCATTTTTGCTGACGGTACTAACCTAAGGTTATGAGAGTAGATAGATACGTCATCTCAAAACTCTTGTTCAATAAAGTTTAGTAAATGTTTATGGGTTTTCGTGATTTAGTAAGTCAATTATGTAAGATGGATGTTAATTAAAGACTTAATTAGGAAGGCAAATTAATGTCAATAGTTTTCTGTAGCATTATCAAGTTATGTTCCATTACTTAGTAATTTATTTTTCAAGTTCGTGAGCTTTATCGATTTAAGTTTTAATGACTATATTTAACTTCTCATAAAAATATTCGATTAGTATTGATTTATGTTGATTCTTTGAGCAGTTAATGGAAATACAGCTTTGTTTTAACGGACATTCATGAGTACTCGACATTCATCATCATCTGCCTAGCCTTTTCCCAACTATGTTGGGGTCGGCTTCCAATCTAACCGGATGCAGCTGAATACCAGTATTTTACATGGAGCTACTGCCTATCTGACCTACACAATCCAGTAGCTGGGTAATACGATACCCCTATGTAAGACTGGTTGTCGGACTTTCGGACATTAAATTCTAAAAATATTACATATGTTTAGTTCTATAATAAAAATTACATATACCAGCCTATATCGACCAACTAAAGGACAAAAGCCTCTTCCCATACAGAAAAGGCACGAGCGCTCCCCGCCACCACCGCGCTTGCTCAAAACGGATTGACGATTTCGGACTTACGTCAACTTTAATACTTCAAGTCCCACGTAATGAGACACAATTGATTATCTATTGTTTTGTCATACCAGGCCTCGAGTGGAAGTCCAAGTTTTCACACGATGTTTTCCTTCACCGATGACAGTGATATTCTAATAAACTTAGAAAGAACATATGAATTTAAAAAGTCACTTTGGTACTTGCCTGATAACGATAACGAACTCGCAAACTCATGCATGAGAGTCGGGTGTCATAACTTTTGAGCTATCAGTCAAATGACTTCACTGATTGCTATCAAATCAAACATAATTATTTTTTTTAAATTGGTCATTATTTATGGTTCAATGTCACTATAAAAATATCATTACACACATATAAAACGTCCTTGTCCATTTAACTTTTGCATCGTTCTGCATTATCCACATAAACAAAATAATTAATTTACACACAATCTTCAATCTCCATTCCAAGAATTGAACAACAAGAGAGCTATTAATATCTGGATTCGTCACAGTCTTTTTTGCCCATACTGTGGGCGTATACTAAGGGTATATCCAGACGAGCTACAAACCGCCGCAGCGACAGAACTGTGGCCGATCACAAAATTGTATAGAACGTGTTGGTTCATTCACACATATAACAATTCTGGCACGTTTAACGACTGTTGCGAATGTGTGGTTGATATCAGCAACTTAACAACCACAAACGCTGTGCACTGTTTTTTTTCTATATTAGAAAGCATTTGCTTGCTTTCTAAGCTTGTTCATAAGTATGCAGATATTTTAATAGTTTGGGTTTTCTTTTTAATAATATTTTTATTGTTATACGCTCGTACGTTATTGTTATTCGCACCTTACCATGTTATCTCTTCAACATCTTGGGTTGACTGGTAGAGAATGACTTAGATTTTAAGTCCACTTTGTACATTTGCTTGCATAAAGTTTAAATAAAAAATTAAACGCAGAGTAGAACCACGGTTCATAAGTGTACAAAGTCTTGTTAATGCAACTACATCTTACCCATATTTATTTATTGGCTGCAACCGCAACAGCAGCAAGACTACGCACGGCCACTGCCTAGCGAAATTTTTGCCGCTACTATGTGGCCCGTCTGAACATACCCTTAGCCCATAGTCGTGAAAACCTTTGGCAGATAACTCGATAGCTAATTCGAAATGGTTCATTGTTGTCTGTAGTTTCAAAGGCTGTACTTTCAAAGATATTGCGCTTGCAGTGTCTTGCACAATAGTGTGGTGTGTACCTAAAGCTTAACTAAATGGCAAGGGTTGTCGCTTAACGTGCTGTCTTCACGTGTCAATGTGTGATGACAATAGGCGTTTTATTTGAAGTATGTGACATTAAATGTCACATACCTACTTAAAATTGTCAGGTTTGTTACTTTGTGGGATTTAAAATTGTCAGGTTTGTTACTTTGCGGGATTTGTTTGGTTTTGAATACGTGGATTTTTTAGGGTTCCGTACCTCATTGGCATAAACGGAACCCTTATAGAATCAGTTTGTTGTCCATGTGTCTGTTTGTTCGTCTGGCAAGTCCCTTTTTCTAAAAACGTGGAGGTGTATTTATTTATTTATTTAAACTTTATGCACATGTAAAAAATACAATGTACAAAGGCGGACTTAATGCCTTGGGCATTTTCTACCAGTCTACCTTAGGGTGATGCAGAGACAAAACGTAGTAGGTGCAGAAAATACAGAAAAATATCGATATTAAAATATAAAAATAAATACATATATACATACATACAAACAAAATATATAGGGTAGAGAGAGATAAAAAATAAATAGGTGGTGAAGGGCGACAAATTAATTGTGGGACGAGTCCAACTTCTTACGTAAGTGTTCGCGAGCTTTTACCTTAAAAGTGAACCGACTGGTGGCCATCCTGATATTCTGAGGGAGTTCATTCCATAAGAAAACCGCCTGGACTAGAAAAGAAGATTTGAGAAAACCAGAGCGGTGGGAAGGACATCGCAGAATACGATTATTAGAGGAACGAAGATTCTTGGTGTGCGCAGAGCATAAATATTGAAAGTGAGAAGTCAGGTAAGAAGGAGAACTAGGTTTTTCAAGGAGAGAGAATAAGGTTGTCAAAGCCCTTAACGCTCTGCGCTGTCTGATAGGAAACCATTTTAAGAGTAATCGATGTGCGGACACATGATCATACTTACGGAGATTGAATACGAATCGAATGCAGTTATTAAGAAGTCGGTCTAATTTATTGAGAAGATCTGCATTCAGGTCATAGTAACACACATCGCCATAATCAAGTATGGGGAAGATAAGCGACTGAACCAGCATAGCCTTAATGTGTGATGGGAGAACATTTTTCAACCTATAAAGCGACCGCAACGTCCCGGTGACTTTTTTGCTCACAGTCGCGACCTGCTTACGCCAGCTCAGGCAAGTGTCAACATACAAGCCCAAATCCTTGACGTCGGAGCTAAACGGGATGACTGTGCCATCAAAGGTAACCGGTGGTACCGCTAAGCTATTAAGCCTTCGCAGGCTATGGGCGCTCCCTACAATAATAGCCTGGCACTTGGTTGGGTTAACCGCTACCCCGAAACGATCTGACCAATTTTTCACCGTTGTTAAATTCCGGTTTAGCTCCTCAATCGCATCGGACAAGTTGTCAACACTCGCCTGACTGTAAAGCTGCAAGTCATCAGCGTAAAGATGATACGCACACTGAAGTTCAGTAGTGATAAGATCTATAAAAATAGAGAATAGAAGTGGAGATAAGATACCGCCTTGAGGGACGCCAGCATCAAGAACACACCAGCAGGAAGTGGAGTTTTCCACAAGAACCGACTGCGTATAAATAGCGTAAAGTAGTTACATCCCAATTTTTTTTTGTATTTTGTATTAAATATTATACGGTGGTGCGGAACCCTTCGTGCGCGAGTCCGACTCGCACTTGGCTATTTTTTTTACGTTTAAAGCTTTTTTCCAAGCCAGCAGTGCTTCTGTGTATTCAATTAAGTAAGGTTATAATTTTTGTAACTATAAGTATACTAAATGGCAAGGGTTGTCGCTTAACGTGCTGTCGGTACGTAACAATGTGTGACAACAATAGGCTTTTTAATTATAAGTATGTGACATTAAGTGTCGTCTGGTTTGTTGGTTTGTGTGATTTATTTGATTTGGAATACGTGTATCTTTTTATGTGTTAGCTTATTTTCTATGCTTTCAGTACTTCATTGTATTCAAGCAAGATTATACTTTTGCAACTCTAAGCATAGAACATGGCAAGGGTTGTCGCTTAAAGTGCTGTCGTAACGTGACAATGTGTCACGACAAAAGGCGTTTCAATTTTAAGTATATGAAGTTATGTCTGGTTTGTGTGATTTATTTGATTTTGAATACGTGGATTTTTTATGTGAAAAGCTGTTTTTCTAAAGATTCAGTACTTTTTATATTATTTCTGAACTAATCTGTTCAGAAAATTATTTCACTAGTAGGTGCTATTATGATACAGGGTAATTGAAAATTTACCCGAATCCTGAAAAGGGGTCATCATTATGAACAACTTTTACTATGGGACCAACCATGAAATCATGAAAAAAATAACAGGTAATCCATACATTACGATCTTGTTATGTAGCATTTTTGTAGGGAACAGCTGTTTTTTTTTTCATGATTTCAGGGTTGGTCCCATAGTAACAGTTGTTCAACAATGACCCCTTTTAAGGTTTCAGGTAAATTTTTAATTACCCTGTATAGTGCTATTTTTTTTTTTTAAATATGGATCCATATGACAATTCACCCGGGCAAAGGCTGGTCACTTACAAGCGCCCATAATTCTGGTTTTTAATGTACGACATCTAAGTACTTAATACGTGTAATAATGTACTTAAAGATATTAATAAATTGTCTTCTAAGTGTAGTGATTAAGTAAGAACCGTTCTTTATAGCACTTTATGATAAAGTTAGTGCTTAAGTGATGGCCCCTCTAATTTCCGCACATTTGCGGTATTTCAGTATCTAATGGCTTATAAAACGTTTATTATGACTGTAAAACATCGTAGTATCAGATATAGAGTTTTAGTGTAAGAATGAGAGTTCAAAGAGGGTACAAAAATTCAATTTTTAGTTTATAAAAGACGTTGTTTTTTAATGTAGAATTCTAGAATAGTAGAATAGTAGAATTCTGTGTATAATACTCGTATTATCATACACAGAATTCTACAAATTAAATTAATATATTATATTATACACAGAACCGAATGTAGTCGCCATCCCAGCAACAGTCAATGTCTAAAAATTTGGATAAATTAAAGACATTTTCGAAAAAATTGGGACTACATTGCGATTATTCCAAATCGTTAAAAGTTAGTTGAATTTCTTCTCAATAGTGACAACAAAGTTGTAGCATGAATTGAGCACTACATCCATCCATACATAAGTAGGTACATGGTTTATCCTTTTTGTATGTTCACAAGTATCTACAAGAAATAAACAAGTTTATGGGAACAAACCGGAGATACAAGGTTGTGAGCTAGCGCAAACATAAGGGCGTGGACACAGAGCGGAGAGCGGGCACGCGTGGGCGCAGACACGGCCGCCCCTAACAACTTAATAAGCGGTTGTGCGTGATTTACGCGCGCTCGCGGCGCCAGCGCACTCGCCCCTCCGACTTATTTATACTAATTTATGACAGATAAACATCGATTTTACTTAGCAATACCAAGACAAAGGATCGATATGCATCCCTCTTATTATTCTCAAAAGAATACATAGTAAAAGCGACACAACAAAATGGTATTCGTGCAGTTTAGTAGACGGCACGCGTATCATTAAAAGCTACAGCCAGTCAAAATGGCTCATTAGCGCTAAGCGTGTCATTAAAAAGTGGCCACAACTGGCTCACACTGGCACAACAAATTCAGATTATAAATCTAAACGCGCGCTAATTACGCCGCACCCAATAAATCTCTCGCATTATATAGGCCGTAAATATACCACAAATATACCATAAATATACGATTCCGTGGTCGTTGGCCATAGACCCCACTCGAAGCGGCTCTCGGGCCGAGTTATGGCCCTTCGAATGGCCGACTCGGCCGTAACAATCGGTGTGAATCGGAAATAACCGGAAAATTTCCACGACTTGTCTAATGGCTTATTGTTATAGGATTGTTGTGTTATTGTTGTTACGGCTAACAAATAGCCGTGTTGTCAACGTGTTTTAAGCGTTATTTAGTGAGCGCTTATGCGGAGAAATGTACAAGACTTATGAAATGTTAAAACACGTAGAGAAATTCAAATGGGACGCGAGCCGGTGCGGCTTCGTAAGATAATACTTCATTTAGCGCTCAATGAATAAATAAACAATGGAAATCAGTCAATTGTGAGTGGAACTCGTAGGTTTGCGCATTAGGTACTATTTACTTGTAATGTGCTTAGGTAATGAAGACTAAAATTTCACATGCCAAAACATTGGCTAAATTTATTAGGTATGTATATAAAAATCTTATGTCAAGATGTTTGTGGTCGCATTCCTCCGAAACGGCTCGGCCGATTTTATGATTTTTAAATGTATATTTGGTAGATATGAGAGTAGGTCGGGAACATGTCAGATTTTTATTTAAAATAACAAATAAAGAAGAAGTAACTGAAATTACACACCAAACTAATCGAATAAAAGAAACCAATAAATACTAGTGTTATTGGGTTTTTCCATCGGGAATTTCTCAGTAGCAGCCTCGGAGTCTGGTTGATGGCAATAGGCTCGCCCCCTATTACATGGGACTAAAAACATAACTGGCGAAATGTGAGTGTACTGGAACACCTCTGCCTAACCCTTCGGGGCGTGATGTTATGTAATAAATAGTAATTACCTCCATTGCATAAAACCATTATTTTAGTTTGTCAATGTTGTATTTTATCGGTTTTGTTCTTACAAAGTTCCTAAATACTTAAATATTGATGAAGACCGCATCAAAATCCGTTGGGTAGTTAAAAGATCAAGCATACAGACGGCAGGAAGCGACTTTGTTTTATACCATGTAGAGAAGTACCATCTATAAAAGCGTTATCTAAAAAAACATTTTAATAAATTCCTAAAGAAAAACTTGAGTATCCTATTCAAAGTTTCCAAGCTCCGGTATCCGGATACTCGCTCTCAATTAGTCGAAAGTTCGAGCTTAAACATACAAAACAAGAACTATTATAATAATGCGTCAACAATAAACCGTAACTGAATATGAAGCAAGTGAACAAGTAAGAAAGAAAAGCAATCAAGTTCGCGGCTCGATCACCCGCTGCATAAATTAGCGCAGCTTCAAGCACACTGCGAACGTACGTGCAAACATCATGAATATCATTAATAATTAATTAATTCAGTGGTTGTTAAAGAATAGTTGAGCGGACGTGAACTAAGTGCTAATGTTTTCATATTAATTTTTAATTCGTTTTTGCGGTATTACGTTTGATATTTGCTCGTGCTATTGTTTTGTAGTTTTGTGTTTGTGGGACTGAATGTTTGTACTTTTTCTGGTGTAGTTTTTAGGTATGGCAATAAAATGTATTTTTGTTTATGGTCACACTCAACAGTAGGTGTTACCTAATTTTACCATCATGAAAAGATAATTTTATTTGTTCAAACATGAGTAATACATACAATTAAAAAATCAACGTGCTTGTTGTTCAAAATGTTGTCAAAAAATATATACACACATAACATCACGCCTGTAATCCCCGAAGGGTTAGGCAGAGGTGTACCTATTAGTACACCCACATTTCGCCAGTTATGTTTTTAGTCCCATGTAATAAGGGGCGAGCCTATTGCCATCAACCGAGCAGAAATCCAGACTCCGAGGCTGCTACTGATAACCCTTTGCCCGACCTGGGAATCGAGCCCAAGACCTCATGCACAGCAGACCAACGAGGCAGTCTAAAAAAAAAACGGCTGTCAAAAAATAATAGTAACATAACGAAAAAAAAAGAATTTGATACAGCAAACAACAAGGAAGTGTTTCAATAATGTAATTAAACACTCACCGCGAAGGAAATCTAGTCTTAAACTATAAATTTACAAATTCCCATTATTAAGCTCAAGTATGGCGGTCAGGATGTGATGAATTAAATAATACTAAAATGCAACGAAGCAGTTTATTGTAATAACTTCCTTATATCCAATCAGAACTCATAAAACAAACAATCGTACAGGAAGTGCCTTAAAATTTCGATTACACACTTTCTGTAGACGTTCGAACTTCGAACGTAAATCGTTTAGAGACGGTGACGTCACGGTCACGTAAGACGAATTCAAATGAAGAACGTCTTGAATGAAGAACGAATGAACAACTCTTTATACCGACAATGGCGTTGGTAACGAGGCGATTCCGCAATCGCTCGGTCATTAGCGGTCACTCGGGAGTCTTGCGACCACTTGTGGTAATGACCGTTACTTAGATTGGTGGAAAATATGAATATTTTAATATTTAATTTAACGTTCGTTAAAGGATGCTGAGGAGTGTCATTGAGTTATTTTATTTTGTCTGGTTTGAAAATATACTTAAGGTATTGAGACATGCGTTTAAAAACGTTTTTCTTTATCTAAATTAAACGCTTGTTAAGATCAGATAAAATCATTGCACACGGAAAAACGCTTCTTATATTTGAGAGTTAAGAATTTTGGAACCCCCGAAAAAAAATAACTCAATCTGACTAAATTCAACGCATTTACTAATAATACACAATATTATGCACGCTGCAGTCAAAAGCTCGAACCATTTTTGAAAGCATTTTAAAATTCTTAACGTGATCCTTACAAATAAAAATCCGAATCACAAACTTCACCATAGTAACACTTAGATTACCTACTCAATGCCGACATAAGTAATTTCTCATAGACAAAATTTTGGAGCCGAAGATTCTCCTCCGCTAGGTATATTACAGTCGTATCAGACATTCCCTAATCATTGAGTTTGTGCGACCAGCCTGAAGGATCCCCACGCCAACAGGCTTATTTTGCTTCGCACCGGTAAAGCGAAGCGGAAATATAAATTCGCATTGATAACATCTTTGAAAAATACCTGTAAATATAACAGGATCGAGTCGTCGCGAAACATCCGTTTTTAAACATTTCGTACTACACGCTTCAAATGTATTTCGAATTGAGGTTTTAGTAATAAAATCTCATTGGAAAGGATACTTTTTTACATTTACTTTAACAAACGTCTAACTTGGGTTAACATTTTAATAAAGAAATCTATAAATTACACAATAAATAATCACAAAACTCACACAAAATTAAAACTTAATTTAATTAATTCTCCCAAAGACACAAACCCAAAAAGTTCAATTCAATCTAACGCTCCATTTTAAATCACCGTACCTAATTTAAATTTTGAAATTGGAACCAAAAGAAAAAAACAAAACACACCCTTACTAACCCAATTAACACGTAATGGGGCTCATAAAATATGATTCATCCCAACAAAGATATCTAACACTGGCCGGCAACATGTATTAATAAAATACAAAGCTATTCATTACTCCTTGCTACGTTGCCGCGGCACCATGTAATTAGGGCTATCGACTCGGTCATTTTCGATAATTCATAATGTATGTTAATTATGGAGGTTTCTTAGCCCCGAGACAAGCTTTCTACCACTGTCGGCCCTTGCCCGCGAACTGTGTTTATATTGTGCACTTACAAATAAATAATGATAGACAACAGTGGGAATTCTAAATAAGCGAACTAAATAACAGCTTTTGTTATTTGATTTAAGGGAATCGAAACATGCTTTATTGTGTTGAGCTGTGGACGAATTATAGTGTAGTGTTATGAGTTATTCATGTTAGTTAACAATGAAAACGTTTGGTTAATTGTCGTAGCAAAAGTTTAGAGTTTGTAAGTAATTAAAATACCAGTCTAGCTGGGCCCTGCTGTCATACCGGTATGACAGAACAATAGAAAATCAATTGTGTCATTAGGTGGGACTTGAGTATTTCTAATTATGTAACATAACATAACATCACGCCTGTAATCCCCGAAGGGTTAAGCAGAAGTGTACCCATTAGTACACCCACATTTCGCCAGTTATGTTTTTAGTCCCATGTAATAGGGGGCGAGCCTATTGCCATCAACCGGGCACAAATCTAAACTCCGAGGCTGCTACTGAGAAATTCCTGATGGAAAAACCCAATAACACTTTGCCCGACCTGGGAATCGAACCCAAGACCGCACAGCAGTCGCGCTTGCGACCACTAGACCAACGAGGCAGTCCAAATTATGTAGATTTTAAATAATGGATTTTACAGAAAATTATTAATAATTAATGTCTCGTAAAGTCTCGTTAAGAACTCTTTGGATGTTGCGGGATTAACATCGGATGGCCTTGTAGTTAAAACGCCTATCTCTTATGTATGAGATTGCGCATTCGATATCAGGAAAGTATCAATGTGTCTTTTCAAATTCATATAATAATAATTTTGATAGCCTCATCTCATCCAGAGAAGTCATGAAAACTGATCGCTTGCTCAAAGCGGATGGACAATTTTAGACTTATATTAATTTATTTATAAGTCCGGGTTCCCTCACTATGTTTTCTTTACAGATGTCAGTGATGTCAAAGATAAAGTTAGAAAGTAACATAATTATGAATTGAAAAAATCACTTTGGTACTTACCTTTTTTTTTTAATGTGGTAAAAATCACTATATGACTGGCACTGGCACTGACACTATATGCCCTGGGCGGAAGGGACTGTCAGACTTTTACTGACTAAAAAACTACCCTGTTCCTTCTGTTGCCCTTTACGTTCCGGGGCCACGGTATCCTGTTAAGACGTCCCGCAACCCCGGCAGGTTGATACTTACCTGGTGTCGTAATTCGTAAGTCATCATTATCATATAAGCCGAACGACGTCCACTTCTGGACATAGGACAACGACCGGTCACGTGCTGCCCGCATCCAGCGGTTTCCCGCGACCTTTGTGTAAGTACTTAATTAAATTACAAATCAGCGTCAGAGTGCAACCAAAAAGCAATGCTTCCACCTCTTGCACATTCACCACACGCAATTAACACTGCAAAGAGATAGCAAAGAGCATATTTTGATTCGAGCGCGAAGCTCGCGCACGTCAAACTATACACAACACTTTTGTGTGTTTTTCACGGCATCAACGAGCGCGATACTGAAAAGCCTCAGGCTCCTAATTAGGCTGAAGTCGGACGTGCCAATTAATTCAAGTTTCACTCGGAAACTTTGCCGCGTCAATTAATTTCATAGTTAATTAGCAAGCGGGCCCGGACAAAACCGAGTGAAGGAAAGAAAGGCTAACGATGGTAGCCCGCGGCCTCCTACAATGCACCAATTACATCAGCTTTGTTGCGTCCTACTCTATTCGTATCACAGATTCATTCAATCCGCGCGAGTTTGCTACATGTGAGAATATTTTGATATGAAAATTTTGTGAATATCACTGGGAAAATCTATGATACAATTTTTGTTTTTTTTTTTCGTATTCAGTTATAAAAACTCTTTGGCTTAGCCTGCAATGGTTGATGCAATGTGCAGAGAAAAAATATTAAAATAAAACAACAACAAATAAATATCTTTATTGAAAAATAATATTTTTTTAAAGAACCAAAAAGTTTTTTAATTTATAACCACTGGCCAAGGAGACCAAATAACAATGTAATGCCATTTAAAAAGATAACAATAAATATTTTTTAATATGTATTTTGGTTTCTTTCATTTTTTTCAAGGCTTAGTGGCCTGCATTACGTGCCTTTCTTTTGACGGAAGAGGTCGTTCAATACTTGATAAGGTTTCGAAGAAGTTCGGTTGCTTGAGGTTTGAAAATATGCTTTATGAATTTTTCATTGCTTTTTGATAGAGTATAACACAGACGACATTCTGTACATAGATCAGGTAGGTAATATTAAACGATTCAATCTCAATTGTAAAGGTAATAAAGGAACAGCAAATGCGAATGTGTGTGTGAGGGGCAAGATGTAGGCAAACCATCACAAATTCTAGGTAGACAATCCCGCCATCTCCAATATTGGTTTTATTTTTAGAAGGTTTACTGTGTAGCCATCAGTGATACAATGTCATTATTTTCTTACCGTGACCATCTATCTATTACGAGACACTTCTAGCAAACAGTCCCCTCGATACGAAGCAATAAATAAGAGTGAGTATTTTATTTTATTTGTAAGCATTGTCTTACATCAAGCAATAATGGGCCACGAACGAGACCGATGTACCGAAGAGAATTCAACAACATCACGCCGCGACTCGCCGGCATTCGAGCAATAACTTCGTACAAATAAAATTTTAACCTCTGCTTAATATCTGACGGAACATTTCGACGAAGTGAACCAGCCAAATTGACAGACAGTAAAATATTTTATTCGCGCAATAATTTCATTTGTAAGAAAAACAAGGAGAGCGCGGGCCCCGCCGCCGCCGCGCCGTGGTGCTCCACAAACATCTTCCACGTGAATTAACCTATTAAACACCAAATTCGGGAAATAAACTTCGGTTACCGACGTTCTGTACGGGCTATATTTTTCGGGTGCCATTAAATTGGTTAAATTCAATTGTTTATTTGACGCAGAACTGCTTCATGTTGGTTTATTGTTGTTAATTTTTATCAACCGTCTGTCTAGTAAGGCAAATAAAAACGGGGCGTGTATTTTCGCTGTTTACACCTCCAATAGGGTGTTAAGATCTTAAGACCCACGTACACTTATAACGGTAAATCAGTCGACGTCTCAGGGCTTAAAACTCCCATGAGTTCTCAAGTCGTCACACATCCTTAGGCCGTATTTGAATCGGAGCGCGGGTTAGATGGCGCGGCAGTCGCTCGCCTGTGTCGACCCGGTTCGCTTTGTTTTACCGTGCGATGTCATTAGTGGAAAGCCCTCGATATTTTCGCAAGCATCGATTATTTTTAATGGGCCGCCGCCGGCACAGCCACGCCGCACGTACTCGCCCACCAAGTAATTCGATAGTACATCCGCACTCAACAGGACGTAGGTAAGAAACGCAGTTTGTATAATTATGGCGAACTACAAAAAAAAATGTAAAGTTTGCAATAATATTAGTTTTGAACCAAAGCGTGACTGCATGTATATTTGATCTTTAGTATAGTCCTCATTTGCATATGGCATTGAAGTATTGTTTACTTTGCGTCATCTAGTTTGGCTTAAAATATCAAGAAACTGTATGAACGATTGAAGCTTACTTTAATACTCCCAGACTATTCTTATAATCAACCGTTTGGTATTATGACATCCAATTGAAATACCATCTTTTTTTAAAACCACTTAGGGTTGATTTTTCAATAGTCAATTAACTTTTTGGTATCCAAAAAAAATTTGAATCTTAAAAAAAAATGATTTATTCTAACTTTTAATTTAATTTTTAATCTTAAATAAAAATGACAGTTTGACATTTACAAAAGCTGTCAAACCGCCATATTTATCCTACCGTTAAAAGTTTTCTGACGATTGAAAAATTTGCCCTAAGAAATTTAAATCAATTAGTTAATTAAAATATATTAATACACGATCGAAATAAGTACGAAAAGAAAGAAAGAAAATCTGTATATACACGGGAAAATGACGCACATAAAAAAATTGTACATGAAAGCAAGGTAGAAACAAGTTCAATAAGTCTTTATTCTATCATAACCAGCATCCATCAGAACAACAAATTCTAACATCCAACCAAAATTCGAGGTCGTTGTCGAATATGTTCCGACCGACTTCCGATACCGAGGCGACCGAGCTTTGGACTCAATCATTAAGAAATCATTAATGGCGCTTACCGCCCGCTTTCATGTCACCGGTGTTTGCATACGCCTTAATAAGTCAGCACGCTGCTTGAATAATGATGGCTAGGACTGTTTTTTTTTTTACCAGCTTTTATTTTATTTTTTATATGTTTGCGTAACTAAGGTGCCTGGTTTGGCAATCATTAAACCATTACATATAGTTGTGTAGTTTTCCCAAGTTTAGTCAGTCTCATTAAAGGTACAGTCAACCAAAGATATAAGAAAACAGGGCTTTCTTTACAGATGAATGATTTCAAATGTAATTTAATTTTAAAAAATCGATACTATACAGTTCATTAGTTTAATCAATCGAAGATATCTATCAATTTCTTAGGAAACTTCAACTATATCGGACGACCCTAGATACTTATCCCTTTTGCTGAACGTACTTTAATAATCTTCAAAAGGCCTTTTTACAAAACCCGTTAGTTAAAGGTCATTATAAAAAAAAAAAACAGAATACTACTTTATTTGTATGCACATTCAAATTTTTTTTATAAAATTAGGAAGGTTTCCGTTTACACTAGCGATTCTCAGTTATATTAATAAATGTTATAAATAAACGCACACGTCTAAAAGGTTCTTAAATAACTACTCGTATTAATACCACAGATACCTAGTGCGAGTACTCCTGATCAAACGATGGCTCACTTACTACAGTGCATTGAAGTGTCCTTACATTTTATGCATTTTAGAGGACGTTAACAACGCTACTGATGCCGCGACAAACATGGCCACTTATTAGGCCTAATACTCTTAAAAAATGAAAATAAAGATTTACAAAATCATAGACGAAAAAAAAAGAAGAAAAACTATTAATTATTTCATGAACTCAAAATATTTTTTTTCTTTCTTCTCTTATCATGTTCATTCATTTATTCATCAAAAAAAAAATATGTACATTATTTACAAGCTTAATAATAAAAATAAAATAAAAAACAACCAGAATAACAAAAAAAAATAAAGAAAAACTAAAACTAAATGGCTTCAAAAAATTCATCGGCATCGCTATCAAAATAATTATATTAATTATTAAAGTACATACATAAGGTAAGTAGGTAAATGTAAAGCAACAAATAACAAATGATGTAGGTATCAAATTATTTTAAATTAACCAAGTTTTAACAACTACTTGTATTGTTAAAAGTTTGACTCCAATTTGCTTGTAATGAAACATGCTGATGCAAATACATGAACTTCGTGAAAAGAACATCATTTTGTAAAAACTATACTAATAGGTATAATTTATGTGTATAATTATGTAAAGGGTATGCCTAGATGGCTCGGTCATGTGGCAGAGGTGAGTGGCAACGCAGGGAGGGGTTGCCCTAGGAAGGCCTACACTGACCTTATTGGTGAGGTTCTAAGTTCAGGTGCGGAGTACTCGTAACCGGCGTGCTTGTATGACGAGATGTATGAACGTAGATGAGGCGAAAGGAGTATGTAAGGATCGTAGCAGGTGGCGTTCTGTGGTTTGTGCCTACCCCCATGGGAAAAAGGCGTGAACTCTGTATGTATGTATTATACATCTATCTACACTAATATTATAAAGAGGAAAAAATTGTATTTTTGTTCGTTTGTAATGGATAAACTCAAAAACTACTGGACCGATTTTAAAAATTGTTTCACTATTAGAAAGCTACGTTATCTGCGAGTAACATAGGCTATACTTTATTTTTTTTTGCTCGGACGAAGTCGCTGGCAAAAGCTAGTACTTAACCTTGTGATAATTCTGAAGAGCTTTTTTGTTTGTTTGTTTAAATGCACTAATCTTTGGACTACCAGCCGAATTAGAAAAAATCTTTAATTAAAGACAAACGCAGCTAAAACTACGGGTAAAGCTAGTATTTCATCCAGTTTGCGATCCGTTCAATTATAGTTCATTTTATTAGTTTTAATCGACTGACTTCGATCAACAGTTTGCGTTAATGAACGAAGTTATCGGGTATAAAGTAGCGTAAAGTAGAGTTCTGAACGAAACTTTGGAATATTATATAGACTTTAGTATAGGTAATGGCTGCTACAGAAAATTAATAACACCATAATTTATGTCTCGTTAAGAACTCTGGATGTTGCAGGATGAATATCGGATGGCTTCGCGGACGCAGGCGAAGTCGCGAAACAAAATGTAGCCTATGTCCTTTGTTGGGGTTCAAACTTACTTCGTACCAAATTTCATCTAAAGGCCCAGTGGTTATAACGCCCCACCTCTAATGCATGAGGATTTTGGTTCGATATCGGGCAAGTTTCAATGTAACTTTTTAATTCGTATATAATAATCTTACCACTATTATATTATTATAGTCGTGATGGCCCAGTGGTTAAGGCGCATTCCTCTCATGCATGAGGTTGTGGGTTCAAATCCGGGCAAGTACCAATGTGACTTTTTCAATTCATATGTACTTTCTAAAGTTTATCTTGGACATCACTGGCATCGGTGAGGGAAAGCATCGTGAGGAAACCTGGGACTTACTGTTCCACTCCAAAACCTTGTCAGAGGCCCTTGAGGCGGTTTAGAAACTCTGACTATAAGATGTGTGGGGTCGTAAGACCCTACTGCCCACACGATAAAGAAAGAAAGACCACTATTATAAGTGCGAATGTTTGAATGGATAGATGCTTTTTATTCAATCACGCCAGAACAGCTGAAAGGATTTAGACAAAAGACAAGGATATAGATTATAGTCTGGAATAGTGCACAGGCTACTTGTCCCACTACAGGGCAGCCCCTTCTCGTACTGAGAAGTCACGGCCATTTAATATAAGTTTAAAATCGGAAGCGTAGTGATCAATACTCGTGCCTTCTCTCTATGAGAAGAGGCCTTTGCCATGTAGTGAAACATTATAGGCTGGTAATAATATTTGTTTATTAGTGGATTCATTATGTCCTTATTATATCCTGTCAGAAATATAATTTTGTTTTTTTAATTGTTTTCTATAAAATAGCACAGTGTTGGGTTTATCTTATAAGAAATAACTTTTTGTCTAACTGCATAACATAACATAACATCACGCCTGTAATTCCCGAAAGGTTAGGCAGAGGTGTACCCATAAGTACACCCACATTTCGCCAGTTATGTTTTTAGTCCCATGTAATAGGGGGCGAGCCTATTGTCTTCAACCGGGCACAAATCCAGACTCCGAGGCTGCTACTGAGTAATTCCTGATGGAAAAACCCAATAACACTTTGCCCTACCTGGGAATCGAACCCAAGATCTTATGCCCAGCAGACGCGCTTGCGACCACTAGACCAACGAGGCAGTCGAGGTATTTGTTAATTAGTGGATTAATTACGTCCTTATTATATCCTGTCAGAAATATCATGTTTTTTTTTTTAAATAGATTTTTATAAAATAGCACATTGTTGGGTTTATTTAATAAGAAATAACTTTTTGTCCAATTGCACTGTAAATATTACTCTAAAATATATCTTATACCTAACCTAGACTTTTTGTGTCTGAAGCTTAAAACGATTGAAATTCATTTGCATGACACAAGTACCTACCTAATTGTTTGTTTTGATGTCCTCCGTATTAGTATATGCAAGTAGTGAAGTGGCCTACACTTAGATCTTAGAAAACCATGAAATCATAAAAAAATTAAGAGGTAGGTATCATTGAGGACAAAAAATCTAGGCAGTCATAGCAGGCTGTAGTCATAACTTAAGAGGAAATGCGAGCAGAAATATTTCTGAAAATTAGGTATTAGAAAAAAGTGGCTTAGTAATAACAGCCGCACGGGTCGATCCATCCGGTTAAGCTACGCTTGCCGCGTTTAATCCGTGGATGGGTGATCTTTACACACCGAGACCCCTCCGTGCCTCGGAAAGTACATTAAGCCGTTGTCAGCTTTCATACGATGACTCTTGGCTCCAGTGCTTTTAAAAATAATGTATCATTAAAATGGAAAACATAGATAAACGTAAATAGGTTATATTTACTGTTTTGTAAAAAAAAAAACAGGCGAGAGCATTTTGTATAAAATACCAATCACCATTAGTTAAATCAATCAACGATTCCAATCAATCATAATAACAGACTTCAACTACCGTGTCTGACTATCAAACTCTGATTTAATAGAAGTCTATAAAGCCGACTTTACGGACTACCACAATGCTATACAAAGGCTATAGTATAAGGCAGTGTGTACACATTATCAGGGTGGCACGCATCGCGTAGCCCGCGGCTCAATCATTAAGGGATCATTAAAAGTCCGCCGTCAACCTGTTGGGCGCTCAACCGATGCCCTTTCTCTACTTTTTCTTCATTTCTCCTCTTCACTTTCAAAGGGTTTAGATGTTTAATTCTGCGTTATCATTAAACTTTATTCTGTAACAAGTTTCTATGTAGGTGGCGGTTTTGTTTAGAAATGCGCTTTTTTATCTTTTGAATTTTTTGTAAGCGTCATAATTTGGTTAGGCCTTTATTTGAATAAATATGTGGATAAGTATACAATTTTTATTTTATAGAATAATATCCATTTTAAATCATAATAAAAGAAAATTTCTATTAGCACGGCATAACCGTATTTTATCTGCATCTGTTTATTTGAAAGAAAAGACAAATTCTTTGTAAAAAAACTTAATTGTTTCTTTACAATAGATTACGAAAATCTTGACCCTTGCAGGGGGGTATAAGGAAATATAATGGACATTGTCCAAAATTAATTTTATTTTATGGAGTACCTACCTACACCATTTAGTAATCGAGGCTATAGAAAGACGTTCTCCTTAGTCGCATCGTAAGATTTCGTAAGGTACAAATCCTACCATGTGATCCTAACCCTGCAAATGATATACAAAAGGTGATAAAATATAAAATCAAGTGCATAAAACATTCATAAAGTTTTATGACACCGATTTATCACTTCAGCGGATAGTTAGAACGGTGTCGGGATGAAAAGAGTGGTAACAAAGTCGTCGGGTGGCGGGCGGCGCGGGCGCGGCGCGGCAAGCAAATGAGGCGCGACGCTCACTGCTAACTAAACCAATCGGCCGTGCTGACGATGCACACGGGCGGTTTGAACGCTGCGTTTGTTAGGTAGTCTGAACAGTTGAAGTATAGTTGATGAGAGAATTGAATTGAATTTATTTTCAGAGGATTTTGAAGGACAATAATAATTGTTTACTGTGTGTGTTTTCCAGCAAAGAAAAGCCATCCATTTCCACGCGTGATGTTAATGAAAAGTTTGTACAGCGATGTTCCACTTTTTTCTTGGAGCAATGAACTATGGATTCATTGAACATGAATAATTGCAGTATCCTCTACGATTATCGTACGTCATAGATTAGCATTCACTGCAAAAGACTTCAGCGAACTAATATGATAGTGATTATTTAATTTAACTAAATTCTTATCAAAACCATTTAGTACCGAGTATGTAAGATCGGTTGTTTTGAAGACACGGTTGACGCAGTGCCTAAGCAATTAACAGCTGCGCTGCGTGTCAGGAGTTCGATTACCGAACAATATTTTTATAAGAAAAAATATTATAAGTTAATTGTAAGATAAAGAATGTCAGATAATATTTCCAGTTATGGCTGTTTATGTAAGTTTATATAATATGTTTGTAAAAGCACCCACGTTACAGGAGAAATAGTGAGGGACAATAATTTTTATTACCTACAGATTGATACCTGACGCAGCTGAACTCTGCAGTCGAGCGTTTTCCACCCGCGCGTTCTACCCGCTTATTTAAGACGATCATTTAGCATCATTTGCGGGTTGCTTTTTAAACCTCATCTGTTTTTAATGCGACCGCAGAATCCTTTCGCGTTCGCTTGTTATTCGGATACTATACTGCGCTCTGATACCCAGGTACCTATCCGTTCTCTAGTTATGAATTCTCTGTGAACATTTGATACCGTTGTCTTTCTGTACCTACGAAAATAGTTTTTTTAACTCTGATTGTAATTGAAATTCTTGGAATAGAGGAATGGAATGTTTAGATTTTACTGTTGACTGTATTATATTTGAAATATTTTTAAATTTCGAATGCAATAATTTTTATTACAACGGCTGTTTGTACGATGTTATTACTGGTTTTATGGTTTAACTTCATCCAAGCCCTTTCCAGTGTTAAACTATTTAAAATGAAAATAAAAATCAACTAGTCTGATTAATATGCAGCGATAATCCAGCGACTGAAATATCATTTATGAAGCCATCAGCGCTAGCGATCAAGCGCTAACTGCATGTAAACACATAAATACTTATCTCATAACGCTCCCGACCTCGTTACACGCCACTGAGTAAAAACTTACAGAAAGTTAACACGTATGCTTATCCTAGGGGACTAAAATTATTACACACACTTACATACTCTGAAGATTACTTTATAAACAAACAGAAAATCCCGTATTTAATAATAATCTTCATCAACAAGGGTTTTGTTTAAACGATTGTAATGATTTTGGATATTTAACGCTGTTAAATGAAAACCATTCTAAACATAAGTTTTGGATGTATTGCTATTGCAGGATAATACATTTGAGTTCCAACTTATAATAAGTTGGAACTTTTTTGCTTTGAATGCAGTATTATAAGGCACTTTTCTCTTCATATTCGCATTATTTGTGGCAACAGTTGATAAATGACGAGTAAGTGATTATTAGCAAAACGGGAAACAAGGATTTCTTACTGATTTAAAACAAAACTAAAAACAGCAAAGTCGAAACTGGCAACAAACACAATTTTTCAATCCCAGTTTTTTGTTGCAACCACGCCGACGCCGACGGGAAGAGACTTCGTTATCGTTCCAGTCACTCATTACTCCGTGCCACAGACGAGTATGTGATAACTGCTTCATTTTAAGCTTTAGGTAATTTACTAAAGTTATTGCCACATTTAGATGTCGTCTGATGACACTTTCTCCTCTTAATTAGTATACATAAATATGTGTATAACTGAGCTTTAAATGCATTGAGAAAGGGATAGATCTATCAACACATTTTGAATTATGAGGTGAACATTTTTGGAATGGGTTTTAATTGGTATAAGATAATACAGAAATTATTTTAAATGGTATACAAAGGTGCGATATGGTGATAATGATATAATTATTCTAACGTTAGCATTATCAAAATCAATAAAATGTCTACACTAACGTTATAAATTTAAAAGTCTATCTTTCTATTTGTTAGCTAATAAACTTAACTAATAGACTGTAAAAGCACTGAACCGATCGTAATGAATTTTGTCAAAAATGTGGCTTAGGATCTCACTATCTAAGTATAATTTTGATCCTAGACTTCATCAGCGACCGCTAAAACCTACATTCACGCGGACAAACTCGCAAACAAAATTACTAATATGTCTAAAAGTCAGCGGCTGCTGATGTTAAAAATTGATATACGAAATATAATACTCGATTTTAATTTTTCGAAAATTCAAACAACAAAACGTTACCGATACATTAAATTAATTACAAACATAACCAACACTATCGCATCCACTAAGCCCCGCTAAACGCAATGCAAACGCAATGCGAACGCACAGTAAGCGCACAATATGGCAGTGTCTGCCTAATCCGTAACAGTTCCCGGCTCGTTATCGCGTCGGCGGTCACGTCATTATAGCGCAATATCGGTAACCACCCCGTTATCTTAATATATTCGTAGCACATGCATTTTTATTGCACGTTGTTGGATTTTCGATAATGATAAAACGGTATTTTTAGGGTTAGTTTTGCTAGAGTTTAACGCATTATTTTGATAGCAAAGTTGTTGATATCATTAATAATTATAATATAATATTACGTAGGATATAAAGTGAATTAATTTAATTTTGTGATATAATTTATTAAAATCAGAGAACAATACTGTAGATACCATTAACCAATAATTTCAAAAAACAGCTTCTAAATGTAAAACGTACAATATTTTAGTTTAATTAATTTTCAATGAACTGCAAAATTAGATTTTTATTTTTTTTCAAATTAATAAATAGTTATTCAATTCTTTAACACCATTAATCTATAATTCCAAGGTATAACTATTTAAAAAATATACACCTTATTTTACTTTTAAAATCAATAAATAGTTAATCGAGTTGGGATAAATGTAATGTCACAGTTTACTTTGCCATTAAAAAATGTATGAGGGAATCACGATTTGACAGTTAATAAAAAGTATGTCAATTGGGTAGTTGTCACCATTAATCTATAATTCCAAGCATAATTTATCTAAAGAAACACTTTATTTTAGCCATTAACTGTATAATTTGTTTTTTAATTGCTTTGAAATCAATAAATAGTTAGTCGATTGAGAACATGAAAGTGACGTGGCAGTTATTTTTACACGACTGCCCCAAAAAAAGGAGTGTTATGTTCAGGGTTAATGTATGCATGTATGTATGTGAGATTCTTTATTCCACCATAACTTTTAAACACCTGAACCGATTTAGATGTATGGGGTATCATTACAATCCTTCCGAGTAACTTAGGCTAGCTAAAAATAAATATAATCCGGTGTGGTCACTTTAAAACGTAAATTAATCAATTATTCAATCAAAAAAAAAAAAAAAATTAAATTATTAATTATTAATTATTAATTATTATTTATTATTATTATTATTATTTTATTATTTTAATTATTATTATTGCCTCAATTATTTTTTTAATGAATCTGATCGTGTCTATGTTTATCGTCTAGAATTTGACAAGTAGATTTAAAAAATATACATATAACATTGTAAATAAAAAACGTCGTAAACAAAACTGACGAGTAAACAAAGTACAAATATGTGCAATTTTTGCAGTCGTGTTTTTTTAATTTTCTTTATTATAGTAGCTTGTTTGCCATACAAAATCTATGGGCGTTTTGACAGGTCATAAAAAGTACGTCAATTGATTGATGGTGTCAAATACCTAATTGCGTGACCAATAAGTGACGTCACAGCACCCTATTGCCATGCAAAATGTACGGGCGAGTCGCGTTTTGACCGTTCATAAAAATTATCCCATAATCCCCTTCTTTTGGAAACGTTCGCATTCTAATCAAACGTAGTTATAAAAAAAATTCTTAATGTATCAAATGTGCCTGTAATTATTTACCTAAATTTTTGTTAAGTTTTGACATTGATTGTCGCTAAGATGAGATTGCTACGATATTCAACATCTTTAATTACGGCAACTGGCCTTCAGGTCAAAACATGGCTTATTTTAATTTATTTGTTATACATGCAAATTTTTATTGCCGGTTGTGGAATTTTTAGAAATACCAGAAGATGTTAGAGATTTTTTTGAGTAGGTATTTTTGCTACACATTCATTATCTCGTTTTCGAGATTTAGTTTAGTTCTGGTTTACTATCTAGATTTTGTAAATAGAAGACTAAAACCTGATATTTTATTCGATTTGTTGTTTGCTTTCTTTTTATCATAAACAAGTTTCTGAAATGATTGTGTTGTTGTTTTCAGAATTAATTTGTACTTGCTACATAGGTATTAAGCGTTTGTTTAATTGCAAATAAAGATGAATTTAAAGAAAATATATGATCGTCTTGGCGGGGGCACTCCCGTGTCCCCCGATTTAATAGAATATTTGTTATTTATAAAAAAAAAATTGCTATGGTTTTGTGAAATGTTAGATATGATTTATTATTAAATAGATATCAAAACTGTACATCACCTTATAATAATTAACCTTAAAATTTTGTACCTGTATTCATTTTTAATAGAGGTCACAAAGAGTTGTAGGTATCAATTAAAAAAAAATGAACGTATGAAAAAACGTGAAATAAAAGTTTTAAGTTAAAACGAAACTAGTTAGTTAACTTTTATTGTTAAATAAATATATTTAACGAGATAAAGATATAAAATAACGTCACAAGATCAGTTAGCCACAAGCCCATTATTTAAATCAACCCACAAACCTTACTAAAAGACCAAACACTAGCAAAACAAACAGCAAATAAAAATTCACTTTCTTCTGAAAAAATATAAAGAAACCGCAAGGACGACAAAGCACCCCAATCGAAATGGAAAAACGATCCATGCCAATTGCCATAAAAAGATCGTCGGCCCAATAAAACGGAATCGACATTGTCAGCGATGATTTGAGCGGGAGCGCGAGTAAAGCTGGGCTTACACGGGCAATTGTTAGCAATTATTGCCGGCAATAGTTGCTAAACGTACTGCTTGCAGTACGGCTACTACGGGTGCAGTACATGATGGTAAAAAGAAAATAAGTTCTGTCATATTTTACCTGCCAAATTTAGATAGCTTAAAGACTAATCTGCTTAAACTTTTGGTTAAATAACGTATTCAATATCATCGTATGCTATCTTTCTAGCAATCATTGATAGTTACAATTTTGGCATTAAATTGTTCGGTATAACCAAGAATTACAAAATTTTAATAAGTGCGTGTTATTGTAGTTAAGTACGCCATCTCGGCAACACCGAGCAATTTACAGTAATACCAGAGAGGCAATTTTTGGGAATTTTAGGAACGTTTACATTCTAGTCTCAGTCTATTAAAAAATAATTTATTTGACCTGCATTTACAAGTCTTCGACATTGATTGTAACTGAGATGAATTTGTGTCTGTATTTTTAACATTTTTAATAACGAGAATTAGAGTTTTGGGTTGATTAGAGATTACAAAGAATTGCTCAATTTTAGTTGCCCATGTAAGCGTTCTGTTGCCCGTGTAAGCCCACCTTTAGGTAGAGGGCGCGGTGGGGAAGACGCGGGAGCGAGGAAACACGGTTTGGGCGGGCGGACATTTTTATACAGCGACAGGAAAAACTGGCATCTCGCAACGTTAGTGACTAGTGAGTCAGTGACGACTGATTTGTTCCCATTTCATTCGGTAACCAGATTATCTTCGTGACGTGGGTTTTTCTGTTAGTGGGGTTCAATTTTGATGATTGAATTTTATTAAAAAAAATATATGAAAGTATTTTTTCTGTTTGATGCTTTTCAAAAGTTTTTGTTACATTAAGTTTAAATAAAAAAATGCAAGTAGCTAATTTATTATTTATTTTTTACTAACTGAAAATTTTATACGTTAAATTAATTCTTTTTAAATTAATAGATTTTTTTGTTTAATTGCTTAAAAAGTACTTTTAAATATTTTACTTAAAAAAATAATTTAGCTTTTTCAACTATAATACTACCATTTCAACTTTTTATGTATTTCGTTTTAAAAGTACCCTACTTTTGCGTACAATCCCTAAACAGATCTTTTTTTCTCTAAACTGTATCCTGTATGTTCAGAATATTTAAGATTTAATTAATTGAATATACATAACATGTTAATAATGTCTGACATAATAAAAAAAGTTCCAACTAAAGCAATAAATTATATGTTTAATTATATCACATTATTTTTTGTGAATTTTATAATTTATTTGTTTTTTAACACTATCTATCTGTGATTCAAAAAAAATAGATAGAAAAAAAGCTTACCCTACTTAAGTTCTTAAAAGTTTTTAGAATAAGAAGATTCTTATTATAATCTAAGATGTGATTTTTAACTCAGTATTACGAGTAGGTTTCTTAGCTAAACTTACAGTATTACTTAAAGCAAGAAAATAATGTGGGTATTTATATAAAATCACAACTGTTTTAAAACACAAACAAGCTTCAACAACCAAACTGTACAGAAAAATACTTATTCAGTGTTTTTCCACAAAAATATCGGTTAGTCTTTTGGATATCGCTTCTAAGAAACTTTTAACAAACTTTTGATAACTCCATTTTATAACGTCAAAGTGTATAAAAATTCAGATACCTACAACCGAAAAATAACGAAAGTTTGATAACTCATCGAAAAATTAGTTTTCATAAGTGAACTTACTTGGCGTGCGTGTGGGGCCGTGCAGCAACTGTCAACAACACGTGCCAAGTCCCTCGGGGACTCACGCCCACCTGCACACAAGTACCACTCCGCAAACAGAGGCCCTACGACCCTCAGACCACACCAGCGACGAGGGAACAGCTAGAGATACTTTACAAGTTAACGGAGCATCTGATATCGTAAGCAATGTTCAAAAGTTATTCCGCCGCCGTCCGCGCAAAGATGAGCGTCAGACGTCGCGTCGACAGACCGACTGAGCGGCAAACGGAGCGCGCGCGGCGACGAAACCGGCGCACCGCTGGGCGGGCCCACCAACACGCCCCGCCTTGGGACCGCCCACTCACCGCCACGCCCACCTGAATTAATAAAGGCGGCAAACACCGCCGGACACGCGGACAATGCCGCATTGTCCTGCGTCCAAAATAGTTTCAATTAGAATCGAGGACAAGGCACAAAAGCGCCCGCCGGCGGATCATTCACGCCGAAATTGGCCGCTGCATGAGCGATTAGCGAAACCTCATACAAAACTGTCGATGATAGCCCAAACTATTGTCCCGCATTGGAACTAAACCGCTCGTTATAATCGAATGAGTCTGCTTTATCCGCTACGTGTTTTAAAGCTTAATGGCTTCGAATATTGTGTACAAAGTTTTGATTTGAAACATAGTTTTGCAAAATCCGAACCCCATAATCGAGTCGTTAACCTCCATTTTAAACAGAAACAAATTTGACAGATTTGGCTGGTTTATGTCGTCTCAAATGCAGTCAAAATCACGGGTTCAAGAATACAACCCTAGACGGTTGATATTCAGAGATAAATCACAAATTCAAAGGCAACCAGAACTAGCGAGACCAAACTTTAATTTTATTATATGACAGTTAAAACAAGGCCGATATAGCCGTATCGTTGCTTACACAGGAATCCTAAGATAGGGCTTATAAATACCATTACCTAATATGTAAATATTATCAGCCTTTATTGTCAAACTGCAGTGCAAACACCTCTTCTCATACAGAGAAGGCACAAGCATTGATTTCCACGCTTGCTCAATGTTTTACAGTTTTATTAGACTTCTAATAAATTATAAGTCCATGTTCTCTCACAATATTTTCTTTCGCAGATGTCAGTGATATACAAAATGAACTTGAAAAAACATGAAAAAGTAACATATTGTACTTGTTCGGTATCAAAACCGCAATACCGTGCATGAGAAGTGAGCTACCAATCACTGAGGTTAAAAATGTGTTAAATCAAAAGTGTAACAACAATATATAAAAGTATAATAACAATATATAAAAGTATAACAACAATATATTATATAAAAGAAAGAAACTTATCATCTGCCTAGCCTTTTCCTGACTATGTCGGGGTCGACTATCCTGATGCGAAGCTGAATACCAGTGTTGCCACGGAACGCCTGCCTATCTGACCATAACTCAGTCACTGGATAAGAAATAACTCTTGGTAAGACTGTTCGTTAACCTTTCGGGTTTCTAACTACCTATAACGACCATCAAAGATTCAAATTCAAGATGGGCTTTTCAAAACACGGCATTACGGCGGTAACATAATTATGAAGGAATAAAACTGATTTCTCTATTCTTCTCTTACTTTTTTGGAAAATTGCATTACTTTCATGCCTTTTACCATATCCTAAAGAAAAACTATCCTTAAAATAGGTACCAACACAATTTCCCACAATTTTCTCTGAAATAATCATCCTATCCACATCACCGAGCTTGCACACCTAAGAAAACAAATGAAACGCGAAGGGTTTTCTCGAAAGACAAAATATTTCCGACTCTGCACACGATGTCCATTCACGGATCAGTGGCGCTCCAGCGTCACCAATAAGTAATGTTCAAACTGAATATCCGTTTGCTTTGCTGGCCACGGGAAGGGATTTCTCGGCTGAACAAACAGACCGTCTCACTTCAAATATCTGCGTGATTCTCGAATAATACCCGTTGTACAGGAAGGTGTTGGACTATTCTAAAAGATTAGACGTTTGGAAAATGTAGAGGTGCTCCGGACTGCGACTGAGTGAAGGGTGAACCCAGATATGTGTCCGGAGATGCTTTTGTTTGTCGGAAGCTTTGTGTGCGTCTTGTTACACCTGCTGTTCAATGCACTTCAATGCATGTTTCCCTTTATAGATTTGTGAATTTCCTTAGTATTTTTGGTACAGAACCTAGTGCCATATCGTGTATGTCTACTGTCTAATAGCACGACTAAATGGGCCATATTTTCCGACAATGTAAGCAATGAAAGTGTTTAAATATGGTCCAGACAAACTCAAAATTTTATTGAAATATTTGCCAAAATTGTTAGTGTAGCCCGACGAAAAGTATTGCTGCACCACAGTTTTTATGATTGTTCAGCATGCAATACATAGCCAGTAATGTTTTAAAATGTTGCAGCTAAATATAGCCATAAAAGTATTACCCGTTTAGTAGCACCTTTAACGAAACCTCTGTTAACTTCGGTTTTCATTTAATATTCAATTAGAAAAAAAAACGGCCATAATGGCTGCTTCCATAAGAGGCTAGTTTTAACTACTAGCTTACCTTCCAATTTGGCTTTAGAGTCTCAATTTTGAATAGGCTTAGGTACTAGCTTAAAAATGAAACAACGTCAAAAAAATTGCTTAGTCTCAGAGCACCCTTTTAATTCAATTGAAATTGGTATTAATTGAATAATCATTTAACTACCTTGAAATGAACTACCATTTCATTTTAGAAACCATAATGGTGTCTTGTAAAAGTGACGTTAACAAAAATTGTTGGAGGCTTATCAGCTGCGCAAACGTAATTTTATTAATGCGTTATTTATGAAATCTTTTTGAAAATTTGGGTTAAACATGTTTTTCTTTTTTCAGTCAATCAGTATTCTATACCTAAACAAGATAAAAATAATGATTGAGATATTTAAAAAAAAAACGTACCCAATGAAACTGTTACTTTTCCGTTTCAAACCTTTTAACTTGATAACATAAGTAATCTTTTCGGTAACATGAACTGTGTATTTTAGAATCTTCAAAGAAAATTGAAATTTTCACAGATGTTTAACAGATACAGCAATACAATGAAATTTAGCTCAACTTATTAAAATTTTCAGTACCTTCATAATACTTGGTAGATACTGTAGATACCCACCTACCAACCACAATCAAATTTAAATGATTTTTGGTCCCTCCCTTAAATTATTACGCTACTGTACTAATATTCTCTAAGCTCTCAAGCCGCTTTATTCAATAGAATAACAGGTTCCTACGACCATATAACTCAATAGAAAATTTAAACAAAGCTAGAAAGCAATGAGGCGTAATTGAACGAGTTATTCAGCAAACAGCGCTGGTGTCCCGTCGCTCCGGTCACGTGGGCCAATATTTATTTTATCAATATTCAAACAGTTCAGTCGTTGGGTTTTGTCGTGATCGTCTGAAGGTGGGGGCTGATGAAGTAGGTATATAGGTGGTTGAGAATTTGGACATTTTGGCGCTAGAATTTTCTATGTTTAATGTCGTTTGCTTTGTTGCTTGTGCTCGTGCCGTCTCTGTATGAAAAGCCTTTACAATGCAGTAATAGGTAAGTATTATTATTCCATTTAAATATATCTTATTTACTGTTTATAACTCAATTGGTAACTCTCAATTGTTTATTTTTTAACAAAACAAAACAACTGAACATAGCGTGCAATTTAATTTACTCTAATCTCAGTCTGAATCTTTAAAAATGTCTCTAAAATACGTAATTTTTTAATAAGGTCGTCTTTACAAGATTGCGACTAGATTTTTAACATTTTTAATTAGTAGAATTGGCTTTCATGTGTTATCAGAATCACTGAATAACTTCGTCGTTAATTATTATTTTGTTTCACATAACTGTTTTTTCAGAACTTTCAGACGCTAGATTTAAAATAAAGAAAAGATTCCTAAAAATCTTCACATAGGTACACAAAATATGCAACAGACAAAACATACAAACAAAACAATCAATTAATCACGCATCAAACTTCGTATCTGAAAACTATCGACACAACATCCTCAAGCGAATAATCGCCGCCCTTCACGCTATGCACAATCCCTTGTTAAACTCCCTAATACGTTAACGAGGAGCCATTCTACAAGTTTATTTTAGCCGTCGCCGCCCCGCAGCCGCACCGCACCCGCCACGCGCACCGACCGCACCTCGGAATGCTAAACAGACCGATTGGCATTCCAGCGGCGGAGCAATCGAACAGAAAATACACTTGTCATACATTTATCGTGGAATTTTTATGATTTAACTTGAACTGAGGGGAAATTATTACGGTTTTATTCAAGTAGATTTAATAAGTACTGCACACGATTCAGGTTGTGTCTGGTGGCGCATATTTTGATTTAAATCAGGGATTTTTCAACGGCTTTATAAATATATGGAAGGAAAATTAAAATTAAGGATTTTCTTTGAGTTTTTATTTTAACTAATTTTAAATTGGTGTTAGTGTTTCAGTAGGTATTAGTTACTGTTTGTATATATATATTCTTAAAACTTCGTAACCTTAAGTAAATCTATGTTTATTTATACTAATATAATAAAGCTGAAGAGTTTATATGTTTGATCGTGATAATATCTAGAACTACTGGTCCGAAATGAAAAAAATCTTTTTGAGTTATAGTGCTAGTTTATCGAGGAAGACGATAGGATATATAACATCACGCTACAAGTCACAAGAGCGGAGCAGTAATCAAACACGTAACTTAACGTGGGTGACACCGCAGCGTATTTCCAAATTATCCAAAGTATTTTCCGCTAAAACTCCTCTACATTTCAATAAAAAAACGTAAATGGATTCACGTACCTCTAACCCTCATGAGCTAATAATTTGATCCTATCCCATCGGGTTTGCTAGCGGGTTACCTGCGGGATGTCACGTCATGTCGGGCCACTCGTCATTGGAGCAACTTACGAAAATACGACGCCCGCGCCGTACGCGGGACCTAATTCCTGGATCCTGTCGCACGTCGCTCTTCGCCCGTCAAATTTGCGAACAGGGCTACCACAAAAATGTATTGTGTCTTGATAGATATAGTGCTTATTTTTCATTCCAATGAACTTTCATTTTTAATAAAAATAGTCATAGTTTTTAAACTATGATTTTTATTAAAAAGGATTTGTTGAAATCAGCTGAACAATGTGTTTGTGTTTAATATGTAGCTGCATCCGGTTAGACTGAAAGCCGACCCCAACTAACATATTTGGGAAAAGGCTAGGCAAATGAGCTAAATAATGTGTTTTCAGAATAAAACCTTAAACTTCGTATATTCGCTCAAATCATAATGCTATTGAATAAATGTTTTAAAAAAAAAAAAAAAAAAAAAAAAAAAAAAAAAAAAAATCAAAAAGTTTTTATTTCGTTATTACACGTTATACAGTGTTATACAGTTGGTGGCGTCTCCTTTTAAGCATGTAGATGCCTGTGCCAGGAGGCGCCGCTCTTTAATATCACACGAGTGTAGTAGGTAAGTTACGAAACAAAAACGTAAATAAAAGTTATAACAACTCTAGTTTTGGCGAAAGTCAGGGTGCGTGCGTGTGTGTGAGTGTGAAAGGGTGTGTGTGTGTGTGTGAGAGAGAAGATGTGTTTCTGTGTATATCAGTGAATAGGTGTGTGCGCGTACAAGATTGGTTTGATTGGTTTGTAGTTAGTCAGTTTATAGTTTAGTTTTTGTTTTATAAACATCTTTTTTGTTTTTACTTAAAGAACAACAAGAATATAAATAGTCAACGTGAAACCTAAAGAAACCTTTCTTTCATAAAGACCTACGTTTTGGAACGAGCAACTTTAACATTCTATCTCACCGACTCATTCAGAATTCAAAAGTCAAATTGATATAAATGCTAAATGCTTGTAATAGATATAATTGATAAAATGAAATCTCCCAAAATTTAAACAACTTATTCTGTAAAATTAAAATTATAGTAGATACAATTGAATCGTCAGTACAAATGTAGACAAACAGCTCAATAATGCCATACAATGAAGATGCTCAATTTAAAAGGTACAATATCATACATCATGCATTCACTACTGTATTTGGTATTGAACGCAAGCATTGTCGGATGCAGGTTCACAAATATTTATCAGTATATCGCACATGGCAAGTGTATTGCAGTGGCAGTTGGCAGGTCGCGCCTCGGAGTTGGGCACCCCTGTCGGCCATCACAGACAACGTCTTCCTTCGACTGACAGCCGGCGACATATTTTATTCACGGCGCACCGTCGTAATTCCGTCGATGCAGATAAATTGTTTTACCGCGGGAGCGAGCCACGTCCCACGACTTTGGCGTTTGCATGATGAGCTCGTTTTTTATGCTCGAATAAAATTGTGTTAGCCACCGGTAGTGGAGCGACGTGTGAACACCGCTGGATTCCCAAGAAATTGTTTTCGGGAAGCCTGCTTTGATATTTATGAAAGTTGGCATGTTGAGACGTACATTTGAGTGAAGGGTACGCGGTGGATTTTAACATCATTCGGTCTGTGGTATTATTTCTCTAGGGTACCGGATATTATTACGTGGAGTACGAACGTTGTAAATATGTTTGCGAACAGCCACCAGTTGCAAGATGTCAGGGATCGTAAACACGTTGACACAGTCGCTTTGCGCTGTGCAGCGTGCGCCGCGGGACCGACATCCTCTGCTATCAATATTAAATCCGCCGCCGTACAAACATCTGCTCGCGACTGCAAACGTATAAGTTTAATCAGTGGTGTTTCGATTAGTTACAACATCGGCGTCTGTCTTTGACGGGATGCACGTTAAAATGTTCTTAATTAACGCGTGCACGATAAGATAGTTAGAACATTAGCTAAATGATTTAAGAACAATGTCTCTGTAATTGAAAAGCTCTTTTCAGTATTTTCCTAACCTCTGTTTTAAAACTACTTTATCTTATTACATAAAAGGCAACCTGTACTCACTGACTGATCCATCAAAATACAGTTCAAGCTACTTAACGGATTGCGCTGAAATATGGCATACAAAGAGTTATTATGACGAAGACATGCGCTAAGAAAGAATTTCCCAAATATTACCCCCAAAGGGGATGAAACGGGGATCCACATGAAGTCGCGGACATAAACAGGTTTTAAGTAAACAATCAGTTATTGACACCAGGCTGCATCCATAATGATGTTTTACAAATAAACAATCAAAATTAATGTAAAGGCTTTAAAATAAGTAGGTAGTGGGTATATCAAACATCAGCTTTAACCAAACAATAAAGTTGCACAAAACCTACAAACCGCAGGTACGTTCCTAATTTAAAATGTGTCAACATCAACCAAAATGGCGATTGACAGAATGCAAATACGCCCGCGTCCAACAGAAAATAAAATAAGCTTTGACCTGAAGTTTCGTCGGATTATGAATGTTTATACTGAAAATAATGCGCGGTCGTGTCGTTCGGTGCAAATATTTGAAGATGTAGTCAAAGGGATGGCTTTTTGCGAGGTCCTTTGAGCGGCCGCGGTCTGCGGTCAGATAACCCGATTAGCCGCCGCCCGACATCGTGATGTACCATGAGAATTGAGAACATAGCTAGTTTACATCACGCTGTGACGGCTACTTTACTTTAATTTATTTTATTTAAATATTTCTGTACTTTTATATAATTTTAATATTTGAGCATGATTGTTTACTGGCTACTTGTAGGTACTTCTATTAAAGCTATTAAAAGTAAGCATAGTTATCTATACAAACAGACGTACCTACATATAAATACAATTGATGTCTCTTCTAGTAATGTGAAAATAACAGCTATTTAAATACATTTTTTATGAATGTTTATACGATACTTAAACAACTTTTTTTCTGATTTTTGTCTGTCTTTCCATCTCTCTATATGTTCCATCTAATTTCCGAAATGGCTAGACCAATTTTGACATAACTTTCACTGGCAGACAGTTAATATTATAAAGAGTATCTTAGGCTACTTTTATTTCAGAAACAAATTAGCAATCCGAGCAAACCTCGTGACGAAAAAAAAAGACAGAAAATAATGATGTCTCGGGCATGAACTAGTGTAACATACAACCACGTTGAACGTTATTTTTCAAGTGATAGCTTCTTGACGCTTTTTACCTATTTGATTTGTTTTTTTTCTGTATTAATTTGCAATAAACGTTACCATTCTATCATGTAATTCCCAGGAATGCTTACTCCACCGATTTCAACCGATGAACCTTTTCAGTTATTTCATGACTGAGCCCAAACAGACGGAATATTCAGTTTATTAAACATTAAATAAAGTACAGGCATGAACTTAAATACCTAACCTTAGGTTTGATAGCAATACATAAAGTCTATGACAGACTATAGCCACAAACTGACGTAATGTTTCCTCTTTACGACAGTCTGACAGTAAAATGTTTCCGAATAAAATTGTTATCCATCAAAACATGTTCCTTTAGCATAAGAAATGCAGCGATGTGCCTACAAGCAATCGCGTGAAGATGTAACGTGCAACATGTTCTAGATATGATATGTTTCTTAGGACAAAAAATGACACAAAGTTTGCTTTTTTGAAGTGGAAATTTCTTCAGCCGCGTTGAGCAATTTTTCGTAGGGAAAACTTATGAGTTAGCGTCACCGATATGCTAGTTTGATCGCGTCACCGACATGCTAATGTGACGTTAGGTTAAGTTTTCACCAAAGACTGGTTTTCACTTCTGTCGGCATTTACCATGTCTATCCTTATCTCTTTTTTTCTTGGATTGAAGACATGGCTTGATATAGGTAGTTTATTTAAATTTGGAAGGGGTTAAAGGGGGCTAGGTGACTGACTATTTTTTCCAACTATATATATAACTATAGGGTCGGCTTCCAGTCTAGTCAGAGCAACTGTCTATCTGACCTCCACAACCCAGTAACTGGGCAATGCCCTTGGTAAGTCTGGTTGTCAGACTTACGGGATTTTGATGACCCGTAACAACGTTTTTTGGAGAAATATATTAGGAATTTCTTCTGTATCGTGAGTTCGTTAAAAATATATAACATAACATCACGCCAGTAATCCCTGAAGGGTTAGGAACAGGTGTAACCATTAGTGCAGCCACATTTCGCCAGTTATGTTTAAAGTTCCATGTAATAGTGGGCGAGCCTATTAGGTACCATTAACCGGGCACAAATCCAGACTCAGAAACTGCTACATAGAAATTCCTAATGGAAAAACCCAATAACTCTCTGAATCACCCGAACCCAAAACCTCATGTTCAGCAGTCGTGCTTTGCGACCACTAGACCAACGAGGCAGTCTAACAAAAAATATATAACATAACATAACATCACGCCTGTAATCCCCGAAGGGTTAGGCAGAGGTGTACCCATTAGTACACCCATATTTCGCCAGTAATGTTTTTAGTCCCATGTAATAGGGGGCGAGCCTATTGTCCGGATTACAAATATATAAATTCATACAAATTCTTAACATAATAATAAATAATCTAACAATACTTTAAAATATTGTCAGTAGCACTTCTACCAAACTAGCTCAATGTTCTGCTGACTTATTCAGAAGTGGCAGCAAAGGCTTCGCGGCCCTCCACCTGCGGTTAGGTGTAACTTAACGAACCCTCACTGAATCTTTAATATAGTTTCATTTAATGCTAGTTTCAAACTCTGCTATGGTCCTCTGTTGATTTTGAAAGTTGTCGGTGTGTATGGCTAATCGTGACCTGACCATGTTTCGGTATGTGTGTTTAATTATTTATTAATACGAATTTAACCCAAACATATTGAAGTTTGTATTAGTTACTGTGTTGTGGTAATAAAATTATATGAATCTTTTTTGGGTACGTCTCACTCAGATGGTAAATTTTACTAATTGAACACGTTGAAAATCTCGGCAATAGGCTCACCCCCTATTACGTGGGACTTAAACATAATTAGCGAAATGTAGGTGTAGTAATGGATACACCTCTGCCTAATCCTTCGGGGATTACAAGCGTGATGTTATGTATGTGTTGAAAATCTACCAAAAGACTACCATTGTCAAAGAATTAGGTAAATTGGAAGCGGACAGGTTGAAACTGAGATTATATTGCAAACCAGTGGTAGTCTTGCACGCAACATATTAATTGATGACAATGGTGCCCTAGGTAGGGAAATGTTTGCAAAAAAGTTCAATTAAAATATTAGTTCAATTAAAATTTTGTCACATTAACTCAGATGCCTTTGGGGGAGGCTTGAGCCTCTTAGCCACCCCTGAATACACCTCTGTTGAGATCGCTCTTAAACGTTAGTAGAGTTACACCTCTGAGCTTTCATGGTGCCAACCTACCTAGATGTGATAAAAGATAGAATACTTATAACAAGTAAAACTAAAAAGCAGAGTTTTATATTTAAGTACGAGAGACTTTCGAAACAAATTTTCTCATTAGACAATAAATCAACTAAGTGAGTTAGCAAATTGTTCCAAACTGCGTAATGGTTCTTAAAAGCTTTTGATTTCTCGTAATTATATTTACACTGTTGATGAGAAAAGAGGACAAAATACGCACCTAATATCAATTATATTTAGTAGGTAATTCAAAAGCAGAATTAATTCAATTTCCAATACAAACATCTACCTTGGTTCAGGTACCTCCTCAAACGAAACGCTCGGTTCCCTACTTGGCAAATTAGATTTCGCATAAAGCCTATTTTAATTTGCGCCGTCGCTAAACATTGGGTGCTCTTAAATGTTTAAGCGAGCGCGCAACTGTGTGTGCGGAGCGGAGACGCGGCGCGGTGGAGGAGCGGCGGCGGCGCACGCGGCTACCGTCGCCGTTGACATTCAACAAAGCAAATATGTTCTTGGCGGTGGCGCCCGACCCAGCGCGATAATAAGCTTACCGGCCGAGGGCGGGCCGCCCTCGTCCCGCGCCGCCCGCCCGCGATCCGCCCTAGCCTCACGGTGTTATTAAATTCTTTTGTTGCCGGAATGCCCAGTTATTTAGCCGAGGTCCGGCTCTACGGGATCAACGTAAATATCTCCAACATGTTTGTCTTTTGAACTCCACTAGATTGTGGGATGAAACGGATTATTTGCATCCTTGTGTTTTTCCACGTACGAGGGTTGTCTACCTGCAGACTTGAGCAAAATAAATTGATTAACATTATTATGATAATTCTAATGCAGCAGGTGTGTGCAGTCCGTGCTCGCAACAACGTTGGCATTTCAAAACACCCCTATTGTAAAATGAGCTGCTCGAATTAAAACACAAAATCCTCGCTCCCCCGCTTCGTATGAATTTAGACAACATCTAAGCCGAGCGCGCTTCATTTCGAGCACATTACTCTCTGTTTAACAATAAAACTCATTAAATCGCTCGTGCGGTCGCGTTTTATAAATGTTTCACGTATTAATAAAATTAACAAAGCAGTGGTACACGAGAGGGCTATTTCCCGACAAAGCGTCGGAGCATGGTACAATGGAATCTAAAATAAATACGAGGACTTTAGCAAACAGTGGAGCGCACAAAGCGTCCACCTGGTGGAGGCGCCCGGTGCTCCGGGTGCTATTGAAAATTAAGTGGCGGCGACGGAGTTCAATTAATGGCCGCGAGGCGTCCGCCGGAAAGTCTCTTCACATACTGACTGCGAGACGCCTTTGCTAGCACATTATAGCAAACACTGCATTTTAATATCATTATTGAGGCACATAGCGTGTCGTTATTTACCTGTGCGCTCACAGGAAGGTGCTCAAACTTGCATAGCATTAAGAGGAGAAAATGATTAGATATTTCTGAAACCTACAACTATTATAAACGTGGAAGTTTTTAATGATGGATGTGTAAATGTTTTTTACTCATTCACGCTTAAACGGCTGAGCAAACTTAAAAAAACTAAACTAATTAACGATGACATAACAGCAAATTATCAAAAATTTGGCACATAAATACATATAGGATTTGACTCGGTTTTTTTGTTTCCATGAAATCATTTAGAACTTTGAGAGTTCCGTAGACAAAGTCACAGGCAGAAGCTAGTTAAAGATAATTTCCTTTTTATCAACAAGAAAGAAGTCTGCGCAGGATCAAACAAATTGCTTTGTTTGATCCTGCGCAGACTTCTTTACGATCTGTACGATCGTCAAAAAACAGCGGTCAGCAAAATAACCGCAGATACCACTAATGTATTCAATCCATAATCCCTATCTGTAAAAAAACTAAAGCTTAGACCACACACTGTCCAGACCCTCTCTTATTGGCTGATCTCTATCGGCGTCCAGCGTCCAGCTAAACCCCGCTTATCTCACAAATTACACCGTTTTACTCGATCCTCTCGAAAACTGCGAAAAGTAGACCTTTTTAACACAGCTTAGGATCATCACCCCTACTACTTTCGAAAGCTATTTTAAAACACTTCAATTTTAATTAAAATCAAGATAATTATATATTCATGAGAAAAGGGATCATTTTCCAATAAACTTAACTATTTTATGCAATCGTCTACATATGCAGAAAGTTCTCAGTTTCTAAAATGAAAATTTCTTGAGAGTTTTTATTATTCAGCGATTTCACTGGGTATTTGTTTAGCGTAGGCATTCGCGAAGCGTAGGCGCCTACGCGGGTTCAACGCGCAGTTAAGATGTAGCCTTTGCTCTTGTAGCGTTGTTAATTTGCTGAAAGAGTTACAAAGTATTTAACTATTTTGATAAACTTTAATAGGTAAATATTACGGTTTTTATAAAAAAAAAATAACTAACTAAAACAAAACTGCACAATGACTTTTTATCACCATCCAAAAAATCCCAGTCTTGTAATATTTTATCGGAATCAGCTCGTGGTAGGGGCGGGGCAGCTTACCAATCGCCAGTTTAACCCCCCGACGGCGGATTTTATTGCCATTCGTATTGTCGGCTAGAGATTTACTTTGACACGTCGGAAATTCGTTTGTTGACTCTTCGCCGCTATTTTCGAATGTCTATTTCGCTTTCGCACACTGTTTTCCCCGTTTTTCTTCGTCGTAAAAGCTTAATTGCGGTTAAACTGCTCGTACGTTCACTTTAACTGTACTTCAATAGCTTTGTAAACCAACTGACACTTAAGGATTACGCCCCTCGTGATTTACTCAAGCACATGAACAACGGTGTGTCAAAATAAAGCAAATTTTCCTTCGCTTGAGTAACTTTATCTAATTTATCAATTTCCGCGCCGCTTCTTCAAAAACATGGCGGTACACGTTCGCAGATGTATAGCCACGTGTGTCAGGTAAAATGCATTGGGTAACACATTAAACAATGTTTCCTCTGAAAGCCTTTGTCTGCACTCAACGAATTACGGGGAAAGGCGAAAATTTAAATACCCGCCAGGACTGTTTTACATGTAAGAGATGCACTTTGCATGTAATGTGGCGATTAAATGAGACGACAACGTTTTGAACCGACGCCGACTGCCGCTCAGCGAAAAAATGTTCAACATAAAAGTGATATCATAATTTTGTAAAATAAAACTGTTGTTTATACAATGATCTTGTACTGAGGGAGTGTTCGTTAAGAGCCATGTTATTATGAATTATAGTTTTTGTATTCGCAGTTCAGCTAAACTTATCGGTTCAGATTGGACAAAATCAAATGGGAACGCACTCAATAGTTTCTACAATACCTACCCAACTCTAAATCTTAGATATCGTTTATTATCTCTTTTCTTCTCTTTCCTTAATTCAGTGAAAGAATTTTTGTAATCGGACCAGCACTCTCAGAGATTACTTCTTACAAACAGACTTCACCTCTTCATAATATTTGATTGCTAGCCGCTGCCTGCGACTACGTTCCTGGAGTTAATTAATATTCCTTTTTTTAAGGTCACAGGCATATTTTTATTTATATAGATAAAGGAATAAAGTTGTTCATAAGAGGTACCTAATCTCTGTAAGTAGGACTAGAACTAAGTAGATCTTCAGGACGTTGCCTATGCTAAGATCTTACGCGAATATGTTAAGTGGAAACTCTTTAATTAAACATGTCTTTGAAAAACCTTCTTTTTTTGTATGAACCGTCCAGTTGTCAGTGGGGCCACCTCCAGTATGCCTCCAGTTCATTCGCTCCACACCTCATTTCTGTCTACCCTCGAGGGTGACACCACTCGTCGCCACAAAGGTGTAAAGGGAAGAAAACTCAATTAAAACAGCGCGCACTTGTCGACCGGGCAGGCTCGACATTACCACACGATTAAGCTCGCTGTGAGGTAATGTCGTGTATCTACTTGTTTTACCGTATACATTAAATATAGTAGAAAAGTTTAACATGTATTTTTTTGTGGAAAATCGAAGAATTTTCCCGGAAAAACGATGAGGTAGACGATTTTATTATGCTTGATCAAGTGCGCTGGCATTTTCTATGTTAAATTATTTTCATTGCTTTGCTCGATTGAGGAAGATATTTTCCTGATAGTCAGGTATTAATTAGCCTGTTATTGTCTCTATAAACTGTCTATGCTTGGTATTGTTTCAAATTTTTGGAAGCAGCTGATAACAATAAATTGATTGACTCTTTGCCCTGCATCAGTCGGAATGCGTAAGAAATGCGTATAAGAAAAGTATTGTTTGTCATATCCAATCAGTCATTTAGTCGTAATATAAATACCTATCTATTTGGTAGAACATGGTTATTTATAGTACATGAAGTGTTTATTTACACATTTTAAAATTAATATAAAAAGGATGTTGTACACACAAATTGTTACGTGTTTTGTATTCTGTTTTCTTGGCTAGGTCACAAAGTAATCTTATCTTACAAAAGCTTGATTGTGAATCGACCGTAATTAATTCACTTTTATACATCAAAACGTACTACCTCGATTTCCTTAGCGTTAGAGTTGACATATTTTCACATGGGAACCGGAATTTTTTTCGGGATAAAAAGTAGCCTATGTACAATTCTAGACTACAATCTATCCGTTCTAGCGTGATTAAGTAACAAACATCCATCCATCCATCTATTCATCCAAACTTTCGCATTTCTAATAGTTGTAAGATTTTAAATGTAGGCACCGTTACTGCTGTGTCTCTCTAGGCTATCGTGTTCATACAAAAAGTGTCTTAAACTTTTTTCGAGTGTAAATGATACCGGCGTAATGTTTAAGTGTGGGGCGTAAATGTGTTACTATCTGACCAATGACCGTCTTCGGAGGGAGGAATCCGATACGACTAAGAGATAACGGAGACATTCCGTGGTTCTGCACACAAAGCGACTAAATCGCTGTAATAAATGAGGCTGTTAAGTCGCTTTTAGGAGTGCTGTGTTGGTTTAGTCGTTCGAGTATTTTCTTACTTGTATGAGTTACTAAACATACTAAGTTATTTAGTGGCTGCGTAGTGGCTGAGCAATTGGCTGCTGAGCTGCGTGACTCATGTTCTACTCACGCACAGAACAAAATAGGTCCCAAATAGGCTCTTGGTCTGGTTATTTGTGTCAATGTTTTCTTATTATAATACATACATAAATAAACTCACGTCTTTTTCCCATGGGGGTAGGCAGAAACCACAGAACGCCACCTGCTGCGATCCTTACATACTCCTTTCGCCTCATCATCATTTCTCCTCTTTAATATTCGTCACTTCTTTTTATACGCGAACGACATTCAAACTCACGACAACCAGCAAACCGTATCCTGTTTCTTCAAAAATGTTATGCCAGACAGTTAACCAACAATAAAAGTACATTATATTACACGAACAACAAAATTAAACGTACGTCAACATAACACAAAAACAATAAAATTTCATTTTACGCTCAAAAGTCTTAAGTATGAAACGAGTAAGAGCCGTTATACGAAACACCTTTCGAGTCCCAATGGGGTAATATATTTTCAAGTTGGCTCATTAATTAATTGGCATCTACCACGATGGGCCGCGTGCTTTTTACGACGACTATAAACTTGTGTAACTGTGGGTAGCTTCATTATCTGCTAGTCCTGTTTAGATGAAGGTACTGTTAACATGGAGGTAGGCACAGCGAAAACTTTCGTGGTACAAGTCGAGGAGGATTATTTAAAAATAAAAGACAACGTCATGCCAGCCTATTATCGCCCAACTGCAGATCAAAGGCCTCTTCTAGTACAGAGAAGGCACGAACATAGATCACCACGCTTGCTCGATGCAGATGGATTATTTATTTTTGAGTTATAATTGACTTGTAAGAAATATAAATAAACAATCGCCGATCCACCGTGACGTGACGTCACTAATTTGCCAATCCAATTGATGAACAATATATTAATTTCAAAGTAAGTTAAAGTCTAATGAAACTGTTAATTGAAAATTGATCAGATTTCCAGGGCTAAAATAAAAACTACTTTTTAAAGAAGTTGTTTCTTGGAGTTAAGTATATAACAATTACCTAATTTGATGAAAAGATTCTGAAATTGGCCTTTGTCCATAGGTATGCACCTTAAAAGTTCTGTAATTTTTCACTTTGCTACCTATTCTTATTAGAATTAAAAATATTAAAATAAAATAAAAAATATATGAATATTATCAGTGAAAGAAAACTTCATTCATCATTAAATATCTATAAGTCTAAAATCGTCAATCTGCCTTGAGCAAGCGTGGTGTTAAATGCTCGTGCTTTCAGTAAAGGAGAACAGGCTTTTGCCCTGCTATGAAACAATAATAGGCTGGTATTTTAATATTACAAAAATATAATACCGTCTTGTTAGACAATTTATCTTCTCCCAACAAAACAAACAGGACTATATCTGGTAGTCGTTTTACGTATATTTAATTGCAAGCTACTGTGCGCAATTAAACTGTTCCTAGGCCAATTCAGTTTACGATCGAGCCTCCGTTCGAGGCTTTTCGACGCCGCAATCAGTTTTACGATGCTTTTTGTCAGAAATTTGCCATTTTATAGCTGAGTCGAATAAGTTTGTTCGCGTCGTTGGCGGCAAATGGTTGAGCGTTGGTATCGATGCTGTTTCCAAGTGGTTGGCTCCAAATTCTTAGTTAAATGAGTTAAAATTGATTACCTACCTTTAGACAGGGATGGCGAACCAAAGAGGCGCGTGCGATTGATGGTACGGGACAAAATAATTTTGTCACGCCAATAATTGACATGTCTATGTAATTAGTCGAACCTAATTTTCAGTAGCAGAAAACACACTAAGTAACCTTTTCTTTTGTTTAAATATTTAATTGCAAATAGGTATCAAGTTGTTAATAGCATTTAGTTTTAGGATGAATCACTAAATCAAAATTCTTTAATTGCATGTCAAAGCCACAATTTTAAGGACGCGTTCATTAATAAAGGTTTGCCATCCCTGCTCTAAAATGTCATTTGTCAGTCATAAACTCTGTATTTTATTTATGGCATCTTTTGGAAAACCAGTGTCTCTCTCCAGCAGTCTACAATGATGTTTATGAAAAGTGCTAAGAATTTGAATGTTGCCGCAACCTGCTTCGTATGCCCTTATAACCAAATCCCTTTAAACAAAGATCACGTGCCATATCAGTGTGGTCCCGCCACATCCCTCAAGTCAGGAGCGCCGCAGTTCGTCTCCACTTTTAATAGCGGGGAGCGCGCGTCGAATGTAAATCACCATCCTACCACATTTGCCAACACCTGACTATTTACGTTATTCTCGTCGTCTCCATTCCTCGGAAATTTTATAACTTTCCAAACTTCCCGAGACGAAATTGTACGCACGTTTTAGAAATAATTCCCATTTAAAACGCGCGTATTTGAATATGAAATAAGTAATAGCCAAACTTGTTGTTATGATTACATTTATTTTGTAACAATGTTATTGTTTATACATAAATATTTATATGTTCTTAAGTAAAATGTTAAAGTAACAAAATATATTACAAATAATATTTTTCTGAATTCAATTCAGGTACATTTTCTGTAACACAATATTGTGTGTTCAAATGAGAATACGTATGACAAAATAATCTGCGCGAGACGAACTTATAATTATAAATACATTGAGTACAGTCATAGACTGGTTGTTTTATATTATACAGGTTGGTTTTTAATTTACCTAAAACCTGAAAAAGGATCATTATACTCTATGGGCAACTTTAACAATAGAACAAACTCTTAAATCATGAATAAACAGCTGTTCCCTAGGAAAATGCTTTTGCAACACGATCATCAATGTATGGAACACTTGTTTTATTTTTCATAATTAGATATAGGTTGGCGAAATCATGACCCCTTTTCACGTTTTTAATAAATTAACAATCGCCCTGTATATTAGACCATGGATGGTTTAAGGTCACACATATTTTGGAAAACCATTCTATAGATATTTTTCTCTCATAATTCATAATGAAAAAAATATCTAAGGTTTCTGCATCTTAAAATTACAAGTATATCAGTAGTAGGTACGCTTCTACCTAAGAAAGTAATCCAAAATACAAACATATTAAGCGCTTTGAATTATAGTTTTGTGCGGGCAAAGTAAAAATGTTGTGCCATGAGTTGATATTACTTAGTGTCGATTCTTTTTTTCACAAACTAAACTAAAATAAAAGAATTGGCATCTCTTTCTAACATACAGTGAAAGAATAGGACAGTGACACCTCAGAACTAAGTAGGAGATGTCAAATTAATCAATGCGTCAACAATAAATGTAGGTATGGATGTTTCAGATCAATTGTAATTGACAGGTCCTATTTATATCTGTCTCTTTCTTGTTTTATTGGAGAGATAGAGATAAAAATAGTCTTAATTAAGTTTAGCTCGAGTATAACAGAATCGACACCTTTATTTACTTGGATAATGTACGTAATACTGATTATAGTCAATACAGGATTTAAAACATAACATCACGCCTGTAATCCCCGAAGGGTTAGGCAGAGGTACACCCACATTTCGCCAGTTATGTTTTAGTCCTACAATACAGGATATAATTCCAGCGATTTAATACCTACGTACCTATCTACATGATATTAGGTACATTTCTTTTTCTTGTCTAGTTCTGTGATGTTAAAGAATTGACTGATAATTTTTCGTTTCCATTTCATAATTATAATACCTAAGTACAATGGTTTGATCAAAGCTTAATTAAAAAAAAAATATAACTACGGGATTTTTGACATGAAATACATTTTTAAAAGGAAAATAAAAATAATGGATTCTGAAAATTTTCCGTTATATATTCTTCATACTTTTCAAGTTTTTGTTAGAAACTAAATTACATTTAAATATTGTAAGTTTGTAACTCATCACAATTAATTACAGATATTAATATTCGTATTAGCAAGTCATAATAAATTAAGATCTTTACACATTGGAGTGTTGCAGCTTATTCGAGTATTTCATGATAATAGTAGGCACGTACTTACAGAAAATAATTTCTTTTTGGATAGTTACACCATTAGGTAAATTTTTGGTTAAGGGACTACGCACACTTATTCAGCTCCATTCAGCTTTTGTCCATAGAAAACGACGATTTTGTATCGCATGCGTTCAGACGCGGACGCGTACGCGTCTCATACGAAATCGGCGTTTTTTATGGACAAAAGCTGAATGAACCTGAATGGAGCTGAATAAGTGTGCGTAGTCCCATAACCAAAAATTTCGAAACATAACTTCTTTATTTTGCCCCTGAAAACCCGTTTAATATCAATTATATTCCATACGTTCTATAATGGTGCGGGTGACTCATGTCAGAAATTCATCTATACATGTCAGAATCGCATAACTAGGTCAGTGACATTATTTAATTTACAAGTCATTTACTTATGATTCCGTATTTCACGACATATGATGTTAGTGTGCAGTTAAAATATTTAATCATGATTGTAAATCGCCGTAACGTTCAAGAGTGAAAAGCAACAGTTTGACAAATGTCACCGGCACCATCCTAGAGCGTGAGGAATTTAACCGTAAATTATGTTTTTATTTGCTTGGAAATTATTTAATAGTGAGTCAGTAGAGTTAACAAATAAGTGACGTCACAGATTACAAACCCTATGGGAAAATTGATTGGTAGTGTCTAATACCCAACTTCGTAAGTACCTACAGACAAAACCTTATAGATATCTTAGTCTAGAGACACATCAATGAAGAACACGCGATGGAAAATTCGGAGTGCTCCATTGCATACATTATATCAGGACGAAATTACGTCTTGTAATTTGTAATGGTGTAACTTTAGCAGCTGTGTCCACCTACGGTATAATCTTCTTAAAATCATATTAAAATACTTTTCTTTTTCTGTTTCTGAAAGGTTGACCAAAGGTTTAAAACAGAAATTGACAAATTGTTGCAACACTCGTAAGCTGGTATGGTGCTGGCTGGTTGTTAATCTTCTAGTCAAATCACAACATTTAGCAATACTTGACACTTTGTCACATACATATATTTTTTAGGAAACCGAGGGTAAACTTAATTGACCATGAGATCACTTACGAAAAATTTAATTGTCTTTTGTTATTTGCGCTAAACGAACACCACGACTTATGATATTTTAAAAAGCAGATTTTCATAACTGAAGACTATAAACCACTATTATAATAGTGGCAACTGGCAATATCATTTTTTAAGACTGGAAATAAAGAGAGATGACCAGAAGTTTTCTTGGTACTCATCAAAAATAATTTATGTGTATTGTGTACCTATCGATATAAAATAAATAAAATACATGAAAAAACTGTATTTCAATTAAGTAGTAAAGACCCCATATTACTACATATTCTTTAACACTCTTGGAAATAACTCACGAACTACCTATAATTTTCTGCCTTCCGCCTCGCCGTTATGGGTTGCCCCAGAATTTTAAAAAGGCTAACAATGTTTAAGTACATAATTACGTATTAATAAACATGTTTAAGATAATATAATACACGGACACTTTCGAAACATTTCCTCAAAGACCCCATACCAAAAAAATATTGTAATGTCACTGGGAATAATTAATTCAACGAAAGTTTTGCTATATTCCGACCGTAGGTTCTCTGCCAATTATGGACGGATAGCAATAAAACTCTTATGGGATATTATTACCTACCTAACGAAAGGTTTCGGGAATTCATATCGGCTTAAGGCTGATTTGCCGATGATCAAATATTTTTGTCTCAAAAATTATTATAGTGTGACATATTTTCTACAAGTATCATCATCATCTGCCTGGCCTTTTCCTATAAATTATTTTATTTTCTACAAGTATCCGACGTTTAAAAAGTCGGCACCGGTGCATGCCACACCTTACCTACTTTTTGAATCGTAAAAGCTTTCAGTACCTAATTCAACAAATCGAATAGAGAGTGCTGCAATGCATTATTTAAATAAGAAGTCTGAAAAAAATAAATACTTTCAGGCCAAAAAACAACACCTATAAGAAAAGTAAACCATATTTTGGCATTTCAGGTAACCTCTAAAGTTGACTGAAATAAGTTTTATTGTACGTTATCTATTGTAAAATTAGTATTACAGTTTAGAAAAAGAAAACCCAAAATTACCTGACTGTTTGGTCAACCATTGTAATTTCTAAAGAGCAAGCGCATTAACATGAGGTCATTCATTTTTGTGTACTACATTTTCATTTAAGGACCAAGTGTCCTTTTAAAAGCTGATCTCAAAAATCTTATGATAATAATGAAGTTTAAGTTCTTCGGCACTTATGTAAGTACTTTAAAATACTGTCACATTTAATAAGATAAGTACTTTACAATCTATACAAGAATTTATTTTAAAGTTACTCTTTAACTAAGTACATGTAAAATACACTAAAATTGTACAATTTATTATCATAATAAAAAGTAATAGCCAACATGGATCTACTTATGATGTATTTTTTTTATAAATTAGAACCTAATGTTACTAACAATAATTTGTTAATTATTAAGAACACAATTATAACTAATTTGTTTAATAAATATAATTATCTACCTATTTTATATTTTTTGTATAGATTTCATCAAAAATCTTTTCAACGATTTACAATCTTGCTAGAATGTTATAAACTGACGGTGTTTGCAATTATTCCAATCTATTTTAATTAACAAACAGCTTGGCAGTTTATTTACAATACAAATTGTTTAAGTAAGTACAGTTTCTTAAATATATATGTATAAATAAACATTATATTAATACGTCATTGTTTAAAAAGTGTAGCGTTAATTGATATGTTATTGTAAGTGTAAGAGGACAATATTTTTTTTCAAAAAACAAAACGATAAATTATTTATTTTGCACAAAAAGTGAAAATAAACTAAACAATATTTAAAAAAGTAGCCAAAAGCATTTTGCCGGCTGACAGAATAATAATATTAATAATATTAACCACATAACAATTATATTTGTACACTATTTATTTGTTAGTATCTTGGTCCCATTCTCGGGAATATCCCTTTCGTTAGGCCAGCATACACATGGCACTTTAATCATCAACACAAACACGACATCGATTTTAACATTTTACGAACGGAATGACTTATTTAAAAAGCTTCAATACTTTTTATCCACAAAAACGTAAGTCCATGTAAAATTTCTTGGCCACGATTTTATTATCATCACATCAAAAGGCACTTATTTTTAATAAATTATAATCCATACGCGTCAGTAGACCACCGATCACCAAATATTTAATAAAATATATGTTAGTGAATAATAAAGTTTTGTTAATTTTAATACAAAAATCACTGTGTGACTAGAGAAAAATCTTCGTCACGATGAATTAAAATACAGTAAGTTGTAGTATCTGCTTGCCTCATCTACTCGGCTCGCCATTGTTTATTTCGCCCTGAAAAAGAAAGAAAATGTAAATAATATTGAAGCTAAATGCTTAATAAACATACAACTTGACAGACGGTGAAAAGTATCTAAATTAAAGTAACTATGGTCTATAAGAAAAAAGTGTCGAAACTGAAATTAGAACCTAACCTTATTTCGGTTATCATTTTCTTTTTCGATTTTTGAGTATTTTATTTTTAACAAAACGTTTTGGCGTAAAGTTTATAGCAAGAAGTGTCAGATTAAAACTTTGTGCTACAAAAATTCTTGCAGGCGTTGACCGTTTCAACCATTGTAATATTAACCCTATTGCTATGCTATGTTTATTTAATTAGTTATTATCATGGTTACAACTGTACCAATATCATCATTGTTATTTTAATTAATTTTATATCTGCGACCATTGATACTGCCGTTCGATTTTGCCAAAGTCATTGGAAAAAGTAAAGCATCCTACTAATATTTAAAATGCAAAAGTCGGTGAGGTTGAATGGATGTTTATTTCTCTTTTACGCCAGAACGGTTAAACAGATCTGGATGAAATTTGGCACAGAGATAGATTATAGTCTGGAATAGCTGTCCGGTTTTTATCCAAGAAAATTGTATGGTTCATGTGGGATAATTTACTAACTTTAACGCGGAAAAAGCCGCGAGCGAAATCTAGTACAAAATATTTTTTTTTTTTAAATAATGTCCTAAAAGGGCTTCATTCATAATTTCCCTGTGTCTAAAACGTTAAACCGCTCAAACAGCAGTAATTAGTGTTATTACGGTACGTGTGACTGCAATATGTATCAGACTTTAACACTTCCTTAGCTGCTGTTCAAACAACGATGAGAAAATAAAGTATCAACAGATAAATGACACAGGATATAACAAGAATCATTATTATTAATCCGTAGTAACAATCACTTTCCAATAATACAAATGGCATATAGTGTTAGCATTATGTATGAATACAAAGATAACAAATGTAATTTCTACTTCCATATGACTATCATGATGTTACATGGAGTTGATAATATCTATTGGGAAATTATTAAGTACTACTAGCGAACCGCTTGCAAATTGCCGACTTTTCCAAAATTTTGTTTCAGATAAAATTCATGTCCCGGAATTTCCGATCATAACAAAAAAATAATCAGCCAAATCGGTCCAAACGACCTCGCGCTTAGCAACACATTTACCCATAAATTTTTATTTATGTTGATTTTACTAGCTTCTGCCCGCACCTTCGTCCAAGTGATTTATCGTGTTTCTCTATGCAAACTTTGACCCTTGTCAAAATCAAAGACGATTAAAAGACACTTTAGTTGCCCCTTCTAAAGTAATTTCATGTGGAGAAGAAAGCGCAAGCAAGACTCTTTAAAAAACAAAGTTTTGCAATTATTTTGCCAAATGACCCAGGCGCAAGCTGTGGTGTGTTCAAATTATTTTAGTTTTTTCTCTTATGAATGCTTCACGGGGAATTTTGGAAAATCATTTTTTAGCGCATTCCATGCCTACATCGTAATAACTATCTGAGTGCCAAATTTCAACGCGATCCGTTCAGTGTTTTCAGCTGTGTGTTTGTAGATCAGTCAGTCAGTAACTGTTGCCTTTTATACTTATAGATTAATACCTATACGTTGATTGGTACCTACCTTATCAATCGTAGCCAATATAAGAGGCGTTGCGTGTGCAGGCCCACTGTCCCGTTCCGCCCGAGCTCTCCGGACATGACCTTTCCGGTCTATGGCTTCTTGCGGCAGAAAGCGCCAAATAAGCGGTGTGAACAGCTCTGCGTCCATCTGCAGACTCTCCTTCTTGTCTAACAGCCAGCCCACGATCATCCCCACTGACATCGTCGCGATGAGACCGAGCGGCGCGATCCAATGATATGATATCCGGAATAGTGGAAACACAGTTTCTGGGTCCTGTTGATAATTTAATAATGTATACAGACATAACATAACATAGAGGTGTACCCATTAGTACACCCATATTTTTGACAGTTTTGTTTTAAGTTTCATGTAATAGGGGGCGAGCCACTAGACCAACGAGGCAGTGCCATGACTGCAGGCAATGTACCTATACAGAGTGATTGTTAGTTTACCAAAAACTGCCTCGTTGGTCTAGTGGTCGCAAGCGCGACTGTGCATGAGGTCTTGGGTTTGATTCCCAGGTCGGGCAAAGTGTTATTGGGTTTTTCCATCAGGAATTTCTCAGTAGCAGCCTCGGAGTCTGGATTTGTGCCCTGCTGATGGCAATAGGCTCGCCTCCTATTACATGGGACTAAAAACATAACTGGCAAAATGTGGGTGTACAAAAACGTCCAAAGAGCAATAATCTCTAAAACTCATTTTAATGTACAACTTTTACTATGGGATCAACCCCTAAATCATGATAAAAAAAAAATAGTTGTTTCCTACAAAAATGGTTTACAACACGATCATAATAATGGAATAGCCGATTTTTCTCTTTGGGTTGGTCCCTTAGTAAAAGTTGTTAATAATGATGAGAACAATTACTTTTTTCAGGTTTGATAAATTAACAATTACCCCAATTACATACTTAGTTTAAATTAAATAGACACAATCATGACCGTGAGAATACATTTAGTGGAATAGGTAATGTAATACTGAAATAAAAGATAGAGAGAAGACTTCACACATTAACCTACATCGCTAAGTCCTACATTAGTATAAGTATGCCAAACGAAATGTTTATATTTAAACATCTGCAAAAAGTATTAGGTACCTATTAAATTTCTTCTATACGACAAATGACCTTGTTCAGCACATTTTTGTTTGTTTATCTGACAACTGCTGAACTCAAATTGAATTACATAATTCGTGTCACACATATTTGAAAACTAGCTTACGCACGCAGCTTCGCTCGCAAATTACATTCAAAATTAGATTTTGATTCGAAAGACATATGGCGCCATCTATCATCATAAGAACATCATTGTGATTTCTCACGGAAACAGTACTTTTCTTCGGCATGAAAGGTACCCTATGTCAGTTTCTGTACACCTGACGATGTATATGCAAAATTTCATGATGATAGGTTTAGTAGTTTAGGCGTGAAAAGGTAACAAACAAACGAACAAACTTACTTTCGCATTCATAATATTAGTATAGTATTTTAATATTAACACAATCACGTACGCATGACACTATCGGAAGACATATTAGGTGTCATCTTTTTTCTAAGAAGTGGACTTTTTATTATTCATTATTACGAATGTTTTTAAATCAAGGTCGGTGAGTGTTTAAAATTACGTTTCAAGGATTGGGCATTGGCTACCCAATTTCGCCGTGCCGCCGACGACCTTTGCCGTTCTAGTCAAAGCGCTTATTGGGACTTAGAAAAGGTTTGTTCACGAAGATATTGTTGGTAATGAGTAATCCGTCTAATTTGTATATGATTTAAGTTTAAATTACAACAACTTTGACGACACAATTAGCGTAGTGGCTGAGCGATTGGCTCAAATATTTGTATGGCCTACAGATAGTTGTTCCGGGTCTCGCGCTCCTCTGTCTAGTTCTCTGTGTGTGTGGGTTTTGTTTGTCAACGCACCCAAAATACAGAGCAATTCCTAGTGTTTGGTAAAGTAATAAAAAAAAGAAATCCGTAATCCGTAATAGCATGAAATCACTGTTAGATCATTAGCTATAACATGCCCCAATACAATTTGTGGTCCAATAATTTGATACAGATGAGTTAAATACTTTACTACCAATAACAATATAAACTTACAATAGGCTCGAGCAACGCCACACCTTGAGTTGCATTCTGGGCACAGGTAAAAGTGATACTGAGCGGCGGTGCCCTCAACCCTCTGGCTGCAGCCGTCTGGATACCCATAGACACGGTGCCAGCCGTCAGGGCCCCGGCCACAGCCCCCGCCATTGCCCCGCGGGGCCCCACCCACCAGCATACCATGCCAAGTGTGAACACCCCGCAAGTTGCACTGGCTGCGATGGCTGATAAAGCTGTTGCTACACCTGATGATATTACAAATAAACAAATTTAAAATGTTTTAACATCGTTATAGGATGTCAAAGCCAAAGTCAAATTCAATTTGACCCTTGTAGACACTTTTTTTGACCGTCATTTACAAGAATAAACAAAAATGTGAATCTAGTTGCCACTTACAAGAGTAGTATCGTGTGAAGAAGAATAAATAATATTCCTAAAAAATAGTTTTACTATAATCTGTACAAGTATATTAATTCAATAATTAAGAAGATTCTAACAGAGAAGACTTCAATAGGTACAAAGTAATACGAATTACCAAAATGTATTATGTTTATACATAGATATTACAGATATATTTAACCGCATGTTTTCAAGATGAAATGCTACGAGTGGTTATATTTCAAAAGACAATGAATTATGAAAATAGTGGTAACAAAGACTTACCAAGCACGCCTCCCAGTTTCTGGACAACTATAAGCATAACCATAGATACGGCGGCCAAGAAGATGGTAATTCCTCGCACCAAAAGCCCCTCCGTGAACGGTTTCAGCTTCAGATTAAACCAGCCGTGTACGATGTCTTCAATCACAACCAGAGCGCACGCGTTTAACACTGCTGAAAGTGAACTAAACAAAGAAAAAAAACATTTCAAAAACGTCCCTAAAAATCTTTCCAATTTGAAGCTTATTTAGACGGTGCGAGAAATATCGTACAATTTGTAGTACATATCCGTCGACGATCGGTCACTTATAAAACGACAGCCGCGCGGTCCCGCAATGTACGGCAAATCGCGCAATTTTTCGCATCGTCTAAATAAGGCCTTAATCTGTAGTCAGTATAAGTACCAACAGATTTTTTAGCAGATACACCTTCATTTTCCAGAAAGCAGGGGTTTGTAAATATTTAATTATTTTTATTTGCTACATTATAATATACCTCACACACATAACATATTTTCACATTACATTACATACTATTTCTTCATATTTTTCTCTGTAGATATCGATAGCAAGATTGTATAATGCTTACAGGCATTTTTTTTCTTAGGGAAATGTTTTTTGCTGCGTGCAAGAGGACCAAATATACTTAATTGGGTAGTAGATATCAAAAATCAATTGACATACTTTTACGAGCTGTTAAAACGCGATTCCCCCATAAATTTATGGCAATAGCAAACAGAGACGTCACTTGCCAACTCAATTTTTTATTTCAGAGATAATATCTAATTTTAAATATCTTTGTTTGACACAACTTACCTAAGTCCAGCTCCAAACACTCCAGCTAAGAACACACCCGCCAGGCCAGGCAGATGCTTCGCCTTGGCCACGTAGGTCACAAAGGCCGGCAGAAGCCTGTCATCCACCAAGGGCATGCCGCCAGGATCGCAGCCTCCCTTCACCCACGTCGCCCACGCAGCCAAGCCAAGCCACGCGCAGAGGGAAATCGAAGCAATCGCTCCCATGCAGAATATGAATACGGCACTGGAAGATTGGACGCGAGTGTTATAGAAGTAGAAAAGTTTTGTATGACCAGAATATGAATACGGCTTTGGAAGATTGGACACATGTGTTTTAAAGGAAAGAAAGTTTCGTATGACCAGAATAATACGGCACTGGAATATTATAAGCGTGTGTTTGAAAAGTAAGAAAGTTTCGTATGACCAGAATATGAATACGGCACTGGAAGATTACAAGCGTGTGTTTGAAAATTAAGAAAGTTTCGTATGACCAGAATATGAATACGGCACTGGAAAATTAAACGCGTATGTTATAAAAGAACGAAAATTTCATTTGACTATCCGCCAGTTTCGGTATTCAATTTAATGATCAGTTTGTTGGAAGAACAGTCTAATGCAACTTAGAGCAGATTTTATGTCTTGTTCAGAATGCGTTCTCTTACATTTAATCATCATTCAGATGATGTGACAAGGACGTTATTTTTTTTTTATAAGATTGGTTTGCTCTTTATACTAGTCTAGGTCAGAGGTGACAAAGACAAAGTCTACGACGGAGTGAGCTTACCCAGAAGAAGCCTGTTCAATCTAACTTTAAAGGAAATAGAGGAATGCGATGTAACGAATATGAATTATTAAAGATTGAAGTAGAATTGAGGTCGGTACCACAATTAAATTCAACTCTGCACTAGTAGAATAAGTAGTAGCTAGCATTGTGTTATTAACAAATAAAACAAGTTGCTGACATCGATTTTTTTTACACCTCAGAGAGGTCGTCCGATTATTTCCGCATAAACAATCGATTGTTGACGAATATTATTGATGTCGATTCTCATTCGTTTTATATGGTACGTTTCTTAACAATTCTTCGGTAGGTTATCCAGGCCAATTTTTTTTTCCTCTCTTGACTTATATCTAGCAAAAAATGGATGAGGTTGACGATGTATTACGTGTAACTAGAAAATGCCTATACTCCCGAACTTTAAAAAGATTGGTAAGTAGGTGTCACCGGAAAATAACAAGATCCGTAAGTTTATCAATTTACTAGGAAGTTTATAAACTTTCGTAAGATTCTAAACGGGAGATAAAATGTAATATTTTACGTCCACATTTTCGTAAATTGATAAACTTACTGAACTCACTCGTAAAATAATAAGTAAGCAGTAACCAAACGCTACGCGCGATCTGATTGGTTGGCTGTCACGTGTCACTTCTCCTTCATCGCGGCCGCCATTGCTGGCCACGGAACATAAACAAACCGGTTTGCTCGTGCGTTTTTATTAGTTTTGAATGTTGAACTGTGTTGCAACTGTGAAAAATAGCTTTATTTTGTTAAGATTATCTAGCAGTACCCATAATGTGTGACCTACAAGCTGCGGACACCCAAAAGCATTGCCACTATGAACATTGACCAATCAGAGAGCAGTGTGTTATTTTACGTATTTCAAAGATCGTATATTTAAAAGAGTTTCTGTGATTGGTCGAACCATATAAAATCTTACGAATAGATATTCGTTAGTTTATAAATTTACCGTATGACGTCGGAAATTGATAAATTTACGAAAATGTGGACGTAAAATATTACAATTTATCTCCCGTTTAGAATCTTACGAAAGTTTATAAACTTCCTAGTAAATTGATAAACTTACGGATCTTGTTATTTTCCGGTGACATAGGTCTTCTTTTCCTACTATCCTACTACTATTATAAACGCAAAATGAAGATGGATAGACGGATGTTTGTTATTCTTTCACGTTCAAATGGCTAAAAGAAATTAGCCCACATATAGACATTGATCTAACTGAACATATATGATATTTTTTATTCCATTTTTGTGTTCCCGTGGGTTTTTTATTATTTATGGACTTTAGCTTAATTCTAAATTCTACACATACGAAGTCGCGGGCAGAAGCTATAACAGTTTGTTATATTTTACACAACAATCGCTTTATATTAACACAATTACTATAAATGCGAAAGTAACTCTGTCCGTCTGTTCGCTACCTAATCATAGCAAAAACAACTGAATAGTTAGTAAAGAAAGACATAGTGATCCAAATAAGGCGTTTGTCTATATAGCCGACATTTACGCAGACGAAATCGCGAGCAAAAGCTAGTTATCATATAAAGCGAAAGTTGTATCACAAACTCGTTCTTTATCACGTCTTTGTGTAGGTCATGAGAATGAAGCAATGTTAATGATGTAAGTCAGATGATCATTCAACATTATTTTGTTACTACATCACATGTATCGTTGCCGTAAATAGATGACCGTCGTCGTCAGAACGTCTTGACATTCAACAAACAAAACACACAAAATTGACTTAATTGTGGAACATTGCTGATAACGTTTTGATGGAAAACTCTTGATGTGGCGTGTGCAGCAGGGATGTTATGGGGCTCCGTAACCGCAACCGAAACTATCGGATATCCGAAATAAAAATATATCCGTAACGGTATACGTTTTACAAGTTTCGGATAATTTCGAATAAGGGCGAAGTCTTGATAAAACGACATTTATGTTTCTAAAGGTTTTTGTTTCACTGCTCGCGCGCCACGTGAATCTTGCTCTTAATAATTTTATTCTTATATCCATATCCGTATCCAGATCCGAATTATCATATCCATAACATCTTTGGTGTGCAGAAATGAACAGCGATAAAGCGATACGGGGGGTTTATGTGGAAGGTAAGCGATACTATAAAAATCTTATGACACTCGACAATATTGTAGGTTCCTATCAGTGAAAGAATTTTCTAATCGGACCAGAACTTCCAGAGATTACCTTTTACCTTACACCCTCACATATCACATATTGATAGTGTATCGCACACAGATCATCGTGCAAGGTGCATTCAAAAGGCCATGAGGGTATTTAAAGTTTAGTTAGAACATCATACATGTGAACCTTCAATTTCTTCTTGATTAATTACCAGGTACGGACCAGAACAAAGAAAATGATCGCTATTATGGGAAGACGATGTAAGTTTTGGCGGGTTCCTTAGGTGTTTTTCTAAACCCTATTTAGTGCATTAGAACCTAAGCCGTCGACGACTGCCTGACTTTTAATTCGCAGAATATTATACTATTTAGGTTTAAAAGTACTCATAAATATGAACCGCTTTTGTTATGGAACGCTGAAATATGAAAAATGCAGCTGATATTGTTTTTCTTTTTAGGTTCGTCTCATACGTAAAAGTTGTTTTTTACTAGTTCTAGGAAGCTAAAGAATAAACGGTATTTATATGTATTCAGAAACCTGAAGCGCGGCGTGCTTGTATGATGAGATGTATGAACGTAGATGAGGCGAAAATAATGTAAGGACCGTAGCAGGTGGCGTTCTGTAGTTTCTGCCTACCCTCATGGGAAAAAGGCATGAGTTTATGTATGTATGTAGAAACCTGATCAAGCCGTTGATCAGTAAACTTTTGGTGTTCTCTCATGCAATTGTTATTCGTCAACCAAATTAACAGCAACCAATTAAATAACTAGATAAAAGATGTGACTACATCTCGCAGCCACTTGACATAAAACAACTGAAGATAATACTGTGCTATAAGTAGCAAGATCATGTGCAATACAAATTTGCATTACCTTCCTACGGTAATAGATAAGTAGCTCAATCATTATAATTCATGCAATCTCATAATCATTGTTTACTGTTCTATTATAAACTCTACAAATATTGGCATTCTCTAGAGAACATTAGACTTACCCCACCACAATGAATTGCATGTTATGTAAAAACGTTGATAAAAATAACACTTAAGACATTACAAAACACATTTGTACACAAAGAGATTATGCAAAAATTAACAGTGCAATATTGAAATCTTTGGCGTCCGTCCAGAGGGTAAAACTTGTTAGGAATTTGAACAAATTTTACTCCATAAGTAGAAAAAGTTGTTTATGTACGAATTTTAATTTTTCTTTGTAAAGAACAATGGCAGGTCTCCATACTAAGAATTGTCTGGGATCAAATTGAAGCGTCCCGTAATGAAAAATATGTTAAAAGATTTGGCGTTAGCTCCAGAATCTTTACATGAGACTATTTTCATTTGGGAAAGCCGGAAAAAAAAGATTTCGGTGTTTGAATGTTTAGGTTATGAGTTAACGTCAAACAACAATTTATCTTTATAACATCGCATATTGAAATTAAATTATAAAGAAATGGATAATGTGGTGCGGTCTAAGTGAGAATAAGTGTATATAAATTCTAACACTCGGTGTAGATTATTAAGTACTCAATGTGAAAGCTGGGCGCGTATTTAAAAAAATGCACTTGCCCCGTGAACAATAAAACTGAGGGTTATAATATCTAATGTTAGGGCAAATAAAAAACACATTTTGTTAAACATAATTATTTATTTTATTCCTCATTCTCATCTCGTATTATTATCTCATCAAGAAAACCTGCTGGTGCTGAGATATGTTCTTGATGTCTGGCCCATCCTAGATACCACACTAAAGTCATAGTGTGTGCGCAGCAGCCTACAGTGCGCCGGCCAACTATACAACTAAACAAAAATCCAATTCACTGGACCCAATCGGAGTACAGTAAGATTAGCTTGTGGTCACGTAAAAGCAATATCGGAGTCCTAAGGGCACGCACTAGTCACACAAGGCAGTATCAATCAGTCCATAAACAGTCCAGGTCGGGTAAAATAAATAGAAAGCCAATTATAAACACAAAACACAACCGAGATGAAAAACGCGGAAGGATTCTGTAATGTCTTGACAGGCAACCACAGACAACATGTCACTGTCAAAGACAAAAGTAGTGCTGCACGTTTCGACTCGATTTTCTTAAGAATCAATGCAACACTGAAACGATTCTGTGATATTTTGATCCATTATTAAATGGATTTAAAAGTAGAAGCATTTTTTCAAAGATATCAGTTGATTAATGACGAAAGAATAGAGAATTTCAATATATAAAACCAACTTTTTATTTACATGGGTCGATCGATCGCTCGATTATATCGATCATTCGTTTTATTATTGATACAGACTCACACCACTATTTTAATGGTAACATTTCAAATGTACCTAATTCGAAAATCATTTGATAAGCTTTTAAAAACATAAAAATAAGTCCGGCTTTTACGAGAAGGAGTGAATAATTCAAAAATAGTAGAAAATTAATTAAATTTGATTTATATTTATCAAATCTATGGACGCCAAAAAAAGTCCAGACCAAATTCTGCCATTGTTCTTTTTAAGCTTGATTCCGCTGAAAACTTGAAATAAACAAAACTACCTACACATACAAGGTGGCACAGATAAGGACGTCCAAAAGAAAATTTTGGAAACCTCTTCTCTTATGCTATCCAAACCAAGAATGTTGTACGATTTTTTCGGATTTTCTTTTTTGTATTAGATTTTGTTGATTTTCTCTTTTCGTGTTAATTTTTTTGGATATAAATTTTTATTAATAATAAATCCTGAAAATATAATCTTCGATCGATAATAACAAATGTCTGTCTTAACGTCACCCGAAATTACCTTAAAAAACTTAGTTCAAAGGGAAAAATGTTTTTCAAAGTTCGTTGCAGATTTTCAGTCTCCTAAAGAAAAATCACAAAAAAGGGTCCAAATGACTTTAAACTAATTTTAAAAATTTCCACAGACCCTCGGCTTTTTAAAACAATAAAAATAACTAGTATTTTACAGGGTATTATTCAGTTCGAACATGGTAAGACGAAAAAAGCAATAGGTATTTTGTTTACAAGTGAAAGTCGATGAAAATTTATTGCAACGAACTCTTATTAAATTTTGTTTATTTATTTTAGGGCTAATTTCAATAATTAGATAACTTTTATCCGAGGTATAAATAAATATGAGAGTTTGACATTATAATATTTTGTATACAGAAGCTGTCAAACCGCCATATTTATCCCTCCATTAAGAGTTATATGACGATTGAAAAATTAGCCTTTCGTTTTTAAACAAGGTAAGCTCTATGTTCTAATAATATTAGCAAAACTTGCACAACCTCACTAAACCCTCTGGAAGGATGCAAGAGATTTCAATTATCTACACCCTATATGTCTACTTATTAAATAAATACCCACGTGATAACTTTCTTCTGAGACGGCAGAGAGAGATACCTCTGCACCATGGTCTGGTTAACGGAGTTGAAGCATGTCCAATACAGGAAGCCGCCGATAATAACACTCCAGCCAGTCTGACGCTCGTACGGAGAAAAACTCCAACTGACAACAAAAATTAATGGTTTTAAATAAATAGTTACGTTGGTACAATTCTTTTTATTGATCTGTCAAAATGAAAATGATACTCTAATTACCATTAGTTAAGGTTTCTTTACCTCTGTAGTGTACTGTTAACAAAAGAGATAGATATGCAGAGTCGCCAGAAATACTCGTAGTTGAAGTTTTCTTAGAAACCGTCGGATGTTTTCAAATGCATACCTATCTCTTTTGCTGACTGTACTTCCAAGACTCATTTAACCATGAAATAAAAACACTTTATTTTAGTCCTAAAACCCCGATTAATACTTAAATAACAGTAAAATTAGATTTAAAATCAATAAATAATTAATCAATTAAGTAGGCAAAAATGTAACACCACTGTTTACTTTAGCCATACAAAATCTATAGGGAATAGCGTTTTGACAGCTCATAAAAAGTATCAGAATTGATTGATGGTGTTAAGTACCCAATAGCCGTGTGGTCGAATTAATTTTATTGTGGTTACACAATAAAATTAATTCGACCACACGGCTGGCGCATTGGCTGGGTGACAAACTGCTCTTCTGCGTGTCGCGGATTCGATTTCCGCACGGAACAAATATGTGTATGGTCTACAGTTAGTTGTTCTAGGTCTAGTTGTTTGTTTAGTGATTATAGACGTTCGTAAACGCTCCCTCGAAACAAGAGAACTGGTGTGAAACAACGTTCTAATAAAAATTAAAACATACCTAATACAAATGCGTAATAAGGCACAATATCGCGCGTGGTATCGATCCATAATCTTTTACGGGAATATTAGGTATACCTATGTACTGCAATATGTTCACCCACTCATCGGCTTCAGTATTTTGTCTTACTTTGGGCAGAAGTCCAATAAATACATTGTCGTCATCGCGAGCAAACGTTATGTAATTTATGAATCTTCATATATTCAGGAGCAGAAGAGCAGCTTAAATTAACGATGATGAGATAAATGGAAAGTGCCTATCACTTTATTATATTATGACAACTTATATATAGATACACTGTTTACTTTACGTTGATTGATATGACACGTACAAAAACTATTAGGTAATCTAAATTTTCTTTTTATGTAACGTTGCCGGAACAAGCTGTCACTCGAAAATTATCTAAAATCTAAAGGATCATGCGACATTTTGGGCCCACTTTTTAACATTATCCAAAAATTATAATAACCCATACGAAAGCTATTAGAGTGTATGTAATTCATTTAATTTTACGCCTATTTTGGCAGCTAAGTTTAAATCCAGCGCCGAAATAGTATTTCGGTACATTTCAAAAATCATTGACAGCCTCGTTGGCTTAGTGGTCGCAAGCGCGACTGCTGTGCATGAGGTCTTGGGTTCGATTCCCAGGTCGGGCAAAGTGTTATTGGGTTTTTCCATCAGGAATTTCTTAGTAGCAGCCTTGGAGTCTGGATTTGTGCCCGATTGATGACAATAGGCTCGCCCCCTATTACATGGGACTAAAAACATAACTGGTGAAATGTGGGTGTACTAATGGGTACACCTCTGCCTAACCCTTCGGGGATTACAGGCGTGATGTTATGTTATGTTATGAAAAGAGTGTCCGTGGAGTTTCTTGCTCGTTGTCCATAGAGGCCTACCTTGAAAATTAGCAACTCCTTGAAAATTCAAAAGTGCCTGTAAATGGTCTAATTGAAATAAATGTTTTGACTTTGGCTTTGATAGGTCAGACGAAAAATTCTTGTATTTTAAAAACATTTACATTCTAATCTCAGTTTCAATCTGTCAAAAATGCTTATAATTTATGCTTTTTTGTCGCTGAAATGATATTGCGACCTGTTTTTTTTTAACGTTTTAATCTAGGGGAATTGGCGTTCAGGACCAATCCTTTTTGCTTTTGACTCGACGACTTTAGCTAATCAATTTTTTTTTGGTGATTTTTGGGCCTAGTATGTGGCCACGTTTAATGCGGCATCAGTAGCGTTGTTAATGTATTCTAAACTGCAGGTATAAGGACACTTTGGGCATTGTAGTAAGTAAGCAAAAGATTTGACGCCATCGCCGCACTAGATATTCTGTGACGCAAGTGTATTATCATGGCCTAGACACACAAGCACCTAGATATTATATGAATTGAATAATATTTATAGTCGTCATCTTTTAGCTTGGGTTCTTAGCATAAAAGTTTACAATTGCGTGATTGTTTTAACTTAAACTACCTACTACATGAGAATATATCTTCACGCTATTTATTCCCTAGCATTGGCTAGTTTATACACACGACGTATAACTATTACTACTAATAATAAATGCGAAAGTTTGGATGGTAGGATGTTTGTTTATCAATCACACCAGAACGGCTGAACGGATCTGGATGAAATTCGGCACAGAGATAGATTATAATCTGGAATAGAACATAGGATTTTTATCCTTGGAAAATTTACGGTTCCCGTGGCATAATACGTAATTTCGAACAATGTTAATTTTAAGACAACCAATGTAAAGAGAGAATAAAAGACTTTTGAATTTAAATTTGAATAATATATTAAGTTTAACGAGGACGAAGTCGTGGGCGGAAGATAGTATTGTTTATGTTAATATATTGTATCATTACAATGTGCATTATACGGTTTTCATAAAGGATTACAGCAATTACCTTCAATTGAAACAAAAACCAATTAATTTCCTCATTAAAACTATTCGCCACAGAGAAAAATGGTTTGAAGCTCATTAAACGTATAAAATAAAAGCCTATTTTCCCATATCAGACCGCCAGCACAGAATAATAGTGTGATGATGTAAAACACAGTAAGAAAACGTGCAACCTAATTGCGTAACACTCTTAGAATGGCAGTGCGATACATTTTTAACCACCCATGAAAACGGAAAATTGATTTAAGTTTAATGTGTGTCTTTAGTATCGTAGCTCTGAAACGACTGAACCGTTTTTAATTTTGTTGTTTGTTTGAAATGTGTGAACTTGATCGAGTGTCCCATTATGTTCAAACAAAATCTGTTCAGCTGTTTGTAGATTATTAGCTCTTTTCTAGTTAATTTATGGATGTCAGCATCTTTTACAGGTACCTTTTTTTTTTTTTTGAGGTGGTAAAAATCATCAAATGACTCCTTCCGCCCTGGGTGGGGCGGAAGGGACTGTCAGACTTTTACTGACTAAAAAACCACCCTGTTCCTTCTGTTGCCCTTTACGTTCCGGGGCCACGGTATCCTGTTAAGACGTCCCGCAACCCCGGCAGGCGTTGGCCCCGTTGGGGGCCCCGTTTACAGGTACCTACAGCATCTTAACATAGTGTAGCGGCATCACCGCCACACAAAAAGTTTATATACCTATGTAAATAATGCTGGCTGGTGAAAAGGATTTTTTTTTTAAATATTATTGTCAGAAATTTTCTCTTGCTTATAGTTGTTGTACTAAATTTTATTACGATTTTTATTTTATTTCACGGAACAACACCTACAATAGTATGAAATAAAGTTGCGTCACGGGGTCTGTACGCTAAGATCGTTTAAACTACGCAACGGAATTTAATACAGTTTTCAGTAATAGATAAAGTGATTTAAGAGAAAGACTAATGTTAATTGCAACCGAGCGAGGCCTGGTCGGGTCGCTAGTTAAATTATTATTATCTTAGGCATAGGTATTATAATTTTAAATCTAAATATATAAAAGCGAAAGGTCACTCACTCATCACAAAATATCGAAAATTGCTTAACGTATAAAGATGATTCTTGGCAGGGACGTAGTTCATAGTTAGTAAACGTCCACTAAAAACGGATTTTCCAAAATTCACCCCCTAAGTGGATGAAACGTGGGTTCCAAATTTTGCATATGGATAAATCAACTTTGACGCCGAAGAAGTTATTTATAAATTTCTGTGCCCAAGCATATTGAACTTTAGCTATAAATCTTATGTAACATCTCAATACACTATTATGGTATGCAAATAAATGAATACTGAATAGTGAACTCTTAAAGATTTTCTATTTTCTCTTGAAACGATTGCAACTTTAAGATAAGACCTATTACTTCCAGCCTATTTCATGGTAGTATGGGATTCAAAAGAAAAATATTTGTAACACCATAACATTCCGATCAAGGATAAAATCGTTTTACGATTCGTTCGTTTTCCGATGTTGTTATGCGCGTCACTTTCGCGTGAATAAACAGTTTTTCTTTCTTTCTTTCGATGTTACTAAGTGTAAGTATCTATACGGTTCATGCTCGTAAAAATACATACAGTATTGGTATTAGGTACCTATAGGTATATGTATAATAGCAGGATAATTAGAACCATGCCACGCAATGCGATGCGGCACTGCACCGCAGGTCATCTCTCAGGACTAGCGACCACACGGTGAGTTCGGTGCCGCATCGTTTTGCGGCACCGTTGCGGCGTACGGCGCGACGGAAAACGGAGTTTATATAGAGAAAAATATTACACAATCTAATAGTAATACAAGCCCTATATAATTATCAATGAGTTTAAATTCTCAAAGGTTATCACAACCAAGTTCATTGCCACGATTTAATTAAACCAAAACCACGTGTGTTGGTTTACCGGACAAAAACAACAAACTTGCTTGAAACTATGTAGATTTTACTGTTGTGTATGGAAATGTAAACACTGATTGTGCGGCGATAAGCAAGAAACAAAAGAATAGCGACTAGCGGCAAGTACTGTGCTAGTGCATAGTAATCACTCAGCCACTACTAACAGTGTCTTTTTGAAAATAAACAGGTAATAACGTAACGTAACATCACGCCTGTAATCCCCAAAAGGGTAGGCAGAAGTGTGACCCACATTTCGCCAGTTTCGTCTAAGTCCCATGTAATAGGGCCTATTGCCACTCAACCAGGCATAAAACCAGACTTCTTGCTACTGAGTTATTTCTGATGGAAAAACCCATTAACACTTTGCCCGACTTGCAAACCCAAGATCTCATGCTCAGCAGTCGCGTTTAATAGATAAAAACTAATTTAAAAAATATATTTAAAAACAAGCTTTAATTTAAAATTATTGCAATATTCAGTATTGGACATTGTATTGTCATCAGAACTAAAGGTATATGCAAAATTACAGCTCAATCGAATATCCACAAAACGATTGAAAAATGGTTTGCAAATATTTAAAGCACAATACGTACTTACATACATACGAACAGTGTAAGCTAAAAAATAAAAGCTTGTAAAAATTAATTAACACTTACTTGGTAAAATCAAATCTGCCAGTTTCATTGACAATATCGAGGATCGCCCTCACTCCGCCGACGGCGATCGTGCCAGCGACCGCAACTAAAATCACTCCTATGAACATTATGCATGTCTGCACTGAATCCGTCCATACCACGGCTTTTAGTCCACCCTAAATGGGAAAAGGTGAGTAATATTTTAACATGTCTTAAAGATTATAGAAGTAGACTTATATTCATAACATAAAAACGTAAAGTTAAGGGAAAACCTACCATGTTCATATAGAACACGGATTATTAAAATAAAAATGTTATAAAATAATAATGGACTTTTCAGTAAATGAGAACAAGAATAGATTAAAATCATCAGAAAATTTGATTTATGGTTTGTGCGTTACTTTCTCTAATACACAGTTTTTCTTTATTTCTGTCTTATTCTTTTAGAAGATACAACAATATCCTTAATTAAAATGTATCTAAATAGGTACTGTTCAAAAAATTTTTAGTACCTATTCTAGCTCATGCTAATTATTTTTTCTGCTAGCACTCGTCAGCTCACCTCATTTCACTTAAATGCACTGACGGAGATTATTCAAAATAGCGCCGTTAGTGTTTTTCCTAATGGAAAACCCAATAACACTATCTGGGAATCGAACCCAAGTAGGAACTCATCGTAAGCAGTCGCGTTTTGCAACCACTAGACCAACGGACTTAAAACTTGTTTTTTAATAACCGACGAAATACTCTGGAGAGTCCAAAATCATGTACTGAACTTTTCGCTACGATGTCGATTCCACCTCGTATTATAAAATATGCGAAGGACATTTTTGCATTACACACGTGAACTGCATTTCATTTCACGTTGCACCTCTGTGCCTTATCATAACATTATATTATGAGATAAAGAATAACTGACGAGCGAGTAAACAATAAAACAGGAAATCAACAGTTATAACTTTTTCACTAGCTATTGCCCGCGATTTCTCTGCGTGAATTTAATAATACATTAGCCTATACTACTCAAGGATAACGTAGCTTCCTATTAGCGAAAGAATCATCAGAATCGGACCAGTAGTTCCGGAGATTACCGCGTACAAACAAACACTACAAAATCAAATAATAATGTACTCACTAATGCTGTATACAGGCCACATACTACAACCAAAACACCAGCAACGGCATATACACTGAAACCCGTTACTGAAAATAAAATAACGCAAATGAAACGGCTAAATAAAAACAAAAAACATAATAATAACATTACTCAGATTTATCACGAATTACTCAGTAGCAGCCTCGGAGTCTGCATTTGTGCCCGGTTGATGGCAATAGGCTCGCCCCCTATTACATGGGACTAAAACATAACTGGCGAAATGTGGTTATACTAATGGGTACACCTCTGCCTAACCCTTCGGGGATTACAGGCGTGATGTTATGTTATGTAATAATAACATTTTAAAAAAATAAGCTATGTTCTGCTCAAACGGTACATCCGGAACTTATGATTAGAAGAATCTTAATACTAGATATTGCCAATGCGACAGTTTGGATTTTTGGGTGAATAGATGTTTGTCTCAGAGGGGCCACTAAGGGCCGATGCCTGCCGAGGCTGCGGGTTGTTCGAAAGAGATACCGCGCCCCCGGAACGCAAAGGGCACAAGAAGGAACATGGATGGGTTTTTTAAAGATTTCCGATCGGTAAATAAAAAAGTCACGCCAGAATGGCTGAATAGTTCTGGATGAAAATTGTCACAGAGATAGATTATAATCTGGAATACTACATAGGCTTAACATCCCGGAAAAATGTACGGTTTCCGTGGGATAATATATCAACTTTGACGCAAACTAAGTGACGGACTGAAACTAGTAGAATTATGGCTCAGCCAATATTTAAAATAAGAGATTTTTTTTAAGTGGGTTAGATCGTTTCGCTGAAAAGAATCAAAACTTAAATGCCAAAATTTGTTTATATCGAAGATAATTAGGAATATTTTAACTTACATTGATTAAACGCTAATGCAGGAACAAAGATCACCATTGGCAAGAAAAGTATCTGAAACAAAGAATATAATTAACAATGTGACAATGGAAAATAGTAATACAACCCCAGAAGGCATGATTGCTTAAAAAAATGCTGTCAAATCAGCTACTATTAAGCTTGATTGGCCAAAGTAACAACTGCCAAATTCCTAGACTTGAAAATTGGCAAATTATTATTTTCAATAGAAACTACAAAAGAAACTCCGAACTCGAATCGAGTCTTTTTATATTTTGTTAAGCCTCAGAACCTTAAAAGAAAAATGTCTCCTAAATTAATGAAATAAATAAATACAATAATAAATATCTCGAGACAACTCACACGCGGCTATCTGATCCCAAGCAAAGCAGAGCTTGTGTTATGGTAACCAGACCACTGATATACATACTTATATAATTTATAAATACATACATATAGATAAATCACACCCAGACACAGAACTAACAATCATGCTCATCACACAAAGTTTGTCCTGGGTGGAAATCGAACCCATGACCTCCGGCTTAAGAGTCAGGGCCGCTAACCACTAGACCAACAGGCTCGTCGAAATCTAGCAGCCCTCACATTTAATTTTTATTTACGTCACCTATCTAGGAACTCTTGGACTAATCAGATGAATCTAACGATACCTTAGTTTAAAAAGTCCATCGAGGGGTCTGGAAGATATGAGGGAATAAAGAATATTACAAAACATCATAACATCATGCCTGTAATCCCCGAAAGGTTAGGCAGAGGTGTACCCATTAGTACACCCACATTTCGCCAGTTATGTTTTTAGTCCCATGCAATAGGGGGCGAGCCTATTGCCATCAACCGGGCACAAATCCAGACTCCGAGGCTGCTACTGAGAAATTCCTGATGGAAAAACCCAATAACACTTTGCCCGACCTGGGAATCGAACCCAAGACCTCATCCACAGCAGTCGCGCTTGCGACCACTAGACCAACGAGGCAGTAAAGAATATTACAAACATACAAAGACAGGCAGAAATACATAACCCTTTAGTCGGGTAAAAAGGAATCTTGAGGATCACTTCGTTATCTGTCTGTCTTTCTTTCTGTCAAAACTCATTTTCTCAGAAACGTATGTAACGTAGATGTGTATCAAGCTTAAATGATTATCAAATACCCTAAATATTTATTTATAGCTTTGATGTTAAAAAACAAATAAAGTTCTAAGTCAACACAATCTTACACAAACGCATTTTTCTTTGACATATCAAAATTTTGATGTTTTATGGTTTTTATACCGAACATGAAATGCACACTAGGAGTCCGGAAGTGTATAACTACTTAATACACGGTTGCTGCGCCAAGTAATGATTTTATTACAGTGTTTGAGCACTGTGCTATATTTCCGCATTCTACTGTAATTAGCCATTGTTTAGTTCATTAATTTGTTTGTATCAATCTATTTGCCCGTCGCTTGAAATCAATGGTGCAAAGGTTGCTAACGTACCTCCTAGTAATAATACCCGCCATACGTCAGTAGTAAAATCAACGAAGATTTTTATTTTAAACGAGCGAACCGCCCCGGAATTGCTCGGGTTAGAATTTCGACTTTTGCGGTAGAAAATATCATCATCTACCTAGCCTTTTCCCAACTATATTGGGGTCGGCATACAGTCTTACCTGATGCAGCTGAACACCAGTATTTTACATGGAGCGACTGCCTATCTGACCTCCACAACCCAGTAACTGGGTAATACGATACCCCTAGGTAAGACTGGTTGTCAGACTTTCATGCTTCTGACGACTCGTAACGACTATCAAAGATCATCGTATGACAGCCGGGACCAACAGCTTAACGTGCTTTCCGAGGCACGAAATGATGACAGTGTGTGTTGCGGTAGAAAATATGTGTATTCATATATAACCTTGTCGGGTGAATAAGGAACACAACAAAAAAAGAATTAGCCAAAACCGTCGAGCCTTTCTCAAATTTTGCGCTTAGAAAGTAGATAGATACATAATTGTACTGTTTATGGATACTCAGTTCAATATTATTTTTTTAAAAATGGCGTTACAGCAGTATAATTTTTGCAATAAAGTAAAATAAGCTCTGTTATTTCACGATAAAAATCAATTTAAAATAGTAGCCATTTACTTACAAAAAAAATATATCACGAAAGTCATACAATAACTGACGTTATTTGAAAGTTATTTTTATAATGCTATAAAAGGAGTAGCTACACTCTCAGACCATTTAATTTTATAAGAAAAGTAAATTACATTTGTATTTTATGGCCGCATCCGATTCATTTTTATGTAATTCCATGTATTCACGCTAAACAGATTGCTTTTACTAAACAATGGACAGTCGCTATTAATAAATCGGAGGTATGTGCAAGCCAAGTATGGCACATTAACGCTGTACGGTTTTCCTTCGACAAATTGATAGAGCGAAACGATTGAGCGCTCACTTCGTCTATAAGTATTTTTAAACATAAACATAGTCATTATACGTATGCACATGATATTCCCAAGTGGTCAATTGACTATTGTAATCTTTGAGTACATTGTTTCGTATTGTCCAGCGCAAATTGCCCTGAACAAAGTCCATCCACAACCATAAAATAACCTTGTCCGCCTGAAATTGAAATAGATGTAAAAGTAACCCATCATATTGTAGGTGAATAACATTTCTCATCGTCTGTGCGCCGCCCACTTTCTACGCATACACTACGCTCTTGAAAGTTGTTGTATGAATGGCAATACTTTGTGAAATTGTGACAGAGTGTGCCAAATCTAAAACAAGACGTGCGTTACTATTGTTCTAATCGATTATACTACACTGCGTACATATTAATCAAACAACCGTTATGAAGGTGTTTCTACAAGAGCTGTGCGAGGCTGCGAAGCGAAGGATGTGTGCTAGGTTTTGGATTTAGCACACTGATTTGTATCACAGGAGAGTCCGCTACCTTTCCTCTATAACACAGCTTTTGTGGAAAAGGTCCGCTGTTCACAGTTACCACACACTCAGTTTAATCGCACAGCACAGAGCGATGTGTGGAGAATCGGAGATGAGTTGCGAAGGATGTGTAGAGATTAACGATAAGCTAAGCTAAGCTAGCGCTGTAGTTGGTCAGTTTTACACATATCCCTCGCAACGCAGCTACATCTCTGGTAGAAATGCAGTCTTATTCACAGGTGGTATAAAAAATTTAAAAACACTTAGCATTTTAATGACTATAAAATCAAATTAACATGCATCCTTCGCAACTGTCTAATCAAATAATCAAAATCAGCACCAAGTTCAATGAAACAGGTGACTGAATTTGTAAACTTGATAGATAGATACATTACACAAGTAGATGTAACTATCTCTATCTACTTTTCACGCCGGTGGGTATAATACACTATGTAAGTACATAATTCAATACTCAAGTAAAAGACGGTCAATATAGACCCTGTCGGGCACAACAAAAATATATCCTTGGGTGTAATTCTACTAGCATTTCGGTACGATCGCAATCTAATCACAGCCTGTCAAAAATGCCTCTAATTTGCTTACATATTTTGACATTGATTGTCGCTGAGGTAAGATTGCGACTTGATTTTAAACGGTTTTAATTAGTTGGATTTATTATCAAGTTATTATAATAACCTAAGAAAGTACTAAAAATAAAGTCACTTTCACATGCCTATTTGAATAAAATGAGATAATGAAAGATGATAATTATTTCCTGAAACATGGTCACTGAGAAAAACCACGCGGCTGTGTACCGCCAATGTGGCACGGACAATAATTGATGTTGATTTTGTTTGTACGAATCGACACCGCGTGGTCAAAGTCCGTTATGTCAGTGAGCGACCTTATACACACACTCATAAGAATTGCTGATTCCAAACCAACTAGGTAACTAACTTTAATAAATGTGACGTATTCTGTACCGTTTAAGAGACGTTGGGTATATTTTTATTTATCAATTAACTTTATTCCGCGATATCGTCCGCGTGGTATTTTTCACCCGCGTCAAGTTACGTCTTTGGTTATTGCTCCGGTCCTGTGGGAGGTAGCGTGATGTTATACAGCCTATACTATTTTTGATGAATCTAGCTGTCAAAAAAAAGATTGTTTCAATCTGACTGAAAATTCCAGAAATAAAACAAACATACAAATAAACTCTTCATCTTTATTATATTTTAAGTATATATTAGGACCTGTTTATTATTAAAGGGGTCTAGTTAAGACTGAAGGAGTGTAGACTATAGACTGGGACATTCCGCAATATAAAACAAGTAAGGCCAAAAGACTGCATATTCAGACAGACACTACTTTAAAAAATTCCAATTTTAATAAAGTTTACAAACCTATGCAAAATTAACAAGTTAAAATAAGTTTTGTTTCATCAAGTAAGTACGTCCAGCGTTCCACTTCGTGAAACGCACATTTTTCCGGGACAAAAAGTAACATAACATAACATCACGCCTGTAATCCCCGCAGGGTTAGGCAGAGGTGTACCTATTAGGACACCCACATTTCGCTAGTTATGTTTAAGTCCCATGTAACAGCGGGGCGAGCCCATTGCTATCAACCTAACCTAGCTATAACAATTCTAGTCTTCTTTGTGCTATTTCAGACTTTCTTTCTTTGTGTCAAACTTTCGCATTTACAATAGTAGTTAAATAAGTGTGGATAGAGATCTTTGACCACTTAGGTCCAAAGTTCAGTGTGCTATATAAGAAGTATATTATTAACTGCATATTTTTTTAAACATGTGAAAAGTTTAGTTTGTTGACAAATATATTATGTGCTTGTGATGTGTTGCGATTCTTATATATATTACGATCCAATAATATGTTGCAAATATATGTATGTAAGTACAAATAACAATAGCAATAGGTACTAATGAGTACTAATCGAACGTTAATGTAAAACATATAGTGGAATATGCCAAAACAAATTAGATACGTTACAAAAACAATAAGTCTTTAATTATTATGTATTTACTAGCTGTCCGCGACTTCGCCTGCGTAAACATTAGGATTTAGAATCAATCTGCCTAGCCTTTTTCCCGGTATGTTGGGGTCGGATTCTACTTGGAGCGACTACCTATCAGACCTCAATAATCCAGAAATTCTATCTTTGAGCCAAATTTCATCCAGATCTATTCAGCCGTTCCAATGTGATTATGTAAGAATTACCCATTTGTTTTTATTTTAGGCTTTTGCAAACAACATTTTTTATACATATAGAAAATGATTGATAATTCGTCGCTGATTTTTAATTCGTTGTAAATCTTTCAGTAGGTGAAAGTAATCAGGAATATGAATAACTTTTACCATACAAAAACGTACCACATTACGTTCAAAATTTCAAATTGTATGGAACCGCTGAATTTTTAAACGAATTAAATAATAATAAAATTAACGAATTAAAAGTCACATTGTATGTGCATCAGTTTCAGGTGAATAAACAGTTTTTCTTTCTTTTCTTTCTAGTTTTTTTACTAATTAAAGCTAGAATCTTTATAAGGAAACATACCTTGACTAATTATTCCCAGTCAAGGTATCGACATTGCAAGTTGAATTTAATTGAATGAAAACGACAATGAATGGATCTTACTTTTTCCATGATTCCAAGAAGTGTAGTGACAGACTTTAAGGCCGATTTATTACATCATCAGTCGAAATACAATTGTGGTAAACCATTTTTCACCCTTACACTCTTAGTAATAAGGTTGAAAGTAGTAAACCGCCATTGTCCTCGGTTGAACGTTGACAAGGGAAATTACGCTGCCATAGTTAAGAATTAATGCGGTCGGCGTGCATCGAACGTTTTTTCTGTCTGTACGAACAAAATACTTTTTACCTGACTTCAAAAAAGGAAGAGTATATTTGTCACAAAAACTCTAGCCAATAAAACTGACCATCTCATGATTTTTTTGCACGGAACCTAAAGTCTTTTTCTAAACTAAAAGAAGCAAAGTTACTCCTTACAATATCAGCTATCTGCCAATGAAATCCCGTCAAAATTGGCCATATCCAGCCTTTTCGGATATTAGCCGGAACAAACAGAGAGACAAATCAAAATTACGCGGTACTTCTATGTAAACATTCCTAAGCATTAAGTAAAAAACTATTATAATAACATGACAAACAGACACTTCAATTTCATTTATTTGTATAGATTTTATAGATAACCCTGTAAGTCAGATAAGTATTGACTGCATTAGGCCGATGTGATTGACAGACAGACAGTTTAGTCTTATCATTGAAATCGCAATCTTTTCAACTTTGAATACTTATAGTATCTTGAATATCTATGAATCCTTCAAGCTGTTATATCATGTACGTAACAACGTATATGTTATCATTCAATGCCCCGGAATATCCGCATATGAACAGAATTCTTAGATAAAACATAAAGGGCACGTGGTTACGCTCGGCTTTACGTATTCCTGTTTCCTATACGTGAGTAATGTGCATAATTATGTAAAACTAGCGTTTTTCCGCGACTTCGTCCGTGTAAATGTCGATTATCGCGGACGCAGACGAAGTCGCGGAATAAAAGGTAGCCTATGTCCTTTTTTAGGTTTCAAACTAATCCTGTACCAAATTTCATCAAAATCGGTTAGGAGGTTTGGTCGTGAAAACGTAACAGAGTACCTTTCGCATTTATAACATTAGTATGAATTATGCAAATAAGCAAGGCTTTTGTATATAAAAATTCCCGTGTGTTAGTTTCGTTTAAACTCGAAAATGCTCGACCGATTTAAATTTTTCTTTTTTGTTCTCCTATTGCGGAGAGGTGAGGAGGTTTAGAGTAAAAAAAAATATAATTGGTACAAAGTTCACTGAGTCAACTAGTAAGTAGTAAGGAGAGACGCATAACTCAACCGTAGCACAGATTAGTGAATAGTTACTACGTAACAGATACTTCACTCAGTACAAAATTTCCAATACCTATTACGATAATTGCCTACTCCCTCGCGTCAACAACCACTGTATGCTAAAATGCGCCTAAATGCTCAAGCGTACAGCAGTGATTGCTTCGCACCGCGCGATTCCACAGTAATCGCAGGGCTGCCTCTTCGATAAAATTAAATTAACATAACTTTTTATCTTTGTTATTGAGAACTGTGAATATGTTCTGACTTTTATGTGGCAGTTAAAAATTTTATCATTTATAAAATATTTAACCAACTTAACAAAAAGGAGATGATCAGACATACAGGCCAAACTGAGAAGTTTGACTTGTATGGTTTGTAGGTATGTATGTTTGTGCGCGATAATCTCGCGTTTGGCTAAACCGATATCGATGCGGTTTTCAGAAAAGGATTTGTTACCTTTAGGAGAACGTTTTAAAATAAGTATAATACTTCTTAGTTTGATGATGATCTTCGGAGATGTTCACAAGAAATGAAAAAAAAAAACCTTAAAAAAAGAGAACCGACTTCAAATAAAGCACTAAGCCGTAAGAAATAATTTGTTTTTTTTTTTATGTTAGTGCTAACAGCTGGTAATTACGAATCGAAAAAGCACCGACATCAAAGAAGAACTTATTTCTTCGGTTTAGTGTTTTGAAGTCGGTTCTCTTTTTTAAAGTTTGTTTTATTATATTTGTAAGTTTGTTTTGTTTTATATATTGGTGCTGACTGTGGAAGAAACCTAGATAAAACATAATAACACGGCATCGTAATACGCGTACGAACGAAAGCGCGCGCACGCCGTTCAATTTTAATAGTTAAAATTGAACGGCGTGCGCGCGCTTCGCTTGCGAAAACCGCACTGAATTTGATCCGCCGGCGGACCGAGACCGCTCGGCTGGGCGGTAGGCACTTATAGCGCGCAAGTACATGGAGTGACGGAGGCCTGACCGTAGACTGAGATGAACCAATGTTCTAGCGCGTGCGCATCCTTGGCTCTAATCAAACAGTTGACAGCGATAAGCCGAGTTGACTTGGGACATAGCAACTTAAAAAAACCCAAAAACTTATTCAAAGCAATCTAATTATGTGCTAACGGATAATAAATTCAAAGACACTGTGAGTAGAGCATATTTTAAGCAAATTAACTTACCTCGTCGAGTAAAAATAACACGGAGGCACACGCCCGAACATTCTTGTTGAATCGCAGCTCGAGGTACTGTAACAAACAATAGCATTTCATTAACGGTGAAGAATCTACAACATCGACTTATGCAATATTATTATTAAATTAAAATTACCTATAATAACTTTGAATGACTGATATGATTACAATTTTTATTAGTCACGGAACACTTCGTGATGTTACAGTTATATGCATGAAATTGAATTGAATAACATACATACATAAACTCACGCCTTTTCCCATGGGGGTAGGCAGAAACTACAGAACGCCACTTGCTACGATCCTTACATAATTCTTTCGGCTCATCGACAAACAACAAACACACACAACACAAAACACACAACACACACACATCCACGAATTGAATAACTTATATTTTAAAGTTCAACTTCAAAAATTAACTAGCTTCTGTTTGCTATTATGTCTGCGTAGACTCAAAATTAAGTCATGGTCCTAAATGACCCTACGGTAACAAAAAAACATCATCTGCCTAGCCTTTTTCCAACTATGTTGGGGTTGACTTTCAGTCTTACCGGATTCAGCTGAATACTATGTATTTTTTTGTAAATGGCTTAGTGTGCATTACTTTGCATCGTGAAATAACGGACCTTATTATACGCTATCATTGAAATAACGGTAGAGTTATAACGTTATTTTTCTAATGTTATATTGAATGGAGTACCTATAGATATATCTGGGGTCGCGGGACGTCTTAACAGGATACCGTGGCCCCTGAACGCAAAGGGCAACAGAAGGAACAGGTTGGTTTTTAGTCAATAAAAGTCTGACTAATTTGATGATTTCTACCACCCAAAAAAAATAGTAAAGATATAGTGATTTCGTCCGCATCAAAATTGATATATTATCCCACAGGTACCGTACATTTTTCTGGGATAAAAAGTAGCCTATGAACTATTCGAGACATCTCTTCATAATTTATTTCGGTGCCCAACTTAATCCAGATCAGTTCAGCCGTTCTGGTGTGATTGAGGAACAAACATCCATCCATCTAAACATTCGCATGTACAATAGTAGTAGTAGGTAAGATTTGAAACTACTCTGACGATACAAATAACAAAACCTTGCATGCTCTTAAGTCCGCTTAATAAACCCGTGCGTTTTTTGCTGCGCGAGGGCAAAGTCCAGCGCAAAACGGATGTCATTTTGTGATAGATCACCTAATATAGCGATAAGATCTATATGGACATAAGATAAATTATACGAGTATAGAACGAGATGATTGTTTGACGTTATTAATATCTCATTGGCATACAATCTCAGACATTTAAGTTAATGATTTCAATGATTTATGTTTGTGGCTTTGAAATTATCATTTAGTTCAGAACAGTTGTTCCATCCTACTTCTATTATAAATGCGAAAGTTTCGATGGATGTTTTTTACTTTCGCTCCAAAACGGCTGAATGGATCTAGATGAAATTTGGCACAGATATATGTAGATTATAGTATATGGAATAGCGCATAAAAAAAATTAATATAACTACTTAGATGCGAACGAAGTTGTGTTCAGAAGCTAGTTCAATTAAAAAGAAACCATATTGTTTTTTGATTATTATTTTTCAAAAAAAATTACCTTAATAATTATCCTATATCTGTATTTGAAGGTTCATACATACATACATTCAACTAATTGTAAGTATTGTTTAAATGTTATTATATTGCATTGCATTGCACATTGTAAAGAAGAGTACTATTATAACAACATATTCTTACACAAACAAAGAATACTTTTTAACTAGAAATTGAACCATTACAGACCAATTCATAAAACCATATATATTTTGAAATGAAGTGCAACCTAAAAATCTGTTGCTCCATATGTTTAATTCGCAGACAAACCACTCGACAACTCGACAAATTTATGCGGATCAGCTGTTTTGATTTTGCGAATTCAGGGTTGATTTCATAGTAAAAGTTGTTTATTATAATAATGAATACAATGACCCCTTTTCAAGATTATGGTAAACAATAACTAAGCTTGTATAATTAAGTTTATTACAGGTATATAATATTTGTTATCTAGGAATAAGTACACAACAAGGAGATCTAGATCACTACATATTATAAAACCATGTATATTATAAGTCCTCCGCCGCGTTTGTCTGTCTGTTCGTGATTACCTCAAAAACTACTGAACGGATTTTCATGCTGTTGTCACCAATAGATAGAGTGATTCATGAGGCTGGTTTAGGTATATAATTTATCAAGGTTTTGTGTAAATTGGTTGAAATATACGGAAAATTGTTGGAAGTATCAAAAAACGTCAGGCCGTCGGAAGCGTTTGCCGCCGGGTAGGGTACTAAATAAAAAAACAAATAGAACATACCTCATAAGACGAAGACAGCTTGAGTGTGAGAAAGACAGGCAGGTACACCACAACGACTGCAACGCAACTCATGCTCACACCTATCACGACCATCCAGTATTGTGAACCGTAGTTGTATACCTCTGCCGGTGTCCCTAATATTGTCACCCCGGAGACATAGCTGAAATAAAACATTCGGTCAGAGATGGACTATTTTCATTTACATTAGTATTCAAATAGAGACCCTATTTGTATAACACGTTGAATATATTTTGAAAAAAACGTTCATTAAAATTAAATATGAGGTATGTGAAACTAATCACATAACAGTTAACAGCTATGCATACTGTCCATCTAAGTACCTTTAAGCAAAAATTATTAGTACAGGAATCGACTTGTAATTTTGGTGTGAAAAATCACCCCTTGTGTCGCTATAACGCGCTAAGTATTGTGCTTATAAATGCATTCAAAAATACAGGGCCAGTAGGGTAATAGAAGTTGTTTAATAAAAAAAAATGAAAATAAGAAATCTTGAAACTTTGAAATTGAATATCTCCAAAACCAGAAGGTTTCTAGATATAGACAAGAAGAAAACAATGATCGCAACAGTGGGAAGAACATGTTAGTTGTTTTTAAGAAAGGTACAGCCTTGAGACAGATGAACAGACAGACAGTCAGCATAGTCTTAATAATAAGGTACCGTTTTGCAGACCAATGTTGCAACAACAAAAAATAGAACTTTTTCACTCTAATATCTCACCTGGCAATAAGTGATAAAGCAACGGGGAAGGTCGACAATGTGCGTCCACCAAGAAGGTAGTCCTTCACATCCACTATCTTCTTCACCTTCGAGCTGACGACGCCATACCACACTCCCCCCGCGCATGACACTATGCAGAGTATCAGGAATACTACGTAGTCGCTGACTATGAAATCCCCTTCCTTCAGAGTGAATGCAGACGTCATCTTGATTGCGGGAACTGTAAAAATAACACAATTTCACTTCTATATTCTACAAAGGGTTCTCAATGCATACCTAAACAGTAAATCTACATTTTGCCAATTATGTTTTAACTAGGCCTGTTTTGCGCAGCTGTGTGGTACCTAAACAATAATGTTTTTATGTTTTTGTTTTTTATTGAATAACGTTTTTTATTTTACTTTTGTGTGCAGATAGTCTGTGTCAATGAACATTGTTTTCTTTCTACTTCTTTTCTTTCTAGTTCGATCGAGAATGTGCATCATGAGTCAGTGGGGTTTTGTCGGTAAGAGTCCAATATAACCCTCCGTTCTCCCCAGACGAAGGGTAGGTATCTATGAGACTTTGCTCACGAAAAGAAAAGGTATGTTTTAGTACTACGTTATCCGCCTACTGCCGCAAACTGGAAAGAAAGCCATACTATTGAGAATTAATGAAAAAACCATCAAATGACTTCTTCCGCTCTGGACGGTCCATAAGGGAATGTCAGACTCGTACTGACTAAAACCCATCCGTAGTGTCTCCTACTGCCCTTTGCGTTCTAAAGCCGCGATGACTCTTTCGAACAAAATCCGCAACTCTGGCAGAAAGGGATCAAATCTAGGGTTTCATGCTCAACACAACGCTCAACGGTCAGCGCTCGCGACGTCTAGACCAAAGAGACAGTGCCTAATAATATCGACATTAATTTGCAGAGCGTCACCGTTTTAATTTGACTGACAAGAACGTTGAAGTGGTTATGGCTGAGTTGGCAACGCGCATTTGCGTTTACGTCACTTTGTAATTGGGTTTTTTTCAACGCTCCTACAAGTTTGATCCGTTTAATTATAATAAAAGTTAAACGTTATGTATTTCATAAAAACTTTATAGTCCTTATTTTCCGAAATTAATAAACCGATTTTAATTAATCTTCTATAGGCTCGCCCCCTATTACATGGGACTAAAAACATAACTGGCGAAATGTGGGTGTACTAATGGGTACACCTCTGCCTAACCCTTCGGAGATTACAGGCGTGATGTTATGTTTATATTTATGTTAATTAATCTTCCTACACGTAAGCAGAATAAATAGGTCTAAAAGTTAGTTTAAACATTTAAAACAAATTGTTACCGCTAAATTCGTTTTCCATAGGAACAGAGATTTCCAATTATATATATTTTTTTAAATAAGACATTTTTCAAATGTTCTCAAAGACCTATGTATCCTGCTTATGCCTAGGAAAATTTATTCATTTTGAAAAATAACGACTTGAAAGTTTATATGGAATTGTCGTACAGCTTAAAAGCTATTAATCACGCGTCGAAACGATTGGCTTCATTTTTCAAACAAAATTCCAAAAATCTGCTACAGTTTTATTTTTATTTGCCATTTAAATATTCTTGAATCAGATACAGTGGCGCATATTGTCGATCTCACCTTGAGGACTTGTTTTAAGACGATGAACTTTAACATTAACAACCTTCATACTAAATTATTCCACATAACACAATAATACATGATGGCCCACAGATTGCAAGTTCGAAATGGGCACATGTATTACTTTTTCATCAGTCTAAACTAGATTAAAGACCCGGAGATAGTCAGCCTTTTACACCGCAGCCTATTGGTTAAGGAATATAGGTATTAGCATAAACATCTTTCAGAAACTGAACTTATAATACCTAATCTACAAGCACAAATCAACCTATCCTTTTGAAGAACGGTTTACCCTACAGTGGAATACATAATTATAGGCCGAAATTGTTACGTAGTGAAAAGTTGTAACTTAGACCATTAACATCTCCGAAACCAGTGGATTTCCAGATAGGATGTAGTAGAAAAAAATGATCGTATTAATGATCGGTTGAATAAATATGTGGATTTCGGAAATGTGATTGGTTTTTTAACACCCGATATATAGGTACTTCTACTTAATCTTTAAAGAGTTTGTTTTATTTGTTTGTTTAAACGGAACTCTGGGACTACCAGTCGGATTTGAAACATTATTTTGGAATATGATAGCCAAATATAGGATTCATATAGTATAGACTATATAACATCACGCTACAACTGACAGGAGCCGAGCAGTAACTAAAGAGGACGCGGTTGAAAGTGCGGGGTATCTAGTATCAAACTATTTTATGTAATAAGTATATAAATGCAACGGAATTGGGTTGAACCAGCATATAATCAGCGTCTAATTTTTTAATGAACATGTCATTTTATTTATTTATTTTTCTTCTTACATCTACCGTTACAAGATACCCTAATGCGGTAAATGCGCCTTAATTTATCCTAACTTCATTGTAACTTATAAACTTATGATAAAAATCGAACGACAAACGTCGAAGACTCGAAATGAACACGACGTTTTTAAAGTGCACGTATTTGCATATAGCACACATTTTTAAACATGGTTTAGGCGACTCAAGGCTAATTGACTTTGATTTTAAATGAGTTTAATAAAAACTGGTTTAAACAAAAATACTATTATTGATAGAACTTTGTACGGACTACAGACAGAGCTGCAAAAAATGTGTCTATTAATATCAATCGTAATTCCGCAGTCATCTAACTAGAGACAAGCTTATGCAAAAATTTGTATGTTTTCTACCTTAATTTGCCTTTGTAAATTACAATAACATTAGGTACTTAGTATATTATTATTTCATTTATTTCTTTTCAATACATACTATAATACAAAGAATTAAAATCCTACTATTCCTACTAATATCAAACTGACTGCCTCGTTGGTTTAGTGGTCGCAAGCGCGACTGCTGTGCATGAGGTCTTGGGTTCGATTCCCAGGTCAGGCAAAGTGTTATTGGGTTTTTCCATCAGGAATATCTCAGTAGCAGCCTCGGAGTCTGGATTTGTGCCCGGTTGATGGCAATAGGCTCGCCCCCTATTACATGGGACTAAAAACATAACTGGCGAAATGTAGGTGTACTAATAGGTACACCTCTGCCTAACCCTTCGGGAATTACAGGCGTGATGTTATGTTATGTCCTACTAATAATATTATTAATGTGAAAGTTTGTGAAGATGTTTGTTACTCAATCACGCGTAATCCGTTGAACAGATTTGATGATAAAAATTGGCACATAGATAGACCATTTCTTGGATTAACACATGGGATACTTTTATGGTAATGGTAATGTCGAAGGAAATAATGGGTAGATTATAAGATGAAGGGTGACAGAGATTTTGGAAGGAGAAATGCTGTGCTAACCCCTAAAACTTGGCACAGGAGGATGATAGTTGTTAAAAGACAACCGCCTTCAAAAACTACAAAATAAAAAATAACTTTAGCTTGGAAGTCGGCGGCTTTGGTTTTGTTACTTGTTATGTAGGTATTACCACCGACTTCCAAGCTGAAATTATTTTTTATTTTGTAGTTTTAGAAGGCGGTTGTCTTTTTTTGTAAAAAAGCTTTTTATGTTTCACTTATTAGTGCTTGTGTGTTAATGTTTGAAATCCTTACAAAAAGCCCTTTCAAACAATACCTCACACGTACCCGGAGGGGGTACGTGTGAGGTATTGTTTGAAAGGCCACTTCCTTCAGTCAGTCATCGACTACACGTATAAACAAATCAATTTTTCTTGTTACGACTGTTTCTGCTGTGATTTTATAAGGAGTTCCGTTCTATATCTCCAAAGTTCATCATCAGATCATGACAATATTCCTATGGGACCTATTCGGAACTATATTCTTTCAAACAAAAAAAGAATCATCCAAATCGATTCATAAATTGGCGAAGTAATCGTTAAACATATATACAAAAATAAAACACACACGCGTCGAATTGAGAACCTCCAGCTTTTTGAAGTCGGTTGATAAAAAAATGCTAATAAAAAAAGAAACGGGGCTCTGTCCTATGACTAAATTGATGATAAAAGTACTATCTTCTCAAGACAATGGCCATGGATGGTTTTGTCAAAAATCTCGACCTGCGCTAGCAGCTTGAAAATAAGTACTTTGAAAGTTGTATGCCAAAGTAACCTGGCTGAAAAGTTTAATGTTATCCAAAGAATCACCCGAATTCTAGAAGGGATTTCAATTTAAAAATAATAGGCGATTCGTTTTTTGCTTTTCAAACGTCTTTTAAATACGCACAGCAAAGGAATGGAACTCTCTACCTGCGTCAGTATTTTCGAACGCATTCGATCCTAATCTCTTCAGAGTAAGAGTGAACAGACTTTTCTGGGTAAGTTTACTCCATCGTAGATGTTATCTCTGTCACCTCTGACCTACACCAAAGTCAAGAGCAAACGCAAAACAGTTTTTTTTTTAATCGGGCAATTACCCACATAAGCCTGGTACCTAGGTCACGACCTAGGCCGTCTACATAATAATGCCCTCAGAACTTATAGTTTTCTGGTATTGCATGGAATACGTGGAATTTAAAAAATACCACATGTCGCTGTGTATTGTTACATTCAAGAAGTACCTACCTACCTACGATACACAATGAGAAATTCTCTGCTTGATTCAGAATTTTTAGCAGTTAAGGACGTAACATAACATCACGACAGTAATCCGAGAAGGGTTAGGCAGAGATGTGCCCATTAGGACACCAACATTTCGCCAGTTCGAAGTAAAGTCCCATGTAATACGGAACGAGCCTATTGCGAGCACAAATCCAGACTCCGAAGCTGCTAATGAGAAATTCCTGATGGAAAAACCCAATTACACTTTGCCTGACCTTGGAATCGAACCCAAGACCTCATGCTTAGGAGTCGCGCTTTGCGACCAACTTAACAAAAAAAATATAACACAAACACAGTACACTAAATGCTGGAAAGCAGCGTTGCGAATAGTAATTGTACCTACCTATGTCAATTTACTTGATTGCTCAGTAATAACTTGCGTTGCTGACCGTAAGCCTGTACCTACCATAATTTTATTTCCTGACGACCGTAGGTTGACAACTCGTCTAACAATATTTTTATAATCGCGGCCACACAACTTACTTTATCAAAGTACTTTATTGATTGAAACTGTATAATATTAGTTCTCGGCATTTTATGACTTATTCTGATTTGAAAAAATATCATGGTGGTCCCTAAAAGCAGCAGAGCTGATCCGCGACCGACATCATCATATTATGTATACCTACTTATTAAATATAAATGAGTTGACGATGTTTCTTGAGGCCTAATATAGTAAACTTGGCTTTGATTTTTATGTGTTAAGTTTTTAAAACCGTTTAAATAATATTACCGCCGAAATGTTGGTGGTCCATGTCATTTTTTTTTGGCAAATGGTCCTTCCTTAAACACGGTTCTTAAGAATCACTGATATAGAGGTTTACTTATAAATATTTACATAAATTTAACCAATTGATTGACTTACCTTAAGTTTAACGTAAAGAATTATATTCGTAAATGGTTACTTCGTTGGTGGCGGAAGTAAACAAAAGGAATTGTCCGCATATATGAGATCGGGCCAACCTCGCAAGGGCATGCACATGAATATTGGCAAGTACAACGTCACCAAAGACACACAACCGCATTGCACAATTTACTTTCACTCACATAACTTCAAGAAAACACTGTCACAAAATATCCATCGGCGATGGAATAAGCGGACGCCGCAACACGGCAAAACTCGAAATTCCCGCGAATTTACATGTCAAAGTCACTTCATAAATCAAATCATTCAAGAATTTGCACTAGGAAGAAATAATATTTACATTAACACACGCGTTTATTTTACGCAGAAGGTATCAACAACCTCGAGTTAAAAATCATACAACACCACAAATACTACCTATTGTAACATTTATGGTTATATTTTATAGTCATTCCGTAAAATAACAAAATTAATTTTATTCGACGTGCTCTTTGGCAGCTGTCTGTCGCGAAACCGTGCCACAGATTGTGACAAACCAACGCACATGGTTTTGAAACAAAATTGAAATAGTTCTTACTTGTTCTAGCTAGCGACACCTAGCGAGCGGAATAGAAAGTTCAGCAATACCTACTGTTTTATCGACATCTACTTAGGCAAAAGGAAAATCGTATGAAAACCTTTTTGCAGCAATTCATTTCAACTTGTTATACTCCTCTTATTTCAATATTTATTCTATTATCTGTAATTTCAACAGCCTTGCGTCAAATTTGTAGTCAATTTAAAAGTCTTTTTTGATAAGTTGCATTTTTATATCTATTTACCTTACTGGTTATGAGTTATCCAACTGAAAGCCAGTTTTTATTTCGGAACAAGGAAAGAAATTTACTGTCATTACTGCTAATACATTTTAGAATTAGTGGTAAAAAGTTTTGTTATTGTTTGAGATCATTTTGAAGATTTATTATGCCTCCAAAGCCTAAGGAGATACCCAAAAAAGCTACACCAACAGTTGTACGACAGCCAATCAGTACTTCTAGTCTCGTTGTAGTTCCTGAGGATGTTATAGAGGGTAGGTAATTTAATGATTGCTCGTTTTTTTTTCTATAATCTCTCAACTAAATCATAAATCTTATATCCAATAATAACACGAATGCGTACGGTCAACTACAACAAGCGATACTAAGATCATCTGATATAGTTGAAGTTTTCTTAGAAATCGATGGTTGTCTTCGATTAAAACTAAATTATTTTAATGAACTGTTTATATTTTTTTCTAATCACTGAGGCCTAGGATTAAGACTACAAAGATGTCTATGGATACCTTCTCTGCGAAATACTTAAAAAAAAGTGTTAACCATTCAGGGCGGGTATAGTACCCCCTTTTTAACTTCTTAACTAACTTTTATCTTTTTCCGAGTAGGTTTTGAAGAACGTTTAGAAACTGGCCTAGACTGGACTCTTGTCGCAAGCGGAGTAAACCGCCACAAGGCCCTTTGCCAAAGAGAAAACATACCAACAGTCACATTTACTGAAGCTTTAGAAAAAAAGATAAGCAGGAGCCTAATGAACGACTTCCTCAACGAGGAGTCTGGGCTGACTCTTGATCAGAACTGGGAGTTTTTGCCAGCAAAAATTTGGGAGAATGAAAAATTCGCAAACGAAGAAGGGAAAATATGTTTCAACAATTATAACTGTATCACAGATGACTTAGTAAAGTTGATTAAAAGAACAGTGAAGGCAGGTGATCGGAAAATGTTAAGAGAGGATTTGAAGCTGGTGAACGTGTTGCGAGTAAATGATTCGGAGGTAAATAACACTTCCAATTTGTTACTATAAATTGGAAGAGACACGCCTTTTTCCCATGAGGGTAGGCAGAAACCACAGAACGCCACCTGCTACGATCCTTACATACTCCTTTCGCCTCATCCACGTCCTATATCTTTACAGTTTTCCTATTTTTCAACATTTAATAGTACTTTATAGTTTCCTCGTTAGTTTTGCCAACTCTACAGCACCCGTGCAGCCATACCTACCTACAAATTAAATAGTGCCCTCGACTTCATCCGCGTCAAATTGTTAAAATATATTACGGGAACTGTTATTACATTCTAATTGTGTTTAGCCGTTCTGGCATGATTGAGTAACAAACATCTATCCATCGAAACATTCGCATTTATAATAGTAGTAAGTTTCGTTCAAGAGATATTGGCCGTGATCGACCAAGTTGAGCCCATTTTCGGGGGACACTGTTATCGTAATCGTACAATTTTGTTTTATATTTCAGATGACAGAATTAGATGAAGGATTAGCCGAATTTAAGAAGTTGGTATCTCTTAATTTATGCGGAAATTTCTTAAGTAATCTAAATACAGATTTTATTCCACCAACTGTCAGGACTCTTGAGCTTCAAACAAATTGTTTCAGCGATATATCAGGGTTTGCTGAAGCTTTGCCCATTGAACTTCTGTACTTGGGTTTGGCGAAGAATTTTTTAACCTCCGGTATTATAAGTTTATTTATTTGTTGAATGTTTAGTATGGCATTATCAGACTGCGACGTCACTTATTTGGCAACTCAACTATTGATTTCAAAGCCACAAAAAATATATATTTTCAGTAAATTGAAAATTAATTGGGTTATCAGGACTAAAATAAAATGTATCTTTAAGAATTTATGTCTTACAATTATTGGTTAATGATGTCAACTAACCAATTAATGGTTTTAATATTCGGATTTCCAGATAATATCGAAGGATTAGGATTGCTCCCTTTCAATTTGACGGTATTAGATTTGTCAGATAACGACATCTACCATTTGGATCCAGTACTCGAAGCGCTGACACGGTTACCAAACCTTAATGCACTGCAGCTTGTGGGAAACCCATGTTCGGTATGCTACGCGGTTGAAATAGTACCTTATGATGCCAATAGATGGCGCTGTTTTAAAAAATATATTTTTTCCAGGTCTGCGCTGGATATGCACGTGCTACTTTAACAAAATTAAATCGTTTAAGATGGCTCGATAGCCGCGAAATTCTCGAAACTGACAGGCCATTACCAGTACTACCACCTGCAGCCGCACCAGAAATACATCCAGATGATTTACGGTCGGCAAACTTTATTTTCACTGTATTTCGAATTATGTCCATTCCTCAACCACCAAAGGCTGAAAAGGTAACTCGGTTCCTTCAGAAGGATCGTTTTATTATAATTATGGAAACTGCTTGCCTTTGACTGCCGAGAGAGAATGATTGTCATGACGTACAAGATAGGCTTAATAAGCTGCCTATTATGTGAAATAAAAACCATTTTAGCAGCTTTTAAATTCTTGTAATGAATTAATAGGTACCTGAGTGTAACGTTCTTATGAATGACATTTCAGACAAAAGCTCAATTTAAAGAAAAGCATTGCCATATAAAGTACCTGCCAATGTGTTTGACGTGTGAAAGCTTAAGACGAATGAGCATTTACTTACCTATTTACAGTGGCAGATCCAGGACTGTCTTTTGGGTGGGATGGACACCGTTTTAATTTTTTTGGGACACAACATTTAAAAAGAATATTATCAAGTTCACTTTAAGATTTATCACGGAACAACTTAAATGCTTGCCCCCCCCCTCCCTGAATCCACCACTGTTTACCTATAACATTCCAATTAATTTTGTATTCACTCTTCATTGAAATATCGGATCTGCAGTTCGCGTGTTTTTGCTCGGTGAAATGGTACAGAAATTCGCTCGTTGGTAAAATGAAGTTGTAACGAAGCGTCAAGGGTCGTGCTCAATGTTCGTTTCGTGAAAGGGTGAAACATTATAGCACCTCATTTTTCTGTTAAAAGTAAATGCTTAAAAGTCTATAGCCAATTAAATTAGACACATGATTGTATTCATGATAACAAACAACTATGAAAAAATGATTCTGTTATATTTGCCACGCGCATTTCCATAATCACCCCAAAAGGCGTGAGCACAATCACGTATCGTACGGTTAAAAGTTAAAAAAAAAACATGGTAAAATTCGAGTAGTTTTTATAAAAATTACAGATTTACCGATTGTGTGTGTGTTTTTTTTTGGCTTTGCAAATTAAAATAAACAGCTTCTTTGGAAAAATTGTTTGTCATGATAAGTACCATCATGTGTATAAGTATCGGTCATTTGTTTCACCCTATACAATTGCCGTTCCACCAGGGAGTAACCACAACTTTCCACGTCGAGCTGGAGATACCAAAGCTAGACGTTGTTAGGAGGAAATTCTTGATGTTTCGAAGAAATGAGTCCCTCGTAGAAATGCTCCCGCCACCAGAAGACGAGGAGTGGTATCCAAACATGTCTGACCACACGTTAAATAAATTAACTCCAAGTAAAATACCTTTGTAACTCCAGTCCGGTCAAAATAGATACCTATTCAAGGGTACAAAAAATCGCAACAATCCGAAAATTTATATGAATGTTGAGAACACCATCATGAACATTATGTGAAAAATCGCTGCGAATTATTAAAATTATTGCGAATTACTGTAAGCCTTGGTAAGATTACAGTAATTCGCAACAATGTTGGCCTTTTATTTCTATTTTTTGAGCTAATTTGACCGGACTACTCGTTAACATTACAATTATTTGAAAAATAACTTTAGAAATTTTCATTATTTTCCATATATTATGTAGTTCATTTTATATAGCAATTATTAGAAAATTGCAGAAAGTTATTGTTTATTTAGACAAACGGGCAGGCGTCAGAGGTAACTCAAAATGAGTATGGTCTGTGTCAATAAACATTTCTTCTTTATTTCTTTTCATCTTTTCTTAGTATGACACTAAACGACTACTATTTAATTCCTGTATACATTATGCTACCCCCGGTTGTCGCAGGACTATTGCAGGATATGGAAACTAAGAATGGGACTATTTATTTATTTATTTATTTAAACTTTATGCAACAAATGTACAAAGGCGGACTTAATGCCTCAGGCATTCTCTAACAGTCAACCAGAGGTGGTGAAGAGATAACATGGTAGGTGCAAGCAATTTTTATGAGAGTAAAACAACAAAATCAGAGATTTAAAAAAATAAAAATAAAAAAATTCTCAAATATTTAACATAATAAAATAAAGTGTACACAAGTACAAAATAATTAAATTCTACATACTTACTATAAAATGCTATATAATATACATAAACATATATAAAAATATAATATATACATATATAAATACATATCTTACCAAGAATAGAAAGGAGGATTATAATAAAACTCTTTCTATTTGCTCCGAAAAATAAATCCGCAACTTCCGCTTGAATGCATACAAACTGGTGGCTGTCCTGATATCAAGAGGGAGCGCATTCCACAGAAGAATAGCCTGAATATGAAAGGAAGAATGAACAAAGTCAGAAGTATGAGAAGGGCAGCTGAGTAGAAGATTATTAGAAGATCGAAGACTCTTAGTGTGAGTAGAACAAAGATATTGAAAATTTGAAATAAGATAAGAAGGAGGAGTAAGTGAAGTGAGAAGAGAGAAAAGCGTGGTTAACGCACGCAAACTTCTTCTCTGACGAATGGGTAACCACTTAAGCTCCGCCCTAAAACAGGACACGTGGTCATATTTCCGCAAATTGAAAATATAGCGAATGCAATTGTTCAGCATCCTGTCAAGCTTATCCAACCAGACCGTATTCAAGTCAAAGTAGCACACATCACCATAGTCAATTATAGGGAAGATTAAAGTCTGCACTAGCATCGTTTTCGTCTTGATAGGCAAAAAGTTCCTCAGACGATATAAGGAACGCAAAGTACCGCTGACTTTCTGACAAACACTGGAAACTTGACTTTGCCAGCTAAGCGTAGAATCAAGATACAAACCGAGATCCTTCACACTGGGGCTAATAGGGATGACAGAACCATGAAAAATAATAGGAGGAAGAGGTAAATCCGCCACTCTGCCCATCATGCGTGAACTTCCAATAACAATGGCCTGACATTTAGTGGGGTTAACAGAAACCCCAAATCTGACAGACCAACTGTAAACAGCATCCAAATCCCGGTTTACATCCTGAATAGCTACTGACAAGTTATCAACCTTGGAAGCAGTATACAGCTGAAGATCATCAGCATACAAATGATACGCACACTGAAGACAGAGAGTGATAAAATTAATAAAAATAGAAAACAATAAAGGAGAAAGAATGCGGCCTTGAGGAACACCAGCACCAAGGTCACGCCAACTCGAAGAACTCACATCAACGCGAACCGACTGCTGACGACCCCGAAGATAAGAAGAGAACCAATCCAGCGCCTTTGATGAAACTTTAAGATTCGAAAGCATGGGAAGGAGAATATCATGACTGACAGCGTTAAAGGCATTGGAGAAATCGATCAATACAAGAACAGTCACCTTGGTATTCTCCATCGATTCTCTAACGTCACCAGTCACTTTGAGGAGGGCGGATGTCGTACTGTGTCCAGGCCTGAATCCAGACTGAAAGGAACTCACGAGGTTATTACGGTGAACAAACCCCGAAAACTGCTTATGGACACAGGCCTCAAGCACTTTTGACAGAAAAGGGAGAACGGAAATGGGCCGGAAATGGATTGGTAGGCAGGGATTCGAAATTTTAGGAAGGGGACGGACATAAGCTTTACGCCACAAGGATGGGAAAACCCCAGAATAAAGAGAAAAGTTAATAATATGGGTAATAGGAGGAAGTAGGAAATCGAGGATAGAAGTGACCATAAAACGACTAATGTCATCGCACCCCACGGCCTTGGATTTGATGGAGAGGATAATCCTTTTAATTTCATCATCAGTGACTGGAGAAAACTTAAAGGGATCAACAATAGGTGTTGCCAAGCCTGCAATATAACCAACCGTTTGAGATATCAAATGCTGATCCAAATAAGAGTTAGTAGTAAAGTGACGGTTGATATCATCCAAGGCAATTGTTTTAGGGAAATCTATATGACTATGAAAGGACAGTGACCCCTCAATGTCGACGGGCCTGTTGGTCTAGTGGTTAGCGGCCCTGACTGCTAAGCCGGAGGTCGTAGGTTCGATTCCCACCCAGGACAAACTTTATGTGATGAGCATGATTGTTAGTTCTGTGTCTGGGTGTGATTTATCTATAATATGTATGTATTTATAAATTATACAAGTATGTATTTCAGTTGTCTGGTTACCATAACACAAGCTCTGCTTAGCTTGGGATCAGATAGCCGTGTGTGAGTTGTCCCAAGATATTTATTTATTTATTTTTTAATTTTTTTCAGTTATTAAAGTGGGAAATAGGATAAATTTTCAACCAACACAAGATTGTAATCGAAATAAACAATAATTTTAGGTCTCGCAGAAGCAACATCGCATGCGTCAGATATCTACACTTATTTGGTACCGAAGAATCCCCTAGAGGTTCACCATTACACCACATTTGAGACCAACAGGGTGCAGTGGAACAAAATGATGAACTTCCAAGAGCCAGCCTTGAAGATCTTCTGTCCGGATCTGACTGCCTTAAGGGATACTTTCCGGACAGTTATCACCCTTAGACTGATATGTACACAAGTAAGTGTGTAAGTGTGTATTAAGTAATCAGTTATCTTTAACCGATTGAACTGAAATTGGGCATACCCGCATGCACGCTTATTTTGAATGACAATGCATGCTTAGCTATGTGACGTCATACATGCATTGCAAGTTAAATAAAAGATTGTAAAAAAGATTAACTTGAAACCTCAGCAATTAAAGAAATAAGCAGTTGTTAGACACTTTAGCGTTCTCCCTTTTCATACAGATCCATGCACCCCAAAAAGCGGCCAAACAGAAAAGTACGGCAGCGATGCCACAGCCGGGGGAGATGAGACTTGTCATTGCAACGATCAGATGCGCCCTGAAGTCCCCCGATTGGAGTCAACCTAGTCAACACTTCCACTGGGATGATACGCTCGGCACTAATAACGCAATTCATTGGGGCGATGGAGACCTCGCTGTAAGTTCGTACTTACAAGATTTTTTTTTCCGTTCACGTAGATGTTCCCTGCCCTGGGGGGGAGGGGTTCCCTTCACAAACTTATACAGGGGATCCCAGGAGACTTGGGCGCCTTCCGGGATCCCCGACTAGTATATCACAGGTCAGGGGGGGATCCCCGCCACTACTACGCGCCGCCGCCTCGAGTACCAAGAAGATACTATCTTTTTTTCCCTTCGGTGAGGAGAATTGTCATAGGTGTTCCGCACCCTAAGTGGGGTGGAGAGGTTTGTCAGACTCACTGGCTAAAACGCACCCTGGTGTCCCCTTCCCATGCATACGCCGGGAATTCCAGGAGCGTACGCGTTTTCCGCGATTCCTGACTGGCGCCGGACCGCCTCTGCAGGCTTCCTCAGATCAGGGGAGTGTGAGCTGTTTGACTCTTCCCTTATGTGAGGTGCACTTGAAACACTATTCGCCGTCGCGTCAGGTACCAACAAGGTACCTTACTGACTGAATATTATTAAAGAACCTGTGTTTACTCCTTCTGTCTCTCTCTAAAGAGCGCAGACTTATTTTCGCATCATTTAGTATCAAATGATTTATGGTCTTTAATAAATTTCTTACAAGATCACGAACTCTATTCTAAAAACCCATAAATATAGGTATCGTAAATGCTTATATCAATTTTAAAGCACTCATCAAAATGAAATATGGTTGGTACTAGGCCAATGTTTAAAACATAAAGATGATGATTTTATAAAAAGCTTTTAGCTAGAAAACCAAATGCAATACTTTTGTTCTCATGTGTGTTTTTGTCATCTGGCTTTCATTCATTATAAACAAATATAATACTTAATAAGGAAAAAAGTAAATATGAATTTAAAAAACCTAAGAAATAAAAGCCGTTGCTTTTTCGGACCATTCCAAGTTTCAAGGTGTATATTGAATGAAAATTTTGTAATTTTCTTTTCTTTTCTTTTTATTACGATTGCAATTTCTAAAACCTTTTTTTAATAAGTAAATGTAGTTATGTAAGTATGTAGTAAGTGTAGTTACCATTGACGAATTTCTTGCTGCCTGTTTTGTGACAAATACTTGTAATTTATAATGAAATATTTATATTTAACGACCTTTGAATATTTAGAATTACTATAAAATATCCGTAGTTATATAACCAAAAATGGAACTAATAAATACTTTAACTTTGAAGTTGTTATGTTTGTATAATATAGAAATTAAAAACTTATTTTCTCAGGTACTTCTGTACAGTCAGGTGGAAAAAACAGCCAAACAAACAAACAAAGCAAGCCCCAAAGGGAAAACGGAGGGCACAGAACAGCCCAGTTCGCGACAAATTATACCGGATAACTTAACTTGCCACTTTGGTTTCGGAATTGATACTTTGTCAACCAGCAAATGAAATTATGAATATTATGTAAATTTTAGCTTTAGAATTAATTAAATAAATCTGTTTAATTTTCTTAATTCAAGTTATATTTTGTATCACCTATTTTTGCATGCATGTTTTCTCAATAAGTAAGTAAATATATTCTTAGAATCATACCAATTTATATTTTATTTGTTTTTATTGTCAATCATGTAGATAACTAGATACACTTCATAATATAGCCTAACTACTGGGCTCAATATGGTTAGTTCAAAACCCTTATTCCAATACTGCACTATTTATAGAATCCATTATCCTATTGTCAACAGCTTAAATTGCATAAACGTTTATTGAGACCCCAACAAATCAGATGGCTTGGCCAGTCACGAATCAAATCCTTGTTTTTAAGGACCCATGTTAATCGGATTAAAGTGTTTTATAGCAAGTATTCATATCCTCAATTTGTGGAGACGAGTCGGGAGTCCCAGTACGGGATCAGTTGGAGGGTCTAACGGTCGATAGTTTGTGTTAATGGCTGGAACTCCACACGAGCGCTGGGGCAGCCAGACGGAATATTTGCTGTCATGTCTCGGGTACGCGGTTGGCATCGGAAATCTTTGGAGATTTCCATACTTGTGTTACCGGAATGGAGGAGGTGAGTGACAGTTATCCTTTATCACTTTTAAATGAAATTCTTATTGGTTTTGTGATTACTGTCTTAAACACAGTTAAGCTCGAAACTGGACCTTTTAAATCAAACTCAGAGGATTGTCAGTCTCTCATATGAAAGCTGTGAATATGCAAACAAAGGCCTTCTTTTATATTCAAAATTAAGTTACTTAATGTCAAAAAAAATCACAACAGACAAAACTTTGCCTATTTTCGTTGGGTGAAATTATGAATACTTACGATGATTATTTTTATTTCAGGGGCGTTCCTCATTCCGTACTTCCTCACTTTAGTCATATGCGGGATACCACTAGTCTATTTAGAGACCACGTTAGGACAGTTCGCTAGTGCCGGATGCATTTCAGTTTTCAACATAAACCCGTTATTTAAAGGTAATATTTCCTATGGCATTGACTTTGATTATGTTTCCAATGTCTATGTTTAGTTCTTCCTCGACAGGAGCGGGTTATGCGGCCATAATAGCAAACGTAATAGGTGTAACGTACTTCTCATCTATCATGTCGTATCCAGTGCTGTACATCTATCACTCAATGAGTTCACCCTTGCCTTGGCAGAGTTGTGGCAATTCCTGGAATACGGACAAGTGTACCGAGGTTGGGTAATCTTAGTGTATGTATTAATTTCTGTATATGACTATCTGTATCTTGACATTGGGGAATTATTTCAGATAACCGCAAACTCTAGTTTCTTTAACTCCAACGGGTCTATTACTACACCAGAGGATGAGTTTTTTCAGTAAGTGTTTTAAATGTATCATGAAACTATTTCTTTATTTGGTGTAACTTGGTTCATTTTATTTTCCTCATGTTTCCAGCATTCGTCTTTTACGAATGTCTCCCAGTATTAGTCAGATCGGAAGCATTGTGTGGCCTGTGTTCTGGTGTAACGTCATCTGTTGGATCATCGTGTACCTCTGCATCTGTAACGGTGTCAAGAGCGTCGGAAAGGTGAGCTTTCGAATATTTCCCGATTGATCTTTCTTGGCACGCTGCCGTTATGTCAATCACAAAATAAATATATTACATTTTCTTCGATCCTTTGTTTCTGAGAATTGTCGTGTATTTTTGTTCCCAGATTGTGTACTTCACGGTGATGTTTCCTTACGTGGTGCTCTGCGTGTTATTTGTTCGCGGAGTCACGTTGCCCGGCGCATGGAAAGGCATACTGTTCTATATTCTACCGGATTGGGGGCAGTTAAAGAAGCCGAAAGTAAGTATCTATAAGTAGCAATGAGGCCAAGTTTATACATCTCTCACCTACATTACTTTAGAGATTTTATTTTTAGTACACTACATTTATCAAATGTTGTTTCACAGGTATGGGCAGACGCAGCTACGCAGATCTTTTACTCGTTAGGCCCTGGATGGGGCGGTTTAATCAGTATGGCTAGTTTCAATAAGTTCCATTACAAGAATCTGAGGTTTGTTCCTCTGTCTTAAGTTACATATTATAATGCAACGTAAATCACGTTAATATACGAATACTTAAATGTTCCAGGTCGTCAGTAATAATTCCTCTTGTGAACAGTGGAACTAGTATATGGGCGGGTTTCGTTGTGTTCTCAGTACTGGGCTTTGCAGCGGACCGGGCGGGTGTGCCTGTGGGTGAAGTGGCCACTGCAGGGCCTGGCCTTGCCTTCGTTACTTACCCTGCAGCAGTTACTATGATGCCAGCACCTAATTTTTGGGCCATTGTATTCTTTATTATGTTGTTTTTCCTGGGAATCGATTCCATGGTATCTATATTATAAATATATTCATTCAATTTTTGATTTTTCAAACTTTATATTATTACTAAATATTCATCTGCTTTTGCTTTGATTATGGAAATATGTTGAAAGAATAAACAAGAAAAAAAATGATTCATGTTATTTAAAAAAAATCTGAAGATAGGTATATTATAATAATAAAATTACCTGCTTCTCAATAAAAAAAGGTGATATTTACGTGTTTATAATCCTTCACAATTTCCAGTTTGTCACAATAGAAGCAATAATAGCAGGTCTAGTTGACGAGTTCCCAGCGTTCCGTCCACGCAAAAGACTCATCACTTTCCTGACGTGCTTGGTACTTTTCGCCATTTCAATCATTTGCAACACAGAGGTTTGTATCCAAATGTCTTTATATCACACTGAAAAATACATAGAAATTGTTTAACAGAGATTGTTTTGATAGGTAACTGTTGGTTCATTTCACAAGTTGGATATTGAATGTCGTGTTCGCGTGACTGCGACTCTTGAAACTCCCACATGCATGATTGTGAACCCGTTTAGTAGGTACCTGTGATAACAGCGGATTGTTAGTGAAATGGTTTAATTAATTGGAGTAGTGTTTTACGATTGGGTTTCACGATACGTCGGTTTTAATTATCCTACAAGGCTATAATGGTGAGAATGAATCATTTTGTTTGTAAACTTATGTCAAACTATAAAAGCTTTATTTTATGGGCGAATCAAAGTTTTCTTTCTATCATACTTCTAGCGCCGAAATTAGTTATGGGTCATATTTCTAATAATTGTATTTTTACTGCTGTTTTAATGTCTAACCGAATTATTTTTATATTTGTCTTGAGTTTGATTCCGAAGTCGGGCAAAGTGTTATTGAGTTTTTCCCTCAGGAATTTCTCAGTAGTAGCCTTGGCGTCTGGATTTTTGCCCGGTGGATGGCAATAGGCTCGCCCCCTATTACATTGTAACTTAAGCATAACCGGCGAAATGCGGGTGTACTAATGGGTACACCTCTGCCTACTCCTTCAGGGATCACAGGCGCAATGTTATAATGTTGAAATTATAAAAAAAAATAGTAGGTAATAAGTAAATGCTTCTTCGTTTTAAAAAAGAAACTTTGGCCCCACACTATCAATTTCTCCTGTATCGTGGGAAGAAGTATTTGCAATTTTGTAGTCCATATCAATATTTCGAGTCATAAGTCATAGGTAATAATCGAGCCCAGGATTCCAAGGCCAGCAGTTGTACGTACGACGACGAGACCAAACGAGGCATAATAATAATGTAAACTATTCAAGCATATTGTTCCTCTAACTAAGACTGTAAAGGCACGTTGCTCACGAGCTGCACCCAGTCCCACATTTCCCTCCCCTTCCCCTTTCTGATCAATTTCTGTCGTCGACAGGGAGGACTACACGTGATCGGTTTGCTGGACGCGCACGTGGCCATAGCCTGTATTCCGCTCGTGTGCGCCCTGGAGATTATAGCCGCAGTCTACACTTACGGACCCCGCAGGCTATCAGCTGACATCCTCTTCATGACTGGAGAACCTGTGGGAAAAATATGGCTGATCTTGTGGAGATACATCGTGCCTGCCATACTAGTGGTATGTTTTTTTTTTGTTTTTTGTTTGTTTAAACGCGCAACTCTGGAATTGGCAGTCGGGATGGAAAAATCTTTTTGTATATGATAGGTAGATTGATAAGGAATAGTATGGGGTATATAATATAATGCTACGACTAACGGGAACTGAGTAGTAACTAAAGCTGTAACTTAACATGGCTAAAAAAATCCACATGTACACGTGGAGCAGCATCTCTAGACTTATTAGTCAGATTGAAAAAAATATTTTGTCTATAATAGCCAGATTTATGAGGAATAGTCTAGGCTTTATGACATCACGCTGCAGCCCACGGGAGCGGAGTAATAACTAAAGACGTAACTTAACGCGGGTGATAAAACCCAGAAGCTGTTATGGACAGCATCATTTTCGAATAGACTGAGTCATTCAATAAAATTGTTTTAGCAATGTATGATTGCGAAGGAAGTGATCTTATAATCAACGATATCTATTCAGTCATTGAGATAATTTTGCAATTATTTTAGTCACCCAGGAGACGAAATGCCCTTCTATTACGACTTTATTGTCATAGTTTTAGGGTCCATAAACAGTTGCCAAGGTAACCAGTTAAAACATTAGGTAGGTACCAGAATCAGCTTGATAAAATAATGGTTGTAGGGAGACCCAATTTGTCATAGGAAATGAGTAGTTGCAAACTATAATATGCCTTGTTCATAATTTAGTATCTTCATATAATATGTACCTATAAAATTTCTGGATCTACAAGCTTCTCCCCGCGACTTCGTCTGCATGTAAGCCGAAGAAAAATGGTATAAGTAATAAAACATATCCAATAATGTACTCGTTAATAATGTAGATTTTCTAAAGAATATTTTTTTGTAATCAGATCAGTATTCCCAGATATTACCTCTTACAAACAAAAAACCCCATACATTATCTTACTACTATTATAAATGTAAAATTTCGAATGGATGTTTGTTACTCAATAACGCCAGAATGGCTCAACGGACCTAGATGAAATCTGGCATAGAAATTGATTAAAGTTTTATCTTTATCCCGGAAAAAGTACGAATCTCGTGAGATAATATATCAAGTTTGAGGCGGACGAAATCACAGGCAGAAGCTAGTATTTTATATTAGTTTAAGATGCGTGAGTGGGCACAATTGTCAGTCTACACACAAAGGATATAAAATCTTTATAAGACCATTTTTTTTTTGATAGATCACAAATCAAGCTGCAGAAATTCAGAAATGTTTTTATAGTTCATTGTACTATGAAACTTTTTGACATGCTAGCTAGACGACACACGAAGTTTTTAGTTTATTTCTGACAGTAAAAGAAAATCCTTGAGACATTTTCAAGAAGTTGTAACACATAAAATAGTCGCGTACCACGTAGGTGGATCCACGGGGCGAAGTAAGTAGTGTAACAAAAAAAATAAAATTGAAGTGTCTGTTTGTAATTTGTTCTATTTTTACAAAATAATTATGAACAAAATAAATATTTTTTTCTGTCTGTTTGTTTATTCTGGCTAAACTCCGAAACGACTGTACCGATTTTCACGGAACTTTCACTGGTACATAGCTGATATTTAATTTTAGATTTTTGAAAAAAGAATTACGAGTACCGCGTATAAATTAAATCCCCATAGTAACCGACATTCACACGAACGAAGTGACGATGCATATGTTAGTCTATAATAAAACAGTAAAATGAATAGCAAACCTTGTTTATGGTACTCCAGTAACTGCACAGTGTCTCCATTTATTAGTCTCTGCTTTTTCCATACAAACAACCGTACTAGTTGATGAACTACAAGATTAGGATGGAAAATGAGTCGACTCATTGATATTTTATGATCTGGTTATTTTCTGCATAAAAGGTACTGTGGAATGGACAGAACCACTTGTTCCAATACCACGTGAATGGTGGATGGCATTTTCCGTCTTAGTTATCGTTTAATTTAAGTACTTATCGAATCGACTGTCTATTGTTTCTTGCTAGCGGTCACTCCCTGCTGAGGCCAGCGAGTTACCTATTTTATAGTAGGTAGACTTTCCTACGTACGCGACATTTGCGCGCAACTCTATTTCTAAAATAAAAGTGGCTGAGAGGCTTTAGTTACTCCGTATAACAACAGCTATCTGCCAGCAAAAGTTCCATCAATATGGGCCGACCTGTTCCGGAGATTAACTGGCAAACAGATAAACAAACTAAAAAACAATAATTTAAATAAATGGTTTTTCTTGTGTTAGTACTGTGTAAACATTTATATTTATTTTATAAAAAAAAACTGTTATTTTGACATAACAAACAGCCAGTTCAATTTTATTTTTTTGTATAGATTGATAAGTTTGGGAGCAACTATTACAAGTATGTGAGATGCCATACTATACATTGAACATCATACGTTGCGCTATTGCGCGTTGTGACTTGCAATTCTTTTAACAATATTAATGTGTTTGTTTTTTATTTATGCAACTAATATCGATACCATACATCCATCTATTTGTCATTAAATCTGTTGAGAAAATAGAATAAGCAGAAATGGTTAAAATCTCTTTTTTGTCTTTTTTTCATGTACAATTTTTTTTTGACCTGCCATGTTATCTCTTCACCCCCTTTTGGTTCACTGGTAGAGAATGCCTAAGGCATTAAGTCCGCCTTTGTACCTTTTTGTTGCATAAAGTTTAAATAAATAAATAAGCATCTTCAAGGAACTTGATAGGTACGCTGTTGGGCTGTTGTGAATAAAACCTATTTTAATTCTGTTACAGGTTATCACAGTGTACTGCCTCAGAGAGGCGTCAGGACTGGCCGGCTGGTTTGTCGCTCTCATATCAGTAGTCTGCATACCAATACACGCTCTCCGACTGCTTATAAGTTCAAAAGGATCATTCATACAGGTATGTTTAGTTTACTGCCTCGTTGGACTAGTGTTTGCATGTTGCAACTGCTGAGCTTGAGGTTTCGGGTTCGATTCCACGGTTGGGTAAAATATGACTGGGTTTTTTCATCAGGAATTTCTCAGTAGCAGCCTCGGAGTCTGGATTTATGCCTGGTCGATGGCAATAGACTCGCCCCCTATTACATTGGACTTAAACATAACTGGCGAAATGTGGGTTACTAATGGGTACAGCTCTGCCTAAGCCATCGGGGAATACAGGCGGAATGTTGTGTTATGTTTAGTTCACATTTTTTTTATCTGTACAAACATGCCAGTAATAAACTTAGGTGGAAAAATAAACGTATTCGAAATAAGACTTTGCTACGATTAAATCGAAGTCGCTGATTATGCAGGTGAAAAATATTTACTTGTACTAATTAGTCATTTTCAGTTCTATGGATTTTCCTGTGACTCACAATATGTGTTTATTTGTACCGAAATTCTTGATATTGATAATGAACATTGATGAAAGCTTTAAAAAAGCTCGATGATGTCATCGAGTTTAAAAAAATATTCGGCTTTGTTTATCATGTCTCATCTCTCTCAGTCACTCATGAATTACACTCGTATTGCTTAGTGACCGATACTTCAACATAGGATTATACTCATGACAACAATCAACTTACCTACCCAAAGAAATGATTTTTTTCTATGCAAAGCGCATGACCCCAATCACCCCAAGGCCGCGGGACGTCTTAACAGGATACCGTGTCCCCGGAACGCAAAGGGCAACAGAAGGAACAGGGTCGTTTTTTAGTCAGTAAAAGTCTGACAGTCCCTTCCGCCCCACCCAAGGCAGATGATGGTTTTTACCACCACAAAAAAAGAAAAAAAAGGCATGCGCACGCGCGCGTTCCGCACGGTTAATTAAATATTAATATATATTTTTTTTATTTGTAGCGCGTTCGTGACAACTGTCGTCCAAGCAATGATTGGGGTCCTGCGGATCCAGAAATGCGTCACCTATGGAAAGCTGCAGTTAACAAACAAAAAAATAAAGACATCAAACTAAACAACCTTGAAAAATCCTAACATTCAATAAACTATGTATCTTTATTAGAATTGTTTTATTTATCTTCTTATTATTAAAGCTGATTATCGGAGAGACAATAGGCTAGATGTCACATGTGCGTGTGGTGTGACGGCCACTTTGTTAAAACTCTTTGAAAATGTGCTTAGGAGTTAGTGTACATTCCCACCATCGATCAATTAACGTACTTTTTATGACTTGTCAAAACGCGTTTCCCCCATCGATTTAGCATGGCAAAAGACGGCAGTGACGTCACTTTTGTGCCGACTCAAAAAAATTGCATTTATAAATGCAAAATAAAAGTGTTTCTATAAAGAATTTATGCCTCAGAATTATTGGTGGTGTAATTATTGGTTAACGGTGTCAACTACCGAATTCGATTAACGTAAAGAAACGATCGCAATCTAATATCTCAATCTGTCAAAATTAGGTACTTTTAATTTACTTACGGATTCTTGATATTGACTATCGTTGAGATGAGATTGCGATAGATTTTGAACGTTTTAATTTAGTTCAATTGGCTGGTGATGGCAAGAAACTTTCATACTTGGGGTTGGATTACAAACGGATCGTGATTTCCTGACCCAAAAACAAACAACTAGAACCTGTTTGGTAATATGGCTTAAAGTAAAAAAAAAATAAGACCACAGATTATTAAACTATAAAACTGTCATTTTTGTCATGGCCTTCTAAATTTTTAGACCTAATTTTTATGGCAAAATTATTGTAAGAATAACTCATGTTGGTATTTAGATAAAATTATTTCGTGTATTTTTATGACTCAACGGCATAAATTCTCAAGTGAACATATTTAGAACTTTTTTGAAATTTTTACAAAATTGTTACAATGTCTGAAAAGGCAGGCGCAGCTCCGGCGGCAGCTCCGGCTGCAGCCGGTAACGATGAAACAGATGATGATAAAGACAAGAGAGTCAAACTTAATGTAAGTAGTTTATTTCAATAAAACGAAGTCTAAACATCTAAGGTGCGCTATATGCCACGGAGACGCAATGGCTTGTCTGCGCGAAAGGGTGCTTCTTGGGACTCACTAACAAATCTTCGTAGAGCAGATGTAAATTGTGTTGCAAGGGCAGCAGCATCCACCGCAGCAGCTACCTCATCCTTTTTTCCTTTGGAATGCATAGAATATTTAGTCTTAAAGGAGCCTAGAATAAGTACCTAAAGAGACACTGAAGACGTGGTTTTTTATGGAGTCTTCTTGGGCATTTTTATTGCTGTGTGTATCAATCAAGCAAGCGATTTGATTGTACTTTGCTTTTAACCGTCCAAACTTTCAAAAAATAAACTGCCCTTTCCTAGTACCATTAACCAAACTCACATAGCCCGCCACCGCCTCGGGTTCCTTGTAAAAAATATGAACTCCCGACTAAAAAAGAAAATTATTCAAAGTAAAAACACCAGCTTTAATTAAATCTAATATGCTCTCATGCTGTACCTAAAAGTTTCATTAAAATCGGCTCACAGTTGCATAACACGTCTATTGACTCTATTGTCTACTATATGATTCCAGGTCGAAGGTGAAGAGGTTGAAGGTGAAATGGGTCGAAAGCACATGAAAAGATTCCAGCTACCAAATCTACCGCGATGGTGGCAAGCTTCTATCATACAATACGCGTGAGTATAGCTGATTTAGATTTACTATACTTACTATCTTACGATGGTAGAACACCGGACAGCATTTCTCTATTTCCTTGGAAGATGGGTAGGGGTTACGTGCGTCGGTACTCTTACGCCATCCCATCTTCCTAGTTCGGCGTGCTGTGCTGGGCCTGACGCTGCTGCTGCAGAATACCTTAAACGGCAAAAGTATATTCTCTTTTTTTTGGTAACTATATTTCCGAGCCGTTTGTGGTGAGAACCTTCGGCTCGTGGGATCCATATGTCCATAACCCTTTTAAAGAATTGTCGAAATGGTTGGTTGACTCTTCCCGTGACCCAAGGGCTGGCTTTTACTTTGGCTAGAGGCTGAGCATTGCCATCCAACGTGGCAATGCCGCCAGTCTTGTGGGCACAGTTTCGGTTGACGGCGCTGCGGAGGAATTTTTTGATGCCATTTAGTTTTTGTTTGTTTTTTATTATTGGTGGTTTAATTTATTACGTCCGTAAATATTGTACATAACATCACGCCTACAATCCTCGGTAAGTAAGGCAGAGGAGTACCCATAACCATCAGCACACCCACATTTCGCCGGTTATGTTTAAGTCCAATGTAATAGGGGGCGAACCTATAGCCATATTGCAATAAACATAAATATCTAAATAAATAAAATAAATAAATCTTTCACATACAAGCTATACCAACTCGTAAGTAAAATCTATCAATGTCGAAAAGCTTTTCCGTATGTGAAGAGTGAAGCATATTTATTATATGTAAACAGACGCTGGACGTGATCTGGTTTTCTTTTTATTTGACGTCCATCGCGAACGCGACCTCTCAGGTCACTTAACCTCTTTTCTATGCATTACCTAATGAAAACTAAATCGTTTCTAAATGCTTCACTAAATATTACGTCATTAGTGAAGATATTACTTATAATGCGATGAACGAGTTTTGTGTTAATTACTGTGTTAAATATAATGATTTGAATCTAATGTTTCGATTTAATGAAACTAAGTTTTCCTCATTTTGGCGCATTAGGTAGGTTCTTTCAAAGTAGGTATTTATTAGTGCGATTTTTATTGATATAATGAGTCTTACAGATATTTTATTGCATTTCATAAATCTACCCCTTACACACAGCATACACTATCAATTGAATATCTATATGGATTATTTGTTTTGTTTGTTTGGATGTTAGATTAATCAAGCTAATCTCTGGAACTACCATACAACTATAAAAAATCATTTTGTGTGTAATAGTCAGGTTCATGTGGAATAGTATAGGCTATATAGCATTACGTCACGACCTAAATGGACGGAGCAGTAATCAAAGACGCAACCATGCGTACAAAGTCGTAGTGAACAGCTAGTTAGAAATAAAATGAAATACTTATTATAATATAATTCTTATATATTAATAGCATTTAAGCATTTGTTAGTTTACACAACAATATTTAAAATGAACATGTAGTCTTTTTGTACTTAAAACGCACCATATTTTTTACAATCATTCTTAGCAACAGATAAGCAACCACGAGCAAAAATCATAAAAAAAAAATTAACACATGATGTGTATGTCTTTTATCAATAATTCAACAACCTAGTTCTTAAGACCTCCGAATTGCATGACGTCACACTTATCATTATGTTTTTATAACACAAGTGTAAATATAAAGTAAGACAGCACGTGCCAGAAGTTTACGTGACCTCCTACAGTTACAGTATCGTAACATCTTTATTTCAAATGTGCCGCAGCGAACGACTGAACCACATTACCTGCTACCCGTCACACGAGGATTGGTTTCATAAATCAACAGTTTCTTGAAATATACGAGGTATTAGAAGCACACACGATTTATTATTCATTTATTTATATTTAAACTGTATGCAACAAAAGTACAAAGGCGGAATTAATGCGCTAGGCATTCTCTAACAGTCAACCAAAGGTGGTGAAGAGATAACATGGTAGGTGCAAGCTATTTGTAGAAGAGTAAAAATATAATTAGAGATTTAAAAAAAAAGTACTAAAATATTTCACATAATAAAATAAAGTGTACACAAATACAAAATAATTAAATTCTACATACTTACTATAAAATGCTATAAAATATACATAAACATATATAAAACACGATTCTATATACTTGCATGTCTGAAAAACACATAATCTTTGATATAGTTAATCACTCATTAAGAACTCATTGATGTTGAATTTCCAGCATTTTTTTTTCAAAATTCGAATTGTAGATCCAGAGGCGAGGACTCCATAGTCCATACAACTCAATTCCTACTCGTTTCCATTCGGAAATTCGAAAACACAGCTACTTTTATAATCATCATATCAGCCGTAGGACGTCCACATAAGGCCTTATCTACTGATTTCTAATAGGACCGGCGAGAAGTTGCCACTTTTACGCCAGTAAAAAAAAAATTAGTCAGTAGTATCTACCGTCTACTATGGCCAAATAAAAATAACATAAAACTACAGTGGTGCTGATTCCCTTGTTCACAAACTAGAGTAAATTTAGAGAATTGACATCTCTTACTAACATACAGCGAAAGGAAAGGACGGTGACATTAAAGAACTAAGTTAGCGATGTCAAATTAGTTTTGCCTTGAACTTTACCGTATTTTTAATCCATGCGTTTTATGATGTCAACTATAACTGTATGTATGTGTCAGATTTACTTAATTTGACAGCTCTTATTTACATTAGTCTCTTTCTTGTTTTATTGGACAGAAAAAGATGAAAATAGTCTAATTTTAGTTTAGTTTGTAACCAAGGGAATCGGCACCATTGTTCGGATTTCTTGAACTATAAATGATGTTAAATTAATAAAATTGTTACTAATAAAGAAAACTGTTGCTTTGGCTTCCCTCTTTCAAAAATGTACCCTTCGCCACTGATAGGTACCTGTATAAAATTTATATTAACCTGAAAAACACAGTTATTGTCGTGAGTCTGCGAAGGCCGGGGCTGAGGCATCCGGCTGACCCGGTCGCGACCGGCGACGTTGGTGCTATCCGGGTCAAATCCGGATGAATCGGCTCTAAATATTATGCGCCGCAGTAAAGCCGAGTGTCCACTAGATAAACACGATTGTGACGGAATACAAACCATTATAATACATAGAAATAAAATTACAAGTCACATTCTATTCATATTGTAAAGAAAACATCATAAAGATCGCTTCTTTTCACGCTTTTAAAGAAAACGTTAAAAAAAATCACAATTTTGTATTGACTTGCAAATTGGCTATTAACTTTTCAAAAGAACTTTTAAAAGGTCGTGTAAGTGCCTATAGACATGAGTGAATATGTGGGAAATTATCCATGAAAGGTGTCGAGGTGGGAGATTAATGTTCGCGTGTGGAACACGTCGGGTGTTGAAACTATGGGGGAAGGGGGTGGAAACTATGATGGCGGCTTCAGTCATTGCACCTTAGGCCGCGGGTCGAGCAACATGCAACTGTGATTACTCAGACAAGATGCAGCGAACACCGTCCAGTTCTTCTGAAGGCTCGTTTTGGACAACTATAGAGCTGCTTGCTGGCCGTGGCCGGAGACGCTCTGCTACAGATCCTGAGGACTATACCACCATCCTCGATGTCCCGTCGAGAAGAACATCGACGCACAGGTTCAGATCCTGATTTATTACCACTTTTAAACCGCTTACACTTATTTTTTATCAGTATCATTATTTATTCTTCATTTGCACTACAAAACTAGTTAGTATTGATAACTAACAGCTGTTGAGGATGTCAACAAATAATTGTTGTTATCATCGCACCGGATATAAATATCGCATGGAGCGCAAACGTCGAATAAATCATATTACACCCACAGAACTTTAGAAGCAAAAACACAATCTGCATAAAATCATATAATTTTATATCAATGAATCCTTGATGCTATTTTCGTTGTTTCACTAAGGGCGTACATCAACGGGGAGATTAATCACGTTCGTAAAATATTTGCATTTCGCACAGCTAGATCAAAACAAGGCATGAATAATTCAAGTTTTGTTTATGTTTGGTAATTGAATCCGGTTAAGCGGTTATTAAATTTCCTCAATTTTTCCACAGTTTGTCCTATGATTTTAGACAGTTAAGTTCGACTGAATTGGCTAATTTTTAGGGTTACCTATCCAAAGGATAAAGCGGGACCCTATTACTATGACTCCGCTGTCCGTCCGTCTATCTGTCTGTCCGTCTGTCACAAGGCTGTATCTCATGAACCATGACAGTTAGACAGTTAAAATTTTCACAGAAAATGTATTTTTGTTGCCGCTATAACAACAAATACTAAAAAACAGAATAAAATAAATATTTAAGGAACTCCTATACAACAAACAAACGCGATTTTTTTGCTCGTTTTTATAGATAATGGTACGGAACTCTTTGTGTGTTAGTCCGCCTCACATTTGACCCGTTTTTAAAGTTTTTGTGTGGTTTGGTATTTTTTTTTGTTATAACTTGGATCAATTTTGCAAAGGCTGCGATAAGTCATTGCAGCAAGTTTCAGTGTGTTATCTGACAGGATGGTGACGGCGAGACACGCTATTGTTATGGTTCAAAGTACTCGAATGATAATGAATGCGTATCGCCAAGCGTTCTGCGTCATTCGCACCCTCATATATTGGTAGAACGTAAATATTTTATTGAATTTCTGTACAGTTAGGCGCTTTGCACAAGGAGCAACTTAAGTTGAGGTAACTATCAACACTTTTCCTGTAAAAAGTTGATAGTTGCTATAACGTTTAAGGTTGCCGCAACTTTATGGCAATCTGTGAGCTACTTTCAAAGCCGAGTTGCTCAATCTACGCAGCGATCAGCGTTCAGTGTGACGATGGATAAAACCCGGTATAATATTTAACAGTTGCTAGTTGCTAGGAACTACATAACTTAGTCATCGATTACAGCAACTAAAAACTGTTGACGATCACCGGAACTCGAAACTCGAGTTGCTAAATGTGCGCAGCACATATATTGATATGTAAGCAGCTAGTTGCCAGTTGCTGCAATAGTTGCTCTGTGTGCAAAGCACCTTATAGATAGCCAATTTTTTTTTGGCATCACATTTGGTTTTTGGAACTAATAAAACATCTTGTTACGTAAGAGATTGATGTCTGATAATTTGGTGTTATCATTTTAACAGCTTTGAACTTTTGTTGCGTGAAGTTGCGTTACTTGAAGATAAAGTCACAAAGTTAGGTATTTAAGTAGTTAATTAGGTTAAATTCTTATCGAGCTAAGATTAAAAACTATTGGGAAATCGGGAAACGAAGAAAACGGACGCTTTTATATTCCTCACGCTTTTACATTTGTCAAACCGAACACTAATATCGTGGTCGTAAAATACGGAATCAGTAATAAGTAAGTAAATAACTAGTAAATTTAATAATCTGACCTAGTTATGCGATTCTAACATCCATAGATGAATTGCTGACATGTGTCACCCGCACCATCATAGAACGTGTGAATATAGTCAAAATAATATTTGGTCATCTCACCTCACATGCGTATTACGTCACACACAAAGGCCAGTTGAAAACCAGCGTCAGGCACAAGTGGTCTGGCATTTTATGCTGAACTTGGCCTGTTTGTCGCAGCTGTGCGGCACATAATAATATCTTTTTTTTTTGTCTTTTTTCTTTTTTTTTTATTGCCTTTTTGGTTTTTTTTATTAATTTATGTGCACATGGTCTGTGTCAATAATCATTCTTTCTTTCTTTCTCACGAATAAGTATTTTCGGTCTGAAATCTTAACTTTAACTAATTAAACAAGCTATTTTGGTACGGTATCGGAAATATGCTTCCGTGGATTTGTGTGGGATTTTACAGACATTTTAATACCTCTATATCATTTGTAAGCTTGATAGTGTTACAGTGGCTTTATGTATTTAGGTAACTAACAACGATACATATAATATACCAGCTTTTGCCCGCGACTTCGTCTGCGTCAAAGTTACCATATTATCCCACGAGCCTATGTGCAATTCCAGGTTATAATCTATCTCTAAGTCAAATTTCATCTACATCCGTAGAGCCGTTTTGCCGTGATGGAGCAATAAACATCCATCCATCTAAACTTTCGCATTTATACCTAATGGTGGGATTATCATCATTCATCAAAATTTCTTGTTTACTGACATTGCCGCCGTAATTGTACTCGTACTTCCACTATCCAATAAATCTATCTAGATTTTTCGTAACCCGATTGTCATTGAGAATAATGATGTTTACGTTTACGAAATCGTCATCATCAGGGAGGTCATCTGTCAGTGATAAAATAATAACAACTGGCAATAATCATTAGCGTCAAATCGTCATCAAAATCCATATTAAAATTAACTGTGCGCACTAACTTCTGATAGCTTATCAAATATATATAAAATGTATGTACAAATCTTTGTTTTCCTTGTTTACATTATTTTACATATCAAAACATATGTGTTCTTGAGGTTTCAGGGTCCTCTTCAATTGATATACAAACGTCTGTCGATTCTTTTGTCACATTTGTCATGCAAAATGCAGACTATTGAGACTTTTGTAAATAATAGAAATCAAGACCCTGTGTGTGTGTTGATTCATGGATCTGGAATCCAATTAGTTACACGTCTTGTCCAAGCTTCACCTGAGTCTCTTTTAAAATTAAGATTAAAAGTAAGAAAAAGATCCAACTATTTACTTAAAGTTTTTTCTTGAAAGCAATCTTCAAAATTCCAGCTCAACCATACCAGAAAGTGGGTCAAATAATTGTAAGATTTGACTAAGTTCCTATGCCCACTTTCTGGTTCCATCATCAGACCAGTCTGTGACATCATTGTACTGCATTGTCATGTAAATTACACATTTACGCTTTAAGCTTAATCGATCATCGGGTAGTGGCTCAAATTTGACTTGTAAGATTTGATTGGCCACAGCACGGGCAGATGAAAGTAAATAAAAACTTGTAAATACACATAAAACGAAAAATAAATAAACAATTCAAAAAAATTTACCGCATTACTCGATCATAATTTAAATTAGACTAAACAAATTTACTTACCTATAACACTACAATTTAGTCCACCAAGAAACAATTCAGGTTATCGCAGTTCCTATAATAATTACTGGACGTACGCGTATGTAAGTATGTCCCTCCCAATCATCAAATTTAACTTATTTCCAGCTTTAAACAATCTACTAATAAGATACACTTATTAAAACAATTCTAAAATTAGTTTAAAAATTAGTGAAAACCGGTTGGCTCGGGTTTTGAGTTCAAATTATTTTTAAGCTATACGTGTCGTTGACACAGCTTTTAATAAGAATGTGATACTTTTTAATATCAGGTCTTCAACCTTTTAATTGCTAATGACTTTAAATTTCTTCATTATCTAACTAGGTATTGTTTTATCTTCAAAAGTAACAGTGATAGCCCTACGGATATACACGATATCGCTGTATCCGACCGCGTCCAATTATTTCAAAAACTTATAATCTAAATAATGTAATCAGGGGGTCACGCGCATGTCCATACATTAAACAGGAGATTAAGCATAAAAACCGCGTATTAATATGATAAATTTGTGATATTATCATAAAAAAATGCGTAATATGTGATGTTTTAGTGACCCGGAGGTTTGAGGACCCTGACTTATGACGTCGTTTGTTCATAACCAGAAATCTGTCCATATTAATAGAAGTGTCCATTTCTAATTTAAAAATAACAGCTGTTTACTATTTGCAATGAATGTTTACCCAGCACGTACTGAACAATTTTTAGAAATGCTGTCTTTTTGTTCTGGCTGTAATCTCCGAACCGCCTGGACCGATTTTGCCGGGACCCACTGGCAGATAGCTTTTATTATGTTTTTGAAAAAAATTAAGCAAAAGAACTAAAACGCCACAGATAACAGACATTCATGCGGACAATGTTGCGCGCATACAATGCTAATCCAACTGTCGTACTTTCCAAATTATTCTTAGGCACTGTACTAACAAAGTGGCAAGGCTTGGGCTGGACACCCGGATTGTACATAATTAAAATCACCGAACACAATGAACACGCGTCTTTCTTCATGAGAAGCGTAAAATAAATCGAATATCTCGAATGACAAAGTGGATAGCGCCGCAAACACTTGACGAATTACCCTACCATGAGCCAAAATGTTGTCTGATGAGTAACACCTAATTTAAGGTCGGCGCTGATAAATGGTTCACAGAAAACGTAGATGAATCTCTGAAAGTATAAATCAGTCCTAGGTGTGAGTGATACGCAATACATTTACCTGGATATTGATTTCATACCATTAATTTACAGACCAAAATCTGGATTACGATTCTGTGAACTACTTCCTAAATTACATGATTTTTCTACGAAGACAGAAGTTAACATTTAAAAATCATGTATGCAATAACAATAGTGCCTTCGTGCAATGCGCGCTTCATCTCGTGAAGATGCGTGCATTCACTCGTTCGGATCGTCGTCGTAGATCGCGCTTGACACATTTTCACTTGACCCGTACGCTAGCCGATGCGAGCATGCACTCGACTTCGCCGTTCTTCGTTCGACGTCGCCACGCGTGGTTTTATTTGCTTAACACGTAAGGACTAAATCGAAATAGCGTTCAGTATACTATAACGTCTAAGTACATATCACGACTCGCTTTGACTCTGCGCCAATGTAAAGGGAGCCTTTTGTACCATGTAAAATATTGATACTAAAACTGTAAAACGGTTTGCATAGACAATAGCTAATACATAAATGGAACAGGTGGAGACTGGAGGTCACCTCTCCACTAAAGTTTCACACTCAATAATGTACAGCATTGCCAAGCGGATAAAGCTATGTGTACAATACACGCGAATCTTCCCGATTCTCGGAATTTCTAGTGTACCTACCAAACGTCCATACTCTTTACATCTACTAACAGGATATTACACATCTCCGCTCAAACTACGAATACCGATCACAATAACGTAAATAACATTAATGACGACACCTTGGAATCTCGCCCATTCACACTTGGAATAACATCATCCATTTTTATACATAAAACATAAAATCTAATCCTCATGGAGAGTAGAACTGTGAAGTATATAAATTCTAAAATCGTTCAATGTCTGCGTGACGTTTAGTAGCTTTAAAAATACTCTTTACTGCTGCGTTTCGTGTACAACTTGCATCAAACAATTCATTCGATGGCGATAAATATCTCGTTTTTCGTAAGAAGTCATTAAAAACTTGATTTGTTAAACGCTAACTTTTAGAAACAAGACAATTTTATCTCGTATCAAACTGGTTTTTTAGTTGACTTTAACAAGTTTCTCGTAATGTATTATAAAAAGATAGTTTGTCTAAATTAGTCTGCTCATAGCCTTAGTTTATTTATTTTCAGTAAAGTGGATTTTATTGCATCGCTGTTAGCTTCATAATGCTGTGTATTACGCACGCCTACTTTTTACATTATTTATAATAGCATCAAAAAACCATCACCGCACTAAGTTATTATTTAATTTTAGCAAAGAATTTTGTTTGTTTTTATACCTAAACATTACATTAATCAATATTTATTCATGTAATATTACTAAGTCCTTATTAAATATATTTTTTAATAATATAATATGATAAAAAGATTTTAAATTATTTGTAAGGGTTCGAAGACTTCGAAGCTCGAATAAAGAAATCCGCGCGCCGTTTTTCATATAGTTCGAGCCTACATTGTGAAAGCACTCGGAAAATGTACAATAGACATTCAAGTCAATATGACTCAGTTTATTAATTAAGTAGCTTGTGCCCGCGACTTTGTCCGCTTGGTTTTTTCTTTGGTTACTTTTAGGGTGAATTGATATAGCCTACACTGTTTCTCATGAATCTAGCTATCATATACAATTCCAATCCGACTGATAGTTGTAAAGATTAGCGCTTTAAACAAACAAAAAAGCTCTTCAGTTTTATTATATTAGTAGGTAACTATGATTAAGTCACACCCCCTACAGTTAGAGGACGCAATAGAGGGGAAATAAACTTTTATTGTAAGCGCTACCATGGTTCATAATCTCGCAGGTTTCGTGTTTATTTGTTAGTATTCTGAACCACAAAAGCAAAACTTTAGGGTACCATAAATTACCGCTGTAGGCTGGCGGCAAACTTTCTGTCTAGCAACGTGAAAAATCAAACAAAAGCTAAACTTTGAATAAAGATAAAAACTAATCCTGATAGCCGGTCGAAAGTACAAATTTTATCGGCAATAAACATAGCTAAATATCTGAAACCTATAACTTTTTAAATCTTGTAAAAACGTTATATAATTTCACTGTGAAGAGAGAAAAAAATATTCTCAGAAAAAGAAGTCGTAAACGTTTCGCTTACTTATATTTTAAACAGACAGAATTTGGGGAAAAGCTTTCTGAAGCTCTGAGTCACATGTACATGAGTCAGAGTCGTGCATTAATCACATAAAATTTATAAACGTAGGTACATACACACACAGAGGGTCTAGCACTAACGCGCTTTGTAAATGTAACGTAAATTCGATCGATTTTAAATTTGGAAGTAAGTAAGTTTATCTGATAATGTTATTAAATTATTTTTTAGCAATCTTGTAGTTGATAATGATGAATGACAAATCATGTTTTAGCCAATCTTTGCTTGTCAAGTAAACAAAGTAATTTTTGGTGAACTGACAGGGCACACAATTGTTTCGCCTGTTGACGACGCCCTGCGTGTCGTGGAATCAACTCCCGCACGGAACAAATATTTGTTTGTTTTAAATATAGTTGTTCTGGTTCTGGCTGTTTGTATGTTTGTTTACGCACCTACGGAAGAAATTCCTTTAAAAATCAATGGATGCTTGTCAAAGGTATAAAATAAGATCTAATAGGTCATATTTCCAAGTCAGAAATCGACTCGAAACGCAAACTTTTACGTTAGCGCACTCATGCTAGGCCTACTGGTTTGGCGTTTACACTGAAACTGAAAACCGAAGTGACGAGTAAATGTATCGTCACGCGTAATTTGGGCTCCGTAAACATTGACGTGACGCCATTTACGTTATGGCACAGATAACTAAGAACTATTTTCTGTTATGGTTGGTTTATTACGGAGACGTGCTGTGTTTACTTTAGGAGTCCGCTTACTACACCGTACCACACCATGGCCGTGCCAGAAACGTGGGCAAAAAAATATTCTTTATATTGAAAAATATGAGACTGTCCCCTAGACCGTTCCGTCACCAACAAACACCGTCACGTATCACGTACGGAGCGTCAAAAATAGGGTAGACTTCAGGTGAATCAATTGACGTACTTTTTATGACCTGTCAAACCTGTTTGTATGGCAAAAAATAACTGTGACGTCACGTTTATGTCTCTCTACTCAATTGACTAACTATTTATTAATTTGAAAGCAATAAAAAATCAAATTTTACAGTTCATTGAAAATTAATCGGATTTTCAGTGCTAAAACAAAATATGTCATTGGAGAAGTTGTCTTGGAATGGAATATTTTTTCATCTAATCATCGTCGATTAAGGCTGGGTTACTATCAGAGTTGTGTGAGAATGCGTAGCGAGGGATGTTTGTGAAACTAACCAACCAGAACGGATTTTCATTGAGATTAAGCTGAAGTTATGAAAATGAAGCGCTGATAATCTGTTGATAGGTCATAGTATTGTGATGTTGTTTTTTATTTTTTTCCTGTCATGTTATGGTACGATGTAGTGGACAGACGCCTTTATTCATGCTGAAATTCAGACTGCGTGTGTTTGGATGTCAGTCTTATATAATGGTAGATATATTAGCACGTATACGTCACCGACAGTATTAATAGACAGACAGTATGGCTCATATTTTAAACATAGTATTAGTAAATGAAGGTTTCTGATGCTGGATTTTATACATATTTATCAGTCACTAGCTTAGCACTAGCCCGCGACTTTATACGCGTGGGTTTTTTTCATCTACGTTGAATTACGTGTTTGGTTACTGCTTCACTCCGGTCTGACGTTGCATCATCATCATCATATCAGCCGTAGGACGTCCACTGCTGAACATAGGCCTCCCCTACAGATTTTCCGACGTTGCATGACGTTCCCTAATAATTTTATTTCCAATGCGACTGATAATTTCAGAGATTGGAGACTTTAAACAAACAAAACAGCTTTTCAGATTTATTATATTAGTATAGATTTGTATTTTGTTAATACCTTTGGATTATGTTTCATTATACCACATTTTTGTTTTGAAATAGACTAAGTATTTCAAATATCTAAAACAATAAAGTCGAGATTAACTTTAAAATTACCTAGCACATAAATTGACTTAGATGTATTATTCTTCCTTTTGTCTTGCCCTTGTATTTTATAAGTTGTGTGTCAGTAACAGAAATAATTCTTAGCCAAAGTACATACTAAGTAACGCTTGTTGATATCGGTCGATAATCTAATGTAGTCTAGTCTCTAGGCAATAATCTAGACACACGGTCATGTCTCAGCCAAGTCCGGAACGAAAAGCAACTGTCGGCCGAGTTTTTAATAATGGAAATCACTTAACAACTATTAGAGCGACATAATGCAATTTTGTATGTAGAATAGCCCTCTTGAACAATTAAAACTTGAACTTGTTAACTTAGAAATTCAATGTCAAAGAAAGTAAAAAATTGTTTTAAATGAATTGAAGTATATTATACATTCCTACAGCTATAATTAAAGGAAGTACTATAGCACTTGGCACCCGTTAGATATCAACTCTTCTTACCCCGGAGAATTTTCTACCGAACTTGGCCCCTTTTTCACATTTCTGTTTTTGTTGGGATATAATCTTTCAAGTTTATCTACAAATTCTAGTTGCGTAACTGAAGGCGATCCAACTAGTAAACCTTACGTTGTCTGTTACAGTTAGACCAAACACAGTACCTATTTGGATTTATTGTCTTCCATTTATTTTATGGGTCTGGATAGTCTGAAACTTACCAATAAATATGGTGACTAAGCTGAAATACAAAAATCTTAGGCCGCAACCACACTCTTTATCATGACATTTTATTATTCAAAAATCAAATAATAATAATCTGGATTATCTCACTGAAGTTTGTAAATATTGTCACCAAACAGTTGGTAGTCCATGGCAAGGAAATTTGTCAAGTGGTTTCTCAACACAAAAAAAAAACATATTTTGATTACGTTGGGATAAACGTGTGACCGCGAATCAACTAGCGTATGGTACCTTCAGGTTCGATGGAGCGATGATCGACGCAGGGTCCAGGGTAGCTGGTAGCGACTGGATGAGAGTCCAGAAGTGGACTGTTGCAGGCTGATGATGATGCCAATTAAATTGCTAGTATTTTATTAAATATTACTGCTAATAATTTAACTACATAAGCTTTGTGCGAATGGTTGAAGGTAGGTATAATTAAATTGCCAGAATGCGTCACACAAAACCCAAATAATAAGTTAGTAGCCATGGAAATACCTAAACGTAGCTAAACCTAATAAACTAATTACCAAGTCAGACTGAACCGAGGTCACGAAATCTAGATTTTATTATTCATGAGTTTACATCTTCACATATTTTACCTATATCTAGAATCAGAATCAGAAGTCAGGAAATATTTTGACGAAAATCGACTCAGGATGCTTATAACAAATCGACAAGCCTTTTGAAAGTTATTAATCCACTTAAGTTCAATAACATAACGACACAGTGACACTGTTTTATTTGTAAATAAAAGTTTATTGGGCAATTTTGTCATGAACTTACGATCGACGCTACTTATTGTGCCCAACCCTTCGGTATCGATATCGATAAGAATTCAAATGATCCCTCAAAGTCATAGATTCGAGATATACTAATATTACTTATGATAATGTGTGTGTTTTTCAAATAAATAGTCAATTGAGTACAACTTGTGAACCTTTGGTTTGGTAACTTAGTTTTAGTGTTTGTTTTTTTTTTATTATACGGTCACGATATTGGCCTGGATAGATAAACACGAGTATGCACTTCGGAAGTAAATACGTATTAAGAAACTTCTTCTTCTGTGCTATGGCATATGTCATTATCTTCCAAAGATAAACGATGGCTGCTCAAGCAGAGCTTTTATAAAAGCATATAGGTATTTAATCTGGCTTCTGGTTAGACTGCAAGCCGACCCCTATATAAGTGGGTAAAGGCTAGGCAGATGATGATGATGAAATTTAGTCTGGGGTGTCCCACTGCAGGACAAATGCCTCCCTTTTGCCTAATCAATATGTAATAACATATGTGGGTAACCACATGTTCACCATGTCTGGCTCAGAGCCGTGTCTACGTGTCACCATGCACCGACTCACCGGATATACTCGACAACGGGGTGGACCGTTACCTAGCAACTGAAGCACACACCATAGAACATAGAAAAATAGTGGACGACTCATACAGTATTAGTACAAAATATTTTTTATTGAGGGCGTACCTAAAAGAGCTCTTTGTGAAAGAGTTTGCTTCTTGCGGGGATTGCAGATGTCTATAAGCGGTGATGACCACTTGCTATCAGTCTAGTTGTTAGCCTGCGATTGCCTTTATTGATTTGAAAAAAGTTTTGTACATAAGTAAGAGTTTGCCACAATTTACTACAGATTCTTCCGTGTTTATTAAATATACTTTTCTCTTATCTCTCTCTTTCAGAAGTTTAATTCTATTAATAAAAATCGTTTAAAATCTAGTTAAAAATGGCAATCTCGTCTCAGCTACAGTCAATCACAGATTGAGACTGAGATTGAATTGCGATCGTTAGAATTGTTCCTCAAATCTTTGAGCTGTCAGTGTAACTCAACCTCAGGTCTACGTATACATACAGCATCACTATACAACATAATACATAACAATCCGGGTTATTTCTCAAAGCCAGCAAAATAACATTTTCCTGTTGCTTGTAATGAATGACAAGAACTTTTAAAAACAGGTACAGACTTCTCGGATGTCTTCCATTTGAATTGAATTTCTTTTCTTTTCAAAGATGCAAAAGATCGGCGGATTCAGTAAAATAAAGCTCAGTGCTCCTCATTACCTAACTGGCCGCTCTGAAAGTTTACAAGTCTATAAGCAATTATTTGCTTTACATAATGGCGAGTTCATTGTGTTTCGCTTCGCACCCTCCCTTCTCGATATAAGGTTGCAAAATAAAGTGATTTATTCCACTATCGGAATCATCCAGCAGATAGCTTTCATAGTACTAACCTCGTTTAACTAACGGTTATTAGTTTCAGTACAAATTGACGTAAATATATGCAACTTTATGCATTCGATAAACAGTAAGTCATATTGGCCATGCCAGTGCCATGTATGGCGTTGACTAAACCTCCGTGGTCACGAGAACTTAAGAACCTTTTAGAACGAACATTTTTTTATTTATTTCAAATAAGAACAACACAATTCTTTTTTTGAAAATTCGTACTTATGTCTTTTTTTTTACTAATATAATACATACATAGGTACACGTACGTCTGAAATGGTCGAGTGTTTTGTTTTTTTATCTTATGTTATATCGAATGTTTATTTTCAATTACACTTAAGTTATGTCTATAGACGAGTATAATCTATAACCTTGCACCGTTGAACTTCATCCGTTCTGTTGACCGCAACTTGAGAAATAAAATAAATACTCCTTGCTATAAAATAAAATAAATTAAACACCCATACTTGGCATCCCTGACCCCCATTGTTTTTTATAGTAATTAACGTAGATAACAATAACTTAGACAATGTTTCAAAACAATCTTAAAATTTGATCAACAAAAAATCTGTCAATTTTTAGTTTTTAGGGAATCATTTCTACTGGTACGTAGTGTTATTTTTTTCAAAATTGACCCCTAAAAATAAGCAAGCAGTGTACTTTTTCTTCTAACGAAACACTTTTAAAAAAAAAAAAAATATTCCAACAACACGCCTGGCAACAGCTTCAATAAAGGTGTGAATACTTCTTTACACAAATTTTGTACCTACATGTGGTGTCGGTGGGGGCCGTGCCATACCGTGCCAGGCCCATCGTACACCACGATAAAGGTCTCAGCTATGACACTGAGCATGTAGCGTCAAAACTACTAAAAGTTTACGGCGACCGTCGAGACGTCTGGATAGCTCCGGTGTGTGCGGCCATTCTGGCTGAACCACCGCCAAAACGGGTGCGGAAAGAGGTCCCAATGAATCCTCGCGGCTGTGGTATGTCTTCGTACTTATAAAACTTAATTATTCATAGACACGTAGGCTTTGTTTTTATCAAGTGTTTTTTTTTTTTTTTGTTTACACACGTTACCATGTAGGTCGTATATCTATTTGCATCTTTTTATTGTTTTTTTTATGTTCAAGTGATAAAAGTGAGGTTATTTTTTTATGAATTGGCGCCAAAATTTATTGTGTGTGTTTTTGACGTGTCGTTTGGTTAATTAGCAATGGTTATCAAGTTTTCGTGTTACGCACAGGCAAAATGTAATTTTTAGAAGCTTTTGGTGACCAATTTGGTGAATTTTTAGAATTTTCTGTATTGACTTTTTATTTTTAGGATCTTTCTTCCATGTTAATGCACAACATTTTATATCTATGTGTGATTGTCCAAAATAACATCCGATAACTGGTATTTGACAAATAAAATACAACAAAAGGTTTTAGGAAAGCGTGTTAAAAAAAATTCGTCGAAAAATGTGGTTATTGAAATTCTGAGTTATTGGTATTTTCCCCAGCTTTTCGCACCCGCATGTCCGCGCCCGGTTGGAAAAGCACATGGGCAATAACCTGGTGAAGCTGACGGACAAAGGCTACATGACGGAACTGGAGGAGAGAATCCGTGCAGTCAACGAGGAGACCCTGAACAGGAGGATCGTCTCACGCGTCGTGAGTACTTCCAGACTTTCTTTACCGAACGATTCTTAGTCAAAATTAGATTAAAATCGAAACTAGTATATCACACAATAAAGTACCATCAGTACTTAAAAGCCAATTTTCAATCACATATAATAATTATTAAAGTCACGAATGACAATTGTTGCAATAATAACATGATCAGTTTTACTGGTCATAGTCATGATAATAACTCACTGGCACCATCACGGAAAATCAAGGACATCAAAACGACGTCACAAAGAACCTGACAAAACTCCAGTTTGCCAACAACAGACTCTGTTACGCCTAGAGAAAAGAACAAAAGCACCACAAAATATCTAATTTCTACAAACAATTACTGCCAATCAATCAAATATCACTGACAGTCCGCACGCCATTCGCGAGTTTCGCTTATTAAACGCCAGTCAACGTGGAACTAATTGCCCAGTTACCCACCCATCAGTCAAAGATTGCTTTATGAACTTTACGATCTCATTTAGTACCTGCGACGAGCAACAATTTCCCCTAAAGTACTTCCTTAATCAATATAGCTTTTATGACCGTATAGCCCTACTTACGTAATGTTTTTGAACGTGTCCATTTTATAGTTTCATAAACAGTAAGTCATGTTTTATCGACAGATGGATGAGATGGAGAGGCTCAAACGACTTATCCTGGTCGGAAAGACGCCACTGAAAGAATGTCCACCAGAGCTGTTCCATCACCCAGTGTTCGTGTTTTGGCGAATGGTCAACCGTGAAGTGGCGCTTGCATCCAAAAAACGCGCCGATGCTTACTATAGGAAATTGAAAGCCTCACAGAGATCGGACCTGGTAACTATAGTTCTATTAAATCTGATTCATATAATTATTTAATGAATGCACCTATACAAAATAATATTCAACATTCTTTTTTCTAAGATTTAGTATGGCATGTTTATTTTTCTCTATTTTATTTTGCAAATTTTAAAGTTCCTTTTTTTTAACATAAATTTAATTAAGTTAATTTCAGTTTTTTTACATAAAACTAATGTCTTTTTAGGGTACTACCGAAGAACAGCTTCCAGAAGAAGAAGATACGGGAGAAAGCGAACAGCTAACACCTGAACAACTGCTGGCGAAATGTCGCGAAGAGTTCGAAGCACAGAAGCTTATCGACATAGAGAAAGGTGTCCGCTTCACCAACGAGCAGTTCGCTCAACTCAAATACGAAACTGCCGAAATCAAAACTCTGAAGAACCTCCAGGTAGGAAGCACAGATGCTTTGGTAGGACTTAGTTACTGCGAGAGGCAAACTTGGGGCAGTTCGTCGCACAACCAGACCTTAAAGGCGGCGCGCAGTGTTCCGTGCGCGTCTCCCTAGGAAAATGTGCGGTCGCAGGACAAGCCGCCATTGGCGACTCCCTTTACCAAGGTAAAGGGAGTCGCCAATGGCGGTCCAATACCAGTAGTCCAGTACCAGGGGACGCGGATCGTGCGTCATGCGAATACCGGGCTCCCGACTCATTATAGCAGGAGGAACCGTCGGTTTTAGACGGTAACAGCCCTACTTAACCCTCAGTTATTCTCAGACGGAGGTATCCATGAGGATTTCCCTACGAAAACAAAGAGGATTAGTTACTAGAATCGTCTGGAAGCATAGATGAAACCGTGTCACCGGGTATTACGGTTGCTATCTTAAATATTTACATAATATTCGTTATATAGTCTAGTGCATTAGTGAGCTCGTGGTGAACCGGTTAAAAGCGGATAAACTCCAGCTAAGCTTGACCCCAGGAGCCCTCCCTTGATATAGTCGACCTATGGACTCATCTAGCGCTCGTGTAACAGTCATTAACCGGTACATCTGTACATAGGTACACTTGTAGTCATAACTCAATCAGTCCATCGCTGATTCGAGTTTTATTTAGGCTAGACTTATATATTTATTGTTTAATTTATTAATTATTATTTAATGTAGTGCCACACTAAATAAATTCATTAATATAGAAACAAGTAACAAGGAACAAAGAAACATGTATGTAATGTTGTCATTTGTGTCATAAACAATACTAATAACTAACATGGGACAGTGGACAACCTTTTATACTATCTCTCTCATAGAACTACCTCGAAACTCTGACTCTACCTCTTTTAACTCTACCTCTGTACTATCTGTCTATCTATATTCATATAAAAAATGAATCCCTATTTCCCTTGGTCACGGCATCACGCGTGAACGGTTAGACCAATTTCACTAATTCTTTTTTTGTTAGGTTTGTTATCGTAAGGAGAAGGCTATGGCTATATTAAGTTTGCTGGGTCAGCTAATCTCATAAATATTTTATTTAAAGTTTGATGTGGACTGGAATTACGGTGGTCGAAATATTGTATACGTGCACATGTAAACTATGGTTATTTCACGTAATATAAGCTTTTCTGTGGGCTACTGTTTCTTTGTCTATTGTGCGTGTTGAGCACACATTATTTTCGCTATTTCTTATCAGATTCGTAGCTAGGCTTTCTGGAGTCTAGCTTCTTGATAAAGAATACCTTGAAGTAGGACAAAGTCCCATTTATTGAAATTGGCTTCAATACCTATTTGTTGGCAATATCTAGGTTCAATCTAAACCTTTGGTAGTTTCTATAGAAGGAAGTTTTATTGTCAACTAGCAGCCGGCGCCCCGGCTTCGCACGGGTGTACAGTATAGGTATGTGATTAACAGAGTCGTAATCCTGTAGAATATCAGTATGCTGGCCGACCGTCTGTTTCTGATGTTATATACATTAAAACTTATTTTTTTTTTTTAAATATCTAACTGATGGTGGAAACCGCATTAAAATCCGTTGCGGAGTTTAAAAGATCTAAGCGTACAGATGTAAAGTGACTTCGTTTAATACTATGTAAGTATGTAGATATTTTCTCAAAAAAAAATCTTTTACTGCAAATATTATCAATAACTTAGAACAAGCTTGGTCCCTAAATCGGTTGGCATGATTTTTATTCTAAAATTCTTTCTACTCCGTCATATATTTCGATTTTATCGTCGAAATACGTGTATCTAGAGCAGATGCTTCAAACAGCCTTAGGCGGTATATGGTTGAATAATAAATTCATATTGAACTTGAAATGTTCTTCACAAAAAATCTCATAAATTTTTCAAGCTATAAAACGGTGGTAAAAACTTTCCCAAATTGCCCATTTTCCCCTTTTCTTTCGCGAATTTAAATCATACCCCGTGAACTTTGAATACAAATTCGCGTGATCCTGGCGCATTGAACTTCAAACTTCTTCCATTAACGTTTCCGGAGTAAATGGAAACACGCCTAAATGATTTATAGAATTACTTTTAAAGCTAATGGACGAATTTGGACGATAAAGAAATTACTCTGTGTTAGAAACATTCAATTAACTCGATGTATCTAGTATTTAACAAAGTACAGACACTTTACCGACAGCCTGGTTCATATTAAAACGTCGAGACATATTTTGGTGTATCTTACTACTATTATAAATGCGAAAGCTCGAATGGATGGATGTTTGTAACTCAATCATGCCAGAACGGCTGAATGGGTCTGAATGATATTTGACACACAGATAGATTTTAGTCTGAAATAGCACATAGGCTACGTATATGCCAACTGTGGCGCAGAAGAATTCGCGGGCCAATGCTAGTTTAAGTAACAAAAACTTATTTCTAGTTCTTCTCATTTTGACGGGCAACTTGTTATTTGTAGATAGACAAGATATATTAGTGCTATTATCCTATCTACAAAATATCATCTAGTTCTGTGTGAAATATGCTGTAAGAAAAGTCTACTTAAACCCGCGACTGACACATCTTAACTGTCTCTACGCCTTAAATACTCACGCGTATAATGAGTCCGTCTGTCCGGGCCTTTTATAAATCCGGCCCAAACTAGTTACAAACTGGACATGAATCACGTTAGAACACGATTGATAAGTAATGACCCAACCTCGCTTCACACTCGTGCTATCGAAACGTTTGTTACTCATAGAATATTATCCGACATTTTAACTAGAATCATAACAAACCAAAATCATAAATTATAGGTCGACGGTGTACAGACTTGAAATCAATAATTTCATTTCAATGCGTATCATAGTTTCAAGTTTTTTCAGTCATTGTTTGATTTATTTTCTTGTTTTTGTCATCTGGTGGCTTTTCAATATTTTACAAAGCATATTGCCTAAAACGAGGTCTTTCAAAAAGTCAAGTTGCTCAATCCAAACTTACAAACTATTCAAGTTTTAACATTAATGTTGAGCACGCAATTTTATGAATGTTAGGCATAACTGCTACACTCAAAGACGTTACTTAAAAATAATCATAACTAGCATCCGTATAGAAAAACATCTTGAGGATATGTACAAAAATTATTACTTTGAAATCGGTAATCCGCTTTCAGCAATCGTGGTGCTTCCTCTGCATGATAAGATGTCGATTATTTTTTTAATGTAAAAATATAAATATTTTCAAATGAATTTAATGATTGATTCGTTTTAAGTAAACGTCTTTGAGTATTTAGGTAAACTGCCTAAGTAAAGGGTTCGTTGAACTCCGAATCATACTCGTAACTTACTAAACAATAAAATGTTTTCTTTTTCATGGTTACAACCAGTCTACAATAGGAATACTAATAAAACTGTTTCAGTAACATTTACTTCTTTGGGTAATTGGGTGAATTGAGGGTAAAGTCGTTCTGAACATGTTCAAAGTTAGTTTCGTATTCATATCATGTAAAGAGATTTTCGCAAACTAAAGTTCAAAGATTTCTTTCACATTTGTATTTTTACGGAACGGATTCAGGACATACTTTTCAATTGTTAGAAACATTTATCAGAACTATAAGTTACCTCCCTGCCAAATTTCATCTTTATACGTCAAGCGGATCTCGGTATTTCGTGATGAGCGAGTGACTTTTCGCTTTTATACATACATAAACTCACGCTTTTTTCCCATAGGGGCAGGCAGAAGCCGGGGTTGCGGGACGTCTTAACAGAATACCGTGGCTCCGGAACGCAAAGGGCTACAGAAGGAACAGGGTGGTTTTTTAGTCAGTAAAAGTCTGACAGTCCCTTCTGCCCCACCCAGGGCGGAAGGAGTAATTTGATGACTTTTACCACCTAAAAAACAAAAAAGGGGCAGGCAGAAACTACAGAACGCCACCTGATACGATCCTTACATACTCCTTTCGCATCATCTTCTTTCTTCTATCTCTCTTTTATATTATTGTATATAAATATACATAAATGCCTCAAAGATATTCTTCTACACGGAGTTTTAGTACTGAACCAGTAACATGATTAGTTAATCAGTCCTAACATTATCGTATTAATATTTAGCTGTTACGTAATTTTAAAACAAACTGCATTGTTTATGTACACAAGGACATCATATTTACATACCAATGAGTCTGTGTCACCACACAAGCAACAGTGTTTTGTTTACTCATATGATAGTGAATCGCACCACTTGAAGGGTCGGAATTGTCTATTCCCTTACGAGTTCCACCTTTCTACATGGTGCGTCTGATATAGTAAGGCTGAAAAAATGTTTTGTTTGTTTGTCACGCTAATGTCTCTGAAAATATCAGTCGGAAAAATCTTTTTATATACAGGCTGTAAGTGTAAACACCGTTGTCACTAAAACCATAGGTACTCGATTTATTATAAAAAATGTTTATCTGAATTTAAAATGTGAAATAATTGTGAGGAAAAATGGAGATTTTACTTTAAAAAAAAAAAGTTATATTTTTTTGCATTGAATTTATGTTCTATTTGTTAAACCAAACCACTGGTTTTAAGGATAACGGTGTTTACACTAACACTCTGTATAATAGTCAGATTCGTATGGGCTATTTGACATCACGCTTCGAGCAACGAGAGCGGAGCAGTAACCAAAAACATAACTTAACGCGGCTGAAAAAAACTCCCGCAAGAAATCGCGGGGAGTAGCTAGTAACATAATATTACACGAGCGAAGGCCTAATAGGATGTGACGTAATACAATACCCTACTCAACGTCAATCACCACAATACGTACCCAAATACGTCTGTTCTTTTCATATTTTCGTTCTTTTGTTATTTTTCTATACATATGTGTGCATACAAAAACATATTGAAATAATTATGTTCCAGTTGATTCGATTTATGAATGTCAAGGACAAAGGCTTCTCTAGTCTCACTTGGCTACGTTCACGTTATCTGACAATCATTTCCTCATATTCCAAACAGTATTAGAAATTATCTACAAGTTTTGTGTTTAGAAAACAAAGAACAAAACATACAATCAGCTCTACTTCTGAACTCGATAAATAGTTGTCGTGCCCTATTAAACATAAGAAATCGATTGTTATTTGTCTTTTTATTAAAGTATCTTTTAGCCTGGCCGCATACGGGCCACCGATCGCAACCACAAAACGCCCCCACCGACGTGTATAGTTTTTTATACATTTTATAGGTATGGACTCGCAGCACACGGTTGACGTTGGTAGTCGCTACACCGCCACTTCTACTTTCAAATGGGAGCGTTTGTGGCTGTTGCGAGTGGCCCGTGTACGAGCAGCGTTAAAGTTTTTACATTACGAGCGCGCGTTTGTGACAATGACATAACTGTCACATGACGCGCGCTCGTAATTTGCACCGACTATATTGCGAATTTATTACTAAACATTGTTTTCTGTTTCTTTTCCAGACGGTCGAAGAGTTGTACGCTTTGGCAGATAAGATTATCGGAACCAAACGCCTGCTTTAAAACCTTTTTTTTATTTTTAAGAGTAATTTAAAGTGTGATGTACCTGAAATCAATATATACGTAATAATTATGTCGTTAGTCAGTCTTCGTCATAATCAAACCAATAATATCTCTTTACGAGAATTAAAAACATTGTAAACTTCAACGTAGTGAAAGTAAGCAACATGTATTTTGTATTTAATAAATGTTCAACGAAGTATATATGTATATTTTTTTAGTGACTCTTAATTACGAAAAATTCAAACACAAGTTTAATACTTTCAATGTTTATTTAACTTAGGCATACTTATCAGATTATTTGTAACAATCTTATATGGTTAGAAACCGCATTGAAACTGTATCCAACATACATTTAGTACAGTTAATCAAATTATTATAGTAAAAACTTGACTAGATTACATAACGAGTAATTTTAGATACAATTAATTAACGTTTTTTATTATAAAATAATGAACTTACAATGGCGATATTTTTTTTATAATTCTGAGAGAGTTATAAAGATGAGTTAGGGGTGAATAACAGAAACATCCCCTTGTTTACAACTAAAATAATGGTGGAACGAACGTAAAACTAAAAAAGCGTAGCGCTACGAGGCGTAGCGGCGCGGTGTCACAAGTGACTTTTGGGTCTACGGCGTAGCTGCGCGTAGATGAGCCCGGCTGGCTTGTCGATGGGTTGGTAGATGACGTGGCGGGGGTCGCCCTTCGTCACGTTTGCGGGGAATTTCGACATGTCGATATTGAGGTAGTGCTTGTTCGGCATCGTCATTTTGATCCAATTGATCTGTGAACAAAAAAAAAGTATAAATTAAAAACAATTCCAAAATTAATTAAAATATTGACGGTCATACCAATATCATCTGTAAAGATAACTGCCAAAAATTTGTTGTCGGAAACCGTATCTTATACTGGACGTCATAAAGTCGCAAGTTCAAATCCGGTTGTATTTTAACAGCAATACGTGGAATTTATAGATTTGTTATGATTTGATGAGATCACAGTTTTTGTTATTGGTAACAAATTCATCCATCAATGTATATAGCCGACGCGACGTACCTATCATTTATGTATAAAAGAAGACTGGTACTAACTGGATTGAATCGATTTGTCACTAATTGATCCATAATACTGCAGGGAAACTAACAATGTGTCGTGTGGATCGATATCATTATGTTACCTCAGAAACGAATAACAATAGTTCTTGTCACCTACTATTGCTCGATTACGCAGATTATAAAACGTTTTCTACTATTACGAGATCGTATATATCTCCTCACTAAATGACACTGTCCTTCAAATAATCTACTCGGAAAAAAAAACATAAATTCTATTATAAGGCCATATTTTTTTGAACCAAAAAAATATTGATAAAATAAATCAAATAGGTTTGCCCCCAGTTTTAATTGAACTCGATATCTTGTGACCTTTGCCTCACGTGACTCGCTGCTCGAAAACAAGTACAGTCCGTTTGTGACGTAACCACAGATAATGTATTATTACCAGAATATGTCAGTAAAGAGGTTTCGCTTCCGCGTAACGACTGTTTTGTAAACATTTGTCTGCGTAATTGGGACAAGGCCCTCAAATTAGGGAAGCGGATGTACACAATACTCAAAAATAGACTACAATACTCAATTTACACTAAGAGTGATAAATAATGACCAAGTGAAACATTGAATAGAAATAATGATATCTTGACACTTGCCATGCATAATTACTTCGTAGAATAAGTCATGCTCTTAACGATTTTACACTAAAAGAGTCAATAACATTAGAAAATGATGGACCTACCTAAATAAACAATCTTTAACAGGATAAATATATTTTAGTTGGTATCTTGAAATAGCCGAAGGTTAAAAAACAACGATAATAAAATAAATAACTTCTAATTAGGTAAGTTTTTTCTTTCAAGTTTATTTTGTGAAGAAAAACATTGTGCGGAAACCTGAACTTTTAATTAATTTAAGACTGTAATTGCTATGCGCCTTGAGCAAGCGTGGTGATCAATGCTCGTACCTTTTCTCTATGAGAAGAGGCTTTTACCCTGCAGTAGGACAATAATAGGCTGACAATTATTTCAATCAGATAACTGGACTAACTAGAATTTATATCTTTTACTTTTGATATATCCTATATTTTTACATTTAATTAACTTTGTAAGAACAAGCTGTTGTCTTGAGAAAAGGTTCCCAAGAGGAATCATGACTGCGGCAGCACTGCGGGCTATTGACCGCTGAGCTAAACATAGAAACTTGCAATATTTATTTTTGTACCACTCAAAAGACACATTTCACATCGTGTGAACCATTTCGAAGAAAGAAAAGAGAATTCTTTAAATATTTTAAAACAAAGATGAACCGAGTTTTGAAACGAATACAAAAACAAAATCGTCCCAAAATACTACATATTTTGATAACACATACATACACATAACATCACGCCTGTAATCCCTCAAGGATTAGGCAGAGGTGTACCCATTAGTACACCCACATTTCGCCAGTTATGTTGTAAGTCCCATGTAATAGGGGGCGAGCCTATAGCCATCAACCGGGCACTAATCCAAACTCCGAGGCTGCTACTGAGAAATTCCTATAGGAAAAACCCAATAACACTTTGCCCGACCCGGGAATCGAACCCAAGACCTCACGCTTAGCAGTCGCGCGTTGCGACCACTAGACCAACGAGGCAGTAGATATTTTGATAGATATCTAAGTAATAACAAGGGTCATCGCTGATGTTAAAAAACAGACAAAACAATAATATTATTAGGTTACAATACACGCAAATAAATTATACATTGGCGAATTGTAATGTGACATAACTATTTGCGAAAAACAAACTTTACGACCAAAAATAATAAAACGCTGTATTAAAATTTTCTATTCAAAATGTTTTTCGTGTTTATTATAAGTAATGTATTTGTTTGAGGAATCTTAGATAATATGATTTTAAGCACTTGAGTGTATTACCTGAGATACAGGTTCATTCCTAGTTCAGGAATAACCTTAATATTATTTACCTTTAGTTTTTATGCCCTAATTTTAAATATTTTTGTAAATTATTTCAATAAACAATTTCAATTTCAATAGTCTGATTACGAAAACAAAAAGTAAATAAAAACGAACAGTTATGAATACAGGAACCGAGGGCGATTTACTTATACTGCAAACACACATAAATCCTAGCTATTATACTAATTGTTGATATTACTAGTTATAAAAGGATTTTATCATGGCACGCGCCTGGTACGAGCATAAATTGTATAATTACTAAAATAGGGTAAATTTCATACTGGCGTAAGTTTCGCAATTTCTTAGCACAGATAAACAAACTACCTACCTAAATGGCAAATGTTATCACTGTTATTGATAACAATGTTTATCATATACCTACAGTTTTGGTAAATGGAGGGCGTGTGCAAATATCCACCAATTATAATCAGAATTTGCACACGGGTTCAGATTCTGAAGGTGATTCGCGCAGCAGTATTGCTGATGATTTTTAAACTTGGACATTGATAACCTAATATGATACTGGAGAAGAATCATTAAATAGCTTCCACGGGATACGGATACTGGTATTACGTTCGTCACACCCTGGGCACTGGGCAGACAGCGTAGCTATCGACTTTGCTGTACTGGTATCTGTTTTTACTACAGCTTTCGCTATTCTTTAAATATTAAGATAATATCTTACCTCTGGAACTTTTTCTAATACAGTTTTCTGTGCTTGATACAATGTGTGCTGCACTGACGGTGAATACACGCCAATATCAGCGGGGCCGGCGAATTTGTCCAAGATGGCGTCCTTGACAGTTAGCCAAGCATTATCAAAGTCTGCTGTCCGCATTTTATCGTATATCCACTCTGCTTCCACCACAGTACTGTTCGTGAAGATAGAAAAGTTTAACACTAATTGAATGAAGAAAGACATTCCAATTAATTTTATCTTCCATATGCTTTCGCACGAAGTTATAATTATAATGATATTGAAAAGAGAAACAAAGAGACCTTTGACCAAGAACGAGATAACAAGTGCAAATCAATCAATAAATGGACGGAAGATAAAATAAAATAAACAATTACCTGAATATTCTTTCGGCGGCATCCGAAAGGGTAGTGTATTCGTCTTGAACGAAATCTACGAATGCTGACTGCGTTGTTTTAAGTACACGAAGACCACTTAAACCGGATTTCACAGTCACTGCCTCTGTTTGACAAAGGAATATCTATTAGTAAAATGCCTGAAATTATAACTAAAACAGTCACATGAACAATAGTTTTGTAAACACAACTAACCGTGTCGAGCTTGGCTCACTTCACACCATCTGGTCGCAGTTGGCGCGAATACGAAAGCGTGGTTATGAGGCACGCCTGCCTGGAGTCGTTCCCAAGGGTATTCAACGACTCTACATTTGGCCTCTACTACTTGCTTGTACATGTACAAGAAGTGGCCCACTACTACTGCACCGAACTCTTCGGGAGTCTTCACTCCATGCTTCTTCGCCAGCAGATACACAGTGTTCTTCTGAGAGTCCGTCGCCACCACGTCTTTGTTGTCTCCGATCACGTATGCGCTTTCTGAGTGCAATTTTAATTCCGTGAACACTTCGAACTCTCGGATGGAGTGGTAATCTGCATCACGTTGTACATGGAGAAGTTTGACAGCACTCTTGCCGTATCCGTGGTCACTCAGTTCAAAGCGACCACCGGAGTCGGCAGAGGCTGTCAAAGCTGGACCAGCGCTGAGGTTGCTGATCCCAGGAGTTTCCATTGAACTCGTGTTTGATGGTTTCGCGTAAATTCTGAAAACGTATTTAATGTAAACATTAATTAATTAAGATAGTCTATTTTGGGATTGAGAGCCAGATAACGATTCTGGGTTGTGTTATTGTTAACAAACAAATGGCTAGAGTTATTTACGAGCACGTTCACAAACAGAATGACCCATTAAGAAACAGACAATCACACAGAAGCTAATTACCTGTTGATGCTTGCCCACGGCATTTTGTTCAAGCCAATAAATCGAATAAATCACTTAATTTTGAGAGAATGTAGGAAACCGCGTCGCCGCATAGCCCAACGTACTGACTGTTCCGGCAGAGATGCTGCCCTCACTTATAAGAGTAACCTGTGACCTGCGTTATCACGTTATCAGCGCCGAGCACGCGCCCGCGCCGCTGCGATATTGTAACAGTCATTAATTATCTATTGCGGTCCAGCGCCAGATTAGACGACACAATTAAATAACAAATACTTAGGGCTCTGTCTATGTAAGAACTTCCCAGAAAAAGGGACAAAGACAAACCTGTTTATTTTTTAATAATCTATTTCCAATCGAATTTATATTTTTTACACCTAAATCCTTTATTATTCTGTACGCTGACGGTCTCAATAATACCTGCATTGGAACATAATTTTAAATCCGGAATTACAAGTTAAATCCGGCACTGGCGCTGTCAATCGAGATATGTTTATACCTACACCGTGCTATATACATGAAGCGAGGCTACGTATTTGCATACTTTCCTTACATACTAGGGACTTTAGACCTGTCTTTGATGTACTGGTAAATCCCTGACTCTATTAAGGGAACCTTGACCTTACGAGTATGTCCAGATGGTACTTACAGGTCAAAATTCGTCATCATAGGGTAATAAAACAATATGTGGGTGACTTTAAAGCAGTCAAGTAATTAATTACCGATGTAGGTAGTTAAAACACAAAAAAAACTCATAAACATCGTATTTGAACAATCCGTCAATTTATCGAATATAAGTTCTAAAATATGAGTACATGGATAAGTTAAAGGTTATCTGCATTTAAGATTTTTTTAAACTCGGATGTTGCGAGTTTTGATATGATAAAATTATTTTTTATTTAAATTCTTAATTATGTACCTAATTACTATATGTTTATATGGAGTTTCTTGCCCATTCTTCTTCATACGAAACTACCTCGATTGAACAACTAGATTTTTTTTCTTGTAAATGACATTTAAAATTCCCTTTGTTGGTCTAATTTAAATATATGATTTGACTTTGACTTTGACTAAGAAATGTTGAATACACTGTAACCTACTTAATATTATGTAAATGATAGGTACTTCTAAAAACTAAGTCCCATTTAGAACACTGAACAGTTGACGACTATTTTCCGTGCTAGTAACTACCTACCTCAGCAAACAAATTGCCGTACTTCTAGTACCAACAGAAGAGCTAAAGAGCCCTATTAGCCTATTACTTATACACGATGGAACGTGAAAAACGTGGAAAACCAACAAACTGTTGCACGGGGTTTTAACCGCCGGTGCCAACGTACTTCACAACGACATCGTTCTGAAGAAGAATAATAATAATAATACCGGCCTATTTTTGTCCCACTGCAGGGCAAAAGCCCCTTTTTTTAAGGCATGAGCATTGATCTCTGCGCTTGCTTAAGGATTTGCTTATTTATGATTTGCTGGTTTACTCATTATATTTCATTTTATGATATTTTCCTTCACCGATGCCAGTGATGTCCAAGATAAATTTAAAATGTATTGAAAAAGTCACATTGCACGTACCCGGTTCCGAATTCAAAAACCCCGTGCATGAGAGGCGGGCACTTCAAACATTTGGCCCTCACGATGTTGCTGGTTTTGAAGAAAACCGAACATTAAGAAAAGGAGCTACCATTATATCAGGTATAATGTACTGAATAACTGTTAATGAACGGTAAGATAACCGGTCAGCAGGTTTACCTTACACCTTATAAAGATCATTACTTACTTTAACTATACTATACTAATACAATTATTTGCTGTTATAGTACGGCTCCGTGACATCATATAACTTGCTATTCAAAATAGGGTTTTAAGTATCGTGATTTAAAGTAAATTTTATAATGACAAGGTAATCGCAAGGTCAAAAAGTTGACGACTCGCGGGCGGTGCGCTAGCAGTGAACTGTTGGATTCCCGCGGCGTTTCGGTTCGGAACGGTGCAGTGTGCAATGACCTGTCATCACTGTATGCCAAACAACGTTAGTAGACGAATTAATTGGCTATTACAGGAGCTCCTATGTAGTCTGAAAAAAAGTAGTATCGTGCTTAAGGTTGCCAACTATACAGTTAAAAACAGTATTATAGTTTTTTCATTATATTAGGTATAGTTAATGTTTTTTTACTTAATATTAATGTTGAACAAAAATAAAGTATATAAAATACGGTTATTAGCATCATTGGTATCCAGAGCTATAAATAAAACCTGTTTAAAAAGTAAACACGTGAATGGTGCGTAGTATATAAAAAATGTTTACTGTATTTTTTCCAAAATCACTTTTTATTTTCCTTCCTCCATCTTATCTGTACTTTTTTTCTTGTAGAAAACGTTATTGACAACCTACTCGTACTAGCTTAGTCGTGCGTGCTGTTCATCATTTTACATAATCACACACGTATTTTTCACGATAAACAGCACGCAGCAATGATTTGGGTGATTCTTAATCTTTAACTGGAACCTGTACAAATAGGTTATTACCAATTTTTACATTTATGTTTGTTATCATTTTTTTGTGTACGCACGCTGGAAGAATCACAATAGAACGGAGTAGTATTGTTTGGAGAAAAATACTGCAATTGTTTGCCAAGAATCAGAAAGAAAATAATATTCTAAATATTGTTCAGTATTCTGAATAATATTTAGGTAATATTCTGTTTGTATTAAAAAATACGGGCTCACTTTAACAATGAGACTTTAACAATGAGACAGCGTGATATTTAGTTTTATAATACTAGCCTATTATTATCCCAATTCAGGGCAAAGGCCTCTTCCCACATAGAGAAGGCACGAGCATTGAACACCACTCTTGCTCAAGGCGGAATGGCTATTTTAGTCCTTTCAGTTTCCTCACAATGTCAGTGATGATCAAGGTAAACTGAAGTACATATGAATTGAAAACGTCTCATGATTAATTAGTATAACCTGTGGAAAACGATTGTAAAATACAAATGCAGCTTTTTCTCAAAAAATCATGTTTGAATCACGACTCAAATACTTTGTACCTCAGAACGAAATCTCAATCATGTTATCATTCGTCACAAAAATACTTGGAATGATGATAAAGACTAACAAACAATGACGCGACTTTAACGAAAACTTGCTAAAATTACGCACAGCCTGTTTTTTTTTCGCACCCAAATATAAATAAGAAACGAGGTTAATAGGACATCGCAGATTTAATCTTTTCCCGATATAAGTACCTATACAACTGAAATATTTTATCAGCTATAGTGATGAAATAATATATGGAAACAGCAATACAACAATATTATGTAGAAATCTGCGTACACTAGTACACAGCAAACAAATCGGGAAATTTCTCATCAACGTCAACAGACCATTACGACGAAACTAAGATAATGATTACTCGAATAAGTTATAACACTTTACAACGATACGTGCCTTCTCTCTCATATCCCGTTTGTTCTATAAATAGGAAGGATGTAACATTAACGTTTAAATGTACGTGAAGTATCGAATGTGAGTGGCACGCAATTTTTATAGTTCGATCGTAATATTTTTATGTTCTTAGCTTTATGGCTACATTTTCATAGCTTTAAATAAGACATCTTTATATACATCGCAGGTAGGTATATAATTGTGCGAAGAACTTCAATTCTCAATAAATAACTATAGTAATTTTTATGAGCGAGGATGCTATTCGCAATGCTTCCTACAGCTTCAATAAAGTGTGAAGCCGACTTCCGTAATTGTTATTTCAGTCTCGCAATAAAAGTCTAAATCTGCGCAGTGAGTGCTATTGTCGGTAGACATCGCGTGCACTAGTAAACTTTAGTCTACCACTCAAAAAGCGTGTAAACATTCCGCCGCAATACGGCGCCAACGTATTATTTGCGGAAGAACGGCCTCAGTGACTAAATCCGTCCAGCATCAGTCATCATTTACTCTCATTCTGTATCTTTGTTCAGTGAGCGATCATTGAAGGAAGCGGTGACTGCTTAATCGTGTTTTAAAACGAGCCGTAGCGTCGTAGACGACATGCCAACTGTGAGCGGGGCGGGCGTCGAATGCAGGGCGGGCGGGTTTGCGCAAGCGCGGCGGGGCGGGCGGGCGGCGCCGGTGTGACGTGCCGGCTCAGCTGACGCCGCGGCTCGGCGGTGACGCGTCGCCGCCACGCATCGATCCCGCACGTCTGTTGCGAATATCTGCCGGTGCCGGGTAACGCTGTCCACCGCTAGTGAGCAACGTGTTATCCGCTCGGGAGTGCACGCTTTGTGCAGTGTTTACCTAAATACCGATGATGGTGGGACGCAGCGGACGATACACTGTCAACTGGAGAGGATTTAAGGATTTTGCATTTGGAAATAAACCTCCCGATGAAGGTGAGTTTCAGTCTGTAGGCGTACGTTCGATTTGAGTCGGTGAATATCTTAATTCACGGCATAACCTCAAAGAGTGTTTCGGTATGTGAAATATGGCAAACAATTGCAACAGTCTGGAATTCTTGAGAGTTTAGATCACGATTTTAACATCGTAAAATTGTGCGCGGGGCAGAGGAAATTACAGTAATATTCTGTAAATTGTGCGAAACTTATAGTATTTTCATGAAACTGTTAACCCGGAATCTAAGTGGGAATCCTCTATACGATCAGTTTATTACTAAATATTAGTGCCGACTGAACCGAAATTAAGCTTACAATGAATGTTACGATATCATGAAGTACATCATCAACAATTGAACATAATAAATGTCAGTATAACTCTATAAACCTGGCACAAACCCATATTTTCTAGGAATTAGATTAATTTGTTTCCAGCAGAGTTAATAACCAATATAAACATGTGGTTACATAAGATAAAATACCTACCAACATCGTTTAATACCAACCATTAATCATTCATTCGCGGCACAGATTTATCATTCCTTTTTCCAAAGAAAAGGGTAAAATTACAAAAACTTATTTTCGCTGAAGTTATTTATTTAGGATCTCCAACAAAAGATATACACAAATGGTGACATACAAATAATAGCCGATAAAACGTTTTATTCAGGTGTAGTCCTTTTCACTTATAAGAGACCACGGTATGCATGCTTCTTTTATAAATTATGTAAGATACTCTAGGCACAAAAAAAAAGTATTTTAGCATTAAAGTACCTACTCTAATAACATCCCTTTAGAAAATATAATTTGTATGCAGTGTTCTCTATGCCAACGGAACAAACAACCAAATAACATATTAATAAAACCTATCGCATATATGACCTCGATGCAGTTTTCTTTAACAACGTAATAATAAACTAAGTAGGTACGTATATCTAAATCATAACACAACTCATTGAATGTTGAACAAGAATTTCTATAAAACAACCGTTCTATCATTTAAAACACGATGTTCTATAATATTAATAACACGGAGAATTTTCCTGTATTGTACATTTGTCGGCGGAGTTATAGAACAATTCTAATTTGCCCAAACCCCCAGACTGGATACTATCTAATGTGTCTAGACTTGGCTAGGCAATACTTGTACATATTACTTCGAACGAACTCTTTTATTTTGGCGTAGAAAAAAAGGATAGGCTCTTAACTACACTGCGCTAAACTTCGTTGACGCACCATCTGTGATTGTGCTAAGAAAAATAAAGGTACTTGCCGACCTACTGTAGATGAAAGACATTTTTCGGAACAGGACGAGCTTTAATCACTAATTATGCTCAGAGCAGTATTCCTTATTCAAAATCAGATTAATGTTTTCCTTTTTTGAAACTGAATGGCTACACACGAGTACCTACACACGTCAATTCAAATTTAAAAAAAGAAAAGAAATAAAAAAGGTCTAGCATAAAAACATTTTACGAATCCTATTCGACCAGTAATAGGTTAACAAATATTGACAGGAGTAAGGAGTCCTTTCTTGAACCATAAAGGATCTTGTGGGACCTTATATTTCATCTGCCCTATTGTTGACATAAGCCCCAAAATCAATCACGACCCTCTCTGTTTGACCTTAGACCACTATTCGCCATTTACATCGATTTCAGCTTACCACTTCCTACCCTCTTTAGGGTTTTAGTGCCGACTTGTGTAACTAAATTCTCTTGAGTATAAATTTTGATCTAAAGCCTTTCCCAGATTTCTCACAACCACTTGTTTTTTCAATTAAATTATTTCCTTAGACCGTTTGAATATTTTTGACCTGGTTAATGGTCAGAGTTCTTTTGACAAGAAGCTTCGCGACTATCGGTTAAATGCCTTTGACAAGAGCGATGTACTTTTTTATTTTTGCGTGGAGGCTTAATTTTTTCTCTATAATGTAATATAACATCAACTCATCATCATCGGCAGAAAGTACCGTTAAAATTTGTCCAGCAGTTTCAGAGGTTAGGCGGAATGAATAGACAGACAGGCAAAGAGGTAAGCAAAATAAAAATAAAAGTTTTTTGGTAGATGTATTATTATGTAAAGATAAAAAAATATACCTACTTTAATTTGAATTTATTATTTTAAACAAGCACCTCAATAATATTATTCAGTGTTATTTTTCTTTTAATCAAATCAATCAATGCTTTCAAGTTGAAAGCTTATCAGATTTTATTAAAAGTTCCATTTAAATTGGTTCAGTAGTTTAAAGTGCGATAATGTGATCGCGTGATTAAGTCCAACTCGCACTTGGCCGATTTCAAATGACTGTGACGGGTGACCACATCCTTCTTTGAGGGTTTTCTAAAATTATATTGGTTCTCTTCCCAAGGAAAAACATCGTGAGGAAACCTGGAATTATAATTTATGTCTATAAGTCTGAAATCGCTAATCCGGCTTGAGCAAGCGCGATGTCTAATGCTAATGCATTCAAATTTCAAATTGTCATGCAGGCTAAAAAACTTCATACTACGACTTAACGCGGGTGAAACCGCGGAACATAGCTAGTTCATTAAAAAATATACAAACATACCTACCTACTTATACGTCTATAAGTAATTTATGTACATTTTTTGAATAAGTACATAATTTATATCATGTGTCCTAATTTCCTTTTTAAAATTCATAATTTATGTTAGACATATCGATTTCCTTTTTCAGCAGCACATAAGTAGTATGCCTACATTTATTCACGCCATTTATGAATAATACGGCTAGGTAATTGCGTGTGGTCCGGCCACTCGCCAGCGCAGCACTGTCGCAATTAGTAATGTACATAAATCTACATACCTACTGCGATTGTTTGTAGTTCCTATGTGTTTACAAGTCCTCACTTCACCTGGATAATATTTAGTTAACGAAAAGCACAGACCGCCAGGGCCGTCTTTAACCTATTAGAGGCCCTGGGCACATCGCGGGGCCCGTGTTTTTTACGAATTTTGATGGTTGAAAAATTTAATTTCTTTTAATGTTCAATGAACAAAACTAAATCATATCAAATCAATAAAAGACACATAATACTAATATTTCATAAGCTTGGAGCTAAAAACTTACTGTAAATCGCACTGAAAATCAAATACTTATGATAAAATAATGGATACATTTTGCTCTGTAAGCCAAATAGCTCTAGCACCAGCGCGCTCTCCAAAAAATATTTAATTAGTGTCGGTTTTTAATTGGCTCAAAAAGGAGGAGTTTAAATATGTACCTTTTTTATGACCGATTTCTTCATGATTGAGTATTACTTTCAATACAAAAGGGAGTCCCGCCGACTCCCGAAACTAAAATTATTTTTCACTTTGTAGTTATTTTAATTTAATTTTATACAATATGCACAATAATTATTACGAAATGTTACGAATAAAAACCTTCCTAACTTAAACATTAGGTACCTATGTGCGAAACGTGTACAATAAAAAAAAAAACAATCATAATTATTTACACTACTTTTTCAGATAGCAATTGCATCAGATATTTTTTCTTGATAAGCCTGAATATGATAACTTTAATTACTTATATTCATACAAGGTCCTGAGCCTTGTAGATACCTATACGACTCAACTTGTTTACCAGGTTACCTCATTTCGAATTTATTGTACTTATGCTTCAAAAATATTACCGTGTATACCCCTACCTTCTTCAATAAATCGATCCCCTACTGGATACGCCTTATAAATACAAATGGATTGGGGTGCAATTTAGACCTTATTCCCTTTATCATAATAAACAAATCCCGGAAAAAGAAACTCACTTTTTACCGGGCGTTCAAAATTTTAACGTAAATATTTCCTGTGGAACACAATAACCTTTCTTCAAGGTACTTTGAACCACGAGCCGTGTAATAATAGCATTTAGAACATTTGAAGACAGATAATAAATAAACTGACATGTAAATAATCTCGTTATCTTAGGACTGTCATCCGTCCCGGATTCCCCGATTTGAATTAGTTTACGAGTCCGGGTGACGATGGTGATATTAATGTAAACGATGTTTTTGTTTTAATTGTAAAAATATTGTTATTTCTTAGGGTTCGGGAAAACCTCAATATGGTCGTTGACATCATTAACCAATAATTCCAAGACGTAACTTTAAAAAAAAACAAAATTGTTTTAGCCCTGAAAATTCGGATCAGTTTTTAATGGACTCTAAAATTTTTTATTTTTTTTGAATGGTTTGAAATTTTAAAAAAAAATATTTAAGTAGGTAATTGAGTTGGCATAAAAGTGACGTCACAATTTATTATTATCACACACAATCTATGGGGTTAAATATCGCGTTTTGACAGCTCATAAAAAGTATGTGTATTGATTGGTGATATTAAATATCCAATTTCACTCAAATGTCCGGGGTTTTTGTCCGTCTTCGGCAATTTAGGTGACGACAGCCTTACGTAATCTGAATCTCTTACGAACTCTTTCATTCCAATGATAAAATCTATTGCTGGGAATTCTGGACAATAACAAGCACCCCTGTGACATATTTATATTCATTTTGGGGTGGGGTACAAATGAAATTCCCTACCCGTGTTATTGATAAAATACGTGTTCGCGTGAGTCGTGACCTTTTATGTCCATATGTCAATAGAGTCCGTATAAAAAATCAATGAGTCACAAAGCCACGAAAAATGTAGATACCCACCTACACCTAGTTACCGTTATCAAATGCCACGACCGCGTACCCTGTAGGCGCGGGCGGCGGCATATCAGAGATTTAAAATGCCAATAAAAGGTTACCTACTATAAAACACTGGCAACCGCAAAAGTTGTACCGCCATAGATAAATAAGATGGCCCAACTAACATGTAAACAAGAACCTAAATGAAACCAAACCCAATAAATACCTTGTCAACAAGGTGAAGAGTGGCTGATTGGCAGTAACAATATAGATAAATGTCAATGTCCGAATTTAGGAACCCATTAGTTACTTAGTTAGTCTTAGCCGATTTTCACTTGTGAAAGGGGTATAAACACAATCGTATAAAAACAAATGAAACGGTAACAAGGAACAATCATTACAGTGCCCAACATTTTTTATTAAATTTGTTATATCGTATGAATAAATTGTTTTCTAAAACCGCCTTATTTTATTTCAGAAAAGGAGGAGCAGAAACCTGAAGAAGATTTAGCTAATCATGAACTAATATTTTTGAAAAGTATAGTTGAGAGTCCTGATTTCGGAAGAAAATGGGAGGTAAACACTTAGAATACGTTTAACTACTTAAAATAATGGCATTTATTTAGACTTTAAAATAAAACTACATAAAAACATGAACCTTCACTACATAATTGGCCCAATCCATACCGTTGATAATAAAACAATAAATTTTAAAAAAAACCTTCACGCGCGCATTTTTAAATACGTCAATATATTGGGCATTTCCGGTTCTCATAATACGGAACGGCTCCCGCATCTGAACTTCCATTGCTCGGTCTTTGAGCATGATACCAATGTAATTAAAAATATCAATAATTTATCGTGTCATTATCAATTTGATTTCAATAAAGAAATAAATATAAAGTTTATAATAACCACCAACAATCGTAAACTTAGTTCTCCGTGTGCTATCCTTTTCTAATGCTATACTCTCATACACTATCGCTTCGGATTCGGAACAAAGAAAACATTAACTTTGATCTGACAGACACAGAGTCCCAGCGACACAGCCTCAGAGAATCGATAAATTATAACACAACTATCAACACTATGTCAATGGAATAAGGTTAAAAATTGCATACAGTTCCCACTACTAACTGTCAAAAACTCGCAGTTGGAAAACAAGTCGTGCTAATTCGTGCCAGTGTTCGTTTGGGTGTGTTCTTTTATTACAACAAAAACAGATTTAGTACATAAATGTAGCTGTTTTCTGCTACTCTCTCCAGTATTAGCTCGTAAATAGTTAATTTAGTTCTTATTGGAAATGCAACGAGGAATCTGCACGCTAATATTGTAATTTTCATTCAACAATTTAACGACAACAAGTGCCACGCCTATAAATGCTTGTAGCGCGTATTTTGGAGTACCAAAAGCCGTTCCTGGGTTCTATTTTAATTACTGGTGAGTGTTGTTATTACAGTCTATCGATTCGGAGGAGGACTTGATCGTAAAACCAGTCTCGTTGGGCAACGTAAACATAATACGTTCACTAAGCGAGTACCGTGGCAACAACATACGGACTATTGAACAAGCCGAACTCGCTATTATTGTGTCCAGGGCACACTTTAAGGTAGGTACGCCCCTTCCAATATTAGCCAGCCTTCAGCGACATGTTTACAAAGTAACACAAATATTTACTGCATGATTTGTTAGCAGAGATGCCAGTTTATGAGTACTTCACCAGATATACTGCATTTGTTATTAAATCATTGATCACAAATCTATGAACAGTTCATAGATTTGTGATCAGTTGCCATAGATACCAAGTTAATAACAAATCAAAAACAGCTACAAAGGTTGATAGTCTTTTTGTTAAAATGTATTTTCTATTTATCTTTTCTTTTTTTCATTCAATATTTCAACTGAATTAAATTAATCATTAATTTCAGGCTTTAATAGATGCTCATGACCAAATAGGTGCAATTTGGGTAGACAGAGGTTCTGGTATTGAAGAAAAGCCACCTCTACCAGAATTAGAAGGAAGCAAAGAAAACCCAGAAGGTGCTATAGGGACCACAGACGAAAACGGTGACATGCCTGTGGAGACTGTGAAAGTAGTGGGGCTCAGGAAAGTGCCTGGACAGCCTTTAGGATTAACTGTAAGTATGGTTATAAAAATACCATTGTCTATGGTAGTATTAAAACCTTTTTCATAACCATGATAAGTTTTGTTTTGTGCCAATAGTCTGTGTGTTGAAAATTGTGGAATTTATACCTGAATAAGGAAATCGCTAAGGTTAACAAAACCAGTTAAAACTGGCTTTCATACAAAACAAAGGGAGGGAGAATTCATTATGTAAATTAGTTAAGATATTTTGCACAAAAGTAATTACTATTTCGGCCTTGTAAATAAAATGAATGTAGACTTTAGAAGTGTACTCATCCTATTAGAATGTATATTGAACACATAACTTCTAAGTTATGAAAAAGTCTTTCTACCACTGTAATAGAGTATATTTTTCAACACCTGTATTTTTTTCAGGTAACAACAGATGAGCATGGACAGCTCATAGTAGCTAGGATATTAGCGGGCAGTGCGGCAGCAAAACAAGCATTAGTATCTGTAGGTGATGTATTGTTAGAAGTAGACGGTGTCCACATAGACTCCGAAAGCCAGCTCAAGGAAGCCGTAGCCAAGCCCAATGACAGGATCACACTCAAAGTTGGGCCTAATCTTAAAGAGAAGACTGCTCAGTTATCGAATAAGCTAAGTGTGAGTATCAGTACTTGCTTAAGGCCCACTTGCACCAAACATGGTTATTTTTTTACTCTGGGTTTGTTGTTAACACTGCCCTATTATGCATGACATAATATTGTAATGAAACTATGAATTAGCAAATAACTAGCGAGTTAAGTTTTTGGTGCAAGTGGAGCTAAGTATAATAAAACATTTTTGTCCTTTTGTCTTGATCAGAATAAAAATAATGATGGTGCATAATGTGTTATAATTGTAATGAAATGTAGTGAAAATTACATAATGATTAACAAATGAAAAGTCTGTGAGTTATGTGTGTATTTTATGATTACAACGATTTTTGTTTTTCTTTTATGCATTGCTCCGCAAAGAAACTCTCCTATATCGTAAGTGTGTTTACAAACATATAAACTCACAAAAACTGACAACCACAATGAATATTCCATCCCATTTACGATAAAATTAATACTCAAATGATAACAAAATTTAATAGAACCTTTAATATAAATTACCCGTTTCTAACTTTTTAAAATTTTAATATAACCTTTTCTAACTTTTTTTAGTGCTATGTGAGAGCTCTTTTTGACTATGAGCCTAAAGACGACACTCTACTGCCATGCATGGAAATTGGTCTACAATTTAAAAGAGGAGATATTTTACAAGTAAGTTATATTCATCTTATAGCAATAGCCTCCCAATTAATTAAATATAACAATTTCACTTTTGGGACAGGGATTATTACAAATATCAGGTCTTACACCAAATCTGCTGATAAGTAACTGAAGTTCTGAAGTACTGTACTGCAAAAATCTTCCTCGGTGAATTTAATATATAAATTATATAGTCTATGTGTAATAAGCTGCCAATCTCTAATGACAGCTCACCTTACTAGCTTGAGGTAGCGGGAGATAGTCACAGATAGTCCAGCTCATCCCCTAAATTGCCCCAATTATTTCTTCAAGACATCAAGAAACGATTTTACACTCATTTCAAGACCACGAAAAATAATAAATAAGTTTCTAAGCAAAAAAAAAATTAAATTCATATTCCTATACTAGAATAAAAATGTCCCACAAATAACAACTATGTTACAAGTTCCCAATATTCCATATTATTCTTTTTCAGGTGTCAGACAGAAAGGATCCTAACTGGTGGCAAGCAAGTCATGTAGAGGACCCGGATACAGTGGGGTTGATACCATCGCCGGAGTTGGAGGAGAGGCGCAAGGCGTATGTTGCGCCCGAGGCTGACTTCGTGCATAAAATCAGTATTTGTGGTGCAAGGGTAAGTGTTCTATAGAAACTTCGTTAACTAAACCAAGGGTTTATAATCTTTTTAATATGTACTGCCTTTACTTTGGGTTGTAATTTTTTTGTGACTCCTTTTTACAAAAGTATATTTCTAATAAGATCTGTAATGAATTGAAGAAAACTCCAGAGATCATTCCCACATTAAAAAAATATATAATAACAGTATGAAGCTACGTTATCCCTGAATGCTGTAGGCTATATTTTACTAACAAACAAATTAGAGATCCACAGGAAAATTCACGTAAACGAAGTTACAGGCAAAAGACTGTTCAACATATTTTGATATAGACTATAGTTATCAACTCTGCATTTAGCATTCTTTTAAATGATGTGTTTTTGTACTATTTGAAGTGAATAAAAAGCTTTTTTTTTTTGCATCGCGTTAGTCCCAGCTTTCTTTTTAAGGCCAATAATTGTCCATCTAGCTGTTGTTAAGTGATAATTGATAATTTTTACAGTCCTATAACTATTCGGAATCAGTGCCTTCAATCTTTCAAAAGGTGACAAAAAACCACCCAATTAAAACTTTTTTTCGAAAGCATTTAACTATTCATTAATGACTCAACTTTCGTGAACTATGTACCACAGTCAATGTACCCGGAATTGTTCACAATCAGCACTAATGTGTGACTAATTATAATTCTCATTGTTTATAATATTGCCTTTCATTGTCAATTTATGAATCAAAGGATTCTCACGAACATTTCATGTCAGCGATTTTATTTTCATTGTTATGTTGCGCAGACGTGTCGTGTTAACAAAACACTTATTGTTCCGGCATTTTGATGGAATATTGTAATTATGAGTCACTGAGTACTGTTTAGGTTTCTCTAATTACGCTGTTGTCTAGACATGAAACTAATGACCCCTAAGATTCTTATTAGAAACGACTCTTCGCCCACTTTCTGCCCACGTGTGTTTGTGTCAATTTTATAAATTCATTATCATATGACTAATATCTAAAAATAACACACACTAACATTGGTGAAGGAAGACATCGTGAGGAAACCTGAATTATAGTTATCAAGCTTCAGCCCCAACGCTTCCTAACATCCATACTAATTTTATAAATGCGAAAGTAACTCTGTCTGACTGTCTGTCTGTGACGCTTTCCCGGCTAAACCTCTGAACCGATTTTGATGATATTTGGTACAGAGGTAAGTTTGAATCCTAACAAAGGACTTAAGCGACTTTTAAATTGCGGATTAAGTCGCGGGCAAAAGCTAGTATGAAATTTTATAATTATAGTAATTCTAGCTTCTGCCCGAGACTTCGTCTGCATCGAAGTTAATTCATATATTATCCCACGGGAACCGGCCATTTTATCGGGTTAAAAAGTAGCCTATGTGCTATTCCAGATTATAATCTATCTCTGTGCCAAATTCTATCCGGATCCATTCAGCTGCGGTATTTTTTTTTGAGGTGGTAAAAATCATCAAATGACTCCTTCCGCCCTGGGTGGGGCGGAAGGGACCGTCAGACTTTTACTGACTAAAAAACCACCCAGTTCCTTCTGTTGCCCTTTACGTTCCGGGGCCACGGTATCCTGTTAAGACGTCCCGCAACCCCGGCAGGCGTTGGCCCCGTTGGGGGCCCCGTCCCTGTGCTGACAGCTCTTTGAGGCGCGCGCGAACAGAACGCGCCGTCGACCCGGGCTTGGTCCTTGATCGGACGGCGAGCTACCCATTACTCGCCATCCGCAAGCCCGCAAGGCGTGGTTGGTGGATGTTAGTTGTAACAAACATCTATTCATCCAATTTTTTTTCTCTATATCTAGCTAGGATCATGGTACTGATTCCAAGGTGGTTGCACATTGCAACCCTTCCAGATCTCTCCTATTACACGCCACTACGCTCAATCTTTTATAACTACTGTTATTATCGAATATTGCTTTCGATTTTATAATAAAAAAAAATATATCAAAGAACCGAGAATCGTCTTTTTAGTCTATTTAAAATACCTACACTTTTTTACCTTATCTTCTAAACAACTTAATTCTTGAGAATCGGTCATCCGTAGCAATCGATTAGTAAGGCCCGAGGTTAACGATTTCACTTTATCGCCCATGATTGTTGTCATAAAAATAAGGTTTTTAGATGTACCTACCTGCATTTTTTTATGGTTCATAGTTCACAAGTCATTGCACCTAAGACTGATTGTCATTTGCCACGTCCCAGCTTTAAATGTTTAGTAGTTTGGGACATTAAATAAATCCTAAAAGGTTTTAAAGACCGACACGTGAAGCTACATATATTAATTTCCCATTACGGTACTTAGACTTACCTAACCCTCCCCCCCGTTCCCCAGTTAAGTTCCCCTCGAACTCACACTTTCATTTTAATTACACACAGATATCAAAAAAGAAAAAGAAGTTCGTCTACGAGTCTCGATCAAGCGTAAAGCTAGAGGGCGCTGAACTAGCGTTGTATGAAGAGGTTGCGCGTACGCCGCCCTTCTTGCGCCGCGTGCTGGCATTGGTGGGCACGCGGGGCGTAGGACGACGTACTATCAAGAACCGAATGATTGCTGAACATCCGGACAGATTCGGTGCTGTTGTGCCTCGTAAGTGTAGAATTTAGAATAGAATGTAATCTTCATTTTTTTGGAAAATAGATTTAAATAAAAAATATTAGCATTTTTGTCCCTTGTACAATATATTTTCAAAGTAATAAGTTATGACACATACAATATGTGTCTTAACTTATTACTTTGAAAATATATTGTACTATAGTGTTTACAGTATTAATAAATAATTTATATCTACTCAAAATTAACAGAAAAGGCTAAAAAAATAATTTCAGTTTTATAGTTTAAAAATAAATGACAGAATAGTAAAATTTTTATTATTTTCTTTTTAAACATTTGAATAGGATATTAATTTACTTGTAACGGGGATTTGTACATATTAAATACTACCTATTAAGTACTACTTCTATCAAAGTTCATCTTTTACTTTACTAATTCTCTTCTATCCCTCACAGACACATCCCGTCCTCCACGACCAATGGAAGAGAACGGCCAATCATACTGGTTCGTTTCCCGCGAAGAAATGGAACGTGACGCCCACGCAGGCCGGTTCCTAGAATACGGTGAACATAACGGACACCTGTATGGCACCCATCTTGATTCTATAAGGGCTGTTATGAAGGAAGGTGGGTCTTGTTTCATAAACTTAATATGAGCTAAGTTAAGGCGGTTAACACAGGGCACCGCTCGACCGCGCTGTCGGACAGATCAATGCGACATGAAATCCGCTTCACCGCCAACTGCGGCGGTGCGCGGTGTTGTTTGTTAATAGCCTAAGATAATGTCAAGACTTGCATTTTAATTTGTTAACACACCCACGAAATAGGCAGAATTTCTAGTTAGGAAAACGTTTCTTTTTTAGAGGCAGGTAGAGACAGAGTATCTTTCAAAAGTAAAGAGCAGTCATCCCCATTTTGAAATCTAAAGCACCTGTCCTAAAATAAATGTGTAAAACAGTGTACCAGTCTACCTTATGGAGATGCAGAAACAGAACATAGTAGATGCACAGATACAGAAAATTCTTTATTGCAATTTTAATTTCTAATCTTTCTTTCAGGCAAAATGTGTATTCTAGACTGCGCCCCGCAATCACTAAAGTTACTGCACAATAGCGGAGAATTTCTTCCGTTCGTCGTGTTCATAGGAGCGCCGGGCATCGAGCAACTGAGGAATCTCACTTATGCCTCCAATCGGAACTTAACGGTGGGTAACAAACCAACAAATACCCCATTGACACCATGAACCAATAATACCAAGACGTAACTTCTCTAAAGAAACACTTTATGTTAGTCCTGAAATCCCGATTACATTTTAATTAACTGTTTAATTTGGAATTGCTTTCAAATTAACAAATAATCAATTGAGTTATCACAAAAGTGACGTCACAGTCTTTTGCCATACAAAAATCTATGGAATAATCGCGTTATGATTGGTGGTGTCATCTAACCTATTATATTAAAAAAGCTTAATGAGAAAATCTGACAAAAACTTGTCAAAATGCATGTAAATCCCAGGTATTTTTGACAGATGGAGTCTGATTATAATGTAAATGTATTAAAAAAATACAGGAATTGCCTCCCAAGTAGCCAGGGGCCTAGCATGATCGCGCAGAGTAAACGAAACATAAATTAGATCGATGTTTTAATTGGAAATACCTGTTTTGTACACAGTATTTATTTAACTTGACTCGCCATATACAAGTACATAAAAATGCTTTACGATAATCTTATTTCTAATTCGAAAAACAACACGAATCTTTCTAATTTATTAGTACTGATACTTTTACATCAGCGCGCTCGTGGCAGGTCTATGGGTGTTAATATGGCACGTTGAAAGATTTTTTTATTAATCACAAAGGCGGCGGTTCTGCAAAACCGAGCCTTTTGTGAAAGTCGACGTTCCATATTTACGGCCGGTTAGATACTGTATTTAGATTAGGAATGCCCCGTAGTATCATGTTTGATTTTATATTACTAGAGTTCATGTGCTTAATAGAGAACATATAATGATTATTGTGTCCCTTCCAAAAAATATATATTTTAATTTTGTAATACCTGGCTTGAAAATGGATTTAGTTTTTTATTTGTTATTAGAAAATCCCGTTATTTTATAAATGAGTATGCTTTTTTTTATATGAATGTGTTGGATATGCATTGACGTTTGTTGCGCATGCGTTTTGTAGTTCGACAGACAGAGCTCCATCCGCTACAGTTCGAGGCGCGCGCGCACCCTTGAGTCTCTTGCGTCGCTTTACGAGGTAAGTTGAATGTTTTTATTTTTCATTTTAAGACAAAAATATGAACATAAAATAGTCAGTAAAATACGAGAAAAATGCGAGAATTCTGCATAAGATTTTTTATTATTCATATTTTTGCCTTACCTAATAGAAATAGTGGAATGTTTTCATATTTTCAAAAGTTTCATATCGACTTGATCGTGATGTTCAGAATAAGGATATTTTAAAGTTTACTCATTAAAAATTAACCTCACAGGAAGAAGACATGAAACAAACTCTGGAAGACAGCGCCCGTATTCAGCGACAACATGAAAAGTACATAGATCTCGGTATTACTAACAACAATGCCGATACTACTTATTCAAAAATCATGGACGCCTTGCATTCACTCTCTACCGACCACCAGTGGGTGCCAGTCAGTTGGATTTATTAACATTTGTAACAGTACTTAAGTGCGCATTCCACTTTGCGCTTGCGCCTTAGTCTATGCTAGCGCCGCTATTGACAAAGTACAAGCGGCTTCCTGCACTGACTTCGAATTTAAAATTGGAAATGTTTTAACATATCTAAGCTTTTCATTTATTTCAATTCCGACAAGTTAAAACTGATAATTACATTGTGTCATAAAACATAATAAAAATAATATGATAGAAGTCGGTAAGACAATAATTAAAATGTATTTGACATAATAAAATGCAAAAATCACGCGAATTTAATCACATTTACATCACTTTATCTAAATAAAATGCATCTGAAATGGCGTTGCTGCAATTGTTTGATAAAACTTTAAACATTTTTAACGATAAGAGTAAACAAACATCACATGGTTGTATTTAAAAGCTTAACAAATTAATTATTTGACCTAAAAATGTTATGAAAATGAATTTAGCCTAATATTAGTTTGAATGTATTTTAAATGGAATATGTTGAAACAATGTGCCACATGTAAACCTTGCTAAAACAAGTTTACTATTTATTTAAACAAGGCATTCCAATTAATATAAATACTTCATTTTGTTACCATTGGTGTACAGATAAAAAAAATGCAATTATAATTTCATCAGATTCTGTGTCATTCTATCATTTTCGTTTCATCTTAAAAAATATTGTAACGAAATTTACACCCGCTCATTAGTCAAGGAACTAAAGACTTATGAATGCAAAGAAGTATCGTACATTTTATAATAAAGTTCAATAATATTCCCACCTGCGGTATTCAACATGTTAAGGTATTAGTATAAGTTTAAAGTAATCGTGCAGCTGTATGGCCTAAATTATAAGTATTGAATATATTTTGTACGAATTGATGGACGTCTGTAAGTCTGCAGTAGTTTATACTTCTCGCTTTTAGTTAGTGTAAGATAGATGCATTTCTCTTATACTGTATTACACTGCCAATAAAAAAATCATGAATTTATTGTCACATATTCTTTGTTGTTCTAACATTGACGAAAATTTACATCACATTAAATCGCATCACATTACAAACTCAAGTATTACCTATATTTAATTAGAGGAATAAATCTACCAATGCTGATATTTTTTTATTTACATGCAGTTTATTCATTAGTGAAATTATTATGTACTAGTTTCTAATATTAAGAAAACCACGAAAATCAATCTACTTTAATATTGTAATAACTGATAGATTAGTTTTAAGATTTATTTTTTTCAATTATGTCAAGCTTATGTATATTTCTGTGAAGTAGGAAACAAGACAAAGCTGGTACAGAAGTATATAACATAATATATAATTATTATGGTGTCTAAATATGGCAGCTTCAATATTTGCTTACATAGTATTGTATAACTTATTTAAGCTACTTTTTATTGTGAACCTAGCTTGTACTTCATTAAGAATCTCACATTCCGTCCATTTTGTTTTGTTATTTAGCTATAAATTTTATTGTGTCAAGAATTATTCAATATACATTATGTAACAACATTGCTTCATTTTATTTCAATGCTTTAATATTTCAATAAAAACTGCGCATGGACTTTTGAATATTTTATTAGTTCTTCTGTTTGTACAACAACATTTTACTGGTTAGTTTGTCGTGAAGTATTTTTGTGATGGCGAACCGATGTTTTGAATATATTAGGATCGATATGATTCAATCCAGTTTCACTTGCAACTGATGCCAGGCTGGGTTCGATCTCCGATTTCTCTAGTAAGTGCGGCGCAAGTAACAGGAATAATTGCTGTAAAAATAAAACAAAAAATGTCAAAATATAAAATTTTCTTTTGTTAATTATTGTCCTTTAATAAAAACTCTCGATAAATCTCTTACTTCAGCCCAAGGTATAAGTGGTAGATTAGCAAAGGCCGCTTGCCATCCAGGAAGACCCAAATGCACAAGGGCCATTCTAAAATAGTGCGTAAAAGAATCCGCAAGCCAACCCCAGGCACCTTCTCGTGTTGCCAACCACACTGACCACTGTCCTCCCGTGTAAACCAGACATATCTGTAATAAAAAATCTATCTAATCTAAAACCATAAAAGCGAAAGGTCACTCACTCATCACGAAATTTTGAAAACCGCTTGACGCATAAAGATAAAATTTAGCAGGGAGGTAGTTCCTAGTTAGTAAACGTCGGCTAAGAAAGGATTTTCTAAAATTTACCCTCTAAGGAAATGCAACGGGGGTCCAAAATTTGTATGGAGAAACAAAATTAAATCACCAATAACCGATATTTACGTGGACCAAGTCTCAGGCAGAAGCTAGTAAAACAGTATTACAGGAACTTATTTTAGTATGGCAACACAAATAAGTAGACTACCAATGTGGGTACCTAGTTCAAAAACAAGAATTTAAAAACTTACCTTTCCAATAGTCCTGCATGAATCCAACTCAAGTACTTTGCTCTTGGTATTAAGCAGTGGTCGAGGTCCACTAGGTGGTCGTGTAAGTGAAAAATCAAGCAAGTCTTTCAAAGCCGGTGACAGACACAACTCATTCAAACAATTCACTCGAATTGAACCAACTTGTAAAATTTCATCGGCTGTAAGTATAAAATTACATTTTACTGATAAAGATACAGCAGCATGACATTTTCTCAATAATTACTCTTCAAACCCGAAAGAGAAAGTAATATTTCACTTTCAGGTTGCAGAAATAACTTTGATCTCATTTATTGCTAACCTGAATATTTATAATGCCAAGTTAATTGAAATCCATCGCTCGAAGCATAGAAATTACGGAGATCCTCCGGTAGTAAGGCGGAATGCCTCTGTTCCCAGGTAGAGATAGCTACCCGGTCACAAGGGGGTCTACGTTCTACGCTCACATTGCATATTCTTGGATCTGATTCTGCAATATGAAAATTCTATGATTAGTGTATCTCTATCTACCCACATATTCAAAGACATATAGAAAGCAATGTTTTAAACGGAGCATGGTCTAACTCTAAAACATAGCTCAACGTAATTGTAAAAAAATTATCTCTTATACATCAACTTACATGTAAGCTATTACGTCATGCAAGCGTCTTACAAAGGTGGCTCCATTCATTGTATGAATGTAGCATACAGCCGTAGAAGGCTGTATGATTTTGACCTGTTTCTCAAATCAATTTAACAAAAGCCAAGGTAAAAGTGACAGATAACTTCAGATAAGATAACGTCAACGTCAAGTCGTCAATGATGGATAATATGTTATGTCAGTCAGGTCACTGTTTTTCAAGCTCGTGGTAAAAAATATAACCTAATTTACAGTTTATAAATGATAAAACTATAATTATTACGCTCTAAACATTAATATTGAGATTAAATTTTGTATATTATATTTCTCGTATAGTCATGACCAAGTCAACGGCTGGTATTTGTGCCATAAAGGAAGAATTTGTGATTCAGCGACCGGTAAAAAGCAGCAGTACTGAAGACAGTGTTGATTCTCTTAGTAAACGTAAATTAGACGATAACAATGAAGAAGACAATACTGCGGACAGTAAGAAAGCTAAAACTAGTAACAATGACGAAAAGAAATTCAATAAAACTAGGAAACGAGGTCAAAATAAAGCTCGACCAAAAACGTATCAAGATAATAAAGAAAGCAAACCGTGCCCTTCTATTGTCATTGCAGAAGCACCTGAATACGTAAATCCGTGTCAATATAATAACTGTAAATATATTCACAACCCACTTGATTATATAAAATCAAAACCCAAGGATCTAGGTGAAAGATGCCACTTGTATGATACCCGAGGGAAATGTCCTAGGGGCATTAGTTGCCGCTTTGGATCTAGTCATATTACTGATGAGGGCTACAATAAAGTTGACCCAGACAAGTGGAAGCAATGGAAAGATGACATTAAAAACAAACTTCTACCAATGCTTCAAATAGCACTTCAGAAAAAAAAGTATGATTTTAGTTTTTCAGAAAAACTTATAAAACATATGGACAGAAGGAAAAAACCAATTGATAAGGAGCCTACTACAAGTACTGAAGAATCAAAAGATGATAGTGAAAAACAGAAAGAAACTACCGACAATGATGAAGAAAAAGTCACCAATAGTGGTGCAATCACTGATGAGGACTTGATTAAATTATTACCAAGAGAGAGGAAAACTATAGACTGGAGGGACAAATTGTATCTTAGCCCTTTGACTACAGTTGGAAATCTACCATTCAGGAGAATTTGCAAGCAGTACGGAGCAGACATAACCTGTGGAGAAATGGCTTTGTGCGAATCTTTACTCAAAGGTATGAAACAAGAATGGGCTTTAGTCAAAAGACATGAATCAGAAGACTTATTTGGAGCTCAAATATGTGGTAATAACATTTATACTATCACAAAAGTAGCACAACTACTACAAGAGAATACCGAGCTTGATTTCATTGATTTAAATCTAGGATGTCCTATTGATTTGATTTACAAAAAAGGAGGAGGCAGTGGTATGATGCACAGATTAAACACACTGGAATCATCAGTGAGATGTGCTTCCAAAATACTTAGCATACCTTTTACCATTAAAATGAGGACAGGTATCTATCAAGATAAAAAAATTACCCATACAATTGTACCAAAAATGTCTGAGTGGGGTGCATCACTCATCACTGTACATGGAAGGTCAAGAGAAGCAAGATACACTAGGTCTTCTGATTGGGAATATATTGAAACTTGTGCGAAAGCAGCAGCACCCTGTCCAGTATATGGAAATGGTGATATATTGAGCTACCAGGACTACGCAGAAAAAAGAGCAACCGCGCCCACAATACAGGGAGTTATGATCGGAAGGGGAGCACTCATCAAACCCTGGATATTTACTGAGATTAAAGAGCAGCGCATTTGGGACATAAGAAGTAATGAAAGATTTGAAATAATAAAGAAATACACTAACTATGGTTTAGAACACTGGGGCTCTGACATGCAAGGTGTGGAGAACACACGCAGATTTTTACTTGAATGGCTATCTTTCTTATACAGATATGTACCTGTGGGGTTGCTAGAACAACCTCCACAAAGAATCAACGAGAGACCACCTTCATATTTTGGTAGAGATGACTTAGAAACATTGATGGCATCTGGTAATTGTTCCGACTGGATTAAAATCAGTGAAATGTTATTAGGTCCAGTACCTGATGGTTTTAACTTCTTACCAAAACATAGAGCAAATTCATATTAAGGAATGTTAATATATATATTATGTAATTACTTTAGGTATACTGTGTTATGTAAATAAATAATTAAAAAAGCATTGTAAATATTTAATTTATGATACTCCTACTACCAAGAAGTCGTAACTACCCATATTGAAAGTAAAAGAGGGTGTCCAAAAGTTAGTGAAATGGATAACTAAAATAATACTCTAATTTGTGATGGCTGGCGCCTGGCACTAGATTCTCATCATCAAGGCAACAAATGGGCTACAAAGGCATCTCCAGGTGCACATGTATTTTGGTGCCGGCATTATGGTATCATACATACCTAAGAGTTTTGTCACTCCCAAAGTTATATTTTCATAAAAGGAGTCTTCAGACACAAGATCCACACAAAAACTCATTTTATAGTTTACCAGAAATATTTTATTGTTTAAAAAATGAAACTAGTTCTTTTGTATTTTACAAAATTAAAATATTCGAAATAATTTATGTTCTATTTAACACCAAAACTATTTATGACATTCATCTAGGATTATGACAAAATAGCTGTATTTGATATCACATAATTTGTGTTACCATAGCAACGTTTCGGTTTCAAGCAAATTGTTTTCAAAAAGGAGGTTACAAAGGACATGAAATCTAAAATTGGTTTGTATTCATTACACGTTTTTTTACACATGCTTGCATGAGTTGCTACAACATACATGTGTATTTGTACAAATCGTAGCAAGGGCCATTCGTGCAAGCAAGCTAGAGTATTTTATTTAAGATGGGGAAAACTTGGACAATAAGGTTTAGGATTGGTGTTGACATCACTTATCATTATTTCGATAATTGATTGATTACTTTTCTTCTATGATAACTGAATATTTAATCATCCTAACTAATATTATATATGCGAAAGTAAGTTTGTTTGTTACCATTTTACACGCCTAAGCCACTGAACCGATCATCCTGAAATTTTGCATATACGTTGCGTGGTGTAGGTACAGGAACGAACATAGGGTACCGTAAAACGGGGTGTATAGAAAGGCAGGGGTGAATCGAAACGAAACTTTAAAGGAGATTTTAATGTTAAAATAATATAGTTTGTTGGCAAAAAAGACTCCTTTTTTTCTGAATTATAATTTACAAATTAGTCTCATTGTTGGCGACCAACTTTATTAGTTTGACTTTAAAATCCCTTTTAAAGTTCCGTCTCGATTCACCCCTGCCTCTCTATTGACCCCGTTTTACTGTACCTATAATCCAGAAAAAAGTACCTAATTTCAGAGGGAAATCACAATAACGTTCTTATGATCATAGATGGCGCCACGTGTCGTTTCGAATCATGATTTTAACTAAATAATTGAATTGAAATGACAGGACATGGGTAATTTTTTCAAAAAAGCTAGTCAATAATAAATTCATGTACCTAGGTGAATTATTCACCTATATACGTACAATACACAATCATGACAAACGTATTTACGGCTAATCACGAATAGGTTAAATAGGTAGGTACGTAGCTACAAAGTTCCCACCACTCAACGCGCTCTCTCGTCCATCACTTTTCAATGTTTTCGTACATTTCTATTTGTTCTATTTTTTTATCATAAAATATCATGAAGGCCATAATCACTGATGATAGGTCCGCTGACATAACTACAGTGATAAATCATAGCCTACTAGCTTACAAGCTACATCCTTGCGGCTATGGCAGTAGGCAACTAGGCACAGTAAAGCACAGTAAATTAAATAAAAAACATTCAATTAGTGAAAAACTTTAATTTCGTTCACAATACAATGTATTACAAGATACAATTCACTAGTCAAAGATTCATGGGAATAGATACCTATAGTAATAGTTTTGTTATCATAAGACGGTACATACTTAACGTAATCTAAAATCTTGCTACAGTAAGAACTTAAATTGATCACAACAGCACTTAACATACAAATAAAAACCAAATCCAAGGGAGCTTATTATGTACTGTTTAAATAATTCGTACCTTTTGAACTGAAAATATTGAAGAAATAATTTCTTCATAAAAAGTTACAATGACAGTACTGAGCCATTTGATTTCTTTAACTTACACTCATAGGTACAAAATGGGCTAATCAATACACAATACACTACTACATTTATTAGTTTCATTTCTTTGTTTAAGATCTCAAAATTTTGAAGACAGTTAAACATTTGATGCTATATTCTTATCTAAGACAAAATCGTGGCTATATATTCGACATTAAATCATGTACATAATTATGCAGAAAATGTGTGGATGTTAAATGACTGCTTCGACATTTGTATAATAGTGTACATATTGCATATTATATCGAAAAATAGAATGAGTAGAGTATATACTGGCGCTTGTTATGTAGCCAAATATCAAATAAGATAATTATATAATGTAATTATTAAATCTAAAACATCAATTTAATGAATGTTTATTTACAATGCATTATAATTAAAGGGAGCCTACAGTGAGAATTAGGAGAATACTTAAAACATGTATTGTGTCAAATTGTGTGACACTTAAGTAATGGTCACACATTCAATAAATACAACATGGAATGGAAATCAAATAGTCTGTGTCATATCTTATGTAACTAAGTTGCTTACTCCTTATGTTCCACTGGCGTTTAGCGTCTCCTGCGTCGACGAGAGTCCCCATTGTATCCGTTTTCTGGAAATAAAAGACAAACATATTTAAAAATGTGTTTCATAAATTATTCTCTTCTGACAGTTTTTTAGAGCACAGAGTACAATAACATAACAACCATTATGCAGGCGTATATCACAGTCGTTCATAAATAAGTAATAAAGTTCTTCAATGGACAGGCCACCAAAGCAGCTTGTCTCAGTGTAATGTATAGTGGAGTAATGGAGTGGTTAAAATAGGTGAGTTGGCATTGGTTTGAATATAACAAACCTCAGTCGTAATCATCGCCGGCGATTCCTCTGGCGGTCGTTATTGTACCCCACGGAGCCATTCGCCAGCGCACCGTTGGAACCCATCTGATCCATACCGAGACCGTATGGCCGACCAGGTCCCATGTTTTGTGGGCCAAAATATTCCATTCTACAATTAGGATCGTTATAACCTTCGCTACTCTCATTTCCTTGCATATTACTATTTGGTTTAATACTCTTAGATCCGTACGACCCAAACGCAGTAAAATTAGCGCCCTGGGGACCAACACCGTCGTCGCCGCCTGCCGGAGGAAGCATGCGCGGCAAGAGGCTCCCGTGAGGTACGCCGAGACCGCCAGAACTGTAGCCGCCGCCAGGCGGCTGACCCAGCCCGCCGCCGGTGGGGCCTCCACCGAGCCCTGACGAGCCGAGACCTCCTGAGCCCGAACCGGCCGAGTCTAAGTCGTCGTGATCCCGTCCTCTGCCGCGGCGTCGCCGATCGCGGCCTCGCGAGCGGTTGCCGGCCGGGCCATCAGAGCCTAGTCCGCCGGACGACCCAAGCCCACCGGACGAGCCAAGCCCGCCGCCGGAGCCCAGACCGCCGCCCGCACCGAGCGAGGCGCCGGAGCCGAGCGCGGCGTTGTTGCCGAGCCCGGCGCCCGACGAGCTGAGCCCGCCGCCCGCCCCGAGTCCGCCGCCGCTGGAGCCGAGCCCGCCGGCAGTGGGTGCATAGCCGCCTGAGGCACCGAGCCCGCCAGAGCGAGCCCCGCGTTTTCTGGAATCTGACTCGAGGCCACTTTGCCCAGGGCCCCTTTGCTCGTGACTCCCATTAGCCGGGGACTCGGAGGGCGGAGGAGGTGGCGGAGGTGGCGGGGGGGCAGCCCAGGCGCCCGGTGGGAGCATGGCCGCGGAAAAGTTTGGCATCATCATGCCGTACTGGTCGGCAGGGAAGTAGGGAGGCAGAGCGAAGCCCTGCCCGTTCATTGGGGGAGGAGGAGCGCACATATTCATTTGAGGATTAAGAGCCATCAGAGGCGGTATTTGATTAGGTTGCTGTAAATAATTTGCGTTACCGTTATTTGGGGGATTATTTTGAATGGTAGTTCTATCTGGGAGAGTAACGTTTTTTTCGATAGGAGGGGTGGAGGGCCCTTTGCCGACATGAGAGGGTAGCTGGGGGCCGATGGGAGTCGGCAGAAGGGGTTTGGGGGTAGGAAGAAGAGCTGGGGGCGCCTGTTGTTGGCCCGAATCCGTAGTATTCTTCAGGGGGCTGCACTTGCCTGAGCGAGATCGGCTACGCGAACGGGAACGGGAGCGTGAATGACTTCTAGAAGACCTCGACGACCGGCTTCGCGACGATCTGGAGGAGCTGTGGCGTCTACGGCGACGATCACGAGAGCGGGAGCGAGTGCGGGAGCGACGGCGGCGCGAGCGCGAGCGGGATCGGGAGCGGCGCCCACGACGATATCTGCCACCACGGCCACGGTGTCCTGATGACAAAAACATACATAAGTTAAATACTCAACTCAAATTATTTAAGACCAAACAATATTGTAACTAGCTTTAGTTCTTGCTATAAATTTATGAAACAGGTTTTATTTTTACTCAGTATTATTAAATTGTACTAACGTCTTCCACCGCCACCACCTCGTTCGGCTAGTTCTTGTAGTTTAGGATTGACTACTTGTTTGGCTTCTTTCAATACAGCTACTAGGTCGGCGGCCTTGGCCGCGTTAGATGGTGTAAAGAATGTATATGCTGTTCCAGTTTTATTTGTTCGCCCAGTTCTTCCAATGCGATGCACATAATCTTCTGAATTGCTTGGATAATCAAAATTAATGACGAATTTCACATCATCAACATCTGAAAAGAGAAGTATTGAATTTAGAGGATGATCATAAAGCTGAGTACATTGCATATTTTGTCCAGTTATTTTACAATATACATACCTAAACCTCTAGCGGCGACATCCGTAGCAACTAGAATGGGAGCTTTCCCACTACGAAAATCTGTAAGAAATTGTATGTATAAGCACCTTCAACACACATAACAGACATTGTTTGATTCAAATAAACAATGCTGCTTGTAGCGACACTTGAAATATTGACACTTCTAAAAATTTTTAAGAAAATTTTCACTGTTGGCTAAATAAGTACCTACCTAATTTATTTTAGTTCTATGGCAGTTTTTTTTAATAAATCTTACCCATTTCCAAACCACTGCAGGTTTTTTTAATATTTCTATTGCACTTTATGAGACTGTGAGAAAAACCTTAAAAAACAAGCACCAGACCATGTTGCTAAAGTATTTCAGAAGAGTTGTAAAGAAGAAATGTCTCCTTCCATTGCAGGTACTGTCGCTTCCACAATAATGTCGGCAAAGCTTTATAAATCAAACTATTACCAACGATAACCAGTATGACAATCCAAGCTTTATGACATAAATTTTGCTCAATTTTCAATTTGTATACCACTCATCTCACATTTCACCCCTTGTAGGCCACCATGCTTACGCATATATTATGATGTATGATTATGAATACAATAAATGAATATGGAAAACAAATATTTATAAGCATAGGCAATGTAATTACATAAAATAACAGAAGAAAGAAAGAAAAAAAAATGATAAGTAAAGATGTAGAGTAGGAAAATGACATGACATTTGTGTAACTAAATGCAAATTGAGGGCAACCTTAGGAGGTTTAATGAGAGACGTAAATATAATTTATTCCATTCACTATTGTATTAGTAAACTTACTAATAATATCGACTCCGTCTGTCATATATCGCACAAAAAATAAAAATTGAGAGCGAGAGGTGAGAGGTCGCCCATCAGCACGAGGGCGAGAACCGAGTGCCGACCACCGTGGTCGGGGCGCGGGGCGAGCGCCGGCGGCGACACCCGCGGGTGCGCCTACACATGCGCCGCGAGCTGCGCCGGCGCGAGGTGCGCCGCCGCGAGAAGCGGCTCAGACTAGCCGCGGGAGCGAGTCAGAGTGCATAGGGCTTAGCCCCGACAACTAGAGGCGGGCGCGGTGCGGGCGCGCCGTCGCCGCCGCGTGCGGCTTGGCGGCGACGAGCCGCGCGCTGCCGCCCCGCCGCACGGCCGCAGCTCTCCACAGCCTGCACATGCAGACACGGGTTCAGAAAATGTTTACTGGCTGCACTACACCCAACGCGCTCGCGTCTTTTGTCCGACACCGCTTCTCGACAACCACTCGTGCTATTTTTTGTATATTATTATTCAGCACCAGTTCGATATGAAATCAGTTTTGCTATTATTGTGGAGCTAGTATAATATAAATTACTGTCAAAATAATAAATTAAATATCAAATCATCATAAGATATCAATAAAGTATGTTTTGTGTCAACATTACCTTGTAAGACCCAATCACGTTCATTTTGTGATTTATCTCCATGAATACACACTGCAGGCCACCTGATAGAAAAACAAACCGTAATAAGTAAATGAGTTCCATTTATTCATCCATGTGACCATTCATTGGTTAATATTTAAAAATTGTATATAATTTTTTTAAAGTTATTTAATATTAATAAGGCGGCTATTTGTCTTTTTCTTATTACTCTAACAATAAAATCACATACAATGCAAAATTAATATGAGACTGAAATGGACAGTGGACAATTCAACATACAAGTTGTGCAGAAATGTTCCACTCTACTATGACTCCCATAGAGGAGTAGAACATTTCTGCATGGTTAGGAATACAATAAAAGATATGCACATAATTAAACATACCCATCTCTTTTCATTTTTCTTGTTATATCATCAACTCGCCGCTTGGTTTCAATAAAAATTATAGTTTTATTTTCTTTTTCTGCCATAATTTCTTTTAGAAGTGTGCTCAGTTTAGTTTCCTTTTCATACTCCATACAGACATCAATGATTTGCAAGATGTTGTGGTTAGCAGCCAATTGCAATGAGCCCACATTAATTTGAAGATAATCTTTTAAGAATTCTGCAGCCAAACTTTGAACTTCCCTAGGCCAAGTAGCAGACCACATAAGAGTTTGACGATCAGGTCTGATTTGTTCAATAATCTTTCTTATTTGTGGCTCAAATCCCATATCTAACATCCTATCAGCTTCATCAAGTACTAAGTATGTAGTTCTTTTTAAATTAGTTCTCCCACTTTCCAGAAAATCTAGAAGTCGTCCTGGTGTAGCAATTACAATTTCAACTCCAGCATCTAAATCTCTAGCTTGAGGCCCTTTTGGAGCTCCACCAAACAAACAAGTATTGTGAATTTTGGATGTGTTCGCAAATTTGTCACAGACTTCTTGAATTTGTTGTGCTAATTCTCTAGTAGGTGCCAGGACAAGAGCTATCGGACCATCACCTCGGCTTGATTTTGGCTGGTTGTTTATGTGCACAATAGCAGGTAAAATATAAGAAAGAGTTTTTCCAGAACCAGTAGAAGCAATACCGACCATATCGCATCCACTCAGAGCGATAGGCCAACCCTGTGCCTGGATGGGAGTTGGTTTAGAAAATCCCATTTTATCAATCTCATCCATAACATAATCTGGGAAACCGGCTTCTTCGAATGTCATTGTCGGTTTAGGTATGTTGCGCCCTTTGAGAGTAATTTCATTGTCACTCCTCCAAGCTTCCACTTCAGATTCTGGTCTGCTTTCCACTTCACTATGGGGTACGTAGAAATCTTTCTTGAATGGTTTCAGCCTGCTTAGATCCCACTTGGGTTTTCGCAGACTTGCTCCTGGGTTACTCCTACGCCCGCCGCCGTAAGCGCCGCCCCCACCTCCGCCACCGCCTGAGCCAAGACCATAGCGAGGACTGCGACTGCGGCTCCTACTCCTGCTCCTGGTTCTACTGCGACGTCTATCACGACTACGATCTCTAAAGATGAAAAATATACGAATGAAAAAATACCATTTTTTTTTGTCTAACAATGTGCAGATTGTGGCTGTATAATTCAATTTGTATTTACCTTCCTCGACCCATAATTGAAGTTTAAACTGTTGGTATGAACGCTTATTATTTAATTGAAACTTCTAATTATAACAAGTCACTCACAATAGATCAATTACACAATAACCACTTTATTTTACAATTCACAAGCACTACGCCATTCATTCCTGTGAATAAAACAAGATGGCTTCCGTGCGGAAGCAGAAGCAGCTAGCGGCATTTACCAGAAAGATAAGATTTTTTTTTTAGCTTGCAATCTCGGCCTCTTGTCTTTTCAGTTTTAACGTTCACGTGTTTTATGATCCTGCGCAACAAGGTAAAAAAATTTAGTTATATAGACGTGCAAAAAATCTCCTAACTCCAAGTGCAACTTAGCAAGTCTGCCTTAGTCTGCACGTTTTAATAGTGTACGTTTAAATAGCACGTTAAAAAAGTGCAACCTTTGAGTGCAAACCAATTTTATATAACATTTCATCAAAATTAGACATTAATTTTCGGATTATTTTAATATTACTATTTATTTTCTCAGTATTATAATTCAACCACAACATAATCTCATTCGCATTTTCGGTTTTTCAATTTATTTTTATCTGTGTTGGAATCCATTTTCTGCGTTGTTGTGACATTTTGCGTTTTGCTCTTCAGCTAACTATTCTTGAGAAGTTGAGAAAAAAAGAGTTGTATTGTATGAATATTGTCATGCTAAAACATTGGACTAGCAAAAATAAGTGATGATAATTTTTTTATATTGATAATCATATAATAAAGGCACTTTAGCATCGTGAAGAAACTCACGATGGGTTGAAATAGTGATCGCTATCGGCAAGTTTATCATTCTCATTTCATTATTTGCCATTTACACACGCCGTAACATAACAATGGAACTAGACGTATCACCTGTGGACAAAATAGACAACGATATGGAATATTCAGATAATTCGACAGACAGTAAATACACACCATGTAAAAACGACCAGTACTCGATCATACGCATTCCCGAAGATGGTGAAAAGTCAAGCAAGCACTCCTCAAGAAAGCAGTCAAAGAGGAGAAAGAAGAATTCTAATCATTCACGGCCTCTCCCTAGGATAATAGTGAAACCCTTGCCACCACCGCCTCCTCCTGAGAACAGAGAATGGACAGCAGCTACATCCTATACTGAAACTAATCCTAACACTAACAGACCATCTACCATGCGCGAAGTATTGGCAAGCATTCCAGGGTTTTGTTTGAAACCTCGAAAACGTAGCAGTAAAAAATTATCAACAGCAGCACAGTTACAACAAACAAGAGAAGGGTGCATTGACTTAGAGACACCAGACTCTATATTAGTAAATACAAACATTAGGGCATTACTAAATAAACACACATTTTCACTTCTTCCACCTTTATACCAATACAAGCTTGGGCAGCTACTTCCAAGTGTTGATAGGTTAAGTCCTTCAGGTCGCTTGAATTCTTCTAGTCTGAATAATGAATTTTTCGCTCGTGCCTGCTTACAATGGCAAGACAGCCTCTCTGGTGGGGAATTAACCCCAGAAAATCAACAAAAAATGAAGACTGAAGCTGAAAAAGAAAAAAGCAAAATAGATCCATGGAAATTAAAACATTTTGAACCTATTTGGGGAGAGAAGTCAAGGAAAGATAAATCGTCAATCAGTTTAAATTCAGATAGACCTTCACTCAAGACCACTATCAAGTTAAGGCCCACAGCTTCAATAACAAGTAGTAGTACTGTTCCAAAAATTAAAAAAAGTAAATCTAGTACTAGTAAAAGAATGCGGTCAGTAGGGGCAGTGACAAGATCGTCAGCCAAAGCTGATGATGTCATAGAAGATCCAATTACTATTGGTAATAAACAATCCGCTCCAGTGCCAGACTTATTGCCTCTGAAACATACAAAAAGTCACAGTCATCCTAACTATGAAGAATATCCAGTGGACTTTAGTTTCTCTGATTCATCTTCAACACAGAGGATGGATGACTCACTATCCACAACTCCTGTTGATCCACTTTTACTGCCTGATGGCGATTCAGAGCGCAATGAAGTAAAGCAAGAACTTGATCTCAGTGTTGTAACTATAGAAGAGACTTCAAAAGATTGTGAAGAAGATAAAGCAACAGATTCTGATAGTAATCTACTTGAATCTTCAAAGAGATCAAGTCATGAAAATGTAGATTATACTATGGCAAAGCGAATTAAATATGATGATGATTATGAAATGCACAATACAAGTTATTTGGTACACAATGCAGATCCAGCTAACAATTATTCAGATGTTGAAACAAATTATGCTAATGACCGGGTATGTCCTAATGATGAACTCCTATATTCTGGCCAAGATCACGGTGATACTAATAGTGAAGACAGTAAAGCTACTGCATCTGTCTATGAATATGATGCAAGAAGTGAATCCTCAGTGTCCAGCTTAAAGATAGACTTGAATGTAAATAACATGACTGTAAGTGAGTCAACAGGTGCTACTGAGTCCATTCCTTATGATAACACTGTGACAGAGCTGGAGGAAAGTCCTGATGTTGATAAGGACTCTGCTCCAATTGTGATACCACAGGAAGTTCAAGAAGAATATGTGGCAGAGCAATATCAGGAGTGTGCTAAGTCTGACACTGATGTAGAATCACCACAGCAGAGCAAGGAGACTGTTGTGGAGCCAGATGTATGTCCCAGCTTTAATCAAGAGGTGGATTGTCAAGTACCACAGCCTAGTGACCAGCCACAATTGAAAACTGATGTCTTAACCAGTCCAGATAAAGTAGAAAAAGAAACTCTACCACAGAACATGGCACAGAATTATTATGATGAGCACTTTAAGGATGCAGAGTCTTTTATATTGGAGACAAGCCTCTCAATACTTACATCGCGTAAGTGTAAATATTTTTGTTAATATGAAATACAATAAGATATCCATCAGATACCTGCATTACTATTTTTCCCCATAATGGTTCAGAAAAGAAATATTTCTTTTATTAAATTAACCAAAAAGTAATACTATTTGAAGTATATTTGTTGTTGCTATTTGTAACTTCTAACAGTTACAATCTCTTCTTACTTTCACAGAAAATGAAGATGTGAAATATTCACCGCATCCTAACTTGATGGAGTTATCATCATTTATGAGTGAAACAAGTGAGTATTTCTTAAATAATATATACAAAACTAGCCCCTGACTTCATCGCGTGATTTCCGATTATCAGCGAAGTTGATATATATTTTTTATATTTAAATAAAAGTAGTCTAAATTGCTCCTTATAACAGCAGCTATCTGCCAATGAAAGTCCCGTCAAAATCGGTTCAGCCATTTCGAAGCATAGGCGAAACAAACAAACAGACATAAATTTTAAAAAAAGTTTTTGGTATAAGGTCTGTGTAATAACATTTATTTGAACATAACAAAAAGCTGTTATTTTGACATTATAAACAGAAACTTCAATATTATTATTTTTTGTAGATGAGGGTAGAAAGAAACCTTTTCATTAAATTTTGACATTGACATAAATATTCCATAATAACACCTATCAAGCCTATCCAGACGTAAAACTAACTGACAATATAATTTTTTATTATTATTTTTCGTGTTCCAGATGTTACTGCTGTGGTTACAATGCCATTGACACATAATTCATCAATTCCAATGATGGAAGTCACAAATACATCTGTAAGTTCATTTACAAACTATTTAATTTTTTTTAGCTTTCTTTTATTGTCCCACTCCTAGGCTAATGCCCCCCTTCAAGTCCTTCGAAGTATTCTTGACTTGAGCCCTCTCTGGTGTGTGTCTAGGTCATCTCGCTACGTTTCCCAGGCCGGCTTTAGTGACGCCTACCAACCTCAAAAAACAGATAAACCTCGTTATTTTGTACCTCTTTTACTTATTGCAGATTGTTTCTTACCCTGATGATAACATGAAAGATGCAGCCAAGCCAAAAGCGTCCGCAGTATCGTGGAAGAGCGACAGTGACTGGACAAATAATGAGAATGTTATGACATTACATCCATTTTCAAATTTAAATACAGAAAGCGCCAAATATGTTAGTGAAGATTCTAAAACAAGCATGGAGGATATAAATATGAATGATGAAAATTGTATGTACAAAGAAGATAGGGATGCTAATTTTAATATGGAATCATCAAACTCTTCTGAAAGTTGTCAGTCAATAAAAGACTCTTCTGTTAAGCAAGAAATTGAAGCTGCGAGTAGTTTAATATCTAGCACTGCTGTTACGATCCCACCTTTGAATACTACGACTATTGCACAGGGTATGTGGGCTCGAGGTAAAAAATCTAAGTTGGGAAAAGAATCCAACAGGTATGTATTGATCTAATCTAATTTCAAATTTATTTATTTTTCTTTCCCTGCACATAGTATTTCTCCTGAACCGTGGCTGTGTTTACAAATACATAAACAAACTGCCAGACCCGGAACAACTATCTATAGGCCATACAAATACACGCAGCGCAGTAACCAATCACTCAGCCACTGCGGCAACTGTGTCGCCAAACAACTGTTACAGAATTATTTCGTTTAATTCCAGGAGTCGAAGTTCAAACAAAGTGCCCCCAGGAACAGTGAATTTAGAACGCAGCTATCAAATATGTCAGGCGGCGATCCAGAACAGTCCAAACCGAGACGCGTTGCGCGGTCAGCTACGACCGCCGCCCGCGCTTCTCACGCGGCCCGGACGGTCTGTGAGACCCCCGCCCCCACCTCCGCCCGTACTCGTCAGGCAACTGCCGGTCTCTGTGATGCCTCATAATGAAGTAAGTTTTCTTATTTTGTTCTTATACTTTATGTAGTAGTCAATGATGGACCGTCGTCGTCTCTATAATACTTGTGTGTCAGTCTCTTTCTAACCAAGGAATTGGACGTACTGTCAATCTATGCATCTAGTTATATAAACTATGTGAAACCCTAAGAGAAATGAATAAAATAGCAAGTTTAAAAAAAATCTCTAAAATTACTTTGAAAATACAAAAGCTAATCCACACGCGCATTTTGTGATGTCAGCTGAGCGTATCGCCGGGGGCCATGCAAAGTTCAACATACCGTGACGAATAACGTGCGTTCGTCAGGTGCATATGTTTAGGATTGCTCCCAAAAATGCATTTCGTAATTTGTTAATTAATAAATTGTTTTATATTCAACGTAAAATTATATTGTTTTCAGATTAACGAGAATCGGTCTAATAACGTGGGTCAGTACATACTAGTACAAAGGACTCCTAACGTGGCGCCGCGGGCGTCCAGTGCCCCACCTGCAAACCAGAATACTAATGTGGTTGGTATAATTATATACTTTTTTATGTACATTTTACGGGTGCAAACCAAAAAAAGCGCACTGAAAGTGTATTAATTAGCAACAAAGATTGCCGCCACTGCGCTTGCGTCAGATCATTTAATGTGTGTGTAATTCCCATGGTAGTCTACTTTGTAAGGATTGTAGCATGCGGCATCCTAATTTTTTAAATTACTTTTGTGGGTATAAATTATTTATCTATATTAATAAATATGTATTTAATTCCAGAGCGTTGCACGGTGTCGCAGCGTGGGCGCAGACGACGCGTGCGTGTGTAACCTGCGCGCCATGATACTTTGCAAAAAATGCGGTGCCTTCTGTCATGATGACTGCATCGGATCAGCAGAACTGTGTCTCACCTGCCTCATACGCTGACACTACCTCTATGATTTCACTACGGCCATTACGCGCGGCCATTGGTATCTTGCTAGCATTAACCTTACAAGGAACTTTTTATATAGATCGAATTTAGCTACAGCCCTAATCATATTTGTACCTTTAGTTCAGCGTAGCTAAAAGATTGAACTCGAGTAAATCCAGGATTGAGGTGTGTGTGAACAAAGTAAATGGTTGTTAGGAATGGTGGTGCTATCTGTTTGAATGTATCAATAAACAAAAAGATTTAGTTAGTAAACTGTGTACGAATATTGACAATATTTTGTACTTCACAAACGTAGATATGGAGGTTGCTTATTCAGATTCTAATGTAAAGTTTGTTAGATCGAAGTTGCGCTAAGGTCAGATTTGTCTAATCATTCATCATCGCTGTGAACTTAAGTTGGTCAACATACTGATGTGATACTTTGCAATTTGTTAGCTTATGAACATTGTAAGTAACAAAATTAGATTCAGTGTCGTACTTCAAAACCATTCCTGTCTGTAAGACAGAACTATCCATTACCTGTTCTAAAGTTGTAAAATGTTTATTTCGATGTATGGCAGAGTTGATGCATGTTGGTGATTTTCTTGTTAAAATGTTAGTTATTCTTCAAACAGCAAATATATTTACACATCATTACGTTGAACATAATACTTCATATTTTAAAAAAAGCAGATTAAAACTTGTACCCTTGTACACAGCACAATATAACTCATTTCTATAGCTCGTATTTTATTTAGATCTTACGAATACATAATTTTAAAGCTTATCAAAATATAGCAGATAACTTGGTAGCATTTGTTAACATTTATTTGATACAAATAATATAGTAACGTTGTTGTTAAGACTTAAGAGTACAGTACACGAGAGAGTAGTCGCTGAGCTGAGGATTTCATTTTTGCCATTATATTTTAATATTAGGATATCATCACAATTTAATTTTATGCTACTGTTATATTAATTTTAGTGTTATTTTACCATTACGCGACTTTATTTTGTATGTAGTTTGTCAGTAAAGGCTTAGTATTGGCATAGTAATTAAAATACTTGTGCACCATCTGATATCCCATCTATTTATAACATTTATAATTAAGAGTATGTACAGATATTTATTGATATGTGAAGGCTGGTGGGTTGAACATCGGATGGACTCTTATCGTAGGTATTTATAGAACATTACTTGTTATATTTAAGTTTTTCATTATGGCGTGTACACTAATATGACACTAAGTTATGCAATATATTTATAGTTGTCTATAATATTTTTATAAGAATCTTTTACAAATTGAGAAATAGCTTTTTGCTAATTTAAGACTTCCTTGTAATATGTATCCAAAAAAAAAATCCAAATTGTCCATATAATCTCCTTCTGATCTCTTGTTTTACTGTCCCACTTATTTAACTATGGACCTTTTATTGCGTATTGGGTTTAGTGTACAATGGTTATAATAAAATGGTTTTATTATAACGTAAATAACTGATTATCAACAAATAACATTTATATTTAGATAGTTGACGACGCTACTCCAGCAATGCCTAGTTTATTCACATAGCAATGCCTTACATGACGACTTAACAGATGCTATAAGTTACAATTAAATATTCATAGATATTATAATAGATAATTAATAATACAAGTGTTGCTCACTATGTTTGAATCACAAATGTATATCTGTATATTTTAGCTTATATCATATTATCGATAAATGTTTAAAAAATCTATGAAGACACGTCACAAAGCTAGATGCAGTCTAGGTTTCCAAGATGTTTCATAGAAGTTTTAGAAGAACACTATTGGGACATTTAGAAATGTATGAAAGAATTGTAATTGTTTATAGTGTACTTAGTTAAGATTTTCATAATCTCGGTACGCAATAATTTAATACAGTGTTCGAATGAAATATTGTATATGAAAAGTTATATTGGTATATTTGCATATGTTTAGAAACTACCAACGACTTTTTTATGAATGGCTCTTTATTTTTTTTTTCTTTTATTTTGATTAATGCGCATTTCCTTTTTGTCGTGGAATTGACGCATTATTGTTATTTATTGGTAATTAGTTATTTTGTGCTCATGAACATTTTTTCTCTAATAAAATTATGTTCTTCTAATATTTTATTTCTTTGACTTCCCACTACATTTCCGATGATATTTAACAAACTACTTATTTAGAACATAAGGGCCTCCGCCCACTTTTTGTAGGACCGATTGTCGGATCTGACGATTTATACATAGTTTCATAGGACCCATAGAGGATATATATTGGAACCGACTTTTTGAGCGACATCTGCGTTGGTATATTGGAATTCATAATGTTGTAATATTATGAATTCCGATATACCAACAAAAAATCGGTCACTAAATTATCGGACGTGGGCGAAAGCCCTAATCCTTCTTGGCACTGACAGTTGGGTAAAATAGCTGTATCATCTGTATATATAGAGGCATGCTACATTAGTGCATATAGTCCACCTGCAGTTTATGAAATGTTCTCCGTGTTGTCAACCCACACAACACCCATGTTTTACCATCTGGAACCCAACTGTTTATTTTATTGCAATCGATTAGCGACTATAATTTATCATAAAGGTAGTCGCTTCTAGATGAGAAATAGATTAATCAATTTATATCTGTTAGGTAACGACACTTGATTCGTTATATATAAATGATCCAAACATGTATAAGAACTTTGTCAAAAGTTGCTTAACTAATTTATACTCATAAAGGAAGACTGGGCTATACCTCTTTTATCCCTCTATATGAACATTCATCCGAAGTTATGTACCTCCGATTCATATTATTAATAATTCTGAATCTAATAAATAATTAATAAAATAAAACATACTCGAACTGATTTCATACGAGTATGTATTGACGATTACAACCTTTATTTTTATAGTTACTTATGTAGTGGAGAATCTGTGTTTTAGACTCGACAGTCGAGACTACTCTATTCTGCTGGATTTTGGTCAACTATTTCACCGTAGTGACGTTTTGAACCAACAGCAAAATTATGTTGACACCATAAAGCCAATCAAGAAATGACAGTTAGTGGTTCGGCCAATGGGCTTGACTTTGAATCATAGATATTCTAGAACTCGTGTAACTTCAGAACTTGTTGTCTATTTTTTATTTTTGATTTTTTATTTTTTTTAGTCTGGTGTGTTGTGCGGTGGGTGGATGTTTGTTATTTCCTCACGCAGCGAGGAATACGGTTTTGTCGTTATTATGTAAAATTCTCTTCATAACATCGAACGCCACGATCTGATTCCGATTGAATTTCATCAAAATGTCGACAGTACTGCTAGCAGTGGTTGCGGTCATCCTGTGTGTGCTTTTTAGAATATTGAACGTCAACAGTCAACCCCAAAAACCTGTGATCTACGGAAAAGATAGGAATTTTATTGAGAACATATTATTTATATCCCCGTTCTTAAATGAACCGTGAGTATTCTTGTTGCAGTTTTAATAGTTTTTATTAGTTTAGTTTATTTACATCCCTGTGTTTATCAAGACTCTGGCTTGATGATGTCATTAGTTACCACTGGAGTCGTAAATTTTGTTACGGTTTTCAATCTCGCTAAATACCTATCTTTGTATTTATATAAATTGCCTTTACAATAGGTAGGTACTTAGAGTTTGCAAATATTATCTATTACATATAGGTAGCGATAATGTTATCCATCTTTAATGCTAGTTATTGGTGGTGTTAAACGAGATAAACTATTTGATGCCGGATGCGGTGCTTTCCAGGATAATAACAATAGCTTTTAGCACAAATGAATCACGTTTTGTGTGAACCTAAGCACACCTACATGTTTTAATACAAACTTGTTTGTGTTTGCTTTTTTTTTTCAACTATTTCTTCATAGCATCTGGTAGCCTTGTTTTTCCATAAGAGAAGTCCGTTTACTACAGCCTGTAGCAAACAGTATAATTTTATAAGAACTGTCTTGATAGAATTTACTTTCTAATCATTTTTTTTTTTAAATGTCTACATTTTACAATTTATTACCAACTTAAAGACAGTATGCAATCTTTTTTAGTAACATAAACATTTTGGATTTGCATCCTCAACAAAGAACCAGCTTATGTAATTTTTGACATCAAATAATTCCAGAAACATCTGTAGATTAAACTTTGGAGGCTTGTATCATTCATACAATACAAGTTAAAGTTACTTTTTTTGTATTGGATGTGAGTCACAGATGACTACATAACTTGTCTCACTGCCATAATAAGATGTGATGTCAGGATTACCTCTATGCTAACTGATTAAGGAATATTCCCACCTATACCTATCACACTATACACAACTAATCACTTTACCTGCCCAATTAATTAAAAATACCATTTCATTTCATATTTGTTTACAAACATTTGGTAATATCATGTCAACAGTTCATTAACTTGAGTAAAGAGAGTTGTTAAATATTCATGGATATGTGTCTTTATTTATGGTAGGTACATTTTCATTGTATTCATAGAGGTATTGTATACCTACAATGTTTATATTTAGCTCATACATACACTCAAATATACAACAAATTTTGATGCTAAGAACAAGGTCATGCTTTAATAATTAGAGTGTCACACTAATATGTGGTTGTTTAATCTACATTTCAATACTTATAATATTTGTTTTTACATATAGATTGACAATACATAGTTACTTGCTTATATTTGAGCAAATAATTCTGGCACAGTTAGGTATTGATCACAAGTTCGCAATTTCAAGCAATCATTACAATTTATAACAATCTAATCACATGTAACATTGAAATGTCTGTTGGCAACAGACTATAAATACCTATAACTATAAGCTTTATAGTTCTAGTATAGTCCTATATTAGCTGTACTATTAATTATATTTTACCAAGTAATAAGGTTCAAATTTCTGCACACACTGAATCACACTATATCTTACTACTATTATAAATGCAAATGTTTAGATAGATTGATGTTTGTTCCTCAATCACTACAGAACACCTGAACGGATCTTGATGAAGTTTGGCACAGAGATCTGAAATAGGACATAGGCTACTTTTTAGTCCAGCAAAATGAACTGTTCCCAAGATCCCAAATATAACTTTGATGAGGACATAGTCACAGGCAGAAGCTAGTAATATACATCCTGCCAGGGTTGCAGGACGTCTTAACAGGATACTGTGGCCCCGGAACGTAAAGGGCAACAGAAGGAACAAAAAAAAAAGCTTGTAATATACATAATCATACATACTTAATTACTTATATATTTAGTTTTGTTTAAATGTTGCCTTCATCTATTAACAAATTAACCCTGATGTCAATGGCTATTAAAAACAATCTTGACTCATTCACTAGCGCAACCTTGAAATCTGTATTGCTTCATTGAAACTGTAACAGCATTGTTTTGGTCAATTATTGATCCATATGCATTACATTACGGACTGCTTAGTATAAATTTAAATAAACAATAAGTACTTACTAATGTAGCAATTTATACAAGTTAAAATTACTTACAAATTATTTCATACCTACATGATTTAACTAATAAGCACCTATTGGTGGCAAGAGAATTACATTGAAGTACCTTACTTCCGCGACTTCGTTCGCGTTATAGACGTATAGTTAATATAATAATACTATCCCTTGGTACCTGTACTTTTTCCGGGATAAAAAGTAACTTATGTGCTATTCTAGGCTATAATGTATCCCTTTGCAAAATTTCATTCAGATCCGTAGTCGTTCTAGCCTGGTTGTGTAGTGAGATTTGACCTTCAACAATACCATTCTTGCTTGTCTGCTGTCTGTTATCTCATATTTGATCATGACTTGATTCAATACAATATTTAATTTATAAAAAACAACATAAGTAGTAAGTACCTATATGTTACTGCTTCAAATAGCATTGAACTACACTCCATATGACTCACTTATTCCATGTATTGCTACTTGTCTACAAACTGAGCTTTTGCCCGCGGCTTCGTCTGCGTCAATGTCGTTTATCCTATTTTATTAAAAAGTAGCCTATATCCCTTCTTGGTGTTCAAACGTCGTATGTATTAAACTGTTAAACTTCATTAAAATCGGTTCAGTGGTTTCACCGTGAAAGCGTAACAAACAAGACGAGAGTTACTTTCGCATTTATACTATAAGTATGATTTGTAGTCATAGGACACAGTGTAAGAAAATAAAAAGAAGATAAGGTGATCAAATGAAGCTTAGAAACAGAATCTAGCTAGGCTGTGGAGTTGTAAATGGTTTGACTAACTGCAGCCCAATCGATTTACGTTTAACGTAACATAAGGGCAAGGTAGTCGCCAACGGAATAATTACTCCATACCTTGACGCTGTCAGAGAATTCGTTAAAGAATGAGTCATGCTAGAGTTATAGCCTAAGCATACCTAAGGTACGGTTGAGTCACTAATTCAAATTAGTTACTTCCACGTAACCGCAATACTCTCGTGCCTTAAAAATCTGATCAAGTCATCACATGTTTTAGCGAGAAACAAAACAAATATTGATCCTCAAGATAGCACTTGCAATTCACAAACGCGCTTCACGTGACTCTTAGGCATTGTTATAAGGTATAAATTGCAATGAGTGACTTTCGATCGTAAATCACTTGAAAAGGCTTTTTAATTTACATGAAAATATACCACCTTATAAATTCACGTGTTGGTATAAAATACTAAAAGCCTAACAAGATTCCTGCTCGCACGAAAAGGCGGCGAAGTGTTTATAAAAAATACTCCACGAATTCTTGCAATTTCACACTGTATGGACTCTAAAAAATTCAAGCGCCCGCACGCCCCTCATAACGGCAACCCCTAAAATATTTCAAATAAAAATCGTTCTCAGTCCAACAGGTCGTTTACCAAGTCTTTTCATTTCAGATACATACCGACTCGGCTGTGGGGTTTCAGCGGACATGTCCAGACGATACTGCATAGTCTAATTGGACGTGTCCGTTGCCCCTGGCCTATAGGCGGCCGGGTATCCCTGGTGCTGCCTGACAAGTCCACCCTCACCTACGACCTGTACGAACCGGTTGGAAATGAACACGAAGGTATGAATGTCTCAGATTTTCCCAGACTTTTCCAAATGTTCAAGTCAAAAAAGAAAGGTCGTGTAAAAAAGAAAGTAGAAGAAAGGGACTAATTTGTACCTCTTTGCTGGGCGAAGGTTGCTCTCTTTTATGCGATTAAAACTGATTTATACGATGCAAGAAATATCGTGCAAGTTGTGGTACATTTCCGTCGATAATCGGACACTTTTGACACATCCGCGCAGTCCCGCTATGTACGACAAATTGCACGATATTTCTCGCATCGTCTAAATCAGGCTTTACTGGCTATACCATTCCTATAATTTTTTATTACATCCGCAGTGCAAGTTTCACTGCATTGATTCATAAATATTAAAGAAGGTATCGGTAAAAAGGGGTGAATAAAGAGGCAGGGGTAAATCGGGACAAATCGCCATTAAGAACACTAATTTGTAAATTATAATCCAGTAAAAACAGTAGAGTCCTTTATGCCAAAAAACTATATTATTATCTTTTTGAAACTTCGATATAAAAAACCCTTTTAAAGTTTCGTCTCGATTTACCCCATCGACAGGCGTCATAGGATAGGTTTAAGGCATATTTCCCATTGACTCAAGTCCATGAACCACACCGTATATAATTAGATTTTCCTTTTAAAATTTTCCAAGAAATCGTAATAATTATAAATACGTACCTTTTTGTTTTGTTTTTAATTCCTATCGCGTTGGCAACTATGTTAAGATAACTGAATCGAAGCGAGCGTAGGTGTTCAAAAATAGGTACTTTACCTTTCCATTGGATATTAAAGGTATGACGGCATTGCAACGATAACATTAGGTACCGATGCCGACTGATGATGTCTTCCAACGTCACAGCAATGCATACATATACATAGGTACTTACTTACTAATATCTATAAATGCGAGAGTAAGTCTGTTTATTTATTTATTTGTTTAATACGTCTGAATCACTGAATCGATTTTGATATAATTTGGAACAGACTAAGCTTGAACCCCAAGAAAGGACATAGGCTACTTTCTAATATCCGCGATATCCGAAATTCGCACGGGCGAAGACATGGTCAAAAGCTAGTAAATAATAAAGTCAGAATAAATATCAACACGGTGCAAGGTCATGATTTAACGGCCGAGATTCGCGACTGTCTTTCCACTCGATTGGTTCTTTATATCTTTGCAACACGCAAGGTAGGTAATGTTCAGTTTTTTGTTTAGCTTGAACCTGTTGATTGTAATCATCTTCAACCCCAATTGACTGGTTTAGTTTTAGATCATAAATCATAACGATCACCAAATGGAGTGGAATGGAATGGCAGGTCGTATTGATCTGAGCACCCTCATTGTACTAGTCATTTTTAAGACCTATTTTAGTGGGTAGCCTAATTGCTAGGACTTTGAGCTCGGTGTATGACGGAAAAACCCCACTTGGTGGTCGAATTCAGCTCTAGGAAATCACGTTTAGCCGTCGTGTTTGCGACCGCTATAACACCTAAAAAAGTTTTAGAACTCGCGATGAAAATAATATTGTATCATACGATATTACGTCATGCTACAATATATCTCATTATTCATATCAGTAGCATTGTCATATCGGTTTCCAGTCCCCGGAGATATTAGCGAATAAATTCGCTAATATGTGATGTTGATAAACCTGTCGTGAAACATCAAACTGGCTTAGTCATCATTTCAAAATGTAGCACATAGCGCTATCAGTTCCTTATCATAGCAGAAAGTTTTTAGTGAGTCAGTAGTCTGGGCCTTTCATAAAAATAATAAATATGTGACCTATATTAAATCTAATATGTAAAATTCTCGTGTCGCAGTGTTTGTCCGATTTAAATGAAATTTTGAGTGCATATCGGTTAGGCCTGGGAATAGGCCAACATAATACATGTTGGCCTACCATACCTTTCATACAAAAAAAAAATGGCTGCACGAGGTTCGCTGGGTCAGCTAATAAAATTGTGAGGAAACCTGGACTTAGGGACGACGCACACTTATTCAGCTCCATTCAGCTTTTGTCCATAGAAAACAACGATTTTGTATCGCATGCGTTCAGACGCGGAAAGCTGAACGGACGTGTACGCGTCTCATACGAAATCGGCGTTTTCTGTGGATAAAAGCAATGGAGCTGAATAAGTGTGCGTAGTCCCTTATCCATAGTACCTACCAAATAAATGCGAATGTAATTCTGTCTGTTTGTTACGCTTTCACGACTAAACCAGTGGAACCGATTTTGATAAAATTTGGTACGGGATAGGTTTGAACTCCAAGGAAGGACATAGGCTAACATTTTTTCCGCAACTTCGTCTATAATAACCGGCATTTTCGTGGACAAGTCGCAGGCAAAACCTAGTAATTCATATAAATCGAAAATTGCCAATTCGCCTTTAGCAAGCGTAATCAATGCTTGTACGTTCTCTGTATGAGAAGATGCCCCTGCCCTACAGTATGACAAAAAAAGGCTGATATTATTATAATATGAAATTTCTATTCAAAATGGTTTCAGGTGGTTGTAAGATAAAATATAGTTTCAGTAATACAAGCAACAACCAGTGCCAATCCTATTATGCACATAAATCAACCTTTTACATGATTTTACAGTCATGTACCTAATGTTAGTAAAATTATGTGGTATAATGGTAACTGGAAATAATTTTCTAGTCATGCGAGGAAAAACGTGAGACTTGAAAATTGCAATAACGACAATCTCTACTCGTGTACAAATTCCCAATTTATGTTTAACTACAGGCTTCTATTATTAAAGAGTTTGAATTGGGAACGACAGCAATATTCTGTAAAATCTTCGGTGAATTTTGGGTGAAGTTAGTATGAGGTGAGCTGTTAATTCTCAACGTCACGTCAGGTAGGGTCGGTGGGAATGACAATTGATTTCGAGTTCACTTCACCAAGGATGACATTTACAGAATAGAGTTGGTAGCGATCGACATGGACGTGGGATTACTACTGTATCGGGATTAATACGATTGAAACATTTTATTTATTTAGACTTCGTATATTGAATCGTTACTTCTATTTAATCTAGTTGATTGCCGTCGCGTTGTTAGCCGTCAGCCGTAGTGACGGTCAGTATCATAACCTTTATTAAAGAAGTATTTACCTCAATTGACCTCAAAGTCATAGACATATTATATGAGCTTGTATCTAACTCAGTCAACCACAGTCAATCTACAGTACCATCCAATTTCACTGATGATGCATTAGGGGCACCAAATCTCCATGTTAATAAAAAACGTCGTAATTACCAGTTAAGCGCACAAAATTAATCTATAGGTATACTTAACTTATCGATAACTTACGTTGTAACAGATAAAACAACCATTAAAAAATAATGTAAATGTTTCTGAATGTTGTCTCTATGCGTCGTAAAGGAAAAACAAAGCGTGAATCAGTTGGTCGTCATCCTGCGGAAGTTGTAAGAGTGGAGTGGCGGATACCGGTGTTTATGGTCACTCTACACAGGGGCTAGTAGACGTTTATTGTGTTTGCACATCCAGACTGTTTCTGATACTTTAGCTGTCTACTGATAGCTATACCCACATCTGCTGATGTGTTTCTGTGTTATTATTATTCATTATAATCATGTCATCTGAATTATGTCTTCTGTACATAAATTGGTTATAGAACAACGTTAAATTATTCTGCTCAATGAAAAATAGGTCAATGCATGTTTGAATTAAATTAATTTCTAAGTTCCTTTTAGACATCAGTACATCACTGACATCGGTGAGTGAAAACATTGTAATAAAACATGAACTTATAATGAATACAAGTCTGACATCGTTAACCCGACTTCAGCAACGTGGTGATCAATACTCGTGCCTTCTCTGGATGAGAAAAGGTCTTTGCCCTACAGTGGGTCATTAACAGGCTGGTATTACTACTGAAATTATATATTGTCTTGATAATTTAGCTACCAGGCTAACAGCAGATGTAGGTAGTTCGGATGTCATCATAGGTCAATGAATGTTTGAATTAAATTAGTATTAGGTATTGCTGATAAAGTAATCTACTTATATTTTTGTTGGCCATTTCAATAAGTAGGTATAAGTAACAAGTTTTATTTAAAACAAATTATTAACAGAACACTTTTTTACATACGGGGTGTTAAAGGACACATTACATAACCGTTAAAAACTTATACTGCTCGACAATCAAACTAAGTAACGTTTAGCGAAAATTATTACTGCCATACGACTTTTATTTTGTTATTAAAAAATTACTGACAATCTTGCTCGCGACATCATGGCTTTTTAGAAAATTTTCAGAATCGTGCCAGTCGGTTCGGTGATTAGCGCGTAAAAACAAACACTCTTCAGTTTTATAATATTTAGCATAGATAGATTACTTGTTTGGATGCTGACTATAGGTAAATTGGTGGCACATATGGCACACATGGCTTCAACAGGCTTGCCCTTGACACAGCTGAGAATTCAAATTCAAGTCAGTTAATGAGGAAGTAATTCGAAGAACATTAACAATTCTATGTACTCTGTTAATGATTTGTTCTTCTACAAATATTTGCCTCATATGAAGGGAATGGCCCTTTTAGAGGCCATTCTAGCTAAGTAGCCTTCGCCGATATCCTACTTAGATCTGTCATCTAATTTAAAAGAGATTCATGCCAGTTGTTCTAAAGGGAATCCTTCATCTTTAGTCCTACAAAAAGAAATCATTGATATTGTTCAAGGATTTCTAGCACTTCAATTACTAAGCCAAAAAAACCGCTGTCTCTGCTTATCTAAATATGTCCTCTTTGTATGGTAATGTAATGAAACTTTTGCCCCACAGATGACGTGACGGTCGCGATCTGTCCCGGCATCGGTAACACATCAGAGAGTGTGTACATAAGAACCTATGTGCACTACTCGCAATGCCACGGCTACAGGTGTGCTGTCCTCAACCATATAGGAGCTCTCAACAGCGTTCCAGTTACTGGCAATCGGATCTTTTCGTATGGTAAGATATTTGTATATTTGTTACAGCCTCGTATTCTTAAACTATATTATATGTACATATATTAGAACAATCTTGGCCTTTCCGATACCACGGAACACTTAAAAGTAGCAGTTTAAGCCGGAAAATCGGAATACATCTGAAGTATGCGCGAAACGATAATTAGGTCTCATTTGAGGAACGTGTGGTACAGAGACACGTTTTCATACCAAACTGCGCAGAGGGAGACCATGATTGTTCAAAATGTTTGCCCGCAAAGCTTAAGGGAATCTTAAAACTGAGTTGCGTTTTAGAATTTTGCTGATCGAGTCGTCTTATCTAAGCGGTTATCAAGCCGAGCTCTTAAGTAAAAGTGGAAAATTATTGATCATTAGCCGATAAAAGACTGCCCTGTTTGACTCAGCATACTTGAGATTCTCTTCGTATAACGCTGAAAACTCGTAAACTTGATTGCTAAAGCAATATTAGATAGCATTCTAGGACAAACAAGAATTGCTCAAAGCAAATGCAACACGTATGTTAAGACAATTGCGTATGTTTGAAATTGAAAATCATTTATTGCCCATGTAACTTTTTATAACAATTGAAATGTAATGCGTAGTAATAAAGATTACATAATAAGCAAGGATAATAGAAATATGATAGAGGTACCACAGTGCGTCGGCGATGCGCAAATACATGGATATGCTTGAGAGGGAACGGTCGTTCTACATACTTCGTTAATTAGCGATTGTACCTACATAGTTAGTATTGTTTAATCACCCATTATACTTTATGCATTCATTCAAGTACGTATAAGTTTCTTACACGTGTGTTGGTCAAGAAAAATAGGGAATCCGGATAAAAAAATGTATCTCTAACTTTTTAAAATAAACAAATACTATTATGAAAAATAAAACAATTGGAATCAAAAACAATTGGCATGTCTAGTCAGAAAATTGTCTTTGTTCAAGGATTCGTGTTAAAGATTGCATTCTTCAACTTCTTCACACGTTATGTAGGCCGCGTTGATGAAACTTCCTGGCGTAATGGTTCTAGGGTCTATACTGCATGTAAAAAGACAATCGCATAGCTCAGTCAACCACGCAGTCTGGCCATTAAACTAAGTATGGCTGGATAACGACTAAATTTTACTTTTGGTATGAAAAAAAAAAAAACATTTTTTATGGTAACGCACACACCCAAAGCGGTTGTGTTTCTTTAGAGTTGCATACAGCAGTACTTCACCGGTTATGGTATAGTATTTAAAGTTTTGTTTTGTTATTTGTGCCCGTTTGATGGCAATAGGCCCGCTCCCTATTACATGGGACTTAAACATAACTGGCGAAATGTGGGTGTACTTATTAAATGGGTACACCTCTGCCTAACCGTTCGGGGATTACAGGCGTGATGTTATGTGTATGTATTATGATACTTAGGGCTAAATTTCAATAGTCAGATAACTTTTATTCAAAGAATAAATATGACAGTTTGACATATTTTCTATAGAAAAGCTGCCAAACCGCCATATTTTTCCCTCCGTTTTGAGAGAGAGTTTTCCAAGAGCTATCTGATGATGGAATGATTTCCCTTAAAAAAATATATTCTAAAAAACACGTAAAAATGTGGTAAATTAGTAATCATGGGCAGAACATGAACATTTTCTTTTTACATCCTGTATGCAATTTTCTTATTAAGATTTATTTATTTCATTAACCATGGTTAAACCAATTTTTACAGTTAATCATTCTGATAACGTAGTAATAAAAATGCAATATAACTTGTGCTTAGGCAAAAATATAAACATACATACCGATTAAGAATTCCTTCAGAAAGGTCAGGTGCGGAGTATGTAAGGATCCGGATCGTAGCAGGTGGCGTTCTGTAGTTTCTGCCTACCCCCATGGGAAAAAGGCGTGAGTTTATGTATCTATGTGTATGTATTAAGAATTCCTCTCGTACTACGTAAATCATTCTGACAAGATAACCTTACATCCATCCGCAAACACATACAGTCCGGTCTGGTGACCAAGAGATGTACGTTTTTCCAGCAGGATGACATAGTTGACCCTATCAAACGCCTTCCATAAGTCAAAGCACAGTACGTTAACCTCACTTTGACGGTCTAGTCCGGTGAAAATAAAGTCCACACTGGTCAGGACTTAGGAGGTTTGAGTTAATGTTGTTTTCCTTCTGAAATAATGTTGCTCACCACACAAAAAGAGCTGAACCTGTCTATAATATTTGCTTGTAGAATGTCTTTGAATTCCAATGTTCTAGTTTGAGCGAACTCTTTGACAGATATTTTATTTAAGCTTGTTAAATTTTCTGTGCTTGCTAAATTGCGCTTTATTCGAGCTAGCCGTGGAACTTTTATGTCTTAATCATAATGGCATAAAATTTTCTATTGAATAAAGCCAAAATCGTAGACATTATTTAAATATGTTTAATTTCATTTTAAATGTTTATATCTGTAAAAAAATTGGATATAAGTTAAATCGTTGACATTTAAATTCCGTAGGCTAGGTCTACGGCTCTTATATCTACAATCCTATCTATTTTACAAAGGTATTGTAATATAACTTTCACGCCGAAGTCATTGCCGTCCACTATTATAATACTTTGCACTTTGTGGCAACTTAGTTGCATTGCAGATACATGCGATAACTATTCACTAGCTTCTGCCCGCGAAACCGTCCGCGTGGAAGTCAGGTGTACTTTAAAATACAGGGTTACTGGTAATTCGACGTATATCCGTCAGGGGCTGATAAGGGGGTCAAAATGCAACAAATTGAACCCCCCATATGTATGGCCGAAATTCAATAGTTTTCGAGATATTAGAATTTTAAAGGTTTTTCGATATTTACCCAAAATTTGACATTTAATTCCAAATAAAATAAAAACTACATATTTGAATGGGTACCATTAAAAATGATGTTGTAGCTGGCACTTCAATTAAGCTATGGACATAATTAAAACTACTTAATTTAACAAAATAATGAAAATAATGAGCGATATGAGAATAATATCTTACCAATATTTTCATTTTACGCTTCAAAAATGTTGTCTCGTCACAAAAATTTCTATGACATTAATCGTACAAATAACTAAAACAACTTGCTTATTCTGTAAGCTTTCCAGAAAGCTATAAAAGTCTATTTTAAAATACATAATTCGTGCCAAGGCATGTGTTTGAATCGGCGTGGGGAGAGAAAGGGTCATTTGTATTTGTATGAAATAAAATGCATAAAAAAATGTACATCAAATTTTATTACAAATTTTACACATCTTGTTCAAAATGAGCCCCTCGATTACGAATGCAGGTTCGAATTCTCTTCCTAACTTCGGTTTTCGTCACTCTTGATGTGAACGTTGTTCTCATCTGTTGCGCCGCGTTTATTATTCGCTGTCGAAGTTCTTCGACTGAATTTATTGGGGTCACATAAACTAATGCCTTCATATGACCCCAAACGTAAAAATCAAGTGGTGTGATATCAGGGCTTCGTGCTGGCCACGGAATTGGCCCTCCCCTCCCAATCCATCGGTTTGGATATCTCTCGTCTAGCCACTGTCGGACAGTAATCCGGTAATGTGCTGGGCAACCATCATGTTGAAACATGAGGTTGTTTTTTATTTCTTCGGGAACATCCGCCAACAAATCGTCTAGGTTGTTTCTCAAAAACTCCTCGTAATTTTCGCCGTTCAAATTTTGGGGCAAGAAATGAGGGCCCACCAAATAATTATCAACGACACCCATCCATACGTTCAGGGAAAATCTCATTTGCGACGCGTTTCTTTTAGTTTTTTTGGATTCCTGCCTGCTTTAGGTGTCCAAAAATGTAAGTTATGGTAATTCGTTATTCCATCCCGGTCAAACTTTGACTCGTCAGTCCACAAAATATTTCTTAGGAAATGTTCCTGGTCAGCGTCAGCGTTTAACATAAACCGAGAAAATTCGAGTCGCCTGGCAGGATCTCCCTCGTGCAATGTTTGAACAGGTTGATAATGGTACGGGTGTCTACCTGATAGATGTACTACCGACCACACTTTCCACTGGGACATACCGAGCTGTCTTGCAACAATGTTCGTTGAGATGTTGGGGTCATCAATAAAACACTGAAGAATGGTGTCCTCTTCGTCAGCCGTGTACCGTCGAGGTCTGCCTGCGTTGAATTGTGCTCTTTGAACACTGCCAGTTTCAGATAATCGTCGATAGGTGCTCCCGAAAACAGTAACGTGGGGAAGTCGACGATCGGGAAAGCGGCGTTGGTATTCTCGCCGAGCCGCAGCCGCGTTTCCATCGGCAAAACCATAACAAAACATTATGTCTGCGTATTCGTTATTAGGATACGAAGCCATGTTATCCGAAATAACAATGATAACAAAAAGAATAACAAGAGAAACAAGAATTAACAATAATGATCGATAACAAATTAACGGGATGAGAGATTGGTAGCAAGATAACAACACACGTGCTTGCGCGGCGGAGAGTCAAAACTTACTAAGGAAGGCGACGCGAGCGCAGCAAACGCCGTGTACTCCCCCGCCCGCACACCCCGCCCCATCGCGAAGAATTTCGCCAGGAAAATCGGTTGTTTTAGCGAGGATCATAAACTAAAAACAGGTAATTTCTCTCCCCGCGCCGGTTCAAACACATGCCATGCCACGAATTATGTATTTTAAAATTGACTTTTATACCTTTCTGGAAAGCTTACAGGATAAGCAAGTTGTTTTAGTTATTTGTACGATTAATGTCATAGAAATTTTTGTGACGAGACAACATTTTTGAAGCGTAAAATGAAAATATTGGTGAGATATTATTCTTATATCGCTCATTATTTTCATTATTTTGTTAAATTAAGTAGTTTTAATTATGTCCATAGCTTAATTGAAGTGCCAGCTACAACATCATTTTTAATGGTATCCATTCAAATATGTAGTTTTTATTTTATTTGGAATTAAATGTAAATTTTTGGGTAAATATCGAAAAACCCTTAAAATTCTAATATCTCGAAAACTATTGAATTTCGGCCATACATATGGGGGGTTCAATTTGTTGCATTTTGGCCCCCTTATCAGCCCCTGCCGGATATACGTCGAATTACCAGTAACCCTGTATATCCTATCACTCGTCAATAGAGTAGCTTTCTCTCAGTGAAAAAAATATTTGTATTTGGATCGGTACCTACAGATCAGAGAACTCTCTTCTACTCTTATAAACCATAAAAATATTTAACCTCTTTAAGTTGCAATAGAGACGGATGAAAATATGAATTAATTAATCAATAATTTATTTTGTAAAACAAAGGTTTAGTATTTTGGCGAAACATGTTCGCTATTCTTTGCCAAATGGCGTACAAATTCAACATAAACAAGCAATTATAATTCAGGTGGCATTATAATTATGGTGTGCATTAACTTAAGGTTTTAATTACTGCGGCTACTGTTCCGATTCCCAGGGAAACCTCTTTATTGTTTAGTCACCTACTCATTCTCAAACCACGTAATGCAAGCAACCATAAGTTGTTACTTACTACGTCCATTTCAACGGAAAGCGACAAATTACATCCTTGACTTTCTCGTAATGCGAGACCGGTACCTTTTTCCGTTTTATACGCACGGAAAAAGCCATTAGCTTCGAAAGAAAATTGTTGGTTTCCCAGTCATTACGATCGATATAGCATAGGGCCTAGGTGTTTCATCATACTACGCCGTTATGCCCCCCCTGTAATCTCAAACACTTGCTATTTCTCATAATTTTCGAAGACATTCGAATTGAATTGTGAGAAATATTGCAAGGAGCATTTAATTGGGTTACGATCAATAAAAAAAATATTATTTCAAGGTAATATTCAAGTACCGTATTTGAAAGTATATTATATAATAATATATGTATAATATAATATATGTATAATTTCATACTTTTACGTGTATTATTACTTATAAAACTGCAGTTTTGGAAGACAATGATTATAATTAATTTCCGATCATGTAGCAGTGTTTTATTTATGATTTCACTGCGATTAAGTAGGTACTATTACTGAAAAAATAAACCTATTAAGGTTCTTATAACTTTTTCTAACTTAACCTAACCCAACGTATGCTGCAATGGTTTGAAAACGTAAAATTATATTAATATGTTTCAGAACAAATAAGGATAATTAATTTGCAATATTTGTCAACAATACCTAACTAAGTAATATCCATAATATAATTTAATTATAAGTTATGAAGTATTTTTCTAATTCTTTGGTGGAGGATAATATTTTGTACCTATTTAAAATCCTGTGAAGTTGATTTTCCATTGCGTGCGATCTACCTCGGTTTGCATGCCAATTCACTATGTCTGGTTTGAAAAAAAAAACACATTGGCCATAATTGGCGATGACCTTCACAATGGTCAAGTTCATTTGAAATAAGAACGATAGTGTGTGTTTAAGAAATGAATCGTTTGTTTTTATCACGAATTCAAATCGTGACTGCATGAAAATAATAAAATTTAATACACCTGCAGGGTTTTATCAACACAACATTTTTTTTAATTCATTTTAATTAATCTAGACACAAAACAGATAAAAAATTAAATTGTACAATTTATAATAAAGAAAGGAGGAAGCTTATTGGGCATCAAAATACTTCATTAATTTTATTATTTTTTTTTTTTTTCTGAAAATAAGTTTAATTCCTAGTTTCGTTCAGTTTTGTGTATCAGTAAAATTATTGACGCAGCGTGACTATTTATTCATTAACACAAAAAACAAAACAGTGATCGTTAACCTAAATGACCCTAATCTATGCCACTATTTATAAAGTAGGACATCGATGCTATCATTCTTATTACATAATAACAAACTAGTTATTGCCTGTGGCTTCGTCGGCGTGGAAGTCAAGTATATCATAAAACTATTCTATGGCCTCTGAAATAGTGTAGCTTTCAGTTAGTGATATCAGTCTTGTAAATCAGACTTTTACTTCTAAAGATTACCTCTTAAAAACAATCAATTTTAGAAGAGTTAGTATTTTTGTTTGTATTGCAAAAACTACTTACCGATTTAATAAATTCTTTCACTTATAGAAAGCTACATTATCGGCGAGTATCATAGGCTATATTTTATTTAAAAAAAAAATAGGCGAAGCAAAATTAAGCATTAGAGCAAAACCTTGTATAAAATAAAAGTATTAGATTAACAAACACTTTTGTCTTCTTTTAGTAACAAACCATCGTTTTCAGGACACACGGATGACTACAACTATATGGTGGAAAACCTCATGGAGAGGTACCCCAACACGAAACTAATTCTAGTCGGATTCAGTCTAGGTGGCAACCTAATTGCTAAGTACCTCGGGGAGGACAGGAAGAGGCCCCCTAATATAATTGGCGGGATTTCAATATGCCAGGGATACAATGCTATAGAGTAAGTACCTACATTAATTATATCTTCAGTATTGTTTAATCATGTTCTTTTTTTAAATCAATTTGTCTCGCAAGCGGTCGAGGTTGCATTCATTGTCGTCATAATAAACCTCTTTGTAGGACGCCCACCAATTAACCATCAAGGAAACCGGTATGTGAATGCAAAATGATAATTTTAGGTTTATAGTTTTGGATATTTATGTAAAAGAGGATATTTGGATTTGTTTACTTTTGGACATAACGACTCGTAGGCCTTCTTAGTAGGCGATATGTTCGATAATAAACGGATAATGTACGCAAATAGGTTTAGGTCATTAAAAAATTTGGCGAGGCCATTATTTATACTAGAAATTTTGCAATCTATCTATGAACAGCTTGTTAGTTTTCAATGTCTCTTGAATTCCCATATTAAGTTGGTTCTTGCAACATGTATAAACGATTATGTAACCTTCAGAAGAATTTTCTATCAAAGATGGAGGTAGGTACTTGATTGCGAAACTGGTCTATGTGTTAATTGTTAATGTCATTTTTTACGTAATTTTTTTGATTATTTGGATTTGTCAGTTTTCTTTTCGCTTTGACCTAAATAGTGTGTAGAAATACCATTGAGTTTAACTCAACGCTATGTAGCTACCGCCGCTCTGGGTCCCCGAACCCGTGTAAGCAAAACCTCGTAAAATATTATCCACTATCTCACTCTACCCTCTTTGGCGGTAAGCTATACTTTTTGGGAAAAATAAACATATTGTTTCTTTTATGGTCCCGCCGCCGTTAGGTAGAAGGGTCCCCTTCTATAATTTTTGATACAGAGCCCGTCTAGGCCAAGCTACGCACTGGTTCAACGCTTTATTGTAACTGACAGTAGTGACACCTCTCTTTATAGCGAATCGGGGTCGGGACAGTTTAACTTATTTATCAAGTTTGTGCTGAATATCTGTATCGTGGTAATATCCGCTTGACCTCCGTCCTAATATCTAAACGAAGAGTTTTATAAATCTACTAAAAAAAAATATCTTCTATTAATACGTTTTCGGGATATTGACATACCATTGGTCATTCTCATAGATCTTAGTTCCCAAACTTATTCTGTCTACTGCCCACTTTAAGAATAAGTTTTTTTCTAGCGCCTCCATTTTTTCACCTTCTTAAAAATCACATAGTAGATGAAATTACAAATATCTCACCAAGAAAAAGCTCACCAAGCTCGCTCAAAAAAATCAAGACGTCTTGATTTTTTCTGGGTCTCTTACTGCCCCCCTTTAGGCCTGCAGCGCCCACAAGGGGGCGTTATGGCCCACTTTGGGAAAGGCTGTCATAGATATTTATTTAAGAGCTATTATGATACCAACAGTTGATATAAAACCTCTCAAAAATAATAGAGCTCCCATACTGGTCTCTGCTCTCCGCTGGTCCCTGTGACTTGGTACGCGGAGTTTTTTTCACCAATGCGATGTTACGTCTTTGGTTACTAATCCGCTCTCTTGGGTCGTAGCGTGATGCCTATACCATTCTTCATTAATCTGGCTTATCATATACAAAAAAAAATTACCAGGCCGACTCCTTCCAGAGATTAACGCGATTAACAAACAAAAAACCACTTTAGCTTTATAATATTAGTGTAGATAGTAAAGATTTAATTAAAAGATCAATTGATTTGTCGAATAACACTTCAATATTCAACGATACTAAATGGGAACCTCAGAACAAGCAACTTTTAACCTTATTCTTTTCACTTTTAGCACTATGCTGTACCTCCTGCAATGGCAGAACTTCCGCCGTTTCTACCTGTACATAATGACGGATAACTACCGAAACATTATCACGCGACACAAAAGAATGTTGCTGAGCCCTGATATGAAGAACAGATACGATTTAGATGAGAAGATGATCGTGTCCGCTGGAACACTGCCTGATCTCGACGAGGCCTATTCCAGGTAAGATTAAATTAATTAATCATTCCCAATCATTCCCAGGTCGGGCAAAGTGTGATTGAGTTTTTCCATCAGGGGTTTCTCAATAGCAGTCTCGGAGTTTGGATTTGTGCCCGGTTGATGGCAATAGGCTTGCCCCCTATTACATGGGACTTAATAACTGGCGAAATGTAGGTGTGCTAAAGGGTACACGGTACACCTCTGCCGAACCCTTCGGGGATTAAAGGCGCGAAGTTATGTATGTACTACCTTACCCACCCGCTTTCAATTACGTCTTTGGTAAATGCTCCGCTGCTATTTAAATCAGGGGCTTTAAATCGTGTGTAAGACGGAAAATTTAATTAAAATAGAGATAATAATGATTGGTGCAAGCGCCCCCTGAAAATGATTGATGCTAAAATAACTTTCAAACAATAAACCAGTCAAGTACACTTCCGTATCCAGTCTACGTCTTATCGTAATTGTTTCCGAAATGTCCTTAAACCTATCGACCTTTTTACCTAGACCTAAGTACTAAACAAACAGGGTATTGTTAAATTGAAATAGACTATCTGAATTTACTGTAGGTGTCATTAGTTCATTATAATACTTGTGCAATACGGTTGATTTTTGCATAATTTACATAATCTCCTTGAAGCATTTTCGTTTTGTACGTGCAAGTGTTTAGACCTTAAACTCTTTCAAGGGGCCAGCCAAGGCCAACACCAGACGGGTGCGCGGATCATGCGTCATTTGTATACAAGGCTCCCCTCTCATGGACATGGTAACAGGTCCTTAAACTCTTATACGCGCAAACGTATTTGTAAGCAACACAGTAATGACGAAGAATTACATCTATGAAGAATATTGTCTTTAGGTATTAACGGCGAACGCCGACATGAGCAGTATGATAGTGCCATTAAAAATGTGTAAGACATTTCTAGCATCTACATAATCCACACTAATATTATAAATGCGAAAGTGTGTCTGTCTGTTACCTCTTTACGCTTAAACCGCTGAATCGAATTTGATGTCTGGCATGGATATAGTTTAAGACAAGGGGAAGGACATAGGCTACTTTTTATTATACTTCGACTTCGTCTGCGTCCGCGATAACCGACATTTGCGCGGACGAAGTCGCGGGCAAAAGCTAGTGTTAAGTAAATACTTCCGTTGCCGGGGTTGCGGGACGTCTTAACAGGATACCGTGGCCCCGGAACGTAAAGGGCAACAGAAGGAACAGGGTGATTTTTTTAGTCAGTTAAAGTTTGACAGTCCCTTCCGCCCCACCCAGGGTGGAAGGAGTCATTTGATGATTTTTACCACCTAAAAAAAAAAAGGGTAAATACTTCCGTATTGATACTTATTAAATTGGTATATTAGTCGCTTAAATTCTGGCTAGTAAACATTCTTACGGTTGTAGGTGTTACTTTTGACTCGGGCCGGGTTCTAAACTAGGGCATGCAAAACCGGAAAGTCATCAAAACCGGTTTTGAACATCGTTTTTTTGGGACCAAAACCGAAAACCGGAGCTAGGTCCGGTTTTAGCAAAAAAAATCGAATGTAGTATAATTTAAAAAGAAACACCATTTTTTTTAAATACCCACTAACTCTACAAATTAAACAAATTGTATGATACATTTCTTTTTAGTCCAAACTATAATAATTGTAGATAACAATGAACTTATAATAGTATAAAGATTAACAAATTACTATAATTTAAAAAATTAAAAACACGACTGCAAAAATTGCAGATATTTGTACTTTGTTTACTCGTCAGTTTTTTTACGACGTTTTTTATTTACAGTGATATATATTTTTTAAATCTACTTGTCAAATTCTAGACGATAAACATAGACACGACCGGATTCATTAAAAAAAATAATTGAGGCTGGTACTAATTTACGTTTTAAAGTGACCACAGAGGATTCTTTTTATTTTTAACTAGCCTATGTTACTCGGAACGATGCAAGGATTGTAACGATACCCCAAACATCTATATCGGTTCAGGCGTTTAAAAGTTATGGTGGAATAAAGAATCTCACATACATACATACATTAGCCCTGAACACATAACACTCCTTTTTTGGAGCAGTCGTGTAATTAACTGAGATCAAATCAACAACAAGTAAGTTTTTGGTATCTTTGGTACCTAATAGGTACCAAAGATACTAAAAACTTACTTTGATACATTTGATGCCTCAAAATTAATAATTTTTTGAGTGTTCGAAAAAAATGTTGATAAAAATCAAAATGTTAATTGTTTATCAATAATGGGAAAACCGGAGCTGAGCTCCGGTTTTGGCTCTCAAAACCGGTTTTCAAAAACTGTTAAATTTTGTCCGATTTCCGGTTTTGCGCAAAACCGGAAAACCGGTTTTGCATGCCCTATTCTAAACGCCTGATAAAGATTACTGGAGACAAAAATAACATGAGATTTTACCAAAAAAGGTTTTCATAAGCCTCGTTTTTCCTGGACTCGTCGAGCGTCATTGTATCGGCGCTTTTCTGGCGTCTCCACTGTTGATTCTGGCTTTCAGGAGTTGCAGTGGATAGGAATAGTGTGGCAGGCTTTTATCAATAAAAAAAGCCTGGAGTACCTAAATTATTATGTTTTTTTTTTTGTGGTAGCGGACTTTTTCATGTCCATGTCTATCAAAGTTTTGTACAATTCCATACATGAGTATACGTATGTTTGTCGTCTGTACATATTGTAACAGTCAATTGGGGTAAATAGGTAATTGTTCAGCTCCTGTGTTCTTGTGATCTTTGACCGATCACGCTATAGACTGCAGCATTTGGTGGAAATTTTAGACTTTTTAAGCCGTTCAACGCACTTTTGACCTGAGAGTCGGGGCATTTACGATAACCTCTCACCTAGTAACAAGTAGTAGTAATTCACGTTGCCAATCTTCGCGGTTAAGCCATTGTTTATTTAATTGTGTCGGTTTCGACACCGACTAGAAGCCTCTCTTATGTGCTGGGTTCCATGTACCCAGCACCTACAGAGAGGCTTCTGGAAATCTGATGGAACGCGGCGGAATGCCTACAAAATGTAACTGGTATAAAAAGACAATTGACAAAGGCAGAAAGTAACGTGTTCTTCTCCGTTATTGTGATAATTTTTGTCAAAATCTGGTTACGATATATTGAAAATCAAAGTTAAAACCAAATAATCCGTATTTTTACAAACCTTATTTAAATGTTATAAAATAACTTTAAATGTTGTCACAATAAACAACTTCTTTTGCTTGCGTTACATTGCGCACCACCATAACACATAGTGATTTTACACCCAAAAAAAAAAATCTATTTGCAGCAATAATTTTTGATAAAAACTCACTTAGATGGACAGTACCTATGCGTACTTAACGACTATAATCATGTGTCATTTTACACCCCATATAGCCAGTTCATTGACAACAATATTTGGAAAATCAACAGACATTATTCGAGAAAATGATATTCGTGTTACCAACCACAAAAATAAAAGCAATTTTCTTATTATCTTTTCAGGCGGGTTTACGGCGGCTTCGAATCGGTGGCAGACCTCTACAAATGGAGTTCGTCGGCATTCTACGTCAAGAATATAAAAACCCCGATGATATTCATCAACGCTCGCGATGACCCCATAGTGCCCGAACCTCTATTGCCCTTCATTAGGGAATATGTCAGTAAGTATCTAGTTTCCGGAAATTATCATGAATACTTGGCATTATTTCAGTAATTCATTAAATGCGTGCTTATCGGTTGGTCGGGGCAACATAATATTAGGGTTACGTCATAAAGGGGGGGGGGGTGTCCCTTTTGATAGAATCCTAAAATTATGTTATTGTTAAGATTTTACTGTCTGTCAGTCACATTACTCACATTACCGTATATACTACAATTTGAATCGTCGTACACATGAAAATTTTACAGACCGATAATATGTAGAATAAAAATAAAATAAAAAGGGTTCTCAAACAATGAAGCCCTTGAGGCGGTTTAGAAACTCTGACACTAGGGTGTGTGGGGTCGTAAGACCTTACTGCCCACTCGAAAAGAAGAAGAAACAATTAAGAAACTTTTTGTTGCTTATTGCTCGAATTATATACATATTGTACGAGGTTACGAACACTTCGATCCGCTGGCCTGTTTCTTTGATCTGTTATTATATCAGACTTGAACTCCTGTATTCAGTAATCAATACAGAGAGTTCGATTCGTTTGATTAATAATTGGCTGTAAGAAATGATTGGCTAAAAAGGGCAGCCCTTTTTTTAGCCGATTATTTCTTACAATCAATTGATCGTTTCTTTTATCTTTTAATTTCTTCTCTTATAGCTCTCACAGTTGTACTAACTTGTATTTAAATATTTACTCGTAGAGACATCTGTAATTTCTTCGCATCACATTTAATTGTTTTATTAAACACATTACACATTATGTTTGGTTTTCTGAACTAATCTAATTTACCGATCGGTGTTCAAATATCAGTTTTTTATTTCGATTGTCTGCTGTCTGACTTCAAAAAAGGCAACAAGTTGGTATACCGGTATTTCGAGGTCGTACCTGTTGTTAGGTGTTTTAGGCTCTATCTATATATAGCTTTACTAAATTGAACAGACTATCCATTAGTAGTGTCATTCGACAGTCATTTATTTAAGAGGAATGGTTAACGATTAATAAACACCATGACAATATTTGGTAATGTACGCGTCACCAGTATTTTGGTACTTCATTTACATTATTTAATGAACAGGTCTGTCGTCAGCCTGTAAAATATGTCACGTCTGTTATAAACCATTTTATTAACCTACCTATCTTATTTTATATTAAGAGTAATCTCACATGGCGTTAACTTCATATGCTGCCCATCAAATTAAGTAACTTTTAGGAAAAATATTGAATTAAAATGTTGTGTGAAAAATCACTATTACACCATGCATTTGCAACATGCAAATATTATAGTGCTTATGTTATGTTTGCATACCACAGTACAGAGGTCTTCGAAGTTTTAAAAGTTTAGATGGAACATTTAAAACGTGTTTTAGTAAAAAAACGTAGTGAAATGTTGTAACTTTGACCTTCAATATCTCCAGAACCAGTGGATGGGGTATGATTTCGTAGAAGAATATGATCGTAATATAATATTTGTGGTTTTTGAAATGTGATTGGTATCTCAACACCCGATACTAATATTATCTATGTATGTATGTAATAGAACGTGGGCTTTCTCCATATGGTTTCTGCATTTCAATCATAAACGTATGATATTGAAAACATTGCGCAACAGAAATGAGGTCATTACCATTGTACCATGTGAACGAAACCAGTGGAACTGGATTGTAAATCTCCAAACTCAAACATGGTTTAAAGTTATTCAATTTTTCAAGGTTGACGTTTTATCAGAAATTTCTGTATTGGGAAAATTCCGTTACTATTGTTCCCAAAACAACTGCTAGGCAATTATTATTGAAAATTAATATTCTTAGAATCTGAATTTTATTGTATTTTTACATGAGTTCTGATGATGTTGGTATCCTTATAAACTACTAGCTGCTGCCCGCGATTTTGTCCGCGTGGTCTATGGAACTCGAGTTAAGTTACGTCTTTGGTTACTGCTTCGCTCCCATCGGCCGTAGCGTGATGCTATACTATTCTTCATGAGTCTGGCTATCGTATACAGAAAGATTTTTTCCAAACAGACTGCTAGTTCTAGCGCGTTTAAATAAACAAAAAAAATCTCGTAACTTATTATATTAGATTTAAAAAGAGAAGTTCAATGACAAATGTTTATGTATTCGTAACAGTCGTATTGTGAAACCTAGACAATTTATGATACTGGGTTTGCTTTGTTATTAACTACGATAATCGAGTGAGTTCTGCTTAAGCCCGATTAATATCATCAATTAAAAAAAAAAACAATAGTACCCTTGTCCATTTACATGATCGAGTAGCGTGACAGACAGGCTGATAACGGTAAAATTAAAAAAAAATATTTATGAATCAGACTGGGGTTATCTCCTACAATTTTAGCGTCATATTGAATTTACCGCAGTATCTTTCCAGTGTTTTATAAACATTTTTGTCTTTACAGGCTCGCACGATAAGGCGATGTATCTAGAATTGGCACACGGCGGCCATTTGGGTTTCTACGAAGGAGGATTGGTGTACGCCAACCCTGTGAACTGGCTTGACCGCGCGCTCGTCGGGTTGGCTGGCGGCCTCCTCATGGCGCACAACAAGTGCTCTCACAAAGACGTCGATGTGTCCGTCGAATGCGTCCCTTCAGAGGACGAACCAGACCTCATCAAATCAGCAACCATCGTCTATCGAGATCCATTAGAAAAATCACATCTGAAAGTAGCTTCGCATTAACTCGTGGCTCGTAAAGCACTTTGGTATATACTTATATGTCTAATATTTATTAGAAAATCTAATATAAAAATACTGCAGTCCATTTCATCAGCAGTGACATTTTTATAAAGTACTTAAATTGTGTTATAAGTACATCTTTTTTGGAGGAAACGATTCTCCACCACGTTTTTATACGTCCTAATAAATAGTTGGTATATTGATAGAAGGCAAACCCGTATTTACCAAAGCCTAGTAAAGGAACGAGTTGTTCCTGTTATGCCCTAAGTAAGATATTAGGCAGGACCTAAGAGGCAGTTTATTATAAACAGCACATACGCTTTTTATAAATATTTATTGTGTACTTGTTATAAATGTTTTCCAAGCATTATGTCAAAATGTATGTGAATTAATGTTTATTGTTTTATGTCGTGACTTGAGTTGAGGCGATCAGGCGTGGCCGTAATCTTTGACAATATTTTATGACAAATAGTGTCATTAAAACTTTTTATCAGTATTTTTATAAACATAGTGTCAACAAACTACATAAAAATGCAGTCTGTTGTAAGCTGCACAAAACAGTTTTGCATATATGATTGATGATGATACTGCCTTCCACATTTAAACAATCGTTGTTCAGTGTTGCCACGCCTTATTTCGTAAAGTTTATTTGAATGCACGCAGAAGTCTTTAGTTATTTTTGACATTGTGATATACTACAACCAATTGTTTAAAATGTAACTACTATTGCGTTTTAATTAATTTATGTGCACTTGTGTGAAAATTACGGCCGTGGGTTAAGCCGTATAAGTGTATTATATCATGTAACGTTGTTGTTTAATATTACGAGTGAGAATCATTTACAACTTTGGAGCACATGTAGTTTACATAATATTTATCGAATAATAATAATTTCATAATAATTCTGTTTGTTAAAATATTTTGTTGATATTTAATGTATAAATAGTACAAATTACAAATTTGCACAATTCATAGCTGAATGTCAAGTTAATAATTACTGTTAGACTAGACAAATGTTAAATAACAATTCATTCGACATTGAATTCCAATAATGTTCCTAAATAGTAGATGGAATTCGGTGCAAATTATACATAATGCTGTGTACTGTCAATTCCAAAAGATACCTATTTGATTCCTGTTATTACAATTATGTATTAGCAAAATAATATAGATATTATTAACCAGTAGTAAATAATTTCACTTTATAACATCACAATACTGCTCTAATTACGGCATCTGTTATTATGACTTTATATTGACAAAGAAATTGTTGTTTTTTGCAATTGTATGGACTGGAAATGGGTTTTTAAACTTATATATTGTAATGAAGTGTGTACTGTTCCTATGGAAACTTTTTACGTTATGGAATTGTTCGCTAAGCGATGTTTCGTGAGCTTTATTCAGGGCTAACTTAACTTCCGTCCAAACTAATGTTAATAAGTGGAGGAGGAGGTAGAGGGATAGTCTCAACCCTGACAAAATGTCAGGGTAGACGACGTTTTGTATAGGTATATACAGTTAATTAGAAACCCATTTCTATTGTAAGAATCTATGTACTGCGTGCTTCGATGAAGGAAAGATTTGGATTGGAAGCACGATGTAGCAAAAATATTTTGTGATGATAACAATGTCTTTTATAATACTTACGTCCGTTTGGATGGTTGCGTACGCGCAAGTGTTTGCTGGAAGATGTTCAGCATATGACTGACAGGTGTGTCGATGATAGTTTTTGTTTAAGGTTTGCGTTTGTGTGAGCTTATGTCTACTCGCAATGTTTGACATGGTTTGACCAATCGTACTGAAGCGTAACTACGCGTTCATCACACAGATGCAAAGCCTTATGTACACTCTCTTATTGCAAGGAGTGCGATCGTTCCAAGATGTTTGCGAATATGGAGGCCTGCACGAGTGACTAGTGTGACTTTATTGTATAGGCTTGCGAAGCCAGTTTCCAAGTCCTAGTCAGACTTTAAAAACATTGAAAGTAACTTAAATATTTATCACCTTCATGTTCATTCATTTATTTCATTGAAATTATTGATCATTATCGATATTATTCTTTAAAATTCATGCACAAAATATTCCGATAGCAGCTATGATCTCATTGAAATTCACTGTATGTAGAAAAAAAATTTTTTTTTTCAATATTTGCTTAGAAACATCATATAGGTACTGTGCAATTTAATAAAATTGCTACGGGTAAACGGTGCTAATTTTAATGTGTGGTAACGTCATCAGCCGTTTCTCACATGCGGGGATCGGTTTAATCTTTATGCGTATACCCAGCAACGCGTTCAAAGATCTTACATGAGTGAATTGGAGTAAAAATTGAGCATTTATAAACTTTAGATTTAACACTTCCAAGTAATTCCACTGATTTATACGATGGTGTTAATGAGTGTTCAGGTATAAGTGTAAGAGTTGGCAAAACGATTGTAAGAAATTATCTTTTAGGATAATTGTGTCCTTATTCGAAGGATAATTGGGTAGTTGGCGCCATTAACCAATAATTCCAAGACACTTCTGTCACTGACATTTATGGTTTAACTATTTATTGATTTCAAAGCAATTCAAATCTTATTTATCAGTTAGTTCAAAATTAATCGGTTTTTCTAAGCTAAAATAAAAAGTTTTTTAAAGAAGTAGTTTTGGAACTATTAGTTCATGGTGTCAACTACCCAATTATATTTTATCCAAAACCGAATAGTGATTGTGTAGGGTAAACTTGCTAAAAGAAAGATGCAAGTATACTTGTCAAAATATTTTTGTAAGATCATTTTCGCTTACTGCATTTTACTCATAAGGCATTTGTTTCTAAAATTGCAATTTACAAATAGATCTTAGTTCCTTTTTCAAATCACGAAGAGTTTTTCTCGAAACGATTTTATGGCAAATAAAAGCAAAACTTTAAAAAATTACTAGAAATACTAATCGCTTTCAATGTGCTAGATTCAAATAATAGCATTACTATCGTAACTATCTATGTATGTGTTGTCAATTTAGCTGACTTTAGTTATCTCGAGATTAAAATAAAAACAGTACAAACGTTAAAAAAAACTAGGATGACACCAATGTAATATAAATTATTGAATTGTTATTTCGCTGACAGTACTGGCGTATTTTTTTTTAATCAATAAGAATTATGTAATTTTAATGACTTTCGGTGTATGTCTGAATTGCCTAAAAGTTCTGTGTTTTATTTATGTACATGTAATAAACGTTAAAATTAATAATACTCAGTTGTTTGTTTTATCCCATTCATATTGAAATTATTCATTACAAAAGGATTGATAAATAAGTATATTTCTAAGTCAATAATATAAAATTTCAAAGACGGGTGAATTTACGCTGTCTTAAATTCTAGCAAGTTATTATATCTAACTAACACTATTTTTTTAAACATATTTTGTAAATGGAATATTATTACGACATTTTCTGCCAATTTTTTTACAATACATGTGAGATTCATATAGAAAAGATTGGGGTTTATTTATACAAATTGACAATATATAAAAGATATTTGAGCAAAAACATAATGAGATCACGAAATAACAAAACGATGAGTATGCTGCTTCGCTTTGTTGCTTCACAGAAAAGTAACACAAACCCTTGTTAACTGTTGCAAGACAAAGGGATACTAGCTAGGTATTTTATTATTTAGATTCAGAAATTTATATTGCTGCATAAATTAGAGTATTTAACATGATAAATTAAAAACTATCAATATTCCAAATACAAATATCACAACATTTTCCTTAATTAATTCTTATTTCTCTTTACACATACATCTTAGCATAATACACATCAATAGTTAAGTAATTTAAATATAAATACAAATAAGAACATTTACATTAGAAAATAATGTCAGTGCCAGATTTATATATCATTCTTATTATAAAATCATATTTGTCTTTCCTAAAAGAGAGCATTAATTCGCTTTATATTAAAATTATAAAAATAGCATGGCCACTGGGAGATTAAAAATGCATTACAAATATTCCAAATTAGTTTTATGGGACTATTTGAATTTTAAAATAACTCAGGGAATCTTCGGAAAGTGATGTTTGAGGAATATTATATTTGGATAAATTATTATAATATCAATTTATAATATAATATAATTATAATATCAATTTCTCGTAAAAGATAAACTAGTACTTTTGATTAACTTTAATAAAATGTAGTAAGTACTTAATCAAATAATAAAATGAAAATATGTGATAGGCATGTTCAAATAGTCCCATACCATAGGTAATGCTGATTAAAAAATGCCAATATAGTTACAATAATTTCACTTAACACTTACAAAAGATACTTTTATACTTATTACATACGTACTTCGACGAAAAATAAGTCCATAGCTATTAAGTATTTCATTATGATTCATTGAAAAAAATATCTTTACCTTCTAACTAGAGTTATGAAACTGATATTTTACAGTCTTTTTACATATCAGTGTTATTAGATCTGAGTATTTTCAGAATAAATTAAAGCTTCTTTTTACAAAGTAGGTATTATATAAATAAATTACGTAAATGCAATCAAATCGTGACTGGTGTCATATAGTCAGCATATAGATGTAGGATCCCCTTCCATAGTGCATGCTATATTATCTAATTTATGAGCTAAGTGCATTTTGTTTTCTAGTCCTAATATAATTTGTTCTCTATATTTACTGACATAGATATACAACTCTTTTAAGGCAGACAGAGTGTCGAATTCATTCAACTGTTCCACCGAGAGTTGCTGCATAGAAGTACTTAGCTCTTGGTCTGTTACTTGAGGTAATTGAGATACAGATTGATAAAATCTTATAACCATTTCCCTATACGTAGGCAAGTCTTTAGCAAAAAGTAATTTGTTAGAAGGAGAATCTTTACATAATCGATGTTCTGTTAATGAACAAGCATCCATAAAAGTTTGAGCGATAACTGATAACGAGGAGTCAACAGTCGCTGTTTTATTGATATCAAATATAAAATCGGGATTTTTTATGAGATTCACCCAAAACCGAAGCGGTAAACTATTGGATTTCCAAGCATGGACTACTTCAGGATTCATGATACCATGTGTCCGTGCTGCGTCATCAAAAAGATCAAACAGCCACTTGACTGCTGGTGGCAACACTTCATTCACAGTGAGAATGGTGCTGAAGAAATCATCAACAAACTTGTGGACTGTGCCTTTCGTAGACAAGAGCCTAGTGAGAAATATCTCTGGAATAGCTTTGTGACTATGTTCTGAGGACTTGTTGATAATGTGTTGGTACTCTATAGGTTTCACCAAGTGATAGTAATGAACGTTTTGGTCTGTAATGTCACTGTTATACACTCTTATATGAGAATTGGAACAGTATATTCCTGTGCAATTCTTGCAGGGTATTTTATACGGAGTGTTAAAGCTGTCGTTTTGGCGGGATATCAAGGACATGACGGCTGATTCTTTGACGCCGTAATGAGCTAACGTATTCAATTTACGCCAGCCATTTATCGTCTTGGTGGTAACATCTTCATCTTGAAGTGTAACATGTCCTCCCCTTCCGTGTCGCCATTCTAAATCAACTTCGTGGACGGATGGTCTCATAGAGAATGGGGTATTTTTAAACAGTGCATCTAATATCTTAGCTTTTACTTGTGAAATACTATCACAGTCTAAAACTTTACATTGAACTTTTTCATCAAAATCATCTTGGACTATATGCAGTGTAATGGTCTGATGATCAATCTGTTCCTTCAAAAGCTTCTCTTCCGATAGTGAATATCGAGCTTCGTGAGTTATTGCATCAACAACTCCTTTTTCGATTTGATGTTTTATCGCTTTGAAGAGCAAAAACAGCGATGAACCTGCATAGTCTTTGAGATAATAATACATACATAAAGCCATCCAATTAGTTAACATTTTCTCAACCACACTTTCTGTTCTTCTTAACATTAGTTGAGGATGCTTATTGCATATAGATTTATCAATCAGACGTAACAAAAGAGATTTTAAAATATCTGTTGCATACTCCATTTTCCCCATGAGTATAATCATCAACAAAGAAGCTACATTAACTTTGTCTCGAATGTTAAATGACTTTTGGGACTCTAATGTGTCTATAAATGACAAAAGGAAACATTTATTATTTAATAGCTGCTCAAATTGAATCATAGCTGCATCATAGTTGGTTCTGGGAGCGTTAATAAATAATTGACGTTGGACATTCAATATAGGGTGGTCTGATACTCCTGGGAAGAATACCTTCATGACGTAGTTTACGTGGTCTAGAGTCGGTATACCGGAATGTTCCAAATCAGCTGCCAAATCAGACATATCAGTTTGCAATTCGGCAAAAGCCAATTTACATTCTAATCTCACATTGCTCTCTAAAGTATCCATCTGAATTTGTATTCTTTTATATTCTCTTTCAGCTTTCGTACTACGCCGTCGGTACATAACTAATACAATCATAAATATGAGCACTAAAAAGAATGTCCCACCAGCGATGCCTGCGATAACTTCCGGCGGAAAATTGTAGTTTCTAAGTAATTCATAATGAAGATATCCAATAGGGAATCGTAAGTTTTTCCCAACTTTTACAACCACTAATGGTAAATTAATTTCAGCTATTTGTAAACCGTTTTCATCAGTATTCGCTGGTTGTATTTCAGGAGGCGTGCATAAAAGTTGTTGCATTGTTAGGCTCGTAACATTACAAGGCTCTGTTCCGATTGTGACGATAACATCTGTTTCATCACTCGCCCTTATTAAATTTTCACCCTCTATTACTAATGGGTCGCCTTTGTAGGATTTTATGCCTTTATTAGGGAATTGATATACATGAGGATCTTCAACAAAAACCATATGAGTTCGTGGAGGGTTAAAATGTTTTTCATGCATTGTTTCCACATTGTCCAAAACAAATCCGACTTTCATTGCAATTTGTGGTGTACTGGTCTGAGTTTTTGTTGCTTGCAAAATGTCGAAATATTTTTTGTTGACTGCAGGACTGGGGCATTCCATCTGATGTTCATTGAGCACAGTGCAAGCTGTATGATTCACTGGCAATACTTCGTTACCAAAATACAATTTCATAAGAGGTTTCTGGATGGTGTGCAAGTTTGTACCATGAACTGTAATCATTCTGCCTCCTGATACAAAACTTTTCAATGGTTTGATTTCCATTATAGTTGGGTCTGCTGTATAATTGAACAAATCTCCATACAATGTTCGGTTTGCATTATCTATTCCCACTGTCAATGTATGAATCACTCTGGGTGCATTTGCCTTTGGAGTAATGCATATTAATCTGCTGTTTGAGGTCTGTGTAGTATTGACAGAACATGGCAGTTCATCCAGGAAAGCAGAGATAGATGAACCAATGTTCAAATGCTGCCCTCCTATGGCTAACTGGGTGCCACCTGCTACTGGTCCCAATGTTGGATAGACGCCTTGAAGTTTTATGTTCTTGTAACTGAACAAAACAGATGATTCTGTGTGGCCAGAATCATTTTCTACAATAACAGGTGCTACAGCCGAGCCATTGGAGGGTCCTGTGCGACATGTGATGCTTACAGAAACTTCAAAGTCTACTATTTCACATAGAACATCCCCAATTCGAACTTTACCAGATACTTCTTCAACTCTTAAACCAAGGTTACTGCCTTCAATAGTTACAATGGTGCCTCCTTCTATTGGTCCACTTAGTGGCTTGATCATATCAATTCTAGGTTTTGGACATTCAGTTACTGGATTTTCTAAGCACGTTTCACTATAAGAACAGGAGTTGCCACACCAGGTGCATTTGTAAATGGAATTTCGTGTTATACAAAGAGAACAATCTGCATGTTCTCTATGTGATCCAAGAATTTCACATTTGTACAATGTGATGTTGATTGTATCTATGTAATGTTTATGATTCCAAACAATTTTAACACTTACATTGTATTCTCCCACATCTTCTTCATAGGAATATGTTGTTTTGTCACAGACAATGTAGTGATTAGATTCAACTCTTGCAGGAAGTATCATGTTGGCTAGCTCAATACTCACTATACACTGAAATCCAGTGTGTCCTGGTTGTAAGTGAGGTAGATTTTCAACTTCAAGTTCCAATTCTTTAGGCACATTATTTGGTAGCAAAATAGGTTTCTTGTATTGTCTTATCCTAGGACAATGTCCAATACCATGATTTAGTAGTTTAGTAGGATTATTTTCACCACTTATTATGGTCCTTTGACATACCGAGGTGTCATGGGTGCACCTGTTGTCATAAATGCACCAATTACAAGCCCATTCACTAAGTATACAAGAGTGACATGTTGTATGTTTTGAACAATCATAGAAAGCAAAATTCCTGGAAACAAAATCTTTATTTGTTTCTGATGAGTGAACAGACAGTGAAACATACACATGGTCTTGGCTTTGGGGTATTTTAGGTCTATGCTTCACGTCTGGTGTAGGGCAAGCTAGCCCATTTGATGTAACAGCAGCATCTATGGCTGGGGCATTTCCAAACACACACTTGTATTTCGCTTCAAAAGGTAGTTCTGGTAAAGTTCTTATTATAAGTTGCACTGTTGTTACTTCATTCATAGATATTCTGTCAGGTAAAATCTGTTCAAAATCAATGCACTGCTGACCAATATATTGAGACAACCATCTTGGTGCGCTTTGTGTCCCTTTTTGACACATATTTTGAACTGTGCAGCGTTTTTCTAAAGAACACCAACCACAGTGGGGATCATTCGATTCTAGACAAGAGGAACAATTTCCATGCTCTGCACATCTTTCAGTTGGTATTTGCACTATTGAATTCCTTGCCAACACATACAGTGTTTTTTGATATGGTGACAGTGTTGTGTCTGGTAATATTCTCTGACCAGGCAAGATTGCTTCACTTGAATATTCCAATGCCTTTTCAGCATCAATAAGGACTTTTTTCAGAACACCATTGTTGGTACCTAGAAATGCTACAGTATGCAGCCCAGTTACAGACATAGTGACAGAAGTAATTAAAGTATCATTCCAATTTATAACAGACATTGTTTTTATAGGATAAAGACCACTAATTTTAAGACCTACCTCACAAAAATTTAGTATATTTCCTGTTGAACCAACACTGGGACATTTCCCATCGGATATCATGCCTGATATGTAGCCCATGTTGCGTGCTTTAGTGCTGCCATTGAAACACATGTGAACATTTTCATTGAACTTAATTTCTATTTCTTGCAAAGAAAATACACAAATAGCTGACTTAGCCATAGGTTCATTAGAAATACTTTTTGATGGACTAAAAATAGCTATAAGAACAGGATCACCTGTCTCTATACCCAGCTGGGCAGCAAGGTTTGCACCAGCCTTTGCTATCTTAGCATCTTGAACTAAATTATAATTGACCACTTCACTCTTACCACTAACAGTTTCTTCTCTAACATGACACTCTAGTGTTACTTCAGTATAGCTGTTATAGTTGTCATCATTGACACATGTGCGAGCTAAGCGGGACACATACCCTAACTCCTCATTACCAGCAAGGTGGGAATGTTTTTGAATCAACAAAAAATATGCATAGTCACTAGCATTAAAGCCATACACATACTGTACTAAAAAGTTATCTCTGTATTTAACATCTATTTGTATTGAACTTTGTTTGTTAAAAGTTAATTGTGCAGTGTCGAGAGTCATCAGGTCGCGGCTAGAGATCGCAGGAACATCGTGCCTGTACTCTCCATTGTTCGTGAATGTAGTTCCCACATATAGCACATTGGACCTGTCCCATGAATTATACCTTTCAGGCCCGATGAACGCGTAGGTAGACGCATCAGCGTCATTAGCTGCCACACTGACAGGAACGAACTCTGGCTTCGCAGACAGGTCTCCAAGCTTGTACTTGGTGCAGGAACCCTGCGCCACTGAACCACACGCAATCACTCTCCCGGATTCTTGGTCTATCACTAATATTTTGTTTACGTTATCAGTCCGCGTAGTCTGTATGTCAGCTGAAGGACAACCACTTGCGTGACACATTGGATTGTCTAGTATCGGACCTGTGCCTATAACATGGATTGGTTTCAAGTCAGGGCTTAACTGGTGAATCCAGTTTAACGAACCAGCGTATACTTGGCCGCTGACTCTGTCCACGGCGAGATGATAGAAATGGTATGTCTCATTAGGCTGATTTGGATATTGTGATATGAACTCGTAACCATACACTATTGTGCACCGAAGCCAAAATGTTATGACTAACACTGTTGTAGGAGTAGCCATGATCACATTTTAAGTTGCATTTGAGTTGATAATTTCACTGTTTCACAACCTGTACGTTGTTTTTATTTCATTTTCAACCCATTTTTATCCCATTACAAAAATGTAATGTAACTTGTAAAAGCATCCATCGATGCCGATGACATGGAATAAACAATAGAGTTTTATAGGGGGCAGGGGGTACCTATACTTTACTATTTTATCCATAGAGAAACTAACCTTTACCTACCTACAGACTGAATCAAATGGTAGATAGGGTGGTAAACTGGTAACTTAGTGGTAAACATAAAAACAACTATTGTTATCATTTTGAAACAATGTTCCCTTTTCAAGTACACTTATTATTCTTTCTGCATTTATTTTACGATACTCAAGAAATCATAAACGCGTCAACTCATGCAGGGGCCACTGCTTAGCCGACGAGAAATTTAAAGTTTTATTACAGGCAGGGTCCATTATTTTCATTTATTTAACCATTCAAATGAAGTATGTGTGGTATGTAGTGCCATATCTAGTTGCTTTTTACAAACTCTTTTTTGGCCAACTGTGTTTTGAAGTCCTATAACAACAAGAATTTAGACGGAATCATATTTTGATCGTCTCAACTAGGTTTTATTTTAAAGTTTACCTTTTTTCGATTGTTCATACATTTAGTCTATGCTTTTTCGTAATAATCAATCAATCATTTAGCCAACCCACAGATTAAAAATCTTGACAAATGTCGTGTTGAGTTCTCTTGTTGCGTGCATTGCTTGTTTTGTCCGGTTGTTTGGGTTAATATTTTTATTATAGAGATTATTTGTGACTAATGTGCATAATAATGATCTAACACCTGTTATTAAATAATTTAAAGATGTAAATGTGTGAAGGACCATTTTCTTTGTATCCATATTTTTTGTTATAACAACATGTTGGAAAATTCACTTGCTGGTGAAAATACTTAATTGTGAGACTGTTTGCTGTGCACAATGATGGCTTCGATGGCTACAGGCGGTCCTGGGGACCCGCATACCCAGATGAATACCTACAGAAGCTATGTGACCATGTTGGCGGACCCCGGCGCTAAGGATGAGATCAAGCTCAAAGCAGCCCAGGAACTCAGTGAAAACTTTGAGGTGGGTACGATGTGTAATTAAAGACATACTAATGACTTTAGTTTTACAACTGTGTCTGTATTGTTATCAATACCGGTTATTATTGATAACAACACACCCTATTATGGTTACCTGATAGTACTCACAAGTTGTGATATATCATCTCATTGATTATTTCTGATACTTTTCATAATAAAGCATGTAATAATAAATAATAAACAGGAGAAAATAATATAATGATACAAATATCAAACTACCCTTAAAACTGCAAAAAAATAATTAAAATGCCAAGCTTTACTGACTGAAGAACCAAATACTGCTCACTCATTCATAAATGCCTCATAAATCATTAATCCGTGTAACTATTCAATTTTATTTTCAATATTTATTATACAGGTAATACTCAGTTCCCCTCAATATCCCCAATTCCTGGAGCACTCCCTAAAAATATTCCTCAAAATACTACAAGAAGGGGAACCGCACTTCATTGCCGAGTACAATATCCAGCAAGTGAGGAAACTGATATTAGAAATGATCCACCGTCTTCCAATCAGCGAGACCTTAAGACAGTATGTGAGAAGTATTTTAATACTGATGTTAAAATTAATGGAAATAGAAAACGAAGAGAATGTATTAGTGTGCCTTAAGATTTTTATGGAATTGCATAAACAATATAGGCCACCATACAGTACTGATGTGGATGTAAGTACTTTACTAATCTATTAAAATGTACCATAAAACTGGGTAAATAGAAGTGCAGGGGTGATTCAGAACTAAACTTTAAAAGGGATTTTAGGATTCAAATGTTTTTATTGAATTATTATTTACGATTAAGTGTCCTTGCTGGTAAGAAACTTGAGTATTCCAGTGTTAAAAGCCCTTTTAAAGTTTTGTTCCAACTAACCTTTGCATCCCTATTATGGTACTAAAGAATATGTTATGAATCTAGAGAGAAAGCATATTATTACTAAATTTATATCTATTTTCTTAATGTTTAGATACACAAGTTCCTTCAATGGGTAAAAGGGATATACTCTGACTTGCCAAATCATTTACCAAAAATATTTGAACCCAAACCTACCATAAGGGTGAAAGATTTATCAGAAGTAAACATTGATCAATTACTGCAAGAGACTTACACCACCACTCCTATACATACTGAGAAAAAACTGCTAGACGGCAGTGTTGTTACCGTAAGTATTAATAACTATTTATTAGTTGTACTATCACACAAAAATACCACAAAGAACACATTAGCCAATTGGAAATTAATAAGAAATTAAAAACACACTTATGAAAAGTAAAAACGGGATCTTTTAAAGTAAATTCACAATCATTTTATTTTTTTTATTAAATTGAGATAACACACATACCAAATTAATGGCTTTTTCAATTTATGAGTTTAGTGCTGGATTGCTGTGGCACTTGACAGTTGGGGTGTGGCATATAGGCAGTTGCATTTCCAGTCTTACCAAGGGGTATCAAATTACCCAATTATTGGGTTCTAATGGTCATATTGGCAGTCACTTCATATAGAATACTGATGTTCAGCTGCATCTGGTTAGACTGGAAGCCGATCCCAACATAGTTGGGAAAAAGCTAGGCAGATGATGATGTTGACAAGTGTGACATGTCAACTATGAATAAAGACAAAAATGTCTGTGTGCAGCCTGTCTATCTGTTCCAGTATTGCAGCTATCCCACAACAAAGGAATAAATTGAAACAGTATTTTGTAGACAATAGTTGTTTTTTCTAAGAGCATATTTAGCATCGTTAAGATCATTGCATTTCATCCAATTTAACATATCAATCATCATAAAATTAACAGTTACCATTTATTTGAGGAACTGAGCTATCAATTTCCTTTAGATTTTCTAAAATAATTATTTGCTCTAAAGACAGTACTGTTTTTATGTTTAATTTATTTATTTCACTTACAGTACAATCTGATCCCAAGATCAGTGCTCTCCTTGAAAGTGATTCAGGAGTTGCCCATTATAGTGGTCCTCATGTACCAGTTGTACAAACAAAATGTACATCAGGAGGTCAGCAACTTCATCCCTCTAATCATGGAGACTATTACCTTGCAGCCTGCTGTTACCCACAGGTAAAATTAATGAATTAATTAAATAATGAAAATGAGAAAATGAAGAAAATGTTAGCACTGAAACTTTTCATTACGCCATCTTTCACTTGATTAAAAGTTAAATTAGAGACTGATTCATGTTACTTATTTAAACATTTTTATTTATTTTTGTCATGTACACACAATCAAATTAATAGAGAGTTTAATTGTAACTGTCTTAAACATAACAGTTTTTAAAAGTCCAGCAGTATCTGTATTTAGAATTTTGTAAATTATTAATAATTATGTCTTTGTGAAAATATTTAGAAAATATGAGTCTAGGTTTATTTTAGTCTTGATCGGGCCATAGAGCATAGTAAAAAGTCTATTCTACAGCAATATTTAACCATTCTGTTAAGAATATTATTTTTGCATCTTTAACAGACAAAAATATCTGACCGTTGACCTTCTGTGGGCTTTTATATTATCAAGAATCCATATTTCTTACAGACAATCAGCTTCATTCAACAAGGAGGTTTTTGTAGACTTCATGGGTGCCCAAATAAAGACATTAGCCTTTTTGGCGTACATCATCAGGATATATCAAGACACCATTGCCAATCACGCCAATTTGATGGTAAAGGGCATTATAGGGCTGCTGACATTATGCCCACCAGAGGTGGCCCATCTGAGGAAGGAACTGGTCATAGCGACACGGCATATTCTTGCTACAGATTTGAGACTCAGTAAGTTATTAAAACATAGAATTTTTTCAACATTATTAAGATACAATTTATTTCAGAATAAGATTATTAATAAAACCATGTTATAGCTTTATTTGCTTCTGACTAATGCTAGTCACAAAGTCAGAATTTGTGTAACGTGTATGTACACGTTACACGAATTCTGTTACGTTACACGAATTCGGTATGTTTGTTTTTTTGTTTGAACGCGCTAATTTCTTTAGCTACGGGTCCGATTCATGAACTAATGGGAAGCTACGTTATCCTTGATTGGTATAAACTATAATTTATTACCTTAAAAAAATTTTGAATCCATCAGAGAATTTACGCAGACGAAGTCGCGAGCCAGTGATGAGACAATCTTCTTTTTTTTTTACAGAATTCGTTCCATACATGGAGCGTCTATTCGACGAAGATGTACTCCTTGGAGGCGGGTGGACAGTCCATGAGTCTTTACGCCCACTTGCGTACTCAACGCTAGCAGACCTAGTCCACCATGTCAGGCAACTTCTACCTCTGACGGACCTCGCCATCGCAGCTCATTTATTCTCCAAGAATGTGCATGATGAATCTCTTCCTACAAGGTATTTTTTTCAAGTCATTTGGGTAAAATTGTGGACTTACTTTTGGTTTTATATAAGTATCAACCACAAGGCATGCCTAAGGCATTAAGTCCGCCTTTGTACTTTTTTGTTGCATGAAGTTTAAATAAAAAAATAAACCACGTAAATGTCGGTGCGGATGTAGTCGAAATCGCGGAATAAACATAGCCTATGTTTTGAATGGAGTTAAAACTTACGATGTACCAAATTTCTTTAGTCGTAAACCCGTAACGTACAGAGAGTCATACAGAGTTACTTCATATTTATAATATTAGTATGGATTCATCACTGTTTTTATTTCTTTTCCATTTAGCATTCAAACAATGTCCTGCAAATTATTACTGAACCTGGTCGACTGCATCCGTCAGCGGTCCGAGAGCGAGGGCGCGGCCGCGACCAGCACTCAGCCGCAAGGGCGCCAGTTGCTCATGCGGATACTAGAAGTGTTTGTGTTGAAGTTCAAGACTATATCAAAGTTGCAACTGCCAGCTTTGATGAATAAGTGGTGAGTGTTTTTTTTATATTTTGTTTTTTAGAAAACAGCTTTTGGTGAATCGGGACTCATAATTAATATAAGTCTGAATCCGCCTAGACTAGGAGTGGTGATTAATGCTGGCGTCTTCTCTGTATGAGTAGAGGATTTTGCCCTGCAATGGAACATTAGGCTGGTATTCTTTTTTTATGCTTCTAAACAAGTTGATTTTAAAAAGGACCATGTTTTGAAGTAAAAATCTTATATTTTCCAAAATTTTATATTCTACTTTTTTCAGTAAACCAACAACACCACCGCCAGTTAACGGCACAAATGGTACCGCACCGAGTACTCCCACGACCCCAGGCCCAGCGAGTGCTATGACCCCAGGCCCAACGACTTCCACAGTTGAAGTTAGGGCAGAAGAAGAGAAACTGGCGCCCGACTTCCTGGACAGCCTATCCAAGAGTGAGGAGAAGTCTAAGATTGGTTTTCCGTCTTCGCAGATGAATAATTTGAATGTTGGAGATTATAGGACGTTGGTGAAGACCCTGGTTTGTGGGGTTAAGACTATCACGTGGGGCTGTGCTTCTTGTAAGGTTAGTTGTAGATTACTTTTTTGTGTAATTGATGAATATCTGGTAGAATTTGAACTCGAAAGACATACAGTCTGATAAACTTTGAAATCACAATGTGCATGGTGGAAGGAACATCGACGCGCATCCTATTACCATGGATTGAGTATGTCTTGTGATACGAATACTTTACCATTACGAATTTGTCAGTGGCAGCCCGGAGTTGGACGCTGGTGGTGTGACGCCCCCGTGCCTCGAAAAGCACGTAAAGCCGTTGGTCCTTTGTGCGCCGATGTCCTTTTCATCCTGTATAAATTATTTATTTATTATTTATGCAGCAACAATATAAATCAAAATCTACCATTATACCACAGCAAACTACAACAAACACAGAAGGGACAACAACTACCACTATTACTGGGCAGAAACAGTTCAGTGCGCGCGAGACGTTGGTGTTTATACGTCTAGTGCGGTGGGGGCTACAGTCGCTTGACATATACACGTTAGCTGCACCGCGTGCGCCGGCGCAGCCCCCTGCACAGCCGCATGTGCGGTCTAAGGAGGAGAAGGAGGTGCTCGAGCATTTTAGTGGAGTGGTAAGTGTATTATTATGCTTTAAATATTCCTATATGTATATTGACTTAAAAAGATATTACAATTATATTAAAAAAAACAATTAGTACAGTATCATTTCTCTTTTTACAGTTTTCAATGATGAACCCACAAACCTTCCAAGAGATATTTACAGCGACAATTTCACATATGGTTGAAAGAATCAACAAGAATACGACATTGCAAATTATTGCCAACACATTTTTGTCCAATCCTGCCACATCGCCGATATTTGCCACCGTCCTTGTTGAGTACCTACTCCAAAGGATGGAGGAAATGGGGACAAACGTTGAGAGGTCCAACCTTTACTTAAGGCTTTTTAAATTGGTCTTTGGTTCCGTAAGCCTTTTCCCCACAGAAAATGAACAAATGCTGAGACCACATTTACACAGCATCGTCAACAAAGCCATGGATTATGCGATGACTGCTAAAGAACCCTACAATTACTTCCTACTTCTAAGGGCGTTGTTCCGCTCTATTGGCGGCGGCAGTCACGATCTATTATACCAAGAATTCCTACCACTTCTGCCAAACCTACTTGAAGGTTTGAATCGCCTTCAAAGCGGTCTCCATAAACAGCACATGAAAGATCTATTTGTCGAGTTATGCTTGACTGTACCCGTAAGATTAAGTAGTCTATTGCCTTATTTACCGATGCTCATGGATCCTTTGGTGTCCGCACTAAATGGATCCCACACTTTAATATCACAAGGTTTGAGAACTCTTGAGCTGTGCGTGGATAACTTACAGCCTGACTTCTTGTATGAACACATTCAGCCAGTGAGGGCCGACCTCATGCAGGCGCTTTGGAGAACATTACAGAATAATGAAGTCGCAAGAATCGCGTTCAGAGTCCTCGGAAAATTCGGAGGTGGCAACCGTAAGATGATGATAGAACCACAGAGACTAGAGTACCGTGAAACTGACGCGCCACCGCCCGCAGTGCAAGCGTACTTCCAAGAACAATCAAAACCGATAGATTTCGAGGTAGATAAAGTAATAGAGACAGCCTTTTCTGCGCTAAAGTCAAGCATGACAGATCCGTTCTACAGACGACAATGTTGGGAAGTACTGAGGTGCTATTTAGCTTCGTCCCTCAATTTGGATGACGACAGAGCGACGTTGCAGAAGCTGTTCAACCACCCGAATTTCATCGACGGCAAGATTCAAGTCCAAAATGGACCTTATTACAAGTGTACTAACAGTATTGTACGAAACACACATCGCACAGCTCTCACGGGAATGTTTGTGGCTGCAGCTATCAAGGAACTACGTCATCACGTGCTGCCAACAATGGTGTCATTAGTGAGACACTACACTATGGTAGCGATAGCCCAGCAAGCAGGACCTTTTGTCGATAACTCTGCACCTAAAGAAGGTCTGGATGCTCTAGTTCTCGTCGATGCTATCGCCGTCATAATGGGTCATGAAGAGAAGGAGTTATGCAAGCCGGGCCATCTCGCCTTAGTTCTTATGATAGAGACTGCAGCAACCGTGCTGGGAAGTAGAGAACGCGCGTGCCGGCTGCCTTTGATGGAGTACCTTGCTGAACGAATGTCGGCATTGTGTTACGAACGAGCCTGGTACGCCAAGCTAGGTGGTTGCATCGCTGTCAAGTTTATGGTAGAAAAAATGGCACCGGAATGGGTTTACAAACACGTGTTCACGTTCTTGAAGGCAGTCCTCTTCGTTATGATGGATTTGACTGGTGAAGTTTCTTCTGGGGCTATAGATATGGCTACTGTGAACTTGGAGAGGCTGGTACGAGTTTGCGTGGTTGGTCCTTGTGGTCAGGCAGTGGAGGCGGACGGTGACGTCGCGGCCGCAAAGGCAAGAGCCTTACACGACGTACTTCAAGAACTCGTTCTGCAAGTGACAAGTCCACATCTTCTTGTGCGGCAGCAGGTAAGTGTTGATAACTCTTAAACTAGCTTCTAAAGTCAAGTATACCATAAAACATAACAAAACATATTTTCTTACCTTTTTGTATTCACTTTACCAGGCCATGAAATCTCTAGAGCTCATAGCAGAGCTACAAAAGAAGACTGTGACAGAAGTTATGGATCCGCACAGGGAAGTGTTAGCGGACATAATCCCGCCCAAGAAACATCTACTGCGACATCAACCAGCCAATGCCCAGATGGGTCTTATGGATGGAACTACGTTCTGCACTACATTGAAACCTAGGCTGTTTACAATAGGTAAGACCTTAGCTTACCTTAGGCCAAATTCTCAAAACCAACTCAATTTTAAGCCGCCTCTTAATGTCTTATGCTATCTCTGTCACTTTAAGGTGTATTGTAGTGACACAGATACATCTAAGAATGTCTTAAAGTTAAGTGTCGTTTGAGAATTCAGAGGTTCCGCGCTTAGTTTGTTACGTTTCAGGGATTTGTAACGAAAGAGCTATATTTGTATTGGCACCCTACCATATGATCAATTTAGATTTTGGTACCCTAGCTAGAGCTCAACTGTGACTTCCTATTATATACAAAAGAGATTTTGCAGTAAGAAATCTATCAATAGAGAATTGTTTGAGCATTTTAGAATATGGACCATAATGTTTGCTCTATGTTTTTATTCATGGTAATAGAATAATTTCGTATTCACATTTTACTTGATAACTACATCGATTTTTTGCATCTTTTAGATCTCAATATAAACGAACACAAAGTATTCTTCCGAGAGCTGCTATCCTTATGTGAGGCTGAAGACGCGATGTTAGGCAAGCTACCATGTTATAAGGGCGTTAATCTGGGCCCGTTACGAGCCTCAGCGTTGAAAGCACTCGCCTCCTGCCATTACATACAAGAGAAACACTGCCGAGAAAAAATATTCCAAGTGCTTTACAAATCTCTTGAGAAGAATGATCAGGAATTGCAACAAGTAAGTTTTGAATTATATACAACTTTGCCCGATAGCAGGGGTTCGCAATCTTTTTTATTTATACTACGACTCCCATTTACTGGTTTTTTGGAACGCCCTCGTCAAAGACCACATTTGTGTGCAGTTCTAGCAGGCATTAAGATTACTTCATTTATTATTTAGTTCCGAATATATTTATTTAAGTAATATTTACAGACTTATAAAAAAAAACAAAAATCAGAATGAAACAAAAAGAAACGTAAAACTAAATGGCATCAAAAAATACTTCAATCGCATCGCCGTCATTATTTTTATTGAATTAAAGAAAACTCGTAAGATTATGATTTTAAGTATTGTTATTTATTAGAAAATATAACAGTGTAATGATTGTACTTTAATGCGGATGACGTCATATGCTGGCAACCTTTACCTACCGTCAGCGACGCCATCAGCATATCTCCGCAACACTTAGTTTGGGAACTCTTCAAAGTGGGTCTCACACTTAATGTTCTAGTATCTTTAAAAATCTTAACAACTTTATAGGTTGGCTTCGAGTGCATGCAGAAGTTCCTGTCTGGTTTTCAAATCGATATGGAAATGGTTCACCCGGTGATGCGACCTCTGTTGCTCACTCTCGGTGACCATAGACACTTGAGTGTGAACGGGGCCAAGAGGCTCTCGTACTTAACTCAGTTGTTCCCTTCAACGTTCAGTGAGAAGTTATGCGAACAGTTGCTGCAACTCCTGAAGAAGTTGCTGGATTATTCTATACAGACTAACAGAGGTATGTATTATTTTGATTAATAGCGAAATTTCCCCGATTTAGTACTTGCTTAGTGAAAGGTTTTCAGGACGGTCTTTTGCAAATTCTGACTTAAAAAAAAATGCTAAATTAACTAAGGGAGTTAATAGTTTATCATTTCTGTGAAATTGTATGATTAATTTGTTATGAATCAGAAGCTAAACAACTTTTTTTTCTTTTACATAATACTTTTATAGTTTAGTTTATTTTTACATAATATTTTCATCGTAGGTGGAAACTTCCTCCAAAGCGTATCAAAGAACATGGAAAACGAACAGAAAATAATAATCCTGATCGGTATATTCCATCAAATACCGGCTGCTTCGCCGCGCTTCATCGACGTGCTGTGTCGCCTTATCTTCCACACGGAGAAGTCACTCATGATTGAAGCTGGATCACCGTTTAGAGAGCCACTTGTTAAGTTCCTCATGAGGTATGTTAATTTAAGTGATTTGGTGCTCATCAGCCTTATTATTTATTTGAAACTCACTTTTCTCGTACATCCCATCCTTCTTGCCCTTACCCATGTAACTTCGGGTCGGCTCAATGTGTTCCTCTTTGAAGGAAGAATTGAATCCCGTTTTTCATTCTGTCAACCGTCATCTCATCGTCAGTCATATTATTCACTAACAATTCATTGAAATTTTCACAAACAAAATCCAACCGTATTAAGCCAAAAATATTACATTTCAGGTATCCAAAAGAAACATTAGACCTTATCCTAAGTGACAACAACATCAAGGACCAACAATGGAGCCGATTCTTGGTCTTCTTGATCAAACACCCAAAAGCTGGTCCTCCATACAGAGAGGCTTTACAAACAGCCAAGAAGCCGCGCCTCATGCAGTTGTTGGCGGCCAACACTGGCGGTACTGCGGCCAACTTGCCAACAGCTGATAGGGCCGAGATGCAGTTCCAAGCTATAAGAGTGATATCCTTGTTGATCAAGTTTGATGAAAAATGGTTGTCAGGACAACCTGATTTAATTGAATTGTTGAAGCGTATTTGGTGTAGCGATCAGTATCATGTAAGTATTTTCTTAAAATACTTATTTCTTATTTTGAGTTTAAATTGGTTGATATAGAGTTGCTTTTTGATAAATTTTTAAACACAATAGATTTCTTTAGACTTTTATAAAGGTATAAGTATGTTAATATACCTTTTGTATGAAGTTTTGGTTTAATGGTAGATTAAAAAAAAAAGCTGACCCAAATATGTGTGACGAGTTTCTATTCATAACATTTTACTTAAATTCCAATGTTTTTGTTTTTTGTTTCAGGAAATCCACAAGAAGGTAGAGATAGTGGACTGCACACACTGGAAGGAACCCAAGCTGATAGTGAAGATATTACTGCACTACTTCGTGCAGCACAAGTCTAGCATAGACTTGCTGTTCCAGCTACTGCGCGCCTTGTGCGATAGATTCATACCGGACTTCCAGGTAAAAATTATACTTGTTCTTTTCGTCTAAAGGTTAGCTGAATATGTAAATCTCGTTTTTCAAATTGCTTTTGAAAAACTTTACACATAAGTAATAAGTGAAAATATTCACCATTATTTTTCGTTCACAGTTCCTTCGAGATTTCCTCGAAAACACAGTAGCGCAGACATACGACATAGAGTGGAAGCGCGCAGCATTCTTCCGCTTCGTGGAGCATTTCTCCAGTGACGCCATGTCACAGGACCTGAAGGCTAAAGTCCTGCAGATGATCCTGATCCCGTGCTTCGCGGTCAGCTTCGATAAGGGACAGAAGATCGTGGGCGGACCACCGGCGCCCTATCAGGACAATCCAGACAATGTCGTCTCCGTGTTTATTAATAACGTAAGTTTTTATTCTATTATACTCAGTAGGTCTAAGCAGGCTCTATCAGACATTGCTTAGAAATGTAGTGAATTGAGTACTTGACAGCACAAAAAGGTATGGGCATTTCCTAGAAATATTTGGAAAAAAAAAATACAATTAATGCAGTCTTCCAAAATACCTTTATTCCTATTGGCTTTTTACCCGACTGCGTGACGCGTATGTCTATGTATTTATGTTTGGTCCTTTTTGGCGCTACAAAGACCAAACGCCGATGTCAATTTTAATGAAACTTACGTTAATCGATTTATTTTAATCTAACTTTTTAATTCATAAGTAGGTTGTGTATTCTGAAAAAGTCTGATTAAATCTTAATATAAAGCCATTTGACATTTTACTAACACAACATTCTCGCATTCAAAACTAACCTTGCTTAATAACTGTCATATAATCCCGCCATAATCATACGATAGTCGCGTTAATTAATACTAGTATCTATCCCAGGTGATTGATCCCGAGAATCCCTTCGCGTGTTCCGACGCGGTTCGTATCTCGCTGCTACAGTTTGCGTGCTTGCTATTGGAACAAGCGTCTGCGCATATACACGACGCGAACAACAAGAAGCAAGGCAATAAACTCCGGAGACTTATGACCTTCGCCTGGCCTTGTCTGCTGGGCAAGAATTATGTGGATCCTGCGACTAGGTAAATTATAGGAACCGCAGATATAAAATAATCTGTCTTAAGTACTGACGATTTTATGAACTGCGCCAAACTGCAAACATGGACGTGTTTTAACAACACTTTAAGTGAAGTATAGGCTTCTCTCCCAGTCTCACATCTCTAATCTCCCATAGTCAGTCTTTATTTTAGACCAACATTGATAATTCTTAGAATAGTTTTAGTAAAGAATAACCCACCGTCGATAAAAATATTCGTTCAGTCATGAATGTCTTTGTGTCGTGATGGCCCAGTGGTTAAGGCGCCCGCCTCTCATGCTTGAGGTTGTGGGTTCAAATCCGGGTGAGTAACAATGTGAATTTTTCAATTCATATGTACTTTCTAAAGTTTATCTTGGACATCACTGGCATCGGTGAAGGAAAACATCGTGAGATAACCTGGACTTACTGTTCCACTCAAACCATGTCAGAGGCCCTTGAGGCGGTTTAGAAACTCTGACACTAGGGTGTGTAGGGTCGTAAGGCCTTACTACCCACACGATAAGAAGAAGAAGTCATGAATGACTTGGGCTGATCTTAATTTTTTTACAACATCCAATTTTAACGATTGTGTTTTCTTTGATTGTAATACTCGTCTTTTCATACAGGTATCACGGACATCTACTTTTGAGTCATATAATAGCAAAGTTCGCTATCCACAAGCGTATTGTGTTGCAAGGTAAGTTCTCGACATACCTGAACATACACTTTTATTGTCGTATACACATTTCATGTAAGATCATAAAAAAGAAATAAGATCTGTAATTAATACGTTTTTTTTTACTGAAATGTAAATTATATTCTTAAGTTTTACGTGCCTGTATGTACTAACCCAGATCAGGCACGTAAAGGTAGCATTCCGATGTTAGCGACCGCGACACGTGACTGCGACAGGATTGCGCGACTCACTTCTTAGTATAAATTTATATAGAACCCTAAACAACAACGGAATTCTCCCTTAAGACTTAGGAATATAAGTCCTGTGTTTAAAGCGCTTAGAGCTAAAATAGTCTTAGAGTTATTACGTAAAGTACAACAGCAGGAATATGTAAAGAAATACTGACATTATATTTTTCTTGACAAGCTTAACTATTAGTATAGTAATTGACTTGTATTTTGTTTCCCAACAGTATTCCACAGCCTGCTAAAAGCGCACGCAGTGGAAGCTCGTTCGGTGGTCCGCCAAGCGCTAGAAATCCTCACGCCGGCCATGCCGCAACGTATGGAGGATGGCAACACTATGCTCACGCACTGGACCAAGAAGATCATAGTGGAGGATGGCCACTCTGTGCAACAGCTGTTCCATATTCTACAGCTTGTCGTTAGACATTATAAGGTGTGTGTAGATACTAGCAATGTCCTGCGGTTTCAGATACATTAAGTTACTTTTTGGTTAAGCGGCTCCGCTTCCTTAGATCATAGCGTATTATTAGCCTATAACCTTCTTTGATAAACGCCTTACATAACGTGTTTGGGTGTTAAGGTTATTATTGACTTGGTGCTACTCTTTTCAATAAAACACGTCTTGTTAACTCAAAGATGACGTATATGAAATAAATAGCTACAGATAATAGAACATACGTACTCAAAATAGTTTTTAACCAAACATAACGCAATACGATATTTTTCAAATTGGACCAGTTGTTCCTGAGATTACCGCGGTCAAACTAACAAACTTTTCACCTTTTTAATATTAGTATAGATCATTCAGGGGTTTTATAGCAAAAACAATACAATTTGTAATTATAACATTGTATAAAATCAAAATTGAGCGTATCATACCCCCCAGGCATTAGGCATAGCATTCTTACAAACCCAATTTTCTCTTCACTTAGGTGTACTTCCCAGTCCGTCACGCACTAGTAGGTCACATGGTAGCCGCGATGCAGCGCCTCGGTTTCTCAGCGACAGCCTCGCTTGAACACCGCCGCCTTGCCGTAGACTTGGCCGAGGTCGCACTCAAATGGGAACTGCAGAGGATTCGGGACCATTCGGGAGAGGATAATGTGGTAAGATCTTTAAGCTATAAAAAATGGGGCTCTTACCGTATTTTTAATACATTCTCAATTTAAACTCGTTCTTAATCTGTCAAAAATACCCATGTCTTTACAAGTTTTTGGAGTCTAGGTTTTGAACGTTTTTAATTACGAGGTTTGGGCTCCTGATAACTGGCGAAATGTGGGTGTACTAATGGGTTCACCTCTGCCTAACCCTTCGGGGATTAAATCAAAAAATGTTGTCCTTAAGTAAGTTTTCTTTGCAGGCGTAATGTTGTGTTTGGGCTCCTCGCGTAAAGCTAAAATAGTATAGCATACATGTAGGATGAAGAAACGTTCTGTTATTCAACTACACTGATATAGACTCGTACCGTAAAATGGGGTGTATAGAAAGGCAGGGGTGAATCGAAACGAAACTTTAAAAGAGATTTTAATGTTAAAATAATATAGTTTGTTGGCAAAAAAGACTCCTTTTTTTTCTGAATTATAATTTACAAATTAGTCTCATTGTTGGCGACCAACTTTATTAGTTTGACTTTAAAATCCCTTTTAAAGTTCCGTCTCGATTCACCCCTGCCTCTCTATTCACCCCGTTTTACTGTATCTAGACAATTTATCAATGTTGCGGCACATTAATCAATTAAAGACTGAATTCAAAACTTTGATTAAAGATTTTTGGGCCTCATTGGTATGAAGGACGCTTACTCATACTGTGCCAAAACGTCTAGATTTACGCCTTATGGATCCAGCCAGATACAGATGTTTTTATAAGTTTAAGAACTAGTTTTACTGGCTTGTGACGTAATATTACCTCCTCAGAGCTGGCATACGATAAGCTACTGCCCTATTTGTTTTATTTTTTAGATGTCACATTCACAATTTTTTTTTTGTTCAGGTTGCAACATCACCAAGCGGCGCAATGAAGCGCATGTCATCAGACGAGAGCAGTTCGGAAGGACGTAAAGCACTCAACACTGGCTGGGCAAGTCCGCAGGCCAGTGCGTCCCGCATGGAGCCTGACGCAGCCAAGCCGCTGGACAGACAACACGTCGATGTCGTTGTCAATCTGCTGCTTCGACTCGCTTGTCAAGTAAATATCAATATTATATTTGTATTACTGACACCATTTTATTTAATAAGTTTGATAGCCGAGAAATAGGCTATGCTATTGGTAAAAACATCAGTGAATGTGGGTTTATCGTTTTTGGTTCAATTTTTAACGTATCGACTATTTATCACACACAATCAACTAGTATTATTAACGTTAGACCACTAAAAAACTAATTAAAAAAGGAGACCATAGTTGACAGGAAGCCAATTACTCGTCTTCGCGTGTAAAATTAGAGTGGAAACTTAGAAGTGAGCATACAACAGATAAACGGCTGTTCTGCGTTTATAACTAATTACTAAGTTAACTAATTGTTCTGTTTTTGAGAAATGAATGTCTTAAACCAATTATAGAGGAGCTCCACCCAAAGATATACATAAAGAGGGTAAAGAAAGGTACACTATTCTTAAAAATAACGACTATTTTAATCACCAATATCTAATAATACTGTTATCACATGTGCAGGTAAACGAAGGCTCGGTCGCGGGCGGCGGGTCTGCGGGTGCGTCCCCAGGCGAGCAGCTGTCTCGTCGCTGTGTGCTACTGCTCAAGACTGCGCTCAAGCCTGATGTCTGGCCGCATATGTGTGAACCTAAGCTGCCGTGGCTGGATAAAGTAAGTGCAAAAATAAACTACTTAGGATATAAATAAAGTTCTTATTAGTTTTAAACATTTCTTTATTTTATAACCGTAAAACTATTTTCTAATAAATACTTACTGTACTCTCTTTACAGGTATTCTCAACAGCGGACGCCAACGCAGGCGGTTGCGCAAACGCGTGCACCGCTTTAGAACTATTAGTATTTCTATTAGGGGTACTACGTCGGGAACAGATCCTAGTGGCTTTAAAGCCGCTACAACGAGGACTGGCGGCCTGTGTGTCGTCTACCAACCCCAAGATAGTACGACTAACACATAACCTACTCGCTAAACTCACTGCGATATTCCCGACTGAACCTACCGGAGCTGCGCAAGCGTCGAAGGTACATGCTAATGAGATCAGTAAAACTTTTTATTTTGTAACTGAATCTGAGGGTTAGTTTTCTAGATTTTTACTTATAATAACTAAATTTTTATATAAATTGATCATTGATTTCTAAAAGTCTATCCAATTTAATCTGATGTGAACTCCTACGCACGTTACTATTTACCATAACCATCAGTAACACCTTATATAAAATATTTGACAGGAGATTACATGATGGGTTTAATCCAGCTTATAAAATCCGGATGATACTTAAGGTTTCTATAGTCTATATTATTCTGTACATTTTCTATTATAACTACTTACAAATGCTTACATTTATTCCACAGTACGAAGAACTAGAAACCCTATACGCATGCGTAAGCAAATACGCGTTCGAAGGTCTAGCTACATACGAGAAATCCGCTGGCGGTCAAGCGGCTAGTGGCACAGCTGCTGCCGCCGGCACCACGCCCCCAAGCGGCGCGAGCGCGTTGCTCGGACCACTCATGATGCTTAAAGCGTGCTGTGCGTCTAGCCCTTCGTATATTGATAGGCTGCTGCAGCCGCTGATGAGGGTGTTACAGAGAATGGCAAGGGACCATGTTGCACCCAGTCCAGATCATGCGTTGGCTGATTTGCTTGTAAGTATTTTGTGTATGTGTAAATTGTATATATTTTGTTACGAGTTAGAGCTAATTTATGACCTTCTATCTTCATCCTGACTGTGTATTCGATATTTGAATAAATCACTTGATTCTTTGAAGACTGTTTTGTTTATGGTTATCACACAATATAAAATCGAAAATTCTGTTTCAGATTCTGGCATTGGATTTATTGAAAGCTCGTGTGTCTGTGATGCCCGTGGATACAAGGAAGACATTCATTGGTACTGTTTTAGTTGGACTTATCGAGAAAACTACTGACGCAAAGGTAACATTCTATTATAAAATAGACTGTATGGCAAAACTCTTACAGTCCAATTTTCAATACAGCGCTGCTATTAAGTGAATGGATTATTTTACTTTATCATCTCTCGTCTGCTTGTAGGTAATGAAAGCCATAATCCGCATGGTAGAAGAGTGGGTCAAATGGCGCGGCACAGTCCCCGGCGCGGCCGGCACGTCGGCACCCACTGGAGCCGCGCCCTCGCTGCGAGAGAAGTCTATTCTGCTAGTCAAATTGATGCAGTACGTCGAGAAACGGTTCCCAGAAGACCTGGAGCTTAATGCTCTGTTCTTAGAGTTAATTAATTATGTGTACAGGTATGTGTGTTGATGGTTTACCGTTTTCCTACTCTTGTAAAGTATGCCATATGCAAAATCGGACCTTATTATCCTTTCAATTAAAAATAGAATCAGACAAATCGATTTATAAAAGAAGGGAGTTCTGAGGTAACACATACATAAATATATTTAAAAAAATAACTGGATGGACTGAATGTACTTCTCCGAAGTTGCAGATCCAGTAGTATTTTTGACGTAATGGCTAAAATTTTCTCTAAAATCTCCAACAGAGACGACCACCTCAAAATGACAGAACTATCAATGAAGTTAGAGCCCGCATTCCTTGCTGGTCTGCGCTGCCCACAACCGAAGATCCGCGCCAAGTTCTTTGAGGTATACGACCAGAGTGTGCGTCGGCGCATCTTCGACCGCCTGCTCTACATCATATGCTCGCAGAACTGGGAACATATTGGACAACACTTCTGGATTAAACAGTGCCTTGAACTGCTGCTTGTTACCTGTGTGCCAAGTGAGCAATCATTTATTTTATTGTTGACTAGCCCGCGATCTCGACTGCGTTCATTTTTTCACCTGCCGAAGTTTTTGGTTACTGCCCCTCTCCTGTGGGTCGTAGCGTGAAGTTATATACCTATACTGTTTCTCATGAATCTGGCTATCGTATACAATAATATTTTTTCCAATCTGACTGGCAATTTCTAAGATTAGCGTGTTTAAACAAACACAACAAAAAAATTTTCAGCTTGAATTTTATTAATTTAGTATAAATTACACTTGCGTCATTTGATTCAAACCTATACTGCTTAGATCCTCCTTATTATAAATTGTTATTTTGACAGTCTATGCTTTTACACTCGAGTGTTTGTATTTGTTTTCCTTTGATGATATTCAACTTGGTAGAATATTTTTCCGATTGCTTGGACTCAATATGTGGCTAAGTTTATAGTAATTCGTAATAAACTTTCTCATGCTGTTAGTATAGAATTAAAATCTCTATCTTTTACTTCCTTAGGTACCCAAATCCGTCTATCAAATCCAAAATACCTGCTGCCCAGCATTTCTTCAGTGATCAACTCGGCGGACAGTGAGGATCGCAAGTCGTTCGTCATATTCAGTAGCGTGAAGGAAGAATCTTCAGATGGGTTCAGTGACTCGCTAGAACCTGATAAGGAAGATGTGCTTGACATGGATCTCGATTCCAGTACCAATCAGAAAGAGGATTGCACTAAAACTGTGACGAATAGGTAAGTCATAAAGGTGTGGAGATACCACCAATCAATTGAGATACTTTTACGAGCTGTCAAAACACGATTCACCTATAGATTTTGTAATTAATTGAAAATTATTCAGTTTATATATACATAACTATCTTTTTTGTTGACTGTAGATGTATTGTAAAAACAAATTTTGGCTGTTTTGATTATCTATTTCTGAAGTCTAGATGAAAATTCAAGCTTTAATTTTAATGGGAGCCTATTTCTTTATACAACTTTTTCGATCATTTTTTTTTATTGTTTTTTATTATAGGTCACAAGCACACTATTGTATAACTCAACGAGAAGGAATGTGCTAATATTCCTTTTATTATTTATCCCAAAAGCAAGATTTGAATTCTATATCATTAACTTTGTTCAACAGACTACGCACCTTAAACCAGATAGTAGGCAAACAATCAGAATTCCTGGAGCTAGCGCGGCGCGTGCGCACAGAGCAGCTAGTAGTGGCAGCGGCGCAACTGTGTCACATGGACGATGCGCTCGCGCATCACACCTGGCTTAGGCTGTTCCCTAGGCTGTGGAATACGCTGGACGAAAGGCAGCTGGGGGTAAGTGGGATTTTAAAACAGTACGAACATGTAAACAGGTTCGTTTTTTTTATAAGATGGAATTTGTTACGCTCTGGAATTAATACAGGGTTATTTTGCAATCACCATCCAAACTTTCAGAAATGATTTAGAATCGACAACCTAACAATTAATGAAATAAAAATAAAAAAATACATGAAATTCACCATTTTCCGCTACTAAAATCACAACATGTAGAATAAATACAGTTCAACAATAGGTTATTGAACTTGACAGCACGCAACGCCCCCCTTGCTGCGTGTCTCTATATTCTAGTTGTTTACGGATATTTTATTTTGAATGTTTTTGTTATTATTGGAATATAATGTTTCACATATGAAAATAATTTAATTAAGAGACCTCGATTTTAAAATTTGGATGATGAATGAAAAGTATCCCTGTATATTCAGTCAAGAATTGAAATATTGTTGTATTTTATAATTTTTTTAGACTGTAATGAACGAAATAGTCCCGTTCATTATATCTGGCGTCCACGTGGTACAACGTGATCAGCCGCACAGTGCCCTCAACACGTTCATAGAAGCTCTAGCAAGATGCAACCCGCCCGTCAGTATTAAGCCGTAAGTATTCATGTCATTATTGATTATGGGTCGATCCGACAGGTTAAGCTACGCTTGCCGGGGTTGGTCCGTGGATAGGTGACCATCTTTACACACCTAGACTCCTCCGTGCCTCGGAAAGCACGTTAAGCCGTTGGTCCCGGCTGTCATACGTGGATCTTTGACAGTCGTTACGGGTCGTCAGAAGCCCGAAAGTCTGACAACCAGTCTTACCTAGGGGTATCATATTACCCAGTTACTGGGTTATGGAGGTCAGATAGGCAGTCGCTCCATGTAAAATACTGGTATTCAGCTGCATCCGGTTAGACTGGAAGCCGACCCCAACATAGTTGGGAAAAGGCTAGGCAGATGATGATGATTCATGTCAATATTGAACTACTACATCACGCGTGTAATCCCCGAAGGGTTAGGCAGAAGTGTACCCATTAGTACACTCACGTTTTGCCAGTTATGTTTAAGTCCCATGTAATAGGGGGCGAACGTATTGCCATTAACAGACGCTATTGCTGAGAAATTCTTGATGGAAAAACATTTAATGGAAACTATTCAAATTATTTGTGGATAAGTCGAAATCAACTTTATCTGGTTGACACATGATATTATATTTTGTAATACGCAAGTAACGTAAATATTTGGAAAAAACAACTAGTGAGTGCCGTAAACGATTGTTCGCGATAATAAATGATTAAATTGCAAGAGAGTCTCTCTCACATCAGAGTCTCACAGTGTGATTTAATTTTATTTTATTAATTCCAGCCGTATTTTAAAGCTACTAGAGTTGAATTTCAGTTATTACCAGATAAGTTGCGTCGCAGCCACTACACGACCCATTTATCTTACAATACCGGCAAATTAACTATTTTAACCGGACTTTTATTCTCTTTCCAGACCAATGATGAAATACCTGGGCAAGACACACAACCTATGGCATCGTATGACCCTCAACCTGGAACAGATGGCCATCGACCAGGCCAGTGGTCGAGCGCAAAGAGAGCCGCTTGAAATATATGACTACGACATTGAAACTACCACCCCTACTGTAAGTGTTGTTTGTTTACTTTATGGGTTTGTTTCTCAGGACGGAGACGTATACAACGTGTAATTGAAGTAATATAAAAACTAAAAAGATGTAGTTGGACTTATCATTATGAACAACTTTTACTATTAGACCAACCCTGAAATCATGAAAAAAAGATCAGATTAGTGGATCGCGACCAAGACTTTGGGAACTGGGTCTCAAAACATTGTACAATGCAATAAATGAATGAGTATGAAAATTTCTCGCCTCCACTATACTATTATTGAAAGAAAATTTTAAAAATTGAGTCATGTAAATTACATTTACAGTGCACATTTCTGCCAAAACGAGCGATAAACTAGCTCCTTGTAAATGGACCTAAACTCTTTAGAAAAAAGTTCAATTTCCTATGTTAAAAAAATCATCAATACATATATTTCGCAGGAGGTACTAGACTCGTTGAGCGACATGTTCGAGCTGCTACAAGAAGAGGACATGTGGTCCGGCTTGTGGCAGAAACACGCGCGCTACCGCGAGACCAACGTCGCGATAGCGTACGAGCAGCAAGGCTTTTTCGAACAGGCGCAAGTACGTAACACTGCTTTTTTAATCTATTTCATTTCAATACATATTCAATACATTTGCGGCCCACCGGCATCGGCTACAGGGTTCAAACTACAGGCAACACTGCTATCCTGTATTATATTTTTTATGATTGTTCTTGACTATCTAATTATATAAAGAGAAAAGATTTGTATTTTTGTTTTTAATGGATAAACTCAAAAACTTAATCGACTTGGCACTACCGTGCCCCCAGAACCGATTTAAAAAATTCTTTCACCCATGGAAAGCTACATTATCAGCGAGTAACATAAGCTATATTTTATTTTCAAAATAATTAGAGATCCGGAGGCGTCACCTGCGTAAAAATTCATGCGGGTGAAGTCGATGTCAAAAACTAGTTAAAAATAAGACTTAAGGCAGATAAATTGTGATAAATATCAAAGCCTCGTTGGTCTAGTGGTCACAAGCGCGACTGCTGTGCATGAGGTCTTGGGTTCGATTCCCAGGACGGGCAAAGTGTTATTGGGTTTTTCCATCAGAAATTGCTCAGTAGCAGCCTCGGAGTCTGGATTTGTGCCCGGTTGTTGGCAATAGGCTCGCCCCCTATTACATGGGACTAACAAAACATAACTGGCGAAATGTGGGTGAACTAATGGGTACACCTCTGCCTAACCCTTCGGGGATTACAGACGTGATGTTATGTTATGTTATGTGTAAATATCAAAGAAAAAAAAAATAATAACATTTTATTTGGGACAGATAAAGGAAATACAATCAATGTGGTCAATGAGAACCATTACATATCTTCATTTTGTAAGCTTTTTAAAGTTTCCATCACATCCAGAAATGCAGACCTATTTTGTGTGATATTTATTGACTAAAAGATTAAAATTACATTCCAGGCTGCGTACGACGTCGCTATGGCTAAACTAAAACAAGAGTACACCGCCAACCCTTCTTCCTACAACATGCACAAAGAGTGCACACTTTGGACCCAACATTGGCTCAAGTGCGCCAAAGAACTGAACCAATGGGATTCTCTACTAGAGCTGGGCTTGACGAGAAGTGGGAGAGATCCTTTCCTGATACTCGAGAGTTCTTGGAGGAATCCTAATTGGACGACCATGAAGGAGGCGCTTGCTGAGGTTGAATATAACTGTCCCAAGGAATTGGGTATGTGGCTTTTTGTTTTTTATTTAAGTGATTTTTCATCATCTTAAAATATTATAAGAAGCTTTGATTTATAGTTTATGAAGAGATGTAAGGTTCTAAAGTTAAATAATGTTTGCATTAGAGGACAAAATATGAAATGTTTGGCAACATTAACGCTATTATTTATTATTATCTGTGTTTTACTGGCGAAATGTGGGTGTACTAATGAGTACACCTCTGCCTAACCCCTCGAGGACTGCAGGCGTGATGTTATGTATTACAATGATTAATTGATGCATTAATTACAGTAAATAATTTAAATGTCACAGTATATATTAGTTCTTGTGATGGTTTTTGATGTTGCCAGATATCTGTGAACATCTTGTGACTTAATAAATACTTACACTTTTAAAATATCACGTGTTTTATATATTTTATAAATTTATAATGTATGTGTGTGGTCCCGCAGCGTGGCTGGTGAACCTGTACCGCGGCTACCTGTGCATCTGCGCGGGCGGCGAGGCGGCGCTGCCGGGCGTGGAGCGCCACGCGGAGGCCGCCGCCACGCAGGCGCTGCGCGAGTGGCGCCGCCTGCCGCGCCTAGTGTCGCACGCGCACCTGCCGCTGCTCCGCGCCGCGCAGCAGCTCATGGAGCTCAGCGAGGCCGCGCAGATACACCAGGTGAGCTTCTGTGCACACTGCAACAGGCACGACCACTAACACTAACACTGTGACTAAATAATACTCTTTTTGTTTCAATATTAACTCCTATATGATTTTAAAACGACTCTTAAAATTGTCAGTTATCACTAACACATGAAGGTTTAAAATTGATATACAAAAAAAAATAGACATCTAGATTCTAATTTCTTTATTTTTTGGGTGAAGCTTGCCAATAATCAATCAAAATCGTGTCACTTAAATGCGAATAGGAGATCGTTGAAACGCTACAAAGTCATTTTCGAATTTTAGATACATTATACATTTTAGGCCTCAGATATAACATCATAATAGCACTTTAGCACATTCACGCACTATTCAAAATACAAGCCTCACTCACTGCATGCTTTTTAAATACCATTTCTAGCAACCACAAACGCAATAGCTTAAAAAAAAAAAAACAAAGAAAAAAAACCCTTTTTCTTACGATTACGAAAAACAATTTGCCGTCAGGAATGCGCCATTATTGGCCATTGTGTACAGGAGCCAATAAGTAAACCTCTTTAAATATAACGTTGCTGCAACGCATCGTTTCACACGCGTATCTGTCGCTGTTACACGCTGCCGCGCAGCACATGGAATCCAACGAGACGTCACAGATTCACGCCGTGAGTATAACATCTGTGGACCGAAAGTAACGTTGTATCGTTAGTAAATGCATAAAATATTGGAGCATGTTGTGTGTTTTGTGAGAAAGAGATCCAATTCTGACATTTCCTTTCCATGCTATACTGTTTTGGGCAAGCTATCGCCCGAATAGGCTATCTCTTCTTCTTCACTTCTTGTATTTTAGTCAGGGAGAGACTGTACTGATATCATGGTATACAGGGCTTGCTGCACAGCCGCCCGACGTCCCTGCACGACATGAAGGCCATAGTGAAGACGTGGCGCAACCGCCTGCCCGTGGTGGCCGACCCGCTGTCGCACTGGGGCGCCATCTTCACGTGGCGCCAGCACCACTACCAGTTCATCGCGTCGCACTACGATTCGCAGACAGACCACGCATCCAACCATAGCATGCTCGGCGTGCATGCCAGCGCCCAGGTAACCACAAATAACATACAAGCCCGCAAACATTCACTGCTGAACACTCATGGGTCTCTAACTAGGGTCCGAACATCGTACGCACGTATAAAGCGAACTTGCCAGGATGAAGAGATACCTTCCGTACACCAATAACAGCATACTGCGATCACCAGTCCGTTTGCCCGGCGTGGTGATTATGGCAATCATATGTCTCACGGCCGCTCCATTTGCGGGAAGGGGGGGTATCTTGAGACCCATGTTCAGCAGTGTTCGTTTACAGGCTTAAAGCATTGATGATTGTCACCGTGAACTAAGTAACGCTACCAACCATTCTTGAGGAACATTGCCGTAATCACCATGCTTGGTAGAAGAATTGGTAAATGGAGTATGGTGTTGTTTGTACACAGGTCTCTGCCACAATACAGAGTTCTGATGTGAGTATTTATCCCTTCGTAAGATTTTTTGGCCTCACTTGATCGTACCGCACCGCCACCACGGCCTGCGCTGGTGGCGCCCCCACTAACTTGTTATCTGACTCCGTGCGGTCAAGTGGGGCTCTAGCCTCATCTACTCTTATATCCGCCATAGTGATGAGGAAGCCTTTGTTGTATCAGAGTAGAGCACTGTAGACATTTTTATTAGAACGCCAACTTCTGTGCCGTGACGGAAATTACGTCACTACTTATCTTTTTCAGGCAATAATTCACTTCGCAAAGATTGCAAGGAAGCACAATCTGTCAGGCGTGTGCTTAGACTCGTTACACCGTATATACACAATACCTAGTGTTCCGATCGTGGACTGCTTCCAAAAGATCAGGCAACAAGTCAAGTGTCACATTCAAATGTCGTGGACTGAGGGCAAGGAGGAGTTACAGGACGGCATAGACATGATAGAGTCTACGAACTTCAAGTATTTCACTAAAGAGATGACGGCTGAGTTTTACGCGTTCAAGGGCTTGCTTTTAGCGCAGCTTGGACGATCAGAAGACGCGAATAAAGCGTTTGCAGCTGCAGTCCAGCTGCACGATACGCTTGTGAAGGCGTGGGCTCTTTGGGGTGACTATTTAGAACAGATATTCATAAGGGACCCGAGACAGATCCAAGTAGGAGTGTCCGCTATGACTTGCTTCTTGCACGCTTGTCGACATCAGAATGAATCAAAATCAAGAAAATACTGTGCAAAGGTAAGAATACTCTTTATTTTAAGTATTATCAAAATTCTTGAATAAAATTAGTATTATTTTAAGTCGAATCATGGCTTAAGTGACTATGTTTTATAATTTCAGGTTCTGTGGATGCTAAGTTTCGACGATGAAAAGAATAGTCTAGCAGACGCTTTAGACAAGTATTCCGTCGGAGTGCCGCCAGTCCAGTGGTTGCCATGGATACCGCAACTACTCGCCTGCCTTGTTCAGTACGATGGGAATGTAATACTCAATCTTCTGAGCCATGTGAGTTAATTATTTATAACAACTTGATTAAGAGATTGTTACTATAGTGATCCGTTTGTTTTGAAGTCATTTTAGTATTGGCTCTATGTACCCATAGAGCCAGTAAGGTATGAAATTCAATATTAGTTGTGCCGCTTAGTTCCAAAAATAGAACGAACAAGTTCGAGTTACAATACGTGCCACGAAAGATGAGACTTGATACACCGCACAAACTTTATTTTTTCGTAATAAATATTTCAATTTTGTTATGAATTTTAGTTTAAATGTCTTCGAAATATCCCTGAATAGATACACAAATAATGGATAGTTATTTCATACATCCATACCTGCGGAAGCTCCCCATTACTGACGCTTGTCAAGTCTCATCTTTCGTGGCTCGTATTATACTCTAGAGTAGTTATATGGCGCACCACATGTATCGAAACTGGTCCCATAATGCACCCTAGAGGCCATAGCTGCTGACTGCACTGGCCCCGAACCTCGATCTTAAACTAAATGATTAAATAATTAGTCTGACCTAATATTTTTCTCATTATTTATTTATTTAAGTAACATGGAAGACCGACAGCTAAAAGAAAACAGACTAGTGACAGAAAATTAGACTGACAGCCAATTACAGGTCTTCACTTATAAGATACAGAAAATACTATGTTCTGTGGACACTGCAGTTGCATTATAGCTGTTTCATTGTCACTGAAGAGTTGTTATTCCTCCAGGTTGGTCGTCTGTTTCCGCAAGCGGTATATTTCCCTATCCGCACGCTGTACTTGACTCTGAAGATTGAACAACGCGAACGACACAAGACTGCTGAAAACATCGCAGCGCACCTACCACATCAGACCACCACCACTGCCGTAAGTTTACTGAAACATACTTTAATTTCATTCTTATATTGATTAATTTATATTTTGCATACTAGGTTTGACAACATACTATAAATCATTACAAGGTAGTCCGGTTTTCAACTCTATTCTGTATGAGTTGTTTTTGATTAATTAACTGGTGAAACTACACAAATTAGTGTCTAAATCTGTGAAGTTTCCCCAGATTGATTTGACCCTATATGTTTGAGTTGCATGACTTTATTAGGGTTAAAAACCCTCAAGGCCCGGTTTCCATGCATCACGCTTGACCTGGGTTACCGGATGTTTCATGATTTCAAAACGTGCGTTAATTCTACAAAAGATGACACCTTATACTTGCAAAGTCAATGACAGATTTTTGTAATGGGAACTAGGCCTATAATAAACGTTTATTATGAACAAATTAGGCACAAATTTACAAACATAAAGTCGGTTAAAATGAAACGAAGATAGCTACAAAAGTTAAAATTATGGCGCAGCTGTGGCAAATTTTATTTGATGTCGTCCGGGACCTCTAGTACCCAGTGGCGGTCAACTACTTAGTGAAACTCTTTGTATATTTTTGCAGTTTTTATCAAAGATTTAATTGTTATTGATTTTGTTAAAGCCAAAACTTAAGCACAACAATTCGTTATGTAGGCTGGCAACAAGGTGAGTGAGAGTGCATCATCTTCGAGCAGTGGCTCCACGGGGGAGGCAGGGCCCATAAAGGCCACTCTGCCCATGTGGCGCTGCTCCAAGATCATGCAAATGCAGCGGGAGATACATCCCACCGTGCTGTCCTCGCTAGAGGGCATCGTCGATCAGGTGAGTCCCCATAGTTCAGTATGTTACTTATCGCATCTTTCGTGGTTTTTTGATGCCTAAATATATTTCTATAACTCTGTCCGTGTGGAAGTTAAATCCATTTTAATAAACCTTGTCGTAAAATACTTTCCTATCTGACGTCCCCTACCTATGAAATACCTAACTTCGATTTTAGTGTTTAATCAGTCAGTGAATATATGGTGTCACTCACAAGCACTGAAAATGTAAGATTTGCTTCATATTTTCGAAATTTTGACACTAGTAGAGTCTCTAGCTAAGTCTAGCGTTTAGACCAAATACATATTATCATCTGACAAAGACGCAGAAGTGTGAAGTGTGTTTTATTATAAGTTTTTATATAAATGTCTAATGAATATCCGTTAACTACGTACTTAACTTTTTCATTCTAAAATTCATGAAGTAAATATCAAAATCATGTTGCCTACTAGATGGTATGGTTCCGCGAAAACTGGTACGAGGAGGTGCTGCGTCAGCTGCGCGCGGGGCTGGCCAAGTGCCACGTGGTGGCGTTCCACCACCGCGCCGCCGTCGCCGACGCAACCGTCACGCCTCACACGTTAAACTTCATCAAGAAAGTCGTCTCCACATTCGGCATCGGCATTGGTATAAGTGAGTAAGCACGCGCATGCGTGGTCACAGATAGGCGTTATACTTTTAATTTGAACTTTTCTGTCTATGGTTAAAAAACGCAGGTTTAGGTACACCGTAGACACAACAAAACAGTTTTTTCGTCAAAATCCGCCATTTGGGCATCTTATAATTATCGAATAAACACAACATGACAGACGGTCATGAATCCACTAGTTTTTCAAGATGGTGTATTGATAAAAGTGATGCAATTTTAGACTCTGACTTGCTTTTAAAAAAGCTTAAAATATGTTAAACAAGCAAAATTGGTCATGATCCGTTTAATTCATTGGGATCACGACGTATCAGCATACTTCATCAGTTATTATTCACTCATAAAACACAATAACATACAATTTATTTCAGAGATATAATAACATACAGTACAGTGCGTATTGCTGTGCGATTATAACTTTGACATGAAATAACAGGTAACAAATCTCGTATTACTTGATTCTTCACATATAGCTTGTATAATCTCATTTTATTTTGGGTTTTTCTGAATATATAACTGATGTTGTGCCTCCAGCGAGCGTCACTATATACAGATACTCCATTTTGTATGTCTACAGAAAGTATTTCAACAAGTTCTGTAAGTGGTGCATTCTCTTCAGCTGCATCAGAGAGTCTCGCCCGCCGCGCGCAGGCCACCGTGCAGGACCCGGTCTTCCAGAAGATGAAGAGTCAATTCACCGCGGACTTCGACTTTGCGCAGCCTAACGCTATGAAATTACAAAATCTTATACAAAAACTGAGAAAATGGGTCAAGATACTCGAGGCAAAGACTAAGGTTCTGCCCAAGTAAGTAGTTCAGTCAGGTATTGAGCTGTCCTCGCTAAGGTAAATACGTTCAGTGGGTTGTTATCACGATTGTGCCGTCCATCTTGTCTAGTGTAGCGACAGTCACGCTTGATCTAACTTCATCCCGTAGTTATAGAAAGGGTTTTGGCTTAGTGCTTCCTTCACCTCAGTAGTTCAAAAGGTAACAGTCCAGGCGATCACCTACTAACAAATTTCATTTGTTTTTTATTTTCATTTCTTCATGATAACAAAGGTTGACACTGAATCAATACAAAATACTTATCGTTCTAATTTACTCTTACAGATCATTCCTCATCGAAGAAAAGTGTAGGTTTTTGTCCAACTTTAGCTTGAAGACGGCAGAGGTGGAACTCCCTGGCGAGTTTCTGTTGCCCAAACATACTCACTACCACGTGCGCATCGCAAGGTTCATGCCCCGCGTTGAGATTGTACAGAAACACAACACATCCGCGCGTAGACTGTACATTCGCGGTCACAACGGCAAGATATACCCGTACCTAGTCGTCAACGACTCGGGACTGGGCGACGCGAGGAGAGAAGAACGGGTCTTACAGCTACTGCGAATGTTGAACCATTATTTAGGCAAACAAAAGGAGACGTCGAGAAGATTTTTGCACTTTACTGTACCGCGAGTCGTCTCGGTATCGCCTCAGATGCGTCTTGTAGAAGACAATCCCAGTTCAATATCGCTACTGGATATATACCGAACAGAATGCGCTAACAGGTAGGTTCTATACGAGTTGATTCATAGTCAAAGATGTAGAACAAAACTAAATACTACGTTCTAACTTTGTAGGGGAGTGGAATACGATGCTCCTGTTGCAAGATACTACGAACGACTCGCGGCCGTCCAAGCTCGCGGCTCGCAAGCATCACATCAAGTGTTACGAGACATTCTACGTGAAGTAAGTTTACAAATATCTAAATCATTTATTTAGTTGACAAACTTCATCGATTAGTCAAGACACAATAAATTGCATATAACTACATGTCTACGCATAATCTAAGCTAGATAATAAAACAATTAGACACGGCGCACCTGCACTCAATATTTTAACCAAACATTTCACAACGTAGGTTCAAGCAACAATGGTGCCAAAGGGCATGCTGCGCGAATGGGCCGCGGCCACATTCTCCGCGCCCACAGACTACTGGACGTTCCGAAAGATGCTGACGCTACAGCTATCACTCGCTAGTTTCGCGGAGTACGTCCTGCATCTGACCAGGCTCAACCCTGACATGATGTACGTCCACCAGGACTCGGGACTCCTCAACGTATCCTACTACAAGTTCGACGTCGATGACGCCACAGGTATGTCACGTTCCAATTTTTGTAGACACCTCGGTGTTGTGGTGTTGTTTGTGTTTATGGTTTAACCTCCATGGCACATTTGCTTTGGTTAATAAACTTTCAGTTGAGTTTCAGTTATGAAAAGTCGAGGTAAGAATTTGTGACTTTTACTTTTAGTATATCTTTTTCTATTCTCGCCTGTTAACTGATAAGCCATGTGTTGATGTCTGAATGAGTCTCTCATACAACGTGTACACCTGCAGGTGAACTGGATTGCAACCGGCCGGTGCCGTTCCGACTGACGCCGAACATTTCCGAACTGCTGACGACTATCGGCATCACGGGTCCACTTACGGCCTCCGCTATTTCCGTCGCAAGATGTCTTGTCACACCCAACTTCAAGGTAAAATATTATTCAAGAGGCTTATAATATTTTAAGAGAATATTTTCTTATGAAATTTTCGTTTCAGATCCAATCCATCCTACGCACAATTCTGCGCGACGAAATGGTCACCGGCTACAGGAAGCGCTTAGAAGATAAGTCTGGACTGCCAACGCCAGGGGTATCCGCAGAGCAGAACAAGCCTCTTGAAATGGACAACGAAACGATCATAAATATGGTCAATAAAGCAGTAACAGTTATTATGAATCGCCTTAACTCAATGGCGAATTTCGATGGGCCTGACAGCAAGGTTGCTACATTAGTGACTGCGGCCAATAGCCATGACAATCTGTGTCGCATGGACCCCGCGTGGCACCCCTGGTTATAAAACTCCAAATAATAATATAACATTATTGATAAGAGAAACATTATGTTCACATGTTTTTAAGTCGTTATTTTAAGTTACATTTTCGTCAAAATTTGATGCAAGATGTTAAGTTTTTTTTTTTTACATTCATGACTTTGTATTTAGATTTTATGATGTGAGTGTACTGAATAATGAAGTCAAAATGTACACAAACAGTCAAACACACAGTCATTATGTCCGATTATTAGCAATGAAGCAAATAATGTTAAGATCTGAATATTTTCTTCTAAATGTTTTGAGCACTTAGTATGTGCAAATATTAATGTTATTTGTAAAATCCACACAACATTTTATCCGTAAACTCTCAAATATGTTAATTTTCTTTTAAAAAAATACTCGGCTAGCGGGTTTAATAGTATATACACATATTTTTGATCTTATTGTTGTCTGCTTAGTCCTCTGTGGAAATAGTGCAATGTATACTTGTATTTATCCAGAACGTAATAGTTTAATAACTGTCTGATCTCTGTTCAATCGTAATTAATCATAAAATCCACACATTTTATCCATAAACTAAAGAACAATTTCTTATTTTTCTTAAAATTCACCCGATTAGCAGGTCACATAGTATTTACCCACATTTTTTATAAAATTGATGTTGTCTGCTTAGTCCTCTGTGGAAATAGTGCAATGTATACTTGTATTTATCCAGAAAATAATAGTTTAATAAATGTCTGATCTCTGTTAAATTGTAATTAATCGTAAAATCCACACAACATTTTATCTTTAAACTCGGAAATATGTTAGTTTTCTTTTAAAATCACCCGGTTAGCGGGTTTGATGATATCTATCCGTATTTTTGATAATATTGATGTTGTCTGCTTAGTCCTCCATGGAAACAGTGCAATGTATACTTGTATTTAAACAGAAAATTTCAACAACTCTGATCTCTGTTCAGTGCTACCATGGCAATCACTTTTTACAAAATCATGTGTAGTGTACATATTACAGAGGCAGCCTTTGCGAGTAAATAATAAAGTAGTAATAGGTTTAAGTGACTCATGTTGTTGATATAAAGATAAGCGGCGCGTTCTGTGATCTCTAAAGATGAGAAGTTTTGAAAATGAACGATAAATTCTGATTGGTTGTTTTATTTTTACCGGCATAAAACCTGTTTGGTGACGATGACATACATGAAAAGAAGCTCTGATTGCATGTGCATGAGTGACAGCTAAGTACCTGCATGGGTGAAAGTACCGGGACGGCATCAAGTGCGCGACTAATAAGCGTGGCTGTCCCCGCCCCGCGCCCACCCCCGCCCCTCTCGCGTCTCGCCAATCTTACTCGATCGCTAGAGATAGTAAAACTGATTTCATCACGCTAACAATGGGAAAGAAAGTGCAGTAATTGTAGGATAGAACAGGAACTGTTTACATAGTTACCCACTATGAGAATGTCTCTGTTGTAACATTTGATTTATGCCCCGTTTCGTTCCTAGGATGATCATGTTCTCTACTTTCAATAGTGGTGGAGGCTGGTATCCTTTCCAGAACGACCCTTTTATCCAGTGATCCTGCAGTGGCAGTGTGAGTATCCTCATAGTAATCATTAATAGTTTTTGCTATACATCGTGGATTTTCTGCTCTAATTTACACCTGGCTTTCCAATAGATATTATGTAGGTACTGGTTGTAGTTACACGTTGCAACCATATAGGGTAAGTTTCCATTCCCCATTCAAGGCGCTTGATTAATATTCTGACAAATAAAAGACAAACAAAACAAATGATCATTAAAAATTTTCACTCCCTAAATATGTAGTAAGTGTAAAGTTATAAATGTTTTTTCGGGTAGTTGAAAGTTAAAATTTGAGTTATTTTAAAAGCTAGAGGCGTTATAAACAGCTGTCTAGCGTCTATCATAATAATATTCATCCCTTAAATCACAGTCTCGTGATCTTTTAAGTCTGTTATTTTGTATGTATTCAACCTTCAGCTGTGATCAAAATTCTAGCCGCAGGGTCGTCTTAGGGTCTTTGTAATACCACCTAAGTGAGACAAGCGGGTGACACAAGATGTATCGTTGAAGGAGGCATGTCGGACATGAGGTCGCCGAGACATGTCTCGGCAGCGGCACGGCGGCGTCGCCGTCGTCGCGGTGGCGTTGCTAAGCGGCGGGCGGGTGTCGTGTCGGGGCGGGCGGCCACGTCGCGTCGCGGCCGGCGCGCGCCGCCTCGCTCCTCGCGCCTCGCCTCGCCTCCCTCCGCCGCGGCTCTGCCAGTCCGCTGAGCGGCGTTGCGTTATGCGCCGGTGTATTTCATGTTCCCGAGCCCGAACGTCGAGTGTCCGACCTCTGTAACCGACCGTTTATGACATTCGACAACCCCGCCCTGTGCATTTTTCCGAGTTGCATTTCGATCAGTGCGAAGAGTACGTCGGCTGCGAGCGATCCGTGCCGGTGTCCGCGGCTCCTCCCGCGTTTATTTATGTTGTCGTTTTGGTGTGGTGAATATTTGTGTTGTACGGACGATAACCGTATTATCTGTGCGATCGATTCGAGTGGATATTTTTAACGATCGACGGCTTTTCGCAAAGGTGAGTGAAATTTTTGATTCTGCGATCCATTATTGTTCAATTGATGGGACATTTGTTTGATTCGCCGCTACGTGGCGACCGTTCGTCGATATGCTCTGGATGGAACATCAAGGATTGTATACAATTTCCCATGTGATCGATCACGAAAAGAGTAACTTCTTTTTTTATTTAGATATAAGCCACGTCAAAAGCTACATCATTATTTTTGAGCATGAATGTACTTCCTAGTCACGTTACAAAACCTGTTGTTTCGACGCACTTAATTCTGAGGATGTCACGCTTTGAACTCCACAATAACATGTCTACGTGATTCAATCTTCAGCCAGAGCATATCTGGTGTGCTTTTGTCTTTTCAAGGGTTCGAACCTTATTAGATTCTTGTTAGATTCGGTCCTATCCCACTACACCATATGGTAGACGGTAGACGGAAGCGAGTGGGTAAGAAATCATGGAGGTGAGCGGCGCGGGGCGGTGCGCGGCCGGTCGAGCGGTCGAGCGACCGCATTCCATATGGAATGCCGGATTATACGCAATGTCAGTGTGACTCGAAGCTTGCTGCCTCCACTGCACTGACCATTGCACATTTGCAACTATGTCTATTAGCAGAAGTTCTACGTTTATACATGAAATTACGCTATGCTATAAATTGCGCCGCTGCTGATTGACGTTACGGCGCAAGTCTCTTTATGCCCACACGTACCTAAATATGTTTAACCAGCTTCGTTAAATGTATGAAGAAATATGAGCGTGTGCGTTTCAAACGAGGACTCTTATTGCGTGTTACAAAAACGATTTCTATTAAGGAAATCTGCAAGCAAGATACTTATTGCTTATTGTAAGTAGATTTAGTACTCCTATTTTACACTTACGCACTTTCCTAAGTGTCTAATGCCCATTTTCACTAAAATTATTTTTTATTTATTACTCTTTTGGATTATCAACTCGAGTTAAGCGACTGAGTTAAGCATGGTGTCGCTTAGTCTTAGCGAAAATGGGCGTTAGAAGTTAGCTACCAAGGTAGGTAGGTTTTTAATAATGGAGTTCCTGTTGATAGTTCGACTCTTTCATATCAATATAGGTACCATACCCATCTTCTGAATACAATTATGTCTGTGTATCTACCTACCTACACTGTTATGCAGACAATGGACAAAACGTAGCGAGTTTTTTGTTTGTTTTTGTCTAGGTAGTTAAATAGCATTCAAAAGGTCTTCATCTGCAGCTAAGTTCCATAAAGGAAGCCATTTACATAATAAAATATGGCATAAGAAAACTAAAGCATAAAAGCTTAGTTTTTCCCCGAGCAAAATCGAGAAGGGTTGCCACTCTTGGGACTGTAATACTTACTCTATGGTAATAAATTAAGTTACGAACGGGCAGTAAAATTATGTTGAAATATAATTTGCTTGTTATTCAGTAATCTGAACTCTGTACCTACCAATTGATAAGCAAAGTCCCACAGTGTTTGGCAACAGTCCTTTGGCCCGCGCAAGGGGCCCTGTAAACCCTTGATAAATTATTATCTCAGTGACATTACTCGTGATCTCACATAATGAGTATAATGAGTTCGATAGTGCGTGCTATATTTCGAAACACGTCCGTCGTCGCTTCCGCTCTGTGACCCACAATCTACAACAAACTTTTTAGGTGTATCTGTAAAGTAATAAACGAGAGGCCTAACATTTTAATCCATGACATATTGTGTACCTGTTGCAATAATGGCTATGTGTTAGAAGTTCCTGTCTGGCCGGCTGGTCATTCTAACCTTCCATATTACCTACCTTACAGAATGATTCATCTGACTCATATCCACTGAAGGACACGAAGGTATGCAAACAAGGAATATCTTTAATGTATTTTTATGCAAAATGTTAGGTTTCAAGTTTGAGATATTATCTGCTCAATCTGTAGAACGTAGAAGTTTTAAATTCTACATTTTTTGATTGTTTTGTTTGAGATAAACTACCCACAGATTTTTTTAGTTCGTGCGATACAAATAGCTTTATGCCAGTCCGTTGATCGCCTACATTATTGTTAAAAATTAGAACACTTTCTACATCAAACACAGCTTCATTAAGCTGTATCAATTATATAAATTACAGTATAGCTTGTATAAATTACAGTTCGCAACATAATACCTAAGCCACCAAATTCATTATCGCGTTGTGTCCGGTTCTTGGGTCAAATTCACACAATCATGGTGACCTTTAATCTCGTTTCAGATAGCTAAAACACGTTCCTTTGTGTCAATTCTCGGAATTGGTATCATGTCTTATTGTTTACATACAGCAGCGATAGATACTTGCTTGACCTTTTTATTATTGGTAAACCTACCACCGAAACTTGCAAAGATTATCTCGTTACTAATAACCGTTTTAAAACATTCGAATCATTATTACAAATGTTATTTGTAGGTAGTTCATAACATCGCAGACACGAGTAGTGTTCCGCTACGCCGACTTTTTTAACCTTTTCAAATCGATTTACAAACCAGTGTCGAGTCTAGGTAGTTAACCACGCGGGTCCTTGACATTATAGACAACTTTTAATTTTCTGATTCCAAATGTCACGCGAGTTGCCAGTCTAGTAAAATCACTCTGAGATTGGTAATTTTGAATGAGTTGCAGTCTTTTTGTACCAAAACTTTGGAGTTGCTAGTTGTTATGGGCAAAAGGACGGAAGCAAGGAAAAAATTGCGATATTACTCCAGAAATTACATTGTTTGGTCATAAGACTGTTATTTTATACTGTTTGAATTACATGATAACATTAACTCTTTGTCGACTTAGGAGTTAATCAACTGATTATGCCTATGTGCATACTGCACCAAGATTAGATAGATAATTTTATTCTAATAGATAACGCGAGTATGCTATGGTTACGAAATATCTCGTCATCAGGATACAACTCCTTGTGTAGATGGATTTCGACATTGTGATTTAAATATGGAATAAGGAAGTTAGAATAACATTAGGTATCAGCCTAAACTTGGAAATCTAGGACGGTAGTCTTGTATCGTAATGGCACAGATCCTACACTTAAGTGTGTGTGGTTTATCTCGAGCGAATGTATCTTAATTGTAAGTAAAATGAAAGTACAAAGCTTTTTCATCTGATAAAATCTCTTGTGTTTTATAACGAATATGATAGTCACCCGCAGTAGACGCCTTTCGTTTTACCGGACAACACTATTAGCCGCAATAAACACTCATTCTAAATTGAATTACTTTCAATTACCAGTAAATCGGTTAGGATGTCATCTTGCGTTGCGAGATGCAGTCTTTCCTGTTGTACCAGATAGCAGAAGTAACGTTTGTTTGAGTTTTAGTTATTTAAAAAGTAAAATTTTGTTCTGCAACTTTCATAATGCGTTTCATCAAAGCCGCTGGTAATAGTGTTGCGCTAAATTTTGTAAGGTGAATGAAGATATGATCGTCAGTGTTAGTGATGAAATCTTGAAGAGATAATAATCGCATTCCGCGGCTAGCCTCCCCTCTCTCTGGCGCAGCCGCGGTGTTGCATACCGACGTCGCCGCACTCTTATGTGGGTTGCATTGCATTGCACTTTACCGCCGATGCTGTTGTGGATCATCTACTTTTAGTGCTTTTAGTTCCGTTCGTCTTCTTCTTTTTGTATTCGTATGACAACATTGCTGCTTCATATCACGAATCGAAGCAACTTCACTGGTCCTCTGGTACGCTATTCCTTCGACGCCATTCATTTATTTTGGATGAATCGTCAATGACATTATGACGTATGCTGAGGACTGGTTAGACCATTGCTAGATGATGACATGTATAGGTAGAGGATAGCGGGTAACGGTTCTGTCATGTTTGCAGAGGCACGGGTGTGGGCCCGTGTGTGCGTCCGCGCCGCTCACTCAGTCACACAGGCGCACAGCGCTCACGGCGTAGCGCGGCCGTTGAACCGAATACTCGAGGAATTTCTCCAACGCCGCAGTCGCTTTGCTTTGCAGAAGAAGAAAATTATCGCAGGTGGTAAGCTTGCACGAATAGAAATGATGACAAACGTGTGTTTATTACCGTCGTCATGGAATAGACACGTCATTGTGTACCTAACTAGTAACTACTTATAGGATGTTTCATGTTCGTTGTTACCTACTTGATGACACTTCAATCTCGCATTGATTAATGTAGAAATTGTTTTCGAAAAAGGAATTCTCTCTCTAGATCAAATGAACATTTAGAAGATTCGCATATTCCTAATGATCAGCTATTGGAGTCGCGTCAAAGGTTAACGTCGGTAGGCAGTTCGCAGCTCTCTACGATTTGGAGTGACGTAGCTGTACCACTTATTATTACAGTCACAATTTAGGTGTTAGTAAGTACCAATTTGTCGTAGACACGTGTGCGGCTGATCTCGCAATAGCCGGCATACCGGGCCAGGGCGCGGTCTGCCAATGAGCTCTCGAAACGCGAATAAATTTTATGTGACATATATTTTATGTTACACTTTATAAACTACAAAACTACAAGACTTGTTTTAAATATCAATAATAATTAGTTGGTTCTAGATTTTTCTGAAAATACTAAAGTCATAATTATCCGACGGGAACCGTAGTACATTTTTCCAAGCCTATGTGCTATTCCGGACTATAATCTCTGTGCCAAATATCATCCAGATCCGTTCAGCAGTTCTGGCGTAATTGAGTTATAAACATCCATCCATCCAAACTTTTGCATTTATAATAGTAGTAAGATTCAGCCGGGTAAAGAAAAGCCACAGCTAAGTCCATCATTTTAAAAAATCCCTCTGTGAAGTGAGCTTGAGATGAGCTTATCCCACCGGTAGTGCTATTCTGTAAAATCTCTCTCCGGCGAGATCTTAGGGATTGACAGGCCATGCTCACTTTACCTAAATGGATCGAGGGACATTTTTACTTACTACTTACTTATTTAGTAAGGTTAGATATACAACACGCCCAAATCGTTGCTTGGTAATTATTTCCTTTCCACTGTTGATATGAAACTTGGCTCTGATAAGACAATAGAGACAAAAATTAAAATCTATAAGAACATCTTGTATTACGTATAAATAGGTAATACGGTTCATATTTTACATAAGTAAGTGACTAGTAAATATGTACAGATAGGTAGGTATGTTTTATTGAATAGGCAATCACACTGTTTTCCTTATGTGGTTAACAATCTTAAAATTAATTCGTATACCTACATTTCCTGGTAACTATCAACCGCCTGCCAAAAATCTTGGAACTGCATATATTTATAACTCGTTTTCACGTTATTATGATACCCAGATTGAGAATCTTGTGATTAAAGAGGCACAACTGCTAAATGGTCCTACGTGCCAAAAAAAAATTGTTCTCTGAATTAAATCGTAGGTCGAAGTCCTCAAATTCTGAGTAGGTTTACCGTAACCCTGAGGAGTAACGGAACCAGGATTTAAACTCGTCTGTCTTTCAAATCCTATCGTTCTTTTTTCGAACAGTGTTTGTTATTCTCATAATATTTTTGAAACTGTAGAGAATTAACTGTCAAAATGAGGTTGAATATGGTTAAACCAGCCAGTACCTTGTATTCTCATTTTATTAAAAGATGTGCTGATCAAGGGTCTGCTGTGTATCTTCTTCGAATACGTATCATTTCAGCCTTAGATAGGTTAGTTTTATACCTGTTCCTAGGTCAAAAAAGAAGTGTTCATAATCTTTAGTACTCATGACAATGGGCTTAGTGAATGCCTTTTGGTCCTTTGTGATTTAAAATGCAGCTTAGGTAACAGATTTTTTAAACTAGTCCCACTTAGCAGATATGATGATCAAGGGTCTGCTGTGTATCTTCTTCGAATACGTATCATTTCAGCCTTAGATAGGTTAGTTTTATACCTGTTCCTAGGTCAAAAAAGAAGTGTTCATAATCTTTAGTACTCATGACAATGGGCTTAGTGAATGCCTTTTGGTCCTTTGTGATTTAAAATGCAGCTTAGGTAACAGATTTTTTAAACTAGTCCCACTTAGCAGATATGCTCCTATTTGTCATTCACCTACCTCCATTAGCTTCTAGAGAGCTTGCATTTGATGATAACAGCAGATAAGGCTCATAATCTTATCCTCAGATAACACTGGTTACTATACTGAAACAACTAATACGCGTACCTCGGTATTTTGTTAACCACATACTGAATTAGAGTTTGAGTGACATAGACCATTGAACACAATAAAAATTATACCTTTTTATACGCATTTCAAAGAAATAGGTACCCACTTGAAAGTTAGCGTCATAAATAATCACATGATTATGTTATGTACGATTTTCCAATCGCAAGAAACTTTCGCTGCTCAAACCGCTGCTGCTATCTACCTATGTGAGATCTCTTACGGCTCGTAGTAAATGTATAGTAGGCAGTGAGTGATACAAAATGCAAATGAAAACCGGCCAAATAAGACGGTTCAACTAAAACATTACGTAACGTTGTTGGATAACGCTTTGCCATTATGATACCGAACTTTTAATTACCATTTGAGATTCTTGTACTTTTACGTGAATGCTTCGTCGGTAACTTACTAATAAAAGATTGCGTCACCAGCCTTCACTTTTAGTGTTTCGAAACTATGCATGAGTTGCACGTTGCACAAACATCCGGCTCAAAAGACCAACTGACAGACTTAGATGACAATCGATATTTTCGATAGGTCAGCTAGAAATGGATAAATAAAATATTTTACACGTGTAACGAAACAGGTAACTGTGCTCATTGTACAAATAAAGAATAGTAGCTCTACTTCAGCAGCGCCTGCGCAGATTTGGCAACACGCGTGGGCCGTTTACAGTAAATCTATGAAATTGTTTGATTGTTATTTAGCACGAAATGTTTACTTGGCTTTTGCTCGAACTGTTTATATGATAAAAATAATAATCGTGTGCGGAGGAATGTTGGCTGGCTTGCACGTTCAGGATTAAAGACAAGTAGCGCAGGGCAATCATGCAAGGTTGTAGGTACGGCTAAAAATAATGCAAAATCTTGGGTAAAATAAAACCCTTAGTTGGCAGCCGGTTGATGGTGGCGGTGTGGTGTGGCGGGCGAGTGAACGCGGCGACCTTGGGCCCGTGCCGGCCCGCGGACGTTCGTTGAACGCGCCGCGTCCCGCGCACCCCGCACCCCGCGAGCCCCGCCCCGCGCCCCACACCACAACTCGTTTGCGACACGATTAAATTCGAAAATATTCAAAAGTAGTGAGAAGCAGCCAGTATTCTATTAATTTTCCTCTAGAAGTGGCTCTCTGACCACGAAGTCTAAATAAACTTCAAATTATTACAACGAAAAAAATCTTAAAATGTCGACGATCTCTCTCTTCGATTTGCATTGTCTCGTTCACAAGAGTTCACTAATCTCTTTATCATACGGATCATCGATCTGGTATTTACTTATCTTATTTCACAATCTCATAAACATTATTTACAGATATTCTCTCAGTCACGAGATATCTGTATTATCTATTACGTTATACGTTATGCTGACAATGTAACGTGTGAGTAACATTTGTACAATAAAGTCCGCAATAATAACCATCCAAAACAAAAGTGTTTCCACGTTTGGCTCACTAACACGCATGCGAACATAATAGACTATAAAATAAAAGTTTACCCAAAACAGTGCGTGACGTAGTATTTTGCTGCATTATTTTCGCAATGGTGGGTGCGTGGGGCCCGGCTGGGCGCGTTGGCCACTGCGAACATTGACCGCGCATGTACGGTCAGCAAAATCGAGTAGTGTTCCAATTGAAATATTCCTGTTTATGACCGCTTTTTAAGTGCGTATCAATCGATTTTATTATGATTATTTGTCGTCGTGTTTTTGACAAATTGATACGTTTGATTGTAACATTAAATTAACTATGTTTATGAATTAAGGTTTGCGTTATTGTGTTATTATAATGATGTAAATAAGGTCTCGAAATTTAACCCTTTATGAACGAGAATTACATTCCGAATGCACAAACAACACTACATGTGTTTATTTGGGCCCTGTCATATTATCACATAAGTAATGATAGCATGAACTAAACATTAATGAATCACATTTATTTGCAGTAACACTGATAAAACCGTCACTGTTCCGTCTTCAGAGCGAGAAAAACATCATATTTTAATATATTGCTTTTAAACTTTTAGCGTAAACAGACAAAGCAATCATCCAGTAAAATCTGATGGTATCCCATGATTCTTTCGAATCATGATAGAAAAGAGTAGGACACTATATGTAGACAAAGAAAAAAAAGATCTAGTTCTACTTGAAAAGAGTGTGGCGGCGCGTCGCTAGATGATGCGCGCGTCACTTTCGGTTTGAAGTTTGTCAAATAGACAGCTAGGGATTAAAAGACTGTGATTTCATGTGGAAGGTTGTTTTTATTTAACACACGCACGACGCTCCCACATTGGTGACCCCGACGTGATCACGAAATGGACGGAAACGCAACTAAGTCGGACGAAGACAATGTTTTTGTAGACGCCGCAACGGGCGCCGCAGTGAACAGAGTGGCCGTACGCTTACCACCATTTTGGCCTGAAGATCCGGAGGTTTGGTTCGCTCAGGCGGAAGCGCAATTTCAATTATCTGGCATCAAAGAAGACACCACAAAATTTTACCAGGTGATCTCGCAGCTCGATCAGAGGTTCATTCGTGAGGTAAAAGACATCATTAGGAGTCCGCCGTCATCCAACAAATACGAAAAATTAAAGCAGGAGTTAACAAAGCGGCTGTCTATTTCTCGTCAGCATCAAATTACACAATTACTGTCACACGAGGAATTAGGCGACAGGAAACCTTCACAGTTTTTGCGCCATTTGAAAACTTTAGCCGCAGATGGGGTTACGGATGAAGTTTTGCGCAGTTTATGGTCGAGTCGCTTACCCACCCATGTTCAGGCGATTATTGTGTCGCAAACCGCTTGTAGTTTGGAAGACGTTGCGGAGCTCGCCGATAAAATTTGTGAGGTCGCACCGGCGCCGTTACATCAGCAGGTGGCGAGTGCGAGTACCACCGCAGTCAGCACTTCTAGTAACTTCGACGCTTTATTGAAACGCATCGACGATATGGTTGCGTCGCGTATACAGACAGAGCTGATGAAACAGATATCGCAACTCAATATAAATTCACGTAGTCGCTCTTCGTCTAGAGGTGGTTATCGATCAAGGAGTCGTAGCCGCAGCAAGGAACCTGACGTATGTTGGTATCACTATAGATTCGGCAATAAAGCAAAGAAGTGCACGTCTCCTTGTTCCTACAAGTCGGAAAACTACAGCGGCAGTTCGTAGAGGCGACGGACGACTGTCAAGGTGCCACCAGTCGCCTTTTCATCACGGATCGGAAAACGAAGGTACAATATTTAATAGATACCGGTTCAGATCTGTGTGTTCTCCCGCGTCGATTCCTGCGCCAGTTCAGACAACCTGCGGACTACAATCTCACCGCTGCAAACGGTAGCGTCATCAGCACCTTCGGTACCATGACTTTGCACCTGGACCTGGGTTTGAGACGAGATTTTGTATGGAACTTCGTAGTAGCGACTGTGGATAAGCCAATCATCGGAGCTGATTTTATTGCGCATTACGGATTATTGGTAGACTGCAAGAACAGGCGCCTAATTGACAGTGTGACGACTTTGGTCACACCTTGTACCATCAGGAGTTGTTTTCAAACCAGCATCAAAGCGATATCAGGTACCACTGAATTTCATAAATTATTAGCCAGATACCCTGAATTAACCAGGCCTTCTGGAGTTTTTCGTGAAGTCAAACACTCGACTGTTCATTATATAAATACTACACCTGGACCCCCAGTATTTTGCAGGCCACGACGCTTAGCTCCTGATCGCCTTAAGATTGCCAAAGAACAGATTGAGGACATGATTCGAGATGGCACTGCGCGACCGTCAGACTCACCTTGGGCATCAGCGCTACACCTGGTACCTAAAAAGAATAACGGCTGGAGACCCTGCGGAGACTATCGCGCACTAAATGCGCGTACCATACCAGATAGGTACCCTATTAGGCACATAGAGGATTATGCTCACAGGCTAGCAGGATGTACAGTATTTTCAAAAATAGACCTGGAAAAAGCGTATCATCAAATTCCAGTAGCCCCAGGCGATATAGCAAAGACTGCAATCACGACTCCGTTTGGCCTACTGGAATTTCCATTTATGTCTTTCGGATTACGGAACGCTGCACAAACTTTCCAGCGGTTTTTAGATGAAGTGCTTCGAGGTCTAGATTTCTGTTGTTTTTCTTACATTGACGATATTTTGGTGTATTCCAGGTGTAAATCTGAGCACCTGGAACACCTGGAAACAGTTTTCAAGCGCCTGCATGACTATGGGCTTCGTATCAATGAAGGAAAGTGTGAATTCGGCCAGAGCGAGGTGGATTTCCTTGGTTTCCACATCACCCAACACGGCACACGTCCACTGGAAGATAAGGTCAAATCCATTAAAGAGTTTGCGCCACCGAAGACTGTCAACGGCTTACGCAGATTTTTGGGAATGATAAATTTTTATCGGCGTTTTATTCCGCACGCTGCCACGGACCAAGCACCACTGCATAACATGCTATCGGGACCCAGTATAAAGGGTACACAACCACTGACCTGGACACCCGACCTTCTTGCCGCTTTCAACAACTGCAAGGCAAATATTGTTAAATGCACTCTACTCGCACATCCTGTCATGAACGCACCGCTGGCCCTCGTGACTGATGCTTCTAGTTCGGCCTTGGGTGCGGTGCTCCAACAGTTGATAGGAAAGGAATGGCAACCGCTTGCTTTTTACTCAAAGAAGCTAAACAAGTCCCAGCAGCTTTACAGCGCGTACGACCGAGAGTTGCTGGCCATATACGAAAGCGTCAAACATTTCCGCTATATGATTGAAGGTAGACACTTCGTTATTTATACAGATCACAAACCGATCACCTACGCATTTCTTCAGAACAAGCAAAAGTGCTCTCCCAGACAATTTAATCATCTAGATTTTGTGTCGCAGTTCACAACAGATATACGGCACATTTCAGGAAAAGACAACATACCTGCAGATACATTAACACGCATTGAAGCAGTGACGTCACCACCAACTTTAGAACAGCTGGCTCGTTGTCAGGAACATGATACCGAGCTCCAAACGCTTCTTACCAGCCGGTCGACTTCATTGAAGCTGCAACTAGTACCGATTTCAGGTACAGGCATCACTTTATTCTGTGACGTCTCTCTGTCGAGGCCCCGTCCTTTTGTTACAAAGGAGTTGCGTCGGCAGATTTTCATTTCCATCCACTCATTAAGTCATCCGGGAGTGAAGTCAAGTACCAAGATGGTTACTGACAGATATATTTGGCCCTCAGTTCGTAAAGATTGTCGCACTTGGGTGCAAACCTGCGAAGCCTGCCAGAAGACGAAAGTGTACCGTCACACTTCATCTCCTCTGGGCAATTTTAAACTACCGCAATCACGATTCAGCCACGTGCACATAGATTTAATCGGCCCAATGCCATCATCTCGCGACTATAAATATTGCCTCACAGCTATCGACCGTTACACACGTTGGCCGGAAGTACAGCCACTGCAGGACATTTCAGCTGAAACAGTGGCGAGGGCATTCTGCGAAATGTGGATTTCGCGTTTCGGTTGCCCGCAGACATTGACAACGGACAGAGGTCGTCAGTTTACATCTCACCTTTTTAAGGCTCTTACAGACCTATGTGGAGTACAGCTGAATCATACGACCGCTTACCACCCGGCGGCCAATGGGATGGTTGAGAGGTTTCATCGCACCTTGAAGACTGCAATCATGGCACAAGGCGAGCAGCGCTGGACAGACGTCTTGCCAGTGGTTCTGCTTGGTGTACGTTCAGCCTGGAAAGAAGACCTGCAATGCTCTGCAGCAGAAATGGTATATGGTGAGCGCTTGCGAATACCGGGTGAGTTCTTTGAACCAACTAGTTCTAACCAGCTGAAACAAGCAGACTTTGTTACGCAACTCAGACACAACATGTCACTTCTGAGACCTCAGGAAGCAGCACGACACTCTCCTGCATCTGTATTTGTGCACAATGACCTCAAGACTTGCAAGCACGTCTATATTCGGAAAGACGCACTTCGAGGTTCTTTAGAACCACCATATTCAGGCCCGTATCCTGTGCTGGATAGGACAGATAAGACCGTTACCGTGGAATTAGATAGAGGTTCAGTAACAGTCTCTATAGATCGTGTAAAACCTGCCTACATATTGTCTGACTCTTTCGAAGACACACCGAAGTCGGTGATAGAAAACCCAGATGGTCAACGTCCGGTTCAAACCACAAGGTCCGGACGCAAAATTAGATTTCCTGACTATTTTTCCGCAGGTTTTCCAAACTCCAAGGGGGGTGATGTGGCGGCGCGTCGCTAGATGATGCGCGCGTCACTTTCGGTTTGAAGTTTGTCAAATAGACAGCTAGGGATTAAAAGACTGTGATTTCATGTGGAAGGTTGTTTTTATTTAACACACGCACGACGCTCCCACAAGAGCTTGAATCACGTTAAAATTATTTTTAATAAAGTTACATTATAACAAATAAATGATTCTGATTCTGATACATACGCGGCTTCGCGACAAGCCCAGAGATGCCCCAAAGACGGCGGAAAAAGCTGAACGCTTAGCACCTTCAGATATTAGATACTTATCTAAAAATACAGTATGAACGGAGACAATAAATAAACAAAAATACAGGTAACGCTCTACTTACCATCGCATCCATCTTGTTTAGCACACCACAAACAAAATACAATTCAAAGTGGCAAATATAGAATTCTTAAAATAGTTGTAAACTAACGAAAACTAGGTTGTAGTCGTATACCAAGTAATAAAATCATGAATGGTGACTTGCAAAAGATGTCCTTTGAAGTGAAAATGTAAAACCTATCTCAACAAAACGAAGACTATGTACACGTAGTTGAAAGTTCTCAGGGTTATAAACGCTATTGGAAGTTGGCACAGATGGAGAAGCAGCATCTGAATGAATTGCTGAAAATTCTGCTCAATCTGATAGTTGACACCATCATCATCATCATCATCTTCCTGCCCTTGTCCCATGTTATTTGGGATAGATAGATCCAACTACTTAAAAAACACTTTTTTCACTTAAAATCTGATTGATTTTTAATGACCAATAAATATGTTGCTTTGTAACGAATAAATACTTAATCATTTGAGTTACCATAAATGTGACGTCACAGTTTACTTTTGCGATACAAAATCTACGGGAAAATAGCTTAAAAAAATTAAGTCTATTAATTGGTAGTGTCAAAGTAGCCAATTTTGAATACATTGAGCATATCTTTAAACAGAAATATAAAATGCATTCCGCATTTGTGCATACAAACAGGATGTTGGTGGATTTTCCTCGTGCGATCAGAGGCGACATGTCAGACGGGTTCTTGTGCGTTATTACTGCGAGATACTTGCCTGTCGATTGTAAATGATACCGGGGAGAACCTGTTGTTGTTTTGCCCTTGAATCTTCCAACTAATTTATTTAGTTTTGCACGCTATTCTTCGTTTCTTGAAGAATGAGGTTAGTTAGCTATGTGTCCCCTTAAAATGTATTTCGCCAATATTCAGCGAGCCGCGTGTAATCTCCGGAGGCTTAAGCAGAGGTGTAACCATTAGTAATTAGTACACCCATATTTCGCCAGTTATATATGTGTAAGTCCCATGTAATTGGGGGCGAGCCTATTGCCATCAACCGGGCACAAATCCAGACACCGAGGCTGTTACTGAGAAATTCGTAATGGAAACACCCAAGACTTAATATCCAGCAGTCGCGTCTTAAGACCAATGACTAGGCAGCCAATTTAATAATTAAAAAAAAAAGTTTATTAATTTCATTAATATTTAATACTTAAAAAATCAGGCTAAGAACTGTAAAAGACTGACAGCCAATCACAAGTCTTATAAAATAACTTACAATACTAATATTCTATGGATATTTCAATACCATCAAAAACAAAAGACCATAAAAAAGATACCACTGAATAACTTATTGATGGCTAACGCGCTTTGAAATCTTTCCCACTGGCCCTATAACGAGAAAATTGTTGAGTATGATTTGAAAATTATCTAATAAAGGAGATTGGACGGTTTGTTAACGACACAGAGAGGTGCAATTGTCGCTAGTTGCCCGCGTGCGTCATTGGCGACTGAATACTATGTGCATCGTGCATCATAAACGACAAACACTTATTATTAAATATTTCCGATCAAGGATGAGAATTGTTTTGCAGCCAGTACCTACGTTTTTATTATTCAATAAGAGCGTTTCGATTAATTAGGTACCTTATTTATTTTATTACTTCACATTGGTTGTTTTGTCTATACAAATAAATAAAATTTAAGTCTGTTTGTAATGTCAAAATAACAACAAATATAACACGGCCAATAAGGGAAAAAAAACTATTTTTAAATTTTTGTTTTTCTGTCTTTTTTTTCTGTCTTTTTATGGAAGATGTGCTGTAGCTGTATGTTATAAAGAATAACTTAGGCTATTTATCTTAGAAAATGAATTTGGGTTCCGCAAAAAAATAAAAAAAACCCGTGATAACCGTCATTTATGCGAGCGGAGTCGCAGGCATAAGCTAGTAAGCAATATTAATAGTTTTATTGACCATCCGCACCTGTAGTCTAAATCTGATTTTACATAAAAATGTGGTCTGCTGAGTCGCCTGACTATTTTTAAAACCAACAGCTGATGACGTACGTGGTGATAAATCCGGTAGGTACCTATATGAGCGCTGTTAACCTACCATAATCTGCTTTTCAGTGATTAACATAATGTAAACATTTCTAGAAAATAATGTTTTATCAAATCTGGATTTTACGTGTGCAAATTCCCAGTTTTTTAGTGGTTTGCTAATTTTCCGAGGAATCATTTAAAAACACTCTGATATGTATTATATAAACACACAGAACGACACTGCACTTTAGAGGACATTTTAACAATGCTACTAGTAAACATAGCCACCTACTGTGCCCAAAAGAAATCCGTGTCTGAAACGGTGCCTCAAAAAGTCGATCGTAGAAAGTAAATTATTATTATAAATAGATAATAAAAAAAGAAGTAATAAAATGAGCTATTAGTGTCAACACAGACTAAAATATTTTAAAACATAAACTGTTTTAATTCAAGTTTATCGATTATTGTATTAGATTAGAACCTTATTAATCATGAAAAAAAAACTCTTCATTTTGATTGTGAGTTTTAGTCTATTTTTTTTTTCATATTTTGAAATAGGAATATATATAACACTTTTTCAAACAATACCTCTATTTATTTAAAAATAAAATTCATAAAAATCCCCGTCTTCTTAATGTCAAAATAAAGAAAGTCGTGGATGGCTCAGTGGTTAAGACATCATGCATGAGGTTGCAACCGGGCACGGGCATGTACAAATGTCACTTTATCAATTCATATGTACTTTCTAAGTTTATTTTGGACATTACTGACATTGATGAAGGAAAACATCGTGAGGAAACCTGGACTTAAACTTAGAATAAAATCGAAATCGCCAATCCGCCTTGAGCAAGCGTGGTGATCAATGCTCGTGTATTCTCTAAAGAATCGGCATTTACCCAGCAGTGGGACAGGCTGGTATTTTTTTAAATGTCTATTGTAAAATACGGAAAAATAATAAGGCAATAGACGATAAAAAGTGAAAATAGTTTTGCAACAACACAGGTGTCGATGTCGTGCATGCTTAACGCTGCATTCGTCAATTGGTGCGGAATAATTCACGATTTAACGTCAAAACAGCGGCAGATGTGCGCGATGCGATCTCCCCGACTCACGAGCCGCATCAACCACATGACACTTTCCCCGCATGCACTGCATGAAAGCCACTCAGCACGTTTTGTTATTAAGGCAATTATCTAAAACGCCATCGAATCCTGTTCACACATACTCTTGTGTCAACAACAATGATGGGTAATGGATATTGCACTTTCATACACGTCAGGTTGGCGGGGCCACGTTATGATTTTGATTTTAGTTTAGTTACTTAATCGGTGAAGGAAAACATCGTGAGGAAACCTGGACTTACTGTTCAACTCAAACCATGTCAGAGGCCCTTGAGGCGGTTTAGAAACTCTGACTCTAGGGTGTGTTGGGTCGTAAGGCCTTACTACCCACACGATAAGAAGAAGAAGAATTAAATGAATATCATGCACACATACAGTTATATAATAACATTTTATTGCCCGCGGCCTTGCTCGTGTTAAATTCGGGTAACTTAGTTTTCTCCTAAGTTTTTCGTTATAAACTTTGGTACCCCGTGAAATTCTCTTAGGGACGAATTTTTTTAAAATTTTTGTTTTCTTAGCGTACGTCTTCTAAGTTCTATAAACTACCTCCCTGCCAAATTCCATCTTTATACGTCAAGGTTTTCAATATTTTGTCATGATTGAATGAGTGATACGAGTGTCCTTTCTCTTTTATACATATTTTGATAACCAGCCTGTTCTAGTCCTTTTGCAGGGCAAAAGCTTGCTCCTAAGAAAAGCAGGCACGAGAATTGGTCTCCATTCTTGCTCAAGGCGGATTGACGATTTCAGACTTACAGCCTACTAATTAATAATAAGTTTCCCTTCACCTACGTCATTAGAAAACACGTGCTCGGTTGCGTACCCACAGCCTCATCCATGAGAGGCCAGTGCCTTAACTACTGGGTCATCACGACGTTTATATGTACAGGAAAGTAGTTAAAACTAAACTAAATATCATGGGACAACTCACACACGGCTATCTGATCCCAAGCTAAGCAGAGCTTGTGTTATGGTAACCAGACAACTGATATACATACTTATATAATTTATAAATACATACATACTATAGATAAATCACACCCAGACACAGAACTAACAATCATGCTCATCACACAAAGTTTGTCCTGGGTGGGAATCGAACCCACGACCTCCGGCTTAGCAGTCAGGGCCGCTAACCACTAGACCAACAGGCCCGTCAAGTTTAGAGTCAGTTTTAAGTTACATAGATATAGGTATTTAATTAATGTTAAAATTATACTTCACATGGATATTTAAATCTAGAGGACAACGTTCTATTAATTATTTTTTATAAAGATTATAACTAAGTCATTCAATAATTTATTATGTAATTTTGATTACAATAACTGTCTTGTTGGACATTAATTATAAAATATATTGTATTGGTATCACCGACTATTATTTTTAACTCAGTCTTGGAGTACGATATTGTTTTAATTATCTATAATTATGTTTGGTATTAATAACTAGGGGTATCGTATTACCCATTTACTGGGTTGTGGAGGTCCGATAGGCAGTCGATCCATGTAAAATACTGGTATTCAGCTTCATCCGGTAAAATTGGAAGCCGACCTCAATAAAGTTGGGAAAAGGCTAGGCAGATGTTTTTTTTTAGGTGGTAAAAATCATCAAATGACTCCTTCCGCCCTGCGTGGGACGGAAGGGACTGTCAGACTTTTACTGACTAAAAACCACCCTGTTCCTTCTGTTGCCCTTTACGTTCCGGGGCCACGGTATCCTGTTAATACGTCCCGCAACCCCGGCAGGCGTTGGCCCCGTTGGGGATGATAATGATTAGTAACCCGCGACTTCGTCCCCGTTAATGTCGGTTATCGCGGACGCAGACGAAGTCGCTGAATAAAAAGTATTCTATGTCCTTCCTTGAGGTTCAAACTTACCCCGTAGATCATCAAAATCGTTTTAGTGGTTCAGTCAGACAGACAGACAGTGTTATTTTCGCATTTATAATATTAATATGGATTTAATTCAAGTACAATATTTACACACTTAACAAACAAGCTAAACCATAGCAATTAAAATAATAATAAAAAAAATAACATAACATCACGCCTGTAATCCCCGAAGGGTTAGGCAGAGGAGTACCCATTAGTACACCCACATTTCGCCAGTTATGTTGTTAATAAAACAAAAATAAAAGTGATTAAAAAGGTCTTCGTTGAGACGTTTGCCCAAAATTGTTGTTACTGTTTGAACTGCAGTGACATAAAAGTTTTGTCAGATCGTCAGCGCTAGTTGCACGATACCGGTGTTTTCCCCACGGCCTTGCTCTTGTAAACAAATTCATATTACCTACGCAATTTGCAAAAGTATTCGCGTTGCAACATTTCCTTTAAATCAGTGGTTTTTAACCTTTTCGTTTAAGAGACAATTTGGCAAAAACTGGACTTGCCAAGGACGAACTAAACACGCATAACATTATTGAAAGTAAAGAGTATTTTATTAGGCCCCTAGGAGGCATCAACTCGTTACTACATAATAAATGGGTAGGCTATACCATTAACCAATAATTCCAAGACACAAAGTCTTTACAAAAAACACTATTTTATTTAGCCCGATTTATTTTCAATTAACAGTAAAATTAGATTTTTAGTTACATTGAAATCAATAAATAGTTACTCAATTGAGTTGGCAAATAAGTGACGTCACAGTTTACATACAAAATCTAAGGGGAAGTCGCGTTTTGACAGCTCATAAAAAGTACCTATGTCAATTGATTTTTGGTGTGAAGTACCCATAAAGATGATGACGTCGCGGACTAATTGGTACTTCCAGGGACCACCAGTAGTCCGTAGACGTTGGCCTACGGAAAACAACCACTGCTTTAAATTGACCAAAAACTACAATCGACCTGTAACATGACTGTTATCACGCAGACCTATATTGAAACCACTTTCTTTATCAAAGTAAACAATCAGCTATTTTTAAACGGTTGGCCAAATGCCAGGCCACGTACACTTTCTATATACTATCCTTACTCCGAAAATACTTTAATTTTAAAGTCTGTTTGGTTGCCAGGTTGTAATAAAAAATTGATCGCAAATTCATAAGTATGTAGTCTCAATTAAATCGCCTAAACGTCATTATAGCCTATTGATTTTTCATTCAACAAAAATTATATTCTGGCTTGTGGCGATATCAGGAAAATTCTCAGATTGCTATTATTATCTTGTGTTTTCTGACATGCAGAAACAGTTAAACAGTCTATAACAAACAATTTGTAACTGAAAGTTCACCATTCGTTGCGAAAAACTGAATATTTCAATAGAAAATTCTGGTTCAATCGCTATGATTAGCTAGAGATGTAACAAGTGGTGCATCGGGGATGCGACGGGGGCCGGGGGTGCGATCGATAGATGCTCGTGGGCGTCGGGGGCGCTCGGCGGGGCGCCTCCCACGTCAGCTGTAGCCCGGCCAGCCTGCCTCCAGACCTGACGTAAATAGCATCGATAGGCAGTGTTTACGTCGGCGGAGCACGTTTTTGATAATATTACCGTTAATAAAAATAAATTAACCTAAAGATCTTGATAACGAAGCTGTACCCATTGGTAAGGACTCTTGATTGTTACTTTTTGCATGAAATTCGTTTGATTTGTTTAATGTTCTATGTGGCAGCTAGCAGCGCGTCGTCAATTTTGCTTATAAAAGTATTTAACCGGAAATGCAGCCTATGCTATCATTGAAATATTACCTTTTCAGTTATTTTTTTTTGTGTTTGCTTATGCTAAAGCTTATTAGATATAATTTATTGTTAATTCCATAGTATTCATTTCATTTAATGATAATAAATGAGGATAAAAGTGATTCATGTTACCGATGACGTATAATAAACCAGTTATCAGGAACATAACATAACATAACATCACGCCTGTTATCCCCGAAGGGTTAGGCAGAGGTGTACCCATTAGTACACCCACATTTCGCCAGTTATGTTTAAGTCCCATGTAATAGGGGGCGAGCCTATTGCCATCAACCGGGCACAAATCCAGACTCCGTGGCTGCTACTAAGAAATTCCTGATGGAAAAACCCAATAACACTTTGCCCGACCTGGGAATCGAACCCAAGACCTCGTGCTCAGCAGTCGCGCTTTGCGACCACTAGACCAACGAGGCAGTTATCAGGAAAAAAAGTGATTAATTAAATTAATTATTTTTACAATAATAGCTGAACTGATGAACCCGTGTCTAGGCGGATGTTAAGTCTCAGTTCTCATAAAATAACGTCGGCTGGCGCAACATTTATTTTTGTACAAGTGTAATATTAATCAAAACGTTCCTCGCACAATCTACAAAGTATCCCACGTGTATTTACACCGTGATGTGTAAAAGCGGCGCGTAGAATAATTTCATGAATTTTGGGGTTCAGTAGCAAAATAATAAGATAAAATAGAAAGACTTATGGTGTGCCTTCGTCTGTCATAACTGATTATTTTACCAATTTCATAAAATATCGAGTTGAAAATTTCAATAAAATATTTTTTTTTAATTCGTCTATGGCCCAGTGGATAAGGCGTCCTCTTACGTACGAGGTTGCGGGTTCGTACCAATGTGACATTTTCTATTTCATATTTAGGTACTTTCTAAGTCAATGAAGGGAAACATCGTGAGGAAACCTGGACTTATAATTACTCTCAAGTCTGAAATTGCCAATCCGCCTTACCTGTATGAGAAGCGGTTATTTTATTTACTTTGCCCATTTACTTAAATCGCGTGTATAAATAAAATGGAAAAAATATTTTTAATCTGTTGAAACAGGACACGAAATGGGGGGGGGGGGGCATTTTAAAGTAGAGTTAATAGGTCAAGTGGGGTGACGTACCTATTTAAAAGATAAGAAATCTGTTATTGGCACTTCATAAAACATATTTTTCATTTATTAATGCAATATTGTTTCTGACCATGATAGTTATGTTGAAAATAACTGAAAATATAACATTCCTTCCCTGATTTAAGAAGTTTGCAAAGCGAAAAATATGGGATAATTACACTGAATGGAATAAAACAATGTCCCTAATTAGCACAGATTTTTTTTTTCAGCAAGACAAAGCTCTTTAACAAACATAATTTGTTATGCGATCACACATAAAGAATTTAGAATTACATTTTGTTTATTTGCCTACCTAAAGAACCCTCGATGTAGTAGAGTTAGTAGACTAAAAGGACCAGGATTTTTTTATCATCGCCACTTAGGACCAGCCTTCGTTCTACGTTACACAGATTATAAAATATACGGGTCCAGATCATCTAGCCACCTCTTTCTAGGCCGTCCTCAGCGACGGACCAGTTGAGTTATTTTTAAAAGAAAACTTTTATGAATATTTTTTTACCAAAAAACAATGGAAGGCCAGGGAAACGTGAAATGCGACCGTCAAATTGTAGCGATATTTAGTAACTTTGTTTTTTCTTTGTTGTTACATTTTCTGACAATTTGTGAGAGCAATACGGGGAAGTCATTGTAATTTGTAATTTCTATTCATTCGTATTATGACGTAACAGAACTGCTGAGTGAGTAATGCTCGAGATTTGTGTCCTTGACGTAATTTATACAGAACACACCGTGTGTGTTGTGTACGTCTGATAGCCATTCTCTGAATTATTGTTATGCCAACACTGATTAAGAGGAACGACTGTCGTGAATTGAACTTTACTGCTTATTGTTATCATTTTTACTACGCCATATTATACTAATCGATACGAAGGAACCTAATTTTAAATATATTTTTAAAATTTATAATTCTAGTAAACAGTAATTGGGTTTTTCACTTGTTTTTCTGTTTGTCTTATCTTTGAAGCGTATTCTCAGAAGCCGTATCTTACGCACTCGAAAACAATTTTAAACGTCGTCGCACAGTGGTTCCATATCGAAAATTAGCGGACATAGGCAACAAAGTTCCAATATCGATGCGATTTTTTTTAATGTGATTCTTTATGATATTCCTGACAACTTTTACTCTTGTGAAATTTCTTCTAAAGTTGATAGTTTGTCTGAAAAAAAAATAATTAGATTTTTTTGTATGGAGCGAATCACCTTTCATTTTTTTTCTTCAATTGTACGAATATGTTGGATGTATGGCGTGAGTATATGATAGCTAGGGTCATTCTCTATCCACGAAAAATAAAATCAGCGCCGGCCATCTGCGGCCGCGCGAGTAATCATTCCTCAAAAAATAATAATTGTTTATGATATTTTTTGCCATTTAAAATAAATTCAAAGTATATTTCTTGTCTCATTTGGCTGTTCTGACCTTCTTTTTTTTTAGTATATAGTTTTGATAGCACATAAGGTACCTATAACTAGTAATTCTTGGAGAGATTATTTTTTTTTACCGAATGATTACTCGCGCGGCCGCAGATGGCTGGCGCTGATTTTATTTTTCGTGGATAGTGAATGACCCTAGCTATCATATACTCACGCCATACACCCAACATATTAGTACAATTGAAGAAAAAAAATGAAACGTGATTCGCTCCATACAAAAAAATCTAATTAATTTTGTTTCATTTTTTTTCTTCAATTGTACTAATATATTGCATGTATGGCGTGAGTATATGATAGCTAGGGACATTCTCCATCCACGAAAAAATAAATCAGCGCCGGCCATCCGCAGCCGAGTAATCATTCGGTAAAAAATAATATTTTGTATGATTTTTTTTATTTGTGCTCCTTTTCCGGTAATCTCAATACTTTCCTATGGTGGATAATATCTTTTCTTGGCATTTAAAAGCTTTGGATAAGATGGAAGAGCAGCATAGTTTTCTTCTTTCAGAAATTGTCAAAGAGCTAAGTACTTCCATTTCGAGAGCGCAAGTGATGTATAAAGGGCTAAACACTTATCTTCAGACACAGTACTTAAGCTCTGCTTTTTAAATAGTCGCTCGTGTACTTCGGATAGCGTTTCTGGATTACTGGAAAGGTATTCGACCAAATTTGCCAGATTCGTTTTGCCGTTGTCTTTCAATTTTATTAAGTACCAGTACTGCAACTCTTCCTCGGAACTTTCTTCTACTATGGAAGTAGAACGTCTTTTTTTTTGCTTATTACTTAAGTCTTCGAACGGTTTTAAGTGCTCCTTTTCTGTAGATGTTCCCGCTTCCGCAATACATACTGCAAGATCAGGAACATGGGAATCCATATCCACTGGCTCAGATATGGCTGCGCCCGAAAAGCCCAACTCACTTCTCAGGTCAACACTATCACAAACAGGCCAGTCGATGCTATTTTCCAACCACTTGCGATTATTTATACGATTCATAAAAGTTTTTTGATTTCTACTTGACTCTATCCACTTTTTATTAAGATTTACACAAAAAAGTCGTCAGAATTCCTTGATTAGGTTCTTGTCTTCTTCAGAAACTGCGGTATTCAACACAGAAATTATACTTTCATAATTTTTCAGATCACCGCCACTTCTTAACTTCACAAAAAGATCTAGGTTGGTACAAAATCCGGCCATAGTTCTAATGTAAATATAAAAATAAAAGTATTTCACTGTGAAATGAGTCACCAATCACAAGAAGGTGAAAACAGCCAAATGAGACAAATAACATACTTCGAATTTATTTTAAATGACAAAATAAATCAGACAAAATATTCTTTTTTACCGAATGATTACTCGGCTGCGGATGGCCGGCGCTGATTTATTTTTTCGTGGATGGAGAATGACCCTAGCTATCATATACTCACGCCATACATGCAATATATTAGTACAATTGAAGAAAAAAAATGAAACAAAATTAATTAGATTTTTTGTATGGAGCGAATCACGTTTCATTTTTTTTCTTCAATTGTACTAATATGTTGGGTGTATGGCGTGAGTATATGATAGCTAGGGTCATTCACTATCCACGAAAAATAAAATCAGCGCCGGCCATCTGCGGCCGCGCGAGTAATCATTCGGTAAAAAAAAATAATCTCTCCAAGAATTACTAGTTATAGGTACCTTATGTGCTATCAAAACTGTATACTAAAAAAAAAGAAGGTCAGAACAGCCAAATGAGACAAGAAATATACTTTGAATTTATTTTAAATGGCAAAAAATATCATAAACAATTATTATTTTTTGAGGAATGATTACTCGCGCGGCCGCAGATGGCCGGCGCTGATTTTATTTTTCGTGGATAGAGAATGACCCTAGCTATCATATACTCACGCCATACACCCAACATATTAGTACAATTGAAGAAAAAAAATGAAAGGTGATTCGCTCCATACAAAAAAATCTAATTATTTTTTTTTCAGACAAACTATCAACTTTAGAAGAAATTTCACAAGAGTAAAAGTTGTCAGGAATATCATAAAGAATCACATTAAAAAAAATCGCATCGATATTGGAACTTTGTTGCCTATGTCCGCTAATTTTCGATATGGAACCACTGTGCGTCGTCCCAAATGATGCTGTGGCTTTTCCAGACTTTTTTAAATGTTTACAGATCTGCTTCATCATTTACACAAAGTTAATTATGTTTATTTACTTCAATTGTTTGTTTATCACACGGTATAATGTTTATTTAATGAGTAATTAAGCACTTGTATGTTTATTTTAGCATATTTATTTACTTATTTCATATAGGTACAAATACTTAGGTCTCTGGTCAAAAAACACTAAACAAACCATGAACTAATTAGTTAGATATAGGTATCTAACTATTTCTAAAACAAACATAATGTTATAAATCACATGACATGATAGATATAATCTAATGGGCTGTCAATTCATATTGTTTTAACTTTTGCAGGTACGTATAAAGGACAAGCTGGGCGTTTATTGGGAGTCATCTCGCATATGCTAATGTAAGTAGGTATCTACAATTGAAATGTCTCGCGGTGTTTAAAAAAACTTCTCATTGTTACCGGCGGCGCGGCGCATCATGCACTGCTCATGTTTTCCTGTGTCGCTCACAATGCTACAAACAACTATCGGACATTACTTCTATATGTGCGACACGATACAATCAACATTGCGTGCTTATCGAGCTCTCTACATTACAAATTACACACGTTCGCAATTATACTCGAAACCCGCGTTTGATTGATATCTCTCATTGTGTCTAAGCTTACACTGTAATCGGTAAAATCTTTAATAACAACCTGCCTTCAAAACAACTTGAAGGAACGCCGCGCGCGTCTCACAAAATTGTTACAATACCTATTATATATTTTGGACGTCTTTCTTTCTGACTTTGCAAAGTACAAATTAGTTCCATTCGTTTTTTAAAAGTACATTTTAATGAAACATTAAAACAGTAAATAAATTATCAAAATCCCATACATTGATAAAAGACATGTCGACGCCCCCAAGGAATAAACCTGTATTATACTATTACTGACTTTTTACTGTTATTCCATTTTCGGAATCTATGGGTCGGGATACACCTATGCAATTTTTTTCGTATTTTTTCTGCGGTAATTTCCAACGATTTTCCTTATAACACTTTTGTTCTTTGTAAATTTTCCATTTTTTATTTACTAGAATAATAACGTTATACATTATTACAATTTAAGTTCTGTGGCTACATTTCGGTAAAGTAATATTACTGTAAAATATTTAAAAAAAAATCTTGGTTAATGCGATTACAGGTTTATTATCGTAAATTTTGTGGTACACATTTTCGCGTATTGGCGGTAACTTGGTCGCGCTCGGCGAATCAAGTACATTTTCGGGTCATAGAGGAGATTCCCAATGCATAGATAGAATTTAAAAACACCTCAAAAGTAATTGAGTATCAATCTCTCTCTCTCTCTGTAATGAAAAAAAACGTTCAATAATCCAGTAAAGCAATATTATGCCAATAAGTTTTAAGAAATTTACAAGAATAAATCGGTAAGTAAACATTACTGGAACAATATTGATAAGTCAGGATCGTAAGATATCAATACCCTAAAAATTTTATGAAACCATTTTCGGTAATATGTACTTTGGTGAATAACTTATTCTGTGTATATTTAATAGTTACACTTAATACTTTAAACTTTTCGGGTAAAAATTAGCTTTTCCGTCATATAACAATGTTCTCATAATTACCTTTTGTTGAAGAGATATACGCCAAAAACACTAAAACATTTTTCCTGTAAAATTTGATTTTTGCGATTACCGGTTTATTCCTCGGGGACGTCGATGTGTGCACGTCATGTTGACGTACACGATAATAATGTTCTTTAATAAATATATTGTTAAAACACATTAAGATGTATATATTTTTAATGAAATATTTGGCAACATTTTACAAATATGGCAATATTTAAAACATTGCCTACCAACCACACATTGCCAGGAAATAAAGACCCATGGGAGCACCGAAAAAGAACACTCATGGAGTTCTCATATAAAAAGTTTTGCAGTAAAATTTGTCAGAGTGGCGGGACCACACTGAAAATATTGCCGAATATTTTAGCAACATTTTAAATACTAGGGCCATACCTAAAAAAGTGCTTTCAATGTATTGTAGTCACACATAACTAGGAATATATGGCCCGTTTAGAAACGCCATTAGATATCAAGAAATACTAGTTTGCAAGTTCGTTACATTGATGTTAATAAGTGTAGTAAGTTTGGTTAATAATATTGGTGTCTATTTATTAACTGTACGCAAAAAATACTTAAAAAATACTTACTCCTGAACTATGCGTCAGAGAAAATAAGCATGAAATGCTTGCATGTGTCATCAAATTATACAAAGTTCAATCACCGAAACTGAAAGTTCGTTGTGTTCCAAATTACATTATCTCATAATTATGTCGACGATAGACAGATGGGGTCTTTGTGTTCATATGAATGGTTGGAATACAAGGCGTAAAGTTTACAAGATTTGATTTCTTGACGGCCTAGTGCCTGTGTTCAGAACATACACAATGTGGTCAACTGCGCAGCGCATTGTTGAGAATTCAGCCCTTGGGCATGGGTATGTGAAATGTGAATGAATGCGTGACTTGATGTCGATTTGTTTGTAGTCTGTACAGTACAGCACTGCAAATTCCATTACGGCTTAGTAACAACCAGGACCGACTGTGTTTTATTATTTTTATTTGGTTATGGTTTATGATGCATTTTATTACTATTTTTGATCCTTTGAAAGTTTCGTATTAACAGCTGTTATTACAGTGATAATAAATCGCATGTGACGATGAAACCTCAGAACAATTCATTATGCATAAAGTATTTAAATGAGACTTTAATGAGTCCACGGCTTGTTGTCGACTGCCGGCGCCAGACTTCATTGTAACTTTTATTAGCCTTGTTCGAAGAGTGAACGAACGATCATTTATTAGTATCCCCATCCACTGATTGTAGCCAGTTGCGACCCCACGTGATCATTAACAAGTCATGCTTTCTAGCTCGTTCTGTGATCACGACTGCATTTGAAAGGTATTTTCCTATTACCAAATTAGCACTTCTATAACGGACAACGGTTGTTATAGCTATAAATATAAAACCCAAACTAAATCTGTTCAGAGTCAATTATGTAAGACCAGAATGATTGCGATGGCAGCAGTGCTAGGATTTAGTGTGACTGTCAAAACACTGGCTGGCGCTGATGAGCGTAACAGCTGAGCGTCAGCTGGCGGCACGGCCTCGCTCTCGCAACGCTTAACTAAATATCGCCCTGTTGGCTGAGTTCATCGCCTAAACTATCCACGTTACGTAGGTATGTATATTATAGACTAGGCTATTGAAGCTCCCGGCCACGGGCTGCCGAGCGCCGAGCAGACGTGCGTTCATGACAATTGAGGGGCCACGCCGATTGAAGATCGCCTATGGAACGTACGAGGCGCACAATTTAATGAAATTCTACGATCGTTTCATCTCAACAACTGACTGCTGCAATCACCAGTTGCTCGTTTCAAATCTTTTCATTATGTATTAAAAATCACATTGATTGTTTTGTTTTGTATAGGTAATTCCGAAATTCATCTTTCAAATCTGCTAAGATTCATTCAAGTAACATCTTTTGCGCTCCGACTTTTTTTCTTTTGTACCTAGTGCTTGACAGCTGGCTTTTGTATTTCCTTAATTTCTTATGAAAAACTGGTGGTACGTTACGTCGGAAAGTATACATTCATTCAACTAAGATGGAAGTATGCTAAAAAGTGAGTAATTAAAAGGTTGACAGCGAAGGCCGCCAGTTCCGCGTGGTGTCGTAACTTTGCGCCGCACCGCGCGGCGCGGGCTCAGGCAGGCCGCTCACCTCGCCGTCTGCGGGTCACGCGGCGTACCTTCGATTCCTTTCTAAAGTGCTTTCTATATCTTACACACTCGCGACGCTTCCGAGCTTCGTTTTACCTTCCCGCTTTTCCGCCAGTCTCATCTTTCCACTCAACTTATCAGATTGCAATGAGAAGTTTTCTGTTTAGGAGTATGTCGTATTGTATGCGGATGCAGTCCCTCTCTCTGGTTGGCGTCGCACCGCGGTCCAGTTATCTAGCGTGGTGTGTGTGCTGCGCATGCATTCTACATCAGCATTCCAATAGCGGCGCGTCATCCTCGATTGTGCTCCGATGCGTTAGGCATTTAGGATTCGAGCTGACTATACCGACCCCCTTTGTTCTGATGCAGTTTTGTAATACATCGAAATGGTAATAACGATCCTAGCACCAACTTTGCATTTGGCAAGAAGATAAATAGTTCGAACGAAAGAATACCTATTATTATTTTAACGAAATCGAAAGTGTACGATGTTGCACAATTCCATTGTCCTCACTTCGGTGGAGTGTTATCATGTAATTCATTCGCAGTTCTCAACTCCCGTCAGAGGGGCACTTTAATTAAAGTCTATGGCGATATAAATCCTATGGCACGTCGTCGGCAGTTAGAAAGTGCGCGTGATGTAACAATGCAACGCTCCCCGACTCTCAGCCTCGGAACGTGAACGTGATCGATCTCTTCATTCTACCACTAGTTGCGTTGCAAGATGTCTTACTTACCTATCTGTTTATGTTAGCGTCTCTTCTTATTTAAGTTACATTTGTTGTTGACTAGTTGTAAAGTTCTTCATGTTAGGAATTACCAATAGGCATTTCTATTTGGGGCTAAATATTCGTATCGTAACACGCTCAAATTCTCAAGAAAAGTAATGGTTTGTAAACCAATATTATAAATTGGTTCAATTTATACCGCAGTGAAGGGCGTATAGATAGAATGAGGATTGTGTTTCGACCCACTGATCCGCATGATGTTCCGAGACTTCCGGGGTCATGGCGTAACAACAGCCGCGCGACAGGTGACACACACGACATACACCCACGTAACACGAACTTCTCACTCACCAACCAAACACACGTTATGCTAATAACTATAACCACCGTGATACATCGCAGTGCAATTATGCTAAAATTACTAATTAAAATCAATAGTCACAAATTGACTTGATTACAAATAGATATACCAAAAACAAAAGTTAATGGCCTTTACAAAGAACACTTTGGAAACAACGCATTTAAAATGTATTCGGTTACCTAAACGAACACGATAATGGTACCTGCATGCGAAATCGCTTATTTCGATGAGAGATAAGCGATACTAGCCAAACATGGCTATTTTACAAGCCACTTACGCAATTTTTTACGTCATCCTGTGACGTGTTTACGTCATGACTTTTTTTATGGTAGGTGTAGTAATTACGCGCTTAGTTAGTGGCAACCTACGTATATCAAAAAATTGGCTACGCTTTCCGTCTAAACAACAGTTAAAAAATATAAATGGCGTTCAAAAACTTAAAAATAACCAGCTGTGATTATTTAATAAACACAACTGCTTTCTTTGTTTTGTATTTCGTAACACATTGAGAAATACTACATTTTCTAAGAGACAAACCTTTTTTGAGAAGATTTTCAAAAAGTAAGCAGTTGTCCCGCCATTTTGACGTGCATCGATAGCACACAAAGCGGACTAATAGAATTTATTACGCGGTATTGATTTCTTCTTGTTTAAAAACCATTTTTTCATGAAGGCAGGTACTTTGTTTCTACTACTGATGAAAGTTCATTGAACCTCGTTTGTAGGACCGGACCTAAAACAACCTCAAATAATCGAATATAAAATAAAATCCAAGAAATAAAAGCATAAAAGTAATAAAACCTTATGTAGGTATTTAAGGTATTTTATCATGTAAATAAATAACAACCCAATCGCTTCAATTAATCAAATAGATATTTCGCTAGAATCATTTAATCTACCAAATCAAGACAATTACATGTACACAACAATAAAAGTAATCTTTTGAATTACTAATCTGGATTGAATATAGAATCAGATAAGATAATTCTAAAAATAAATCTTATGCAATAATAAGCAACGTCGGTTGATTTAAAATTTTAAATCCAATATGACATATTCTAATCTACATTGTTTATGGAACTTAAACTTTTTCAACCAGTAGTTTAGACTGTGCGTTGTCTGTCAATGAATTTAAAACAGACAGATAAAGCAAAGATTTTCTCTATATTTGTAATATATTGTAAAGCTGAAGTTTGTTTGTTCCAACGCGCTAATCTCCGGAACTACTGGTCTGATTCTGTTCTGACAAATATTTCGCTAATAGGAAGCTACGTTATCTCTCACTGCTATATTTTATTATCAAATAAATTGACATCCGTAAGAAGCTTGATACGAACGAAGTCGCGGGCAAACGCTAGTAATAAAATAATATTAAATTATGAAATTGTCTTAGGCTCCTGCATTAATTTCTCTTTGTACTAGTCATCATCATCTGCCTAGCCTTTTCCCAACTATGTTGGGGTCGGCTTCCAGTCTAGCCAGATGCAGCTGAGTACCAGTATTTCTCTTTGTATTAGTAGGACGCTCTCATTACGACTGCGTTCGTAGTAGGTAGGTACTAGGTACCCCTATCTGCATATTATGTGCATATCGATTCCAGGAATTAAGTATTATCTTAATTGTGTAACATTTCACGGTAGGTATGTAAAACTAATAAGTTGGTCACTTAGCCACCTAGTAACCAGGTGGATGATAACGCAACAAAGTAAATCAGGCAGCTACTGAGAATTCCTGATGGAAAACCCAGTGACAATTTGCCCTACATGGAAATCAAAACCAAAACCTCACGCTCAGCAGTCGCGCTTGGCGACCACTACACCAAAGAGGCAGTCAGATATCTATTATTCTAGAGTAATAGATATTAGGTAGTTATTAATAGATATGGTTCTCATAATGCAACCTAGTAATAGATATTATTCTAGATAGATATTATTCATTGTCCCAATTTACTAGCAACAATAACTTCCGACCATTTCATCTAAACTTCTTATAAAAGTAACAAGATTACATGGTATTGACGTAAGTTAGCCATAAGTACATAAATACATTAAAAGTATTTGTAATAAGTTCATTTACTTTTATTGATTTTTTATGTAAATAACATATTTAGCAATAAGCGGGTTTATCTCGAGTAGATAATAGTGTCGCAATAGGCCTGCATGCTCCGCTTAGGGCTGTCAACATTTCTTCGGCTAATTATAGTATTTATTAGAATATTAACGAAAAAAAAATATTAAAAATCAAGCTTTAATTTAATATTATTACAAAATTGAGTATTGGACATTGTATTGTCATCAGAACTAAAGGTGTATGCAAAATTTCAGTTCAATGGGATACCAACAAATGGTCGAAAAATGGTTTGAAAATTTTGAAAGGACAACTTTTTTACATACATACTTACATACGAACAGTGCAAGCTAAATAAAAGCTTGTAAAAGTAGTACATTGCAATAGAATATACCTTGTATTTTAGGGAAAAAATAAAAAAAATACACGGATATATTAATTATTTAGATGTTTTTATAAAAACTATAGTTTTAACGAGTGATATTTTAATTGTTACCTACTACTTTCGACGTTGCAAAATAAAAATTGAACCTTTAACTGAATACATATAGTAGGTATTTTTGCGTACTATTGTTTCTTCAACGGCATAAATAGTATGCGGACCTGAAATATAGTACAATACTATACTTATTTTATGTACGCTGGTAACCCTAGCTACGCTTGCTAACATGCTCGCCCCACGTGATCATGGAAAATATTGTGATCTTCTGAAACGTGATTTAATCATTCTTTTTTACGAAAAAAATATAATTATGTCTAAACTAATGTAATGAAGCCGTAAAAATACCATAAAATAAAAATACCCAATAGCTTTTTAATGACGCCTGAGTCAACAGATTAAAAATTGATGATACCTGAATTACGTCAGAACGAATGATCCACCAGTGAGAATTGACGCGATTCATAAAACATAACACATTTATAATGCCCTACGTCAGGGATCTAGAACCTTTATTGGTAAACGTGCTAGGGGAAAGTTTGACGTGTCTGCGTGTGTGCCTGTTTGTGGCATCGTAGCTCCTGAATGGTTAAACCGATTTTGATTTTGTATTTTTGTTTGAAAGATGAATTAGTCGGGAGTGTTGTTTTCTATGTTTGATAAAATCGGTCCAAGATGGCCGCCGTCTGGGGATTTTTAAATTAATTTTTAAAAAGATACGAATTAAGACTTAACAGTGAAACACATTTCGTAACACTGCTGATGCAGACACTCTAAAAAGCTTTTAAATAGTCTCATCGATAAGGCATTGTTGTGCGGTGTAGAACAATGAAAGAAATTCACACATTATGTCAGGGTACGGAGCGGTCTCGCAAGATGCCCGTGGCTAACGATGTTCGTGCTAAATAAATATAATAACACTTGTGTTTTATAAAACGTTACCTTTATCGTGATGCACACGGGATGACCACTTTGAAATAAATCAGAAGATATTACATAAAAATCTCAATTATCCCCAAAGGGTTGAAGTGTACCCATTAAATACACCCACATTTCACCAGTTATATTTTAAGTCTTATCTAATACGGGGCGAGCCTATTGCCTCCAAACGAACACAAGTCCAGACTCCGAGGCTGCCACTGAGAATTTCCCTATGGAAAACTCAATAACACTGCCCGATTTGAGAATCGCACCCAAGACCTCATGCTTAGCAGTCGTGCTTTGCGACCACTAGTCTTACAAGGCTGTATGTACAAATAACGGGTGTAACCGTGTAAGACTCTGAAAGCTACATATTCTTCCCATCATTCAAGAACTTTCTGGTTATTTTTGTAAGGGTATTTTTTCCAAATGCAACTTTAAACCGTTATAACTAAGACTTTAAATTAAATAACCCCATGACCCCTTTACTGTTAAATGCACTCGTAATCATAATATTTTGCTTGCGTTACATTGCGCACTATCATAATCGGTGAATTTCCACACCAGATATAAAATCTATCTTAGTCTGATGGGCAGTATGGCAGTTAAGAGTTTTATAACGTGTGTTTTTACATCCCATAAATATCAGACTTCCAACTTATCGCTTTCTGTGTTATTCACCTCAAGTATACAAATCCAGAACCGCAATTACGTGTCGAGACGCTATTTAATATAAATCATCGGTGGATTACCACTTATGCTATGATAAATTTTACCGTATCACGTTCGAAATTGTCAATTGAAATGATTAAGCACTGTCTGCAAGCAATAAACTACAGCTGACTACAAGCTAACTAAACCGAAATTGTCCCGACTAGACTATTGAATGTAAATAAGTTATGATTGGCTAAATACTTCCTGTTTTATAAGAGACAGTCCGTCAAACGATAAGTACGTTTTTGTCAGACGTTTGTTATTAATTGTCATTATAAAATTCACAATCAAACTGAGTTGGCGATCCGTTCGCTACTAGTTTATTGACATTCAGTCCGGCCGCCGCGCAATGAAATGAATCTTAATTCTCACTAATCACATTGAATACTTTCGTGACTATCTTTTCCGTATAATGCTTTAGTTGCGAATAGTTAACTTTACAATATACAGGGTCATTGTTAATTTACCAGAAACCTGAAAAGCGGTCATTGTACTCATCATTATGAAGAACTTTTACTATGAGACCCAGCCTGAAATCATGAAAAATAATCAGCTGTTCCCTGCAAAAATGCTTAACAACACGATAGTTTATAACAACATATTCTGTGCCAAAGTCTACAACTGATTTAGCATGTTCAACTAAAAACTCAACAGATGTAACTTTTGGAATACTGAGAAAAGAAACAATGATTTTCTCTCGTCCCCGGTTGCTGGAGGTCTCAATGGTGACATCATGTCCTTAGACCGGATGAATAAAACAGAAGGCGAGTTGGATATCTAACTATGTGTGAAATTTAAATCAGCTTTGGCAACACCACGGGTCGGCGACGACGCGGCGCGGCATGCATTAGCCACGAGTGCCGCGACACTCCACGAGCCACTAACGCTGCTCCCCAACTCTTTCCCTACCTCATGTAACCTATCAAGAAGTTTTATCATCACGTTTTATTGTATACATAATGGCCATAAAAGTTTCCGCGATTGACGTTAGTAATAAAGTTAAAATGCGCGAAACATTCAATTACTGCTTGTTTTTAATTTGCTAATAACATGGGCTATCGGAATTCCAAGCTCGGCTTTCTGTCTCACGTGCCTACAGGAGTACAATAGTTTGCTTGTCGAAGGTCATTGCCGTCGGGCCGTGCTCCCGCTGCGGGCTCGACCCTCACTAGTGTGTGCTGTAATTACACCTCCCCGATTACCGCACTATTGACTACTGGATAACAAGAGCGTACGTGGTGATTACTTAGTAGACCAACCTATGCACGCACATTTTTAAGATGACAAAGCGTACATTTTTGTGTTCGTTTTGTGAAATTACACTTTATTTATGAGAAACGTAACGAATTGTTTTGCACGACAGCAATAATAATTATACTAGTGGGGACAGTGCATGGGCTTAATTATGCTGGCGCATTACCAGTGGTAAGTTGAGTCGGCGGCGCCGGCGCAGCGGCGGGTGGGGGGCGCGCCGTGTAATCCGCGACTGCTTTCGCGTGGGAGCTGCACCTGCCCTCGCCTCTATTTAGACGACGTACCTACAATTACGATAAATTAACATGCTTATGTGTTTTTACTTATTGCGCATTCTCAGCGCTATCACATCACGACTTGCGCACCCATTGTGAGTGGAACATTGAAAGGTCTTAATTTGCGCAAGTGTTAATCTCGATATTTAGAATGTTTGGAACCTTTATTGATTTCGAATTGGCAACATTGCAAAGGGAGGCATAACATTCCTTTAATAAAGTTCAAGTTTCAATATTTTGATTTAGGGATATCGTCAGGAAATCAGGGTCCGTACAAGATGACCCAGAGATACATAGGTAGAAATTAGGTAAATATAGGCATTATGTACATCTGCAATCAGGGGAGCAATTCTATTAACTTTAAAGAACGATGGCAATCCAATTTCAGCCTTAATCTGTCAACAATGCCTTTAATTTGAGTTAACTTTAGAAAATAACTATAATGTAACAGTGCCCTAACAGTATCTATAAGCTTTAAGCTATAAGTAACATCTTTATACACATTATGGTATGCAAATAAATTAATATGAATAACTAGCTTTTGCCCGCGACTACGTCCGCGTGTAACTTGTTTATATCGTACTTGCATACAAACTTCCACCCCCCTTTTCACCGCCTTAGGGGGTGATTTCCGGGATAAAAACTATTTTATGTCCTTCCCCGGGTCTTAAACTGTCTCTATACAAAATTTCACCGAAATCGGTTCAGCGGACAGACAGGCACACATTCGCATTTATAATATTAGCATCGATTTACCTTAATTTTTGGACATTAGTTGATGCTGTGAAGAGATTGGTATTTTGAACGTTCTAATAGTATAATTGGCCTTCTGTTAGCAGTGATAGTGGGTAACAAAATGATATTGATTTGATACAGGAGGGGAGGAGTGAAAATAGGTTGAATGCACGTCAACCGCACTTTATCTGTGCGGTGCGGCTCCACTCACGAGAGTAACCGCAGCGCGTGCGTCGGCCGGAGCTTTTACACACCGCCCGCCCGGAAATAGAACTAAATTAAACTATAATCGACTGCCACCGTACATTAGGTTGTCAGTACACAAAATAACGGATCGTCTGCTGTCGAACGGTTAGAGTTCTAATATTTCGCATGATCTAGGTACCGTGTGGTGTGGCTATGTTAGTGTTTAAGCTGAAAGGACTTTTTTGAGTAGGTAGGTACTTAAAAAAATATTAAGATTTTATCCATTTTACGATTTTTAAAATCTACAATTAACTTAAACACAAAACTTACGAATAATAATAAAATTGCAAGGGATGTTTTATATAAAAAAAAATAACCAGAGGGCTTACCTTTTCTTGGGCCAAAGAATCAGTATTGGCATACAACGTGGCAATGTTGCTAAATGTGGCACTAGCCCTATTGACAGCAATGCGGACAAGATTTTGATGCTCCATGAGCTTCCTCATCAAGATTTCTAAAAGAGACATAAGTAGGTACATTTACAGTAGGTACGTTTACAGTTACATCACCATAATAATACACAATGAAATAATTACATAATTATTTACGACCAACACAACACATTAAAATACACTATAACATTTTATGTGGTTTAACACAATCAGTTTGAAATTGAATGGAGATAAATTGTTTACTATGGTGCTCATAGGTTACGGGTTATCTGGCTAACGTAATCGATATCAGTACATGTGTGTTCATTCATGTGGCTTTGCATGAGCTAAGCCACTTTTGTAACTGCTAAAATGGCGACTCGGAAAACAGTTTTTTTACCATACGGACAAACTTGCTTTCGTTTTTTCAAACGAAGAATTTAATGTGACAAATTGTACACACATACATACATTCAAGCTTTTTTCCCATGAGGGTAGGCAGAAACCGCAGAATGCCACCTGCTACGATCGTTACCTACATACTCCTTTTGCCTCTTCCACGTTTATACACCTCGTCATACAAGGACGCCGGTTACGAGTACTGCGCACCTGACCTTTCTGAAAAACCTCACTAATAAGGTCAGTGTAGGTTTTCCTAGGGTGACCCCTTCCTGCGCTCTTGACAATTTGTCAACAGCGTTAAGATGGTTTTACACCGAGGCAGAGCGTGGTTGGGATGGGCGTGAATTGAAACTACCCTTTCACACCGAAAAATGTCCATCGCTATACAGCACCGATGGCCGCAGCGAGATTTGTTTATCACAGTAAATAAATACTCTATAGAGCAATAAAATTCAATATTGTACTAACTTTAATTCTCGCCCCGCACATCCTCTCGCATCTAGACCTTTTATAGGTACCAAAGATGGGCAGAGCAGAGCGTTAATAAAAAATTTGCTTTGCTTTCAATTCATGTCCATCCACGCCACCACAAGCCTCGCCGGTGTTAAAGCAACTTTAAGCTCCTGTGATTGGTTGAAGATAATTAAGTTAACGATTCACAGCATTTTCACATTAAACCGGGGATTAGTTGTTAGAAGACTAAACGATTACTGAATTAATTTTCTTTTGTTTTTTTCCTCCAAACCAAGATTAGTAAGGAAACATTGCACAGAAAAAAATTAACTCACAATCGCGTCACGGATCAGAATCAGTTACTCGACAGTTTTACAACTATATTTTGATCACATTCGTAATAGAATAACAGTCGTGTTCCGCTATCCACGCACTGGCTCGATACCAGTCCATCAATGGTGACTTACTTCTCCGCTGCCACTATTAATAATTCCTTATGAAGGCGACTCCATTCACGTCGCTCGCGTGAATGGGCTCCATTAAGGGCTGCTAAGCTAATTGACCGGCACGGCCGCAATGAGCACACGCGACCTACGTAACGTTACCTACGAGTACGTGTACTTCTACATATTGTAACCACACAGAATAGGTACGTCATTTGTTACTGTGATGTGATTGCGTGAACTCGGTAGACATTAAAGTGGCTAAACCACAAATGGTAAATGATATGTTACGGAATTTTCCCTTGATTGCGTTACTAATAGCCGCATTTACATTTTCTTGAGATAATCTAAGATCATGTCCTGTTTGTAGTCGCTGTTTTATTCATATCGAAAGTTAAGTCCGTGTACTTGCGTGATATAACAATACCTTTTACATTCGTTCCACGAAACTACGTTATTCAATTTTCGTCGAAAATTCGCGTTCTACATAAAATAGAAGCGCCGAATTTCACATAGAATTTTCAGTTCAGTGATTTCACACACAAAGGCTCTAAAACCATCCAACAACAACTAGAATAGAACGTGTGAACTATATTCAAACGAAAGGTTCCAGGAAAATTCGTTTAACAATTCAGATAAAGCATCGCGACTCACGAGCCACTGCTTTATGTACTTACTTGTATAATAAATAGATCACACGTACTTACATAGCCGTATGTACTTCACTACCAATCGATATTGTTATGGTGTCGTGAGAAAAACTCATTGTTACTATTAAAAGGTTTAAAATTAAAAGTGATTATTTTTCGTCATCATTTAGCTAAGAAAACCAAATGTCAAACAAGGCAAACATGTAAGTCCATTAAAAAATACAGACTGGGTACCTATCTACCTGGGACTGGGTATATGTATCACGCTCGTTAACTCTTCAACAAGCAACTTAAGCAGAAAAGCGAGGCTCGGTATAGAAATTACAAAGGCCGGAGTGTAGGATGATCTATATACCGAGTATTTTTGTCGGTATAACAATACGGCGAGGTGGGTCGGATCGACAGGGGGTTGGGGGGGCGTCGGCGCTATCTGGCGACGGAAAAGGCGCCGTATCCTGCGGAAGATAAGCGCGAACCTCATCTACCGCGGGCGAAGTGGGAGCTCCATAAGCCGCGCTTTGTTTTATAAAAACTGCGTAAGAGGCCCAATGGATGTTTTGTTGGTTACGTTCTTGTGTTAGATCAGGGTTTTACAGTACACTTATTTGTTGATGAGGAGTTGTCTTTTAGTCCGTCCAAATTAACTCTATGTTGTTTCGAAATCACGGTTGCTTTCAATAGCGCATTTTGAAATAGGACAACCATTGGAACACAACTCGCTCACGAGGTTTTCTCTGACAGCTAAGGGTGCGTTTTATGACCACGTTTACAGCCACAAACGCGGCGGCACTAAACAGCACCGTCAAACAAAATTAATGTCACACGACATGCAAAGATCAAGTAGGATACGCTGAATACAAGATTTGCAGGCAAAGCAGAGGGAGGCAGATTTCGAAATAACCTCATAGATGTAGTAACATAACATACAATTACGCCCGTAATCCCCGAAGGGTTAGGCAGAGGTGTACCATTAGCACACCCACATTTCGCCAGTTATGTTTAAGTCCCATGTAATAGGGGGCGAGCCTATTGCCATCAACCGGGCACAAATCCAAACTCCTGCTGCTGAGAAATTCCTGATAGAAAAACCTAACAACACTTTGCCCGACCCGGGAATTAAACCCAAGACCTCATGCCCAGCAGTTACGGTTTGCGACCACTAGACCAAAGGCGAAAAACATAAAACGCAAAATTGCAAAAAATCTCTGATGACGTACGCGATGCACGAGGCAGCACAGAACCGACAGAAAACGCTTACTTCTGATCTGCATGTACCTACCACGTACCGGATATCCAAATCCGATAAATGACGTGTCCAATTTCAGCGTAAAAAATTGATTTGAAAATCCTAAATAAATTCATTGTATTCCTGCTGACGATCGCCAAAACCGAACGGTTAATGAATGGGGCCCCCGTAATCGTTGAATGTAATTATTTTCTAGCGATATGGAACTTGTTCACTAATCGCGTTACCACAATGAGTGCACATTATCTCACTGTGTTTATTGTACTGAATGAAAAATAAAATGTGGATTTTATAAGCCAATGATTTGTGTTTCCATGTCGATTGTGATAAACTGCCGGTGTATCCGGTTGTAAGTAGTATTTGGAAGGAAATACTTGAAAACTAATGTGAATTTGCTAATTAAATACTGATGTTTTTGTCCATTTTACTCTGGTTTTTAAGAAAAACATGACTAAATATTTCAAGCCTATTATCAGACGAAAATAATGATCTTAAAGCATTCCACACAACGTCAATGTCCCACAAATAGAATAAAACCTGTTTCACTATCTCACAATAGGCATTATTGACCAGATATAGTATGTATATAAAAAACATGGAACAGAATCTATATGAAATGATCTGCCAAGTAATTTATTAAAACTTATTGGAAGAAAATTTATAAGGCCATTGCAGGACAGGCTATGAATTTCACAATATTATGTTTGAAACGAATTGAATTATGATGGATAGGATACTGCAGACAGCAGACAACAATAATGTAATATATGAGGATACAGATTGAAGAGAAAGAAGACGAAAACCCATAACCTGAAATGGGAAAATTGTAATCCCCGAAGTGTTAGGCAGAGATATACCATTAGTAAACCCATTTTTCGCCAGTTATCTTTAAGTCCCATGCAATAGGGGGCGAGCCTATTGCCATGAACTGGGCACAAATCCAGACTCCGTGGCTGCTACTGAGAAATCCCTGATAGAAAAACCCAATAATACTTTGCCCGACCTGAGATTCAAACCCAAGATCTCATGATCAGCAGTCAAAGCGCGACTGCTGATCATGAGATCTTGGGTTTAGTGGTTTGTAATAAACGAAATCAAATAAAACCTTGAGACATAGACAGAAACTACCATTCCAAAAACTGCAGAATGACTAACTCCCCAAACAAAAATGGTATTTCCCTGCTTATAAATTATCGGTTTCATTCGGAAAACGCACCAGGAAAACGATGAAAACAATAAAATACAAATACTACATTCGGATTCTGAATGGACATGATTGGGTTGCTAATTCTATTGTTGTGCTTCTACTTTTATACCGCTTGTTATACGAATAGAAATCAATTTCAAAACTTCTGTGTCGGCTTTATTATCTCTACGTATGTTTCTTTTGTCTTTCTGTCCAGGATTTTCGTAACCATTCTTGTATGTCGAAATCAGGTCTAATTATGAAATGCCTTCTCTCCTTTGGCTAGCAACCTTTCTATTTGATATGCCTCTTCCGAATTGTGCATCATTGCACGACTGTTCCCTTTTTGTTACTGTTTTTCTACGACTTATTCCTAAGATTGGGTAATCTGCTTGAGACAGGTTGTAGTCACTCTCTTCCAGTCTGTTTTTGGTTCTTTTCTTCATGACCTCATCAAAGGCCTTTGATTAATTAGCTACCTGACCGTGAGGCCTCAGTCGTTGCTGATTCTGCATTTGCTAAAATCAAAGTTGAAATCACAACTTTCAAGCGAGCAGAATCGCGGGCAAGAGCCTGTGATACATAAAACTAGGTACGTTCGATGCTAATGACATTTTTTCACATTGGCTCGTATGTGATTGCGTGTGCGCATACCATACTGCACATTGTAAATAATGTATGCGGCATAGTTCGTGCTCCATTTACGTTATCACGGCGGTAAATTAAAATTATGCTTGTTATTTACGACATGTGTGGGATTGCCGATACTTAGATTCAGATGGCGTTAAACTTATGCTTTTGTCTAATTGACAATAATTAGCTAACTTATTTGTCATTATTTATATTGTTGTCCCTTCTAACCCTTTCTTGTGTTGAGATAACAGCCTAATCATTATCTTACTCACGTATTTTCCAAATTAAACGTTTGTCTCCATTGAGTATTCGATCAACTATGATAACATTTTGGAATTCCCAATGCTGATATTATGTATTTTCTTGTTTTCCTCATATTGCGTAGGAATCAGTTATGGTATTTATATAGCAATTAATGATTACATAGTCGCTACAAAGTGGCGATAATATAGCTATCCCACGACGGCAATATGTGTCATCGATTGTTTCTAGCATTTATAAATGTGGAATGATTCTGTGCAAACGACCGTTACGTGTATATGTGTAAATGGTGCGTCTGTATGTGTACGCAATGTTAGTGTGAACAGCATTTGCTTGATTGTTATTCAGTTCAGCTGCGGAGCGAGACATGATGCCGAGCGTCGCTACTAGCGGCGATCGAATCGTGGCTTCTAGTGCACGAATGATTCGGAGGTCGACGTACGACCCCTCCCAACAAGGCGATAGACAAGCTTTGTCCATATTCTAAAATTAAATGATTGTGATGAGTTTATCATCTGAAACAGATCAAATAAAAAATAAACCCGAATTAGTTTGTTTTAGCATTAGAAGCTCTGTATTTTCTGACAGCTAGCGAATGTATGCGGTATTTCAGTAACTTTGAATGGAAACAACAATATTCGATAGCTATTTTAAGTGTAACGTTTCTGAACACGTGAAAGACGCATATTTCAGTAATGATTTAGTTGCTTCGTTGCCTCTAAATAGATGTCTTTCCAAAGTCAAGAGTTATTGGCATTCACATGCATCGACCTGCGCAGACTTGCGCTATATTGATTTTAGACATTCAACCACAAACCGCTAATACAGTTCTGAGTACATTATCAAACTGTTATCATTGATATTATTAGAATCATCTTTAATATTAGAATACAGAAATGATACATCGTAAATTGAATTTATTCATAATGTTATGCTCTTATTAAATAATGTTAATACTCTAATCCAATAATGATTAGAAAGATTTTAAATAAAATACTTTATGACATTGATATAAAGTTCCATTTTTAATGAGTAGTTATTGTGAAATATACTATAGAGACTATATTTAAACTACTTGAAGATTGTGTGAAGTTGTTGACATTTGGCACTTAACTATGGGAATTACATCGTCTTGTTGCATTGCATCGCCGCCCACTTGTGTCGCCGCCAGTGCGAAAATTAAATGAAGTAGGTAGTTAGAGCGTTTCAATCTAGCTCCTGTTTGCGTCAATCTCTTAACCTTAATGTGACAATATTATCAAAACAATTGTCACATTATTCATATCATCACTCGTAATAAATTCAGGACGTCACGCTTTTGAATATTGTTGAACTTTAAACTTTAATGATTACAGTTTCTTTAAATTATTATTTCGAAACATCAGTCTGTGTTAATGATGTTGACAACGAACTTATGAACCCGAAATGGGAAAACAAAATTGTTGAGATGCCTACTTAGTTATTTTTAGCTTGACTCTTCTTGTTTTTGGGGCACAACGTTTAACACGATCATAACTTTGGCCCAAACTTGTTTAAAAGCTATCTAGCGTAATCTGTTGAAGTTCAGATTATGCGTTAAAAGGATGGCGGCATCCTAACAGCGTGTTCCTATACAAAAGAGCTCGTCACCGTGTCACCAGGGCCCCCGACATGGGCCTTCTAAATTACAGGCCCATGAGTCATCGACGTCTGTCTTCCTTGTTAGGCACTAAAGCTACTTACTTTCTGTAGTACGTCATTATGTCCATTTTGTTGTGCAAATTTAAATATTTACAGAATTCTTAGAAATACTGTGTGTCTACGCGTTTCTGTTGCTAACGAATTGACAGGTGATGCCGGGTTTTGACGCTGGCATTTCTATGTATTCTGTTTTTACGATTTTGTGGCCGAAAATTTGAAAAGAAACTGTTTGTCTTGTTACATAAGGGTATCCAGGAGAAGGGAATCCATGTGACTAAAAGAGTGATGAACGAATGTATAAAATGTTGATGGATGGAGGGGGAGGGGAAGACTAAATAGAAGTTATAAAAGAAAATGAAGTGAATGATAACGTGACGGTTAACAGAGAATGGATGAAACAATCGTGTTGCACCGACCAGGTAACATGGGGAGCGAGCGACACAAGGGCAGAAAAATGAAGCTAAAACAAGTACGGATAAAATAATCTTTCCAATGATTTCAAAGTTAGTTAACGATACTTGAGCGTATAAATTATTTAAATGAAATTCCACATCCACAAAAAGATGGATGCGTGTGGTGGTGTCCCAAAAAGGTTGTCATAAATTAAAAGCTGTCATTTCGAGGACGTCGTGTGACCAGCCTCGATGGACTTATATTTAATTCTTTAAATCATATGATTGAGTTTCAAATTGCAGGATCTATTAACATTTCAGTCTGTTTTTTTTTTAATTGGTTTTCTTGCTGTGTTTTGTTAACTTTGTTGCTGTTTTAACTGTATAGTTAAAGGACAAAACGGTAAAACCAGTGACAGTACAAAGTTAAGTGCGTAGTGCACATGTTTTAAAAACTCTGTAACATTGTGTTTAAGTCTCGTTATAAAAGATCGTCTCGAAGCACGAAGGTTTTAATTTTTTTACTATCTAGCTTCTGCATTATGGTTTTAAACCAAGAAGGTCTTAATTTCTCTTGTCTGTCTCCTGTAGTAAGTAGGTAGAACATTGTTCCTTTACCACTCCTCTTTGTTTTACCTTAAATTTGCAATTTAAAATTCTAAAGCCACCATTATCTGACTGGCCGATTGTTTTTATACATTACGAGGCGTGGCGTAGTAGATACAATGAGTTTTCCCGGCGTCGCCTACCATTGGCCTCGATCCAGGAATAGGCCGTCCACAGTTCAAGTGTACTCCATTTCCGGTATATAGTTTTACGCCCGACTGTTTGTCGGCACTACTATTCAGTAATGCAGTTGTAGAACATTTAAGTTAATTTTAAGCTGCAGCGCGCAACCGTTCTGTTATTGATTTTGCTCTAAGTGGAAGTGGGTGGTACATGATAACATGCCATAATTTTATTAGAAGTACAACTCCGTTGTTTGGTGGACTTTGCCTTCTAATCATAATTCCAGTTAGTATTGGAAATTGTAGAAAGCTGTTAATAATTTCTCAGAAATAGATGTTCGTCATAAACTGTTTTTACCACAAATAGCTCTTCTTATTACTCCGAATAATAAGAATTCATAACAAAGCTCAGCTTTCGTAGAAAGGAGAAATGAAGTGCTGTTTGACATTTAAAAGCCGTTGAGTATAATTTTATAAGCCAACAAAGTTATGTTCTTTGAAAACTTACCATAAAAAATGATCACACGTCGGTTTTTGTAAAGGCACTAAAACCATACTGTAATCATTTTAACACCCGATTTACATAAATATTAATGAAAATTTCTCCGTCCTTGTGTTGGAGTAAGGTATTACTTTTCATGAAAAAGCTACTGAGTCTGGGCGGCTTGCGTCAATGCGTGGGCGCTTAGGGTGGGCGGGCGCCCCGCCGGCCGCCACAGCCTCCGATTACTGCCCTTATTCACATCCAAAATAGCAAAGGCCAATACGCCTACCTTCATAAACGGGTAAAAGTGATTAAAAAGTAGGTGTATTTTGTAATATTTACATAAAAAGTTAATTAGTTAGAAACACCAGAGGTCTTAAATGCTTAGTCACTGGTGATCGGTCAGGTCAGCTGTTACTGATGACTAACGTTTAAATATGCATGATATTGATTATGTATCGGGACTGTGGGTGGACCATCACAAAGGGTAATGGTTCTTTTGTGGTATAGAGGGAATAATCTCTACTATCGTGGGCGTATTTTATGATTGAAACCATATTGATTCATTTCGCGAGAGGTGATCCGGCCACGATCGATTTGTTTGCCCTATTGTAACTTGCTGTTTTCGTTAGCAATACGTATGTACGTTTATTTAATCTATAAAAGATTATCAATGAAATATGTAGTAGGTATCCAGGTATCTTATAGTATTTATAAACAGAGGTCTGCTATTGTGTCCATATTGTTGTATGGATAATAATAGCTTGAAAGCTTTGTAACGGCTAGACGCTAGATCCGTGCGTGGGAGGTGACGCGTAGGCACTCAGTTGTGCGAAAAATTACCCATACCATACCATACGGTAAGGCAAAAATCTTTTTGTTCTGAGTATAATACGCCTCCTGACCGGCGCTAAGTGACAGAATGATGTGACCGTTCCTGTCTGTTGGAAACAAGTAATGACGAATGAAAAACAACACTATTACAATGTCACGTTTAAGCGTTTCTTCGAAGCTGGTTATTTATACTTAGTGAAACTGTATTGTCGCGTTAGAAGGAGTTGACGATTGATAGCACACATTGTTGTCAATGTGGCTTGTCTAGCTTTCTGTTTTGTCAATCCGATCAATTACTAGAGAACGTGATTGGAAAGTAGTCAGGTAAAAGTGCATATCGGCTCAACCAGGCTGTAAACAACATTGATTTGGTACATCCCTGACTAGTTAGTAGTTTTTCAAATCTAAATAAGAGTACATTGAGAGACGTTTACTAACGGCTCTTCACACTGTACATTGTATTTGATCTGGCTAGCGTGCGGGTGTGGATCAATCATAACAGCCAGTTCTCGCTACCGGCCTCAGCCCGCATTTGCTATGTAAATTAATTCTTGGAACGTCTCTGCCGTTCGCAGTTCGAGACGCACTCGATTCTTCCTTTTGCAATGCACGATATTTGGGATTCCCGGCTGGGAATGTTTAACGGTCACCGCCTGCAAGCCTGCAACCTTGGTTGATGGAGTTTAATAATAACTTTGTCTTATGAGGAAAACTTTGGAAATATCTTGAGTCAAAAATCCTGTAATACCAGCCTATTATTGTCCCACTGCAGGGTAAAGACCTCTTACTCATGCAGAGAAGGCACGAGCATTGATCACCATGCTTGCTTAAGGCAGTTTGACAATTTCAGACTTACAAAACAACAAAGTCTTGGTTTCCATACAAAGTTTTCCTTCGTCGACGTGGTTGATCTCTTAGAAACTTAGAAAGTACATATGAATTGAAAAAGTCACGTTGGTTCTCTCCCGGATTTGACCGCACAATCGCATAAATGAGAGGCGTATGCCTTAACCACTGGGCCAGAATTTTGCAATGGTTTTGAAATTTTGCAATAGGTTCAATATTCAATGCTTCTCTTCTTCTGTCTTCTACTTAGTCAAACAACTTGTATTCAAAAGTGGCTATGCCACAAACAACTATTTGTAAGACAAAGAACGTGGATATGTCATAGTCATTCGTACACTGACCTAGGAATGATACCTACAACCTAATAGTTAATACGTGCCAACACAAAGTTAGATATTTAGTTCTACTACGTGGCTTTAGCATAACGACTCACGTACTTACAGTCTTACATACATACATAGTATTTGGCAATACTAGCCACTGGTAGGTATTTCTCTACAGTTTCTTGAACTTTTACTAATGTATTTAGATCTAAGTGAGACCAATCATCTTTTCTCTTTAATTTGGTGTGAAACGTTATAATTATATTGTCAGTCTGCTAGTGTAATTTGACACAAAATGAATACAATGCCTTTGTGAGTCATACGTGTGAATCGCAACACAGAATATCAATAAGTTTGCAGTAGTTCCGTTTTACCAATATTGGCGAACGATGGACAATTTTAGCAAGCCATTGTGCCAACTTTGCTTAGTTACCTAAATGAGGCTTGAAGTCAAGCCTTAATTTAATTAATTATATTTTTAGAAAAACCCATAACGGGGTTTGATAGAGTAGGCAGAGTCCATATTTCAAGGATGTTATGTAGGATGTTGCAATATCCTGCTCATCTACTTGAAGGTATGCCTGCAGCTGACGTATTAAGACATCATAGTAATATTCAATAATAAAGTATTTTTAGTAGGAAAACCGCAAATTCAATTAACAAACTAAGTATTAATCATTTAGTTGCCACCGCAAGATACCGAGTGGGATATAATAATTATTTATTACACACGTAGGTACGTATTCTAAGAGGAAAAATCGAATTGTTGTTGTGTCGTTTCTTTTGCGGAGCTGGTTTTTATCTCAAATTATAATTGTTGTCGGATCGATAGTCGCCGTGAGTGCACGTGCGTCAGTGGCGAGATTACGCTTCGTTTCAATTACCAACACACCGATATGAAAATCATAAATATGTATTCGCCAAATTGGCTATGAGAGGTAACGTGAAATCGATAGAACTTGACGTATACTCAATCTGCTTAACCTTTTCCTAACTATGTTGGGGTCGGATTCCAGTCTAACCGGATGCACCTGAATACCAGTATTTCATATGGAGCGACAGCCTATCTAACCTTCCAGTTACTGGGTAATGCGATACCCCTTGGTAAAACTGGTGGTCAGATACTCGAGCTTCTGACGACCCGTAACGACTGTCAAAGATCTACGTATGACGGCCAGGACCAACGGCTTACTTTCCGGGTCTCGGTGTCTAAAGATGGTCACCCATCCACGGACCAACCCTGGCTAGGCTTAACCTGAAGAATCGAGCCGTGCGGCTGTTATTACTTAGCCACTTGACGTCAAGTCAATTCACCGACACCCTGTATACAATAGTATACAGGGTGTAAACAGTAAATTTCTAATTGAAATAAATGTTTTGACTTTGACTTGACTTTGACTTTGAAACGCCGTCATCTACAGATTTTGTACATAACAGCAAATAATTTGTCGGGAAACGACTAAGAAAGTAACGACAATTTTTTTTTTGGGGAAAAATGACTGCATAAGATATTGCGCGGTGTAACTGAAAAACATTGTGTATGCTTAACAACGGTACAGGGGTCGTAGAGGAATTAAAAGTTTATTTAAAATACAGTATTAAAAACATGTTATCGTGAAAAATTCGTGCTTTGACTTGCAATGTCCAAAAATGACCGCATTGATGGGAACAACAGTGAATTTTGGCTTTGCTTACAAAGCCAAAAACAGCACTTATGCTGTTTTCATTTCACCCGTTATTTGCTTTCTGCATTGTCTAGACTCATTGATTGTTATTGTTAGACATGATTAACATACGGCCAGCGGTCGCGCTATAAATAGGTGCTAAGCAGCTACTAATGCCTACGTAGTAATTATAGCAAGTTATGACGTGGCATAATACACGAGGGCTGAGGGCATCGAGCGTATGGTCGGCCGTGACCCTGGCGGCACCTCCACGTAGGTGACGGAGGCAAGCGGCTCATCTGTAGGCACGAACCTATTTACATAACAACACACGTAGAATCCAGCGTGTATAGCGAACGCCACGCCACGCCATCACCTCCCTGCATTTATTCAATTGAATAAGATCGAGAGCAATAGATGAACGACTTGAGAATTCAGGGGGACAGGAAATTGTCTGCTGCGACGTTGTATTTGTTTACGAGTGAACCGGAGTGATGTAGGTACTTTGCCTACCGTGTACTAGGCCAGTCATAGTTAAAATCTGCAGCAGACAACTGTACATGATGTTATTTTGTGAAGTGGATTTTCGGGCAAAATGGAATTGGTGGAAAAAATAAAGCACTCTATACACAGTGATGTATCCATGCAAGATTCTCAATCTCAAACTGCCGAAGTCTCGATAAAACCGGATATTATCATATATACCCGAAATATTTCGAATTCCAACAGGTCAGAAGTATCTTCGAGATTTATTTTAGAATATAAAGGTGATTTTTTTATGGGCGAGGTGGTTTATGAGTCAGTTGTTTTGCCAGCCGCATGCGCAGCTGGCAACCCTGCCCTGAGGAAGTCTGCTTCTCAGAACAGTATAGTAATAATATTCATGTGCAAACTTCAAGGTTAGCTCAGCCAACAAGCTATAGCTACACTATTGGGCTGCAAGTAATCATATCGAATTAGTTAAGAATGCATACGTGTGGTTCGGTCGCGGTACGAGTCAAGGCTGTCTCGATAACGCAACGATCAATTAACGGCCGTGCTTCCTGAGCATATTGGTTTAATAAAATATTTAAATGCTTGCTTTAGTCGAGTGGGCGATGGACGAACGAGAGGCCAATAACAAAACGGAATTTAATATAGCGCAGATTTAAATTGAAAACACCTTTGCTGAATGTAAGGACACGGATGGGGCCTTAAAAAATAAAGGATCTAGTAATTACCCAAGTGCATGTGGAATAAAAAGGTGTAAATGTCATAAAGGATCGACCAAAATTCTTTTAAAGGATGTCACATGGACAGTTCCATGGGTCGAGATGGCTGAATCGAATTGTCGGACTTGAGTTGTTGTATTACCACATGTGACATGGTCGAGTCTTTTTTTTTTAAAGCGAGAAGCCCGTAACTCTTTTCCTTTCCATTGTAACAACTGAAAGCTAAAATCAACAGTGGAGGCCACCAGAAAAGCGCCGAGGCAATGAACCTCGACGAGTCTAGGACAAACGATTCAACAGTCTTGGATCCCGCAACGAAATTAATCAGAAAATAATAGTGGAGGAGTAAGAAAGTCCTATGGACAGACTTGGACGAGTCTAGTACTTGGTCATGTGACTCCTGTCTCTTGCCGCTTTCCTTCATCATACCTTCCAGAGGTATACAGTGCGAGTTAAATTTTCGCTTTGCTGTGCAAATTAAGTAACCACGGTATTATTATACTTGTATTATCTAATAACAGCAACCATCGCACCGTGAGCAATAATTTCATCATTGCGTTTTTGTTATCGAAGTGTCATATTGCTGAGGGGATTCACCTATTTGACCTGTCGTTGCAAAAAGAACAGACATCAGGTTACGGTATCAGTTTACGCACTAAAGTGAAAATTTGATAGTGAGACATCAGCCATTTAGTGGAGACGTGAGATAGGTACCGTGTTGGTGGTCCAATGCCAAGAGATATACAGGACAAGCATTGTTGAAGGATGCTTAATATAAAGAAGTTTTTGAAAAAGCGAGTTTTTGGGACATACCTTCAGTTTCCGAACGAAAACTTTATGTGTCAAACTGTCAAGCGTGCGTAAGCTGTTGTGATTGGCTGACGGAATTATGAACAACCAATCACAGCTGTGCGCTTGTCGTAATGTGACAAACCGTTGTCACATTAATTTGTTTCGCGGCACTTGGTGGATAGGTACGGAATTTCTTGTAAGAAACTAGCTCCTGACCGCGACTTCTTCCGTGTGACCTTTGTACTTAATTGTTATACTTAGTACCTACATTGAATGAATAGTTAGGTACCTTTTGGTGGTCATGTTTGGGGCTTTTAAACAGTTTTGCAAAGGATGACATGACGCATGACTTATAGTTGACGTCAACATGGGTTTATTCAACTGTTTACTACTCTATGGTCAAACGAAAAAAAAGCTTTTTTACAAAAAAATATCACCGCCTTCAAAAATCACAAAATAAAAAATAACTTTAGCTTGGAAGTCGGCGGCTTTGGTTTTGTTTCTTGTTATGTAGGTATTGCCACCGACTTCCAAGCTAAAGTTATTTTTTATTTTGTGATTTTTGAAGGCGGTGATATTTTTTTGTAAAAAAAATCGATTCGTAATTGGCGGAGTAATCGTTGAACAAACACACAAAAAAAAAAAAAAACATACGCGTCGAATTGAGAACCTCCTCCTTTTTGAAGTCGGTTGAAAAAGGCAATACTTGGTATTGTTCTAAAAATACAAGCCGTAGTTGGTTCCTTTGTTGCCCATTGTCATCGAAGATATGTATCTGACAAACGTCTCGGCAATCCTGTTATCCTATATCAAAGATTATGTGGGTATGCTTCATCATTCTAATCTGCTTAACATTTACAAACATAAAACCACACTTTCGGCATTAAAAAATAAATAACAAAGCTGGCTAGTAAACTTTATTTAACATCAAGATTTCCTGCGATCGTCCGCGTGCATTTTTTGACAAAATCCTATTTTTCTTTTAAACAAATTATAGATTAGCGTTTTTGAACAAAAAAGCAAACTTTAGCTTTTCAATATTAGCAGAAATTATTCAGGTAGTCCCTAACAGGTACTGACCCGTTAGGGACTACCTGAATAAATAATATCGAAAACAAAATTAATTGTAAATAAAAAATCAATATCTTATTGTTTTTTGTTTATTGTAATGGCAATCATTTATTCAGCTAATGTCTCCGGTGTGTGATTTAGAAACAAAACTTAGCACAAAATTACGCTTAACTTACTTTTCTCTTTGATGCACAGATTTTGACAGATCAAAGTTTCCTAAGGCTGTAGTCATAAAATATCGAACAGTGTTATAGATCGGTACTCCAGTACCTAGGTACCATTCAAGAGTTATGTAGCGTGTAATTGTCGAACGGAAATACAAAGGTTTCTATTACACAGTTATCAAACAGACATAAATACCTACATAGTGAGCTGCATGACGTGTCGTTACAAGCGATAAGAAATAAAATGTTTGTTATCACTTAATCATCTGTATCCGCTGGTATAGCCACAGGGAAGTCTGGCAGCTGTGAATAAGTAATTCTGAAAAAGGCAACATTCGAAACTGAAAAAGTATTTTGGTACTGAAGACATTTCTTTTCAAACGATAAATTAATTGGTTCTTATTGAATGTTTAATAGGATTAAAACTGAAATGAAGTTTCTCATTTCTCTTTTAATTTTCTACTTTGCCAAGACCGTTTCGACCTCTGCTTTCAGGGGATAAAAGGATGAAACGAACTTTTTCCAATGGAATACTTTAGTGATTTCTATTTGAAAATTAATAACTTAAAGCTTTATCGATAATTAAATCTGTTAAACAACAATCTTACTGCTTTTATAAATTGCGAAAGTTTGGGTACATTGATGTTTGTTACTCAATGACGACAGAACGGCTGAAAGGATCTGGATGAAATTTGGCACATAGATAGTTATAGTCTAGAATTGCACGTTGGCTACATTTTATCTCGGAAAAATATATGGTTCCCGTTGGATAGATTTTAATCGTGGGCATAAGTTAATTTTGCCTCATCTAGGTAGATTATAATACCTACCTGATGTACTCGTAAACAATATTTTCCTTGAAATAAATAAAGGCTTTTGATTATCTGTAATCAATCATCGTGCTGATATGCATAATGCATCAAAATGCTTATTATCCACAACTGACAGATAAATAAAGCTAGTTAGGAATAAAATTACGTACTCATGTACTAGGTATTAATAATTAACGTACAATGTGTATAAGCGTATGATGTGCACATATCTCAGTAATTTTCCGTAAAAACTAGCTTATTAATTCCATATAAAGTATGAAATTCCGTAGCAAAAAGTCTTGCGTAACGGCCGGATTTGTGTTTCTGTAAAAGCCATTTGTTTTAAGGGACAAGGTTGAAAAAGCAAACAAGCAGATAGTCACCTTATAAACAACTAGGTACTGTGATTGTAGATTGGGTAGGTCATACATGGTATCTACAGTCATAATTAGGTACCACGCTTAGTAAACAAATGACTGATTGCAGCAAATAATTGGCGGTTTGCAAGAATTGCATCCTTCTGACATTAATTTGATGACTGAATTAATGACATTATTCAGTATTCTTGTGCAGTTTTCCGTTGGGAATTTAGATTCCGAGTCATTAATACATTGTTGCTTTATTTTCCTATAAATAAACTTAACGGCAATGACACATAGTAAGCAATACGTGCATTATCGCCTTACCTAATAACGAATATTTTATTGTAACGATTTTTAAATTGCACATGAGCAAGCCACCACAATGTGCCCTTCAATGCACATGAATGACTCCACGTATTGTTGATTCGGTGACTCAACGTCAACGAGCATCGTACGCGGTACAGCGCCGGCCGCAGCCGACGACCCATTCATGCATTCACACATAAACCTTTACAATTAGTCAAACAAAATATGAAAAAGGATCAAATTACTTTAAATTATTGTGTGTGTGGGAATACACGTTTATTGTAAATGTGAATATTCGCGCTCGATTGTCGTGGAACTAGTGACTTTAATGACGTAAATAAGTGAGTGTTGTTTTATTCAATTATTGTCTTTTTTTAGTGTTTTTATTGGTACTACAAAGCTATCAGGTAGGCCACCATTAGCCGCTATATTTTCTGTACTAATCCCGATGTAAAGATACGAGGAAAAATGTTTCTTTGAAATGTGATACTTAAATGGAAACACCAAAAAATATAAACAGTAAGTAATTTGTGTAACATGAACATCAATTTACGTGTTTTTTGGACGAAGCAAAAAGCGTAAATAAGTTTTTGCTTTGATTAGCTAATTTCAAAGTTCTGTCTGCAGATCGTTTTAATAAGAATACTAAACTAAATGGTAATGTAATTTTACTGACGAGTAACATTTATAATTTTAAACTACTAGAAAAGCTGTTGCAAATATCAAAGACGACCTCTAGAAAAATTGAAAGGTTAGAGACTAAACTTGAAGACTCACATTATTTTAGCCACGTAGTTTGAACAACTTTTTTTGTAGCGAATAGACACGAGTTTGTTTCAAGGAGCCACAATCACTGACACAGATTGCGAGCTCATCCACGCAGAACTCGTGAGGTGCCATGACAGCACCCCATTTAAAAGGCAAATACGGTCACGACGTGCTCACACGGATGTGTCGATATCGTTACGATGTGCCTTGTGCAACTCACAGCACTAATGCATCCACTAGACAGAATCAACATTAGAAATGTGACGCAACTCCTGGGCTATCTTCTCACAAAATCCTGGCTGGTTGTAAGAAAAGCTTGAAATACGGCATAGAATTTCTTAGGTTTTGTATTTTTGATTTTGGAACCTCATTTACGTCACGAATGTAGGTACTTGATATTCGTGACGTAAATGAGGTTTGAAAAGTGTGGGTAAATAGGGTAGTACCTACGTGAGTAATGGGTATTTTGTTGTAGCGATTTAGGTCAATGAAAGATAAAATCATACTATATTTGGCTCATGCGTCAACGAATAACAAACTTTAATGACAGATAAGTAATTAAGAAATAAATAAATAAATCTATCCTATAAACGTGTGTTGACTTCACTCATGTCTTCCTGATTGCCCGTCTAATTGCCCAGCAATTAAAGTAGCTCTAAACAACATCGATACACCTTATTTGAGTACTGCTCACCCATTAAGGTAAAAAAGCGTGACGGCGATGACATCGGGTGAACGGACAAATTGTAACGGTTCGTTCGACTACGGAACTTTAATAACACCATTGAGTACCTGGCTACAAAAACTTTGATAGACATAACATGATAATTAGTAGTTACGTAAGCGTCGTGCATTTTATTTTGGTCCTTAAGATTGTGGTAAATAACGATATTAGGACCCAGGTCCAGATACAGTTTTAATTGAAGAGAAGTCGGTTGATAGGGTATTTTTTTCGTATCGATGATACACCTATAATAATTTGTACTATTTGGGCCCAGTAGGTGGCCACGTATACTTCTGTGTCAGAGGAGTTGTACAGTTCGTCCAGGCTGCAGGTAAACGGACAATTAGGATACTCCAACAAAAGGGATATAGTCTGAACTGGTTTGAATGGTGATGTGGATGAACGAGGAAAATTTTGTGAGAAAACTTTTGAGTTTGATTGAGGATGGCTTTAGCTATGGGAAGAACATAGGAATTATTGATGGATTCTGTGGGCGAAGGTATAATAATAATGCTGTGACAACTGAGATAGATAATGTCTATTATAGATATTTAGGAAAAGAAGGGATAAGGGCAAAAAACTCAAATAACTCCAACTCCAAAACACGACATTTAACAGTTTTTTTTCTCTTGTTCTCAGATCGTTGTCGAGTGATTCGGATGCGGCGCGGGCGCCAGCGTGCCATGCTGTGCTAATATCCACAATGGTGGGCGTGGGCGTCGCGGAGGGGGGCGGGGGCGGCGGCGGCCCCGGCGACGGCTACTATGGAGAGTACTACCCTCCTGAGCAATATTACGTGCCGCAGGAGATGTGTCCTCACCCCCAGCAGCATCCTCAGCACGCGCATATGTGTACCGTGCTTCCAGAATATGGTGAGTCTAGTTCATCCATGCATAAAAAAATTAGTGCGGAAGATATCCATAGCCCTAGTGACGAGCAGTTTGCAATAAATTCTGACTAACGCACAATTCAATGCAAATTCCAATCGTACAATTTAATTAATTGCTCTGAAAGTTGCCCCAGCAACCATATCAGCAGAAAGACGTCCACTGCTGGACATAGAGCTCTCCTAAAGATAATGACCGGTCCTGCACTGCCCGCATCTAGCGGTTTTCCTTTTCCTCCAGGAATAACATTAATGAATTTATGGTGATGTCTTTCTTTCCATCATTTTTAGTAATAGTAGTTCTGGCAAATCTGACTGTTGAACTTCTTCAGAGAAGTACTCATAGCCAAGTGCTGCAAGAAACTGGGCCACTGGCCCAGGGTTTTCCATTGTACCTTTGAGGCTATGTGTGTTGTATATGATGGTTTTTATTTGATTTCATTGAGTCATGTGTGTAGACAGTAAGCTGGTAGTTTTCTAGTCCCCGAACGTAAAGTAAATATGACAAATTGTTCTTGATGATTCCAAGAACCAATCATAGAAGCTCACGTGCGCTTGACAACACGTTACTCAATTTCGATTTATTCTTTTAGTATTATCTTGACTTAAACTATACCATACTTCTTATCAATAGGTATACTCCTTGTAAATAGTAAAAAGGTCAGTCACCCCACTTACGAACGGTTAATTAATGTTAATTTAGCGTACCAATTAATTAACAAGTGTAATAAAAATTGATTCTTTATTTTCCTTTAGTGTAATTTTTTATTGATAAGTAGTCTAGTCGACCGCGATTATTTCATTATTGCCTATAACGTTTTATTGTAGTTCACTAAATACTTTTATAAGAATGCAAATTTTATTTTCTACTAGTAAAATATCGGTAGGGTGATAAATTTGCTCGTAGCGGCAAATATTGTGTAGCTATCTGGTTTCCAGGAAAACCTCTTGACATTCTTTTACTATCGCTACATACCTACCTAACTTGTATATTAACTGCTTTTGTTTCTACGCTATTAAATTATCTCACGTGAATTCTACTTAACTGCAGAAACTAAATACTTAGGCCGAAAAAAATAAGTGCGTTGGCTAATAAATAAGCGTTTTTTAGTTCTGTCAATGTGGCACAACTGTCAAACTAAGGTAGGTAAGACTAAAAAATACAAGTAATTAACGTCTTTGTGTCGGTTTGCATGCTAGAGCACATCTAGAGATAAATAGAAACCTCCATGAGATCTAGCAAGTAGACATCCTAGAGGGTTTCCCAAGGACTGGAAAACACAGGATAGAAGCTTGTTCTTAATATAGAAACTAGAACAACAACTGACTTAAAAGAGGTTAGACTGCAATTATTTTAAAATAGGTTAAACAGTTAGTAAGTAATCTATTTCCATAATAAACTCATTACTCTTCTAAATATGGAAACAATGGTACGTATTTGGAATTTGTTGACTACTATGATTTTGTTTTCTAAAACAGTAATTAGTGTTGGCTAAAAACAGCAGCTCGGCAAACCACATTCAATTAGTGGTTGTGTCAGATTGTTAAGTAACCGTAGCGAATTAAAACTGGGAAAAAACCCTTCTACTGTGACTCGAAACAAAGAGCTTCAAGGCTCTCGTCGGATTCCTAGTGCACGGCATTGCTCAAGACTGCGGTCGCGTTGCATCGCGACTCCGCGAGCCGGCCTCAACTATGCGGCACGTTTCCGCCGCGGGCGGTTCGTATCGAGGCGGATGATCGGATGATCCCACAAAGAACGTTTTCTACGAACACCCAAAACACGTTCATTCATAACTGCAAAGTTACGGGGCGGAACGGCGGCGGCGGCGTCGATGTCAAAATAAAGTGAAATTAAGCCACCCGTGACGTGGCACCGACTCCGAACCCGCACGCGAGCTGGAAACAACATGCAAACATTATCAGCTGTGTTTACACTGAATATATACATTTATTATACCTAGCCATTAACTTTTTGATTATTATTTATCTTATCAAGCATGAATGTAAACATTAAACAAAAATACGTGTACCTACACTTCCAATAAGTTGAAAGTTAGTTTCTCTGGACTTTTATGGATCACGCACGATGTTTACGATTAATTAGATTACTTTACTGACTTTGATAACCCGAAATATTTTAAGCAATTTTAGGTAAAAAGTGCATCGATATCGGCTCTTTTATTTAAATATCTGTACATTTATACATTATATTGAGGTACCTAGTTTCACATTATTTTGGTTCCTAAAAACATTAAACGTTCTATTAATGGGGATATTTAAGTAATTAATTAAGATTATTTATATTAAATGAGTCATTAATAATTTAAATCCGCTCACATTAGATAAAATTGGTCCTTTTATGGCCACCTCGACATTTTCGTAATGTCGTATCTGTCGTATTGCCAAAGGTTACGATGACATCAACTGTCTCATTTTATTATTATGGTTATCATTAACCTTTCCTTTTAAACTTGGTCAAATGGTCATCTTGATGTCCAACTTGGACTTAAGTTTGTAACAAATTGATCTTGATAGTTAAAATTCTTGAACAACAGCAGTTCACACTTCCACACTCCACTGCGAATCTTATACATAGAAATATGCCGCCGATAGCGGCAGTAGACAAGTGCTTCTTCAAGACAAAAATATATTTTTTCATGTGTCAGAATTCAATTAGTTCAAAGATTGTCGTTTTACATTTTCAGGTGGCATGCCCGTAGTGCCATCAGGCACAATGATGCAGCCTATGATGCCGCCAGTGTTAGACGAGAATATGCGGCACTACCTGGTGCATGCGCAGGCGCACCCGCACCACGCCGCGCATCATCAGCCGCCGCACCACCAACCACAGCACCACCAACCACCGCCTCACCACCAACCGCCACACCATTACGTGAGTATTAGAGTGCACATACACGCAATATTCAGACAGTAAAGTTTGAATTTAAATAATTTTCTTAAACCTTCTAACGGTATTTAATTATTTCGGCCACCTCTCTGCCGTCGTCTCTACGATCCTGAGGCTGTAACAGCTACACAGGTCAGGTTATACGAATTAGAAGGCATCATGTACGAGTCTAAAAAAAACCCGTATCTACTCTAAACCGGTTGACTTCGAGAAGATTCCGCAGTCCTTCGTATGAGAGGCAATCTTTCGCAAAAATCACAATCTTTTGCTATCCTTCCGCTAATGTATGCTTCAAGTGAAATACTTGACGGATTAACCTAACTGATTTCACCGAATTCTACATTATCACGCCTGAAATCTCCGAAGAGCTAGGCAGAGGTGTACCCTTTAGCACACCCACATTTCGCCAGTTATGTTTAAGTCCCATGTAATAGGGGCGAGCCTATTGCCATCAACCGGGCACAAATCCAGACTGAGAAATAATACTGAGAAATTCCTGATGGAAAAACCCAATAACACTTTTCCCGACCTGGGAATTGAACTCAAGACCTCATGCACGCATTCGCGCTTTGTGACCACTAGACCAACGAAGCAGTCGAATTCGTATGCTCTACTCCAGCTCTACAATCTACAACGCTGCTCATGAACATGATGAACATGATCTATTATGTTAGGTACATGTAGTAAGCTTGCATGCGTGTCCTGTGATCATGTAAGGCAGATAAGACGAATACCAGACTGTGGCTATAGGAAATCTAATTAGTGTTCTCCCGGATAAGGCTAATAAGATTTCCTTTATTTATTATTAGATCCTTGTTTTGTTAGTTTGCTACTTACACCTTCTAAGGAATCCTGACTCATGTAGGCACTTCAGTACGCCATAATTATGTGTACCTAACCAGGATCCATGGCGGCACACTTTGGCATTCTACCGCGTAATAAAAACTGTCCTAGAAAGGATAGGTAGACTATACGTGTTGACTATAAGACGCCATAGCGTAACATCCAGGATAATTGAAAGAAGTCTATTCACTACAGTGTAGTGGTGACGTCTAGGTGCCTTCCCGTAGTGAATAAACAGGACAATATCTATCTAGTGCACCCGCAATCTTGTAATTCCATCATGCAGTCGTAGTTCTTGTTATCTAATAAACTTCTCGTTATTCGTTTGATAGTTTCACCTCCACCAGCCAATCGCCAACAAATTGCAGCTACTGCGTTATATAAGCTGCTCGTGCATATTATGTAGGTACATATTTCTTACTGCCTATGCATTCCAGAAACATGGGTGCAGCAGTGTTACAATCTGAGCGATTTCTTCTAACAATGGCGTTTTTGGAAACTAGTGGAACTGATTAACGTTAAGAGTAGGTAATTTCTGGGTAGCAATATAGGATAAGATTTAATTGTCGCTCACTTTTACATCCTTAGTTGGAATGTAAGTGTCTAAAGTGTACAAGGTAATTCATCGGTAGCTTTACGTAAAGGTATAAAAATCTAAGATTAGTAAATCTTGGCAGGAGCATGATTGTATTATTAGGTAGTTAGGTATACGCCGACTCGTCCGTAGTGTCCACGACACCACAGCATACCTTATTCGGTTCATTGCCCTATCAAGGCCGCTCTACGCTAATAACTTTTTTACACATCAGCTTGCTACAATAAATTAGGAATACTGTTATTTTTATTGGCTTTTAGGGAAACGAGTACTTGATATCGATGATTATGTAAATGGTAGTAATAAACTCGAGATTATCGGTATTACTTGGAATAGCTTGGAATAGTCCAAAAAGTTTATAGTATAAACTCTCTATAGTCTTCAAAACTAAACTTGTTTCTTTGCAAACGGAACGCAACTGTCAGTGTCTAATTATAAATGTCAAAGTTTGAAGTCGTAATGTCAAAGTTGTGTTGTTCAGTATTTTGTTGTCGTGTGAGGTTCTTCATTTTATTATTTATTCTTTGAATAATCTCCAGCGTCTGATTGTCTATCAATAATATCTACGTGACATTAGCAAAAATGCTGTGTGTCTTCCACAAAAGCCATATATGAAGATTGAGGTTGATTTTCTCAGGGTGAAAGTATTGAATGCGATTTATATCTTTTCAATGTTTATCAACAAACAAGATAATATTGATAGTTTTTAATAAAGTGTTATCGTTAGATTCTGCCTTATGCTCTAAAACACGTGAAAATAAAGCCAGTTTGACGCCAACAGCAATAATAAAATTTTGCGTGCATACACCGTGAACCTTCTGTGTAAACATTTCCGTTGATACATTAAATGTTTCGCTTGTAAATTCAACCGCGTGTATGGACATTTTGCTTTTAAAATTGTGCACAGGCGTGTTGAGTTATCCGACTATTTTCAGTGAGTAGGTGATTAAATAAAGTTGCGCGTTATGCGACGTTAATCTAATCGTGGCGAAGTTATACAGTCGCGTATGATTGTGTAGTCAAGTGTTATCACGAAAACAGTTGGCTGTTGGTAGTACGTGGCAGTGACGTTTACGAAAGCGATTGAAAACCCATTTTTAATTTAAAATATAATAGAAAAATGAGCGTTTCTGGTAAAGATAATAACACTCCGCAACAGGAAGGGAACATTCAGGTAGGTTTTACTGAACTTGATTTGATTCTATTCATTCTATTTCTAGGGATTAAAAGTTTATTATAAACCAAATAATGTGGTATTTACCTAGTGTTCAATATGGTTATTTATTTTAACTTCAAATATATTTTATAATGTGTAAATTTTATAATTAGCCAGTTATTTAACTGATTAGGGTTCTTATCTGTAACCTTATAAGATACACTTATAATTATGTAAAAAGTTCAAGTTTTAATATACCTTGTGTACATTATTATATTGGCACTTGTTCATAGCATGCAATTTCAACTCAAATAATTTATTACAATTTTATTTTATTTTTACTCAAACTATTTACAGGCACTTTTAGACTATACAGGTATAACAAAAACAATGCTTCTTAAAGTAATGTATTTGTTTTAACATACATCATAGTTCGTTCGTTGGTCTTAGGTTGGATTCCCAGGTCAGGCAAAGTGTTATTGGGTTTTTCCATCAGGAATTTCTCAGTAGCAGCCTCGGAGTCTGGATTTGTGCCCAGTTGATGGCAATAGGCTCTCCCCCTATTACATGGGACTAAAAACATAACTGGCTAAATGTGGGTGTACTAATGGGCACACCTCTGCCTAACCCTTCGGGGATTACAGGCGTGATGTTACGTGTGTTATGTGTATCATAGTTCATTCTTGTGTGGAGATGGTCTGATTTTGAATTTCGAATCCTCCGTCAAACTTTCTTAATGAACAGTTTGAAACAAGCAGTTGCGGGGTGTTCATTTTTAGGCTGTATGGTCACTATTGTAGTATGACTGGAGTTAAATTGATAAAATCTTTTTGTTGTTTCAGGCTCCTACTAATGGTACAGGGGGTCCACAACATTACTACAGTACTGGGTACCCACCGCATTTCCACCATGTTCCTCACCACATGCAGCATTCCCCACCACCACCAGCAGTCTTCCAGAAGGATGAGAGGGCTCAACGACAGTATTCCAAACTAAAACAGAAATTGGAACGAAAACAGACCAATAGGAACAATGGCATTGGTGAGTTTATACGGAATGTTACGTAAAATTATTTGAAGTTAGAGTTTTATTAGATGTGTTCCCAGTATTTTTTATTTTTCCAATAACACCTTAATTTTATTGTTGCTAATAACTTAGATATATATGGTTAGCTTATATTATATGACGATTCCACTTGTAATGCAGATGCAAACTCAGGTACCAGCACGCCGTCACTATCGCCACGTAAGGAACTCAATGGTCGCGCTGGCAGCAGTAGTGGCGCGAGCAGTGGTGGCAGTGGAGCTAGCAGTGGAAGCAGTCTGCCCAGCAGTGGGCCCAGCAGTGGCGCCAGTACTGCCGGCTGTGCTGGCAGCGGTGGCACCACCTCGTCTGGTGCCTGGTCAGAGGAAGGCGAGGCCTCTTCTGCCGAAACGTCCGTGCAAGGCGATGGCTCGGCTGCAGCCTCTGTGCAGGGCGATGGCGAGCCCGAAGATGAAACCGATGCTCAAGCTATACTCGACATGTTTGCAGCTAGACGTACACCACAGGTACCTTTACTTTAACTTATATAATTTATTGCAGCTAAACATACAAATAGTAATTTGTTACAGTAAGTCCGTACACAATAATAAATTAATTTTGGTTTGTACAGATTACTGACGTATCGTCGACCAGCGCTCTAGTGATTTGGAATCTGCCGGTGCCAGAAGACGTCATAGTTCCGAATGGCGAGTTAACATATGACCTGCTGCTGGCTGACCGCGGTGGCCGATACAAAGCCATTTATAGCGGGCAAAGCCTTACTTGCCGGTATGTATGGAACTTATGATTAAATTTTCTTGAATATCATGTCAATAGCATAACCATTTTATTTGTTTTTCTTTTTTTATAATGGCAGGGTGAGGGATCTGAAACCGGGCTACGAATACTCGGTATGTCTCCAAATTCGCGCCGGCAAGTTGGACGCGACGAGTGCGTCGGCCACATTCCGCGCGCCCCCCGCCCGCCCTGACCAGATGCCAGCGCCCCGCATCAACCAGCGCGCGCGCACGTCTTTGCTGCTGCGCTGGAATGCCGCCACCGACAACGGAGCGCGTCTGCTTAATTACGTGCTGGAGATGGATGATGGCGCGGGATTCATAGAGATCACTCGCCCTCGCACTCGCCAGCATACCGTCAACAACCTTCGGCCGCAGACTCGCTACCGGTTCCGCATTGCCGCTGTCAACGATTGTGGGCGCGGCGAGTGGAGCGAGGAGACAGTGGCATGGACGACGGGCTCCCCGCCTCCCGCGCCTGCTCCGCCCGCTCTCACGTCTGCCAGTAGCGACTCGCTCGTGCTAGGTTGGGAGCGTCGCGCAGATGAAGAGTTCACGTTGCAGATGGACGACGCCGCGCGCGGCCACGGCTTTCTGCCCGTATACTCGGGCCCCGACCGCACATACGTGTGTGCTGGGCTGTACCGTGCTACCGACTACCGTTTCCGTCTCCGCAGCGAGACCGTCGACGGGCAAGGACCCTGGTCCGTAGAAGTCACTTACCGAACACAGCCCGAACGTCCCGGCCCACCTGGACGACCAACACCGCGCGGTCGTATTCATTCGCGTGCTTTTCGCCTTCGTTGGGAACCACCCGTAGATGACGGCGGCGCAACCATCGATTGTTACACCCTCGAGCTAGACGCCGGTGACGGATACCGTCCAGCATACCGCGGACCCGAACGCGAAGCACATTGCGACCGTCTGCTGCCAGGCACGCCATACCGCGCGCGCGTGCGCTGCAGCAACGAGGCCGGCCTCAGCGAGTGGTCGGCCACCGAGACCGTGACCACTGAAGCAGCCGTCCCCGCCGCGCCCGACGCGCCCGAGTCGGCCGCCGAGCCGCGCAGCACGCTGGCCGCGCTGCGCTGGCGGGCGCCCGACTGCACCGGCGGCGCCCCGCTCACTGAGTACCGCCTGGAAATCGTGGAAGCCGCCGATACAGAAGGAGCGGCCCGCCTCGCCTACCAGGGTCTGGACTGCGAGTGCGTGGTCCGCGAGCTGATGCCCGGCCGCGAATACCGCACGTGGGTGACGGCACATAACAGGGTAGGCGCGAGCCCGTCTTCACAAGCTCTCACGTTCTCGACGGCAGCGGCGGCGCCGGACGCACCGGAAACGCCCACTGCGCAACTGGAGGGCGCCCGGGCTGCGCGACTAGACTGGACGCCGCCGCGGGACAACGGCGCGCCAATTCTCGACTACCGCCTCGAGATGAGTGCCACAAACGTGGACGATGCCTTCTCGGAAGTGTACAGAGGCGCGGAGACGAGCTGCTTGGTGGGCCGCCTCGTGCCTTTCTCGCCGTACTTCTTTAGGGTGTGCGCGACCAACGCAGCCGGGCGCGGCGCGTGGTCGGGCGTTCGCGACGTGCTCACGCCGCGTGCGCCGCCCGGCGCTCCCGCCGGCCTGCGCCACGAGGCCACCGCCGACAGCCTGCGCCTGCACTGGCGGCCGCCCGCGAGTCACGGGGCCGACGTGCTGCGCTACCGCGTGGAAGTGGGCGACGCCGCCTTCGACACGGATGGGCCAGCTCCCGAGCGGCTGGTGCAGGGCCTCGCGCCCGACACCGTGTACCGCGTGCGCGTGGCCGCGCTCAACGAACTGGGCCTGGGCGACTGGTCGGAAGAGGCGCGCGCCAGCACGCGTCCCCCGCCGCCCGCGCCCCCCGCCCTGCGCTGCGTGCAGGCGCAGCACAACCACCTGCGCCTGGAGTGGCCGGCCGCCGGTGGCGAAGGTGCCCAGTACTGCGTCGAGATGCGCTCGCTCGACGCTCGTGATTTTCGACCCGTGTACCGGGGATCGGCGCGCTCGTGCAAGGTGAAGAAGTTGCGCGAGGCGACTACTTATGCGTTCCGGATACGTGCGAGCGACGAGCGCGGCGGGCGCGGCGCGTGGTCGTCACCGCTGGAGGCCGCCACCGTGGCCGCCCCGCCCCCCGCGCCCCGCGCGCCCACCGTGCAGCAGGCCGTGCCGCGCGCAGCCCTCGTTTCGTGGGACGCGCTGGACGACGCAGAGTACGTGCTGCAGTGCGCGCGCGCAAGAGACAACGTCTACAAGGAGGTGAGTCCTCATTATTTGGTCAACAAGACGAGTAGTATGGCAATGTCTCGTCTGTATGTATTCTCTACATACCTAAATAGTAAAAAAAAAAATACTTTTAATGCTATGTATTTAAGGTTATGTAAATGAACCAATGTGAAATGTTACAAAAAATAAAAATAATAATTATTGTGATCGAACCAACACGACGATTCAATTGTAAACGTTGCCCGTGCTTGCTATACTAGTATACAAAAAAAAAATTGTGATAAAGATTGCGGTGTGTTGTTCGGCAGGTGTACTCGGGGCGCGAGACTCAATTCCAGATGGAGGATCTGGAGGCGGGCGCGGAGTACCTGGTGCGCGTGTGCTGCGTGCGCGGCGGGCTGGCGGGCGCGTGGTCGTGCGCGGCGCGCGTGCTGGTGCCCGCGGCCGCGCCCGCCCCGCGCGTGCGCCGCGCCCGGCCCACGCGCGCGCTGCAGCCGGGCCACGTCGCCATCATGATCGCCACCGCCTTCCTGCTGCTGGCCGTGTGCGTGGCGGTGCTCCTGCAGCGCCTCGTGGAGCCGCGCCCGTGACGCGAGCTCGCCGTGGCCAGCTCGCGCGCGCTCGCCCGCCTGCCGGACGCGTGACGTGGCGTGCCGGCCGCCCCTTTTGTACGAACGAGTCCCGGCGCCGGACGGGACGCTAGCTCGCGGTCGCCCCGCCCTCTCGTCGCGTCCGACGACCGCGATCGAAGTTTTTAATTTAGATTACAAAAATATTACCGGCTTTGCATTTTTTTGCATCGATGTGAGGTTGCCATTCAGAGTGTATATTTTTTACAGTCGAGCGAGAGAGAGCCTCGCGTTCTATCGTGTCTCCTATGTGTTGTATCTAAACTTTCACAAATTTTCATAAATCTAGTCTATGCTTGTAACTTATTATTTTATTTACTGTATTAGCGAAATACCGTTGTGCTTGTTTATACTTTATTTGAATATCGAATCGTAATATTTGTTTTAACGGTGATACGACACGTACTTCCGATATTTAATATTTCCTCTTTGTACTTTTTCCATACATTTGATATTTTTATAAAATTGAATTATCGAACGATCTGTTGCATAACTTTATCAGATTTAATTATAAGAAGGTAGCAAACGAGGTGCTCTATATTATTATTAAAGTTTTGTTGAGAGGGACGTGGCCCCTCGCTCTGCAACGAGTTCCAGTGTGTATGCTGTGATCACTTCCTTATGCGAATGAGACTGATTTTACAAGTAAATGCTTTGTTTATAGAATGAATCAAAATGCTTTCCCTTTGATGACTAACTGTGTCTGCACCATTCACATAAGTAAGTTTGTTTGTTACTTGTAACAACATAAAGGGTTTTTTTTTTAATTAAATGGTGATGGATGATGATATTGCCGATGTTTTGTCGAATGTATGTATGTGAATGGATCAGAACCATGACACAGCAGACGTGGAACACAGAAACAATCCGATTTTATATGCTCCGAATGCTTATTTGATAGTATCGATGTACCTAATTATATTGTATTATCGATAACTTCATAATATTGTTGTTTTTATTCTCAGAACATGACCTTTTATTGATGACATTATATAATATAGATTAATTTGTTTTTAAATTTAGAGATTACGAATTATTGAGATTGTTACCACCCGGTATAGAAGTAAGACCAGGAATTCAATTTTAGGAAATTATGTTTCAAATATAATATTTTAAATGAAATTCCCATACTGGTGTCTGTTACTTTAATAACATTATTAGGAAATTGTTAACTGATGTTCATATACCTATAAATATAATTTTTAATAAACGAATTTCTTGTAGATAAGAGAATGAATTTAAGTATCATTTATAATCAGAATTAGATTAAATAAAGCATTGTACGGGGTTTGAACTTTGATGTTTCTTAGTATCATTATTCAGAATTAATGTTGTTTCGTGGAGGTAATGTCGTACATAATAAAATAACATTGAATATTGTCATTGTTACGTAGGCTTCGTATTGTATTCGACTTTACTTGGCTCGCTCGTCGCCGTCCTGTAGTATTGCGCCGGCGACGGCCATGTATGTTGGTGTATTTATTTATTATTATTTATGGTTGAAATACAATTACGCACCAATAGGCATAAAATATATCGTAAATATGTAATATTTACTTCTACTGTGATTAGCTTATTCTATTCTTTCTATAGTATCTTATAATTACTATCCGAAACATTCCTAGGGTACGTGTTACTTTTTGGATTTCAAAGAACATTTCTTTTTGTTAATATTTCTGTAGTAGAGAAGAAATTCACTTCGTGCCTATTTCCGTACGGCATAATTTTAAAACGTAAGCGCAGCTTACACTGTTATAAATTATTTAATTTTCGAAAATTTTATAATAACGATGATGTGCAATTAACAATTATTTATTCTTTATCGCTTAATATTATAAATATTTATTTTTTAGAAATTATATCAGAATAGTATCGTTTATCAAGTGAAGGAATCGATGTTCCTAAGTAAGTTTTACACTGTTGTACAATACACCGATTGCAAGCTAAATTGTGTACTACGGTCAAGCATTCCAACTTTATTCCACTTGTAAATAGGCCTAATGAATTCTATGACTTTTATAAATGTACATGCTTTAATAATGAAATGTAAATAAATCTGATGTTCATGAGCTTCGTGTAAGGAGCATGTTTAGATGCTGAACATGTATGCCAATTGAAATTACTGCATTGTGTTAAGAACTAAACGTTTTTAAATTAATGAGAATAACGGGGATAACATCTCATATTGTATTTGTGTTTGAGTATGTAACGTATAACGAAAAATGTATATGTTTTAATATAATATTTGATGATGTTATGTATACAATTTATTAAACATGAATATATCAATAAAACTATATTTTGTGTACATTGAATGTTTAATTTGTTTTTCTACATACAATACAAAACATACCACAAAACTTAATTTATAATAATATTCTACACGTACTATACTAATATATAAATACTAATACTTATTAGGTAAAGAAACGCGGAATATCTTACGGGTCAAATTGCACTCAAATATTTAATAATTTTATTTACTAGTAAATTTCTAAATACCTATGTTATAACACTGCGATAAATAAGACACAACTTTGGTCCTATAAGAAGACTAGAGTTTTTGTACTATGAGTATTTTCACACTTACCTAGGGTTGTCAATAACATTACAAAAATCTCGTTAGATTGGGGGGAACAGTTGGCACGACTTGACATTTTCACTGTACACCTCAGTATAATTAGTGAGATAAGACTTCTCCCTTGTAGAAATATGATCTATGCAGCCCTTGAAATTTTGGGGGAATCTTTTTTTCGCTATTGCATCTTCATGGTCAGAAATTCCACCTGTAACAAAAATATCAAGTATATTTGAACCTATTACCAAAAAATATTCATATTCGTGATTGACAGCCCTTACCAATATAAACGTCAACATCATCATAGTCAGCATCACTCCTTAATCCCGGTTCTTCTGTATACACTACTGCATTATCCACAGCCAATGTAATATTGGTCTGGTCCATCTGCAATACTAAAATATGCCATTCAGCATCAGCTAGAAAACCTGCATGAGGCATCAATCTCGTTAAGGTTCTGGCTGGTCTCGCCAAAGTTCCGTGATTGGTAGTGACATCTCTTGTATTGTTATGATGGAATGACCAGACCAGTCTTAGGTACCCATTTTCAAGTCCTAAGCCAATGTAATCGATGCCCTGTGAACAAAAAGAGTTCAATAAAGAATCGATATTATTCTGTTTCCTAAATCTCATGTTAAGTAAAGAAAAGCAGTTTTGAAAGAGAAGTGGTCCAGGTACAGTCCCTTGAGGAACTCCTATTTGAAAGAGATAATGGTTGCGTTCTTGACGTTCTATAGGAAACTAAGTTCATAAAGAATATCGAATGTGAAATAAGAAAAATTGGCACTCCAATATAAACGTCTTAATTACACGTAGTATAAGTGAAACATAGTGCCAGACTTTGTTGAAGGCTTTTGATACACTGATGAAAAATTTACTGTCAGTTATCTGGAAATTATTTCTGGAGTTCTTAAATAAAATACATGAATTGAAATGATAGTATATCTCTAATATATTTTACTCTAAGAATAAATCCATATACTTATGAAGGTTCGTTACTCACCATAACAATCCACAGCAGTAGACCATTAGGTTCAGCCGTCGTAAAGTTGAGCGCTATGTAATTAGGTCGAGCCAGGGACGGTGCGATGCGTTGCTGGTTCGTATGACTCGCTGTTGGTTTTCGTCCCAAGGATACTAATGACGTGCCATCGAATTGCGGAATTGTTATATCAATCTCTGAAAGGACATGGAAACGTTTAGAGAAGTATCTAGAACTCATAGCAATTCTAAATACTAGTTAATACTGACTGCTATCACAGAAGGTGCCAGCGTAACCGGCTGCACACACACATCGGTCAGCTCGACAGACGCCCCGGGGTAGCACGCAGGTGGCAGTGCTGCAGGCCACGTGTCGCCTGCAGCGCGGGCCGGCGGTGCCCACGTAGCTGGACGAGGTGCCGCACGCGCAGCGCGCTCGGCCGCGCTCCAGCACGCACACGCCGCCGCCGCACGCCTCGGAGCCACACGCTGTGCCGTCGCAGTCGGCTAGGTTGCGGCCCTCTGCAATAAATGCGTGCGACCATTTTTTTTTTAAATGCAAAACTATGTCTTTTCTTTGTTTCCAATCGTTAAATGTCTAGTTAGTTGATTGGTCAATATTAATCCAATAACATATACATACGGACCGACACACTATTCCTTTTATTTGCTAGACAAATAAATATAGGGTTTACGTATATGGGGGTAAATAATGACGAAAAGAACTAATAAAGATCCCAAAAGATATAAGTAAAAGTAAAGCAGTTACGCCTATTAGTGGATAGTTATTTTTATAATAAATTTGCTTAATTATTTACCTTGTATATTCTGTTGTTCCAAAGGCAGCAGTATATTGTTTACGTGAAGGTTTTTGATACAGCCCGTATATGGTGCCGGCGCACCCGACATTGCATCGAAGGGCAATGTCGACAAATCTTTTGCGCCACCTACATTCAGATAAAGTTATAGGTAAAGCATTAGCCAGAGTAAAACTCTTCTTTTAAAGCTTATTATATTAATTGATAAGAGAACAAGTTAAGAAGTTAAAATTAAAGCAGGAGTAAAACAATTTATAGTCATCAACGAAATTGGACAAATACGATCTGATTTAGAGAATCTTACCGAGGAGTATGGAAGCATTGCCGGCAGTGTGAGGGTAAGCATGTGCTAGCATGGCTTCAGTGCTGAGAGCTCCGTCCACCCACACGTACAGTCTACTGCCGTAGCGACCAGCTTTGACGCTATGCCACTGTGACATCGAGACCACTACGCCACTGCGGACTAGTGACGTCACACCAGATACACGATCTGAAGCATGCAAAGATTTTCTATTAAGATTTGATTTCTTATTACAGCACATTGTTTATAAACTAAAAAGGCATGGGCGTCATCAATTAGTGTAATTCTAGCTTCAGCATATAGGAAAACTTTCTTGGACAGGATTGACGTTCTGTTTGATCAGATTTTTAGGTCAAAATTAGTGTAGAATATTTAAAACAGACGTATATTATTAATTATGAAGTAAAAAGATTATTTAACTAACCAGTCCATCGATACTCTAACAATCCTCCTTGCAAAGACAACGCAGTGTAGAAATGGGGCGTTTCCAAGAACATCACTAAACCTCGTTCTTTAGCCGGCTTGATCTCGGACTCCAGAGATAAACTAACACTGGATATTGTGCTAGGATGGAGTTTCAAATACGACCTCGTGCCTGTGAAGAGGACATCTGTTGGCAACAGATCTGGAAAGCGGAATGTTTGTTATTAGCCATTACTTATCTACTAGATTTGGATGAGGCGCTACGAAGTTGCCCATTATTAGTGAAGAATGTATTGACCAACTCTATACCAAAATACAAAGTTTTATTTTGCAAATACATACCTACCTACTTAGATTACTCAAGTCCCACGTAATGAGACACAATTGATTTTCTATTGTTTTGTCATACCGGTAGACAGCCGGGGCCTGACCGGTTAATATCGGTTCGTGGAAAAGTTGAGGTGTGCAAAATCCTAATTGCCCAGTTTCCTTTCCTTCACTACTTCTAGTGAACTGATTCAATCAACTAGCTCTTGTCCTAGAGCGGGTGTGAAGACACCAAACGAAACCAAAACTTACATGACGTAGGAACCGAACAAAAAAAATATTGCAATGCTGGGAAGCATTGCAATATTTTTTTTGTTCGGCTACGAAATATTTGAAGGTTAAAATTCAAACTATTTTTACGTTTCTACACTAAAACCAGTTTTAAATGTTATAAATAAACTTCAAATACTCCCACGGCCCCTGTACTGTTGAATGCACAACGTAAGCACAATGTTTTACGTACGTTATGTGGCGTTGTACCACAAATTACAAATAGCGCTTATTCACACCAAAATGAAAGTCATAATTTTTGCTTAAAGTTGCTTAGTTTGATGATCAGTATGCGTTATTATTAACGGCTTTATGATGTGTTTTTTATACCCCGTACTTATAAACTTTTGGTACAAAAAGCGCCACGAAAGTTGAGACTTGACACACCACACAAACTTTTTTATTTCGTAATAAATATTAACACTATTGTCAAGATTTTAATCTAAATGTCATCGAAAAGCCCTTGAATGGATACACAAATTATCGATAACTACTTCGTACATCCATATCTGCGCAAGCTCCCCATTACTGACGCTTGTCATGTCTCATCATTCGTGGCGCGTATTGTACATTTACCTTGATCACAATAAACTCCAGTCTTTCCGTAAGGGCAGTCGCACTGCGTATTCCCGTCGGTAGTGATGACGCACTGTCCTTGACATTTTGAGAACGCTCTGTCACAAGGGTTGCGGTTACTGGAGCACGTAGCGCCGAACCAGCCTTCATTACAGATACATCTGGAGATTGAAAAGAAAATTTCTTATCTTCAATACACAATAGGACCTCAATAATCCATCTACTCTACGTTGATTCACTCGCGATGCTCTGTTACCAAAATGTCAAAATATTTGAGGGTAGATTGTACCTATCGAATTTGTAATTGGAACAGGAACAGAAGTATTCCATTTTTAAAATTATAGGTACTGGTAAGTTTTGAGTTTGTATTCACCCTCACCCTTATGATTTTACAAATATTTTTAGGCGATGGTTATCAGTTTTGATCTACACTTCTATAGAAGTAATGCGAGTTTGTAAGGTAGTAGAGGGTAGGTAATCTCTGGATCTACTGAACCGATATTGAAAATTATTTCGCAAATTGGGAGCTACGTAATCACTGAGTGCTATATAGGCTATATTTTATTATCAAAAAATTAGGGACCCGTGAAAAATATCACACGAATTAATTCGCGGGGAGAGTGCTAGTCTGCTTTAGAGAAATAATAAATCAGAACATAAAACATACCCATAAGTAGCAGGTGAATGTATACAGACGCCTCTCGGAGCATTGCAGGACTTGGCAGTACATTGCGCGACCCCACACTGGCCCACGCCGCGGCCCCCGGCGGCTCGGGCCCCGGCTCCTACCGCTTGACCGCCTACTTCCCAGACACAACCACGCCATCCACTGTGCAACGGTAAGTCGTGGGGGAGATCTGCGAAGTCTGGAGATGGGTGTCCGCCTGTTGACCAGAAATAATGTATAATATCTATTATTTGGATAATTCTGGAGATCAGAAACGTGTCTCTACAAACAGAATCTGTATAATTATGATTCTTATTTTACTTATGAGCTACGGCTTCTGTAAAAATTTTTAATCGCTTAGGTAGGCAAATCAAAAGACGAGAATAAATTAAATACTAAGAAAGGCTTACCAATAAAAATATACGGCAGCAGCGTCATCTTACTACTATGCGCAGGCGCATTTCCGGAGACGTTATGACGTCCATCAACGTTGAGTCCTGCTGATCGGCCGCGTCTCCATACACGCACTGCATGGCCTCCGCGACGAGGACTTAGAGCACGGGACGTGAAGACACGGCGAGGACCTTTGTGAACAATCAACACTTACAGGGCGGTTCACAACTAATCTGTCACTGTCGCAACTATTGATGTTCCAGTAAACCACGCTTATACAGTTCCTCAATTTTTCATCACTGAATAAAATATCACTAGCTCGCACGGCCTTCGGAGACTAGCTCGCTTGCCCAGATATACTACGAATATAATTTAAGTAGAAGGTCTGCATAGTTTCAATGAAACGAACTTTGATATGACTAACGAGTGGCCGCATTAAATGGGCTACGGCAGTGGTAACGCGATGAGTGTGGCCGAGTAGATTGCTACAACGCTTAATATTCGTGAAGACTATGTACTATCGGGGCACATAGAAAAAAGGCAATATAGACGAGACGTTCTTCTTGGTGCCGTACGATACGTTAGAATTGCAGTAGCCGAATGGCGAATAGCCGTTGGCGCTGACGGAGATCGTTGAACGTTGCGAAGATTTATTTTATCTACCCTCACTTTGTTTTTATTCATTATCTATTCGATTTTAAAATAATTTTAAATTATACTCAGGCTTAAGTACCTCACTAAACCTGATGTGATTTAGTACACCGTATCGGTGTCGTACTAAATCGCATGAATATAAATATCATATTTGTAGCGACACTTATGATTTATCCCACAGCATGCCAAACTACAGCTGACAATTTCTACATCTCGCAATCAAAGTTTGCCGCGGCATTAGCAATATGCTAAATCCCGACAATAACCGTTGGACATTTAGCCCACTTTTCTTTTTTCAACGCCGGATGAGAAAATTTACACCCTGTGTCTCATACCTCTAAATATTTATTACAGTAGTATTAGTAACCAACAATGAATAAGGCTTTCAGATCGTTCGATTTCAACAAAACTTAGAATGACTCATGTGCCGACGTTGGCTGCGCATGCAACATCAATAAAAACATGCATTCTTTAGATATCGCACACATACCGGTGATTACTTTGGCGTGTTGCCAACACTTCGTACTGTTGACTCACTATAGCATACTATCACGCCTGCAATTCCCAAGGGAGTGCGCAGAGATATAAAAATAATAGTTCTCTAGTTATCCGTAAGTGTTGGGTATGATATTAGTAGTCGCTCCATAGATAAAGTTAAAATACATCCTGTTAAAAAAGGCAAAATAGGTAAGAATCTGCTTCTAATAATTTGGATTACCCCGAACCCAAATATTTGATATTAGCAATACTTAAGACGCGGTTCTGTTCCATTCCGTGTGTCGTTACGTTTAGATTACTCTCAAAAAAGCAAAAATATTTTTTCAAATCTGGCCAGTAGTTCCTGAGGTAATCGCGTTCAAACAATCTCTTTAGCTGTATGATATTAGTATCTATAGATTTACTTACCGCTACCCATATTCCAAGTTAGCATGATATATCCTTTGACAAACGTCAACGCTAAGTGTTGGCTCCTCGAGTCATGTCTTCCACTTTGACCCACAAACGCTAGCAGTGCTATCTGATCCATGTCCGTCGTCTGGAAGCGTAGGCGCAGGTCAAAGCGATCCGAGTTCATTGCGGCAGGTGATAATGCGTACATTATATAGGAAGACACTCCGGTGCTGATTGGGGCAAGCGATGGTCGGGTAATCTCTACATCTGTGGAGGAAAGAGTAGGATAAATCTATATCTTATGGAAAGAGTTCATTCAACTCGTGACGTCATTGCTGGATTGACAGTGAATCTCTCCAGTTGAGATTCAACCTAGTCGAACTCACTTCACGAAGCCAAAAGTTACATGTTTTTAACATTGTTATATTTTTTTGGACCAGTCTTGCTTGCCTGCCTTGCTCTTGAAGTTTTGATAATCTTTAAACACCCCGTATTTATTGATTTATCTAAACACGGCTTTGCAAGGGCGCATTGTAATACTAACTATATGTATAAACCTTCCTCTTGAATCACTCTATCTATTGATGAAAACCGCAATAAAATTCGTTGCGGAGTCTAAAAAATCTAAGCTTACAGACGGCGGGAAGCGACTTTGTTTTATACTACCTAGAGAAGTTGGATAATATATCTTGACATTACGTTCTTAAGGTATTTTTCTGTGGATTTCTTTTATTGTCCAAAAATGTAAATCATCTCGAAAAACAGCATAAAATCAAAACTAAGCTGTATGATAAAAAACAGCTCAGAGATTTTATAACAGCTTATAGAATCATAAAATAAAGATATTGATATTATTTTGATAATGATTATGATTATTAAATTCGATTATCCGACATTTGGTAATATATTATATACTATTTACAACTCCATTATCGTGGAACGATGAAGCTAGAATATAATTTACTTGAGTGCTATTACAAAACACCAATCGATCTAACCTTTGCCTTATTTGTAACCTTTAACGAATAGCATGTTGAAATAAGCAATATAAGTAGTAGATATAAAAACGAATCGTTATTTTTACTAATAGCTTATGCCTGCGACTTTGCCCGCATGAACGTCGGTTTTCACGAGGTTTTATTTTGTTTGATTTTTAAACGGAACCGTCATTCTTTTTTTAAAATAAAAGCAGACTAAGCTATGTAGGTACTCCTTTTATCATCAGCTATCTGCCAGTGGAAGTGCTGTTAAATCGGTCCAGCCGTTATGGAGATTAGCCAGAACAAACAGACATAGATTCTTAAAATGTGTTTTTGGTATGAGTACTGTGTAAACATTCACATATATATTTTAGTAAATATATGTTATTTTGACATTCCAAATAGACACTTTAATTTTATTTATTTTTATAGATGTACCTGGTATCTGTTGAAATTACGAAAACATCTAATTCCTATCTCGAATTCCCAAAAAAGGTTACTAGCCCTTTCTCTAAATTAGAGGACCTTTAAGGCTAAAACTTTAGTACTTTTAGGGGTTAATGACATAAATAATGTCCTTGATAGTCATTCCTAGAATGTTAAGGCACTCCCTCACCGGGAGCGTTGCCCTGTAATATAACAATGGAAGATTCGATTTACACCATTACGTTAGAAAAGTGACTGACGAGCATTCACCTGTAATGTAAAGAAAGAAAGAAAAACTATTTATTTACGCGAAAATGACGCACATCATATAAGATATCCATAAGATATTTGGTATCCAGCACACCTCACTCATACACCCCTACACACACCCTCACACTTAACCGTACCCCCACACACTGGCTTACACAATATTCACTTTTATGTTTCTATTATTGCTTAATTTTTAGGTTTATTTACTCCATTTCTTTTGTGTTGTAATAACTGTAAAAATGATGAAAATAAAAACAAGTTTGTTATTAGTTAATACGTTATGGAAGAGCGGAGTCACCTAATACAGGCTGTACCCGCCTAAAAGGAGGCTCCTATCACTAGTTTATAAGAAAAACTGGGTAAAAACAATAAATCATTTTTCATATAAGAAGAAAAATATTGTAAACTAAAAGCAAATAAATACAAACTGAACAACACAACAATCCAAGACTCGACTTTGACCTCGAATCTGAACTCTAACATTACAGGCGAATAGCGCAAAAAGGTCCTGATGAGGGAACGCCTAATGATTTATGATAAATACTCACTGTATTCGCACAAGATGCCATGTTTCCCGTAAGGACAGAGGCAAAGGAACCCACTGCCTGGATGTCGGACGCAGCTTCCACCAGACTGGCACGGGTTGTTTTCGCAGACAGATTCGTTGCAATGCTCTCCTAGCCAACTGCAAAATAACAATCTTTATGAGATTCAATCTCAGACGTTTGTTACACTTTGAAGATGCTTCCTAGAATTATATTACTTATATTATTTTACTGCCAAGGATAACACTGTACTAAAGTGCTTGTTTTTATTTGGCTTTTGATCATTATTGGAAGTTGTAATATTTCATTCAATTTTGGTACCTGAAGAATTTGTGACATACCTATTAGAGCTCACTTGATTTATTTGGCAATATGTAATTTCTATTCAGACGTGTGTTTATAATGACAGATGACCTTGATCGATATCGGCCGCGAAAATAACGATATCTTTAATGTTTTGCATGGGAACTGTATAGTATAAAACTTAATATGTCGTTGGAATCGCTATGAAACAAGCTTACATTGAAATAATGGATTAGTCCAGTTTTGTCTTTTGATATATTACCAATTCTAGTTAGAAATCAGGATTCGCGATTTTTTTTTTTTTATATATTATGAAAAAAAAAAATACAGATCTACCTACATATTGATGTTATCTTACCCGTTAGCACAGAAGCAGGTGTAACCCCCGTCATGGTGGTCGCTGCATGTTCCACCATTCAGACAAGGTCCGGACAGACATGATAGTGACAAGCACTCGGTGACCTCACCAGCGTCAAGAGCATCGCCGAACACTTCACGTTTCTCACCGTTCACCTAAATGAAACCAAATACGTTATGATATGATACTATATTATGATACTTTTGGCCCTTGTACGGTTTAGAAACTCTAACACTAGGTTATTTGGGGTCGTAAGACCTTACTGCCCACACTATAAAGAAAGATGGTACTTAAATAAAATTAATGAAACAAAAAAAATCGACAAAGATCGACTTAATGCCTTATTTACCAGTATTATTAAAAAATCAAAGGTCATCTACAAATATTAAATTAACAAAGCAGAAAATTCTTTGAAAAATGACGATTTATTCAAACTAATTTGAATCATTTTGTCAGGTATTGTATGATACATATTCTTAAAAGCACAAACGGCACAACCCACGATATTGTGGGTACTGTAACATCATTATTCCCTAGAAATGCATACCATCAAAAGAACCCTCAAATTAATGTGGAATTAGATAAATGTCAATGCAAACCAAAAGGTTACAAAAATGAAATGAAAAATGCAAGACATTTTCAAAGGCTCTTCATAAAATAGTAATTGGAATTTTATCATTTTAGATCCGATAAAAACTGTAAAACTAAATTTGAAGTTCAAAATACAAATTATGTTGATTAGTAAACGTATTTAGGTAAAATTAAACCTTACAATCAAATCTCTAATGCATCCAATGAAAGGCTTGCTCTCATAATCTTTGACATCTCTTGAGTTTCCTAAATACAATGTCGAGTTATGATCCAGGGTAGTAATGTTTGCCACTTGCCCACCACTCATTGCTACTGTGTCATTTAAGCGAAGAGTTGCATTGCAGTGTTGATCTTCTGGGTATAAGTCTAATCTGTAAGAAATCAGTGACATCAGCAATAAGCATGTCATCGAAGTAGTTGCATTAGATAAAAAAAAGAATGTCTGATGAAGTTATCAAAGAAATACATGGCTCGTACTCAGAGGCGTATCCTAGGGTGGGGCAAGTAGGGCCCTGGGCTCCTACGGATGGTGGGCCCAAAAGCCAATAACAAAAAATACACTTCATACAATAAACCATGTCGTTCTGTTACATTTACTTCCGTGGTGTTATGAAAATTCAAGACTTTTATTTAATGTATCTGTTTTTTTTTTATTATAAGATAATTTATGCTATTAAGATGAGTGCCCTAGGCGAATTATGGTGAGCGCTCGAGGAGCTCATGGCTAAGTAATAACAGCCGCACGGGTCGATTCGTCAGGTTAAGCTACGCTTGCCGGGGTTGGTCCGTGGATGGGTGACCATCTTTACATACCGAGACTCCTCCGTGCCTCGGAAAGCACGTTAAGCTGTTGGTCCCGGCTGTCATACGTGGATCTTTGACTGTCGTTACGGGTCGTCAGAAGCCCGAAAGTCTGACAACCAGTCTTACCTAGGGGTAACATTACCCAGTTACTGGGTTGTGGAGGTCAGATAGGCAGTCGCTCCATGTAAAATACTGGTATTCAGCTGCATCCGGTTAGACTGGAAGCCGACCCCAACATAGTTGAGAAAAGGCTAGGCAGATGATGATGATGAGTGCCCTAGGCGCCATTTTCTATTAGCCGCTTGTATTTTACAACAAACACGATGTCGACGTATTTTTGCTTACCTTGTTTCAATTTTCATCGGATAGCCTTTATTGACAAAAGTCTTCAGCTCGCTCAATAGCATTGTTTGATAACCACATGAAAATTTGAATTTCAATAATCCGGAATTCATGTACAGTTGCATGTAAACTCCTTTTGCTATATCCGCATGCAATATTTGTCCGTCGGTAATCAGAGTTTTGGCATTAAATTCTATATTAATAGATGTAGTGTTTTTCAGTTTATGAGCAATAAATGAATTTCCTCCAAACGCCGCGGATGTAATTGATATGGGCTCGTCACAAAATCTTCCTCCATAATTAAAATTGCAATGGCACTAGAATTAGCAAAATTAAATTATCTATCTGTGTCAGTTGTCACAAGATATCAGTATTATCATCTACACAGTGCATAAAGTATTACACTTAATGTTTACTTACCCGAATTCCATGAGGAGTATTAATACAGCTTCCATGGTCATTACAAATGGAATCAGTGCATTCGGACTGTGTCGTAGTGGTCAAAATTTCAGTATCTATACTAGTGGTGACTTCGATAGCTTCAGTAGTTGAAGAAAAGCCAGGAACCTCAGTAACTGGATGATCTGTAGGAATATCTGTGAACATTTTGTCTGTAGTAACATCGACTTTAGGTGTGGTTGTTATTTCTGCGGTAGCTTCTTCTGTAGTACTCAATGTGGTGGTAGATGGTGTAGTCAAAGCAGTTTCGTCTGGAGTTTCTTTCGTTGTGATATCAAATTTAGTGCTTTCTGTAGAAGTAACAAAATCAGTTGTAGTTGATGTTGGTGGTCTTGTAATAGTATCATTGCAAACTCCTTGACACTCAGTTGTAGGTTCTGTTTTAGCATTTTCTGATTCCATTGTTGGTCTTGTTTCTTCACGATCAGGTGGTTCTGAAATTCCTGCTTTTGTCGTTGTTGTTTCTTCAGATATACTAGTGATATCTGTATCTTTTCTTGTGGTCTGTTCTGTTGCCACAATAGTAACAGGTTCAGTGCTGGTTCCAATTATATCGGTAGACACAGTTTCACTTTCAGTTGTTAAAGATGGAGTTGAATCATTAGGTGTAGTGTATGTGGGAGACATGTCTGTGAAAGGTTTCCCTGACGTAGTTTCTTCTATCAACGTTGTTAGAACTGACTGGGTAGAACTAGTTAGAGGCGTGGGTACAACGTATTCACAATCGTAGCTCTCGTCTTCAAGAATCAAACATTCACACAACGGCCCCGTGAGTCTGGGCGGACATGAGCATGTGAAATTATCTACACCGTCGATACAAGTGCCGCCATTCATGCATCTATAAAAGAGAAATTGGATCATGTCAATTAAGTATTTATTTTTATCCATTGAAATATTTTTATGAATTCGTCATTTTATGTTCGTTCATTACCTGGGTCCAAGTAAACATTCGTCGTATTGTAACTCGCATTTTTCTCCATGGAAATCAGGAACGCAATAACAGACTCTTGCTCCGTCCTCCACAACGCATAACGCATTATTGCTACAAGAGTTATCGTCGCAAAACTCTATTTGGACTTCGCAGCTTTTTCCCGTAAACCCTGAAATTGCATCATAATTTATCATGAAGTATATAGTACCCTAGGATTTATTTCTACATCAATATTTTCATCATGATTAAGAAATAATAATAATAATAATTGTTATTTTTTAAGGAAAAGTTAATAGCCTTTAGGATAATCAGAAAACCAAAAGCGAGATTTACCAAAAGCGCAAGCGCACATGTAATCTGCGTGGACATCGATGCAAACGCCACCATTCTGACAAGGATTCGATTCACATTCATCTATCTGATCTTCACATTTCGGTCCAGCCCAACCTTAGGATAAAAATATTCATGTATACATACCAAAATTACCTAACTATTTCAGAAGATAGCGCGAACGTCGCTAAGGATCGGTTTACATCTGACGGAAGATCGCCGCGTATCGTCAGCCGCGTAAAGCAGAAGCAGTCAAATAGATAATATAATATCCAACCTTAAACACGTAACCGAAGATCCGTTAGTGCGTCAACCATACTAAAGACGATACGTTCGACGTATCTTCCGTCAGATGTGAACCAACCCTAAGTCATTAATTAGACAATATAATATCATAAAGATTTTGCCTATCAACTGTAAGTTTTGGAAGTTCAATGAGAATAAGTTGAAAACAAAATACGAATCCGTTTATAGAGCATCTATATTCCACAATCGCGTGACTGACGGTGACACGAAAGCGCAATGTTATGCCATCAACGTCAAATTGAAAGCATTACTTACCAGGTAAACATTTGCAATAAAATTTGAAGCCTGGCCCCTCGATGCATTGACCTCCATTGTAGCATCGAACTTCCTCCGTGGAATTGCAGACAGCTACGTCCATCTCACAATGTTCTCCAGAAAATCCTGGCACGCAGGAGCATAGGTACCCGTTGTTCATGTCTATGCATGTCCCGTTGTTTAGGCAAGGGTTGGATTCGCATTCGTTGAAGTTTGTCTCGCAGTTGTCGCCTATAGCATTAAAATTGAAAGGATAAAAATAAATTTTCGGAAACTCATATAATACACTCGATTTCGACCGCGTAAATGTCAAACCCCCATTTCAATTTCCGTTTGAATTTTGAAAAATTGTTTCTCAGCGGACGTCTAGTAGGTACTATAATCTACCTCCCTGTCAAATTTCATCTTTATACGTCAAGCGATTTTCGATATTTCGTGATGAGTGAGTGAGTGACCATTCGCTTTTAATACATTTAGATAGATTAGATTTGCCTCACAATTTTAGATTAAATCCCTTACCAGAGCGATAATTTACGTGAATCAATGTATTGAGGTCATTATGTTTAGTTATCACTAGGTTTTATTTTATAGAGGTTTAGTTGGGTTTTGTTTGATAAGCAGAAGATGCATACGAATGTTGTAAAAATTGGATCATCATTTGCATTGTTTCCGATTATATGTAGATTATTCATACATAACATCATGCTTGTAATCCTCGAAGGGTTAGGCAGAGATGTAATGATGTTGAAAATAATTTAAATAATGGTGTGTTATTTTTCATAGGGCACGGTTGCATTCATATTTAATTTGACGTGGACTAATGTTGTTATACCTACTTGTTTTATCGACTTCCGTGTTACCCCTAGATATAATTAAATTGAAGTTGGACATTAGGCAAATATTGAGTTGGGGGTATGTTATTATGTTAAGTTATAATAATAGCTTTAGTTATTCGATGTTCTACATTTATTGTAAGTACCTCAGTATTAGGTAGTTGGTCAATCAATACTTTTACGTCAATTTAGATTTTAATCTTTATAATATAGGTTAAACAGTAGGTAAAAAAAGGTAGGTAGGTACATATCAACACAAAGCAACTAAATAAAACTTTAGGACTCACGACCTGGCTATGGGCAATGCTCTCGTTAAGCAGTCCTATTGATGAATAGAAACTACTTATTAATCTGTTTGAAAATAAAAACTTCGGTGATATCATTGTTTTCGTTCACGATAGTCTGCGGCTGTTTATTTTTTGCCATGTACCTAGTAGCCTAAAAATTGCCGTTTCAAACGAGCAAAATACGTTATAAAAGACGTCTAAAATAATTTAGCATTTCTCGTTCAAGTCGTTTAACAAATATTTTCGTCGTAGGTAGGTAGGTACTTGAGTTAAATATTGTAGTTATGAGCATGATCACGCTAACAAAACGGTCAGGGACTGACCGCAAGGCTGACGTCGTGCCAAGGCAGGCTTGCGGTCAATCGATTCCAGCCATTTCTCGTTGTGGAGCGCGCGATTCCTTTAGTCCAGGGATGGCCAACCGGTCAATCGCAGCCATTAGACCGCGAATCGCGGCAAGGCAAAAAATATATAATCCTACCTACGTTTAGCAGACTGTGCAACGTAATGCGAAATTGAAGGATTACCCTCAAAATAAAATAAAAAAATACTACATAACATCATCATGATGCCGTAGGACGTCCACTGTTGAATATACGCCTCCTACAGAATTTCCAAAAGGACCGGATGAAAGCGAGTTGCATCCAGCGCGATCCCGCGGTCACTACATAATTGTATATTTTAAGTAGTATGTTATTGGTAGGCATATAGGGTTTCGTCAGCAAAACATCGATCCTGGGTCTTATGAAGTTGACTACCCCTGCTTTAGCCGCTAGCGAGTCAGAAATGGCTCCGATCCACCAAAAGGTAATGTATGTAGGTAGGTATACATATTATGTATGCGGCTATTGGTCAATCATTGAAATTACAGTATTGCAAAAGATGAACAACAGTTTTCTCTTACCATTAAAAGTGTTGGCCTCATATGGAATGCGTGACTTCTGTATCAATAATGAGCGGAAGAATATTTTACTTCCTTTCATTACTTGCTTTACCAAAATATTTAACGAACTGTGAACAAACCTATGAATCCGTCAGGGCATGAGCAGTTGTAGGAGGCAATACCATCGATGCAGGTCCCTCCATTTTGACATGGACTCGACCAACATTCATCCCAGTTCGTCTGACATTGCACGCCAGTGTATCCGTCCACGCAATAACATGAATATGTGCTGAAAATTAACCATACATTAAGATCTAAGAAGGTAGGTGTTAGGTACTTACTTTTAGAAACGGTCGTAATCTAATCTCATTCTGTCAAAATTGCCTCTAATTGAACTATATTTTTTTAAAATTAATCATCGCTGAGTTGAGATGGCGACTAGATTTTAAATGTTTTTAATTAGCATAATGGCCTTCTGGTGTAGTGTAGAAAATTTGAAAATCGAATCAGTGAATAAACGTTCGATCAATTAAAATTCAAATGATAGATGAATAGAAATTAATCTAAAAATATCCCAGGGTCTATTAAAAAAGGTAGGCATAGTAGTAAAAGAGAGCCATGGCAAATTCGAATGTGATTTTTAAACCATAATGTAATAGGTATTTTCTTGCATTATTTGTTGATGCTATTCGTTTATGTCGGTAATTATTTCGAGGATATATGGCATGGCCAGTGTCCATTATACGAAAAGCACTAAATACAGATACGTGCACTTTCCATCAAATTGCATGTTTAATAAAAAACGCGACTAGGTACTTACGTATTGACGTCATCTATACATATACCATGAAGGCAAGGGCTACTGAGGCAGGAGAGCCCCGCGGTCACTACTCGCGCTGCTGCTAGCAACCACCAAACTATTTGCAACAAACCTTTCACCTTCTCCAAATACATCATGAATTGTAAACTAATTGATTTTATAAATTCATAACAACTTTCATGCTGCTTTCCAAAGTCGACGGCATCCAATCATAAAAGTAAAGTTCAATGACACGATAATAACTTTGTAGTTGGTAGATTATCTTAATATTTAATTTGAACACGATATTTTTTATACTTATTTTCTAAAATTATCTAACAGCACACTGGTTTCCTAATCCTACACACATTATTTAAACTGTCTATATAACTTTAATAGTACAATTGGGATGTATATCCCTAACAAAGGATCGCACGCTCAGCGCACACTGTCGCCAGAACTGGGTCTCATGGGCGAGGTGTGGTTTACCGCCACAGCTCGTTGCCATGGAAACTGATAAACATACAATACAACGCTTCATGACATACGATTATTGACAAAATTTCGACACCATGGTCTAAGCCGCGTCCAAACACCCATTGAAATTAAATAGGGCATAATGAAATGATGGAATTTACAAGATCAAGATTTTAATCAGTACTACGCCATAAGTAGCCGATAACGAACGATAAAACGAAAAATAAACAATCAATAGAAAAAAGTTTTTTATGGTTCATTTATATAGTAAAGGCCATTATTTAATTAGATAATTGAATAAAAAATAAAAATCAATCCTTACCACGTACCTACCCCACTCTTTATTTTTATAATGTTAAACAAAGTATGGAAATATTTCACAAATATAATAAGTGGGACTAGTAGAAGAACAGGATTAAATTATAATATATTTTTTTCTACCCTGTCTAAAAAACTTAGTTTAGATGTTGTCAAGTTTTAAATTTGCCGCCGATCGTACAGTATTAGACTGACCAATCCCAGTACAAATGAAATTGACAGCTAATAATTATCGACCAATAGAATTACGCAGATCAATCATCTGTTCACAGCTGTTGTTTTGCCCAATCACAGTTGAAGTGGTAGACGGTCGTTCAGAACATAGTAAAACATAAAAAAAAAACAAACAAGCTATTGCTGTTTTGTTTTACGAAGCAAAATAATCAAGCTTGTAATATTTTGGTGCATTTAAGCTAAAAAGACTGAACTTTTACCTTTAGTAAAATGTTGGAACAGTGTAGATTATTATTTGGGTAGAAATGTTTTATTAATTCAATTACAAATCGAAATAATCACAGTTTCGAACGCATCCTTACCCTGCTTTGTAGAAAGGTTTCGAATTCGAAGCGACGAGCCGACAAGCGAGAGTCGAGTAATCGAGTCGTGAAAGGTGGACAATGGCAGAGTTCTTATGAGGTTCTCATTAGGCTTTTGCTTGGTCAATAAGTTATTCTGCTTTCATTCACGGTTTTATTTTGCTCAAAGCAACTGTATTAATTTACGATTGTGTTGAAATTATTAGAAGTGTCAGTTTCATTGAAAATTCCAACAAAATCTTTGTGTGAAAATGGATCCGGGTATTCTTTGTTTCCACCATTGTGAACACAAAGTATTTTGCACTATAATACCTGAGAAATGCCCGGTTTGTGATCAACAACTGGATAGATATGACTACAATCTACTGCCCTTCAGGTAACGATACGTTTATGTAACGGATTTTCTACTATCATGACTGATGAAGGTTGTTGCTAAGCGCCCTAGTTTTGTTTTAGGGTTCCTTACCCCTTCGTCAAAGCTTCTCAGCATCCTCGCGCAATTGTGATGAAGCCAACCCATGGCGATTTTCTCAAGTAAGTAGTGATATAGGCTGCTACGTGCCCAAAGTGTTACCTTATTATGTTATTGCCCGTAAAATGATTCACGACCTTATCAAATCGCTAATGCTTACGTGATTTGTTATTCTTTACAGTGACTACTATAATTCCAAAGATTTGCACATAGGGGTGACTAACTCTCAAGGCTTTGTTGTGGAGTTCAGTGAGGAGGGGATCCGTGGTGTGGACCCCATGACCAAGAAGTGGAGTAGCTGTGACTCCAGCTCAGATTGGGACCAGTGTCTGCTGTTAGAGCAGTTTGATGAGATGTGGAATGAGATATGGGACAGTGTTCTACTCAAGGTATGTTCATCAACTTCTCAAGAAAAATAAGCAATTATGACTATTCTATGAAGTGCTTGACCATTTTGATTTTTGTTTCAGGTGAGCCAAAGTCCACTGTGGGAGGCTGAACGCTACAATGAAGAAAGACACAACTGCTTCACGTTTGTACTCGCATTCTTGCGAGCACTCGACTGTGGGGAGCTCTCCGAGAAGGCACGAGATCCCAAGCTTTTCTGCAAGCAATACGTTGTTCCAAGAACTTCGGCTGCAGGGAAGTACATCTCATTGTATAGACAGCTCAAAAGGCAAAATTATTTCATACAGAACCAATGATAGCCTATCTAAAGTAACAATTTAATTCTATGTATTTCTTTACTACTTATTCAGTATTAACTGTGATGTTTTATATTTAGGTATAAGCCTTTAAAATTGAAGTGCATTTATTTGAGACCAATGACAATTTAGTTTCTGATTACAATTTTAAATATGTTATCTATGAAGTAGGTATATTTATTTCATAAGTATTTATTATTGATTCAAGAGGTCATGAAATGGTTTTTGTTTCATTTATATTTGCATTTGTACAAATATTGATACTGAAAAAATTCTGTTTTGTTCTGACAACCAGGTAAATCTTCTGATAATAAATACTTAGGTGACCAAATCAGATAATATTTACATTGTGACAGAAATGTAGATTGCTGATTGATTCAGTGGTTGTGGTGTGCATCAAAATGTCTGTGTGTGTGTGTTTTATGTTTTTAACACTCACCATTATTGCCTTTGACACATAACACACACTAATTTTATAATATGACCTTGTCTTGCCAGTTTGTAACTGTGTATTAATGTTTGTATCACAATAGGATATATACACGATAGATATTAAACAATAATGACTCTTGAAATTGCCTATTTCTATAAAGTAATGAGATGTCATATATCAAATATTTAAATAATTACATGAATTGTCTGCAATTTAAATCTTCCAATGTATAGTTTACTTAAAATAACTATCTTATAATAATAACTTAATTTGATGGCTGCAATAATGGAATTACATGTTTAGTGTAGTTGTCAATTACTGTTTTCTATACATTTACATAACACTCATTCAATATTCCTAGATACTTCATGAGATATCATCTTCCATAGTTGATAGAATATATATCTATGTAGTGGTATTTATCTTTGTAAAGTCCTTGCAATTCACGAGCGCGCGTCTTGTGTAACTTAAGTCAGTGTAGTAAGGCTTAATTTGGAATAAATGATGCGCGTTCGTGAAATGCAATTTCTCTACTTGCAAGTCTCAGTTTCACGCATGACGTCTATAAACATCGAACCATGTACGTCCGCGACCGTGTCATGAATGTTACTTATCTACTTGTTTGCAGTTTGATCTCATTTCGTATTTACTGCAAATGAATAGCAACTTAGTTATTAAAAAGCACATTTGCTAACTGTTTACTTATACTCACTTCATAGATAGAAGATTACTATCTATGATTTATGTGCTCACTTCTTATGAATTTTATTATTCTTTGAGCTTTTAAATTGTAAGTAAAGTAAATCTATTGCATAATGGATTTTCCTTTCCATTGTAATATCAAAAAAATGCATTAATGTAACTGAGACTTGAAATGTTGTGAGAGTGAATGTATAGTCCTTGCAATTTACCAGCGCGCGTCACGTGACTCATGTCATTGTTTTATGGTATATATTGCAAAGTTTGTCGCGCGTTCGTGAAATGTAGCAACTATGATAAAATAGTTGTTTATCAAAGTGTGTAGCGGTTTGTATCGGAATTGCTTTAATGTGAATAGAATTCGAGCTTTACTCCTAACATAAGCTTGCTCAAAGACTTAAAATTAAAGTCCCAAGATGTGGGCGAAACTAATTAAGAGGCGAAGGGGTGTACATTACTAATAATAATAAAATATCGCTTAATGTCTGTCAACGACTGAGGTCGCCTCCATGAAAGACGCAAACAGTAAAAAAAAAACTGTGATAGCTGATTGTATTCCAAAAGTCCGTCCCCCTTCTACTCCATATAATTTCGCACATTGATACTCGAATATCTATGCATATCTTGTAGACCACTTTCTTATAGCAACTCTCTACTAGCTATATGGATCAAATTTATAAGTCTTTGAAAGCTTCAGGCTAGTATCTACAGTACGAGCATAGTAGATAATAAAAAAATAAATAAGTTATGACATTTGTAAAGGACAGAGTAAAAATGAATTGCTTTTTTCATTTCTTAGCGTTCTTCTTTAGTTTTATGTCAATTGTGTAAATTATACGATTTTATTTATTTATTTAATTTTGGTTTATAATTACGCTCTGCCAATTTCGGCCTACGACTAGCTTAAGCGAATACGTATCAAATGTTCTCTGCCTACTAAGTGATAAGAAAAGTGCACACGTGATAAAATTTCACCTAAAGTTTATTGCCTATGCCTCGTCTTCCCAGGGGTAATAATAATAACCCTTAAACACGGCCGCGACGATATAAATTGCAATGAAAAGGCCTAAATGTTTAAATTAGTAAGTATAAAATATAGAAAATTAAATTTTCTTTACACGAATTACCAGTGATAATAAGAATCTTTTATTAATTAATTAATTAGTGCTCGACTGTAGATACAAGCCGTTAGTTCCTACCCTACTCTTCGTATATAAGGAGACTTGAATTTTGTAAATGGATCTCGACGACAAAAATTCTAGGTGCTATGTTTGAAATAAAGTATTTGTTAAAAATATATAACGGCTGTTTTTATTTTTTCCCGACTGTGCAAAGGATATTGTGTTTTTTAGCCTATGTATTTTTTTTTTTTTTTTTATGGGACAAGCCCGCCACACTGTTCCCACCCACTGCAACTCCTGAATAGCCTATGTATGTATGTTTGTTCCTTTGTGGCGCTCTAGAGACCAAACGCGTGAGCTAATTTTGATGATTCTTGTCAATCGATTTATCATAATCTTGCGAGTGTCACTGAAGTAAACATGACAGTAATTAATTGACAGTTAAATTCATTAAGGCAATGACCAAACGCCTCCTACCTACTGATTTAGGTATACATTAAAAAAAAAGTTAATAAAAATATTTATTTTAATATGAAGTATCTAATACATCCACAATCAAAATAGAAGACAAACAAATACATCAGGAATGTAGAAAGACATAAATTATGAAATAATAATACTCTTTTTTTCTTAATTAAATAAAATTAGCTGACGACTTTGATGGGGGCTGATTCAACGCCCACCCAGAAGACGGCGCCGTTCAGGGCAATGGTGGCTCTGAAAATAACAAATACAATTAGTAAATTACTAAGTGGAACGAAAATGGGGGGAGGCTTTTGCCAAGAAGAGGGACAGTAACGGCTAGCAAAAAAGAAACTATAGAAAGACGGAATTGTTGTCTAAAAAGCTCCACAAGCTCTTTTTGTCAGACTATTTAAATAATCAAAGAAGTAAAAAAACTTGAAATGATATTCATTGAAGTATTTTGACTTTATATTGTTTCAAATCATGAAAACCCTCATCAAAATTTTCCTGTTCTCGTTATTTCCAGATTATTGATTTAAATACAAATATTTCATTCATTTTTTAGATAGGTTACCAACAGCTGCGACCTATCGATTTTAATTATTATTTGACCTATCAAAGTAAATCGAACTGACCACATTCGGTTACATTTATGAACAAAGGAATTTAACTCCTTATGATTCATATAATAAACACCTACCCATGGCCATTTATAAAATTAAGCTCGTTAATACCAATCGCTTTGTGCGTGTTCATGCATTGTTGTACATACGTCTGACGTTGGCTATGACTTTCATGAGGTTATGAACTCCTGACCTGCTCAACCCCTCGACGTCCCTTCTGTCCCTTGACACTTTGAACGTCTACTGTTCTAGGTAGGACATGTATTTTAAGATACATTTAGAGAATAACTTAAGCTTCAAAAAGCGGTGTCTTATATTTTTATGCCAGTCAAACACTCAATAACAGGTACCTAAGTACTTATCGGGTTCTTTTGTTATTTTTTAGCTTACTTGAAATAATATATTAAATGTAACTTTTTTTTCTTAATTCTTATTTGCAGCTTTTGTTCTTGATTTCTTTTTCATAAAGTTGTAGATATATAAATAACATCACGCCTGTAATCCTCGGAGGGTTAAGCAGAGGTGTACCCTGTACATCCATATTTCGCCAGTTATGCTTTAAGTCGCATGTAATAGGGGACGAGCCTATTGCCATCAACCGGGCACAAATGCAGACTCCGAGGCTACTACTGAGATATTCCTGATAGAAAAACCCATTGACCCTTTGCCCGACCTAGGAATGGAACCAAGACCTTATGCTCAGCAGTGGCGCTTTGCGACCAGCCAAAGACTGCTAAGTAGCCATTTTGTGTGTGCCTACATTCGTCATGGTAATAGAGTTTCAGATGATACCTATCTCGTTCTATCTGCACTAACTAATGAGTAGGTTTAGTTAATTACCTAAATTATAAAAATATGAAATTAACGTCTATTACCTGAACTTAATATCGCCGTTCAATCCAGCTGGGGGCGTCCATGTGAAGGCGAGTGTCTGGCTGTCGTATTTCTCGTCATGCTTCTTGTGTGTGATGGCGTTCTGTAAATAAACAAAAAAAAAAACAGTTCACTACTTAATCATCAATTAAATATAAAATTCGGTCATGATTTGAAAGACATGTGGCGCCATCTGTCATCATAAGAACGTTATTGTGATTTCTCTCGGGAACAGTATTTAGGTACTTTTTTTCAGGATGAAAGGTACCCTATGTTTACCTGTTCTGTACACTTGCCAATCGATGATTGATGGTTCAGTGGTTAAGGTGTGGAAAGGAAACAAACATACCTACTTACTTTCGCATTTAAAATACCTATTCGTTAGCATTATAGTAATTTATATTTATCTACATTTTAAATACTTTTTTAGTTCAGTCACGTCTTATATAGAAGATTCAATCTTTGTGCCTAAGTAGAAGCCTAATTGTTTTGTTTTTAATCAACGCTCAATTTAGCGATGCGCCGCAGCGTGTAAAATTATGACTAAGACAAAAATATACTTATAAAACTAGTCAATTCGAATCGATATAATAGTTGCTATGGGGAACAAATATTAAATTGACTCATGGAAATATACGGAGAGTGTGTAATCATGTCCAATTAACACAATGATATGATACTTATTATAAAATGTAATTCGATCAAAAAATTACAGGCTTGTAACAACACATGCGTTGTTTATTATGGCGATCTGGGCCAAAATTGAACGGCCCCTAGACTCTTAGACAGATTGCAATAATTTTGTGCGACTCGCCCGGTACCTTGCACGCGGTTTACCTTCACAATTTAGTTCCTAGTTGTGTCACGATTGTACCAATTTTTTATTTCTCTTTGGGGTCCTATACTCAAAGGACCTTAAAGGGTAAGGCTTTGCTGTATGTCACAGGACTAGGACTGTATCTTTTGAACCGTAACAGGTAGTCATTTGAATTTTTTATAGTGTGTATTACACACTCGCGCTATAACAACATAACAAATAAAGGGGGTCCTCATACGAAAACCGTGTTCCTAATTACCTATTTATATCATAAAAAAGTGTAGTGTTCAATAGGTACCTATTGTACGGTGGTGCGGAACCGTAATCGCACTTAGCCAGTTTTCATTGATATTTCATGACAAGTAGTTATTCAAATATTATAAGTACCTAATTTTCGGAGTTCGATTCCCTATCGGGCAGTGTTATTAGGTTTTACTTCAAGAATTTGTCGTAATGCAAATGCGTATTTTACGTATTTATTGCAAGTGGCAGTAAATATGTTCACTCGTCCTATTACATGGGCCGTGGGCGCCTAAACAACTACCTAACTGGCGAAATACACCTACTGTACAGTTGTACACTTCTGCTTATCTCTTTCCTTATCCAGGCGTGATAATACGTGGTTGAGTTTTGTCTCGCCTCAGCTTAAACGTGTAGTTATTCATTAAAGCTCTATTAGGAATAAATGCACTTGTGCGGCTACCTCTAACCTTACCTACCTACTTATAAAGACAGCACCGAGCACCCTGTTAGTTTACCCGGTCAAGGCCTAAATCGAACTGTGTAATTAAATGGTTCTGTACACAACGACACGAACGGTTTACTGTATCCAGCTGCTATAATTTGCATGTATTTTACGATTGTACAGTCAAAAAAATACACGAGACTGCGTAAAAGATGAACTTAATTTAAAAATTAAAAATATTCAGAACAAGTACGGTTTTTTAATCTTTTAACTTTTTTTCATTAACATTATTTTTTAAATCTGCTTCATCCAATCAAATCAAATCATCAAATCGGTTGATGAATCAACCAATTTTGATGAAATTTGGTATGGAGTAAGGTTAAACCGTAAGGAAGGACAGAGGCTACTTTTTAATCAGCAATTTCGTCTGCATCCGCGATAACCAACTTATGCGCAGACGAAGTCGCGGGGAATAAGTAGCTATTTGAAAAAAAATGCTTTGACATAACATAACATCACACCTGTAATCCCCGAAGAGTTAGGCAGAAGTATACCCATTAGTACACCCACATTTCGCCAGTTATTAGTCCCATGTAATAGGGGGCGAGCCTATTGCCACCAACCGGGCACAAATCCAGACTCCGAGGCTGCTACAGACAAATTCCTGATGGAAAAACCCAATAACACTTTGCCCGACCTGGGAATCGAACCCAAGACCTCATGCACAGCAGTCGCGCTTGCGACCACTAGACCAACGAGGCAGTCAAATGCTTTGACTTTGACTGTATTTAGTTACTTTATTACGTAGGTCCACACAATCCACATGTAATTAACGAACACGCAGCCTTCCATTCATATCCCACATTGAAGTAGGCGCTAGACTATGTTTTTGTTCGTGGCACTGCCGACAGAGAACTCCGTTACTAACAGCGGTATTCTGTTGTTTGGCAATGACGATAATTGTATTTAAACCTGAGTGAAGGGTTTGTATGTCCTCGGATGTTAACAATTTGCTAGATTTGACAATTTTATACGCAAAAAAAATTGAATCGCTAAAGCTCATTAGTGAAACGTGCAATTTCAATGCAACCTAATATCACGCCTGTAATCTTTGAAGGGTTAGGCAGAGGTGTACCCGTACAGCCACATTTCGACTATTATGTTTAAGTCTCATGTATTAGGGGGCGAGTTTATTACCACCAGCCAGGAACAGACCCAGCCTCCGAGGCTGCTACTGAGAAATTCCTGAAAGAAAAATTCAATAAAACTTTGTCCGACCTGGGAATTGAACCCAAGACCTCTTGCTCAGCAGTCGCGCTTTCCAATCACTAGACCAACGAGGCAGTCAAGCCACTTGTAATAGCGAGGAATGCAACCTGTAATTGCCAAAAGCTATGTAGATACAAAACTGTCTATTTATCGCTTTGGTTCCATTGAAAACTACTTAATAGACCTTACCTCGTAGTGACCAAATATAAGTGACCTCTTACACCGAACAAAAGCCTTGAATGAGGCAACACAACTTTAAGTAAGTAGGTAGGTATATGTATCTATCATTAGGTACCTACCTACCTGTTAATATTCAAACGATAGAACACCGAATTGGTTGTCCGATTATGCTAAATAATACAATGTATAATGGAGATTAATGTTCAAGAAATTAAAAGAAGGCCTTAAAAAAATCTGCCTAATACTCAAAGTTAATGTAGTTTTTTTTATAGTAGCTATTAAGCTATGTACTTTGGTAGGGATTTACCCCAATTGCGGTAATTAAGAGTGAATAAAACTAATAAAATTCTAATAACGAACGGGTAATACCATAGGCATTGTTCCAGCATTGTAAAATGGAATCTAAATAGTCATTCAGTAGCCATAACGTCAAAAAGAACTCCTTCCTCAATTTAAATTTCAATTACAGCTGTTTTAAAATTCGCAGGATATTTTTTTTATTATTATTTCAATGACATTCGATATTTGAAATTTGATCAATTTTTTTTTATGTATTTAAGTTCATCCTCCTTCGTGCTTCCTTGCACTCCTAGGTCAGGGCTGACCCTGACCTCTTTTTAATAATGCCTGAGCTTTATTAAAAAGGGGTCTTTGTTTACGCGGGATATAGAGAGCTAGTAAGATAACATTTAATTCTTTTATTAAAAAACTACAAAGTCATATAAAACGTGAAGGTCGCCATTAGAATGAGAAACAACTTCATAGCAATGCAAACAGCTACTTTTTAAGGAAGTCTGCCCTCACGATTCGTGAATGATTAAATGAATCACCCATTTATTCCTAGGTAGCAGTATTAAGGTAACGTGACAATTCGTTACGTCCTAAAAAAGGTTACGTTCATTTTTTTTTGTGCGATTGATTGTCAATTTTTTATTGTTACTGAACTGTATTGTAAGGTCGTAAAAACTTAGGAAAAAAAGCAACTTAAATAAATACGTAACATATTCTTATGTCATTTTATAAGTTTCCATTTCCTGCTTTTGTAATAAACTCTGTCACATACAGATTATAGTCGAATGTTACTTTTAAACAATATCCGTTGTTGCATCTCGTAATTTATACTAAAGAAGAAGACTTTAAATGGTTTGTTTTGTTTAAACGCGCTAATAACCGGAACTCCTGGTCCGATTTGAAAAATTATTTCGCTAATAGGAAGCTACGTTATCCCTGAGTGCTACCTATAGGCTATATTATATTAGTAAAAAAAAAAGACTTGTAAAAAAATTCACGCAGATAAAATCGCGAGTAAAAGCTAGTTCTAGATATGACACAACAGATTTTTTGTACCTCCATGTTAATGAGACTGTTAAAACTATTAAGGATCATTAAAACACCGTAGGTAGCAATAATAAAGTTTACACATTTGAATAAAAACTCAATGGTAACCGAACCGTAAGGCTACTCGAAGCTTTTGAAGGACGCGTACCTCATGCACATCATTATTTATTTACGCGGCACTCAAATAGTAATTTATAAAACCACACATTCTGGTTAACAAAAACGAATTTATTAAGATGCAAGATAAAATTAAAAGACGCCTTGAAACAAAACAGAATTGAAGGATGCCAGAAAACTAAATTACCAAAATTAGGGTCAATTTGTAAAATTAAAAAATAAACATGAACCCGCAATTGAAATTTTTGTTTTCCATAAATATGTGTACCTTTTATTTATTTATTTTCTTTTTTAGGTGGTAAAAATGTCTACCTACCTATATGTTTTTGTTTGAGTCAATGAAAAACCAGCGAAGTGCGAGTCCGGAGTCGCATTATAGGGTTCTACAGTAAAATACTTAGATCGAAATAAAGCGTGATTTTTGGCCTTTTAAAAATTAATTTTTAACTTTATAATACTAAATTATTTGTTGGTGCAGCGGCCATAATACTACATTATTTTTGAAAATTTCATGTGTCTACCTAGTATTAGCCTAGTAAGGTTTAAAAGATACAGCCCCGTGACAGAGGGAGAAACAAGAGCGAAATAGGGTTCTGCTTGAACACTTTAAATACAGAACCCTAAAAATTGTGCAGGCAACGTAAAAGTATGCAATAGAACGATACAAGTCATACAAGCCTTCTATTTGCCTGAATAAGTTATGTAAGTAGCCCTTTTTTGGTTGCTGTTACCTTAAAAATACTGAATTGGTTTAAATGTACTTACACCAGGTTCGCCGCAGTTGAGGAGCTGCGCAAAGTTGTCGTTGGGCTTCAAAGTGAACTTGCCGACGGGTTTGTCACCCAGACGAGCCTGCAACAACAGTCCACGGATCGTGTTCTCGGGACCCTTTCCGCTGATCACCACTTCCATCGGAGTACCGGCCTTCACATTCTGTTTAGAAGAATCAAATGGATTATTTTCATCTTTGTAATACATATAGGTTACGAAATACTGCATTAAAAAAATATTAAATATTTTTTTTTTATTGTCATAACAACATTTCAAAAGAATTGTAAATAAGTATATCACATATCCGTTAGTTACGCTAACTACCCGTCAAACTAAGCAATATTGAGCTAAAATTATTGCTGGGAAACAATTGTCAAAATAATTTAAAAAATCACTGTGTTTGGCAGTGAGCAATGTAACGCACACAAAACATTGCTTTGGGGTGCATGCAACCAACGGTACAAGGGTATTAAAGGTTTTGTTAGAACCTTGACTTCGTAAAAATACGTTAGAACTTTGACCTTCAATATCTCTGTCCAAAAGGACCAGAAAAAAAATAGCAATGTTGAGAAGAACAACATGTGACTTTTGGCTTCGTTAAAGTATGGCTTTATACTCTTTATTCATTACACATACGTACAAACATACATGTTGTACCTACAAGGTCTGCTGACAACTGAAAGCTTTACTTTGAAAAATCTACTAATCTATACCTACTTGTGAGGTTGTACAGGGAAATCTCTGGATCTACAAAACCGATTTTAAAAATCTTTCGCGAAGCTACGTTATCACTGACTGCTATGAGTTATATTTTATTATCAAAAAATTTGGGATCATTCCTGCGACCGAGATCGCGGACAGAAGTGCTAGTTTTGAAATAATCTACTTCAGTTACAACTGGCTCGAACTACAACGTAGGTAGTTAAGCTCAAGTCAGGAGTAAATCAATAACTTTGTATTGTCATAGAAAGGTCAGCTGAGTGAGACGTCCCTATACTGGTCTTTCAACTTGCATACATATACCATCTACCTAGATATGACTACCTATATGAATGCGTTTAAAAGTTATGCAAAGCAGAAATAAATATTGAATTAAACTAGTTTTCTTTTGCATACGGAAAAGAGTCGGTATGTGCAGAACTGCAGACACTGTGCTAAATATTTACTTTCTTCGTTATTATATTTGACATAACATTTTAAACGTTTTGCATAATTTGTAACGTAACCATGTTTCATAACGATCATGAACTTCCTATCGTTCAACGGGAAATCGTTTAAAAAAAACAATCTACAGATCCTTTAGCGGAAATAACACTGGTTTAAATGACGAGTGACGACACATATTGGCGCAGTGTTTGAGTGATTGATTACTGCGCTGCATGTCGCGTGTTCGAATAGTGCATGGAACAAATATTTGTATGGCCTACAGGTAGTTGTTTCAGATCTAGTTGTTTGTGTATGTGACAACATAGGTTTGTAAACGCACAATACATTAAAAAAATCCTCAAAAAAAATAGCTTTATGAACCATATTCCTATCTCCTATCCTCCTATCTTTAAAAGTATTATGAGACGTTACCACAACGTACCTTAGTGCTGGTGGTGATGGTGTAAGGAGGAGGGGAGGACTGCTTCGGCACAGGGTGCTTCGGTACCATGTCGCCGCACACACTATCGGGGGCGCCAGTGGAGTAGGCATTGGCGGCCGCCACCAAGGACACCGCAAGGACCACGTATGAAGCCAACATGTTGATTGTTTCTGAAAAATTAAGCTTTAAGTGATATCCAAGTCATACGTACTCAGGCTAAGTAGTATTTGCAATGCTGCCATCTATCCGGGATTCCCCGGATTTTTCCTAGTTCATTTAGTTGTGTACTTTAGTTTGTGTTAGTTTAGTTTTGTTTAGTTTAGTCTGGGGTTCATGCGGAGGGAGTTTTCAAAAAAAATATTCATAAAACTCGGTAATTTTTTGTGTTAGAGGAATCCTAATTCATTTAAAGAAAATTAACCTAGGCCTAGATTATGCCAAAATGATTTAGATATGTCCAGCTTTTTGATCGGTATCAGCAATTTAGGTGCTGGCAGCCTCAAGGAAGTATCTAAATTCTAGGCTGATAATGATTTATAGCTTTACAAATGTGCACGTTTTTATGCGAGTCATATTTTAATAAAAGATCGAACGTACTTAGTTCTTGGAAATGTACTTACTACACTACAATAATGCTTGCTGTCAAATAGACTCAATATACCCTACTATGAACTTGAAATATCATTATCACAACGGCAAAAACACCACAACAATGCAATTAATCAGTCATAAGTTTTGTAGCTATTTTTGAAGCATTATTATCTACTTATGAATAGGTACGAATAGGTAAGGTTTATATGTATAATTTTCACAGACAAAGTACCTAGGTATAATTTTATATGAGATTTGATGAGTGCATAATTAAAGCTCAGGCCATGAGAATAATGATTGATGTGTATAATTTTAGATACAAAACACATCGTAGAATCTTATTCGACGCTAAGTCGAAATAAATGCAAAGTAAACGAAAGCGGGTCATGGTCCTTTCGGTTCTTCAGATCTCAAGCTCTTGCAAAGCTACGACTCTCGGGGACAGGTTCTCCACAAATATGGTGACGTAACATAACGATCGACAAACTGTCCACGACACACGCTTGCACACATCGTTACCTAAATAAATAAAAACAACCGGTACCGTTTTTAATGCGCTTTTGTAAACTGATTGAAGCATTGAAGCATGTAAACATTGTTGCAATTTAATTTTAATGTGGTAGTGAGAGTGAGGAGACTGTAGAAAAGATAGAAGTCAACCGTCTCAAAGGACCAGATCTTTACAAACAGGTTTAGGTGTATGTTTGGTCCAAGGAGGCTAGTACTGGGAAAGAAAAGAAGGCCAGTCCTCAAGTAGGCAAGGCAAAGTAACGAATCTTTTAAAAATAGAATGTCATTTGAACTTCAAAACTAAAATAAAAAACATTTTCAAATATCAAATGTAGAATTTATTAACAGACAAATTCATCAGGTCAGGCTCAAAGGCTCAACGATCAAAACCTTAAACTTTAGCGTCCTCATCAAAATAATTAATATTATTTCGCAAAAGTCTGTTTTGATTCTGTCTAAGTTTAAAAAATAACAGCTAGGCAGAGACAGTTAACCTTTTGCGACAAACGCAAAGTGCAACATTATCCAATTAGTGCTGACCCCAGTTGCGGCATTTAGCAAGAAGGCCTAGGTTAAACAATGGCATAGTGAGGAAATCGATCATAGAACTTACATGTTGTAATAATAATTTCTGAACTATCATGTCAATACGACAATGGAATAACTAATGATGAAAACAAACTTACACTCGTGCGCATCAAACCGTTGAATATGAATACAAACTTTACTTAGTACTTGGCAGTTTGGCACTAGTGCAATCTAAACACCTAATGTGACTGAAGGATGAACTTACGAAGACTAAGACAAACACTTTTTTACAAGAGTCCATTTTTTATTCATGATGAATTTTAAACAAGTAGGTACCTGAGTATTACGCTTATCTCAAAATAGTACTTCAAAATAAAAAATGATACCTAAGTATAAATAAACGTCATGCAAAAAGGTGTCAAATGGTTAAAAGAATCATTGTAAGTCATTTAAAGAGGAAAGTCATCGTACAACCAAAAAACTGCGAACATTTTGATGGATTCATGTTTGCTACTCAATCAGCCCAACGGCTGAACAGATCTGGATGACGTTTCGCACAGAGATAGGTTATAGTCTGGAATAGCGTAAAGGCTACTTTTATCCCGGAAAAACGTACGGTTCCCGTGGGTCCTTTGACCCGGGCGAAGTCGCGGGCGGAAGCTAGTTTGATAGAAAATAATGGGTTGCATATACCTACTTACCTAGTGTGTGTAGTTAAGTATAATTATTTATTCCGTCCTTTTAGTTAAAGAATTTTATTGACTATTTTAATCAATTAAAAGCTATTTATTAAAGAGCAGCTACATTAATTAATTAAAATCAATGGTTCTAAATATTCCATTCCGAAATAAAATTTCAACACCACGAATTTATAACTAATTTAACATAAAACGACGAAAACCACATAAATATTTATTTGCATCGTAAGTATCTTGTAAACAAATGATTACCTTCACTCAAAAAATATTGACCTCACAAGTTACAATTTTATTAAGTCACTTTATGACGGGATCTTATTAAAATATGTAATACCATAATTCATTGTCAATGATTACTTATGAAAATAATTAATAAATAAATGTTTTTAATTACCTTTGATTTAGTTCAAAAGAGCGCGCGTCGCGTCGCGTGCTTCGGCTAGTGTGTGAACGGTTACAAACAGTAAACTTGGTCACTTGCAAGTTATATAGGTAACGCAACCACTGTCGATATGGAAGGGCAGAAGGCCAAAGATTAAGCGGCAGAAGGTGTTTCTCTCGTCTGTGTTCAAGTTTTCGTCTTGAATTTTATGTAGGATGTTCTTAAACGTGTAAAATGTACTCGTGGGTAGTCAGAAATTAGGTTTTTTTGGGTTGCTAATAGTAACATACCCTCAAAAGTAGACCACATAAAAATAATATAGGTAGGTATTTAGGTACACAAAAAAAATAGTTACCTATAGAAAAGAAAATAAAAGAAAATTTATTTAGTAACTTGTTTTGACTTATCTTTGTGTGTAAAAATGTCACACGTGTGTACTTGCCTGCTTACGAAAATAAAATACTGTGAACTTATCTACACCTATTGCAGGTATATTTTGTATGCTTGCTATACAGACTAGATACAGGTTTTAGTAAGTAGGGCATACATGCAAAATGAAAAAAAAAAGGTTTTTAAATTAGGAATGAAACCTTTCTGTTTTTTTTTATTCTTTGGAAGCTTTACATTTAAACTAAGATTATAAAGGCAAGCCCTGCGTTTAGGTGCGTCCTATTCATGTAATTTAACACATAAATATTTTTTTTTTTTGAGATGTTGCATTTTTCAGAATATGTGCGCAGTTCGATCTTAAACGTCATAATAAATCTTTTATTAATGTAAATTGTGACTAGGTTTGTTCATATTTGTGGCAAAAGTCACAATATGTGTTTCCTTGATATTTTCCTCGAATTCGACATGGTCAATAAATTAAAAAATAGCCTAAGTAGGTATATCTAGTGATAAAACCCGCATCTTCTTGAGATTCCTGTGTATGTAATACATATTATTTTCCTCGTTATGCAAAGTGCTACATATTTTTTTCAAAATATTTAAATGAGTTTCATTTGTTGAAAATACCTGTTTACTCTTTGATGTTGTGTTACTGTCAAAACTCGTAACCGGTCGGAACTATATTTACTGAGAAAATCAGGCAATTCTACTTTTGACCAGTTCATATTATCCTTACATTAAATTACTTAGAAGAATGTTAGGTTGATAAGATTTTTTTTTGTGGCGATTCTTATAAATATGTTTTTAATTAAGGAAACGTGTTTTATAACCTAATCAGGGTTTACACTGAAGCCAGTCAAAAGTAGTTTTGACCATAACATAAAAATATCTTCTAAAAACTTAAATTTTATTTATTAAATGTATTTTTTCATGTGCCTGTATTTTATATTTTCCTTATTATGGTACAGAGCTACATTTTCAAAATATTTAAAAACCCGTACGATCGAAAGTATAAATCGTTTAATTCTAATATTCTGATAATTACGTTTTTTTTTTTATTGCCTTTGTCAATAGCAGCCCGTACATGTTCATTATTGATATGTGCTTCCTTAAACACCATTAGGTATGTAAAGTTGTGACTAAATTGCTATAATCAACAGTCGGCATTGTAATAGGAAGATACACGTCGACATGGAAATAATGTTCTTTGTGAAATTCTAGATCTTAAGGTCTACAATCAGGGCCGGATTAGCCATGTCGGGTTGCGTTCCAGGGCTTTTTTTTTCTACTTTTACGCGATTTTGCTCATAATTACGCTGTTTTCAGGGTGCAGTGGCGTAGCATAGCACCCGGGGCGGATAACTCTGATGTCACCCAAGAATAAAAACTTAAAATGTATAAACATTTAATAAACATAATGTATGTACGAATTTATTTAATTATTACAAATGTGTCTTTCTTACGGTACTACTAGTGAGTGTTCGTTTTTGTCTGTGCTTGTTATTTTGTCTGTATCCTTTTATACATCTGTTTGTATATTAGTCTTATTGTAACTTGAATAAAACTTTTTTTTTATTGACACTTTTTACATTTTCTCAGGCCTGTAATCCAGCCCTGCTCTACAACTAATAAAATACTCCTTATTTGGGTACATAGTGACAAATAATTTCAACATTATTGCGGACTTGTCAAATCATTCTTTTCACATATTAGTACTAACTCTTACAAGTACTTTGTAGTTCATGACGTTTCAGTAGGAAACATTTTTGTCCGTCATTGTGATGATCTGATACTTGATCGTTTTCTTATGTATTTATTTTGTTACTCATGCCTACTAACAAAGACGCAATATAACTAGGTACCTACTGTAAATAGGTGACCAGAATTCAAGATCAAATAATCAAATAATAATATTCTGTCGACCAAATTTCGGTCACTGCGGCCAATCTCAATAATTATGTAGTAGTACGTTACCCCATGCTACGCTTCTGCTGCGCTCCCCCTATGCACATGCTACGCTCCTGTTACGCTCCTGCTACGCTCCTGCTATGCTCCTGCTACGCTCCTGCTACGCTCCTGCTACGCTCCTGCTACGCCCCTGCTACGGCACTACTACGCGCCTCCTACGCTTTTACTACAATCCTACAACGCTTTTGCTACGTTCATACGCCCGACGCTCTACGCTGTGCTACGCTTTCCCTTTTTCTTTGGCCTTTTCCCCCTATGCGGGGTCGGCTTTCCCAATCACCCGGCGCCATTTATTTCGATCTTGTGCGTAATTATCCGTAAGTACCATATTCCTCAAGTCCTTTTGGATCTTTGTCATCCATGCGGTTTGAGGTATTCCTCTTCCCCTATTTTCTAAACTGTCTCCTTAATAGTAATGTACTGATTTAAAATAATTACCTGCTGTTACTTCTGGTACTATAAGTAGGTACATAAGCTTTGTAAGTAAATAGCTCTTTGTGTTAATGTCATCATCATTCTCTGACTAACGTTTTTCCCTCAGAACATGAATGAGTAAAGCGACAAGTACTTCCCTCGCGATTGTTCAATTGGTTGATACATAAATAGTTTCCTGTACCTACTACATTCTGAAGTGTTCAGGAAAATAAGAGCAAAAAACAATGTCTTTTGTGTTCGGGGTAAGTGCAGGCGCATAAAACAACAACAGATGTGTCAGGTAATCAGGTGTCAGAATTGAGGACGAATGGGAAAAACCCTTAGACGAGGGTCTAAAGTCTACTTAAATTTGCAAATGCATTTGAAACCAGAAGCAGTCGTTAAAATCCTTGTAAATTAAAATAAATAAATAAATTCGTAAATTCGATGGATTTTTAAATTGAGAATACCCGTTTCGCATATAAATATTATCTACTCAATTTGAAGGTTTTATTCATATCAATGTAATGTAAATTGTGCTGGCCATAAAAACTAAAACCAAACTGCTCTACGACGTTCTATTTTCAATATTTGAAAATCGAATACCTACTCTCACGTGTTATTTTCGGCATATTAATCGTAAACATAACTAACATCATTTAAGTATCGGGATAAGTAGAGATGGTGTATCTATTTTTTTAAGTGGAACACCACATATATATGTCGCACGTTATATTTACGTCCTAAGAAGCTGGACTAGTATGATATTCTTCTGGCCGATTTAAATAACCAAACAATAGAGTCTATCCCTATTAACAAAAAAAGCTTTTTTACAAAAAAATATGACCGCCTTCAAAAACTACAAAATAAAAAATAACTTTAGCTTGGAAGTCGGTGGCAATACCTACATAACAAGAAACAAAACCAAAGTCGCCGACTTTCAAGCTAAAGTAATTTTTTATTTTGTAGTTTTTGAAGGCGGTCATATTTTTTTGTAAAAAAGCTTTTTTGTAAAAAAGCTTTTTATTTTACACTTTTTAGTGCTTGTGTGTTAATGTTTGAAATCCTTACATAAAGCCCTTTCAAACAATACCTCACACGATATATTTAATTTTGGAAAGTGGTAGGAGGGGGGTTGACGTACCCCCTCCCCACTTCCTTCAGTCAGTCATCGACTACACGTATAGACAAAGCAATATTTCTTGTTACGGCGGTTCTGCTGTCATTTTATAAGGAGTTCCATTCCATATCTCCAAAGTTCATCATCAGATCATGACAATATTCCTATGGGACCTATTCCGGACTATACTCTTTCAAACAAAAAAAGAATCATCCATACGATTCATAATTGGCGGAGTAATCGTAGAACAAATACACAAAAAAAAAAAAAACATACGCGTCGAATTGAGAACCTCCTCCTTTTTGAAGTCGGTTGAAAAAACAGCCTATAGGCACAGTATTCTGTGCTATAGCACTCGGAGATAACGAAGAATTCTAAAAAAAAAATCAGATTCGGACCAGTAATTCCGCAGATAGAGTGTTCCTGTTCAAACAAATTAAACATACAAAAATTGTAAACAAAAACATAGATTCTGTCAATTGTACTATCGCTAGCCGAACAAAAAGACTAGGCTTACTGATTGAGGATGATTTTATATTCATACGTAAAGTGACCATTTTTGTATGTTTTTGGGTGACAAAGAAGCCAACTGCCCACCTGCCACCGCCTTGCGCTCGGAGTTGCGTTGCTATCCTAGAGACAAAGCTAAATGCTTTTCTATTATGGAGGTATATAGTTTTTATTTATATTGTATAAGTATTATTTGTATATAATTATGTATTGTGCGTCACTTTCACGTGAATATAAAATTTTTCTTTCTTTCTTTTTCTTTCTTATAATGTCATCATCTGCCTAGCCTTTTCCCAACTATGTTGGGGTCGGCCTACAGTCTAACCGGATGCAGCTGAATACCAGTATTTTACATGGAGCGACTGCCTATCTGACCTCCACAACCCAGTAACTGGGTGAGACCAGTTGTCAGATTTTCGGGCTTCTGACGACCCGTAACGACTGCCATAGATCCACATATGGCAGCCGGGACCAACGGCTTAACGTGATTTCCGAGGCACGGAGGAGTCTCGGTGTGTAAAGATGGTCACCCATCCACGGACCAAACCCGGCAAGCGTAGCTTAACCTGACGGATCGACCCATGCGGCTGTTATTACTTAGCCACAAGCTCCTTTCTTTCTAAAATATATCATAATAATTATGCCTATTATTACCTATTGGTACATCACTCTTACTTACATACTTACATGTTTAGTTTGTTTATCTAAATGAATGTTTAGTCACAATAAAATGATGTGCAGTATTTTTGAGACGGGATAGTAAGGGCAGGAATTTAATCGTTATAGTTACAGGAAAACGTACCCAGGGGACAATCCAAAGTAGAAATATTAAGAACTGTATTCACAGATTTTGAAAAAAACAAAAAAATGTACGAAAAAAAAAAAATCTGTCAATCCTATTTCATGTACGAATTAAAAGACTCTATGGAACCATTTAAAGTATGAGTACCTACTAGAAATGAAAGAAATCGGCAAAACTTTTCTCAGATTTTACATAATTGGAATAACCATTTTTATGGTAAATTAACAATCATTATCAATTATAGTAAGTGCTGTATGGTACGATGCATTTCATTTTTCCCTCAATATCATCTGGAATAAGGATCGTGTACGTCCCACCTTTATGTCATAATATATGTAAACAAACCACGCATTATCGTCTTACTTAATAGGAAGATGAGACGTAAGTAATTATGCCCATATTGTTCTTATGTAGGTATGTAGTTGTTTGTTTTTATGCAAAGAATCATTTTATTCTTCATTTTATTTCAATATCACCGCTAAGGTTGTTCAAGATAAAGACTTTGGCTAGAAAAAGAAGTAAATATTTTAAATAAAAGTTAGTTATGAGTTGTTGTAAACGATTAGTTAGGATTTTGATCTATTCCCATTTTTAAAAGGAAGTACCGATTCGATTTGAATCTATTCCAAATATAAGTTTTAGAAGTACATTGAACTCATTTGGCATCTTTCGCATGGTAAAATTAGTTTGACGTAACTTTGTGTTACTAATTTGATTTATTGAGAGATTCGGGTTGGATCGTTTTAGCAAAATTGAGTTGTATAGGTACACTTGCAAACACTTTACTTTGTACAATTTATTTCCTCACCACTAGTCATTTAAAAAATAACCGTGTATACTACTCTGCTCGGTTTCCGTTTCGTGGTCAAAAATTTAGCGTTTGAATATTCCCGCCGAAACATATGGCGTCAAGAAAAAAAAGTTGTCTATGCTAATTAGACCGACCACTTATCTATGAAATAATGGGTGGCGCTAAAACGTTAAAAACAAAAATAAAAGTTGAACAACAGTTTTCCACACAATAATGTGACTTCCAAAACATGCCATTTCGTATACGGCGTGGTTGAAATGCTACTTAAAGAGCGAGGCCTCCATAAAAAATACCTACTTTACACTCTGAATGCAGTGTTTGTTCATGGTACATGGGTATTGGCACAATTCATGAAATATTTAGAGTACAATAAAATATTTTGTTATCATAAACTCCTTACTAGAAGCAAAATAAGTAGACTACGAAAAAATCATTACATTTAGCGCCAGTAATATTACTTTGGTGGTATGCAAGGAATGAAAAATACATGCCAATATCGATAAGTGTAAACGTGGTATTACGTAGCCCGTAACGAAACTTTAAAACAAAAACCTACAAAACTTTTTAGATTCTCAAGGATTGAAAATATAAAAATACGGTTTCTTCAAATATTTTTAATTCTTGGGAATTTCGAATACTTAACATATAATAAATAATAAAGGACTTGAAGTATTTATTTAGTATTTTTTTAGTAAAGCCTAGAAAGCAATTTAGTATTTTTGTCTTGCCATTAGCAATACGTACCAGTAAAAAAAATGGAAGGCGTGTTCCATTACAACAGTTTTTTAAATAGAGCATTATTGGACAAAACCTTTTGTGTCACTAATAATAGTAGTAGTAGAAGTATAAATAAACGGGCGTCAAAAGAAATTCTATTAAAATTCCGAATTTGTACCGAAGTAATATTGTTCATCATCATCATCAGATTACCATATAAAGCTAGCTTTATGCCAAATATTAAACAACATTGATGCCCAAAATAATCTGTTAAAGAAAACTGGAACGTCTCGGCTGTTCTTATTTATTGTAGCATGCAATACTGTTTGTTAAACTTCACTCATAATAATTGCTAATTTGTCTATGCTTTAGTAATATTTTCGGTGTGGTGGTCGATTTATCAATATTTTTCCTATATTTTGTTTTCGGAATATAGGCGGGAACCTGTTTTCTTCAATAAAACTCATTCATAATGAGCGTGGAAGAGGATATTATGAAAATACAAAAGAAATTGACTAAAATGATTTCGGCGGATGGCACGGTGGGTCTTATTATTTAGGAAACGAAAATAATGGAGCCAAAGACATTTTCCGCCTAAAAATGATCTAAAAAGGACCAAAGCAAGTCCAATAACACATAATTTCTTTTGGAAAACGGTCTATGATTTAAAACGAGTTTCAATAATTGGTTTCAAATCTTTATATTGTGTCATTTTTATAGCACTAGACGCTATGCTTGCCTAAAGATCTAATTAGAAATTATTGGCGGGGTTATTTCTAATTTAATACTTTGTTCCAGGGTCAAGAAGAAGCTTTGGACTTGCTAAAATCCCTACAGACAATGGCTATCAACCTGGATGTATTGACTAAAACAAGAATAGGCATGACAGTGAATAATCTTCGGAAATCTAGCAAGGATGAAGAGGTAATATCTTTATGTAAAACTTTGATAAAAAACTGGAAAAAGTTCTTGTCAACACCAGGCACACCGGGTAAAGATAATGGCAGCTCCTCAAAATCCAAAAAAGAAGGGAAGGACAAAGATAAAAAAGATGATAAGGAAAAAGACAAGAAGCTGCCCGCTTCGTTTCCACCGCAGACAAACACTACTGATGCCGTTAGGCTTAAATGTCGGGAACTTCTCACACAAGCCCTAAAAGTTGATGGCGAAAACCCAAGTGCATGTGGTAGCCCTGAAGAGCTTGCTGAAGAATTAGAGGAATGCATTTATGCCGAGTTCAAGAACACTGACATGAGATATAAGAACAGGGTAAGGTCAAGAGTGGCCAATTTAAAAGATCCAAAAAATCCAACACTACGTACAAACTTTCTCAATGGTTGCATCGCTGCTTCGCGCCTCGCAAAGATGACCCCGGAGGAAATGGCCAGTGATGAGATGAAGAAAATCAGAGAGAAGTTCATTAAGGAGGCTATTGATGATGCTCAGCTGGCTACAGTACAAGGTACAAAGACTGAGATGCTCAAGTGCGGGAAATGCAAAAAGAAGAACTGCACCTACAACCAACTGCAGACCAGAAGTTCTGATGAACCTATGACTACCTTTGTACTTTGTAATGAATGCGGTAATCGCTGGAAATTCTGTTAAGACTGCTTTTAACCACCCCATGGTGACTAGTGTACCGTACACAATATTATGATACTCTGTTGTATCAATATAATATTACATTTTATTATGAATTATGGTTTCTGTTTTTGCTATTTTAATAACACCTTACTACTGTCATTGACTAAAAAATCATGTGTAGTAGTTAAGGTGATCTTAGTTTAAACTTAAATAAATGAATCTGCTTAAGTGATTATAGCATTTTATTCAAAAACTAACTTTTGTCCATGCAACTGCTTACGAATCTCAATTTGATTCATTATAAAATAGTAGCTTTTGCCCGCGACTTCGTCTGCGTAAATGTGGGTTATCGCGTACGCAGACAAAGTCGAATAAAAAGTAGCCATGTCCTTTTTTAGGGCTCAAACTTGTACCAAATTTCAACAAAATCCATTCAGTGGTTTAGTTGTGGAAGCGTAACAGACAGATAGAATTACTTTCGCATTTATAATATTAGTATGGATAGCTCTCAACTCAAACTTCCTATTTAAAAAGAATTTTCAGAATCAGTCCAGTAGTTCCAGAGATTAACCTTTCAATAAAATTAATACTTCAACTATATAACATTAGTATAGATAATATTTGTAGTCAATTCTCGTTTTAAATAATATCATGCAGTTGTGTGTTCACTTCAGTATATCTAGGACATAATTATATCATATTTAAATATAGGAACAATTTAATTAAAATGCTTGTTTAATTATTGAATAATCATTTATAATTATAAAACATTTTGCACAACAGGAATGTGTCCTTTAGGACCAACCTAAAGTATATAAAACTGGCACTAAAATAAACTATGATTACACTATCATTAAAATATGGTATAAATTATTATTCAGTGTTTTCAGTATTGTTAGTATTAGCAATTGATGCATAAAAATATTGAGTCTTCACTTTACTAACCACCAGAACAGTTATAATATTGTCTGTAAAACACGATGATGACAATAAAGTACATTATTGGCCTCAATATAAAATCTTTGAATTTGAATGTTTCATTTTAAAACAATGAAAAGGGAACATCTTTTAGCTACAGCACAGTCAGCAACAAAAGTCTATAAGTATAGCACTTTTTTTTCTAAAACAATAATATTAAAAAAAAGAAGCTGAATAGACTAATCGTTACCTAAAAAAAAATATTATAAAATGCAGTGTGCACAATAAATTAAGTAATATAAAATAAAATGAGTTGTTTGCCGACTGTACCTTGTTAATAAATAAAATCCACTGAAGTAGAACTAAAAATATCTACCCAGTAACTGCGGCCAGTAAAAACTACGAATTACATTAAATTTCGTTTTACGCCGATCTGTGTGCGCCGCGCCTGATAAGGAAATAATACGCCGTCAGGCGTTTTCCACAGCGCATGGGTAATACGAGATTTACCTATAAATCCTTTCTGTTGGTAACATTTAAAAAACTAACTTTCTTTTCATATTTTCTTTAATGAATTAAGTACGATTTGTATTATACATTGGGAGGTTTTACAGTGGCTGACATGGCGGCACCAGTACCATGGTATATGTAAGATGGAAACATAAGCGTCTGAATTCTAAGCACATGTTATTCCACTTACCGGTGATGGCCTCAATTCAGGCCATTGGCAAAACATCCCACTCTACAATAACTATAGCAGCCCAATTGCAACATTTTTTTTTGTAATTTCGCCTTTTTGTTTATTTCCATAATAATATCCAAAATGGCCAGAATTGTTATAAATCTAATATGGCAAGCTATGCTTTGGTGAACATCAACATTTTTCATTTGGCTTAGGCTAAATCTATACTTGTTACAAACATCATGTTATTAACAATATCTAATCTAATTAACCTTTATTATAATCACTTATTTTACCATTCGATTATTTTATTCTACCAATAGTTCTCCAGTTTTAATTTTCACAAATATCTTTTCATCATTACACGCAAAACTCTTGTTGTGCGTGTCTAATTTGAGATCAACTGATTCACTGTCTTCATCCATCTTGGTGATGGTGAAACTAACTGCTTCATTAGCCACAAAACATTCGGGAATTAGAGTTTTGTGGTAGTTGAAGTGTGTCTTTAGATGTTCCCGAAGGAAATGCGACTGAACAACTACGAGGTCGCAATGAGAACATTTATGGCTTCCTGCGTTCATAATATCGGTGTCACCGTGCCTTCTGTAGTGATTATTTAAGGAATCTTGACGTTGATTAGTGTAGGGACATAATAGGCACATGTGCATTTTCCGCTCTTTCATCGGCGAAGTTTCGGAAGCGTTAGGGTCCTTTCCAGAATTATTCATTGACCGTCTCCTCTGCAGCAGTCTGAGCGTTTGCTGGTCGCTGATGGAGAATTGTTGGAAATCGCTCTTAGCGGCTCCTTTCGGCATTGTTTTGATTGCAAGTTTAATGTTATCACTGCTGTCGTCAAGCTTAACGTCTTCTTGATGTTCAGATTCTGTAAAATCATTGTTATCTTTCTTCCTTTCAGCTTGAGCTTCATCGTTCATTTGATGTTTTCGCATATGTTGAACGTAATTAGCGTAATATTTTACTGAATAATCACACAATTCACATTTATATCTTTGCTTGGAACCGTGCAATGATAAATGAATTTTATATTGTTCTCTTTTCTCAAAAGCTGAGGGGCACTTGTGGCATTTGTATCGTTTTTCTTTTTGACGTCCATTTTTCAGGTACGTGGGATATATAAATTCAGGATTACCATGCATTAAGTAACCGAATTGTGGATCAGCTTGTAGTACAGGCGGAAAATGATCGTTCGGCTTAACTAACTTATCTTTATCGGTTAGAACTCTTTTCTGAGCCTCAGTCTTTCTCTGGAACAAATCTGTTCCCGACAGTGGGATATTTTTATAATCCATGTCTTCACCAGATTCATAGTCACAATTTGAAGCCTTGTTTTCATTTTCATGAAGTAATTCATGTTTGGCCAGATTTCCTATATTCTTCACGGCGTAACTACATTTCTTGCACTTATGCTCGCCTTCTCCTCCATGTAGTCCCGCGTGATAGGTAAGCGCGGAACTTTTGAAAAACTTAGCTGGACATTGTTTGCAACAGTATTGTTTTGGCACGTGTTTTGTATCACTCGTTTTTTTCGTAGGACTTTCAACATGCTCATCTTTATGTGGCCCAGTAGATATCCACAAAACCTCGAAAGTGTTTGGACAATGAACAAATTCTAGTACAGGCTGTTTGTGCGAGGGATGAGTGTGGTGGACAAATTTAAGCATTTTTGTTTTCGTGTGATATTCATCTGTGTGCACGGTGACATGGGCTGCTAATTCATTATCTTCAGTGACTGAGAAGTCACAATTTTTACATTTGCTGGGCAATGAGACGTCATGACATTTCTCATGAACGTTGAGTTCGCACTCTTCATGAAATCTTGCTGGGCACTTTTGACAGAAATATAATACTTTTATTTCTCTCAATTCGTGCGTAAGGCCCTCCTCTCTAGAGAAACTTTCAGGATTTGCTGATTTTTCAATTTCTATAACCTTTCTCAATTTCGTGATTTGTTCTTCGTCGGACACGTCATATTCAACGGGACAATAAATGCGACCATATATTTCCCCGTGTGACTTGGAATGCTCGGCAAGCCTGCCGGCGAAATCACATGTGAATTTACATTCTAAACACTTGTACACCGTCGTATCACTGTTTTCAAATACGACAAAATGTATTTTTTCATGATTTGGTATTTTACATTTGATAGCATTAACGTATGAACAGTACCTGCACTTGTACATTTTATGGAACTCATTCTTGGCGGAAACCCAGACAAAAGGTATTTCATCGAGATTTACTTGGAATTCCATCTTCGGATCCAATTTGGATGTTGATGCTTCTAATTCGGCTTCAGTTTCCATTCTTTTGGTCGCTATCCCGTGTACTCGCAGATGTTGGTGCAGCAGATGCCTCTTAGATACGCTGTAGTTGCATTCTGGACATTTATAAGGCGTATCCGCTGGAAGGCGATGGAATTGTTCGTGGTACATAAATTGTGACTTACTGTTTGTTTCGTATGGACATTCTATGCATTTGTGACGTTTGGTGGAGTTTAATGTTATTGGGACAGGTGCTGGCGGCTCCTGTCCTGGTGATTTGGTTCCCATTGCATTTGCGATGTAATCTTCGGGGTCAGTGATACCATGCAGATGTAGATGTTGGATTAATTCAGGTTCATCTTTTACGAAGAAGGGGCAGAAGTAGCATTTAAAAATAGAATTCGGCGAAGGCTGATGCTGTTGTAAATGAGAGATGAGTTGTTTTTTGTCACTCGTTCTGTACGGGCATTTGTTGCATGTATCAATGTTGATCTCGTTGATGTTCATTGGTGGGTCAGGTTTTGGTTTTACTGTAGTTATTACTTTGATCACTCCGTCGTGTTTTAATCGGCAATGACGCTGTAAAAAGCAAAATAATAAGTAAATAAAAACAAAAAAAAAAAATACGAATAGAAAGTCGAGAGCAAGTAAATAAAAACACATAACATCACGGCTGTAATTCTCGAAGGGTTAGGCAGAGCCGTACCCGTTAATGAATACACCTACATTTCGCCATGTAATATTGGGCGAGCCTATTGCCATCAACCGGGCACAAATCCAGACTCCGAGGCTTCTACTGAGAAATTCCTGATGGCAAAACCAATAGCACTTTGCTCGACCTAGGAATCGAACCCAAGACCTCATGCTCTAAATTAATACAAGCCAAATTTGTAGATCAGCCATTCCCAAAGTGGGTGATAACGCCCCCTTGTGGGCGCTGCAGGCCTAAAGGGGAGCGGTAAGAGACCCAGAAAATAAAATCGGGGCGTTGTGTAGAGGCTTGGGGAGCGCTTTGTAATTTCATCTACTAGGTGTTTTTAAGTACCTACGTGAAAAAATGGGGGCGCTAGAAAATAATTTATTCTCAAAGTGGGCAGTAGACAAAATAACAGGGGTTCTGTTGTAGACGCACCTGGATGACATGTTTCCAATTAGACAATTGATTACAATGTCCACAGCGATACGCTAGGTCTGCTGGATCGGGAGTATTATTTTCAGGTTTCTTTATAGGTACTTTGTTTGGTTCTTCATGTATGCCATCAGATCTGGAATGTTCACGAACGTGCTCTAAAAGAGCTTCTTTTGAAGGATCTCTGAAAATAAAAATCATTTCTATGTTACTTCACATCTTCAATATTTTGTTATTAAGGCATTAATAAAAAAAAACCGACAAAAGTACAACTCGGACTTGCTCGGTTCCGTACCTATAATGTTTAAGACTATAATACTACATACAAAAAAACACGTTTCTTGTATGTGTAGGTACTTCATTTTATTTGTATTATTTATTGTCATAACGGGAATAGAAATACACACTGTGAAATTTTCAACTCTACCTAGTACGGTTCATGAGACCCACGGCCGGAAAGCGAGACTTAGTAACAGGGTGTCATTGGCACCTTTCGAGACAGAACCCAAAAAATATGTATGAGTATAAATAATGTATTTAGACTTACTTGTAATTACATTTTTTACATTTCCATAATGTTTTCTTAGGTTTCTTCATATCATTGAGACTTCTGTTATCAATATAGTTGTAATTATCTTCACCATGTTGAGTCTGTAAGTTAAGCGGTTGCATTTCAAATTGTACATTCATAACATCTGTTATATCATTAAATGATTCATCCATTTCCATCGTGCTATCGACCGCAGTATTAGGATCCAGGTAATGAAATTCATTTTCACCATTTTCATTTAAAACAGGCATTGCTAAGAATTTGTTGTATTTGCTATAATTCCTTCTTCCTGTTTCATCAGTCATAAGAACTTTTGCGTCATTATGCTCAGGATCTCTCGCCGATTTCAATTTTATGTGTTTGGTTATATCCCATCTCCAATTAGATTTATATTTGCAGAGGGAACACTCAAATGGTTTCTTATTTAAGTGACCCACGATGTGAACGTGAAATCTGGACGCTGTTGTGGAGAAAAATGGACAATGTGGACATTTAAATACCTTCCTTCCAATGGCTTGGCTCGGCGACAAATTCATGCTTTCATTGTCATCAATAATCTCAGCATCAAAACCTCGATGTATTTCTGGTAGAGTGGAATCATCATTTATATTGATGTCTAAAGGCATCTCAAACTTGTTTGGGTCATGATTAATATTGTTCCATACGAATACAACGTTTTCCATTGGATGCGGTTCTGTTTCCTTTTCGTGGATTGCATACACTCCATCGTTGCTATCTTGATTTTTAATTGCGTTCTCATCTTCTATATTTTCACTTTTTCCACATGTTTGCATATGGATATACAAGTCCGCACTAGATTTACACCTATGTCTGCAATTTTGACATCGAGTAGAGCTTAAACTTTTAAGCGATGTGTTTGCATTGATCCGGTTCGTTTGTGGTGAACAGTTCTTCTCGTGTACGGAATGTTCTGATAAGCACTTGCTTTCGAATCCACAGATCTTGCATATTAGAGAGCCTTCTTCGCCTGTTTCCGTTAAGAGTCTTTCTTTCAATCTGTCGAAAAACGATTCATTTTTCTTTCGACCTGCAGTTTCTTTTATTAATGGATTTGTTGGTAAAAGAGTATTTTCAGTAGATTCGTCGTCAATGTCGACTGGTGAAGGTGATTCCTTGAACTTTTTCTGTGGCGGTTCACCGGAGCACGTTTGCTTTTGATTAGGTGTTGAAGAGTTTAATGGTATGAGTTGAGGTATTGGTCTGGGAATCTTTCTGCTTTGTTTCTGTAGTTTCTCGTCTGAACTGTTGGTTGGTGAAAGCTGGTTGTATCCATCTTGCGAAGTCTCTTTCCTGCTTATCGCGTCAGAAGCTGTACCATCATTGGAATCACTTTTGCAACTGACTAGTTCTCTTTCTGCGTATTGGAGACCCATGTCCTGGAATTAAAGAAAAAGAAGACTGTTATTAATTGTTATCTCCTTTTAGAAGAAGTAGATCGGATGAAGTTATTGTAAGATCCTTTTAGAATTTATTTTGTATCTACGTGCGTTTTCATACATTAGGTTTTATTAATATTACATGCATAAACAAATCTGGTTGGTTACGATCACATATCAGAAAGTAATGGGTACAAAAAAAGCCGCGCGGGGATCGAACCCGTGATTACGTTGAATCTTACACACTGCGCCGTTTGTGCCGCCGAGTGATAAAGCCAAAAGTTTTTTTAAATAAAAAATAATTTTCAATACATTTGCTCATAAAGTGGCACTTATTGCACCACTTTTAGGGTCATAATATAATGTATTTCGCACGCGTGCTTTTTATATTATATTGCAGCACTATTGCCGTAATATTTTTAAATCTGTCTGTTGGCCGACTTCATCAGTCAATCACGAGAGTAAGCGAGCGGGGGTTCGTAGTTTGAATACGAAATGAGAAATCTGCTCATCATTTTTACAAATCTTTGTCCAAAATATTGAAGTTTGTGAAATGTCATTTAATTTTATTCACTAGTGAGTTATAAAACGTCGTATGAAACGCATGAGCATTTTATCATTACAATCTCGGCACCATTACGCTCTCGCCTTCAGCCCAGGCTGCAATCTAGCCTCGACCGTAATGATAAACTTACCTCACTCGTATCATAATGTAGTCAACGTCAAACCATGCTTTTTGAGAGGACCTTTTAATTATTATTTTTCAAATAGTAGGTAACGATCGCTCAATTTGATCTTTCATCACACTTTTACAGAAAAAATTATAAGTACAAGTAAGTGCATACGATATCGATTTATAATTACTAATTTAAAAAAAAACTTGCAAAAATATTAAGCACACCGAAGATTTTGATAACCATTTTAATATTTAAACAGAGGTGCATTGTTAGAGTAGAGAGAGAGAGAGGCCTAAGTTTTTAAGGCACCACATAAAAGTCCGGTTAAAGCAGTCTACAACCTCATTGGTTGACCTGCGAGGTGCCATATCGAAGAAAAAAAGTTTGTAAGTTGATAGATGCATGGCCACTGGTCAGTACCAACAAAACTAATAAATAAATAATAAATAAATAAATAAATATCTTGGGACAACTCACACACGGCTATCTGATCCCAAGCTAAGCAGAGCTTGTGTTATGGTAACCAGACAACTGATATACATACTTATATAATTTATAAATACATACATATTATAGATAAATCACACCCAGACACAGAACTAACAATCATGCTCATCACACAAAGTTTGTCCTGGGTGGGAATCGAACCCACGACCTCCGGCTTAGCAGTCAGGGCCACTAACCACTAGACCAACAGGCCCGTCACTAATGTAGAACTTAGTCCTATTTTAGTGTAATAAGTTTGTGTATCTACTAAACTGACATTAAGACAATCTAATTTCCAAATGTTGCGTAAGTAAAACAGAATTAGCTAATAATAATTCGCTTCCCGTAAAAGGAGTCTTAGCCAAAGGAATTAGGTAGTCGTGCGCTTACTGAAGAGCATTTTATGGTGAACCGAATTAAGTTAGAGATCTAGGCTTGAGACATTTGTAATATAGCGTCTTTTAATCTGTACTAATTTAGAACTTTAAAGCTGTAGTGAGTTTTTCTATTGGTTTAAAAGGGCTAATCTCTTGAACTACTGGCCCGATTTTGAAAAAAAAAACCGGCCAAGTGCGAGTCGGTCTCGCACGCGAAGGTTTCCGTACTATAAAAACGTGATTTTTTAATAGTAATTTTATTCTGTCTCTTTTTTTTGTATTTGTTGTTATAGCGCCAACAGAAATAAGACATCATCTGTGAAAATTTCAACTGTTTAACTGTCACGGTTCATGAGATACAGCCTGGTACAGACAGATAGACGGACGGACAGCGAAGTCTTAGTAATAGGGTCCCATTTTTTTACCCTTTGGTTATGGAACCTTAAAAATAAAGTAACGCGGACGAAGTCGCGAGCAAAAACTACTTTTGCGTTATCATAACAGAATTAGTAGGTAAGACAGACAAATTCAATTGGTTTTGTTTCAAATAATGTAGCTTGTCGCCTGTCAAAATGAAAGGGATTATCATTCCGAGTGTGTTACGCAACAAGGGTACAGACGAACGCTACGAAGTTGACCGTTTTCATGCTAAGTTACCAATGATGAGTAGGTACATAGAGGACTAGAGCAGGGATGGCAAACCTATGAGCCACATGGGACATTATAATTTGGGCACGCCATTAATTGACTTTAATTTGACTGAATTTAATTTGCAGCAACAGAAATCGTACTAACCTTTTCTTTTATTTAAATAAACATAAAATAAAAAAAAACCTTACGATTGTTGCATAAATTACGAGTTTTAAAGTAAATATTGTCTAGTTTGTTCAGTAACTAAGTCATGATTCATTGATGTCGCGTGAAAGCCACTTAAAAAGGGCCCGTCCACCATTCACCACCGAAGGTTTGGCATCCCTGGACTAGAGCATGCACCATCATTATTGCGGACTTTGTACCGTACGGACAGTTATTTAAGTGCGTAATTTCAAGCAGTAAGTAGGCATCAATGAACACCTTCTATGGCCGTTTCGAGTTTTTTTACAAAGAAATTGCATTCATTGCAATAATAACTTTAGAAGTGATCTAAGTAACAAAATCTCTGAATTGGGAATATAAGTATTGATTTATGATTTGTTTCATTTTCCCACGCGAATCGTAAAACAAAATGCAAAACGGCTTTGTAATGGTTATGTAATGGATAAATAACTGTTGTCTAATTAGACAGTTATGATATATTTTGATAGTACAGAAGCTCCTAAACTTCAGTATCAACATTCCCTTGGTAGTACTACGAAAACTCGAGTCGCTTCTGTGAATATTTTCAGGAGACCGGTACGTAGATATACGTCTACTACGTCATCGTTCGCAATTCAAAAATTCAGAAATTTCTGTACAACTCGTCTGGTCTTCTAAATTTTAGGACGTTAAAGTATTTTTATCTAAACGTCTCGAGCGTCGGCGGTAAATCTGCGACATTTAATTTTTTATCGCGACAAGAAATATTGAAACGCTCAATGGTTCAGTGGTGGTAAGCACTCGTAACCGGGTTCGATACCCAGATTGCGTTATGTTAAATGGCAAGATTATGCTAACCTAAATAGTAAATAGGGAAACTGTGGGTGTACCTACGACTGTAATAAAAGTTGGCGTGTTGTTTTTTTTTTTAATGTCTGCTGATCTCGTTGTAAGAGCGTAAAATGCTCTCAGAACAGCTAATTATTTTACATAATACTACTACGATAATATCGCAGTCTACGATTGTTTACAGATTTGAGTTGAACATTGTTTGTAAACAAGTTATTTGTCTATCTAGTGTTTAGGTGGTCTATAATTGCAATAATGTTTCAATAACCAGCTAGTATGGTGCTGTAAATGAGCGTTACGTGACCAAGCGTGCAACACAAATAGAAGCGTGAAAGAGACATGCATAAATGTAAACATGATGCAAAAGGTTGCGAGAAACGATATAATGTGGAGTGCAATCCATGTGCGGTGGCGCTTGTGATAACAGTGACAACGGAGTGACGTCACCGGTGGTACCGGCAGGCGGCGGCAGCGGCCGGGGCGCGGCCCCTCGCCACGCACACAACACATACGAGTACACGACGGACTCACCGACACCGAGTGTGAGGACCGCGAGTCGCCGCTCCCTTCTTCCTCCTTGGGGAGCAACGCGCTCGCTGCGTCGAACTCCGCGATAACCGTGTCGCTGGCGCCCACCCGGTTGCGGCGGCGACTCGACAGCGATTGGCCCGCTGGCGGTGTGTGATGATTCATTTCGTGCACCGTCAGACTCTGCTTGATGTCCGCCGTGAAGTTGCACATCGAACAATTGAAGCTTCCACTTCCACCGTGGTTCTTCATGTGCCGGTCCAAGTTCCACTTGTATGGTGTTCGGAAATCACACATTGTACACTTGATCATAGGCATCGAATGATACTTGACGTGCTTTGTGAATCTAGCTCTTATGTGGGTGACATAGTTGCACTTATCGCATGAGAAGAATTTGCCCTTAGATTTTGCCAGATTTGCCCTCTTGTAAAAGGGCATCGAATCAGCTACATACTCAACACTTCTATCGCAGTCGCCGTCGATATCATCAGGCTGGTCCATGGAGTCCTCGTCTACTTCCATCATCATGTCCTCGCAGTCCTCGACTTCCTCGAGCATGTCTTCAATGCGCTCTGCTGGCTCCATGTTCTCGAAGGAGGGAGGTGATAACTCTGCTTCCACTTTAACTGCTGTAGACGTCGGCTTAGATCCTCCATGAACCATTTTGACGTGTCTTATAAGTTTCTGATGATGTCTCGACGCGTAAACACAGTGTGGACAATCGTAAATCTTGAGTCTAACGAAGTGAGCGTCGCGCGTGTGGACGAGATAAGCGCGCGGATTCTGCGTATAGAACGTGCACTTGGTGCAATTATAATTCCTCCTTATCTTGCACTGTGGTAATTCAAAATCCTCGGCGGCGTCCGAGGAAGCCTCCGAAGACACGTCGCCGCAGACACGGCCTTCAAGGTGGCGCACGATAGTCGCGACCTCGCCGACTTGTGCGCTCGGCGGCGAGGACATCTGCTGTAGCATACTCCGCTGCAACAGAACAATGTTCGTTGTCGGTTAAACGTTCCGGGAGGGCGCGCGGCGTGTGGTGCGGGGAGCGCGGGGGGTGTCGCGCGGCGCGCTGCAGCGGTACGTGTGCGGTGCGCGAGAGCGTCGCCGGCTGAATGAGGCGCCGCGGCCGGCGAGCAAGCAGCCGACAAGCGCGGCGTGGCGGCTGGCGGCCGGGCCGGAGGGCGCGTGGGCGCGGGCCGGGCGCGGAGGGTCGCCCGATGTCATGTTCCTATGTTTTTCATCCTCAACGGCAAGGGGAGCCGACGCGGCGGACGACCTCCACTCGGCAACGGTCTAATGAGAGTTTGTACTCTTGGATGTTGTCGACAACATTTTTTCATATTAGGTTGCGGTGTATGCGACGTCATCATTATACCGGGTACTGAGAGTGTAATGGCGAAGTAAGGATAGCGTTTGAAAAGGGTAGACTAATGATGAAGCACAGGTAAGCAGATTTACAAACTTCAACTCAGGTAGAGTAACTACGCTCCTATTTCAATTCAGGGTTGAGAATGAATACTAGTGTGCTGTAATTCTACGAAGTAGTGTTAGTAAAGTTCAGAATAACTTTGCGGAAAGTGTAAACAACTTGTTGTGCGGAACAACTGATTTGATCAAATCAGAAGCGTTGATGTCTTTTATAAAGATATTGAAACTTTTTACGACCGAAATTAAAATGTTTTATGTTAAACTACATTTATTTTTCTTTTTAAAATTGTTTGTGAGTGTACAGTTTATTAAAGAAAGGGATAAGTAATGATTTTATCTAAATAATATTGATAGGTGTGTGGAACTTCAAAGAGTTGATTAGAAGTTGTGAAGAACTAAGTTCAGCGGAAAATACAGAGTGGTAACCAAATCAGAAAGAAAATGCTACGAGCTGCAAGAGCTTTATACATACTTCTAATACGTATAAAGTAAGGAAACGTAACATTGTTAATTTATAAATGATAAGCAAGTGTCCCTTGGGTGTTTTCAATGTTGCCCAAAACCAGCATCGTCATCATTTTAGGGATAAAAGACAAGGGCTACTTTATCAGACGCTACAAACACCATACAAACAGACCATAACCCTTCTTATGACTTACCGTGGTCTGCCGTAGACGGATAAAACTGCGACACAGTACATAAAACGCAATTATCAACTTTAAACTCTAAACATAAAGTCGAAAATAGCATGAACTGATTTATCTACGATGCTGTACGTACGGCGGCATACCAACAGCTGTAGCAATGTGACAGAGTGTCTTTAAACAATTTCAAGTCTTATTATCTGTAGCGTAGAGTTGAAATTTAGATTGATTTTATTTTTTGTCAAAAATAACAGACCATCGTGGATGAGTATCAGTTCAATGATGTGTCTATAATATAGCGTATTTGTATGAGAAATGAGCTGTGATCGCGGGTTGATTTATTATTTGTCTTTGGGGTTCCTCAAGCGGTGAACCTTCTGTGGTCAAACAAAACTTTAACTTTGAATAAACAAAACAAATTGTTTTGGGTCCTGAGTGCTAAATGTGAGTTTTTTTTATTCACGTACGATTGCGAGCGCGTTAGACTTTTATATGGGAAAAGTTATAGCGCCATCTGGTGGTCACTAGGAAAACCTTATTTTCCATACAAAATACTAACGCGCTCGCAATCGTACGTGAGTTAAAAAACTCACACTTAGCACTCTGATAATAGGAGTAAGAACCCGACGCGAGTGTCGCACGTAACGTTGTTGATCGGTGTGTTTGTCACTGCTGATTTATAATTAATCTTTTTCTCTAATTACAGTGCAATTATGCACTGGTTTTTGGTGGTTGTTGATGATTCGAAATGAAACAAAAACTCAATACTAATCGTACTGCATCTACGCTTCCTACAATTAAGTAACTTATTTAAAATTTTTAGCATTTTTTTTTACTGCTATTACAACTAAAAACTCTGAAACATTCTCAGAGAACAATAAAAGTCCGTCTATCGTAAACTTTGTCGCGTCTCATATAAAACAATTTCAGCGGTACGGAACCCACGGCGCCCGAAGTAATCGCGCTACCATCATTCAAATTAATTACACGAGAGACAAAAACGCTGCTAATTGCCGATTGTATTAACCGAAGCTATTAATGAAATTGACAGTACATTTGAACTAATCACATTTAATCGAATGCTACCGTAACGAGGCGTCGAAATTGGACATGTATGGATATTCTCCTCGAGTTCATAACTGCGTGTTATACAAACAACCATCGGCAAACAGGACTACAATGTGTTGTGAACTTGTGATTTATTTATAACCAACTAATAAACAGGCTGCCGTTGGCGCTGACTAACTAACACGCATGGCGAAACTGTGGTCAGCGCATACCGCACCGTTGGACCTACTATGATTAACGCAGCCGTCGGTAATAAGTGCGAGGTCGTGTTATCAAAAGCGCTGTGTGCCTGCGTACCACTCATGTGTTAGACAGGTGACGTGTGCTGGTCGGCGGGGTGCGGGCGGCGGGGCAGGGTCGCAGACAACTGACAGGGCCGAGGCAGGAAACGGCCGGAGAAGGCATCCCAGGCCGAGCACAATGGAGGCGGCGCGCCGCAGGGGGAGCCCTCGCAATCGATATGCCGTCGCTAAGGTCCGATGGCCGCTGCGAGCGGTTTGGAGCGCTGCAGAGGCGGATGCCCCCGCCCCGCGCGCCTCACGCCTCGCCGCTCACCACACCTGCTGTGTATTTATAGAGCGGCACAGCCGGCGCAGGGATGCAGGGATGTCGACTTTACCACGGCCGTCGACGTGTACCTACCTATGCGATGTAGGCACGCACGCAATGTTCGCACGCACGCCGCCGCCGCGCCCGCTGCCCGCCCGGGTGACGCCCGACCGACTGTTTATTATTTGTCACAATGAACATAAAAATAGCACCAGTTCGTTAAGTACCATGCTGAATACACTGTTTGCAACGCCAACGGTTCATATGAACGCATTTACTGCTTCGCGCACCAGCTACCTCCGTATAGGTAGCTACAGCAAGCCAGCTAATTAGGTACCGTTTCAATTTAAGGGAACTTAAGCAAATGTATCGTGTAACTTTCGTACATACATTTTGTCATACAATACGTTGGTTCATGTCGATTGTTCAAGGGTAATAATGATTATTAATCTTTCACTTTATGAAGTGACACAGTCTAAAAGAGACTTGTTGCACACAAACGTGGACATACAATACAAACTTCATAAAGTTTGAAATCATAGCTATCTATCCCTACATAATATATAGAATCGTAACATACTATTGTATGTTAAAGCATCACGCAATTACTACTGGCCAGATTCTGTTCAAATCCTTGAATATTCTCTACTTTGTTCTGGTCAATTTATAGGATAGTTTTTATCCCGCAACTTCGTCTGCGTCGGTTATCGCGGACGCAAATAGGTTCAGCGGTTTAAACGTGAAAGCAACAGACAGACAGACCGATTTACTTTCTCATTCAAATTTCAAAGTATGAAAAGTAATGTATCCTTACTAATAGTAAGGATACATTATCACGCTATTTGCTATGGGAGATGTGCAATCTTGTAAGTACTATAATATACCTTTACATCCACAGTCTACCACGATATTGCTTTAAGACTTAGACCAACTAGGTACATTCTCCTGGAGGATTGTGATGACATTCAATATTAACTAAGCAAACGTGAGCGAATCCGCAGGCACAGCTAGTCATGAATAATAAAACACTTGAATATGGGCCAGTCCCTATTAAACGCAATATAATAAACGTTATGTTAAATACCACCTTGTTCCTTTCACTCTCGTTTGAGTTCGATTCCCGAGACGAGTCATTTGGTGGTATCGAGGACGCTTTTGCTTTCATTTCGTTCACCTACCGTAGGTATATATTTTTTTTCTATTACCTTCCTATTAACAAGATTGAGTCATTGGGATTTCGTGCCGACACAGTCATTGAAGATCATTCCGTATTTACGAGAGGTTTTAATGTTTGGCCATTTGAAGACAAACCATCGATTTGGTTTTGTGGATCGATTATAGAGGCAATGATAATGGTCTTAGATCCCGGTGTCGCCAGACCTATGTCATCTTCATGGTTAAATGTTGAAATAATATAGAGCGATAATTAATTAATTTATTATATTTTAATTACAATGGAAAGAGTGGAGGGTGGCCAGTGCCCAGGAGAGGGGCAGAATAGGCTAACAAAATAAAAACAGGTTCGGTTAAAACCAAACAGAACATAGAAACAACAAAGTTTAGACACCATTACCATGCTATAAATTCCTCTCATAGTACTTCTGACATACCAATAAAATCTTTGTCCATTCATCCGCAAACAGATTGTTTGTTGGATAAGAATCTAAGAGATCATTAACTACAGTAAGAGTGCGAGGTATGGGGGTCTTAGCGCGTGGAACGCCGGCGATGTATTAAAATTTGGTAAACGGGCTTCCTAACTTGAATGGTCCGCCTTTTTTTAAGTATTAGGTCCAAGGGTGCCTTGCTTACTCACGTTTAAGTGTGATGACTAATTTTTCGTTACGGAATATTGTTAAAAACCAGCATGCATTAATACCAGACACTTTGCATGCGTCATTTCTTCAGCCAGACGCTTAGAAAGTAAAATCTTTCTGGCTGAAGTTTTGACCTGAAACAGGGTTTAGATTTCAACTACACATTGTTCTATCTATTCTCAAAATATAAAAAAAAAAACCATCTTTAAATGACGTAGGTCTAGCGAGTCAGGATCTTAGCCTATAAGCCTAGCCTATAAACGCAATTCATAAAGATATCTCGTAACATATACACACAAAAATAAAACAATCGAATTGAGGACCTCCTCCTTCTATAAAGTCTGTTAAAAATTTCGTTAAAACATTCCTCCATACTACGACATAAACATAAATATTGCCTAGATATATATTATGACACGTTTCATTAAACCATTTCTCTCTTTAATATTGCAAAAACTGTTTTTCTAAATAAGTGATGACTCAAAGTAACTTGAGCTTTATAACTGTGGCGTTATTATGGTTGGTATTCTAACAAAGCAATTGATGTAAGTCATTGGCTTCGTCGCCTACCGCTCATTCAAAGTGCAACATTAGAGTTACTCTTTCTTTTATTTGTATTTTTATTCAAGCTAAACACAGCTGTCTTGTATATGAGGTGTAACAAGACACATCATATAGCTGTTAACTACGTATACCGTCCATCAAATAAGTAACATTGATCAAAAAATATTGCTAGGAAAGCACTTCTACTGTGAAAACAAAAACAATTTAAAGAAGTTAGAAAACTTTGAAGGTCAAAGTTTCAATTTTTTTAAAATGTTTTTCAGATATAGGTACCTGTGAAACATCGTCCAGAAAAAAGAAACACATTTCATGACCCACACCACCGATTCTCCGGGGCTACCGTGGCCCCGGAACGCAAAGGGCTACAGAAGGAACAGGGTGGTTTTTTAGTCAGTAAAAGTCTGACAGTCCCTTCTGCCCCATCCAGGGCGGGAGGAGTCATTTGATGATTTTTTAACACCTAAAAGAAAAAACGCCACCGATTCTCCCAACTCAAAAGTTTCCTAGTACTAAGTATTATCTGGATAGAAGTTGCTTAACTTGACGTTACTGAATTCAGGCTATACATTCTTCAATGAAAAGCTACTACCATGGATTTAGTATCATGACGAGATAATCTAAAGTATTTTTTTTTTGTCGGTGTGAAAAAATTATTAGCTATTCTATACAAGAATGCATCTTACACAGTCAAAATGAATTAAACTATAGGGTGTATGGAATCATGAACAGATTCCATGGTAACAGATTCCTTAGGATGTGTGAGTGGCCCTTTTGCTGTGAGGTGTTGTGTTACGCTTTGGTAATGTATGGAAATGTCCGGCTGTTTAAAACTGACCAATACGCTAAGCCATAAGTTGGGTGGTTGGTGGGCTCGCCCCCTATTACATGGGACTAAAAAAAAAAACATAACTGGCGAAATGTGGGTGTACTAATGGGTACACCTCTGCCTAACCCTTCGGGGATTACAGGCGTGATGTTATGTTATGTCAGTAGGTACAGTCCACAAAACAGATAAACTTCAACTAAATCTGACGACCCTGTAACGTATACCACGTTACAGGGTCGTCAGATTTAGTTGAAGTTTTCTTAAAGACTAATGGATGTTTTCAAATGTAATTAAATTTAAAAAGTAGATAAACAGTTAATTAATTATAAGTTTCAATCGAAGACATCCATCGGTTTCCAAGAAAACTTTTACTAGGTATATCTGGCGACCCTGGATACCTATTTCTTTGGTTGACTGTACTTAAACGTTTTTTTGTTGTAAACGGAAGTGATTGTCAAAACTTTACAACACAGTTTTAAGTACTATTATTATGATACGTAGTACAAATTGAGAACTCCGATGCAGTCGTTCAATTTACTCAAATATCACGACTGTAATCCCGAAAGGGTTAGTCAGTCAGGGTCAGTTATGTTTAAGCCCCACGTAATAGGGAGTGAGCCTATTGCCATCAACCGGGCACAAATCCGGACTCCGAGACTGTTACTGAGAAATTCCTGATGGAAAAATCCAATAACACTTTGCCCGGCCTCGGAATCGCACCTAAGACCTCATGTTTAGCAGTCATGCTTTGCAACCACTAGACCAACGAGGCAGTAATTACAAAATAACAAAATGCATTTACAATTACTATTCTCAATTAACATAAATACTTATATATGATTTTAATGAGGTAGGTACCAAAGTACTAAGTACCGTCGAACAAGCTATTTGGTGTGAGTAGCCAATTCTTTTACATCACGCTTTTCAGTTTGCCACAAGCTTCAAAAGCACGCAATCAATACAAATAATACTGCAAGTGTAACAAAAAGAAAAATATTTCTGCTTGTACACCAAATAGTTTGTTTGAATGTACTTTAGTACTTCTTGAAAATATATCGTTGATTGATACTATGTAGAGATTACGACTTCCGTAAAACAGAGATAGAGCACAGCGCCACCTACAGACGTAGCTCTACAATACTCTACATGAGTAGAGCAGGGGAGAGCAAACAACTCTATTGCTCCCGACTTCCCTACGAAAGTGCGGAATAAAAGCTACTCTAATGTCATGAGACTGGCTATCATATACAAAAAGAATTTTTCCAGTTAAACTTGTAGTTCCAGAGATTAGCGCGTTTAAACAATCACAAAAACAAACAAAAAAAAACTTCAGCTTCATTATATTGACAGTTTGCAATTGATGTACATTATCAATGATGCACCGAAGATAATGTCACAGTATACTATCTGCTTACCCCTCCACGTAATAAGCGCGATGAATCATGAAAAATATCACTCGAGGACTCGCTTTCAGCGACGCATACTTTCAGCCGTAGCCACGTAGCGCGGCTACGACATACATAAATACAACTATACATAAGCATTCTTTATCGACAGCGCGCTACATACAAATCTTAGTGTAGTCACATTTTGGTCAATACGTAAATAAACTTGACGACGTTTTGTATATAGGAGAAGGGCATTATATAGGCTTCTGGTTAGGTCATAAAAAACTTGATTTCAAAATGATTTGTAACTAATTTTTTTAAACTTTAAAATAAGAGTTTTCGTGTCACCTATGTACGAGTACGTCCTTGCCGCTGCTTACCCCGTCGCTGGGAGTACAAGCGTGGTGTTGTGTCATGCTACACTACGCCGATAAATGATAGCAAAGAGCCGTTTTCAGCGGCGTCTGTGCTCTGAATTAGTCCGCTTAACCACAAGTACATGACTGATACGACTACTCGACGTACTATGTGGATATGTGTGGCGCGTTGTCGCTATAGCTGTGTTGTGTGTCTGTGTCGTCATTTGTTTGCAACGTCTTGTAGAAGCGAGCAGTCGTAAGCATTCCAAGCGTGACTAAGCAGTGCCTTGATGGTGGAGCGCTCACCTCGAAACGGCCTCAGACTGACCACTTCTTGAATTCAAACCCGTTTTTTGTCCTACGTGCTATAGAAAGAATGCATAGCCCGTGGTCCCTGTGAGCCCTGCCTGCCGCCCCTGAGGTGAAATCCGATACCTGTTTTTGGGTTTTCTAATGCCGCAGCCGTAACTCTATAGGACGTCGAGGTAGACAGTGATATAAAGTAGAATAGACCCGTGGAGTGTTTTAGTAAAAAAACAAACTATTAAATCAAATAGCAATGTTCTAACGTTGTTGTTACAATGTTAACAGCTCATTAAGACATTTTCTCGGGAACTTAATTAGCCATGTATGTATGAGTGGTTAATACAATTTCTAAAAGAACGTTCTTTGTTGCTTTCCGGCACGCCCAATGTGAACCATGCTATAATTAAGAAGTTAAATCTGTAATTCTGCTGAGGACGACGTCGACAGCTAGCAATCATTCGGCACGTGTATACGCCGACGGTACATAGGCATGTATATGGAGTACCTACCTACTTAACTACCTCGGCATACAATACCTATTATGAGGTCCGATAAGAATGCGTGCCGCGTTCTTGCCTTAAAGAGTACGCGATGTTAGGCCAATGTTGAATCAGTGATCAGCCATCCATTATTATACCGACGGACGCGACTCTATAATATGTACAGCAAAGCAGGAGATGGGCTTAAATTATGTTAGTTTATAGTGCCGGGATGGTGCAGCGACGCTGCGGATTTCGCGACGCAAATAATTTGCGCGCCAATTGACCTTTCGTCGGACGTCGTCGACGGAGCAGCGCGGTGGCGGCGGCGGGCGCTTCTGTCCAACACGAGCTATATATAGTTGCGCGACAACACGCCACGCCGAACACCCGCCAGGGGCCGGCTACGTAGGCAGTTTTCCTTTATCACCCACCCGACAGCCTCAGCCTGGATTTTTCAGAGGCTTTGCCAGAGCCGCCGCCTCTACAGAGACTAGGCGACGGGATGTCGACCCACACCACCCTCCCGAGATCAATACAGATGGTCGCCGCAAGAACACCCTAGTGTGGAAACGTATATACCGTAGGCGCTCCTAAATAGGGTAAGCTTTATAGGGTGCGACATTGTAGTAGGTGAATGCGGTGCGTTTGTTTACAGCGGCCAGCGCGTGTAGGTAAAACCTGATGCAATCTAATTACTGCGGTGTCAGCAATGTCAGTCATCGGAAAATCCTCGAAGAGAAGTACTTTGCAGGCAGCCGATTATTGAAAACGATAAATGTCTTGTTTATGCGAAGATAGATATTAATGCGATGAGTCTCGCTAACGAGCATGACTGTCACCGGTCCGACTGGTAATTAACACGACCTTGAAGCAGGCTGCTACGCGATGCACGGCGCTCGCGTCGCATGTAATGAAAGGATCGGTGCGGTCGGTTGTCGACGTCCATCGTAGCAACAGTGTTCTCGAATGGAATTCGTACCGAGTGGCGGGTGGCGTGCACTGTGCTCGTTTAAAGATGGCTGCGATAAGGCGTAGTGACGCTCCTCGGGCGCGGGCGTCGTGTCGGCGGCGCGGCTGTGTGCGTGCGCGTGCCGGTGTGCCGACGCCGTCCCTGGTCTCCCGCCCGCCGCCCGCGCCCCGCGCCCCCCGCGCCCGGCTGCACGTTCCGCAACATGTGCGGCTGCCCTGCCTGCCTGTCCATACGCCACCCAACAGCCGCAGCCGCTCTCATGTCGCTCCTCCCGCGCCGAGGCCCGCTGATAAATGCGCCTTATCAAACCACCAGATAGCAGAGGTGCTGCTCGCTCGTTTAGGTGTCACGGACGACGCGCACAGATCGACGCCGGCCGACTCGTGCATGAACACAGTCACGGCGACTTGTTTGTGTTACTTAGCGATTTACTCATTATGAGTCAATAGGTACTGTTTCCAATAGCGCACACCCGATATAAAAGCATTTTGCACATTGCAGCGTAAGTAAGTAGCTAATGTGCAAGTATGTAGGTATCGAGTGTAGCTATTTGCTAGCTGCGCCGACTTGTCGCATAGGTACGTTGTATGGTCGTTTCATGCATTGAAAGCTGGAGCGAATGTTATGCGCATCTTGTCAGTGGCTCGCCGACATTCTAGCGGTCCAGGCCACGTGTTGCACAAGACACCTGGTGACGCAAACGATTTCCGCTACACCCGACCACTGCGGCAGGTACACAGCTCTCGACTTTCATTCCTAATCCCGAATTCAGTAAAACTGAAATAAAGCCAAACTTCCTATAGAGAACGGCCACATCATGATCGTCAACAATTGTGTCTAAAATCATGTGTCAAATGTATTAAGGTAAACAATCAAGAAGATTTACATATGTTTTTTGGCATGATGGTCCATTCGAATTACTCCATAAAAGATGTTTTCAATGCCACACGTTTCGCTCGATGACAAACGGCATAATCATCTGCCGACGCCAAGATACTGGGAGGATAACTTAAATATGTTTACCGTATGCTGCATATGCCTAGTGAAGTAGTGACGTTACCTACATAATTAGTCTTCATCAGTAATTTGCATCGTTTATGCGTGCCTAATTTGCACTATCTATGAAATCGAAGACTGTTTTTGTTGAGAAGACATTGCGCTACAGTCGTACATACCTCACCTACATTCGAGTGCATGCTGTAGGGAGTAGAAACCTAGGAAAGCGGCCGCAACGTGTCGCAAGAAGCCGTTGAAGTAACATAAGCGCAGCAAATTATCAGGGTCGAGCGACGACGCCGCCGCGGGCCGCACGACCGCCTGCCTACGCGCCTACCTAGCTAAACGTACCAGCTATACACCTATATAGTTGCTGCTCGTGTAAACAGCCACACCGCACGCTGTCTGCGCACAAGACGGAAAAATACGATCACGGACACGGCATAAGGACAGCCGCTCGACAATACGACCCGACAACAAAGCCATCCAACAAAGTCGCGCGCCCACTTCCCAGAAACGGTCGGCCGTAGCACTGAAGAATATTTCGCATTCGCCTGCAAACGTCTGCGTAAATGTATAACGCTCCATTTGCGAAATACATCAATTGCGTTTGCGGCAGAAGCTTAGGTTAGAATTAAAATCTGCTGGTAATCATAATACGACACGGGGGCCGTTGGTGGTCGGCCATATTGAGGCGTCTGCTTCGAAACGAGTTTTGTTGTGTGCAAGCGCAGGCAGCCGGCTGCCAGCTGCTTGTGTCAGGTGGTGCGTGGCCTCGCACGCCGACATAAGAACTAGCTAGTTAGGTATCTACTGCTACTTCGCCTTTGAGATGCAATAACGACGCGATCACAGCCGAGTACTAATTAAGGTACAGAGCGGAGTCAATTAGGTGACGGCACGATTGTTAACGATGGCGACAGCCGTTGCCCACTGCCGAGTCACGAACGAATGGTAGGTAGGTATATCGATATCAATTTGCGCAATACGCTTGTTTTCAAAATGCCACCTATGTCTCTAAGTAGGTATGTTATTGTAACAGTATGTATTCAGCGCTAGGCCATTTGACTTTACTATGAGATTTCAAAACTGCAAATAACTAAAATGGTGACCCTATTTGAAACAAAAAACTTTTCCTCAAAGGAAACTCGAGATACACTAACTTAATATAATTTACTCTCCCAGCAAAATTCCTATTCAGGTCAAGTACCAGCAATTAAACTAAAAACGCTTAATTAATTCGAACAAAAGGAACAATACAAAACGCTTAGGTCATATTTAGGTGGTATAGTCGCCTGCGCATGAGGTCAGTGGCGAGTGCGACGCCCGCGGAGCGACAACACGACACGGGGCAGCAAGCGGCGCGCACGCATACATTACGTGCCGCCTACATGCAGCACGCGCCTCTATCTGCGGCTATTACGTATGTAGTGTGTTCTGTGTTCAATATAGCACTGGCACACGGCTGTGCGCTTCTCATTGTTGGCTGGATGCGCGATGGCGGCCTGGCGTGAACGCGAACGTACGACCTCTTTTAGTATCAGTGGCATCGCCACCGCTCCAGAGGGGAACGCTGGGAATAAAGGCATCCTGCTAAAACCTGAAACTGTCTACAGAACGTTTATTGAGCTGTAATCAGATGGATTCTTCTCCGTAATCACATGGATTCTGCCTCTCAAAAGCCATATTAAGGTTACATCGATTACGGAATCCATAATTTGTCCGCACATACCTACTTACTGAGATAATGAACCAATTTACTGCAACGTTGTTCGTTTAATACAACAGAGTAGGTAAACAGGTAGTTTGATGGTATCGACAACACCCGAGGCGCACTGACGAGTTGGGTCCTACCTATCTTGTAAATCGGGACTGGCTCATTTAGGTACAACGTCGGAACATAATCGGGCCAGTACGGATTGGCCTTAAAAGGATATTTCAATGCAGCAGGCAATGCGACACGAGGCTCTCGACAATAAAAATCTATGCCAATAAATAAAATTGAAGTATCCATTTTTAATGTCATAATAACAGTTTTTCACTGAATAAAAGTTTAAACGGTAATTATAAAAAAAATGTCTGCCTGTTTGTTACGGCTAATCTCCAAAACGGCTGGACCGATTTTAATGGGAGTTTCATTGTTTATGAAAGCTGATGATATTTTTTATTTTTTTATAGTTTATTAAAACGGTTCAATATTAATTACAATAATTAACGTAATAATAACGTTATAACCTACATTACTTATTTAAGAAAAAGAAATAGGGTTCCGCGCAAAAAAAAAACCAGTGATAATGAACGAAGTCGTGTGCAGTAGCTAGTAGTAGTAAGAAATAAAATCACAGCAATAATGAACTTAATGATGATATTACGAAGACTTTTTCCTGTTTCATCATCTCCGGATATGATCCGGTTAATTTGGCAAACATTTAATAATAGTTGGGTTTTGTTCTGCCAGAATGAACCAACCCACTTTAAGTAACTGTTACGATTTCAAATATTTAACACGTTATCAATTTTAAATCTATTCTAAGCATAAGTTTTGGATGTTGGTTGACCTGTTGTTGCTGAATAGTACCATATTGAGCATATTAAATTAGTTTGACTAACTAGTCATTAACTTAATTACTTAAAAATTCGGGGTTGGCTAGTTTTGGCTCAATTAATACTAGGAATTTACAGCCTACCCAAGAATTTCAAAGTTTTAGCCATTTAAACATTTTCATTCATTCATCTATAAAGAGCAGTTCACCAGGGGGCCTAACAACACCTCTTAAAACATTATTATTTCAATATTACTTTGCTTTCCGCGCTATTGCATTTTCAACGGTCGGTCCAGCGCCGAGAGTTGAAAATGCAACAACAGAAATTACAAAGTAATATTAAAATAATATTATTTTAAGAGATGACGGTAGGCGCCCAGTTCACCTTATTATAAACTCGCTGGTTCCTGCGACTTCGTACGCATGGTATTTTTCACCCGTAATAATTAAGTAACATCTTATGTTAGTGCTCCACAAACGGGGGTAGAAGAGTGATATTATACAGCCTATAATATTCGTCACAAATCTGGCTACAAGGGTTGAACCAGCTTTCAAGTCAGAGGGGATGGCTCATGTCATCAAGTCTAGTCAGGGCACGCTCCATTTCGATTACAATAATAAATGGTGGTGGGGGGGGGGGTTTGTAAATCGTCGTAACCCCCATGACCCCCTGGATCCGCCCTTGTCTGGCTATCATATACAAAAATATTCTTTCCAATCCCACTGGGAGGTCCAGAAATGTGCTCGTTTAAAGAAACAAAAATCTCTTTAGCTTTACTATATTATTAGTAGAGATACTTAGTATGGATATTATACAAGTGGCGTCCAAATCTAGCACTTCACAATCCCGTTCGACTAGCACATAAGTACATGCTATGTAAACCTACGTTAGACTATGTAGAGCTTCACAGAATCCTCGGCAAGGCTATCGCTGATAACGTTATCTCAACTAAGTGCCGGCGACTGCGGTTACTGCAGACCACAATTTTTAGAAGGTCCACTTTTATTTAAGCGTACCCATTTTTCGTCATTTTTCCACGTTATGAACTAGGAAAATACTTATGTCATCCTATTTAGCTAAATAGAGCTATACTTCAAAACATTGCTTGAAACCTTTCGAAAGATTTTGAGGTGTGGATAAGCAATGATATGTCGATTTTGAAAACAATTGATTTTAGTGTTGTCATAGCGAGCCAAACCGCAATCTTTCATCAATAAAATCAATTAAACGTCAAATGTTTTCCATTACCATCGAGCAGTAACAATTCAACTTACGTCCTAATATTGAGAATAAACCCAGCTAGCGAAATTATTAATATATAATTATGTAAAACGAATGCGTCGAATTGAACACTACTATAAAACTGTTGAACTGCTACAAAACTATTATAAAACCTTTATATTATGTCTGTAACTTGTATAATTCAAATACTACCTAACTTTTTGCTAGTTGGAAATTTCAAATTAATCAGCGTTAAATATTCAAAATACCTGCCTGTAATTTTAATTCGAAAAAACGGAAGAAATTTTGACGTGGGTTAGTTCGTTTTGACAGAATAAGCCTCAAATGAGATTACTTTCGAAATGTGTGCGGTCACTCGAGTGAACATTACTGAAGAGTACAACAGAAAATTCACACAGTCCACGATCCCTTGTTACGACATAATATACATATTAAGTTTCGTGAAATCGACTACCTAATCTCCAGGCTTCCGTTCAAAACGTGAGCATCTAAAACACATGTAAACAACAAACATCTGAAATTCATGATTGTAACGGGTATGCAAAGAGACTGGCGGAAATCAAATTTCGATTTAGGGACGTCAAATTGAATCCCGTTAACATTTTGCCTGTGGAAAACAGACAAATTGGTCGTATTAGCTGTGTGTGTGTCGCGTAGCGGTCTCTAAAGACCAGGCTGTGAAGTACCAAGGCCGTTGGCGTCGGTCTGTGATAGAACTACGTATAGTATACACAAGGAAAATCTGCAAAGCAGCCCCCTGCCGCGCCCTAAGCCTGCGGAGTACGGCGACGGGAGGTCGTCCGACCTCTGCTCCTACGCTATCTAAACCTACAGATGTATACGTAACCTACACAAGTACATACTCATCGTTAGCCACGGCTTACTGAGCTGCGTTTCCGCCGATGAGTTGCGGGAGAACTAATTACGGATAGTGGTAAACAAGTGCGGTAATAAGCAAATAAGTATTCGGCTGCTGACACTGTCTGAATCTACATGTCAGAAACTCAAGATACAAGAGCCTAGTATTATTTGGAGAACAGTTTGCACGGAAAAACAGAAGGAACATGAAAGTTCACGCTATATTAACACTGGCGTCATGCGTCAGCCCGCGATTTCATCACCCGCGTTCAGTTACGTCTTTGCTTACTGCTCCGCTCCCGTGAGTGGTAGCGTGATGTTATATAGCTTATACTATTCCTCAAGAATCTGGCTATCATATACAAATTTATTTTTTCCAATACGAGTGGTAGTTCCGGAGATAACCGCGTTTGAACAAACAAAAAAAATCTCTACAGCTTTATTATACTCGTATTAATTAGTATAGAGTTATAGACTATAGATGAGCGGACGCCTCAGTCAAGCTAATTGTTCCAGCACCGTTCGTTTCGCGGCGCGTAGCACCGTCTATTGAAAATCATAATTTCGCATGCCGATGTCAATTATGTTAACTGCAGCACTCACACGAATTGGCCCAAGTCGGCACGATTTAACGCCCATTGCTCCATTAATATACGACTCGTCTGTAGAAGTATGTTATAAATCATCAACGGATGTGAAAATGTGGACAACATCTGGTCTTGGTAAGTCATGACCACTTGGGTATAATAAAAAGTAAGTACTTCACTGATATCAGACTGCAGTATCTTGATACTGACCTACCTATTCCTATATTTAAACGAAATATGTCTTTATCTTTAAAGTAGGTAGTAGCCGATAAAAATACTTTCTTATGAGTTTAACACTTAAGAACAATTGTGACTGCAAGTTTGACGGTCAAAGTCAAAGTCAAAACCACAAAGTACACTTTTGAATGCCATTTATTAAGAAATAGAATTCAATCTAGTTGCCTCTACTATAGAGTAGGTAGGTATGGTTATATAATATATATTATAGTCAAGAAACTCCATACCTTTTTACTCTTTCAAATACATTCTCAGTGTTTATATGACTGACAATGTCAAAGCCCACAGTCAACGCCCCTATCACGGCAGAGGCCGACCCAAATTCCCATTACGTAATAAGCATGCAGCTACAACCATTTCAATGGTGGACAGTCTGCAAGCAGAATAACAGGACCCGAAAAATATGATCAATTTAATTTACTCACTGATTAATCACGAAATCTCGAAAACTACTTGAGCTTCGAAGCTGAAACTAGCAGGTAGATAGTTTATAGGTAGGTAGGTAGGAGAAGTTAGCTAAGAATATTTGAAACCAGCTTTTGCCCAATACTTCGCCCGTATGAATGTTGGTTATCGCGGCCACAGACGAAGTCGCGGAATAAAAAGTAGCCTACCTTACCCCTTATCATATTTCATCAAAATCGGTTCAATGGTTTAGCCGTGAAAGCTTAACAGACAGACAGAGTTATTATTCCATTTATAATATTAGTAAGGATAAGGATTTGACTCCCACTTCCACGTGGACAAAAATGCGGACAAAACCAAGATTTAAAATAATAAAAGTATCACAGGTAGGTAACACGCCTACTCTAATGAGTTGTCTACAACTCTATAGTTATAACAAACATCGTAATGTTTTGGTACGTTATCGTTTCAAAACACAAATTGGATAATTTTTGAGATAGCAAAATTATGTAACGCTGTAGTATTAAGTTATCATTCTAGTTGATTTTAGTGTTCGCGACATCTGAAAGAATGTATGTAAATTAGTAGGTCGGTCCGGAGCGTGACTGCTTCATGAATTTTATGTGAAAAAGTCGTAATACTGAAGTATGGTGTGTCTACGAAAAGTATGAAATCTTTCTTTGAACGAACGAAAAGTATTGATATCAAGAATTGCTGAACAAATTTGTCTTAAACTTTAATTGACTGTTCCTTCGACATAAACTTTGATCAGACTGAAATTCAGTACCTATAGGCATTGGCATTGAATACTACGTCCTTAAAACTTTTCACCGCAGCTTTCAGGGTCGGTTTTCAGTATCCAGATGCGCCTAAACATCAGTAATTACACAAACACATATATTATGTAAATCCTGATCAAAAACGCTTGGCCACTTTTCAACTCTGCTTAACATCAGAGATCAAAAGCGTCATGCTACTACATACTTGTGTGAATTACGTAGCAGGGTGTGTGTGTCTGTGTTCACACACCGGCCATGCCACATGTACGTACGTACATCCAGTGCGAGCAGGATTCTGTGCAGTAAAACGAGCAAAAGCACACGCCAGCTGCAAAGCAGCTGCCGCCGCCGTACCGCCGACGCCCGCTTGCCGCAGTCGAGGTGGGCTCAGACTCGCTCTGGCGACCTCACCACACCATTACAGCTTAGCAAATTATTCAACCGTCTAATGCAGGTGCGAAAGCTGTGGATTCCTGCTTTACATGCGATGGGATAACTGTTATACTGAAAAAGTTGATGTAGCTCTCGCAGCTCGGTTATAGCGCGTGCTTGTAAGTAAACGCATTTGTCGATATTAAGCGGTATTTTTTTTTAAGCGTAGGTGTGTTTTCCACTTGGGATGTGGGACCCAGGTTATGAATAATTATGTAGAGATACGAGTATTAAGTCTGAAATATATTTTTCTGGGAAAAATCTACTTCCTTAACAGACTGTGGAGAGCTTTGTATTTAAAAAATAAACAACAGCAATTGAACGTTTGGAAAACAAACGTATTCACACAATTATGTTATCTCCGTAGTCTTTATTTTAGTCTATTTTTAGAAAAGAAATTTCACATACAAATAGATACTTTAATAAAGTAAGCAAATGGACCTTTTTTGAGAAAATTGAGTGGTCGCAAAGCGTGACTGCTGAGCATGAGATCTTGAGTTCAATTCCCAGGTGGGGCAGTGTTATTGGGTTTTTCCATCAGGAATTTTACAGTAGCAGCCTCGGAGTCTAGATTTGTGCCCGGTTGATGGCAATTGGTTCGTCCCCTAACATGGGACTTAAACATAACTGGCGAAATGCGGGTGTACTAATGGGTACACTGACTAAACCTTCGGGGATTACAGGCGTGATATTATGAAATACCTAAATTAAGTAATCACAAAAATCTTTCTTGCGAAAATTGATTTTCGGTGAATACCTAGGTATATTACTTTTATCGCGTTGTACCACGTTCTTTGACGTTGCACGCAATTCTTGTACGGCTAAGAAATTAATGTTTCGAAGAAGTGTTTAGCGGCCACACGACATTTCTATTGGCATTGTTTGACTTCAGAATTGTTAAATACTAACTACTCCCTGCGACTTCGTTCGCGTGATTTTTCTTACGGATTCCTAATTTTTTCATAATAATATAGCCTATAAATTATGTCACCCGGGGATATTAATTGTAGCTTCCTGTGAAACAGTGAAATATATTTTTTTACTAGTATTTATAGGGAATTTTACAAATCAGTTTAGTAGTTTAGAGCCTATTCAATGCAAACAAACAAACACGCAAACAATCAGATCTTTCCTCTTTATAATATAGACGAGCTGTTTTCTAACTGGACTAGCAGTTCTAGACTCTTAACTTCTGGATTTTTGTCCGGTTTCGCCGGCTGTTAGCAGCTAGTGCCATTTAACTGGGGGTAAAAATATATTTGGCAAAAGGAGGGCTATGATATGACGTTACTATGTTAAATTTATTTAAACTTTATGCAACGAAGGAACAAAGGCGGACTTAAAGTCTTAGAGTTTCTCTCTCTTCAATCGCTGGGTCTGTACAATAGAGCTTTATGAGCTGAGAAATATCTTCATATATCGGTTTCCATGGCAACACTTTTTTCGGTAGCCATGTAAACAGCGACCTCTTTAGGGACTGTTTGAACATATTCCTTTTTAGAATTTTATGCAAAATATCTGGCGATACGAATGAACGGTAGGGACTGCAAAATAATGAAAGGATATTGGTGTCAGAAAACTTTTTGTTCTGACGTTACGACTGTATTTTTTTTCGATAAGCCGGCCTTGCTCTTCCTAACTACCTTTTGCAATTTCTGAAAGCCAGAATAGACAGTTTAGACCACCACAAAAGCGCTGAGGCAAAAGCTAGACAATTCCAGGAGAAGCGATTCAACTGTCTTGTATTCAGCAACAAAATTATATTATTTAAAATTAAGAAAAGAATCTTCTCCGCTAAGAAAAAATATATTGCTACTAGGTGTTTTGTATTTACACTTTTTTTTATAGAAATCTGCAAAATACTTCTACTATTATTGACGACTACTATTACTACTTTATGTAACTCGTGACTCTATGGTCTCGGAACTCGAAAGGCGTACGAGGGGCCGAAGCCAGCTTGCAGCGGCCCCTAAATTAGCTTGAAGATGACACGACTATAATATTACTACTACTTACGACGACAATTATTACTAAGTACTACCATTAAATTTCGATTCCTTGATCATTCTTTTTTTTTAAGGTGGTAAAAATCATCAAATGACTCCTTCCGCCCTGAGTGGGGCGGAAGAGACTGTCAGACTTTTACTGACTAAACAATCACCACTGTCAGACTTTTACTGATTAACAATCACCCTCTTCCTTCTGATGCCCTTTACGTTCCGGGGCCACGGTATCCTGTTAAGACGTCCCGACAATCTAAGAAGAATCACCGTTTTTGAAGCCAGTAAAGCGACATCTTTTGTTTCGAGATAATGGGATGGAACAGCCATGACTTTGGCAGTATGTAAGCACAACTGAAGCACCCTAAGAGGTTAAGGAGTCAAAATTTGCTAACAGACCTTTTTTCACCCCCGCTTTGGGTTTTCTTTATGTCGCCACGAGATAAGAATAATAATGGTTAACAAACAACCACGACTAACGTAATGTAAATCCCTCTTTAATAAGTATCCTTTTTAGGGTTCCGTACGCGAAGGGTGACAAACGAAACCGTATTACTATGACCCTGCCGTCTGTCCGTCTGTCAGAGAGCTTTGTGTTTTGACCTGTAGTAGGTAGACACTTGAAATTATCATAGTGTGTGCGTTTCTATGGCCGCTATCCATACTAATATTGTTAATGCGAAAGTAACTATCTGTCTGTCTCTAAACCACTGAACCGATTTTGATGAAATTGGGCACGGGGTAAGTGAACTTTAATAAAAGACAGGCAAATTTTTATTCAACTTTGACTTCGCCTGCGTCCTCGATAACCAACATTTACGCGGACAAAGTCGCAGGCAGGATAGTAAAGATCTATAAAAGAAACGTGATTTTCTTTGTATGTAGTGTTTATAATCTTTATACGGTGGTACGAAAATTTTCGTGTGCGAGTTCGACTCGTACTTGGTCGGTTTATCGTACTGTGAAATTTGATTGCCTGTTAGGTTGTTCCTACAGTACAAAAATTTGTCTTTGGGACCTTATTTCTACATGTTGCCACTAGGGCTTTGCCGTTCCATTAAACCAGCATCCAAATTGCGTAACTCACTTACAATCAGGATCCAAAGGATTTTGAATTGAATTTATAATCTATTGCTTTATGTTCTTGATTTTCGTCTGCTCTACAACGTTAATATATTATAATACTAGCCTATTATTGTTCTAGTGCAGGGCTAAAGACTCTTCTTATATAGAGGCCTGAGTATTGATCACCACGCTTGCTCAAGGCGCATTAGCGATTTCAGACTCATAAGAATTATAAGTCCAGATTTCCTCCCAATGTTTTCTTTCTCCGATTCCAGTAATGTCCAAGATAAGCTTGGAAAGGACTTTGTAAATTGAACAAGTCACATTAGTTTTTGCCCGGTTTTAAACCCCCATCCTCAGGCACGAGAGGGAGGTGCTTAAACCACTGGACCATCGCGATGTTGACAATACAGTTAATAAGGTAATAAATATTCTTGAATTGACAAAATGAAAGGCATTGCCATTGTAAATGTGTTACGCAATAAGGCTGCAGGGATGGCGCTAAGCAAGCGATGTTCTGAATTAACAGGGGAGTAGCTACCGCCACATCAAAGATACAGGGCCCTCAATTACAGGGGCCCAGAAAATTCATAAAATATGATCACTCAAACTCCTATGCCGTACGCTGAACTTTCCGGTAAAAAATAAAAATATTGTTTCATACACACAAAAATATAAAAAACACTCACGCCTTTTCCCTATTGGTGCAGACAGAAAGCACAGAACGCAACCTGCTAAGATCCTAACATGCTCTCAACCGGTGTGCTTGTATGACGATCTGTATGAACTTGGACGAGGCGAAATGATTATGTAAGGATATTGTTTCTTTAGAAAAAAATCTTTGTCATCCATTAAAGCTTCGCCCCAGTTAAGGCCCCCGAAAATTTTGATCCAGGGCCCGCCTAGGACAAGCTGGCACTGTAAATTAGGTCACCCCCATGACTGGAGCGACTAGCCTATGTTGTACATAATAACGTTATGGCGCATTAGACGCGCTATGTACTCGTATCTTACATTAGCTACGTTATGCGTGGTTTGTTTACGTAAAAACAGAATTATTACATGACATTTTTATCTCTTTTTAGCACGTTAACGTGGGGAATACTGCCATAGTGACCACGCCTGGCAAGACCAATAGGGGAGGGGTGAGGGGGGTCGGATTCTGTGATATAATAACGAAGACAAAACAATATGTAAGTATAGGAATCAGAAAGGAAAGTTACGTACTACTTAGTTACCAGTTTCTGCCACCATTACGTTTTTTTTTACTGGACCTGGGAACTGGGAACCTTCTGGTTAGGGAGGTATTGAAGGTCAAAGTATCAACTTTTGTTATAAAAAACAGTTTCCAATATTATAACATAACATCACGCCTGCAATCCCCGAAGGGTTAGGCAGAGGTGTACCCATTAGTACACCTACATTTCGCCAGTTATGTTTAGGTCCCATGTAATAGGGGGCGATTCTATTGCCATAAACCGGGCACAGATCCAGACTCCGAGGCAGCAACTGAGAAATTCCTGATGGAAAAACCCAGTACCACTTTGCCCGACCTGGGAATCGAACCCAAGACCTCACGCTCAGCAGTCGCGATTTGCTACGAGGCAGTGACTATAGTTTAAATAGCCCCCCTGTACCGTTACATGCACCCTAAGCACAATGTCATGCGTGCGTCACGTTGCGCTTTCCCATAACGTCGTTTCCCAGCAATAATCGTTTATTTATAACCGACTTCAAAAAAAGAAGGAGGTTTTAATTCGTCGAAATCCTTTTTTTCTATTTATTTATTTTTACAAGCTTTTATTTAGCTTGCACTGTGCGTATGTATGTATGTAAGTTGTTTTTTCAAAATTTGCAAACCATTTTTCGACCATTTTATGGTATCCGATTGAGCTGAAATTTTGCATACACCTTTAGTTCTGATCTCAAAATATTGTAAATTTTTAAAATTAAAGCTTGTTTTTAAAAATATTTTTTTATTAGTTTTTATTCGGAAAACTTACAGCTGAAAGCAAAAAATTACGGCCAATTACAAGTTTCCACTTAAAGAAGCTTAAGTTTTCTGAATGTTACTTACTTTGATTGACAGAATATGTGATTGACAGTTTTGTCATTACAAAGCTGTCAACTGTTTTTTACAACCTAAAGGAGAAAATTCTGTGAGACAAGACAGGAATTGCTTAAAAGTTGAGCAATTAATATCTTAAAAGTTTAGCACGTGTCGACTTCCAACTCAGAAAGCCGGAACACAATAAAGGGATTTCTGTGCTTCCGCATCGGTTACGTATAGTCAGCAAAAAAATTGGTCAAAATATTGACGGCCGGCGGCTCCTAAGTAAATCATCGAATTTGATTTTTGGCATTCTACGAAACTGATTATACCAAAACACTTTCGATGAATTGTCCGTCGATGTTACTTTTACATAAAGTCGGTCTAAATAGACATGAAATAATTCAAAGCAAAGTTCTTCAGCATTCAGGTAATAATTAAAAGCATAATAAAAGTTTATTTTATATTAATTTTACATCCTTTCGTATTCCCTTTTAGTATTGTGCCGTTGTGCTTAATAATAACATTTAAAAAATTAATGATTTTTGTCGCTGACTCTACCTGCCAAACTTAAATGAATGAATTTTAAATTATTATTTTGGAGGTTGTCTCTTGTCTACGCTTTTCTGGTTTTCTCGTAGACGGGTTACGATCAGAGTTGCTAGATGTTCGGTGTTTTAAATCTCGAACAAAGATTGCATATTTTTAAGTAGGTACATTGATATTACAAATTTATTAATATTACGAGAAGTTTGTATGTGAATTTATACGAGTATGTTAGTAAACGCACTCATAGAATTTCAAGAAATTCTTAGTGTGGGGCAAAACTGGCATTTCAAACAGTGTGTCGATATGGTGTAAGCAAAATTATGCACTTGTTGCAATTTAAAGTTTGCAACATGCAATGAATTCTGTGATACATAATAGAGGTAGCGGTAACAAAACTTTTTTGAGGGTTGTAAAGTAGCAATAATCTTTTTTAATTTAAAGTGTTTAATTGCTTTCCTTGTCAGCTTTAAACTTAGCAAATCCAAGGCAAGGCAATGTTCGGTCAATTTAATCGGTTTGTCAATTTAATAAATAAATAAAATAAAATTTGGCAGCCCTGGTTAAGACTTGCTACGAATATAAAGGTCAGGTCTCATCATCATCATATCAGCCGAAGGACGTCTACTGCTGGATATAGGCCTCGCCTAAAGACAGCCACAATGACCGATCCTACGCTGCCCAAATCCAGTGGTTTACCGCGACCTTTACCAGGTCGACGGTCCACCTCGTGGAGGACCCAATGATAAAGAGGTCAAAAGGTTTAAAGGTCACTGTCTACTACCAGAATATATCTCTACGTAGATATTTGTACGAAATTATCTGCTTGATACGTAAACCGCAACTTATCGGGCGGTAGTGAAACAAGATTAAAAGCGGTCATAATCGATGACGGCGCGGTTGGTGCAGTGATTGAGTGATTGGCTGCTGCACTACGTGTATAGGGTTTGATTCCCGAAGAAATATTTATTTGTAGTTGTTTAGGGTTTGGTTGTTTGTTTTTATGAGTTTAAATGGGTGTGTAAAAAATAAAGATCAGCACCTTATACGGTTGTAATAGGAGTGATTTTACAATAAAAAAGTATAGTATTATGTGCTGCACTGCGTTCACGCATGATTATGTGTGAGTCTTTATGCAAATATTGTAAAATATTGATTTTAAAAGACTACGTACCTATGGAGTTTCTTGCCTATTATTTTACATACAAAACTACATTTTCGAAGGGGTAAATAGATTTGATAATTTTTTTTTGGATGATTATGACGTTTAAAATTGCCTTTTAATGATCTAATTAAATGACATGACTTTACTGGCGACTGTAGGTACATAATCAAAATCAATCTGCCTAGCCTTTACCCAATGTTAGGGTCGGCTTCCAATCTAACTGGATGCAGCTGAATACCAATATTTTACACGGAGCGACTTTGAAAAGACTGGGTGTCAGACTTCCGAGCTTCTGACGACCCGTAACGCCTGTGAAAGATCCACGACCGGTGACTGTAGTACAAAATACTCAAACACATTAATGTGGGCTCTTAAAAAGTGTTGCTTTCAAAGCTGTGCACAGCTATGATTACGTTCCAAAAGACAAAACACAAACGCACAGCTATTGGCACAGATCACAAACACGAGTACCTAGTGTTTGATGATGTTTTTAATTATCAATTAGTAACAGTGCACGCGTGTTTCATTATAATATTTTCCTTATTATCACAGTTTTACGATTATTTCCTACACGATACTGAATTTGTGTCATTCCGATTTGCTATAACGATTTCAGGACTGTTTTAACGTAAATGTTGCGTGTGAAGTGTAATAAATTAGGCTCTGCGCAGACTGGACCACTTTAGTTGACGTAATTGACAACTAAAGTGGCTCTGTTAAAAAGTTTTCTGTGAAGTTTCGAAAGTCATCATAATCAGTTATTTGCGAGTTGCCTGTTGCCTAGAAAATAAATACTTGTAAACCACAGCCACGTTGGTCTAGTAGTTGCAAAGCGCAGACAGGTTTATAGGTATTAAGAGACGTCAGCTAAGAAAGGATTTGACTTTGACTTCCACGCGGGCAAAGTCACGGGCAAAAGCTAGGGTATTATGGAGTTGATTCGAGCGTTGACAGACTCAATTCAGGGTCACCCGTGCGTAGTATAACTGAAACGAGCGAAGCTTCACCTCGCAGATCGAATGATCCAAGTCACTGCAATTTAGTCACGTGACCTAGCCACCCATTCTTTACATAATACAAGAAATTACATAACATAACATCACGCCTGTAATCCCCGAAGGGTTAGACAGAGCTTTACTCATTAGTATTCCCCATGTAATTAGGGCGAGCGTATAGCCATCAACCGGGCACAAATTCAAATGTTATTGAGCTGTCGTATTTTTCAAAGAAAGAAGTAATGGATTTTGCAGTAATCTCAAAATTGAAGATTGTCATTCCAAATTAGGCTTCAGGACTTCAGGCCGCTGTATTTTTTTCATTTATACTGACTGTTGTATACGAAATGACTAAACACTTTGATATGGTCTGTGCTAAAAATTATCTACTTCCTCCATACATTGTGCGGGTTTTTATGACGAGCAGTTTTAACAACTACCTAATATATTGGACCATATTGCACTTCGAATCAGTCATTGTCGTCAATGGAAGTTGGAACACCCGTAGCTAACAATCACCCTGTAGATACGCAGAGCTGAATCTGACTTTATGAAACTAGGCAGCAATCTGACTACACGAGAATATTAAGTTAGGTACAGTCGACAAAAGAGATAGGTAGGTATCCAGGGTCGTCAGATATAGTTGAAGTGTTTTTGTGTCTTCGATTGAAACTCAACTTAATTAAGAAACCGTTTATTATCTACCTTTTTAAATTAAATTATATTTGAAAATATTCATTGGTTTCTAAGACACTTTACTACTTATATATTTATTATTTTTTAAACTTTATGTGCCTAACGAAAGTAACCAGGATTTTGTAAAAGCCTAATTTAAAAAGAGTGCCGTGGAGTTTCTTGTTCGTTCATCTCCGTAGAGGCCTACCTTCGTTTTAGAACGAGCAACTAGCTTCAACTTTCGGACTAACTGACAGACTCTTTGACAATTCAAAAGTGCCTGTAAATGGTCTAATTGAAATAAATGTTTTGACTTTGACTTTGAGGGACAAAGGCAGAGTTGCCTTAGGCATTCTCTAACAATCAACCAAAGGTGGTGAAGAGCATGGTAGGTGCAAAGCGTGAAAACAGCAAAACTAGAGATTAAAAAAAAATGCAAAAAAAAAATACTATATCTGACGACCCTGCATAGCTATCACCTTTGTTGACTGTACACATGAAGCTAGTATGTTAACAGTACGTAGGTACGTATATCTACATTGCCACGTGTTTTTCGTGCGGCGTGTCAGGGGCGCGGGCGTGGATACTGCGCGTATGCCAATATACCAGAGCTTGTGTGCACTGACATGAAGTAGGTAGGTATGTAGCGAACTCTAATACGTTTCTTGCACTCGAGTGCTTCGCTGTTAAAAGCGGCGATGACTAACCACCGGGAATGAAGCGTCGACAATGACACCGTGATTCAATGGGTAAGTATGTATTTTTCTGTAGGATAAGGAAGTCCTACCTACCTACCTGTAACGTGTAATGAGAATTTGGAATCTATGTGACACCTAGAAATCGGTAGCAACCTTCGGCTTCTAAGTGTCTCTAATGACGGCAATAAACGTCCAATTTAAAAACCGTCATTTGCTTTTTCGACAGCCGGCGTAAAAGAAGCAGATTTAGCAAATCCTAGTTGGAAGTCCCGGGTCGACTACTCCTGCAGGGAGCCACCCCGGCTCTCACCCACCCTCCCAACTTTCACTCTCTTGTGCGTCGGGGATCTCGACCCTACACCAGCGACCAAACACTGTTAACGCCTGAGCACGCGCACGATATAATAGCCCTTACAGGCAAGAGCTTTAGAGGCGAACATCGCATGGAGGCGGATAGTGCGAGGTCGAGAACATTTGAGCGATGCGTCTAGGGCGTAATAAGTGTTGACACATCGCCATGGGATACTGGGCCATATGTAGCGAACATTAAAGGCGAAGTCTGCATGACGGTGTAAGTGTTACACGCAATGTACTGCTGCTGAAGACAACACTGGCGAGTACCGGATCCCTCGTCAGCGGGCAACCCGCGCACATTTCACGAATATTTCATACGCCGTGCCTACCGTGCCTGATTTAACGATTAAAGAATACAAAGTACTTAACTAGCGCTTGTTTTCTGACCGCTTTACGATTGACACGTGCGTCCGCTAGCGCATTCAAAAAAACAATAACATAGATTAAGAACTTACAAAGCCGCTATAATTAGTTAGGAGAGGCCTAATCTATGGGTGGCTCTTGTAATGAATGACCGGTTTAATAGGTTCTTACCTGAACTTCAGCAACGTTAACTCTGTAAAGTAGGTACTTACGAGGTACCTGTATGGGCACGCTGCTATAGGTAACTAGTTACCTACTCATAATCATCACGTTACCTCATGACGTCATTGACCAACCTCTAATATCCGTTTGTTTCGCATCGAAGTAAACAATTAGTTCAGATCTAGGCAGTGGTCGGTTGTTGTGAACGTGAGTGGACACGAGAGGTCAGCAGTAGCATCAGTACACGTACCTAATTTATCAGTTAACGTTGTGTACAAACAATTAACATCTGAACGGTAATTACAGCTATAGATAAATAGTTGTAAATTGTAAGTCGTTACAAGTTCTACATAATGACGCTAACAACTGTAGCAGATGGTGTATCTCTACCTATGTACAGGAGTCATATAAAAAAGTATCTCAACAACTGTTGAGCGTAGTCGGTGGTAAACAATAACAAACAAACAGAAGTTATAGTTTCCAATAGTTAGAATCAACGCAGTTTGCGGTAAAGTTGGCTATTGTTTGTGCTTCAACTTGTGAGTATGTAAGTATCAATAGGTATTAAGAACGACGCAAGAGCAGAGCAAAGACAGAGCAGAAGCCGAGGTCGGGCGCGCCCGCGTCGCCGACCGCGGTGGGCGCGCTCGGACCGACCCTACGACCCACGCGATAAGGCGCACAACGCCGCGCGCGCTCGCTGACCTCACCGTACCGCCGGCAAATAATAAATATGTAACACTGATAAAAGCCGCAGAAGCGATGACCGGCAAGTATTTAGGGATTCTCGTTTGGCAAACAAGACGGGTCATCGCGCCCCCGGCGCCGCCGCCGCTCCGAGGCCGCAAAGTTGCGGCTGATGCCGGTGCAGCCGACCACCGGCTATTTCTGGTCATCCGGCGACAGGTGACATTCGAAATAGTCGGCGGCGGGTCCTGCGGCGGCCTCCGGCGCTGCGCTCGGAGGAAGCGAAAGAAGTTATGAAAGTCACGTGCGATGTACGTACCTGCGTGAAGCGGAGGTGTGTGTTGTCGCGCTCGAAGCACTCGTGTCGGAGGCGCGCGGCGGACTGGCGGGCAGCACGACCGGCGGCGGCAGCAGCGACCCCCCCGCGCCCCGCGCCGCTGCAACGTGCGCCCGTCGCCGCGCCGCCGTCGGGAGCGCCGCCGCTCGTCGCTTCCACTGACATCAGCGGAGCCGCCTGACGCCTCCCCATATCTCGCACGCACGCAACTCGCTGTCACCTCTGCGTGACCCTCGCGATCGACTAGCCGCAGCGACCAACCTATGTTCATCGTATAGCTATAACCACTGAACACCGACCATAACGGTCGACGATTCTAATTACATTATGTCTGCTTATAATATTCTAATTGACACAAAAACGAAAGGTAGGTACCTGAGTCGGGGTTGGCGTGTTGTCGGCAAGATTCCATTTTCACTTGGAGGTGTGTCGGTCCCCTAACGGCGGGCGATCAGTTGCATGGTGGATGGCAGTCTCACACATAAACTGTTTGTTAGGTGATGGCGAGTGTGTTGAATGATTTAATTATGGTAGAATTCGAACATTAATTTCAACAGAGACAATGGCAGGAGTGGTTGTTGTTACGTGTGCATGTGTGTTTACATACATACCACATATGTACAGTTATCGCGTAAGCTATAGGTACCTATGTGTGGTAAGTACTTGTTACCTTTAGAACAAGATGAATGTTCACATTGGTTGTATTGGAGCATTCTCTTGATACAGCTGTTGGCTTTGGGATGTCGTTTTTGGGTGAATGAAGAGTCATCAATGATACTTTTAATTCTTCTTTCCGGCATGATATGTAGGTACCTACATACATAGTTATCTCTTACTGATAGTGGTATCACTACCGATTTGCAATAAGAGAATACGATTACATAACTGATAACAAAGAAGATAGAGTCTACAAGAGATGATAGACAACAGCTGTAAACTAAGGACCAATTGCGCCAATAACTTAACTCGGAGTTAGTTGCTAACACAAGGTTACATTACAAATTATTTAAGTGGCATTTGTAATTTAACTTCTGGTTTACTTTAAGTTTAACTTTTGGCGGAGGTGGGCCTAAGCAGAGCAGAAGATTAACCTAATTAGGTATCAAGACATCATTAATACGCAATTTATAAAATTTTAATTCGATAAAAATCTCTTTTACATTTTTTGAATTTATGACGTCTATGTTGATGACGTCATAAATCAATACTAATTAGCTAGAAACAATCAGAATGAATTGTGGGTGTACTAATGGGTACACCTCTGCCTAACCCTTCGAGGATTACAGGCGTGATGATATGCAATCAGAATTATGTCTTATATTTCCCTACTATGTACAGTTTTCATAGTCTCCGGATAGCTATCTATCAGATACATTAAAAACGTACAGTTCTACATTACACTATCCAACAGATAACATAACCGGAACTTATCTGGAGATTGAAAGAAAACAATACAAGACAGAAAATCTTTCATAACTTTCAGATAGCCACTATCTAACAGATAAACTATCCGCTAGATAACATAACTAGAACTTATCTGGAGTCGCTAAACAGCCGGTTGATGGCAATAGGCTCGTCCCCTATTACATTAGACTTAAACATAACTGTCGAAGTGAGTGTACTATTGAATACACCTCTGCCTAACCCTTCCGAGAATCCAGGCGCGATGTTATATAATAGTATATTTCATAGCAGTTGGTATAATTATTATGCTGTTAATTCGTATAATGCTTATAGATGGAGGTACAGTCACGAGCAAAAACAAGTATACATTTAGCAATATTACGTAGCGATTTTTTTGAATATATTGATTTAAATGTCATTTTTTTTTGAAAAATATTATTTTAATAATATTATATCAAAGTTACAACCATTTTATCACAAGAAAATCGCTTTTGAATTTTTCTAAGCGTATACTTGTTTTTGCTCGTGACTGTACACGGTATACTTGAGTCTGTTAGAGATTCATGTCGTGTGGTGCCGGATAAGGGAAGGCCACGCCTTTTATCCCGTGGGTGCGAGCCCACAGCGAGATAATAATGAGGTCAATTGGCAACCTCTACGTACCTGCACACTTCAAACGGTACAGTACGATTTAAAACTGAATTGTTATACAGGCCAGGCAGGTTGATTATTGTTGTAACTGCCTTGTTGGTCTAGTGGTCGCAAAGCGCGACTGCTGAGCATGAGATCTTGAGTTCGATTCCGAGGTCGGGTAGTGTTATGGGGTTTTTCTATCAGGAATTTCTCAGTTTCTTCCGAGTGTGGATTTGTGCCCGGTTGACGGCAATAGGCCTATTACTTAGGACTTATACATAAGGCGATTAGCACACGGCACCGCGCACCGTTGCGGTAGGCGGTGAAGCGGCGAATCGGGCGACCGCGCGGTCTTGCGGTGTACCGTGTGATAATCGCCTTACTGGTGAAATGTGGGTGTACCTACTAATGGGTACACCTCTGCCTAACCCTTTGGGGATTACCGGCGTGATGTTATGTTGTTATACAGCATTCTTATAGCTCTTCTTATTTTAATAATGTTACCTTAGACTAGAAATTTCTCCGAAATCGTGAGTGCGTTTATAAACATATACTAACGATCAGTACCGGAATATTAGGTATGTAACATAGCAACATCAAATCGAACCTGGGATCCGCAGTAAAGCAGCCAATCGTTCGGCCACTGCGCCAACCCTGTCATGTCGCAATCAATAATTGATCGTTATGCATTCATAGTGTCGTAGGCTGTTTTTGTATGTATGTGAGTCTATTTGTTTGTTACACACACACGATACAGTAGAAATTCCTAGTGTGGGGCATTTTTTTTTTAAGATTTTTTTATTTATTTATGCTTTTGGTGATGCCTCTCTGATGACACTCTCAAAGCAGTTGTATGAGGAAAGCCAAAATTGACACGTGCAAAAAAAAATTTTTGTCGAATAGAGAACCTCTTTTTTTGAAGTCGGTAAAAACCAGAGTGAAAATATTGTATAATTTTATAAAGATACCATTACAAATACCTTTTTATAATTTGTGTACCTACACCTGAAACAAGATTTGTCAATTTCTCAAAAAACGATTTTTACATTAGACCTCAATAAAGGACTGAACGTGTTTGCGAATGGAATCGAACTCGCTACTAAATGCCGCGCCATGCTCTCGCACGCTGCCACTAAACCAGCAGGGGATTATGCGTGGGAAGTGTTAGAACGAACACGAACTGAGATACACAAATCTTTTGAATTTCAATCATTTTTAGTAGCATTTCCCTGTTTAACTTCTAAGTAAGTTGAGTATTAAAAATCTGGCCAAGTGCGTGTCGGACTCGCACACGAAGGGTTCCGTTTCACCATACAATATTTAACACAACATCCAAAAATTATCATCATCTGCCTAGCCTTTTCCCAACTATGTTGGGGTCGGCTTCCAGTCTAACCGGATGCAGCTGAATACCAGTATTTTAAATGGAGTGACTGCCTATCTGACCTCCACAACCTAGCAACTGGGTAATACGATACTACTGGTTGTCAGACTTTCGGGCTTCTGACGACCCGTAACGCCTGTCAAAGATGAACGTATGAAAGCCGGGACCAACGGCTTAACGTGCTTTCCGAGGCACGGAACTATGACAGTGATGTCTAATAAACACTTAGAAAGTACATGTGAATTGAAAAACACTCATAGGTACTTGCCCGGATTCGAACCCACAACCTCATGCATGAGAGACGGGCGCCTCAACCACTAAGCCATCATGACATCCAAAAATAATAAGTTTAAAATCGCCAAAAAGAATTTGTTTTTGTGATATACGGTATTTTGCCAAATTTAATAACTAGGTCAACGGAAAGTCCTCTATAGGCTTTGATTCCCTAGCGAACGTCAAAAATTCTTCTCCAAAGAGGCCTACCTCCGTTTTGGAACAAGCAACTAGCTTCAATTTTCGGACTAACTGACCGACTGCTTGACAATTCAAAAGTGCCTGTAAACGGTCTAATTGAAATAAATGTTTTTTAGTTTGACCTTGACTTTGAATGTTTACCTAAATTATTAATTACACTATAACATAGGCGGTTCGCGTAGTACAAACTGCCTATAAAGCAACACAGAAGTAGAATCAGACGTAATGACGAAATAAAATTTAATTACTCTTAAGTGTAAAGCTATAAATGTATACTATACAAATATAATAAAGCTGAAGAGGCTTTTTGTTTGTTTGTTTAAACGCGCTAATTTCTGGAACTACTGGATTGGAAAATATTTTTGTAGAACATACATAACATAATATCACGCCTGTAATCCCCTAAGGGTTAAGCAGAGGTGTACCTACCTATTAGTGCATCCGAATTTCGCCAGTTCTGTTTCAGTTCTATGTAATAGGGGGCGAGCCTATTGCCACCCACAGGGCACCAATCCAGACTGCTACTGAGAAATTCTCAAATATAGGAAGAAATAATAACACTTTGCCCGACCTGAGAATCGGACCCAGGATCTCATGTTAAGCAGTCGCGCTTTGCGACTAATTAAATTATTTAAACAATTCTTTAAAAATATCAATAATAACATTTTCATCATTTTGCTTAATGTAATAAAATTAAGATGTACCTATCATGTTTCTCAGATTATTGTAAAATAACACGTGCTAATGTCATCCACTATGACAGGGGATCGGGACTGTGTCCTCTAAACACAGGTTACTTCGTAACCTATCTAGAGGAACAGTACTCCACCCACAAACTAGATATAGTAACATCATGCCTGTGCTATTTTTCTTACATTGTTAATAATCTGGTCCTAGTATCAATAAAACTTTATTATTATTATTATTATCATAAGAGTTGAATGATGCCCAGTGTCCACTGCTGGACATAAGCTCTCCCTAAAGATAGCCAACAATGGCAGGTCCTGCGCTGCCCACATCCAGCACGCCTGCAAATATCTCTGAAGCAAATACACTGAAACACAAGTTGTCTGTAATGTTTTTACAATTATTATCCTGTAATTCTTGACTGCCTGCCAAAGCGCGACTGGTGAGCATGAGGTCTCGGGTTCGATTCCCAGGGCAAGCAAAGTGTTATTGGGTTTTTCCATCAGGAATTTTTCAGTAGCAGCCTTGGAGTCTGGATCTGTGCCCGGTTGAGGGCAGTAGTTCGCTCCTATTACATGGAAAATGTATAACAGGCAAAATGTGGGTGTATTAATGGGGAAATCTCTGCCTATCCCTTCGGAGATAATGCTTGTGTTATGATTATTCTATAAATAACCTGTTTTGTTTCATTAGCGATATTCACACTGTAACATTGATAGGCTGCAGCGCTGCAGTGTAGTTCAGTTCATGATTCTTATTAGAGCGGGCCGTGCCCGGGCCGGGGCGTGGACGAGCCGTCGTGGTATTGAAGTGCGTCGAGAGGGCCCGGACGGGACACGGATAATGCACTGTGTAATATAAATTGATTCATACAAAATATATGTAACAGATTTAAAACCATACGGCACGCTCTAATGAGAATCATCCCTAAGCCTTCTGGTATTTTCTAAACTTGAAGGACAGAACTGCATCACTCCTCACACCTATTAAACAGACATATTCAACTTAACGAAAGTAAAAAGAAAATAATTAAAACACCTACGTGAAAAAATAAAATAAAAAGTTGATGTAGCACATGTATTTCGTAGGTCTAGGCGTAGACCCCCGTGCTACGACGGGCTACGAAACTTTCATTCTCTTATTATATAATGCGGTTTTATGTTATTTTGTTTATTTCTAATATAAGTTTATTAAATCCTTTTCATACTCGTAACTCTTTAACCCCCCCCCCCCACCTATTACTTTTCAAAGTTTCACATATACAATCTTTATGTACAGTCAACAAAACAGATAGGTATCCAGTGTCGTCAGATATAGTTGAAGTTTTCTTAGAAACCGATGGAAATCTTCGATTAAAACTTAACTTGATTAATTAACTGTTTGTTATCTACTTTTTAAATTAAATTACATTTCAAAACGTTCATCCGTTTCTAAGAAAACTTCAACTATATCTGACGACCCTACATACCTGTCTGTTTTGTTGACTGTACTTCTACTTCTTTTCGTATTGATGATTTACATCTATGATAGAATTTATACTTCTTGCGTCCAGTAAGTGGCCACGTTTAATGCCGCGTCAAAGGCACTATTCATATTGTCAAAAGTTTAGGTGAACGGACAATTAAGACACTCCAACATATGGGACATAATCTAATTAGGATATAATTTTTACTTGGTTATTTAAAAAGTAGGAAGCTACAGTAGCCAGCCCATAACAATCACGCGGTAGGTAGGTAATTAGCATCAAAGAAAACAATGTCAAGCTCCTAATTATTTACGCCACATTAGTAGTAGGTAGGTACGTGCAAACAGCACTGTGTTTTATGCTGAAAGTTTCAGAACCTAACATAAAGTGCCATGAACACTGGAATGTTATATTTTCAGATCGCTCTGAAATAAATTCTACGGTAACAAGACCTGGAATTCAATTTAGCAATTACTTATTTAAGCTAAAATCTAAGTTGGAATGTACCAGTAAAGCAAAATATACTGTACAAAATGAATATGTAAATGCTTATTTACGTACACGCAGCGCCATCTGTTGCTGCAAATACTAATTAGAATTGGTTGGTGCAGACGTAAAAGTTCTAGCTACGTTCATAAGATGGCAGCACTAGTATTTAAAAGCGGAGCCAATGTACTCAACGGCCCATATTGGACAGTTCAGCGTCCATCGTTTAAATTCGTTGGCGTTGCGGTACATTTGCGCGAAAGACATTTTCGCGAAAGATGTTTGTGCGAGTCCCTTTGCGCCAAAGGACAGTCGAGGCTTTGGGTTCGATTCCTAGGTCGGGCAAAGTGTTATGTATTGGGTTTTTCTTTTAGGAATTTCTCAGTAGCAGGCTCGGAGCCTGGATTTGTGCCCGGTTGATGGCAATATGCTTGCCACCTGGGACTTTAACATAACTGGCGAAATTAATGGTATCAAGTGCCCAATTTATTGAAGAAGTACAGCATGCAATTATGTTGTATATTTGATTTTGAACTGTATACATCTCAACACAGTGAAAGTATTTCAAAAGCCGAATAGCAAGATTATGAACTCAACTTTAGTTCCAAGCATAACAGTACAAACTCAGGTTGCAAACCGTATAACACAATATTACATTTTGCAAACTACTCCATTCAACTTCCCATAGGATATGATGTGTAGATTGTTCGTATTCACACGGCGTTTCGCTTCCGGTGACGTAATAAACTTGGAGAAAAATAGAAGTCGCCTTGCCGAGTTGACAATGAGGTTTGTCAGCCATTTTAGTTAAGACGAAAAAGGAGTATTTACTTATTTAGGGCTGCATTATTCATTAGGCAGTGTAGGCAATTACCTAGGGGCCCCGAGCTAGGGGAAAAGAATGGAAATATTTACATAACATACCATCACACCTGTAATCCCCGAAGGGCTACGCAGAGGAGTACCCAATAACACCCACATATGCCATATACGCTAGTTATGTTTCAGTCCCATGTAAAAGGGGGCGCGCCTATTGCTATCAACCGGGCACAAATCCAGACTCCGAGGCTGCTACTGAGAAATTCCTGATAGAAAAACCCAATAACTCTTTGTCCGACCTGGGAGTCGAACTCAAGACATCACACCTCGATCCTTTTTCAAGTCTAATAAAGGTAAAAATGTTAACAAAAATGTGAGCATAGTAGTATCGTAGGTACAACTTGCTAGACTGTCCCTCGTGATTTCGTTCATATGAAATAAATAGCTTCAGCTTCAAATCGGCGCCTACCCCAAAAATTCCCCGAGGAAGCTAAATATGTCAAGAGCTTTTGAAAATTATTCATGTCTCCGCTATACAGTTAATATTCCCCTTTAGGGAATGACCGCAGTAAAGGTAGTTGTCGAATTTGACATAAATTGTACCTCATGTGTCGACATTGATTGATGATGTTCGCATTGTAAGGTACAGCAATATACTTTGAATTATTGAATGATGTTTCAACAGTACCTTGTGGCGATCTCTAACTTACTTTGGTACTGATAGTTGTTACTTTAAGTGAATCAATAATTAACATTGATTAATAAGTATATGTTTATTGGACTATTACAATTTTGTTGACATGTGTGCCAAGATAATAACGCTCATGATTTTTTAAGCCACGTTTTTGAGTGCGGTACTTAGACCATCTTATTTTTTTATGTTTTTTGTGTCAGACGCATAGAAATAGTATTTAGAGTCTCGAAAAAGAAGGTTATTTTTATATTTTTTCATTTGTAACATAACATAACATCACCCCTGTAATCCCCGAAGGGTTAGGCAAAAGTGTACCCATTAGTACGCCCACATTTCGCCAGTTGTTTTTGTCCCATGTAGTAGAGGCCAGCCTATTGCCATCAACCGGGCACAAATCCAGACTACGAGGCTGCTACTGCGAAATTCCTGATGGAAAAACCATAAATTAAATAAAACAATTTTTATTTTGTTTTCTTTAATTTATGTTGCTGAAAGTAAAGACGCACGGTACTTGTTATTACAGACGCTCTATTAAGCCGGGTACTCATTAGCGAGCTGTAACCGTAACTTATGTGATACAGTAACGAGGTTCTAGTGTGTACGCGTATGAGTACGTTGTAAACGTCGGGTCGCTGCAAGCCGCACGCGTACCGCCCGCAGCAGGTTTGCGAACCACGTACACACTATGTTTTTTGGTTACAGTACATGCAACGGTTACAGTTACAGCTCGCTAATGAGTACCCAGCTTTAGATGTCAACTTGTCAACAACAGAAGAACATCTCACGAACCATTTTAATTACGCTGCAAAATCTGGCCCAGACGACGTCCTAGGCACTAGATGACACAAAAAATCCCAATATGACATTTCAGGAAAAAAACGAATCTTAATTTTTTTTTCTTATTTTTTATTTTTATGTACAAATAGAAATTCCCTTAGGTAAAATAAACTTACTTAAGTCTTAAATTACGATACTGTACAGAGTTTGTACGACGGAATGCGGGCAGTGTGGGGAGATCCCGAATATAGGAGTTATGGCAAGTCCTTTCTGTGCTGGTGCTTAATAAATACGATGTAGTACGATGTGCATCCTCTATGGAGTGTAGCTTGTGAAAACCGAACTTTATACCTATCTAAGTAAATCCTAAATTCGTTTGATAGAATACCTACTAGCTCCTTTTGGCGGCTAGTGACATCAGGGCATTGCTCGGTATCCTTAGATGTTAACTTTTGAGTATGATCACTGTAATGTTTGGTAGTATCTTAAGGTTAGGGGGATCACAGACGGAGGCCGGGGTTGGTGCTGGCGACGTAGTTGAGGAGCTCGTCTGAGTCCTCGCAGACGACAGGCTTCTCGTGGTAGCAGGCGACGTCGTGCCACGCGATGCCGTCGTTGTACACGTTGTTGAGGACACTGAGGCAGGACTCCGCTGTGCCGTTGATGTCGAATTCCGCGTTGTCGGGCTGCTGCAGCTTCTTGTGGCCGGTTCTAGACCAAGGGTTGTAGCCCCAGCCGTTGGGGATCTGCAAGGAAATTATATTTGAGTGAATATTTCGATTGTGAATGCATTTGTTGGAGTCACAGCGTTGTCTTACGTTATCGTATGGATCTATCAGAGTATTCTGGGTCGGTCAGCCTGTGCAGAATGGTTTTAATTACCTGGTCAACATACTGGGGGTGAAAGAACTTACAAATTCGTACCACTTTAGCTATGGTAGGTGGATACCTACGTTAACCATACTTTTGATTGGATAATCAATGCCGAAAATAGCTTAAAAAAAAACAGCTGTTGTTGTGTCTTTTGTATCAAACCGCTGATTTGTTTTTCATATTCATGAATCTGTCACCCGCTGAAAGATGGCCCTTACATCATGATTTTTTTATTAAGTGTCTTCGCCCAAAAGTTTTAAAATCATAGATTGTATAGCTGAAGAAAGATTGTAAGCCATTAAGGATACCACTCCCATAAAAAAACCACTCGAATAAGCCAAAGCTAAACACTATGCACTTAAGTGGTATAACGTAATAGAAATACTTCAGCGTTCGATAATGCGTAATAACTCAACTTTCACACAACAAAGCACCGATTGTACGCACAGGTGTGTCTTCGAAAGTTTATGATTCAGTAAATAAGTACGTGACGGTAATGAGGAATTTCCCCATTTTGTTAACGGCCATGTGTAACACATTAGTTCCAACGGTAACAAAGAAACTTTACGAGTTCTTACAACAATGTAAACAAATATCTACGTTTCGTCATTTTCCTAAGAAAAGAAAGGAATGGCAGAACTTTTTATTGTGGATATCGTAACAAACAGATTATGCGAAATGAACTAGCCAACATTTTTTTAAGAGCCAATTTGATACTGAGATTTTTAATCCGCTTGCCAAACGAGATGACCCCTTTTTATCGTTCCACAGCACATTCCGATCTATAAAGACGAGACGTTAAACTCTTGATAATAATCTTTACGTATAAAAGTTCAACTTCTGAGTATCAGCAAAACTCGGAAAGAACTTGAAGTTTTTACACAACATTGCATTTTAACAGAACTACAGAAGAGTGTTTTTAAATACTTTTTTTTCTTATCAGACATCGTTCTTGGAACTAACCTGGTTGGTAGGGGACAGCTTTTCACGGTTCGCAGACCAGAACCATCCTAAGATATTCTTGGGCTCGAGATCCTTGCGGTTTTCACAACCTTTGAAGTCACAGAGACGACCTGACGTCCAGATATAAGGCACATCATCTGTAATATAAAAAATAAAGTGTTTCAGTATCGTTTCACACATAAAAAACGCCACAGGGTCACTCTTCAGATGTGCTAAGAGCGTCAATGTCCATTACAATATTTATAAAAATTATCTAACGATGTGAAATGTGAAGGCTCCCAATTACGTGTCGCCTTCACATGGTACTTCGAAGATGCCATTAGAATTTCACAACACTTTTTGAGTACTCACTTTGCTGGATGAGCTTGAAGATTAGATTGTTCTCTTCTTGCGTCTCCATTGAGACGAGGTCCATGCAGTATTCGCGGCAGATGTTACGTCCGTCTAGCCAGTCTACTTTTCTGTTAGCTAGGGCGGGAACATGGCCGCTGTAGAAGTAATTGTGACCTCGGTAGAAGAACTCTTTTGGTCCTAGAAACAAAAAGAAAAAGAATATTGAATGAGGCTCAAAAAAATGCATATCAGTTGCATACTCAAAAACATCTTCTTCAAGGTCGTGTCGTGACGATCACACGAAACGAATAGTAATTTACACTGTATTGCTTCTATTTAGTGAGGCGTTAATTGACAATCGAAGACCCTCAGTATGACAGGTCATGTACCTACACATCAAATGGTTGTATCACGGTCGTGACATTGAGGTGGCTGCGAGCAATTGTGTTAAATTATCACGAGCTATGTCAGTGACGCAACACAAGACGGTGTTACATAACGTAACGGGCCACGCATCGCGACCTTTCCTCCTTACATAAAAACGCAAACAACATATTTCAAGCCACATATGGATAATGTCAACAAAAACGAGAAAAAAATGTAATACATTTCAAAATTAGATCATCTTTGATTTAAATGGAACGTGTGGATCGATTTTTTATGCCGTCAAGTTGTCCTTGTTTTATTAATTTTATTCTAACTCTTACATTTATTATTATGGCGATGCATTCTGAAATATCTACTTCGAATAGCTTTTATTATTCAGTGGTTAATGTTATAAGAAGTCCATTAGGCAATCATTACTTTACGTACGTGAATGACGCGAAAGCTATTGCATCTTACGCTTGATGTTGTGCTAATTAACGTTTAATCATTTACCTACAATTGAAATAGTTCGCAAAGTTTAATTACCCACAAAGGATGCTAGTACATAACACTGCATGTTTGAATACAAATCGTTTGTGCATAGCTATGAAGTGTATCTAAAAGCATCCGCGACCTACATACCTAACTGGCCAACTCCTATTTGTAGTTCCACAAACTGGATCTTACGATGTCAATTCTTTCATCATTTAATCAAATACTGCGCAGAATTGTTGCATGAAGTATGTAATATGTTTATTCTAAGTCTACATTAGGTATGTGCAGAATGATTTTGGCAGACGATGTTGTAATGGCCACGGGCGCGGTGAGGTTTGCGGCGGTTTGCGGCTACGGGCGGCGCCACCGAGTCACAGATGCGTCGGTCACGCGGCGCGCCAACTGGGCCAAGGATCGCTACCGGATGCGATTTTTTATATTTAACCAACCGGCCAGTTCACGCCTATTGTCACGCCGACGAGCCTAATTATCTGCATTATTAGATACCTAATACGAAAACGTGTAATCGTTTAGCGTTATGTATCTAATTTTTAACGCTACATTTTTTTATCAAGATCGTTTTAAACTTTTAAGAGACCTTTTGTTGTTTACCGACGGATACACGTGTATAAATCTTGAGTCATCATAACTATTGAACTTTTACGAAAGTTGTTTAAAGCTGAAATGTTGCACGACAACGTTAATCTCCTAAGTACTTACCCACGCCTACCTACGTACCAAATCCAAAGATAATTACCGCGTAATCAAAGCTTAATCGTGAAGGTCCCTTTTTTGTGCACGAGTCCTATTTAGACGGTAATTATAGTGAATTGCATCGTTATTAGTGATTTTGATTACAATATGAATGTGTTGAGGTTCGCACGACACGCCGACGAACATACACAATGACTGTGCTTAGACCTTGTTTAGTGACAGACTGACGAATGTACGATTGTCCTCTGTAATCCGGCACGGAGACGCTGACATCAGAGGCTTGTCTCGCTAAGTTTATAGCCTAAACGTAGACATACTTAATGGTTTTAGTAAGCTCTGCGCCAGGATACAGATTTGATGATAAAATCAAACAGGTTTAGTATTGTCACAACTAACACATCAATTTTTTTCACATTTTTCGTTATAATTGTAGAGATTTTGGATATTTTACGCTTAATTTTACGCTTAATGTATTTTATAGTCAACACATGGCATTTTGAATTCGCTATTTAAAAAGTTTTGAGTTGGTTTGTTTTGGAAGAACTTAGTTAAATTAATGATAAATAGAGCTAGAGATAAATGCTTTAAATGCTTTTTTGTTAATCGAAATTTTGAGTAAAATAAGTACCTACTTAATACGTTAAAGTAAAGATGTAGAAATATATGTAAATACTAAAACTGATTCACAGCCTATTAGATAGTTATTTAGATTTCTAACTACTGACAGTAAACGTTTACAACACGTTATAAAAGGTGATCCGCAATAATAAGGTATCGATCGTAACTCATACAAAATTAACCGTAAAATTTATATTATGTTAACATAAAATAGTTGATGTCTATTCCACGAATATACGAGTTTATGTAAACGATGAATAATGAATAATGGTATTGGATTGTAATTCAGAGAGGAACTCAGATCAAGGCTGTGTTGCAAAACCTAGTTAGTTACGTTCAGACTGGCTACAAGATGGACATCCTAAAAGACAGGAAGCCGTTGCAAAACTTCGTATTTGGCTCGAATTTCAAATAAAACCGTAATTTATATCAGGCATAAAATAAAATTTATCGTCTCCATAAATTATGTGAACATTATGAATGTTAAAAGCCTAATTTTATGATGACTTGTATTTATAGTGAGCTACCACGCATCGGATCAAATGTCATTCTATTAGCTATGACTAATTCTTATACTGGAATGTAAAGATGGTCGCTCAAAAATCTCTGATGTGTCTTTTTACACCTTGTATGTTTCGAGGCCCTTATCTGAGCCTACCTTATCTTATCTGTCCTGATCTAAATTCACTACAAGTAACCGATTTTGGGTCAAAAGCTCTTGTAAAGTAGGTCATATTTCTGGATTACTATATTACAGAGTCCGGTCCAGTAATGGTGTATTTTAGTATTCCAAAGCGATGTGTTTAATTTACATTAGTAGGGTCAATAAATACCCAGGTTTAGGTAACTTCATCTACATAATATGAGACTGCTCAGCGTCCCTTCTCAAATGTACAATTCAATTTCGCCATTCCGTAACCACATTAAGTAAATTGTAAGTCATAATTTATCTTTGAATCCTGGCGTATAATACACTATAGCTTTTGTCCGCGTCTTTGATCGCATGTTTTTCTTAACCAGTGTTAGGTAAGTTACGTGTTTGGTTACTGCTCCGTTCTCGTGCGTCTTAGCGTAATGTTATATAATTCAAAAACTAATAAATAATATAATTATAAAACAAAAACCTTGACAACATACAAATCGGACATGAGATATGTTAAATATGGCGTTCCACAGGGCAGTGTGCTTGGAGCACCTATGTTCCTAATATATATTAATGACTTTCCAACTGTTACTAACAATCCTATGACTCTTTTTGCTGACGACAGTACTATCCTTTTTGACGCTTATAATAAGGATGACATTAATGACAAAATAAATTTGACTTTAAAAAATGTAATTGACTGGCTAACAAGAAACAATTTAAAAATTAATGTCAGTAAAACTAAAGCTATAAACTTTAGACAAAGACTTCCGCTAGAAAATTTAAACATAAATTATAATAACCAATCAATAGAAGTAGTAGAATCAACTAAGTTTCTAGGACTATATCTAGACAACAAAATGACATGGAAACAGCAAATAGAGTTCTTATGTAATAAACTAAATAGATATTCCTTTGCGCTGCGTAATCTCAGAAAAATCGTTGATATAACAACTGTGATGACAGCGTACCATGGTTATGTATCGTCTACTCTCAGATATGGAGTTATTTTTTGGGGAAACTCCACTGAATTGGAACGTGCGTTTAGAGCGCAAAAGAGATGCTTTAGGGCTATATGTAACTTAATACAAACTGATTCATGTAAACCTTATTTTAGAAAACTAAAAATACTGACTCTGCCCTGTATCTATATATATGAAACTGCAGCATTTATTAAATCACACCCAGAATTATTTGAGTACCGTACAAGGCGTCGTCATGCAGACCAGCTGTGCGTTCTACATTCTAAAACAGCGCTCTTATACAAAAGTTTTGTTTGTATGGGACCAAAAATTTATAACAATATACCCATAAACATCCGAAATATCAATCAGGTTAGGCTATTCAAGAAGAAACTACACTGTTTTCTCATAGGTAAAGCATATTATACTTTAAGCGAATTTATGAATGATAAAGACACAAATGTAAAGGATAAAATAATGTAAATGTAATGTAATGTAAAACTCACCATCATTGTATTTTAAATATGTATACCTAATAATCTAAATTCATTTTAATTTAATTTTAATCTTATGACTAATCTAATGCAATTGAAGAACTTTAACATAAGTGTAAGATTAACCAAATTTTGCATGCTTATATATAGGCTGAGTATGGTGAAACAACAAACAATGTAACATCTCCTGAAAAACCCATATTATGCAAATAAAATGATTTGATTTGATTTGATTTGATTCATTTATTTATTTATTACATTTGGGAAAGCAAACAGTAATACAACAAGCATAAACAATTCTGTCTTAAAATAAAAACTTTAATGAATATGTAATACCACCCACAATATTTTTCACAGATTACTAAAATATACGAATATAATAAAAACAAGCTGTAAGTAAACGCTAACTGATACTGATCAGGGCTAATTTTAATGAAACCAAGTTAAAAGAGGAAAGAAAAAAAAATAAAAAAGCAAATTAAACAATATTCTATAAAAGTATAGTAACAAAATGATAATGATAATACATGCTTAATATACTATACAATACAGGTCCCTAGTCGAGTAATCTATAGTATTCCTCATAAATTTGGCTATACAAAAGAGATGAACTAGTGCGTTTAAACAAACAAACAAAAATACTCTTCAACTTTATTTTATTCTTATAGAAGTATAAAATAAATATTGAAAGTTTATAACGGATAATTGCACTAAGTAAAATATTGCTTATCCGAATAACAAGCCGTTTTATTCGTTATTACCCGTGACCTATGTCCATGACCTGTCACTTTTGAACCCACGAACCTAGGATGTATATGTCAGGTGGGTTTGACATGCATAGATTTTATTATAGTAAATTAGCTATACTTCGTGATTTAGCCTGTGTGTCGTAACGTTTTTAGTTACTGCCGTGTTCCCGTTGGTCGCAGCGTGATGTTATATAGCCTATAACCTTCCTTGATAAACGGTCTATCTAACACATGTCGGACAAGTTGTTCCTGAGATTAAAGCGTCCAAACCAACAGTAAAAACTTTGCAGCTTTATAATATTATTATATAATAGTATATAGATTAACTTTAGACCTGTGACTTCGTCTGCATGAATTTTCTTACAGATTCCCAATTTTTTAACAAACAGACACTTTTATTTTATTTATTTGTATAGATGTGACCAAAAGACCTGGCCTTGTACGTCAAATAAAACAAAACCCACAATGAATACTGAATGAATAGGCGCATACTGAGGTACGTACATCTGTCAGCTGCATTGCTGCAGAGAAGCCACTGCATCAACCTAGCTCGGGGTGAAAGAGGGTACGACACCATGGTAACCATTTGCCAAGCGATTTTGACCCTCATAGCGTCAACCGTAAGTGTTGGAGTGGTTTGAGGTGATTCACCCCACAACCCTGCGCTCGCTCGATACGTTTTCACCCATGTGTATAACGCGACACATTGCCCATCTCCTCTTGCATGAATAACCGGTGAAATGGTGGCCGCAAAGGGCTCTTTATTTTTTTCATAATGGTGGCTATTTTATTCTTAAAGTACCTACTGGTATTTCTAGGGTTCCTATTGGTTGTATCAAGACTAATGAATAAAATTACCAAATTTTCTTGAATATTTGACTATACAAGTTTCTGCCCTCGTCATATTTAATATAATATCGCACGGGCACTGTACATTTTTTCGGGATAAAAAGTAGTCAAGTGCTACAGACTATACTTAATCTATCACTGTGACAAACTTCATCCAGATCTGTTCAGCCGTTCTGGCGTGATTGAGTAACAAACATCCGTACATCGAAACTTTCGCGTTTATAATAGAAATAAGATTGCAACTTGCTACGTAGGGATTGGTGTAACTGCATGAATTAAAAATCACGATAACTTTTGCTCGGGGCTCGAGTAACCGCGACGCCTAAAGCACGTACTCAGTTCAACATCCGCACTCAGACAGATGGTCAGTAAGCATAATAAATTCAAGTACTCTCTAAATGTTGCAAGTCTTGTAAATGGACAACTTCAAAAGAAGTAATGTTGACACAAGGCGCTTCAAAAATGTATGTACTTACAAAAAAACCCGGTCAAGTGCGTGTCGGACTAGGTGCAGTGTAGGGTTCGGTAGTTCCCTATCACAATAATACGGATGCAATAAGGGGGAGGATTCTTTCGGTATTGCCACGCGCCGTCCATTTTTTCAATATTTTTTTTACCATTTAGTTCGCATGACTAATATGAATATCCATGTCAAATTACAGCTTTCCAGTACTAAGATTCTTTGAGCTAATCTACAGACAGACGGACAGACACGGCGAACTAAAAGGGTTCCTTATTGACTACAGAACCTTAAAAATGAAGAAGAATAAAGATCCACTGTGTGGACGACCGTGAGCTCAAACCGAACTGCTCGTTTGTTAAGTTATAATAAAATAATTAATTCCAACTTAACGATGTCCCATTAAAACTACAGAAGTTGTATAGTAAAGATGTCTTGTGTTGTCAAGGTACTATTGCAATGCTCGAAGATAAATAATGTACCACAAGTACTTGTTTACTATTACATATATTCATGTGCTCGCTGTAGATAATGCGTGCGTACTTATAATGTTTATAATTATGCCCACACGCTGTTTATTATGTGTTTTAAGAAGGCCTAGAGAATATTCTAAAGTGGTTAATTGCTATTATGATAGAAGATTTTCTTAATGAGAATCATTTGTAAATTGTTGAACGTTCAGTGTTTTTTTTATTTTCTTAAAATACTAATTTGTAGTTCTTACATTGTTTATTAGTAGTAGTACGAGTATATTAAAGGTGATTTTTATTTCAGGTATATATAGTATAATTAATGAATTAATATACTCATATACATATGTATATAGTTAATGAATTATTTATTATTATATTATGAAAAATACATACGTTTTTTTTAACAGAACCATGTAGTTTCTTGCCCATTCTTCTCTATACGAAACTACCTTTTGAAATGGGCGAATACCTAGATTCAATTTTTCTCTTAAAAATGACGTTCTTAATTGCCTTTTAATGAGTAATCGAAAGAAATAATTTGACTTTGACTTTCGACTTGACCACTCCTTCGATGTCTTATACATACTTTAATAACACGTTTTTTCACTGTTGCTATTCCGTTATAATAAACTATTAAAGCCAACAGAACGAACCGGTAAACCAAAATGGCCTTTGGGCTTTATGAATTAAAATAACAATAAAATGTGACAATCGCTTATATGATTTATTGCTCACTAAATCGATAGTTACATAGATGAAAAGATACATTGTATAAACTGCACGCTGCAGCAGTTTTATTGAATAAATATTCAATAAAACTGCTCAAAATTATTAACAGATAGGCATAGGAACAATTTTTAAACTTTAGTTTAACAAACGAAAAATGAATGTGAGAAATTATTATTTTATTTTCCAGACCGATTTCGGTCACGGAGACCATTTTCGAAGAAGACACAAGAGTGCACAAGTGTGTGCGCAAACACACGGGGGAGGGGGTCGACATACTCCCTCCCCATCTTCCATCAGTCAGTCATCGACTACACGTATAAACAAAACAATTTCACTTGCACAGATAGCAGAACTACCGTAAGTTCTACTATGATCCTATGAGGAGTTCCGTTCCATGACACCGAAATTCATTATCAGATCATGACAATATTTCTATGGCACCACCTGGAAGTGTACTCTTTCAAACAAAAATAATTTTCCAAATCGGTTCAGGCGTCTTCAAGTAATCGGGGAAAATACATTAAAAAAGAATATTCCGACCAATCGAGAACCTCCTCCTTTTTTGAAGTCGGTTAAAAAGAGAAAACATCTAACTGTTTATTTAGATGTCTGAATACTTTCACATATAATAAAAACCTATTGTCACAATATACTTGAAGTTAGTGTCTAGATAAACCTCTTCGAAAATTTTAGAGTTGCTTACAATAAAAGAAAACCTAATCCAACCTAGGTAGGTAGTTAGGTACTCGAGAATGTTATCGAACAGTCGTATTATTAAAATATAAATTATGCTAATTTCCAATTTATATCGTTGACTTCCACGAAATAACAGTAATAAATAGAGAAACCAATAATAGAATGTCTAGATTATTCTCTAATATAAATAAGCATTTCGTAGCGGAACCTTCCTGTTTCCTATTTTCACTCTCCGACTGTTTGTGGTAAATATGCATTATGGAGGTTGCCGTTGAGTATATTAAAAAAGTAAAAGTGGCAGTAGGTGTGTACAGTCAACAAAATAAATAAGTAACCCAGGTCTGTTGCGGATTAAAAGAGGATGTAGTGACAAGGATAGAAAAGGGTATGCTTAGATGTTTCGGTCATGTTGAGAGGATGAGTGAAAGACGATTAACAAAAGGTGTTTATTATGACAGAGGTGAGTGGCAACGCAGGGAGGGGTCCTAGGAAGACCTACACTGACCTTATTGGTGAGGTTTTTCAGAAAGGTCAGGTGCGCAATACTCGTAACCGGCGTGCTTGTATGACGAGATGTATGAACGCGAATGAGACGAAAGGAGTGTGTAAGGATCGTAGCAGGAGGTGTTCTGTGGTTTCTGTCTACCCCCATGGGAAAAAGCCGTGAGTTTATGTATGTTATGTGTCATATCATAGAGTTTGAGTTTTCATATAAATCGATGGATGTGTTAAATTTATTAATAGAAAATAAACTACATTGGATTTTATCCGAAGACGACACTTAGGTTTTAATAAAACTAAAACTATATCTGGGTACGTTTTTCTTTTTTTAACCATACATTTTAAGATCAAAGAGGTTCTTTTTTTAACCATACATTTTAAGATCAAAGAGGTTTTCTCCGACAATATGTGATTGCGGATAAGTATCCATAATTATATGTGAGAAAGAAATATACCCTTTAAAAAATATATTGCTTTAAGGGCCAAGTTGCACTGGCAAAGTTGCGACATACGAACGAATAACCGAGATCTGTTGCATAAATTGTTGGATAATACTTGATATTAATAATACGTCAGACGAATTTAATTTATTAACATATTATAAAATACCACAAACCGTTCACTTTCGACGGAACAAGTAAGTGGTAGAGGTCTGTTTATGAGATATGTAAAGGAAATGTAGGTTAAATATTTTGGTCTTTTAATGTAGTTTAGTATGAACGTATTATATTTAATAGTACCCGTATGTTCAATATTTTGCAGACTTAAGAAATAAGATAACCTATAAAAAAAAACAATAATAAAAAAGATGCAAAGACTAGGCTCGCCCCCTATTACATGGGACTAAAAACAGAACTGGCGAAATGTGGGTGTACTATTGAGTACACCTCTGCCTAGCCCTTCAGGGATTACAGGCGTGATGTTATGTATGCAAAAACTAATTAGATTTTGTTTTTGCATCTTTTTTAGTAGCTATTCTTCATCATCGCCGTCAACAGCGACTAGCGGCATTGCCTGCCACGTAGGATGGCCAATGCTTAGCTTCTGGCCAATGTAAAAGCCAGCCCTTGGGTCACGGGAAGTTTAAACCAACTACTTGGTCGTAAAAACAATAACTCTCAAAATATTCGAAACAAACCGCACCAAATAAATGTCCAAACTTTGATGTGTCGCGCAAAATTTCTGCTGTTATATAATATTGATTGGTATTAACAGCCGCACGGATCGATCCATCAGGTTAAGCAACGCTTTCCCGTGTGGGTCCGTGAATGGGTGACCATCTTTACACACCGGGACTTCCTTGTGAAAGCACGTTAAGTTGGTCCCGGTTGTCATACAAAAGTAAATCTTTGACAGTCGTTCCCGTTCGTCAGAACCTCGAAAGTTTGACATCCAGTCTTACCAAGGGGTATCGAGTTACTGGGTTGTGGAGGTCAGATAGGCAGTCGCTCCATGTAGAATACTGATATTCAGCTGCATCTGGATAGACTGGAAGCCGTCCCCAATATGGTCAGGAAAAGACTAGGAAGATTGGTATTGAATACAATTATGTAATGAAGACCCTAACTTTATGCTCAGTCTTTGCCCTTGAATGTTTAACATTGGTACTTAATATGTTAGAATTTGTGTAAACACACACATTCCTAACGCTAAATATTTAAAGCGTATTTAACTATTTACACAAACGTGTTATTTATTGAAGACGAATATTTTAAAGTTCAAGTATAAAATAAATACTCCAAATATGTCACAACCATACGATAATTAAAATATCTATTTGGAATTCAACCGCTACATAGTTTTTTTTTTTTAATCTAGTGGAATTGTGAAATATGTTATTGTAACTAGTTTTTATTCTTGATTGACCTCATCATGTATTAATATAAAATCTAGGGATGTAGGTATTCTAACAACAAAACAAAAGTCAATTATCTAGAGTTGTACCTATTAAAAAACTGAGATGGCAGGTTCCAAACTTCCGACTCCATTAAATAACTTAAAAAAGAAAAAGATCTCTTGACGAGGAAACGGAAAAGTGCTTTTCCCAATTACGAGACCGTACTTGAGTGCGGACGGACGTCGGGGGGAGGGTAGGGATGAACGGGAGGGGCGGCCCTGTCCTTCGATGAGTCCGCGACCTTGCGAGGTCAATGACCCAAGGAAGCTTTTACTTTCGTACGTAATAATTACGTGCTGAAACTTTGTATGTTTATGGATTACACGTAAGCGTGCAATGTATTTTTTTTTGAAGCTGTGATAGAGGCCAGGTTTATCAGTTAAAGGTTTCTAAAAAACCTATCTGATGTCTTCCAATTAAATTTAACTTTAACTATCTGATGACCCTAGCTATGTCTTTTATTGACTGACCATAAATTGTTGTAGCTAATAAGATAAATGTATTAAAAAAAAAAGATTTTTAAAATGGAGGTCAGTTTCCAGTATACTTTGTCTTCTCTGTATAAGAAGAGAAATTTGCCTTGCAATGCGACAATAATAGGCTAGTATTAATTATTATAATAAGAATTAATTAAAATAAGAATCGACTATGGTCGAAAGTTATAAAATAAGAAATGACGAAGTAGCAATCTAAAGAAGACCGGATTCATAGAAAATACCTATTCATTGAGCTTATTTTTATTTAATTTTTTATTAGCCAGAATAACGTGTATAATAAAAATAATACCTATTATGTATCGACATTAAAAATATGCTTAAAAACTTAGCCAAACGACAAAGGTTTTTTATTCAAATTCTTTTATCGAATCATCAAATCGATTACTACAATTTTCTACGCGTTTTCTTTAACTGGGCTTATAGGTTTTTTTGACTTAAGTGGACTGGTTACCTGGTACTATGGAAGGACTATGGCCCCTGCCCGATTAATGTTTGCATGACATGGATAAAATGGCAGGGGGTGACTTGCACTCTCAATAAATAGGCCCCCGAAAACGATCACTTGCATGTTGGGACGTAGCGTCAAGGGGGCAACATATTCTGAGGTGCTTGAGGAGTGGAGAGGTATTCAACGGTTATCAGGAGAATCCCGGAAGTACGGACAAGATCCCTACCAGCACCTTACTGAAATACTTCCTTCCCCCGAGCACGTTTGCTCTTGCGAATCTCCATCACTCAAACGAACCGGTCAATAGAGGCAAGAGGGAGATGGGAACTCCGTTCCTCTTCAGTACTCACTCCGGCTGGCCTATATTATTGTTGTTTTATTTATACTAGATTCTTAGTTCACATAAATTACAATCTTAAGGTATTTATCGTAAATTAATTTAATTAGAATCCAGTTATCTCGTCACGCTCGCTCGTCTAAGGTTGCTGTAAGCTAAATAAGTTCAAGGTTTCTATCCGTCAGTTCCTGGTACATCAAACGAATGTTTTCTGAGATTAATTTAGTTAATAATTAGTAATCTGATTTATTTTGTCATTTGAGACGTCAAATATAAATAAATTTATGAAGTGTGAAATTTAGATGTTAGTTGTCAAAGATTAGAACATGTTTCTATTGTAGTCACAGCTATTTTAAGGATTTATTTGAAATATTCATAGTAGAATCTAGAATAACGGAGTCATTTTATTAAGCACCACGTGCATTGCTTACGAACAGTAGAAAATATTTAAGAACCTGCTTTTCTGTGGTAAAAGTCCAGATCCGTAGGGGGATTCAATTAAAAAAAATTATCCATCCAAACGTTCCCATTTATAAAAGTTAATCATTGAAAGATTACGTTTTAGCTCATTTTAGAAAAAAAGCTAAAATCATTATATTTTTTTCGTGCGTGTTGTTACCGAACCGTTAAAAATAACAGTAAAAAAGAACATCGCTCAATATGTTTGAGTCGAGCATCCGGCCGGTGATAAATGTATTGCTATATTTTTTAATTAAAATATAAAATTAGGTAATTAATATGCATGGCAATGAATAACCGACAAAAAGCAGTTAATTTTTCGCAATAGAAATGTGATTTTTGATTCGACACAACATCAATTCGTTACAGGGGGTCCTAGGTCAGATTTCTAGGTTAGGTACAAAGTTTTCTTGGGTTTTCCCTTTAAAACTTTTTTTACACCCTAGTGACGGGACACCCCCGTGCGTCGATAAGCACGTAAAGCCGATGGTCTAGCGTCCGATCCCTTCCGGTTGTGTCGGATTGCCGTCCCATCGTACTATGAGAGTTAGTGAAGAGGGGATGCACCTGTGTTTGCGCACACACTTGTGCACTTAGCTAGTCTCTATTGAGAATGGCCGCCGTGACCAAAATTGGTCTGGAGAATATAATCCTTACTAATATTATAAATGCGAAAGTAACTCTATCTGTATGTCTGTCTGTTTGTTATGCTTTTACGACTAAACAACTGAACCGATTTTCATGAAATTTGGTAAGGGGTTAGTTTGAACCTCAAAAAGAACATAGGCTATATTTTCCTGCGACTTCATCTGCGTCAGTGTCGGCAAAAGCTAGTATGTTACATAAAGTGAATCGCTTTACTGCCTTGGAGCAACATTGACACAAATGTACCGGTTTCTCTATTTATGTTGAGTCTAATTCATTCGTGATGAGTAATTATACTTGTTTACCTACTTATTGTTGCCATGTAAGTTGTTGAGGACAATGATTTGAATCTAATGTATACTAATATTACAAAGAGGTAAAGTTTGTGAGTTCGTCAAGTTGTAGGGGGGTAATCTCTGGATCTACTGAACCGATTTTGAAAATTCTTTCGCAAATCGAAAGCTACGTTATCACTGAGTGCTATAAGCTATATTTTATAATCAAAAAATTAGGAATTCGTAAGAAAATCACGCGAAGTCGTAGGAAGAGTGCTAGTCTATATAAAAACATTTTGCAGTTTTATTATGACAGATTCACATCAACATCATGACATCGATCGTTAGGAAACCCGGACTTTACTATCTATCTTCTGTTTAAATAAATATGTTGCTAAGCGCAAAACTCCAAAACAGCTGGACCAGTTTAGTTGATTCTTTTTTGTTGCGTTCGTAATTTCACGGACAAGGTTTTTATAGAAGAAAATTTTGGGGTAATCCATCCAAAAACGCGTAAATTTGCACCCGCGCGATGTTGGGGTGATTTGTAGTAGGTGATTAATATAAGTCTAAAATCGCCAATCCGCCTTGAGCAAGCATGATGATCAATGTTCGTCCTTTCTCTGTATGAAAAGAGGCCTTTGCTTAGCAGTAGGATAGGCTGGTATTTTTCTTTTTTTTTTTTAATGGGACCAATATGTAATTGACTATTTTTAATACGAATGCATTACAGTAACACTGCTCGATGAAATAAAAGATTATTTGTACTTACTGCTAGCGCATTTCTGAGGGTTAGGTAATGAGAGGAAACGTCCAGGTTTCTGTGCCACTGCGAGCGTCGCGAGCGCAGCCGCGCACACCACCAACAACCACGCCTGCATCTGTAACAAGAGACAATTAATGTAAGACAAATTATATGTAACACATGAAGAAACAACGCACTTTTCATATATTTTAATGATTTGGGACTACACTACAAACGACAATACTTGATTTCGCAAACAGAAAATGTCTACCTAAGTCAATTATTACAATAATTAATAAAAACTAGAAAAAAAGATTCAATGTCCAATAAAATTAGTAAAACATAAACAATTTAGGAAAAAAATAGAATCACCATTTTTCAAATTCGCGCTTACACAACATTCTACTTTTAATTAAAAACTAATCTCGATCTATGAACATTTATTAGTGGCCAGCATTTTAATACGATTTATATTTAGAATTTCTCACGAGAAATTAAAAAGTTTAATTACTTAAGTATTACATAAAGAAACAAGGTTACTGATGTACTGAACAGATGTTTATGTCACAAATTTAATTACTAGCTTCTGTCCGCGACTTCATCCGCGTAAAAAAAACCATAAAACATATTCTATGTCACTTGACCATAGTGTAGCTTTCTATCATTTTTTTTAATCGGACCAGCGACAACTTTATTCGAATATGTCTCAACAAAAAAATTTTTACCTATTTTTTTTAAATATAATAGTATGTTTAGATTATCAAGCGCATCTGCAAACCTGCAAATTCATAGATTAAAAATAGTGCAATCATGAAATTAAGTAAATATGTATTAAGGAATTATTAATTAATAACACAATATAAGTATTTCACTTCAAATCGCGCATATTTCAATATTTTATATTAATACTAATTATTAAATTTTTACATTGAGGTTAAGTTGTTCATGTAACTTTACACTCTGTGTCAAGTTTAAGTATCTACCTACTTAAACATCCATTTCTTTAAACACCCACATTGCACATTACACAAGTACTGAATGAAACTATGTTTTGTCATCATAAGAGAAGAAACTTCGTAAGAAACACATGTAAGAAGAATGCAATCTTTCATTCATAAGACTTGTTCGTGTTGTTGTAAAGTTTCGTAAAATATATCATAAAAAAGTTATCAAACAGCCGAACAATGGTCTGTTCTCAGTGTTAATTACATTTGACGGGACATTTATCAGATCGTGACGAAAACACGTCAAGTTTTTAATCATACGTAACGAAATCGTACAGAAATGCTTGAGGCAGATATGTGTGACATATGCAGTACATACTGGTTCACATTACTCGCTTGTACCTAAAGAATTTGTTGCATAAATGAGTTTGGTCGAACACCGCGCCAATATGATTCGCAGAAATTGCCCGTGCCCTCCATTGAAGTATGCATCTGTTATCATTTTTTAATCGTATTTTAAAAAAATAAAAATATTTAGGTAAGTTCTACAAAGTTTTAAAAAAATACTATGTTTTATTTATGACCAGTTTCATCGCTTTCCAAAAAGTTTCGAATAAGTTATGTTCTTGCATCTGTTCCTTATTTGAATTCTCTGGTTAATAGTGTCTATCAAGGTGGGGTAAAAGAGGCTTTAATGTAGCTAGTTAACGATCTAAATAATTTCGATAAAACCTTGGTAACGTCAGCAACATGCAAAACTTTCAGGGATCTAGGTAATCGTATCTCTACGTAATCGTGTAGCAGTTTATAAAGCACATTATAAAGCTGAAAAGTTTGTTTAAAATCCCTAATAACCGGAACTATAGGACCAATTCAGAAAACTGTTTTGCTATGAAATAAACTATGTTATAGGTTATATTTTATTGTAAAAAAAATAGAATTGCAAAAGCTTAGGCGGCAATAAAAATAAAATTTCCATTTTATGCATTTGAAAAAACCGTTTTTTTTTTTTTTTCATTTATATTGTAATCGACAATAAAATGTATAATAGATAAATCTACGTTTAAAAAAAAAACAAATTTCATGTTTGATTTCACTTTCTGTTTTTGAACTTGACATGCCAAAGATTCACTACTAAATTGGATTGATTAGTCATATTCCTTAAGTCCTCCAAATCTTCTAGATTTCTTAATTACTTATTTTTAATTTAAACATTAATTAGGTATGTCGTCATTTGATATTAAAGCACTCAAATATTTGTCATTCTAGATTATTTCTTCATACCACGTCGCTTAAGTTCATAATGGAAATATTGCAATATTTAGATATAGATTCATTCGTTTTTCGTTAGCTTCTTCAATTGGGTCAAAACAAATAAATCAAAATTAATCGCTTGAATATTAATTACTGAATTGTTATTAAATAAAACTTGATTTTGCATTTGGTTTTTATACGAACTATAACAGTAGGTATAATATGTACCTAATACAAGAGTGACTTGATGGCACGGTGGTTGAGGCGCCCGCCTCTCATGCATCTGGTTGTGGTTTCGAATCCGGACATGTATGTATTTATTAAATTACATGATAAGACACTTTGTATGTTCTTAGTACCTGTACTACTTAGATTTTTTTCCTATAAGATAAATAATATTGATAATATAAAGAGTTGTTTGTGCCAAAATAAAAACACGAAATTACATAAGATCTTGTTTCCCAAATGTAGGCGTTATCGTGACAGTGAGTGACCGGGGCACTGGACCGCGTTGCGCAACCCAGCAACCTTTACGATTCAACTACATAATTATTAACCGTTCAGTAACCCGCGGCGGTAAATATCTTGGTTACTTTGTCACCTATCCTCATTGGCTGTCGTTTAGTGTGCCGAGTCAATACGTGCTTAGCTTACGATCGGAACTTGCAAACATTGATGGTATGATGTCACTTGCTAGTGCCACCGTGACCGAAAATATATGCGATTGTTTTAAAGCCAGTAAGGGCCCCAACACACAGGAGCGAACAACTTGCGTTAAACAATCCTGGAGTAGGCCTCAACAGTCGTAGCTTAGTAATTAAGGCGCATGTCATCCATGAGGTTGTGAATTCGATGCCAATATGAATTTTTCAATTCATATGTATTTTCAAGTTGTTACTTTATCTTGGACATCACTGACATGAGACATCGGTGAAGGAAAACATCATGAAACTTGGCTTTCCAATTAATATAAGTTTGGAGTCGCCAATCTGTCTTGAGCAAACGTGTTGATCAATGCTCGTGCCTTCTCTCTATGAGAAGAGGCCTTTGCCAAGCAGTGGGTTAATAATGAACCGTTTAGTACTACTGCAGTATCTTGCCGCGCTCGCAAGTGGTTCGCTCCGGTGTGGCCGGGTTTTAAGTTGGATTGTCTTGTCACATTGGTCAACCGTACGTTGTTCTTATTACATAAGTCAAGTATGTCGCCTGACGGGTCTGAACCTGTCTCATTGACATCGGTTCGAGCATCGTTTTGCTTGCTAAAGGCACTACGACGTGATGAAACTTCGACCTAGAGGGCACAGTTGGCGCAGTGGCTAAGCGATTGGCTGCTGCACTGTGTGTCGCTGGTTCAATTTCCGTTCCAAACAAATATTTGTATGACCTATAGATCAGATAGTTGTTCCGGGTCTCGCAATTCGTGTAGTGAGTTTAAATGTTTGTAAGCGCACCCGCGATACCTACAGAAGAATTCTGTAGTGGGAGCAACGTTTTAAAAAATTATTAAGTTTTAGTTACTGTTGTAGTCTATGATTATAAAAATATGTTATTGTCTATGGAAGGACGACGTCCCTCTCTCTCTTCCATGGTCAACCTGAATCATGTCGTGTACAGTGCTAAATAAATAATATTTGCAAAAGAGTCCAATGCAGTTTCCTTGATAATAAAGCCATCCCGACCGAACCCCAAACAGTTACGAGCGGTCACAATCTAAACTGAGATTGAGATTTTGAAAGGTTTTATCTAGTAAAATTGGTCTACTAATACCCGTAGGACCACATAAACGGACACGCCTTTAAATTTTTATATATTTTTTGTTTCAAACAGGATATCAATAAGTAAAGTTTAATTGGTAAATATCTGCTATTTCTCGCTATTAAAGACACGTCATAAGTAATCAATGAGGTAAAGCTTATGCAAATAATATTAAGAATAGATCGTGTTGTTTACCCGGAATCATCTGTAGTCAGGCGGAGCAGATCAGCGCATGCGTAGCAGCCTAGTATAATCTATTCACAATAGATGATGTTTTAGTTTCGTTTTTTATTCTGATTGTTTTTTGTTATAATTAAGTCTGTAGGTAAATATTGTACATAAAAATGTAGGTATATAAATACAATTAAATATTTAAGTATTTGTTCCTATGCCAAAATATCAGCTTTTTATAAAATAAATATTAATGTTTACGTGCAAACGAAACGAGAACGAGACGAACGAGAGGAGCTCGTGGCTAAGTAATAACAGCCGCACGGATCGATCCGTCAGGTTAAGCTACGCTTGCCGGGGTTGGTTCGTGGATGGGTGACCATCTTTACACACCGAGACTCCTCCGTGCCTCGGAAAGCACGTTAAGCCGTTGGTCCCGGCTGTCATACGTGGATTTTTGACAGTCGTTACGGGTCGTCAGAAGCCCGAAAGTCTGACAAACCAGTCTTACCTAAGGGTACCATATAACCCAGTTACTGGGTTGTGGAGGTCAGATAGGCAGTCGCTCCATGTAAAATACTGGTATTCAGCTGCATCCGGTTAGACTGGAAGCCGACCCCAACGTAGTTGGGAAAAGGCTAGGCAGATGATGACGTGCAAACGAACATTTTTTTTTACAATTTTTATCTGACTTTTTATCTATTCGTTCCGGCTAATCTCCGAAATGGCAGGACTGATTTTGACGAGACTTTTACTGTCGTATAGCTGATGTTAAAAGAAGTATTTTAAAAAAAACATTGGGTGTTCGTGAATCAAAATAACCCCGTGATTCAGACGAAGACGAGTGGCGGGAAAAACTAGTGCGATATATGTAGTTACAGGCATAAAGGAACGTTTTTATACCTGTGTGCAGTGTACACAGGTATAAAAACGTTCCTTTGACCTTGACACCATTGCCTCCATAACCGTAAACAGTAATTGCGATCTCATCTCATCAATAAAGTATAGGACGCGTCATCACGATCGCTAAAGGTAAGGATCGTCATGCGCCAGCGCACTCAGGGTTTTGTTTAATTAACTTCCTGAACCTAATATGGATGTTATGGTTCATAAGCATTTTAACTCCGATGTCCAATTATGTTAAAAGTTATTTAAAAGCTTTCCGAATGAAATGAAGCTATTTAAAATTTAATTATGCTGGTATTCGTCCATTACACTTACCTACTTCAAGTTCATGCCTTTAAAGGAAAACGATAATTCAAGTAAAACTTAAAAGGAGATTTCTAGCTCACACTTGGTTTTATCTTAGGTACAAGAGATCAAATTAGGTAACAAGAATAAATATAGTTAAGTCGTAAAGTATACACGGTGACAAATCCGACTCGAAGGACCAAAATGGGACTACGTCGAAGTCATATAAATCATCCCCAATATAAATCATCGTATTACTTCTTTCACTTTGGGCGGAGCGGAAGGAAACACTCCCTTCCGGTTCAGGCTCTAACTGACTAAAACCCATCCGTGGTCCTCCTAATGCCCTTTGTATTCCAGGGCCGCTGCAAATTGTTCAAACAAATTCCACAACCGTGGCAAGCATTGGTCCTAACGGGCACTGTCACGTTAAAAATGTTTCATATTATTTTTTTATATTTTTCCGCCTATCTAGCAAAAAAGTTGTATGGTACTTGAATTATACAACTTACAGACATGTAAAGGTTTTATAATATTATAGTTTTGTAGTACTTAGTTCAACAGTTTTATAGTAGTGTTCAATTCGACGCATTAGTAACCTATTATATTATTTATTTTGTTAATTGGGTGTTATCCCTAGAGATTTAGTATAATGTACAAAATCCAAATAAAAGGTTGTGTCACATAGTCCGTTCCACCGTGTTTTGAAAATTTACTGGGAATTTTATTGCACATGCAAAATCTACTACCTTATAGATAAAAAGGCAATTTACTCTCCTATTTCATAGTATTAAGCAAAAGGTGTTTGTAAACAGTACTTAATGGCGTATCATTACAGCTAAATAAACGTCTAAGTGATATTAGATAAATATCAAAGGCCTAACCTCAGGTTGGGCAACACATTAATAGGCAGAAACTCGTGTGTAATAGGTACTATTATTACACAAAATAATAGGATGAATGGGGAGCTCACAAAGCGCCGAAGGTGTTCGACTACGGTTCTTGAACAATCGTAACTAGGTAATATTATAAAAGTGAAAGTAATATGTTTGTTCGTTACCTTTCCACTCCTAAACCACTGAACCGAACATCCTGAAATTTTGCAAATACTTTGTCAGGTGTACAGAAACGGACATAGGCTTCCTTTCATCCCGAAAAAAAGTACTGCTACCGAGAGAAATCACAATAATGTTCTTAAGACGATACATAGCGACATGTCTTTCGAATCGAATTTTAATTTGCGAGTGAAGCCGCGTGCGATAGCTAGTACCTGTTATAAACAACAGATGAATGGTATTCTTCGCGATTCTGTGTCTCAATCGCGAATTTAGTGCGAGACTCGGAGCCACAATGTTTCTACGAGATGTTTCACAACGGCCCGAGGCCGGTCGTCCGTCAGTTTCGGTCACGATCGTGCGACTTCGTGCATCTCTGCTGCGTCTGCGCCTTGCCAAACACTGATGCGCTCCACTCACTAGTCGCGTTATTGTTTTGTTCCGATTCACGTCACCTTAATTTGGTTAATGACAGCTTTAGGTAGGTACCAAACTGGTGACAAAGACGTGTGTTAAGACTTTGTTTCGTATTTGGACTGCATATAATAAACACGAGGTAATAAAAAGACCCACCATATTAAGTAATATTGAGCAAAAATTATGACTGGGAAACGACATTTATTTTTGGTGTGAATAATCACTGTTTCTTGCAATGTAACGCAATTGAAACATTATGCATCTATCAGTACATGGGCCGCGGGGTATTTTAATTTTAGTTAAAACATTTAAAACTTATTTTTTTTTTTAAGACGTGAAAAAGAAGCTGGAACTTTGACTTTCAATATACATGGTCATTGAAAATGTAGACCCTGTATAATCAGAATGTACACAGTTATGTTAGAAAACAAAAAAAAAACCATTTATTGAAGCAATATGTTACTTTCGGCAGATATCGTTTGCAATATTGCAAACAATATTATTTTGTTGGCTATAAATTCTGTTTTAACTTGGGAACACATAAATAAACTAAGGTTTAGGTAATGTTATTAGCAAAATATATGAAGGCAGTTGTTGCAAATATTATCATTTAAAGAAAATTTATAAGTACCAATAGTAGTATGTACAAATTTACAAACGCAAAATCATGAACGTAAACATTGTATACTATACAAAATAATTCAAAGTCGGGCAAGTACCAATGTGACTTTTTCAATTCATCTTGGACATCACTGATTTTGGTGAAGGAAAACTATGACTGATTTATATTTGACTAGCTTTTGTCCGCGACTTCGTCCGCGTAAATTTCGGTTATCGTGGACACAGACGAAGTCGCAGAAAAAAATACCCATGTCCTGTTAGTTACAATCATGATTCGAAACGACACGTGGCGCCATCTATGATCATAAGAACATTATTGTTATTTCCCTCGGAAATAGTACTTTTTTCGGGAATAAAGGTATCCTATGTCCGTTCCTGTACACCTGGTAATGTATATGCAAAATTTCAGGATGATCGGTTCAGTGGCTTAGGTGTAAAATGGTAACAAACAAACAAACAAACTTACTTTCGCATTTATAATATTAGTTAGGATTACTACCTATCTTCTCTGTATGAGAAGTGGTCTTATATCGTAGTATAATAATAGGCTATTATCATTCGAAAGAAGTCTAGCCGATACAAAGTAATTGTTTCCATTACAAGTTGCTTGATCCGACAAAACGAAAGTTCCGTGTGGATGTACGAATTAATCAATCGTATGTATTCGTGTCTTGTCGTGTCGTCCAATGCGTATTGTACTGAATTCGTCATCTGTCAAGTGAAATTTTTATTACTGTCTACGTAACGTCTGGGTCTCTTCACCAGGTGTGGTGGCACAGTAAGCGTTTACATAATACGAGTGCACCTCACTAATCAGACTGGTAAAACCAGTATCGTTTTGTCTGTTAGAGATTATTTGAACTCCGTATAATTTGTGGGTTAAATTATGATTTGATAGTTTTATATGCATACTAAAACCACTACAGAAGCAGATGTTTGCATCACCATAGGATGTTGGAACATAGTTGTACGACCATTATAACCTTATCAGTAAGAACTTTAAGAGAATTTAATATTTTTTTAAATGTTAAATTATTTGGAGATTTTGGATGCTTTGAAGTTCTGAGTTTAATTATAGGACCGTTACTGTGACAATTGACAATTTTCAGTTTATTTGAGACACCCCGATGAAATTAAGGCTCCTGAGTTACCGCTCGCAGTGAGACCATACCTCAAAATGTAAATAAGTAAAACAAAGAGTCTCCGGCACGGTTTAGTACATCTAAATATAGAACAGTAACTGTACAGAGTACAGGTGTAATGTAATAACTAACCTGTAAGCGCGAGTCAGTATTTCTTATCCTGTGTTGTTATCGGTACCGACTTTATTACAATGGAAACCGGATTAGTTAGCTTTTGTTGAAGAAACTAAAAGTGTTCTAGTTCTTGTTTTTTATCTATCTGGGCGCTAGCTTTTATGCAAAAGTGAAAACTAGATCATAGCTGTGTCTTATTGTCAACCTGTTTTGCTATTCCGTAAATATCAGTGAATTGTAGATTTTTTTTTAACAAGAAGATCAGAATAAGAAGAATTGAGCTTGAGGTAAGGTGTTTAGGTGAGATGACAGCTCACTTCAAGCTTAGTTCACTTTTTACCGAAGAAGATTTTACAGAATAGACCGACTCTTCCTGATAGACCAAAAGAGTATCTAAATGAGAGCGTTCAACCCGCTGGGTTGTTGAGTTGTTAAGCGTTTATTTAAGTCTTAATGTGAACAATCTATTATGGAAAAAAATATATTGAAAGTTCAGAAATTCGAAATAAAGAAAAATCTAGCAATATAATACAAAAAGAGAATAATAATTATGTTAAAAGTAGACCCACAGTAAACTATTACGTATCGCTTGTTACTCAGTATCCTTCTTGAGAGCGTGAGTTCAAGTCTAGCTACATATGTTTTCTAAACATTTGCCAAAGAGCGCTTTTAGAATCTTAAGTACATAGTAATCATACATTACGAACTTGCACAATACGTTGCTCATTGCTATCAAAGAATACTTACTAAATAATAGAGATGTGCCGACTATGACTTTGGCCGACTAGCCGATTATTCGGTTGTAAAGAGGCCGACTATTCGGCCAAGCCGATCACTTTTTCAGGGGTATTCGGCAATTTTACAGTAGCAACCGCCGCCTGCGAGCGTGTTTGAACATGTTTTGTGTACTCATACTTATATTATATACTCAGCAATGTTATTTGATATTTAGTTTTGATTTAATTAATTCCTCCTAAATACATTTTACTGAGAAATTCATACAAATTAAAAAGCCGGATAGTCGGCGCTTTTTGTCGAATAGTCGCCGACTACGAAAGTGGCCGGATAGTCGGAACATCTCTACTAAGCAACCATTTGTAACTGCAGGAGAATTAAAATCAGTATCGTGCTCGTCTCCATTAGGTACGTAGTAGGTACAATTGCAAGCAATACTAATGTACTAATGCTAAGATGTCGACACCGCCTGAATCCGCGTTCCGAATGAAATATCTAGGTTTAGAGATTGCAGCAAATAAGTGCCCTTTAAAAATACTAAAACAAATGTTTTTGTTGTTTGCCCTTACTTAAAAGCAAGCTTTACTTGAGATTTACGAAATAAGGACGATGCAAGCGTACGCTTAGTATTGACTTTTAGCAATTTTAATTCTTTATCTTTGTGATCGATTTCATTAAAGGGTCCATAACAAAGGCATTAAATCACGCAGTTCTAGTAACTTTTAGGAACGTTCACATTTTAATCGCAGTCTCGATCTGTCAAAAATTACTCTATTTTACCTACATTTTTATCAAGATTTTGATAATATTGTCGCTGAGATAAGATTACGTTTTTAATTAGTAGAATTGGCCTCCAGCAGTAAATGCGGCTCAATGGTGCCGATTCCCTTGTTCACGAACTAGACTAAATTTAGAGAATTGACATCTCTTACTAACATACGCGAAAGGAAAGGACAGTGACAATAAAGAACTAAGTTAGAGATGTCAAATTAGTTTTGCCTTGAACTTCTCCATATTTTTAATCCACTCGTTTTAAGATGTCAACTATAACTGTACGGATGTGTCAGATTGACTAAATTTGACAGCTCTTATTTACATTAGTCTCTTTCTTATTTTATTGGACAGAAAAAGATGGAAATAGTCTAATTTTAGTTTAGTTTGTGACCAAGAGAATCGGCACCCTATCTTTTTAAGGTAAAATAATAATGGAAAAACGACATAAACATCCGATCAATCACTGTAGCATGTGAACATCATCGGCTAGCGCACGCGCTTTACCAGCTGAAGTTACGGTGAAAAATACCACTGACGTCTCATTGTACAAAGTAACATGCTGTGCAAGTGTCACTACGCTTGCCATATGATCTATTTTGATTTATAAACAAATCATATAATTTATAATTAATATACTTTTGAATTGTCAGTTAAAAAAATGAAACTAGTTGATCGATCCAAACAGTTCTATGGAGAGTAACGAACAAGCTCCATGAACCTAATTAAAATCTATAAAATATTACAGGTTACTTCATTCATGTTCGATTTACGATTACAATGTGAGAACAATGTAGCAAATCGTGCACGTCAAGAGGTCTAGAGTAAAATACAATAAATATGAAAACAATTCAAGATAAATTAAAAACAAACTCAGTGTAGTCAATTCAGGCACAGGAATTATTCCAAGACCCTGAACACATAAGGCCCTCCGCCTCTGCTCAAAGTAGGTCGTCAATTGTTTTCAAATTAATATTCAGTAAATTATTCATCTAGGATATAAATTATGAATCCTTGTATATTTAATTAGGCCTCTAATTATTTCGTGTAGGTGTCTTAAAAAACTATTAATAGTGGGATGAGCAGCATAAATTGTCATGTTTTCTGTATGTTCTGTTGAACGTAGGTCGAGTCCTGGGAAATTAAATCAATTGAGCTTCTGCTTACTATTATAATTATAACAATAGTCTTACTTAGTCGGTTTAGTCCTGCCAAAATTAACTGACCCAGGTCAAAATTTCTATTTTTCGAAGTAATTGTAAATCATTCCGTTATTTTACGACAAATATAAAGCAATATAGATTATTATATAACATCACGCCCGTAATCCCTGAAGGGTAAGGCAGAGGTGTACCCATTAGTACCTACACCCACATTTTGCCAGTTATGTCTAAGTCTCATGTAAAAGGGGGCGAGCCTATTGCCACGCACAAGTCCAGACTCCGAAGCTGCTACTGAGAAATTCCTGATGGAAAAACCTAATAACACTGTAGACTATTACTTTATTGCCATTTACAAAAAGAAAACAACGCTAAAGGTCATTTTCACAATATAACACAATAACAACCGCTATTTTGCAGCAATTCTATCTAATGCTAAATAAATGCTAAATAAATGGAATTTATCTGCATGCAAAGTATATTGTAGCCCAGTAAATTGCTAATATTATGATTAAATTGTGAGAGAATTCTCATAAATACAAAACGTTTAATTGAGGAATCCGTAGCGTAGTTATATTTAAATGAGCTTTACTTGGAAATTCATCAATTACATGAGAAATGTCGAGTTCGAAAGTCTGCTTTATAAATCAAGGCAACGTTTTTTTGTTTTCTTGTAAATGAAAATGAATGATTTGACTTTAACTTTGACTTTGGCTAACTAGCCGAGGTTAAGTTGCTACAAGATCCTATCATTTTAAAAGTATCTACAAAGAATTCATTACCTACTATTGACAGATTTATTACTTATTTAGTGTGAATCTCGTATAGAAATATCACTTGACACTTCCAACTTACAATGCTTGCGTAAAATTGATTCGTTAGATTTCAACGGCTGAATAATTCGTTTTTTAAATACTGTATTACCATTGGTTAGTTGATATTGAAACAATTTGTTGATTGCCCATTTATAATGTAAACTTGTAAAATACCTATTTCAAGTTCAATGTCACGATATTTTGGCGCGAATCTCGTAGTGTTGCCATATTTAGAAGTTTGTCTGGTAAAACAAGTTCGTTTGTGTGAATATCAGTTTAAACGCGGGAACTCCATTTTTTTATCTGAAATAAAAGTAGCCTACGTCTTTCGCTACTTTTTATAACATCAGTTGTCTGCCAATGAAAGTATCGTCGAAATCGGTGCAATCGTTTCGGATATTAGCCGGAACAAACAGATAGAATAACAGACAAAAATTATTGAATTTTTACCGTACCTTAAAAACATTTATATCCATTTAGTAAAAAGCTGTTATTTGATGATAACAAACTGACACTTCAATTTTATTATTATTATGATGATTGGTGTAATTAACCGGGTAGAAATAGATTAGAGTTCATCATTATTAAATTTGATCCGCTAAAGCTGTAAAGAATTCATTTTTGGAAAAGAAGTTGTTAAGCGATTAATTTGAAAAAAAGAAAAAAAAACCTTATGTTCGGTTTTTGAACGGAAAGAATTACAACAGCAAGGGGGCATTATAATCTGTCTCATCTATCAAAATGGCTTCTCTTGTATCTACATTTTTGACAACTTTTTGACATTGATTGTCACTGAACATATATTAAGTATGTCCTACAGTTATTTGTTCCGTGTGTAGTTGTTTTTGTATGTCAGTTCGTATGTTTGTAAACACACCCACTATAGCTACAGGAGAAATTCCTAGTGTTGGGTAACGTTTTAAAACAAAAGAAAATCGAAAATGGAATTTCGATTAGATTTTGAACATTTTCAATAACGAGAGTTGGCGTTCTAATATTATTCTTTAAGTCATTGACAGAAGGTTTTTATTAGTGTAAAGAAGCGGATATTGCTTCACTTTTCTGTTACACTGAACTTTAATAAGCGAATTTAACCGACCTTGTAATAACATTACTTTAACAGTTAGACGGCGACCTTGCTACTACTGACATCTAATATAAACACGGACTCGCCAATAAACGGCAAGTACTTGCACATACTCTTCTTGGCCATTCAGTATTTGACCCTCACGACGTGTCAAACGGATGAACATTCCATTTCATACAACGTATTTTGATTCGACTCAGATTTACTTAACTGCGCACTATAAAAAAAAGGCATAAATATATTTTTTATTTATTTAAAAAAGCTAATAAATTTACGAAACACACCATAAAATAGACCTACAGACGAATCGACCTCTAATAAAACCCGTATTTGTACATCTAACGTGTATCCAACATAAAGTTAAGTTTCAAAATATTTATACACGGAGTTAATAATATCCATAGTCATTTGAGTAAATGTCTATGGTGACAAACTGAAGGCTTTTATCGATGTGGAAAGTCTATGCAATAGATAAGGTGATTGATTATCCGTACTTGCGACATACATCTTCATTAATAGGCTGCGGCTGACTTGTGAAGTCGTGAATACACAACAAACGAGCGCGGTTTAAAAGACATCAACGCGTTTACTCAAACAAAATATTGTCATAAACAAATAATGTTCATTACGTTATTAATATTATCACAGCAAATAAGGAAACGTTGATGACCATTGCCATTCCCGCAATCAGACGATATCTCGCCTAACAAAGCTCGCCGCGGTTCCTGCTCGCGGCTATTAAGCTTAAAATGTAATGACAATCGTGAATATTCATAAGGCAGATTGTCGTTTCGCGTATAAAACATCGAAGTAGCCTTGAACCGTTGCGCAACGCGCTGGCATTTGTCCTAACGCGTCGACGTCAATTGTTAGTGGTTGAGGGTCCACATGCCTTTCGAAATGCTCTATCTACGGGCATCCGTTTCGAGATTACGAAGTCTAGTTGTCCGATTCGTCGCGATGCTATCGGTTTGTCGAACTAATTCGGAGTGGGTCGGTTACTCAACGCGTCCTTCGTTTCACGTGATCGAGTGGCTGCGAGCTATGGAGCTTAATTGTGGGATACAGTAACCGAGCTATTGTTGCACGAGTACTTTCGTGGGATAACCTTTTTACTCGATTGCACATTAAGACATATCGATTGTCTTAAAACTTTAATGTTTGGTATTTCTTGTCCTTCAAGCCTATTGGAAATGTTCGTAATTACTTTTAATTGTACTTTGGCTAACATTTTAATGGCTTCTGAATATGTAAGCTATTAGTTTGTTGCGAAAACTGAGGAGGATATAAAAGTTAATTATGAATGTGTTTATTAAAGGTTGAACTCTGAGGTTTTGAACTTTGTTTATATTTGGTAACGATGCTGTATTCAAATGTCAAGTCCATGACCAAAGTGAGGTTGGTCATGTCGAAATTGTTTCAAAGTTGCATCTTGTTTTACGATGGTCGCTTACAAAAGTTAGTGGCCATACATAATTTTATTTGAGCAGTTAAATCTTCAAGTTTGTGAGGATGAATGAATGTTTGGTAGGTACTCTTTCACGCAAAACTGCTGAACGGATTTAGATGAAACTTTACAGTTATATATAAGCTTATACACAATTATCATACATGGGCCATAAATTCTAAAGATATTTTGTATTTTAGCTAAGATATAATGATAAGTGACAAGTAAGTAGGAATAATTCCTACCATCCGAGAGCTTGGGAAGTACAAAAAAATTTGACGCGGGCGAAGTCGCGGGCCTCATTTATTAACTATTAATATAGGTTTTCTTTTCTTATTTTTTAAGTTGCTCCTCATTAGGAATTATCTAAAGATACTATAGATATCCCCTGTATCGTGGATGCGTTTACAAACATATAATAATAAACTCACATACACAAATAGCCAGGCCCAGAACAACTATGTAGGTCATACAAATATTTGTTCCGTGCGGGAAACGAACCAGATACACGCAGCGCAGCAGCCTATCGCTCAGCCACTGCGCCAACTGTGCTGTTAAAGGATATTTAAATAACTTATCTGCTGAAAAGTCAGTACATAACGTACACTTATACAGAGTGTTAGTGTAAACACCGTTATGCTCGAAACCAGTGGTTTGGTTTCACTAATAGAACGTAAATTCAATGAAAAAACATATCTTTTTTTTTTTAAGTAAAATCTCCATTTTTCCTCAAAATTATTTCACCCTATATTACAGTGATGTAATTAGTTAAAACTTATGTAGGTAGTTATAACAGACGGCCAGTGCAGCAGGTCAACGCCCTTTACGGTAATTACCTCGGGTGCATAGTATCCATGAATTTACGGACGGTGTCGGGCAGATTTTTTTTAATTTTTGAAAGAAAACTTTGTTTGTTTATTTTTAAATTCAGATAAACATTTTTTATAATAAATCAAGTACCTATGGTTTTAGTGACAACGGTGTTTACACTAACAGTCTGTATATTGAATGAACCACACAAATAAAATGTCTATAATTTGTTTACAAACACACTTTCACATTCTACTATCATCACTTCCTGTTCCGGTGGAAACAGCTGAGAAATGTTTATTCAGACTAAACCGCATTTCAATAAAATGTTGCCGTTGAGATAAAATCTGTTCTATTCATATTTTGTTTTGTTTTTGTTTTTACATAACTAGCGAAATGTGGGTGTACTAATGGGTACACCTCTGCCTAACCCTACGGGAATTACAGGCGTGATGGTGTGTGTCATATTTTGTTATTGCAGGTACGACATTCAGTTATTTATTTATTTTACTTTAACATAAAACCTTATTTTAGGCATACTATTTGAGACCTACGTCCTATCCTGCTAGATAATAATAATATTATAAATGCGAAAGTTCGTGAGGATGTATCTGGATGTTTGTTAGTCTTTTACTCAAAAACTACTAAGCGTATCTGGATAAAATTTGGCACACATACAGATTATAGTCTGGAATAGCACATAAGCAACTTTTTTATCGCGGAAAAATATACGGTTCTTGTGGGATAATATATCAACTTTGACGCGGACGAAGTCGCGGGCAGAAGCTAGTACTATAATATACTTTAACACTTCTTCATTTTTGATTGCCTCATTGGTCTAGTGGTTGCAAAGGGCGACTTCTGAGATGGGGTCTTGGGTTCGATTACCAGTTTGAGCAAAGTGTTATTGGGTTTTTCCATCATGAATTTTCCAGTAGCAGCCTTGGAGTCTGAATTTGTGCCCGGTTGATGGTAATAGGCTCGCCCACTATTACATGGGACTTAAACATAACTGACGAAATATGGGTTTACTAAAAGGTACACCTCTGCCTAACCCTGGGTTACAGGCTTGATGTTATAAGTTATGTTTAAAAACAATTTAAATAATCATAAAACTGTAATGATACTCAAAGCTTTTGTATTTCATATTTGCATGAAGACTGATGAAGACACTGCTTTACTACAATTTTTCTCATCAGAATCTTGAATACGATTTCAAACAGTTTAATCTTTATATATTTCTAGCAAAAACCAGATCTCATGTAACTCCTTCTCAGTATTAACTAATTACTTTGTCGCAATGTTATGAACACATTCGTCTTATAATTTCATCTTTAAAGCAAAAATGTTTCGTTAATTGGAGCAATTTGAGTGTCGACAACCGAGATTAATTAGTCGTTTAATTCCGCAAATCAAACTGTACTCAAAAATAGACCTTATAGGTGCTAAAAGCTTCAAACGTTCATTGACAGATTTTTCGTTTAAGATTAAGTTAAAAGATAAAAATAAAGCTGATAGTCGATAGAGCATCTATTTGAAAAGCAATGAAAACATGTTTAAACTACATAAATAATAATGAAAGGCTAAATGTGTCGCTAAGCGTATAATTCGAGAACAGCTAGACCAATTTGGCTGATTTTTTTGTACTGTTCATAATTTCCCGGCTTAGGTTTGTATACAAGAATTTTTTTTTGGAAAATTCACCGGTAAGGTCGGAAATTTGCACCCATGCGAAGCCGGGCTGGTTGCGGCTAGTTAAGTATAAACATACTCTTATTTGTCTTATTAAATACCCCTGATCCGGTAAGTAATACAATGGTTCCGTTTACAAATAATAACTTCCATGAATTTTTTTAAGATACAACTGTTTTGCGAACGTCCTTTAAGGGACGTTCGAGAACATTTCCCCTTACCCCCGCCAACGACAGTGGACGCCAGACCGCACGCCGGCTCGCACTCAAATTTTATATCGTTTGAATTTTATGTTTAGTTTATTATATTTGCATGTTAGAGAGATTTAAAGTTTTAAATTATAATCGTGCTACAAATCTTATAAAGAGTTTCCCTAAAAAACATCCCTGAAGAACAGTATTCCTTACATAAGCCTTTTACTAACTGATTTAGTTACATATACCCGATATTTAAAGAAGACATTCTCACAATTTACGGTTGAACCAATAAATTATCTTAAAAATGCGAGACTAAAAGTTCGAGTAATAAAATAATCAACTTGATCACCTTTAACAGCCACAAAAACGATAACGAATTGATCTTCATCTGTCTAATTATTATTATAGCAGTGTTTTTTTAAATAACAGTCATGCTCGTGAACGAGTTCTGTCAGTTGGGATTGGTCATCTCTTAGTTGCGATGGCTTACATCTTAATTTTTATTATTTTTTACTACTGTTTTATATTTATCTTCATTTTTTTCACATGTAGAATCAACAAGAATAATGTAACCAGGATTTTGTAAAAAACTAATTTAAAAGAGTGCCGTAAAGTTCGTTCTTCTCCATAGAGGCCTATTTACCTCCCTTTTCAACCGACTTCAAAAAGGAGGAGGTTCTCAATTCGACGCGTATGTTTTTTTTTTTTGTTTTTTTCTATATTTGTTCTACGATTACTCCGCCAATTATGAATCGATTAGGATGATTTTTTTTTTGTTTGAAAGAGTATAGTTCCGAATAGGTCCCATAGGAATATTGTCATGATCTGATGATGAACTTTGGAGATATGGAACGGAACTCCTTATAAAATCACAGCAGAACCGCCGTAACAAGAAAAATTGCTATTGAAAAACATTAACACACAAGCACTAAAAAGTGAAATATAAAAAGCTTTTTTACAACTAGCAACTAGCTTCAACTTTCGGACTAAATGAACGACTCCTTGACAATTCAAAAGTGCCTTTATTCTATTAAAAATAGATGTTTTGAGTCTGAGTTGAGTTAACTTAAAAAAAAACAAGTCTCCATAACTTAATTTCAAACTGTTCACAGTAAGTGTTACTTTAATCAAGTTCTAGCGCGTGTTTAAGTTTGCAAAGGAAATAGGCTTAAGAGATAACCTCGGGATAAGCAAGCTACAGCATTGTTCTTTAACTGTTTCTCATCATGTCATCAAAGGTTAACTTAACATGGAAATAATCAAATAATTATAGTTTCGTTTGGTTTGTTTCGTTTTTCCCATTGTTTTGTAAGTTTATCTTATATTTTTGTTATATAATTTAACTAGCTTACGTCCGTGACTGATCACGGAGTTTTGTAGTTTTTGCGCGGAAACCTAATTATTATTAAAAAAAAAAGTGTAAGTAACCAAAACCAACGTCAAAATCGGTTTAGCCGTTTCGGAGTCAAATAATTTTTTTTTAAGTTCTTTTGTGTCCTTTGTAGACATTATTTACGAGTATTTTGTAGCTGTTATTTCGGCATTCGAAATAGACACTTCAATTTTATCGATTTGTATAGATAATTATTTGATTGCCGTCTAATAAAGTTTGTATAAAATATACCTACATAGAGGACCTTTAACAAAATCGGAAATGTAACAAATATAAAGTCGTAATTTTAAAAAGAAAATTTTTTGAACGACATATTTTCTGTTAAACATCACGTAATCCGATTATACAAAACAACCACACGTAGGTTGTAACTAAAGATTTGAATTCATTCAAACATCCAACAAACCTAGATTCATATAAATAGCATTATGTTATTCAATATTATGAACGTTTAACATTTACATAATAAAAACATATTGATCTACTTAAATTCTTTTCGTCGAAAATGTCAAACGGACAGTTTTTTTTTTGTTTTATGTTTAAATATAAAAATGTGACGTCTTCATACAGCTTCATTTTATTCACATTTAAATACGTTTTTTTGATTTATGGTTATTTAAAAATAAGTAAGAAGTTTTATTAAGTAGGAATTAGGTACCTACTTGAGCTGATGTTACAGAATTCCAATATTAAGTTATTTTTTAGTTCTCGAATATCATTTCTAATCAGTGTTTTTATGATACATTTGTTAATAATATTATTTATGTGTAATTTTATATCAAATTAGCATGGAAATGTCGGTTTTCTGCGGGTTTCATTATTTGCACGGATCTCTAAGTATTTTTCTTAAACAAAACTATCCCAAGTCACTTTTAATAACATCAGCTATTACCAGCGAAAGTCCTGTAGAAATCGGCCAAGCTGTTTCAGAGATAAGCCGAAACAAAAAGACGGACAACTAAAAATTGATATTGATTGTTTGGTCTATTTAAATATTAGAATATACATGCAAATACAAGTAATAAAAAGCTTTTATTTTGATATAACAAACATACACTTGAATTTTATTTATTTGTGTAGTTTCACGTCCATATAATCATTTACATCGATGTATTAAACAACTCAAGTGTCGATCGTTTATCAGTAACGTAGTACTCATATCAAGAACAGGTTCCGATAACTGGACACCGCCGAATATTACTTAACTTCACATATTTTCGTGTCACATATTATTATAAATATTTGAAAGCCCACATGTTTCAGTGTTGCTAACCTTCACAATGTGAAATTTTGAAACACAATTTTGATGCATAACATAAATAAATTATCTTGCGCGCAAATAATATTAAGGTTATTTTGACTGCAAAACAAAGTTGTCGCTAAGTTGTGATTAAGTTGGGCTTAGTTTTGACAAAATAAGCTAACCCACCATCTCACAAAAATTAAAATAATTACTTCAAACTAATTTCATAATCCAAACCTATTTCATTACTAGCCAGCAATAGCAGTTCAACTTAGGATCGAAATAAAATAAATATCTAAAAATATCTATCTTAAAAAAAAAATTAAGATATTTTGCCGTGGTTCGGTGCCTTTTGTCAGAACTAAACCCAAACACTCTAAGTTATTTCAACCGCAAAACAAAGTTAGCACTAAGTTGCGGTTAAGTTATTTGTTTGTTTTCCGCTCAGCAGCAAAGCCTGTGTCCTCGATTGTACTACAGTCCGTTACAGTAACAGATAGTCTCATCAGTTGAAAGTCTAGTACATTATGAAACCTCATAGAAAAGGGCTCTTAGACATATTCTCAGCATCAGTGCTAGGTGTTGCAACTGCGGCTTGACATACATACGATGTACATTGCTTGTAACCAGCAAATTCTGAGGACACAGCCACTGACGGACTAACTAATTTTCGTGTCAGATTTGACGAGAGCAATCATCGCATGAATGAATTGACGCAACCTTAGCTCGTCAACGATAACCGCGGGGTGCGACTTTAAATTAACTTTAAGCTTGCGCTTACGCAAGAAATGTATTATCAAAATAAAATGCGTTGAGTTGATTGTTGCGTGAAGAAATATCTACATAAGCTGGCTTGTAAGCTGAATTTGGAAACTTGATTTGATTTTTTGTTTTTTTTTCTATAACTTTAAGCTTAGGACCTATCCTTGAATTGTGTCCCAAATCATCCCTATATCCCTTAACCAAGTTCACTTACCTTTATTGTTGATTAAAATAAATACACGGCGGGAAAAATCACAGAGTCACTGTTGTAATAGCGCGCGGCAGGTTTGGGCTTGGTCTTTTATAGTCGCCGTAGCGGGGATGCGCCGCGTGCGCGTGCGCCGGGGGGACCGACACGTACGTCCACATGACTGCCAAGCAGAGGTGACCTCACACCTCACTTATCTATCTTCTGCTTTATCTGCTTTACAGACCCTCGCTGAAAGTCTTTCAGAGTTTCATTTAGTTCTGTACTTTGCGTGCGCTCGTTCAAGCTTGTAATAGGTATAATTGGATATATGACAATAAGAGTCGTAAGTCGTAGTATTTAGGTACCTTGTTTTGTACTGTTATTATTATTATTATTTTTAAACTTTGCCCTACACTACCTAATAATTAGTGGTGTGGGTCATAAGTCTATCATAAGTTTAAAAAAAAAATGCTTTTATATTGTGCCTGCGTTTACAAACATTTTTTTAAAATTTACACACACAAACAGCCAGTTTTTATTTTGAATTTAGAACGACTGCACTATGTTAGCTTTTGTAAGGCAGTTTAAAAAAGCTATTTTACACGCTCTAGTTATTGCGTGTAAAAATAATATAAAAATATGTTTTTTTTTTAATTATTCGTTATAATTGAGATTCAATTTTCGAATATAAATCAAGATTTATTATAACTTGATGATGATTATGGAAGATCAGGAAGTAATGTCATTAAATTATACATAACGATTGGATAAATAGGTGCAGGGTCATACATAACATCAGGTCTGAATTTTATGGCCCATTAAATAACTGATGACGTAGCACACACCTCCTACGCGAAAACGTTACATCATAATGGTGTTTAGGATATACATATATACATATATATGTAGGTACTTAAACGAAATATGTTGTAAGTAACTTGTCTTTGTTTTTCTGCATTCCATATTCCATACTCATCATCAACCTAGCGTGTCTCCCGGTTGCTCGTCCCGCCTAGCGCGGGAGAACCCAGGGTCCGCTTTCCTGCTTAGTCTTCTCCACTTTGCACGGTCTTCGGCATCCTGTTTGGTTAGTCCGTTGGCACGCATGTCATCCTGCACGACATCAAGCCAGCGTTTCTTGGGCCGTCCCCTACTTCTGGCGCCAGGCAACGTCATGTTGAGGCATTTGTTTCCCACGTAACCTACCGGGCGACGCAAGACGTGGCCATACCACCACGTGGCTATTCCATATTCCATACTAAGTATCCCTATTTATATTATAAATGCGAAGTAATTCTGTCCGTCTGTCTGTTACGCTTTTACGACGAAACTACAATACTGATTTTGATGAAATTTGGTAGGAATTAAGATTGAGAGCCCCAATAAAGGATTTAGACACCTTTTTAATGGTAAAGGTGATGAAACTAAAAAGATAAAAAAAAATTAACATGTCAACATTTTTTTTTTAATCGGCGCTTTTGACCTTCATCAGAATATCCCACGTAGTCGAAAATTTTATTAGGGCTCGTTTTCCAATAGTCAGATAACTTAACAGGGGGTTAAAATTACGGATTAGCAGCTTTTGTGTGTAGAAAATAATTATGTTTTGATTTTTTGTTAGTCTGGTCTTAGACTGGCTTGCACTGTTCACAGTTTGTTTGTGAAGGCTACCAACATCAGCAAGGTCTGTTGTCATCAACTTGTCCAGCTTGATGACGAGTGAAACCTCCTTTATGTGAACACTTATAGTAGCACTGACTTAATGCAGTTCAAAATGATGATGTGATGGTTTTGACATTGATCATTTTGTAGGCATTTTATAGGCACTAATTAAATGGAAAATGCTTTTAATCACCGTGAAGCATTATAATCGAGTTTAATTATTTATTTATATTGTAATAATAAAAATAAATCTGGAGGCTTTGTTTGTTTATTTGAACGCGTTAAACTCAGGAAATACTGGTCCCATTTGTAAAAATGCTACGAACCACGAAGGGGGCGCAGTAACCAAAGACGCAACTTAACGCGGGTGAAACCACGGGCTATAGCTAGTAATATAGTAAAGCTGGAGAGTTTGTTTGTTTAAGCTCGCTAATCTTTGGAACTACCAGTCGGATTGCAAAAAAAAAATATTTTTGTATACGATAGCCAGATTCATGAGGAATAGTATAAGCTATATATCATTACGCTACCATCCTCGGGAGCGGAGCAGTAACCAAAGAGGTAACGCAGGTGAAATAAGCAACGCGGAGACGAAGTCGCAGGCAGAAGCTATAGTAAGTAATAATTTTACAAGGCGGTTACAGAGACCTAGATGACTTATAATAACAACAGAGTCATAGAATAAAAATAGATAACATAACATATATAACATCACGCCTGTAATCCCCGAAGGGTTAGGCAGAGGTGTACCCATCAGAACACCCACATTTCGCCAGTTATGTTTTTAGTCCCATGTAATAGGGGGCGAGCCTATTGCCATCAACCGGGCACAAATCCAGACTCCGAGGCTGCTACTGAGAAATTCCTGATGGAAAAACCCAATAACACTTTGCCCAACCTGGGAATCGAACCCAAGACCCCATGCACAGCAGTCGCGCTTGCGACCACTAGACCAACGAGGCAGTCCATAGATATTATGGTAAAAGGAATACAGCACCTTCTACAGCGCACTGCCTCGTTGGTTTAGTAATCGCAAAGCGAGCAATAGGTCTTGGTTTTTATTCCTAGGTCAGGCGAAGTGTTAATGAGTTTTTCCATCAGGAATTTCTCAGTAGTAGACTTTGTTTCTAGTTTTCTGCCCGGTTGTCAATAGGCTCGCTCCCTATTACATGGAACTTAAACATAATTGGCAAAATGTGGGTTTACAAATGTGTACACCTCTGTCTAATCCTTCTAGGATTACAGGCGTGATGTTATGTCGTGAATACAGCATATTATTTTAATTCATATTAATAATTGACACCATAAACAAATCATTCCAAGACAGAACTTCTCTAAAAAAAAACACTTTATTTGAATTAATTTACAATTAACTGTAAAATTAGATTTTTCGTTGGTTTCAAATCAATTAATTGTTTATTGGGTTGGCAAATTAGTGACGTCACAGGTAGCTTTTGTAGTTTGACAATTTGACAACTTATAACAAATAATATTCAATCATCAGAAAAAAAAACTATTTTTAGTTACTTTGGAATCAATAAATAAATTAATCAATTGAGTTGGCAAAAATCTGATTTCACCTTTTTCTTAACCATACAAATCTATAGAAGAGTCGCGTTTCGATAGCCCATAAAATGAAAAATATATCAATATTGATAGGTCGTGTCAAGTACCCAATTGATTGATCATCAGCTCCCCACCTACTTAGGCCTATGTTATCGACATTTAATCAAATGATTACATTTTTATTAAACAGTTCTATATTTAAATCGTATAAATACGTAACCGGTTAATTAAATGTTGGTGAACACGGCCCTAAATGTAACAAAATGAAAGCTTGTCATTACAGATACAACTGATTAACAATAACTACTATAGTTCCCGCCACGAGAAGCTATAAACTTTGTAAACACACATTCAGGGGATCGCAAACCTTGGATCAAATACTGCGTCGCGTCATCTTAATCTTACTTCAAAATGACGGCCCCAATGCTTGCGTTCCATGTGTCAGACGCGTTCTAGACGCACCACAAAACTTTAGACGACAGCGCTTTATATCGCTAGATATAATATAACCCAATTAAGTGAAATTATTGCTCGTTAGTTTCGTATTACACGTATGTTACTTTGAGTTGACGGAATTTGGGATTATTTGTTGTCGCTACATAACTTAGAAGAAGATCTTTAATTACATATTTTACAGCTTCTCGTGGCGGAGACTATATGCCTGAACCTGCACATTATTCAGTCATCAATCAAAAACATACGCTTAAGTCTTAATTATAATTAAATCATCATTTTAATTAAGAGATCACTGCACGTTTGTTCCTAATTTACTTTTAAAACTAGGCCACTTTTCAAGAGTGAGTGATGTTTTGTACCTAATCTTTATGCGTTTTTTGTAAGTACTTACTGACAGGTTACGTATTTTAACCCATATTACATTCGGCTGAAGAGTTTAAAGTACCAAAACTTGTGTATGAATATTAAAACGACCTACTCAACTAACTTTTTAGAACTAGTATTAGAACTATTTATCTTTTTTTAAATAATATTTTTTTCTTACTCCTCCGCTATTCTTTTCTGATTAATTTCTTTGCTGGACCCAAGACAGTTAATCGTTTCTCTGGGACTCGTGAGCTTCATTGCCTCGGCGCTTTTCTGGTGGCCTCCACTGTTGATTCTGCTTTCAGGAGTTGCACTGGGTGGGAACAGTGTGGCGGGCTTGTGCCAATAAAAAAAAATAACTTTTTAGACCTATGTATCCCGCTTCATATAATTATTTCGAAAAATAAAGACTTAAAATTTTGTATAAAATGCCGTACGGCATTAACGCTCTTAAAATAATGTATTAAGGAACATTAAATATAGAATTTGTATAAAAACAAACGGATACGTAACATCCTAAACGGATACTAACAGGCTTTTAGCCAAAAACAAGATTACTCATGCATAATACCTATTAGATATATTTATAAAAAAAAAAACACTAGATTATTCGCACAAAAACGTAAATTTATCATTAAAATATCTAAAAAACGTGCAGTCTTGCAACCTTATCAAACTCAAGGAGGTAACAATTTTTTTTTTTTAGTTGGTTAATATCATTAAATGACTCCTTCCGCCCTGGGTGGGGCGGAAGGGACTGTCAGACTTTTACTGACTAAAAAACCACCCTGTTCCTTCTGTTGTCCTTTACGTTCCGGGGCCACGGTATCCTGTTAAGACGTCCCGCAACCCCGGCAGGCGTTAGCCCCGTTGAGGGCCCCGTCCCCGTATAAAATAAAATTTGTTTTTATTTTTGGGGGGCGGTTTTTTTTACCAGTTATTTTGGGGCTAGGTTCGGGCGGGACGATGAACCCGCACGAGCTCACTCCGCGCTACACTGCCTACCGCATACGCAATGGGTTTATTCTGTTCTTCGAAAGGGTTTTATTCTGGAATATTGTCAAACATCAAGAACTCAAAAATAAGTAACAAATGAGTATTCATTACATTATTGAGGTGATTGAGGTAATGCGCTTTATTAATTTAAAAAAGTTCTTTAGGACTGTTATGTTTGTTACCTACAATTATATGTGCAATATTATATACAAATATACCTATGTACCAGTCACTCATTCAGTAACTAATGTTTAAATTAATCTAAAGAGCGAGGCTTTCCCAACACAAGTATCATTTGATTACTTTCTGGGAAGCCCCGGCAACTTATATGTAAAGATTTACTGAAATAAATACATATTTATTTTTTATTTTTACATATTTTTTTTAATTAAAATTATCTTTTGAAAATTATTAAAATTTAACATAAATAATTATCTACTTTCAGTTTCAGTGCCAATTTCCCTTGCAAGGTGAATCTCGTACCCACTTACTACGAAATAATGCGTTTGATACTTGTGATTACTGTAATACCTTTATCTGATTCACTTAATGTGAATAAATAAGCTATAAATATTTAAATATTTATTTAAATTCCCTTCAGTTTACCGTAACCTCTGACATTAGTCAAAGGTTGCGGTAAACTTATCATTTTTTTACAACTATACAATTCTCATTATTTTATACATTCTAAACTTAGACACAATCTCTCTGTCAAAGTGTAGGTAAAAAATTGAGGCATTTTTGACAGATTGAGACCGAGATTAGTATGTAAACGTTCCTAAATGTTACTAGAATTTACCTCCAGATCTCCATCAGACTCACTACATGATTAGAATATTTCGACCAAGCGTGAACAAAAATAGTAGACCTTATATTCGAAGTCAAAATATTTATTTCAATTAGACCAACTACAGGCACTTTTGAATTGTCAAGGAGTCGGTCAGTTAGTCAAAAAGTTGAATCTAGTTATAGAATTTTTATCACCAAAAATATAATTATCAATTTCTTTAAGTTAAGAAAAAATGACGTATTTAAATTCTGTGACGGTTTTGTAGCGGTTTTATGACTTAGGCAGTAGGCACATGTGTGAATTTCAATATTTATCTTGATGATCATAATCACGAAGGAGTTCGTTGTTCTCTTAAAAAAATGCGGACCTTTTGCCTAGCAGGAAGAGATTGTAAGTTCAAGGAAGTTCAAACTTAGTGCACTCTGAACCGTTACAGATTTTGTAAAATTTTCAGTGACGTAGGTTTTATAAATAGAGTATGATGTGTTCTTTATTTCGATAACTCTCTGATTTTTGTATAGCTTTTAATAGATTTCTGAACCGATATAGAATAGATGGCGTTTTGAGAGGTTTCACTATGCGTGGAAATTAATGGAAATATCATGTGTACTTAACGTCATTTTATGGGTCTTCATATGCCCATATGATATTTCCATTAATTTCCACCAAGGAGCCAAGAAGTACATGTGACTAAAAGAGTTATGAATATCTAAATGTGGATGGTTGGAGACGAAGAATGATGTGAAAGAAAAGAGAGTCAGTGATAACATAATATCAACTTTGTTACGGACAAAGTCGGGGGCAGAAGCTAGTTTATAATATTTACTGCTACTGTGACGTCATTGGTTTCAACTTCAAAAGGAACTAGAAGATTGGTTTTAATCGGAATTATGACTTTGGCCTTCAAAAAATACTCAGAAATGACAATCAAGTACAATTACGAAGCTTTTTCGAAAATGTAAACCTGATATTTAAGTGTCTAGGTATCTATACTTGTTCGATCTACCGTTGCATGCTAACAACAGCCATGTGACAAAAATTATTCATTATTCGCTAACTAATAATCGAGGTTTTACTTGCATGTATCTTGTTATTAACTTTTTTTGGCTCGTCCTTCAGCATATCAATGAATACGTAACACACAATTATCTTATTTGTACATTTAAATGAGTGATTGTATCCTAGCCTTACCTAATGATGTGTGACGGTAATAATTGGCTATTACAACGTAAGTTTTTCTGCTTATTAATTTAAAAATTACATTGTAGATACTTAACTTACTTGTTTAGTAGGTATCATGTGCGTGCTTTTTGCAACAATTAGAGCAACATATTGACGTCATCATGTATTAATTTCGGTGTGATTACTAGAAGACATCTGCTGCCCTTGCCCCGGGCTTGTAATTATATTATAATGGCAGGTCATTGAAACGATGACACATTCAAACCAATTATATTATGACTCGTCTCTGAATCCTGTTCAATAATACTGAACTTTTTCTGCAAATTGCAGTCACGGTTCATTTGGTTACGGAACTCTCCCAAAATGCGACCAGAAACATTTATTATCACTGTATGAGCTCGTAAACATTCAGTATCATCCAATAGTATTGGTTGAAAATGGTAGAAGATATACATATACCAATCCGTCTGGTGCAATCACCAAACCGTCTGGTGGACGACGCGGTTGGCTCAGATGCTGAACGATTGGCTGCTGTGCTGCGTTTCGAGAGGTTGATTCCCACATGGAAGAATTATCTGTATGCCTGCCTACAGATAGTTCTTCCGGATCTGGCTGTTTGTGTATCTGAGTTGTTATGTTTATTAACGCACCCACGACAAAGGAGAAATTCCAAGTGGGGGGCAACGTTTTTAAAAATAAAAATATCACGTCATATTTATGACGAATTGTCGATTCAAATGATGATAATGATTAATGTTTCTTGACAGGTAGGAAGGTGCTTAAATTCTGCCTATCCTGATGGCGTGCCTTTTTCTCAAGCCACCTGGGTAGAATTCTTAGGTACTAAAGAGGTTACGATAACTAAGCATCCAATTAAAAAAAAATGAAAAATGTAAGTGGATCTGCTTTTTTGTTTAACAATTACACTCAGACCATTCAGTCAGAATCAACAAGATCCAAGTGCCCTTAGTACCCTGAACACAAAAAGGTATAGAAGAACACGTCAAAGACAATAAATGTTTTTATGGTAATCATAGAACGGAGCGAATGCCGTGCGATCAAAACATTTGATGAGCATGGTCGTGCGAAGTATCACAAAGCATCAATAGGACACGGATCTCCGGCTCGGCTAGTGACTTCTTGGTAAGGATGTAATGTATAATACTCATACATATTTTTAATGAGCATACCTATTCATCTTAACATGACATTATAAAATTAATTGATAATGGTGACGCAAAGACAACGGTGTGAATATGTCACGAGGGTGCCGTGGATTCTTTGTTGTTTCATTCTCAATAAAAAAAACATATCATCACGCCTGTAATCCCCGAAGACGTAGGCAGAGGTTTACTTATTTGTAAACCCTCATTTCGCCAGTTTAAGACCCATGTAATAGGAGGTGAGCCTATTGCCATAGACCGGGCACAGACACAGTCTTTGTTATTTCATCCATATTACAATGTAAAGTTAATAAAGGGCTGCACGCTTACTTAGGTAATACTAATTGAATTAAATGATCGATGAGGTTCTAAGACATTAGCACATGGAAAGCAACAACATCAAAGATTAAAAAAAACCGGACAGTTGTTCCATACCGTTTAAATGGCGATGAAATACACTTTGTTTGTATAGGCACCCCCTTGATTATTTTGCTTTACATAACATCACGCCTGTAATCCCCGAAGGGTTAGGCAGAGGTGTACCTATTAGTACACCCACATTTCGCCAGTTATGTTTTTAGTCCATGTAATAGGGGGCGAGCCTATTGCCATTAACCGGACACAAATCCTGACTCCGAGGCTGCTACTGAGAAATTCCTGATGAAAAACCCAATAACACTTTGCCCGACCTGGGGATCGAACCCAAGACCTCATGCACAGCACTCGCGTGTTGCGACTACTAGTCCAACGAGGCAGTCAACTCAGTTACTTTGTTTTGTTTTATATTATAGCGAATATATGTAGTATTTTAAATCTCTGCCCAGTACGGATGAATGAATGTACAGATAATGAAGAATGAGCACGGAACCTTAAAAAGAACACAAAAAGAAGTGAAAGAGGGATCTGATAGGCGTCTGACAAAGTCTGATATTTTCTTCAGATTCACAGATTTTAATACTGGGATAAGCTTAGGTATCTTATTCAAAACGACTACTGAAAAATCCTCTATTAAAAAATAAATAAAACAAATCAATGTTAAGACTTCGCCGAATAATTACACCACAACATCTAGTGTCACAATACAAGTAATTGCATCAACTAAGAAGTTATTTATAAATTGACACGAAATAACAAGGATTTCTTATCCAATGGAGATAATAACTGTGTTGATATCCCAAGAGTCTGATAAAAAGAATATCTCTATGGTGTCTTTTATTGTGCGTGTTAGAAACAGAATAAGCAAAAAGTAATTCCAATTAACAATCGTATACAGCGATCATTTTCCCTCAACGATACGAATGCGCGCTGTTGCGAAGTATGTACCAATCACGGCTGACTTTGTAACACAAATTGAAATTTTCTCATACCGTCTTTAATGACGTACGTACTTTATCCTAAGAACTGTGTTCTACTGACATCGATGGCTTTTTCACAAAACGTGCGTTTCGAGATCTTTGATCTTTAACCTATCATTGCTACACGCGAATTTGGTGATGTGCATGTGACCTGGGCAGCCTCGCGGTCGAACATAATGTCCAACCATTTTGTTATCTGTAATGTAGTGATAGATTGTCTATGAGATGATGTCTCTTCGGTTGGGTGGGCAGTAACCCTTCTGCTTCTGAGTTTGTGTTAGCAGCAGTGGGCAAACTGCAGTCCTATTCTGTAATATACTCCCTCTGTGAATGCAGCGAGCTTCACGTGAGATCAAGGAGGTCAATCCTTACCATACCATTGACAGTTCACCTTACACTCACTTCACGTAAATTAATCGAACGTTTTTTTTTCAGAATAAACCGGCTGATGTTGATACATACCTACTTTGAAAGACCTGTATTATTTTCCGCAATACGGATTTTAGCAGGCTTTTCCTGACTAAAGGTGACTAAAGGTCAAAAAGGTAAAGGTAAGGTAAATCTATAAACAAGGTCTGACTGTCGTCCAGAATGAACAATGAACTCTGGTGTTTAAAATTTCATATTTTTACTATTTAAAATTTCATATTTTTACCATTCTCGAGACACTCACCCGAGCAGCATTCGCTAAACGTTAGGGCACTAAGACAATAGGGTATGGTAAGTACTGCTGATGTTTACTTGCCGATTTTTTTTAAAGTTTTATCCAAACACTCAGGCGAATTCCAGAAGGGGTTTAAATTCGCAGAATTATTTGCTTTTTTTCCAATGGCTAATTTATCATTCCAAACTAATAGAAAAGTCTAGTCTGTCTGAGTTACAAACAAGTGTAACTTGGGCCCCGTACAATCGATACTGTCATCGGCCTACCTACTTAGCCACTAGCCACATAGAAGCTCTACAGCTTAACTTACCTACCCATACTTCGAAATAAACAAAATTGATTGCATCGATTCCACTTACAGATGCATTAACAATTTACTTGAAAACAATCGGTGACTGTATAAAATGTTGTAAGTTTAAGTACCCACCTACCACAACGTTCCTAGGTCAAACAATTGTTAATGTCAGTAGCGATGTAAAATTTTATTTTACTCGTAATACACATAGGAGCGCGTCCAATTGTTTTTCAAACCTTAGAATAGGGGTCACCAAATTGCGGGCCGCAGTCTGTGTCCGGACCGCTGAGGTAGGTATATTGGGCGGACCTTATGAAAGTTAACCTTTGGAAAATATTTGATGTATATTACCTACTTATATGAATAACAAAATAAAAACTTGGAGCATTTTAGTTTAGCTCAGTCTTCCGTAGTAAAAATATGTATTTTATTTGTTATCACGTGTGGACCATGACAGTCTCATAATTTCCAAAACGGACCTTTAATAAAACTAATTGGCGACCCCTGCTTTAGAATATATGCAACCATGTTGAATTTTGATTCGATTGTGTGTTAATAGGCCGTGTAGCGCGTAATGCACTCGAAAAAGGATACAAACTTGAAGGTTGCTCGATCATTGGGCAATCCGTCTTGAAGGGGAGCTGTCAAAAGCGATCAGAGTCAATCATATGATGTTTTGAAAATCAGTAGAAAACTTTGACAGCGGTTATAGTGTGATATTGTAGTAAAATGCTAACATTACTATTACCTGTACAGTTGTACCCGACTAAAATCCCCGAAGGGTTAGGCAGATGTGTACCCATTAGTACCTACACCTACATTTCGCCAGTAATGGTATAAGTTCCATGTAATAGGGGGTAAACCTATTGCCATCAACCGGGCACAAATCCAGACTCCGAAGCTGCTTTTGAGAAATTCCTGATGGAAACCCCGATAACACTTTTCCCGACCTAGGAATCAAACGCAAGACCTAATGCTCAACAGTCGCGATTTGCGACCACTAGACTGACATAATAATATTATAAAAATATTTTTTCTGCAGTCTACATATAAAACAGTTTATAATACATTAAAATGCATAATATTATATAATAATTAATAGGTTAATGATTACAAAATGATTATAAATCGATCTCTCTTTTTCAATAGTCTTCAATAATCTTCTCCCAAGACGAGCCAATCTACAAACTCAATAATTAAATTAAATGAATATAATTATGTATAAATAATATAATTATTATGTTAAACTAATTCAATATTTCTACTATCTAGCAATAACAGTTCAATGTATCGACATCCACAGTTTTATTTAGAATAGATTTAAAATTAATCAGCATCAAATAACCAAAATCATTACTTTGAAAAATTAGAGAAATTAGTTTCTTGATTCGTTTACACAGAACTAAAACCCAATTAAAAGTAAACTCTTCAATAGTGTCATTTATTGATTTCGGATTCACTTGGCCAATATTTTATTCTGTGCCGTCAATATCGTAAAGTCAATGTTACAACTTACAAGCTACAGTAATTAATTGATACAAGACAATAGTTAACTTAAACTTACGTGTTAGGTAAGTAGACACTTACGTAAAGACCAACTTAACTAATTAAAGGCCTGGTCACACTGGAGCGGACCACTTAGGAGCGGTAGCGGTCGCCTGAGCACCATAAGATACTGCAAAATGGCTGCCATCACCTAAATTGCCAACGTCGGTCAAGTTTCAAAATCTCCAGCTTTTGGGTGAAATTTGCGCCAAAGAAAACTTGCGTTTGATTTCCGATTACAAACGAATTTTAACTAACCTTTTATTAAATTTATTGTTTAACTTTCTATTAATCGGGATACGCGACGATTTCGCACTACTAGAACCAATTCGAAAAGTTCGAGACAAATGGCGGCTATACTGAAGTAGTATATTTTGTCCATTACCCAGTGGCCTCGACGGCAACTAGGCTGCCGCTGCCCATATCATCATAATATGATAGCGACCAAAACCGCGACCGCTAGTTGTTCACTCCAGTGTGGCCGGGCCTTAATGCGATCAACATCTTCGAGTGCATACTCATTCATTCCAAACAATTGCCAAACGCATCCATTGTTTTCGAATGTAAAAAATAGCACCACGTGGGAAAGCATTTGTTTTACATCGCGAAAATGAAACGAGACTAGCTTTAACAATGTCGTGCTCACGACGACGATGGTGGAATATTAAAAACACCGACTTGGCAACATTTTAATGTATTGTTTTAAAAAGTTATAGCGATCGATGGGTTATAGTTACCTTAATGAAATTACTGTTGGCTTTATTCCCCGGAATGGTTAGCACCTATATTTCATCAGTTTAGCATACCTACTTTAAAAGTAAGCCTTTTGACTATTGCCCATTACCGAACCATTGGTTGTTACTAAAAAATGTCTACTGAAAAGATAACCGCCTTCAAAAACTACAAAATAAAAAATAACTTCAGCTTGGAAGTCGGGGGCTTTGATTTTGTTTCTTGTTATGTAGGTATAGCCACCGACTTCCAAGCTGAAGTTATTAGTATTTTTATTATGAAGTTTTTGAAGGCGGTTATCTTTTTTGTAAAAAAGCTTTTTATTTTTTACTTTTTAGTGCTTGTGTGTTAATATTTGAAACAATACCTCACACGATATATTTAATGTTGGAAAGTGGTAGGAGGGGGGTTGACGTTCCCCCTCCCCACTTCCTTCAGTCAGTCATCGACTACACGTATAAACAAAGCAATTTTTCTTGTTACGGCGGTTCTGCTGTGATTTTATAAGGAGTTCCGTTCCATATCTCCAAAGTTCATCATCAGATCATGACAATATTCCTATGGGACCTATTCGGAACTATATTCTTTCAAACAAAAAAAGAATCATCCAAATCGATTCATAATTGGCGGAGTAATCGTAGAACAAATATACAAAAAAAAAACAAAAAAAAAAAAAACATACGCGTCGAATTGAGAACCTCCTCCTTTTTGAAGTCGGTTGAAAAAATATACAAATCCCCTAAAACTTGCTATCAACCCACCAGACGATCCACAGTTACCACAATATGGTATTAATTACATAATTGTTTATTATTAATTAACATCATCCATACCAATATTATAAATGCGAAAGTGTGTCTGTCTGTCTGTTACCTCTTCACGCTTAAACCGCTGAATCCATTTTGATGAAATTTGACATGGAGTTAGTTTAAGACCCGGGGAAGGACATAGGCTACTATTCAATTATTATTCAAGTATTAGACTTCGACTTCGTCTGCGTCCGCGATAACTGACATTTGCGCGGACGAAATCGCGGGCAAAAACTAGTAATTAATAATAACCAATACTCTTAGCTTTCCGATCACAGTAGTGTCACACCACGAACTTCCAAACTCCAGGTTGTTACTGAGAAATTCTAAAAACCCAATATACTTATTAACAACTTTTGACCGACCTAGGAATTAAAACCACGCTCAGCAGTCGTGTCTGGACCACCAAATACAAACAAGCCACCTTTAAGCCTACCTTTTTATTAATTCCATTTAATATTATTTATTTAGTTCACCTTACAAAGAGCCTTCAAAACGATCATGCCGAATTCACATTAAAATAATAACAAAATACATGTTTATTGACCAAGCTAACAATTATATGTGCAATGAGACCATGAAGTATGTATTTAAATTAATGATGAGTTCATAACGTATTGTTTATTGCCATCTGTAAGGACTTGGACGGCACATGATCTAAGAAATCGAGTTTGTTTAAACTTAATAAAATATTTAAAATGGATATTGTTCCACATTATATTAATTAATTCTTTATTTTTAACCCCCGACGTAAAAACGACGGGGTGTTTAAGTTTGACGTGTCTGTATGTGTTTGTCTGTGGCATCGTAGCTAACGAATGGATAAACCGATTTTGATATTGTTTTTTTTGTTCGAAATTTAAATTTGTGGGGAGTGTTCTTAGCTAAGATTGGTTAAAATCGGTCCAAGATCCGTGCGAGATTTTTGAATTTAAAATTTAATTTTTAATAGTTTTATCTCCCAAAGAAAACAGAGAGGTTTTATAAGTTTTACGTGTGTATCTGTGTAGGTATCTGACTGTGTCATCAAACCTCTGAGACGGCTGAAACTCATGAAATAGGCTAGCAATATAGGACTGAAATATGAGTACCGAAAACTACAGAGCTACACGAAACAACTGAATTCATTTCTTCATAAAATTAATCGTGCATTTCAACGTTGCTGAGGTAATTGCACTACATTCTTATCTGTCCAAAATACGATAGCAATAATAATATTTCCTAACTTTTCAGTCTACTTAAAAGTAATTAGACACTACAACGGTCAAGGTTCGTAGGCGATTGAAAGGTCTGTCAATGTGCTAGAAAAAATGTGTCTGAACTCAATGAGAACATTTTTATTGATGACTAGCTTTTGCTTGCGACTTCGTCTGCGAATGTTGAATTTTCTTATTTATATATATTTCGTTAGGTTTAGGTATATCGTAACGTTCTATTAACGAAAGAATTTTCAAAATCGTACCAGTAATTTCAAACAAAAAAATAAATAGTCAAACTTTTCAGCTTTACCTATAATATTAGTATATTATTGTTATAAGTAAAAAAGAATAGGTACCTATTATACGGGTGTAAAATGGAGCAAAAATTATTGCTAGGAGACAAGTTTTTTTTATGAGAAAAATGTGTTTATGGTGCCATGTGACACACGCATAATAATTATTTTGCATACTACAGTACAAGGGTGGGGTATTTAAAGTTTGTTAGAACATTAAAAACTTTTTCGTAAAAAAATGTAACTAAAATTTGGAACTTTGACCATCGGTATCTTCATAACCAGAGGTTCCCAGTAGGTACACAACAAAAAAATAATTGCATTGATTAGAAATACATGTGACAGCGACTTTTGGTGTATTACTACATATAGGTACATAAATACAAATATGGTAGTCTATGGTATACGCTAAGCCGTTTCATCACTACCACAAACAACACAGACACAAGAAAAAAAAAATTAATACCATTAATGGAAAATAATAGCACATCGAACTCAAAAAAAAAAAACAGAAGAAACTTCTAATTTAAAATCAAATACTTATTTATGGTTACCAATTATGTAAATTCAACTGACTCATTTAATATTAATTAACTCAGATTAGGAATGATGTTATAAATTGTGACACATACCTACTACGTTAATCCAATAGCTATACTATACCTATACAATAGATATATATCTACTATTACTAATGTATTAATTAAAACCACTAAGCTATAGGTGATTAAAACTGTGAAAAAATCGTTAGGTACCTATAAATCTCGTAACAGTATCAATGAGCCGCACCTTTGAAACAAATTGATTTATCGACGCGGAATCGGCTAATACCGGTCAAAAAAGCCTTTATGTCTACGTAACAAGGGTGTTACTGATGCCATTCGCATCGGCTCGGCTCGGAAGACGCGTCGCGACGCCGGCGAAACGAGCCGTTTGTCAACATCCGTCGCAACAGCTGATCGGCGATAATCGGCTTAAGCCGATTCCGCGTCGATAAATGTGACCCTAAATATGGATTAAGATGATGATGACAACCTGTGGCTAGTTCGAATTCGAAAATTACCTGTCTGCAAAAAAACTATTAATTTTATTATTTATTTGTATTCAGATTCACTACCATAAATAATTAAACTCTTTGAATTTGACATAGATGTAAAATGACACCTTTTAAAAATACGGCCAGCAAAGAAAGTAAGTTAGGTAGGTACTTAAGCTTTTTAATTTATACTTATTATTAAAATTAAACACGGTATGTATAATTTGTAATAGATGTAAGTGATGTAACTAATATAACGCAAAATCTTAACCTGTCATCAAGTTCAATCGGTCAATCTTTTGTTCTTCTTTCTTATTTAGGGTAACAGCAGGTTTCTCACAGTGTAAAACAAGTCCATTGTTAATTGGAGACTACAAAGTTGCATCTTAAAGGAATCTGGCCACTGCACCGTAACATGATCGTGCTAGGAACGTGTGAGACAATAAAATATGTTTTGTATTGAAAAGTATGGACAACACCCACTAGACCAATGGTTCCCAAATTTGACCGGTAGGAACGTGTGAGACAATAAAATATGTTTTGTATTGAACAGTATGAACTACGCCCCAATAGATAGACCAATGGTTCCCAAAGTTGACCGCGAGTCAACTACCTCACCGATTCACCTCTTGGTTTCTATGAAGGAAAGACTATATGAATTAAGGACTGTTCAGGGCCAAACCAATATTCGCTCGCAACCCACCAGGGGGTCGCGTCTCATACTTTGGGAACTACTGCACTAACTGCCGGCGTGCAACGGAGTGACATTTGTCATTTTCCGCTTTGACCGTTGAGCGCAGGGTTCCTTTAAAGTTCCTTTACTTATTAATTATACGAGGTATAGAAGCTGGTTCACAATAGACCGGGCCGTCAGTTTTACCGTTGTCCGATTGTCGGTTGTTGCTGTTCACACTAGAAGCTGCCGATCCGACCTATGAACACCACTGTCGTAACCTTCGTTTTACCACAGCCAACTGAGAGTGTGAGTGGGTGTGTGTGAGTTGTCGGTCTGACCTAATATGAAACAGGCCTAACGCAACCGCATACTGATCATCAAACTACATAAAATTAGGCAATTTTACTGGAAAACGACTTTTTATTTTTGGTGTGAAAATCTGTTCAGACTCCAACCAGCGCAGTCGCATGCCATGCATGGAGAGTCAATAATTGTCAGTCGATACGCTGTCAATATGTTCTAGTGGGTATACTAATCTAGTCCATGTCATGTTTTTTCCGTATATTAGGTACGGTACATTCACAGCACAGTCATGGTCCATACGGTGTAGTTAGCAAAGTCCTTTAAGCTCAAGATCTCAAATCTCGAAGGGTTTAATTGTGTATCCACGCCGCAATTGTTCTGGGACGCGACCTGATGCTGTAATGACGCAGACGACCTTAGCCCCTTTCGACTCAGCAGTCAACTGAATTTGAGTGCATTATTATTTTGTTAGTTGCCTCCGTTTAAACGTTAAACGGTTGCACGACGTCGGTGGTTTCCGGAGGTCAAGTTAAGCTTTAAGTTAGGTACCTATTTAGTATTGCCCTCGTAAATGTGACCTAAGGTGAAATATTTAGCGATTATATTGATAGGTAAGGTAGTTGAGAGGCAAGACACGAATTCAATGCTTTATTACCTCATAGTCTGCTCAACTAGATTTATAATTTGTTTTTAAATACGATAATACGATACCGCATTACCTACTTATGTTCGTATACCTATCATCTCGCTATGACACAGAAACGAGGTAGTGAAAATAAATTTTAAGACTCCATAGCTGCCGCGCCTCAAAGAGCTGTCAGCACAGGGCCGGGACCCCAACAGGGCCAAAAGCCTGCCGGGGTCGCGGAACGTCTTAACAGGATACCGTGGCCCCGGAACGCTACAGAAGAAACAGGGTGGTTTTTTAGTCAGGAAAATTCTGACAGTTTCTGCTGCCCCGCCCAGGGCGGAAGGATACATTTGATGAGGTTTAGCACCCCAAAAAAAAGAATACTCTATAGCTATGGGTTGAGTCTTGGATTTGAACATAATTATCCCATTGTCAGACGTTAAAATTTGAATTTTCGAATTAAAATTTTATCGAGTTTACCGATGACCAAAATATGACTAGGCTTAAAAAAAATTACCTTACCACGAAAGTAGGTACTTTTGTAACGAGCGCGCTTTTTTTTTATAATAATTACACATACATAAATTAATCAAACCTCTCAATAAAATACAGTACGACTCATCTAAATTATAATTAGTTCAACCAGTTAAGGTCGTTTACTCGAGTACGATGTACATACGACAACATATCAAGATCTGCAGTTCCAGAATAAGATGATCTCGCATTGCACAAACTTTTACCTATAATCAGAGCTCAAGTCGTACTGGGAATATATAGCTGGATGATGTGGCGTCGGCCATACGAGCATTGCAGTGGATGTGCGCAATTAGGTAATATATTTATCAGGTAGGTATAACCTACATAACTTCATAGCCTAATCACTGTGTTTAGATAGTAAGGCCACTGTTCTAATTTGCGGCACTTACTAATGTAAATGAGATGAGTCTCAATGGATTACAGCGCATATTAATATCTGGGGTCTCATGATCCGATGCGTTCGCGCATCATCATATCTGTCTGACCGCGTCGTTCCTTTCCGTATCGACCTTCGTGGTGGAGGCGACGTCATCACACGATTTCGTCCTTATATTTTGCTTTGATTTTTAAATAAAAATGTCCAGTAATAAGTACGTACCCAAAACACTATAACCGTCATAATTATTCTGAAATGCCGTATCGACAATAGAAGTTTCAAATGTTTTTCCACCCTCGATAAGTGAATTTTCACAAAAATATTTGATAGCGATGCTGCATTTTACGATTTTTTTTGTACACATAACATCACGCCTGTAATCCCCGAAGGGTCAGGCAGAGGTGTACCCATTAGTACACCCACATTTCGCCAGTTACATTTTTAGTCCCATGTAATAGGGGGCGAGCTTATTGCCATCAACCGGGCACAAATCCAGATTCCGAGGCTGCTACTGAGAAATTCCTGATGGAAAAACCCAATAACACTTTGCCCGACCTGGGAATCGAACCCAAGACCTCATGCACAGCAGTCGCGCTTGCGACCAACGAGGCAGTTCAGTTTTTTTTTTGTACTTTTCAATTTATATCATAATTTAATGATTTATAAGTCGCATCTTGCCAGGTCCTGAATGGCAAGTAGGTACTTTGTTTACTGTTTACACTATATAAAACTCTGTTCTACTTACTTATTACTTAGATACTAATTTTTGCCCACAACTTCGTCCGCGTTAATGTAAATACGCGGAATAAAAATAAGCTTATGTCCTTCCTCGGGGTTCAAACTAACCCCATACCTAGAAAATTTCATGAAAATCATTTTAAGATTCCACAGGATACCGTGGCTCCGGAACGTAAAGGGCAACAGAAGGAACAGGGTGGTTTTTTAGTCAGTAAAAGTCTGACAGTCCCTTCCGCCCCACCCAGGGCGGAAGGAGTGAGTCATTTGATGATTTTTACCAACTAAAAAAAAAAAATAGCTATGGGTTGAGCCTTGAATTTGAACTTGGCCCACGTACAATCAGCAAAACAGATAGGTATGCAGGGTCGTCAGTTGAGTTGTATCAGTTAATAACTTTGAATATTATCTAATTTATTAACCATACAACTCATCTCAATAACTTAGTTTGCTCCATTCAGTGTTGCAACTAAATAAATTGTCCTGTAAGGTCATCACAGTCATGAATTCTGTATCAAATCGAAATTGAATATTTTTGATCGGTATTTCCGCGTGATGGATGGCAAATGTCATTGCCACTTTCCTAGAGCATCACAGACACCAAGTACATCCGGGAACTTTTTTAAGTTTGTTTCGTTTAGAATGCGGTGGAATAGGCTAGGCATCGTGGCGTAAACTTTTATTTTTATTAAGTTTGGGAAATCATCAAATGACTTCTCCCGCTCTGGGCGGAGCGGAAGGGAGTATCAGACTCTTACTGACTAAAACCCATCCGTGTTTGTCCTAATGCCCTATGCGTTCCAGGCCCGCGGTGACTGGCAGAGCAAACTTTTACCATGGATTCTGAACATGATAATAATTAGACCCTTTTATGTCAACATTTGTTGACGATCGAACTCGCACACAAATGGCTTCATACAATATTTAACACTACATTCCTACGAAAAACCACATTTCTTGTATATTTTTTATATCCCTCTAATTTAATTATTTGTTGTTATAACGGCAATAGAAATACACTGTAAAAATGACAATTCTCTCCCTATTATGGTTCATGAGACACAGCCCGCTTACAAACAGACGGACGAACAGCGGAGCTTTTGTAATAGGGGCACTCTTTAGGTGAAGAACTCGTAAGCGCATGAAAGGAAACAGTCTTTCGAGACGAAGGTCACAGGAAAATTAAACAAGCACAGTCTGAAAAAATATTTTTATGTCATTTTAACAAAACTAAAAAAGATAATAAAAAAAAACAACTTCTGTTCTTAGTAACACAACAATTACACTTAAAAATAATCAGGTTAACTTAAAATTACATTGTTTTAGTGGTTAGTGCTGCTAAAGCTTACATTGTGCTTACATTGGTAAATTTATAAGTACCGTTAATATATTTATTTTTCCAAGATTTTCTTGGAAATACATTTAATATAAGTCTGAAATCACCAATCCGCCTTGAGCAAGTGTGGTGATTAATGCTGGTGCCTTCTCGATATAAGAAGAGGCCTTTTGTGGAACAATAATAGGTTATTATTATTTAATATTCTTACGACTTATCATCCTTACTTTGTTTAGAGTCGGGTCTATTAACAGGATTTACTTTACAAGTAATCTTGTACGATTCGACCATTTTGACAGAGTCCCTAACTAAAATAGTAGATCTAATCGTGAAAGAATGCGAGAAACACACGGATGTGTCACACAATGCCGTATGGAAACTAAGGTACAAGCGATAAAGGAACTTATCTGTTCGCTGCTTAAGTTTCATTTCCACTCGGCCGGGCAACTTTGTACCTTTGCGCGAAGAACTGATGAACTCAAAATCTTCTAGAGTCACATCCTTGTTATTCTCGTCGCGTATACAGAGAAGCCAGTTCTGGGGCGCTCCGGGCGTGAATTTAACATTCTTAGTTTCCGCATCCAGACTAACATTAAAATAGATGATAAGATTTCCACATTTTCGGTTCACAAACAAGTCATTTTTGTAAAGAATCAAATTTTCAGGTTCCGTAAACTTAGGTTCTAACAATCGCACTTTGAAATCTTGGCACACGTTTTTAGTTAAGTTGAGGATTTTGATGCAATGATTATTTGTGTCTGCAATGTATAAGTATTTTCCATCACCAGTGATTGATAAGCCTGACGGTTCGTTGAATAGCGCTGGGTCGGTGGTCTCAATCATAGTAGGGTTTAGTGTGGTGACTTTTTGTGGTCCAACATCGACCTTTTTTATCTTGTGGTTGTATGTATCTGCTACGTAGAGAGTTTTGGAGGATTCGCAGTACGCCACGCCAAGGGGATGTTGTAGTTTCGCGTCGATACCCGTATCGTCTACGTCTCCAAACGCGAAAAGATTCTGGACATAAAAATTAAAATAGTTAATTAAAACATAGCAATTATTAGTTTGATTATCAATGGGAAAGTGAGTCGGTAAATTGGTAATCAACATTGTTAATCAATAATTCAAGCACACAAATTTTAAAAACATTTCCTTCACGATAATGAACAATTTAAAATGAATTTAAAAAAAAAATGTATTTGGTTTGAAATCAATAAATAGTCGGTCAATTGACATAAGTGTCGTCACAGGTACAAAAATTGTGTAACAAAATCATTGAGGGAACTCGCTTTTTGACAGATTGTAAAAAGTATGTCAATTGATTGGTGACATCAAGTACCCAACTATGTTGTATTTTGGCAGAGTGTCAATACTTTCCAAATAAAAGGCAAAGGGTAACATTTATCTCGGAAATGTGGGCGCGGCCACCCGGAAATGCAACATACATCGCCATAAAACATCCAGCAGTTACGCAACATAATTGGAAAAATAATCAGGTGGCAAACAGCACATTTCTCATTAATTTCTACATAACATGGGCATAAATTATAAGGTATTATACTAATATTTTAATACGAATGTGTGTCTGTCTGTTTGTTGCCTCTTCACGCTTAAACCGCTGAATTGATTTTGATAAAATTTGGCATGGAGATAGTTTAAGACCCGGAGAAGGACATATAATAGTTTTTATCCCGGAAATCACCCCCTAAGGCGGTGAAAAGGGGGTGGAAGTATGCAAGTACGATATAAACCAATTCCACGCGTTCTTAGTCGCAGACAAGAGCTAGTTCATAATAATTATGATTATTAGCAATTATAATGAAGTCATAACAGGAACACTATAAAATTTATAAGTAGTAAAGCTCATATTATTGTGATTACAAGTAGTTATTGATGAAGTATTGCATACCAATGGGTTGCGATCACCGCCGCACAGTGTTGAAACTTGTCCCGTAGCCAGCGCCAGCCTACGGATTGACGAACTTTCGGAATCAGCAATGAAAACCTCGGGATTAGTGCCTGTAATTAAAATGTTGATTAATTAATATCACTTATTCCGTATCGGTTTGAATGTTAATGTGTTTGTTAGTGATTTGTGTGATCATTTCTGACATTTAAACTATTAATTACTATTATTATTATCAGTCGAATCAGACTGCCTCGTTGGTCTAGTGGTCGCAAGCGCGACTGCTGTGCATGAGGTCTTGGGTTCGATTTTCAGGTCGGGCAAAGTGTTATTGGGTTTTTCCATCAGGAATGTCTCAGTAGCAGCCTCGGAGTCTGGATTTGTGCCCGGTTGATGGCAATAGGCTCGCCCCCTATTACATGGGACTAAAATCATAACTGGCGAAATGTGGGTGTACTAATGGGTACACCTCTGCCTAACCTTTCGGGGATTTCAGGCGTGATGTTATGTTATGTATTATTACACATGCCCGCGGCTTCGTGCGTTTAATGTCGGTCATGATGAGGGTTTAATTTTTTTGCGCGGAGCACTAATTTTGTATAAAATAAAAGTCTCCTAAATCTTCTAGTGGCAGTCCCAAAAAATCGGTCCTGACGTTTCGGTGATTTGCCAGAACAAACCAACAGATTACTAATAAAATTGAAAAAAAAATGTTATTTTGAAAACAATGTTATTTAGAAAAAAAAATATGTTCAGTACACTTTGACGACTTGAGAACATAAATGTACTTAACAGCAGATTTTTTTTTATTGTTATTTTTGAAAAAAAAATGTCCCAATCGTTTCGTGTGTGATGATCGAGTTTATGGCTTTCGGTTCTAGAACAACCTAAAAATAAACGTGTATAACATTCACGAGTCGCAGTGTTTGTTACCAAACTCCTCCGAAACGGCTGGACCGATTTTTATGAAATTTTGTGTGCAGATAGGTCTGAGTAACGGCAAAAATCTATTTTTCATACCAAATGTATATATGGCGGTACGAAGTTCGTTTGGTCAGCTAGTTTTTCTATACAATTCTCAAACAGAAAAAAGAAACAGAAAATATGCAAATAGAAATGTGTACCTACGTAATTTAAGACGTATAATATTAATTCTTACCCATTCTTAGCGTGAGCCCGGAAGGCTGCGCAAACGCAGCAGAGTTAGGATACGCGCTGTTTCGAGCAGCTTCCGCACCCGAGCCAGCGATACACACGCATGTACCTGAGAGACAAATACTTTATTACTGTACCTATGAAATGATAGGAAAAAACAAGTGTTTTAAGCTGGTTTTTGTATGTGATATATTGCATGAGGAGTAAAAAGCAGTAACAGTATCTTTAAAAAAAGTTGCTCCTTACTAGGAATTTCTCCTGTATGGTGGGTGCATTTACATATAAAATTACATACACAAACAACCAGACCATGAACAACTATCTATAGGCTATTAAAATATCTGATCTGTGCGGAATTCGAACCCGAGACATGCAGCGCAGCAGCCAATCCCTCAGCCACTGCGCCAACCGTGCTGTCAAAGAATAATAATTTCTACTTCAAATGATGCTTACCTTCAGTAAAGGTCTTGTATTTCCACCAGATAGTGGTGTCGAGATACAGAGCCCATATCTGATGGGAGCCAGCGCAAGCTATCAATAGCACCCGGCGTTTCTCGTCCTTTTTGTCTTTTTCTATAAAAAAATAAACGTTATTTTGTTTTTTGTTACTATTATTTACTAACAATAGGCTGAGGTAATACTAATACAATATCTTAAGTCTGAAATAACGAATTCTTATTCTCCATATTTTTTTATAAAAATATTTTTATACACAACTTTTAAAAAAGAAATAACAAATAATATATTTTTTACGAACTTTATTATTTACGCCAGCTGTAAGCTGGCCGAATAAAAACAGATACATAAAGTACAGTCAACAAAAGATCCAGAGTCGTCGGAAGTCTTCGACTGAAACTTAATAAATTAACTGTTTATCTACTTTTTATGAAATTACATTTGAAAAGATCGATCGGTTTCTAAGAAAACTACAACTATATCTGACGACCCTGCATAGGCTATCTCTTTTGTTGACTTTACATATAATTTGATAAAATGAAATAAAAAGGTGTACAAGATATTTTTAATGGTCTTGTTTACCTTTATCTTCCTTAAGAGTTTCCTTCTCTTTATCAGGTGCTGTGGTCTGGCTGTTGGGCGGCGGCGGCGGGGGAGGCAGGAGCGGACGCACGGACATATCCATGTCAGGCGTCGTGTACAGCAGCACGTCCCACGGAGACGCGAGGGGCTGCACGCCGAGGCATTTTCCTCCTAACGAAATACGAGTATTCTTTATTGTGTAGTAATAATTTTACAAACAATAGTAGAACGTTCAATTGAATCTAATTAAATTATATAAAATAATAAAAGAAACAATACTAATACTTAAACCATTTTTCTAGACAAGCCCCGGTTAACATTTATCGTCGGTTAAAAAAATAACTGCTGTTCTATATATTTTGATGTTTTTTTTTTAATAACAGACAAAATTTCGTTTTCAAATTCCGAATTTCGTTGCTGGGGGTCTAGATAAAGGTTTCGTTACGATGTCCTTTCTCCAACCCGGGAATTTGATTATGGGTGAAATGGGCAGTTGCCATATCTACCTAGTCTTTCCCAATTATGTTTGAGTCAGCTTCCAGTCTAACCAAATGCAGCTAAATACCAGTATTTTACATGGAGCACTTGCCTATCGGACCTCCACAACCCAGCAACTGGGCAATACGATACCCCTTAGTAAAAGCTGATAAAGAGTAAATCCTAATGCATCACTATGTGACTTCGGAACCGAATTCCATGTTCAACGGTAATTTATTTGACATAAAACCACATGACTGACTTGATATCAAAACTTCATACCTTGATCCCCATGCGCAGCCTGCTGTCCTGTCCCCGATAGTATTTCTACAGTTCCCTCATCAAGGTGTATGGCGCGCACGGCGTGGTTATTAGTGTCGCAGATTGCCAACACATTGCTTGACAACCAGCACAGACCCTGGGGGACGTTGAACTTGGCCTCGTTCAGCTCTAGATAGAGAAGATATCATTGTTAGAATAGGAAAGAGTGACTATGAATAAAGGAAAGACAGACAGCTATCAAAAGCCAACCTCACGTCGCCCTACACGTTCGAGGCGTATACGCTTAGTATCGTGTATTATTCCTTAATCTGCGCCATGAATTTAATAGTAGCTCAACTTAAAACTTTCATTTCACACTGAATGCTGCATATCGTGCACACAAAATCGACTTTATTCTTATAGGTAAGCATTAAGGTATCTAACATCCAAGTAATGTGAATATTTGAACAAATAACGTAAGTGAAAAAGATGACTACTTTTTTTAAATGACCTTTCAGGACTTTCAGCTACATTAGGACCCGAAACAACAAAATACAAACATCCATACTAATATCATAAATGCGAAAGTAATTCTGTCTGTAAAGCTTTCACGGCTAAACTACTGAACCGATTGTGATAAAAGGTAAGGTTGAACAGAGAAGAACATCCTTTTTATTCCACGACTTCGCTTACGTCCGCCGTACCAGACATTAATGCGGACGAAGGCGCGGGCAAAAGCTAGTGTCTAATAAATTACTTACTGCCATCCTTAAACCCAGGATCCAGCCCACCAACGATGCGCAGGACTACTCCTGAGCAGTCGGTGAGAAGCACGCGATGGTGGCCCGTGTCTGCGATGGCTAGGAACGGCTCGTCCGTCCGCCCGCGGTAGAACGGGTTCAACGCCAGCTGGTGTAATACAGTTACCCTCATTAGTTTTGTATGAACTGTGCTAAACATCACTTTAACGGGTGTGAAGAAAAACTTAACCCGTTGACTGCGAGCGAACACAGGTTGGTGTGTTCCCGTAGAATAACAAATACGGTTGAGTGTGCGCGGCAGGCGTGTTGTTCCGCAGGTTAACGGAGCCGAAACATATACATATATTCTTCTCATCATTGGGATATTGCTTTTATTCTAGAGTATACCTTTTGGTTACAAAGATATTGAAAGTCAAAGTTCCAACGTGTAGGCACAATTTTTTTTTACGAAAACCAGTTTATGTTGGCTCTTACCGGCTGACTTACCGGTATGACAGAACAATAGAAAATCAATTGCTTCTCATTACGTGGCACTTGAGTAATTAAATACTCCAACGACCCCTGTTGCATACACCCAAAAGTATAATGTTTAGCGTGCGTGAGTAACATTGTGCACTACTATAAATAGTGATTTTAAATTGCAACTTGGCTAAGAATTTGTCTTATAATTTACAATCATACAAATTTGGCTAATTTTACCTATATATGGAGCATCAAACAGAATGAATAGTAACATAACATCACGCCTGTAATCCCAGAAGGCTTAGGCCACACACATTTCGCCAGTTATGTATAAGTCCCATGTACACACACAACTGGGCACAAAGTATAAAAGTAAAATACATACCTTGCTCGGAAAATAAAGGACGTTTTCCCCTTTAAATTTCAAGTGTTTGGCCGGTGCTATTGCTATGGGTGAATTAGATATGCGATTTCCAAAAAAACGCAGTGCATTGCCCACATACCATACCAATTCATCTTTATGACCTTCGCCCGTTAGCACAAACATAGGCTTATTGCCTGGACCTGAGAAATAATAGAAAAGAAAGTCCGGTTAATTACTTAATTTATAAGTCAAGAACAACTGGATGTATTTTTATGATAATTAGTGTAACACGGCTTTAATACAACCTTTGTGTGAACGTCCTTTAAGGGACGTTCGAGAATATTTCCCCTCACTTCCATCAACGACAGTGGATGTCAGACCGCACGCCGGCTCGCACTCAAATTTTATATAGTTTGAATTTTATGTTTAGTTTATTATTTTTTGCATGTTAGAGAGATAATATGTTTTCAATTATAATCGTGCTACGCATCCTATAAAGAGTTTCCCTAAAAAACCTCCCTGAAGAACAATATTCCTTACAATATTTAATATGTTGGATTTGTCTCTGCCTCGAAAAGCAGAATATCTATTAAAACATAGGAAAATATCTCAAAAATACAATAATACAAAAATTGATTCTGAGGCGGTAAGAAGTTCGCTGGTTCACCTATTTGTTAATTAAAACTATTTCATTGAATTACCATAGTCAAAACTGTGAATCTGCTATAAACATTCTCTTTGTATAATAATACCAGACTATACTGTCCAACAGCTGAGTAAAGGCCTCTTCTGATTCAGAAAAGGCTAGAGCATTGATCACCACACTTGCTGAAGCGGATTGGCGATTTCAGAAGTTATTCAATTCACATGTAAAGTTGAAAAAGTTACATTGATAATGAACCCACAACTGGGCAACCCGCACTGGACTGTCAAGGAATTTTCCTAGTACCAAATCATACCTAATATTAGCAGTGTGGGCCAGCATTTTATTCCGAGTGCGTCCCACATGCTGCTCTCCGAGTCATTTACTACAGGATGATGTATATCATATCTCTGCACTGCTGACAGTACATTAGTTGATTCCTTCTCATTGGAGAATTTGGCACAGTGCACACCTATCTGAAATGCAAAGAGTAAGATGTTAGTCATTTGTTTGTTATAATCTTAGCTCATATCAGGGGTGGCAGTTCTACAAACTTTCTCTCTAAAAGGGAGTTCGCAATTCAATCTTGGTCTCAATGTGTCAATAAGACCTTTAATTCTCCTACATTTTTTTGGCATTGATTGTCGCTGAGGTGACGCGTCCATGATGATGTGACGCGGTGCTGGGCATAACAGCCTAGCAGACATCTCTTGTCAAAACTATTGCTCCCAGTGCATTTCAAATCATTTAATGTATTGGAGCCGTGTTCTTATAATGAGCCTTTAGTCAGTAGTCTATTAGGTGTAGCTCTTAAAAAAATTTAACAGTACTTTTCAAACTTACCACAACCAGGCCATTTTCGACCGTGTGCAGTTTCTCAATATGAGCCAGATCAGGAAGCACATGGTAACAATTAATGCAGCAGTATGTCCAGAAGTCCAATATTACTACCTTGTCAGCGCAGTGCTGCGCTAATGATATTGGATCAGCTACGTTTACCCATTCTAAATCTGGAACACAATAAAATATAAAAGTGAATGAGTGTGTGCAAGATATCTTTTGATAATGTCAGTATTTCTTTTTCTTTGGAGTTTCTGTCTGAATATGCTAGTAGCATGGAAATGAATGAATATAAAGTGGATTTATAAGTATGTAAATGCTGATACGCCCTGATAGTCAGAAGTACCCACAAGTAGAAATCTAGACACACAGCTGTGTATTAGCCAAGTTCAGAACCAAAAAGTAGCAAACATTGTGTTCTATAAACAAACAAAAAATGTATTCCTCCAATTAGAAATTGGGAATTGGGGTAATCATTTTTTCTTTTACTTATGAAGCTACATTTAAGAAATATAATATCTAACCATTAAAATAAATTAAATAATTAATTGACGTAATAATTTATTCACAGTTGAAACTTTACAAATTAGAAATACAAAAATAATAATCCATTTTTTTTATGAATTGGAGGATGCTGTACATCTCTACAAATATAATGAAAGGAACTGCTATGAGACTTGCATTGAAGTCATATCTAGATTAGTTTAGATGTTAACTCTTTTATCGCTGACAAGGACTACCCCGAAGATTGGTCTACCGAACTTGGCCCATTTTTCACACTTACGTATATTTTGGGATTACTAACCGTTAGATTAAAATTTTTGTATTGTCCTATAGATCTAGCGTATAAGTTATATTTTAAAACTGAAACAGGCAACTTACTTTTTTTAAAGTCTTCTATTGGAGTAACAGTAGAACAAACTTTTTTAATATGATTTGAAATAAGAGTATCGCGTTCTAATTCAGTTTGAACTGCGTTCATAGCTTCAGTTAAATCCATGCAAGCTTGCGCAACGAAATCTAAGGGGGTTGATTCCATTTTTAATAGATTTATTTAAAAACTTTGTACTCTAATTATTTTCAGCCTTTACTTTCGACTTTTCTCACTGTTATTTCCTTTCTATTTTCCCGTTTGATTGACTGACACTGAACTGACTGAATTCATAAAAGCTCTGAAATGACAATGTCACTGTCAGCAGTACAGTCTCTGACAGTGACATTGTAATTTCATAATTTGACTTGACCATAAACATTTGGCCTACATTGCATTTTTTTTTTTCTTTCATGTTTCTAACACGGCCTGTGTTGGTTGAAGAAACCGTCCTGACGGAAGGTTTCTAATCGTTTACTTTCTTTTAATTAAAATGTTTTTGAGGTAGGGTAATTTTGAGAGAAAAATAGTTCCTAATTTATTTTGGCAGAGGAAGTAAATTAAAATCTTGACACTACAAAACCATGAATAAGAGTTTTTCCACCATGGCCATGATTTGAGTTTGACATTTTGTAGGAGAGAATGAATGAATTTCACTTTTCATTCAATCATCTTGTGTTTATTTGTCGTGACTTCGAAAGGCGTATTCGTGTTTATTTTTTCTCGTAGCTTTTCTGAGGCTTTCATAGTTGTTTTCTTAGTGTTTGCCATCAAATTATGTTCGAACATGGATGCCGTGTTTGATATATGTTACTTATCGTCTGACGGCAATAACGTCGAGCCTGATGATATTCCTCAAACAAAGGAGAGCGTATGGATCTTAGGAAAAAAATATAGCGCTGTTCAGGGTACGTTAAAATTAATATATTGTTTACACGTTTATTTTAAAGGTCAAATGTCAATGAGCAACAGGACATCGGTGTCTATTGTTTCAAAGAAATCGCTGGAACGAAGTGATCAGCTTTGCTGCACATGACATCTTATTCTTACGACGAAGTATTATTTCCAGATTTGGACCGCATTAGAAGAGACATCACGTCAATCATTTGGTGTACCTATAGAAAGGGCTTCATTCCTATAGGGGACGAAGGACTAACTTCCGACAAAGGATGGGGCTGCATGCTGCGATGTGGACAAATGGTCCTTGGCGTCGCACTCATCAGAGTTCACCTGTCAGCTGACTGGGTTTGGGCACCTGAAACTAGGTGAAAACAGTTACATGCTCCTAGTTATGTATGCCAAGTAAATGCATGGTTGATTGGCTAAACTCTTCTGTATAAATTGCTCAATATTTGCATTAGTAATGTTGAATTTTATTGCTTGAGAAATACATAAACAAGTAGCAAATTTCGCAAATTCTATTGCAGACATAATATTGGAAGCAATAATTGTGCATAATTGGCTATTACACAAAGGTTTTATTAATTAATGTGAACATAATGCATTATTGATTGAGTTATAACATTATTATGATCCATGCATACATTGTGTGACTTCTTATCAGTATTAGAATTAGAGCAGCACTAATCTATTATAAGAATAAAATGACTTCTAGTTTTATGTACTGTTAAAATGATTGGTAGAAGGAAGTAGTCATAATTTTTTTTTCATAATTAGCTGACTTAAAAGAAATTTGATAAAAGAGGTCTGCTATGACCTTACATTTAATGGAATTTAGATAAAAGAGAACTGCAATATTACTAAATTTTACTATCTTCCTATGTTTGCAATACCAAATGTTTTTTTAATGTTTAAATACCAAGAACAAGTACTGTCTTCCAGAATGTTGGTTTACCTAGCATGGAAGACAGCTGTTCAAACATAATGGGTCACTCTTTATACACCTACTATTTTATGAGTGTAATCTACACATTTCTATTAGCTAGTATTGAAAATAAATTATCTTATCATATCACTATCATTTTCAGAGATCCAACATATCTGAAGATAATCCAAAGATTTGAGGAGAGGAAGCAGGCTCCGTACTCCATACATCAGGTGGCCTTGATGGGGGCTTCAGAAGGCAAAGAAGTAGGCCAATGGTTTGGGCCCAATACTGTCGCACAAGTGTTAAAGTAAGTGTCAGGCAGTAGAAGTACTATAAACACTAGAGTAATTCCCCGTCTCAGTGAGTCACATACAGGAAACTATTTCATTAAACACAGAACTAGTCTTTTAACATTGTCAAGTTATGACTATAGAATAGAATAGTAGATAAAAGATTTTTAATTATTATTACCACAAATTACAGCATGTTCGTATTGGTCATCAATATTGATACTGGAAATATGTAATAATGTAAGGGATATTTGGTCGAAAATGTTGTTTTCTACCGAATGTCCCTTACGTTATTTCATATTTCTAGTGTCGATATAATAATTGAGAATAATGTCAAATATTGGTGAAAGACTAGTGCCTCTAAGTTGTTTCACAAAACTTGTGAAAATCAAATATGTAACCTTCAGTTAAATATTGAGTCGACAGACCACAGGATAAGAAAAAGGCAGAAAAATAAAACTCTGTAAGTCAATACCAGCATACAAACATAATCTAGTACCTCATTTAAGATACCTCTAGAAAAATTGATGATTTTACTCTATTTTATTGTCATTATTATGGTGGCAAAGTAGTCAGAACATTAATGATGTTTGTCTTAAAATTGTGATTACTTACCTTAAGAAAATAACTGTACAAATATATATTTCTGTTTGCAATGTTCCTTTGTGACTCAGCAGGTTGCATCTCCTTATAAGACAAAGGCAAATATACATTGGAATTCAGCCAGTTATTAAGAATGTCTGCACATTGCATTCAGTAAATATGCCTAAAGGATATTCAATTAATTATTATTTACTAGCTTTTCTCCGCGACTTCGTCCGTAAAAATGTCGGTTATCACGGATGCAGACGAAGTCGCAGTATAAAAAGGAGCCTATGACCATTTTTGGGGTTCAAATTTACCTGATACCAAATTACATCGAAATTAGTTCAGTGGTTTAGATGTAGAAACATAACAGACAGAGTTACTTTCACATTTATAATATTGTATTAGTATGGATGTCTGCATCGCACATTGTGCTCAGAAAATATGTCTAAAGAATATTCAATTAATTATTACTATTATTTGCTCTACAATACCATTTCATAAATTTTTTGTTCAAGATCAAATATTACTAGAACAGTTTTACAGTAACAGTTTTTACTCTGCTCCCGCGGGTCGTAGCGAGTATTTCGTATAGCCTATATTATTGATCAGAGTCTGCCCATCATTATCTTAAAGAATTTTCCAATCCTGACTGATAGTTCCAGATATTAAATAAAAAAACTAAAATTAAAAAACAAAAATCTCTTTAGATTTATTTTATTTGTATAATTATTTTATATAAATTAATTAATAACTGTTTCTTTTATTTCAGAAAGCTAGCAGTTTATGACAAGTGGAGCTCCCTGGTTATTCATGTTGCATTAGATAATACAGTTGTGAAGGAAGACATTTGTAAGTAATAAGGCTAACACATAAAAAGTAACTAACACTCCTATTTCCCCAAAGGGTAAGGCAGAGATGCACCAATAGTACACTCTCTGTTGACACCATGGTCTTACGTCTAGAACTCACAAGGCCTTATTATAAAACGTCGAGTCGAGTCATTGAGTCAATGTTTGTATTGCAAACTTTTTCTTTATCGAAATAAAGTTCGAAATTCAAAAATTGTCTTGTAGATTAAAACCCGGATTTTTATAATAAAGTGATTTGTTAAATTAAAAAAAGTAACATCAGATAAACTCATGTTTAGAATAAATTTTATTCACTTGAATGTGTTTTGATAGGATAGAGCACAAAATAATAAACATCAAAGTTTATGCTCAAATTATTAAAAAAAACTCAACACCCTTATTCACCAGTTATATTTTAAGGCTCATGTAATATTTGTAATAATTGTAATATTGTGAGTCTTAGTGCTTATTTTACCACCTCTAAATAGACACTGATTAAAAAATGGAACAGGACTTGTATGAAATTTTCTGCCAATTAATTTAATCAGACCTTATTCAAAATTGATGAATCAGGCCCTCATTTAATATTTCTAAATAAATAGAGAAGTAAATAAAATGATAAATCTAAAAATAACTTAAGCGCGTACCTATTTCGTGACAAACAGTTGTTTAAGCTTTTCAATTAACAGCCATAGCAAGCGACCTTGTAGAAAATAATAAAAGTAATCATAGTCACACATGCCGTGTATGTAATTAATTTGCTGTAGCTTTTTATAGTATTAGTGTGATAACTGGTAACAATTATTAATAGCATTGCCGAGGTGTGGAAGCTGCATTAGCCAATTACTTTTTAATTAATTGATATTACTTAAATGGTTTACTATCGTAATAATGAAAACGACGACTGAAAATGTTGTAAGTGTATATGTATAAGGAATATAAAAACATCTTTTGAAAATCAAAGTTAAAAAAATAAATGAAAATTAGTGACTATTTAATAGCTAAAAAATTTTTTGTCTGCTTTTTTTTCTTGGTTAATAATAATGGATATTTTCCGTCAAACGGAGGATTATGATGGACTCTTGCCGAACTTGCTTAAGCCCTTTAAACCTCCGAAAACCGCCTCTGGCCCAGAACAAAAGGAACAGGCCATTCACTTGTAATATAATTCCTACAATAGATTTATATTTTATAAGTTCTCTTGTTCTTTTCTATTTCAGTACAACAATGCGTAGTGAACAACGACAGAGGGGACTCGTCGTCGGCGCCGGACTGCTTGGTGACGGACTGGATGCCTCTCCTGCTGATAGTGCCGCTCAGGCTGGGCCTCAGCGAAATTAATCCTGTTTATATAGATGGATTGAAGGTAATTGTTTTGATATTAGATTTTTCTCTAAATACTACTACTATCTTAAGATATACTTTTTTGTTCTAACCGACTTACATCGCATCAAAGGTCCATCTGATAGGTGCGCTACTCATCGGAAATGCTTTTAGATGCTACCTGTTGTAGCTGACATGATCCGCCCAATCCCATTTGAGACTACTACTACTACTTTACAACTAATGGAGTTGTAAAGTAGTAGTTTAACAACACTTCTCTACTTTACTTTCTATTTTGCTGTTTGTACTTGATAGTGTCCACAAATTCCAAAATGTAGTTATATTAAAAAAATAAACTTAAATTATTCCTGTTGAAAATGTAACTAAAATATCTCACTAATCCATTTGTTTCGTGTGTTTCAGATATGCTTTCAAAGTCCGCAATCAATCGGTGTGATAGGCGGCAAGCCTAACCAAGCGCTTTACTTGGTCGGGTGCGTAGAAGACGAAGTTATATACTTGGATCCTCATACCACACAGAGATCAGGCTTAGTTGAGGTAAATCTAAACTCTATATGAATATTATTTATTTATTTAAAACTTTATGCTAATGTAAAAAATACACTGTACAAAGGCGGACTTAATGCCTTAGGCATTTTCTACCAGTCTACCTTAGGGTGATGCAGAGAAAAAACATAGTAGGTGCACAGATACAAAAAAATCCGAGAATAAATTATAAATGCGAGTGTCTCTGTCCGTCAGTTTATTTCGTTTCTCGGTGTCAGTAAGAGATGCCAATTCTCTAAATTTAGTCTAGTTTGTGAACATGGGAATCGGCACCATTATGTACTTACCTATAGAAGTATTTATTTGTATGTTAATGATTTATTTTTGCAGACTAAATTGACTGATGAACAAAAAGAAATGGACTGCTCGTATCACTGTAAATATGCTTCCCGAATACCTATGCTAGCAATGGATCCCTCAGTTGCCGTGGTAAGTACTAAGTTGACAAAAATATACAAACTTATTTTTTGTTTATCAGAAACCTGAAAAGGGGTAATAGTACCTATTAGATGAATCTTGTCTTATTGACTGCCTCGTTGGTATAGCGATCGCAAAGTGCGGTTGATGAACATGAGGTCTTGGGTTCGATTCCCAGGTCAGGCAAAGTGTTATTGGGATTTCCATCCGGAATTTCTCAGTAGCAGCCTCGGAGTCTGGATTTGTGCCTGGTTGATGGCAATACGCTCGCCCATCATTTCATGAGACTTAAACATAACTGCCGAAATGTGGGTGTACTAATGGGTACACGTCTGCCTAACCCTTCGGGGATTACAGGCGTGTTATGAAATGTAAATTAGCTCTTTTTTTTTCACGTTGTTACACCCTTGTATTCATTGCAACCTGAATCTATTAATTACTTATTACTATTTTTAAGCCAGTTGTGTTTATGATAGGAATTGCTTCTTTTATAAGTACTGAAAAGAAAAAAGTGACTAGACACTTAATTTTTCAATTAAATTATTAATATTAATCAAAATATAGTTGTAATTCTAGTTTTTTGGAAAAAAGATACAAATGATTTTCATAGTATTTCTTTTTTTTCCAGTGTTTTTTGTGTAGAACCAAAACTGATTTTGAAGAATTGTGCGCCACTATAGAGACTAAGCTGATGTGTGAGACCCAACCTCTATTCGAAATATGCGACAAGAGACCGTCGCACTGGGGCCCAATGACATCTGATATTGATCTACAGAATACTACATTATTTGCAGGTAATTTTATAAACAATTCATTTATATTAAATCTCTTTATATGCTATTTTCTGAGTAAGGGAGTCATAATCTCTCTTAATTTAAAAGTACGTGAAACTAATTAAACTAAAAAATATGTTAATGTATATCGAATTATACTTTGACTAGATTTATAGTCAATTTACTGACTTAGCCACGTGTTGCTGTGGCTCAAAATTGCAGTAAAAAAATGACGTCAATAATCGAGATAAAAACAATCTTATAAGTTTGACCAAATTACACACAGTTAGCCAAGTTTCATGAAAAATGGTTAATTCGTTCCAAAGTTTATCCCAGAAAAACATCGTGACGTGAGATTTTTATGTATCTATCTAAAAGATTAGCTTGAAATATCCAAACTCATTCGAAAATGGGAGAAATTTTAACGTGTTGGATCTGTCAGAATCAAACCTAATTATATCTTATGGTTTTTGTTACAGAATTTGAAGACGTCGACAGACAATTCGACGACTCGGACGACGAATTCGAAATTCTGTGAAAGTGTAATAATAATGCAATTTATCACACAAAACATCCCTATGTAGATAGACTTTATTATATATTATATAGAAGACGATACTCGTACTTACGTACCGGTAACAGCTAACGTAATTATTGTTGTTTTAAGTTACCTACATTTTAGACACGAAGGATATCTTGTCTCATGTATAATAGTGTCTTCGACTGGATAATGTAAGACGCTACATTATATTTTGCAGTGCCTTTACAATTTTATTGTGCAATTTTTGTAAATAAACGTAAAGTACGCTGATTGACATTCCTGAGGAAAATTGTGATAATCAGTGCATGTTAGAGGCAACTCGATGAGAGGGCAGGTATCATCTAGTCATAATTTAGATAGACTCGAAATATTGAAGCTTATATAAAAAACAAATACATAATTATCACTTGAATGAATTACTTGTAGAGATAAACTACTATAACTTGACGCTCCCCTCCATATTACCCTTTCAATGTGTTGAGTCACATTCGTATGAAAGAGTTTCTATGTAGTTGTGAGTAATCGTCTTCAGTAGCAGGCATACCTATTTGTTTGTCAACTAATCATAAATAGCCGACCGCGCAAGACAACGCACCTGTCATTTTCATAGAGAATGTCAGTGCAGCCCCATACTAATAATAAATAGTGATTTATGACGCCGCAGTCGAGCAACAAATCGCTGATTTGGTTTTGTTTCGGAGCCGGCTCAATACGCACACATGCGTTGTGAGTCTTTTTAATACTATTACAAACACTTTCAAACGTTTTGTATAGTGGAAGGGCGCGTCATGTTTCTGTAGTTTATCTCTAATACGAGTATAGCTTTTAGTGCACATGCATATATTGTCCAAATAAGTTTTACATTAATTGCATAATAGCTATAATGTTGAGTAGTCGGTTTTAGTTGTATTCTGGAGCCAATTATATGCCATTAGCAGTAATTAAGTAAGCTCTAGACTTTAGCATAAAATATCATGATAATGTATTTAAAATATTGCGTTTTTAAGTTTTTTGTACTGACAAAAAATGTGTTGAATAACATTTGTGTTATGTGTTTTAGGGTAATGTTTTGTTACAAAATTACAGGCTGGATGGAGCAGTCTACTCAAATATTTTATATAAATAAAAGTTTAAAAAGTATTTTTGGTTTTTATTTCGTATCATACGTTTCCTTATTTAATGTATAGTGTGGACGGTACTAGAGCTCAATGCAAATGGAGCACCTCCAAGTTTGATTAAGGGCTCCCGCAAAAAACCACGATGCGATGCGATACGATGCCGCATTGGAACTTCGAGAACTTTTACTTCACACGAATTCGCAGATGTTTGCGATGCGATGCGAATTCGTGGTTTTTTGCGGGAGCCCTATGTTCGCGTAAAAGCTGACAACCGATTAGCCTGGCCGCCACCTGAAGCGAGAAGAGGCGTTTTAGCGATTATTGACGTCAACCGTGTGTGGCGTATCCACATAAAATGTATGAAAACTACAGGAGGTCGGAGGCCTGTCAGGCCAGGCTTGCCGATGTATAGGCGCCGCCGCCGGCGTCGTACGAACAAACATTATGTAATCTTCTACGCTCCTAGTGCCGTAAGCGAAATAATTTAGTTAATTTCCGAGGCATCCATGCATTTTAATCAATTTTAGAAACATGAAAAATTACTGTGTACCTTTCGAAGCACATGCAGTAAACGCATAGTAAATTAAATTGATTTTTAAATTGGAAATACCAATTTCGCACATATATTTTTATCAATCTGATTTTACTACAATTATAAATGTGAAAATTCGGATTGATGGATGTTTGTCAATCAATCACGCCAGAACGCCTACACGGATCTGGAATTAAATTTGGCACAGATATATTGGTCTACGGTTACCGTGGGATAATACAAATTTTGACGAGGGCGGCAAATGACACTAATTATTGTGTTAAATTGTAGGTAATCCTAGAATTAACAAAAATGCTATAGAATATTATATATAATATTACCAATTCGAAAACTGGCTCGAATCGAAGACTTAGACAATAGAGCGCTCATGGCTTATGACTTTTCAAAAAAAAAAAAATTTTATTTACGATTACGACTAGCTTCTGCCCGCGACTTCGTCCGCGTCAAAGTTGGTTTCACCATACAAACTTTGGACCCCTGTCTCATCCCCTTAGGGTGTAAATTTTGGATAATCCTTTCTTTACGGATGCCTATACTTCATATAAAGCGGTTAGGTTTAGCGCGGTTTAGGCTGCGGTTATTTTATATGTATTGATTATTTACCTACACGAGTGCGTTGCCACAATCATCTCTGAACTTGGCTTTTGTAGCACAGTAGCTATTATTGTAGCAACACAGTACAAATTGCCGTGTTCAAGTGGCGATCGATCATGCATCTAATTCAACCAAAATGCGGGTACTATCTAAATTACCTACCTCTACCTAGCCAAGGCGTGTTGGCTAGGTACAGCGGTGATAAGCAAGCGTAAAATTGTATACAGTGTTACGTAATCAAGGTACGTTTTTAACAATGACATATTGACGTTGGTCCACGGTACTTTTTACTATGATTATTTTGCTGCAGCTGCAGAAATATGGTTAAAAGTAATGTTGGTTGTTGAATTTATTTTAGTTTTAAAAGTTAAAACGTAGGTACATGATTTTTTTTTCTCTTGTAGGTACCATAATCGTGTGAAAACAGCTATCTATAGGCCATACAATTGTTACCTAACTGCAAAATCGAACCCGCAACACTAACGCAGCAAGCAAATTACTCATCCACATCCTCGCTTTACGACCACTAGACCAACGAGGCAGACAAACACATTACATTATATTTATCTAAATAAATGGATAAATGAAATAAGATAATTTTATGATACCATTTATTTAAGTATTACGTACAATATTGTTATACTTTGGTAGGTAGACCTGAGGCAAGCAATAGACAATTGGACAACATAAACCTCCAGAGGCTTTGGTAGATTTACACATACATATAGATAACACTGATTATGTACATACAAGTCAAAAATACTAACTATACATATTATGTTAAAAACTCTTTAAAATACTAGGTAACACAACAAGGGCATAATTCCTTTTTTATCTGCCTAAGTGCTTCTGTTAACCACGTTATTACGCAAATAGTTTTAAAAGCCAGATCATATTATGATAAAAATCCAAGTAATTTTGGCACCTTACATAATAAAATATATAATGTTTTTCAAATATGTGACCAATAGTAGGAATTTATTAGTAGGTCAAGTAGAAAGTCGATTCATTTGGCCCCAATAACGTTTAGTTTTAAAGATAGTAATACGCTATAGGCCGATAGGTATACTTTGTACTTCAATCGAACCATATCATCGTTTTCTGTATAGATAGAATTACAAAAATATTTTGAATCTGTTGAGCATGTTTAAAAATTTTAAAAAATGATCTTAAAGGTGCTCCCTCATCTGGAGCGTTCGCCTGTAACATTTCAGATTCGATTTTGAGCATTACAATACTGCCTTCTTGGCTGACGAGCATTCGCCTGTAATGACACAATAGATTAGATTTTTTGCATTTAATTGATTCCACAGTAGTGCCGATTCCCTTGTTCACAAACTAAACTATTAGAAAATTAGACTATTTCTATCTTTTTCTGTCCAATAAAACAAGAAAGGGGCGGAAATAAATTAGACCTGTCAATTTTTGTTAAATCTGAAACTTCCATGCAATTTTAGTTGACATGTCAGAACGTATTGATTAAAAACACGGAAAACTTCAAGGCAAAACTAATTTGACATCTCTAATTACTTAGTTCTAAAATATCACCGTCTTTTTCTTTCGCTTTATGTTAGTTTGAGATGCCAATTCTCTAATTTTAGTGTAGTTTGTGAACAAGGGAATCGGCACCATTGTCAGACGAAGTGGTCGTGCTTAGTGCGGCATAATTAATTCGACAGTTATTTACGAAAAAAATGCACAAGTAGAAGTACGCATTGATGTTACAAGTTCAATCAAATTGCGCATTGTAATGCTCGGCTCTCTTCCTTCGAATCTGTAACATTACCTCAGCGTAGTGATGTAACACTCGACTCTGTAACGTTACATTACACGCGAATACTCCAATTGAGCGAGCACCTTAACGTATAAAATTTTATTATGAACAGCGCTTGTTATTCCTATTATGCAAGTAATATTGTTATGATTGAGAAACAAACTATAAAACTAAGAAAATATGACTAGCACCGCAGGCAAACATGAACACAAGCCTAACATTTAACTAAGTATTGCTCAAACCAAATCAAATGCATTTAGAAGTAAATATGTACATAACAAAGGGGGATGGTGATCACGTCAATTACATATTTTTTAAAGGCTTATCATTGGCGATCATTGTACCAATATATTTTACGGCCGAGTTCTATAACCCTATCTATCTATCTGTCGATCGAACTCTGCCTGCAATCATTTAATTAATATATATAGAAAACTCGGCCACTTTATTGGCCATTCGCGGGCAGCAATTGATCTACAGATCACATTGTTAAAAACGGTCGTTGCAAATAATAATTACGGATAAGCGATTATACCGCAGGTATCCTAGGTACCGTAGTTGCTCAGATCTAAGCATATAATAACACGCCAAAAAGTAACAACACTCCATACCAGCTATGCAGATGAATGATAAGTACCTATGTTTCATTTTATTTAGCAAGGGACAAATATTATTTACTTTAATATATATATTACTTAAAATGGTTTGTCAACAGGACAATAATAATATTGACAGGTAAACAAAACATTACTTCTATAGACCACCCAGTTTTAAAACTGTATCGACATCACAACCATCCATAAATTCAAAACTTTAGATTTTCAAAAATATGACCCTATACACTTTTACATTCAAAAATATAAACGACTCTCGTCTAAGTTATATATCGACGGTCCCTACGTACATAAAGACATGTCAAAAGAGACTCCTTTAAACATGTCTTTATATACGTAGGGACCGTCGATATCATCTACTGGACGTAACTATATACAAAATTTTCGTAATCTTAACAATTACATCAATATATATAATATTATGAAGTGATAGATTCAATATTACATGTAAACTATATAGGTAAATACACTGCTGACAAAAACGTGGAATATTACGAAATGACAACACTTTTACTACACCACAACAATCAGATTTGTAATATGTGTGAATATATTTATGTAAATTATATTATTATGTAAGTAGTTTAAAATGCAATTTCGACATAATTATTATGCAGACACTTATTTATGATACAACATATTTCAACTATTTGTTTGTTTATTTAATAGTTTCATGTATCAATTTATTATTGTTTACAAAATAAAAATGTAACAAAAACTTACAAAGACTATGGTTTCTGTTTCAAAATTATTTGTTTTTTTTTTAAAAGAATATAAAAGTTAATATAAAATGTATTATGCAAAAACAACAGTTAGTATTACATTAATTGTTACTTATAGTTACCATGTAGGAAAATGCTATGAATATTACAAACAAAATTTTCATGCACGAATTTTCGATCTTGAGTTAGTAAAAAACCCTTGCCTATAATTTTAAGGGAAAAATTCAAGGAAACCTTTCATAAATTTTTGAATTTCAAATGCTAGTGTATACCATACCCCATAATTTTACTGTGAAATCGCTGCAAATATTTTGTTAGTTAAAAAATTGATAACTAATACTGTGATGTTATCCACAGAACCTCTGTAATACGCTTGTAACGTTAAACTCTTAGCTCCATAGTCCGGTTCATCCAGTCTTTCTTTAATGAATTTCACAGCTTCCTCATTAGAAAAAGTATCCCACAAACCATCGGAGGCTAGAACTAAGAACATAGGCTTGTGGTCGTCTAGGTTAAAAGCTAAGATGTCAGGATCAGCAATAACAAATTTCTTATCTTTCAAAGGGTAGTCTCCCATTGCACGAGATGTTGCCAATATACCTGCCACTCGCCATACGCCATTAAATGCTATGTAGCCGCCAGCAGCCTCAATCCTTTTCTGTTCACGGACCTACAAATAATATGAATTTTTTTTATAATCTAAACCCTTGCAATATCACTTCAGTTAGTTAATAGTGAGAACAAGAATAAGATTAAAAGTTAGACCCTATCCTATGCACGTTGCGTATTTTAAACGCGACAACAGCGCGAATTAATGCCCGTAGCGGGGTATTTGCTGAACCCAAGTGCATAATATCACGATTGTATCAATACGTTTGAAGAACGCGGTGTGCATATGCTCTAAAAGATAACGAAGCTAACATGCTAAAACAAAAAATGTTTTAAACTATTTTTTTATGAACATGTTTGTTTATTACTGATCAAATGACTAGAACTGAATTGCACTATTATAAATCAGATTAATTACCTGTTGTGGTTTATGGTCAAACGACACAGGAATTGCATTGCCACGTGAATCACACATCACTCCTCGTGAATCACCCACATTAGCCACAATCAGATGGTTGCCTTCCATTATAGCAAGAAGCGCCGTAGTACCCGCAACATTTAAGGTCCGTTTGGCAGCCTCTACTAGTAGCCGGTCTGCGTCTAGTACCTCATCGCTCAACAACTTTCCATAGTTTATCTTTCCCTTGTCCACGTAGCTGGACAGTGGTTTAGGCACATTTTTTATTGGTTTAGCAGTTGGTCTGACCTCCCTAGTGATAGGCCTTGCTTTTGATAGTTGCGCTAGAAGCTCAGGATCTGTTATTTCCTTCTTTGATGTATCATCGGCTGTACTCACAGATTTTTTAAAGCTAGACTTTCGATCAACAGTGACAATGTTCTCTTCCTTCGGTTTAGGTTCCTCAGTTACTTCTATTACGGGTGTATTTAATATTTTCCCTTCCTTAAATGCATGTAATTCCACTATTTTATTGTATAGATTTTGAATAAGGTGGTCCTTTGCATAGTTGGCGGCGAAATCGCCTCCGTGTCCATCGAATATAGCGAACAGAGAGATGCCAGTATTGTTTATGTTTTCGTTGATGATGAATCTGTCTTCCATGTGAGCTCGTCTGCCTTTGATTGCGTAAGCGGCGCTGAGTATCCCCTTTTGCTCCCAGCTTTGCTTATCGGCGTCCGAGCCCTCCAAGATCTTCATTCGCTGCACTGCACTTAAAGGGCTCATGGCTTGCGATAATCTGCTCAGCATCGTGCGACTCCATAGCTCTATCGTTTGCAAGTACATAAAAAATAATATTATGCCTAGCGTGAACACTACTACTTCGGAACGTAGTAAATAAAGGCGCACCATCTTCCATAAATAGCTCACGGGAGTATCAAGCGGAACACTACTAGTGAAACGTGACAAAATTTTCATAAATGAAAGATATGTTTGGTACAAAACTCGGTCTTCTAATTCGTCTTCCATGTCCTTGCAGTGTTTTCAATGTTAACGCAATAAAAGCCTATAGCACCCAAAGTGCGCTGAGATTTTAACTCTTTTTGTGTATACCTACATTTAAATTTATATGTACAACTTAGATGCAAACTGCTAGTGCTAGAGAAAGAATATTTTTATTTTGGCATGCATGCATGACATCTGTCATCCCGTTTTCCTACATCTGGCATAGACTTTAGAGGCATAAAGTTAAGGTCTATTATGGCTTGGCCAGGTGATGAAGATAACTATGTTTGTGTTTCATCCGTAGACATTGACTCCATAGAGAAGTCATCTTTTCGTTTTAATTTATCTCTGAGGCAAACAAATCGTACATCATAACCGAGTGACCGACTGCTTTTAGAGCTAAGTCAAGGTTGAATGAATTAAATGTAATTATTTGCCACTTTTTACTACACGTGATAACGATTACGTTACCATGCTAATAAAAAACTGAAACTGAAGGTTAAAACACAAATATTTTTAATACCTAAGTCCTCCCTACTTTTATTTAGTCTATCCGTTCCATCCCTAGGACCTGCTTTATTTTTCAACACTAAGCAAATACGACCTTGAACAACTAAATAATATGACCTTGGACGAAGTTTAGTGAAACTTCGTGAGCAAGACTGAGCACGATGACATTCAATCATGCAATACTATTTGATAGACCCATTTAATTCAACAGTTTACTGTAATACTATGGGTAGATATTGTTAAAAATTCAAAATTATTTTTTTACCGTCATCGATAGAGCGTATGAATATTACTTCTGGAACGAGGCCTCCCCTTTATCTGGGTCTGGTGCCATGCCACCATGATAACTGCAAGCCATGGCATGGACCATCGCCTTTCTGTTTAGTCCAGACTGCAGATTCTATCATAGATAGGTAATTTATGGTAAAGAGAGAAAGAGACAACTCAGGAATGGGAGAAGGGATGGGGAATAAAAACATATAAATTGATTTATTTTTATTTTTCTGAGTTAGGTAGGTAGGTACTCAAAAGAAACATTGAAAAATATCGTTCCGCATAGAAATAAGTACCTATTTATAAAAGTTTTGTATTCCCAAGCACGACCTATTTTCGATTTATTAGATTGCAGTTAAAGACTTGCCTGTAGATCATGTAATACTGTTTGACATGAACAAGGGGTCACATAGGTTTCCGTGCATTTCAGTTCTGAGCCTAGTCGGCCAGAGGCTTGGAAGTTTAGAATAAGAAAAGGCTTCACCCTAGATTAGCTGTGCCTTCTGTCCTACGGACTACGAAAGCCGATACCTGTGGTGACTGACCGTATCTAATCTATTGCAGAATCTAGTCGTCACAAGCATGTTGAGCCTGAGGTCCTGGGGTTTGATTCCCGGAGTGGCAGTGTTATGTGATTTTTTCATAAGGAGTTGAGTTAGGAAGTTGGCAGTGTTAGGACACTCCCGTATTTCGGAAAGCATGTACTTAAGGTCACTTCCTGATTGTGTCAGATTACCATACCATTATGTTTACGCCTTTATAAAATGGCGAAAGTAGTTTTTTTTTTTACACTTTTAGAACCGTGTACCTGCCAAAGCAACCGTTACCCAAACTTCATCGTTCGTACATCGTTCTTACCTGTGTTGGGAGCACGCGCTGACAAACTTTCAGCTTTTATAAAATAACGAAGGTCTGGCGTTCATGGGCTCTTGCTCTAATACAATAATGAGACACGGTAAACAAAAATAAAAAGACGTTTAAGTATTTTTATAAAATGTATTAAAACATGAAATTTAGATTACACTTCAGTAAGATTCAGAATAAGTCTTGCTTTAAATTTCGTGCCAGTTTCATAACAACTTGTGTTAAAAACTCATACTAAAGTACACACAGTATAATATTATATACCGCGAGCATTTGAAATTACTTTATCTACCCACAAACACAGCCAGTTATAAAGATCAAATCGAATATAAATTAGTACTTTGTATCTATTGTCGACGATTACTTTAAGAATAAATTAAGAAATAGTCATTTAAGAACATTAATCACACAAAGTTGGTGTTAAAAGTTTAAATAATTCAATGATTAACATTTCCACATTAATAATAAGTATATCTAATTTAAAATATTAACCATTTTATATAAGAAGTAAATTTTGACTACATGATATTTTTCAACTACATTTAAATTTAGAAATGTTATCTAAGTACCCTTGATAGTTATAGAAAAGTTTAGATAGATGTTTAATTTTATGGCTGTTCCAATAAGTTAGATAATAATAATATAATAATTATTAAATAAATGATTCAATATGACGAATAAAGCAAGGCATTGAGTATGAGATTAATTCAACTATTCACATTTGAATAAGTAAGTATAATGAATATGTACCCTTCTCCCAACTTATAAAGCTTTATAATTTAAATAAATAAGCAATGGAATGGAGTATTATTAATAACGCTTATGGACTTAATAGTAGAATGTAGCCTTATGAGAAAAATGTTAATTATTACAAGGTACAATTTTGTTGTCGGCAAATATCTGGAGGTAAAAGACATAAATAATCAAATTAAATTATGACATCTGGTAATTTTTTGTTGTTGTTTATGTTTAACAGTATTTCAGAATACACTTCGGCAGGTTACACGTAGGCAGTGTTCGTTGCTCTGCCTGCCTAAACCCAGCGGCAAGATGTCTAGTTCGAATTCGAAAAACACGTAATAAAATAAAACAAATATCTTAATATTTTATTATTAATCATTGTTAAAACTCACACTAGCATACTTACTTTCTTGAATTTGACAATATTGTAAAACTACACCTTGAATACAAATACCGTGATCTGATAGTAATGGCGCTGTTACACAGCCCTATAGTGGGTGTTTTTAATGAAAAATTTATAGCTTTAATATTTATGTCTTTTAAGACAAACTCCAGAAATTTAGACGATGACTTGAATCATTAAGAGTATGCCGAACAGACGATGGCCATAAACTACAAAGAGGCGATCAATAAGATTTTTTACTTCCAGAAAAAACTTAACATGCAGTTTTGTATTAGATTGTGTACATTTGTAAAATTAAAATATTTCTCATCAGGCAATTACCTACAATAAGAATAAATTGTAGTACAGTTTTAAGACTTAAATCACTACCACGGTATTTCTGTCATGACAAAGACAAATTACAGTAACTCTTTAAAATTGTATTAAGAAGCTAAGTGCTTTTATTTATTTGGTTGGTACAGGCAAGCTACTGTGCGTGCAAATAGTTTTAAGTTACTGCACTTTGCCTATGTTATGATAATCAAGTACTTTCAATAATATTTTAGAATTCGAGTAGTTCAATTTTATTATCAGATTAAAGATTATGTTCTGATAGTTAGGTATAAATAATACTACCAGCCTATTATTGTCCTACTGCAGGGCAAAGGCCTCTTCTCATACAGAGAAGGCACGAGCATTGATCACCACACTTGCTCAAGGCGGACTGGCGATTTCAGATTTATATTAATTACGAGTCTAGGTTTCCTCACGTTGTTTTCCTTCACCGATACCAGAAATGTCTAAGATAAACTTAGATTGTATATTTTTATTGGAAAATTTCATATTGGTATTTTCCCGGGCCACCACGACCTTGAGTCGGGCGGAGTTAGACATAAATACATACTATTCTGAGCAAAGAAGGTATTCCGTGGTAGTACATAATAACGTGTATGAAGACTAACTATACAATGAAACCTTAATACGAAAAACAACAAAATAAATTAAACAGACGTACAACTCGCCTAATAAACTTTGTTTACACAAATAATTAAAACAGTACTTAACTGAATACTAAAATTCTGTAAAAATTAAAAAAAAAAAATGTTTACCTAAATCTAATGTCAGGTTTGAGTTTGTGATTTAAAAAAATAGTAATAGAGAAGTAGTTCAAAATATTGTTCAAAGCTACTTTAGAGAAGTAGTTGATACTTTACAAAAAAAATCTTTAAAGGACCTCGACTACGCTAGACTTGTTTCGTGTTCATATTATAACCGGTGAAAGGAATATCGTAACGAGGAAAAAAAAGTAAAAATAAAACAGCTCATCCATACATTTGGACCGTTTAGGTGATGCACTTTGGTATAGAATAGCTGATTTTTGTTTCAGAAACATTTACTGAAACCATGGTAAATCTCTATGTTACTATATCCCTTCCACAGTGTATTTGCTTACATTTTCCAATGATACAAAATCATAGTACCAAGTTTGCACGCAAATTACACGTTGCCAGACTACAGTTGCGTGTAACGGTGCAACGAGCAATATGTGCTTAAGCACAAGTGTGAACGCACTTGACCAAGTTTGTATAAAGATATGCGCAAACAAGCATGACTTAGTGAGACCCTGAAAAGTACCAAAACATAGTTCAGGTCCCGATCATAAAAAAAGAAATAACAAATAGGGTAGTACCGTGAGCTAGACAAATACAATTATAAAAAAATAAAATCACACAGGTAATTTGTTCACTGTTATACAACTTATAACACGTAATTTTTTAAACTGTTCTATTGAATACAACAATTAGTTAGTAAGACATTAAAATTATACAAAAATGTAATAAGGAACTGGATACTTAGGACCAATTTATTAATAAAAAAAAACTATGTGTAGGAACTAGTTTTAAAATGGGTAAAACGTGAGTAATGTACAGTCGGCAAAGTAGATTAGAAACCGATTTATGTTAACAAATATAATTTAATTTAAAAAGTGGATAATAAACAGTTCATTAATTAAGTTTCAATCGAAGACATACACCGGTTTCTAAGAAAACTCCAACTATATCAGACGACCCTGCATACCTATCTACTTTGCTGACTGTATGTTTTTCAAAAAAATGCAGAATGACAGTTGAAACATATCTAAGAAATTGGTCATAAGAAGTACATCAAACCGGGACAAAAATCCTTAAAAACTAGTTTTATTTTAAGCATGGCAATAATAGCAAACGGTAGTTCACTAATGACTTGATACTCTTAGGTCGTTCTACTGAGGGTACAAATCCTATACTAAACGTCAAGGCTCATTAGAGTCGAAGTCATTAAACGTGCGAGTGGGACGGTGAAATACTTGTATCTCGTGCTATCTCGCTTCCGGATTTTATGACCGCGACTGTTACAAACTTTGACGTATACTATAGCTACGTTAAATCGATATTTGTGCTCATTATAACTAGATTTAACGGTTTAATTAAAAAACGAATTTTATAACTAAGACCGAGTAAAAATCTAGCGAAAGTCTAGATAAAGTTTCCTAGGTAAAAGTTCAGTAAGAGAGAAATATCAGTCATGGCACTTGTACAGTTTTAGTCAGATCTTAATTATTTGAAAAGAAATCGGCTGATTGTGGGATGAAGTTTGTAATTGACTATTCATAATGAGTAATGTCTATGACGAGTTTTCCTCCCTTATTTTATTTATTGTTCATGTTTACTTTGTCTAGTGTAAGGTGTTTTAAACTCGATATGATTGCACCGATTTTTTTAGAAACCAGATAAACTTTACATAAATCAATACAATGTCATTTACAAAAAAAATATAATGAAAATAGAGAAAGTAAGAAAATATACTAAGATGGTAAAGTAATTGCATGGAATATGCTGAAGTATTTGTCTCATGCAGATTAAAAATGACATGGTATTTTTGATAGTACAAACTTTCTTGTTCTTCTATCTCTTTTTTATTGTTACTTGCAAGTAGAAATAGTCTAGTTTAGGTGGTGTTTAACAGAATCGGGACAGATATCTCGTTTTCATTGTTTAATGCAAAATGTGTTGCAATCATTAAATTACCTTTTTTAGAAAAGATTTTAAGTCTCTTTAACCTATTATCTTGTTATCCAAATATAGCTAATTATTGTTTCAATTTTGGGCAAACTATTCGGTGATTTAAGTGATATTTTGATTGAAATTTAGTGCGATTATCTTAATTAATACGGTCCTCGCAACACACAAACATGTTGCTGTAACAATGTTGCACAATTTTTTTTTCAGTTATTATTTTTGCTGCAAGAACTGTATTTATAGGGAAATGAAAGCTATGCAAAATTGTTTCTTGCAACATTTGACGTTGCAATGCCCCGCAACACACAAACATGTTGCTGTAACAATGTTGCATATTTTTTTTTTCAGTAAGCATTTTTGCTGCAGGAACTGTATTCATTGAGAAATGAAAGCTTTGTAATATTGTTTTCAGGAACATTTGACGTCGCAATATTGCGTAATAAGATGTTTTTCGACTTTACTTCCAATGAACATTGTAATGTTGCTTACGCAGCATGTGAACTAATCTTATCAAAGATCTTCTCAGTTCTGTCATTCTATATATCTATCTTAGTTAATAGGATAATTGAATAACACAATGTTTTCAGATACTTGTCGTATAATGAGGTTAATTGAGACTAATCTCCTTTAATTAAGGATATACTACGCGGTTAACATGATAATAAGGTTGGACGTATTGCAACTCTGATAAGAGACATTGTTTTATTGGTCGATACAAATAAATACCGTACTCCTACGAAGTGGATATAACATAACATCACACCTGCAATCTCTGAAAGGTTAGGCAGAGATGTACCCATTAGTACACTCACATTTCGCCAGTTATGTACGTAGCATACATACAAGGGCAGATCCAGCCTTCAAGTCAGGGGGCCAGGGTCATATAATAAGGCCCAGTCAAGACAGGCTTCGTTTCGATTAGAATAATAATTCTAACTAAAAGGAAATAGTTAGCTCAGGGGGGGGGGTAATGACCCCCATGACCCCCCCTGGATCCGCCCTTGCCTACACAATGGATATGTTATTGTACAAACATTTTTGGGTACAATAGTTTGGCCTAGCCCAAATAGAAGACAATTTTATCATGAGACCGCGTTATGCGTTGCTGTATTAAAAGAAATCCATACTTATCATCAACTTAACCACTTAGAAATGTATGTAAAAATGTCCGTAACATTATCTCGTACAATATTTATATAGTATTCAACTCTTAGTTCTAATATTTTGAGAGCTTACTTTATTGGTGCAAAATCTATATTGGACTACTGTGTTCAAATATGAAGAGCAGTCTTAAAGACAATTATTGAGACCTGAATTGGCGTTTGTTTTGATTTGAGGGAATCCTTTTGTGTTTGACTAATGTATAGGCGTATAAAATGCTTAATTGAGTCCTCATCTGCGGGGAATAAATAATATATACCACTTTGACGTCATATACATCTTAAGAACTGTCCAGTGCACATTTCGCCTCTTGTGTATCACGCTACAAACGCCCGCCGGCTGCACCTGTTCAGGTCGCCGTTCTCGTCCTACCCCTGCGCTCCCGTACCCCGCAGGCGAAGACTTAATTAAACTTTTTAGCTATAATATTATGACACTTGTGAGATTATAAGACCTCATTAGTTAAAATCTATCAAAAAGTTGTATAGTTTTGTAATATTTTTGGCTAAGACGTAGTTGATTGTAATTTGAATGATGTTGAAGAACCCACACTTCTTAAGTTCTTAGCACATCTTTCATATTACCATAGTTTACTCTTTTCCGTGTGGCAATACTTGTTCATAATTTTGAGACCAAGAACCCTTTGTCCTAGCAGGACAGAGCATCGCAACGCGTCGCGGCGCCTTTTGAAACGTAGCGTTTAAAGTCTCGCTTTAAATAAATATTTGGCGGTTACGCTACGCCGATACAGAGATTCGTGACGCTACGCCATATTAAAAGCTTCGGTCAAACTAACGCGACCAAAGCGAATGCGAAGCGGTAGCGTCAGTCGCGCGACAGTCATTGCTCTTGTTTTTATAACTTATATTTCAACGCGGCAAGACAACGTCGGAAGTACGGGATATCTATCTATATATATAAAAATGAATCCCTATTTCCCTTAGTCACTGATTCTTTTTTTGTTGTATTTATTATTGTAAGGAGAAGGTTCTTAAAAAAGAAAATATGGCGGTACGAGGTTCGCTGGGTCAGCTGGTACGCTTATATATCTTACGTATCCCGCCGTCTTGCTGACGCTTCAGTTTATCCGAAGAACGCGAAGCACTGGTCAGCTAGGACATATCCTTATATCTCCATTCAAGCATTACTTGACTCCAATTCAACTCCAGGGACAGTTGTACTCAGGTTCCCGTTGACCAGTATGTCTTGTAATGGCTGTCCTAACATGCCAGATAGGGAGTGGCTCAGTTTGTAGTAGTTCGTCTCTAAAGCCTCGTGGTAGGAGACTTGGTCGGAGCTGATCAGCTTTGCGTTTAGTTGCAACGCTGAGTGGCATACCGTAAGGAACTCTCTGGAAAAAAAATGTAAAGCTTTAAAATTACATGTGATTGATTATGCGTCTGCAGTGTTATTTTGGAGCAACTTTGATCGAATTAAGGTAAATTAAGCGTGCTCACCTTAAGCTCATTTTACCCAAATTCACTGAGGGAGATTTTTACAGTAATAGACTGGCTGTAGTTAGGTTCGCAAGGACAAAATTAATGAATAATGATTTTCAGTTTAACTTTTATTTGGTATATTATGCAAGACTTTTCTTTTTCTTTTGGGTTTACTTAAAGGTTTGCTGTTGACGATGGGAATTCTTGTATCGCCAGTGTTAGTAGTGATTATAGTCCCGTCTTTATCATTCATGTACATTCACGTGAAACTCTACTTAGTTCTCATAAGCACACAATTCACTATACATAAATATCAGTACCGGTGTACAAATGACCTGGCTTCATTCGGAAACCTAACTTATCAATGTAATTCATCAATGAACGTTGAGGTGCGGTGAATATAGACTGAATATTATGTAGGCACGGTCAATTATATTCTGTATGAATGAATTAATCTGGTTGGCCGTTAGCTTAATAGGTACAAATCTAAACAGCGAAACATGATTGACTGTAAGGACAACTTAAGGCCTATATTAAACAACAAATCCGTAATTAGATAACTAACTTAAACATTATAAGCAAAACTGCTGTTTATGAAAGCATAAAAAAGATAATCCTACTAATATTAAAAATGTGCAAGTTTGTGAAGATGTTAAGATGTTTGTTACTCAATCACGCGTAAACCGTTGAACAGATTTGGATGTAATTTGGCACATAGATGGACCGTATACCTGGATTGACACATAGGATACTTTTTATCCCGGTATTGTGTTCTCTTGGGATAATAGTTCAACTTACTTTACGGAAAAAAGTTAGTTTAAGAAGCTACTGATGTATAAAGGCTGTAGAGGTGCACCGAGGAAGGATTTATCGGTATTTCAATATCGAGTGAAGGAGGAGAAGACGGGGCGCAACACAATAAACAATTATGTTAAACAATACTCACTTGAATATGGACTTGAGTTTGTCGACCATTTCGTCAGGATACATGGGCGCAAGCGTAGGGTCTAGGAAGGCGTTAGCGTACGCCAGCGGACCCGCGTTCACTTGCACGCACACGCTGCCTTGTAATCTGTTACGTGTTAAATATTTCTTAACTAATGGATAACAGTTACAGTTACAATATACTACTGGTTGCATAATTATTGTCGTTAAGCGATACTATTAACATAAAAATAATTAGGCAATTTCTTTAAAATTAATAATTAATAACACGTGCTTTATCATATTTGACACGTTATCTCAATCTGCAGTCAGTGACTTGAATCAGGAAAACCAACTTTACGGCTACGAAAACAGATGCTGTCAAAGTCAAATTGTTACCATTAGGCGCTTTGCACACGGAGCAACTTAAGTTGCGGCAACTGCCAACTCTTTAAAAGTTTCCTGTAAAAGTTGATAGTTGCTATAACGTTGCCGGTTGCCGTAACTTTTTGGCAATTTGTGAGCAACTTTCATAGCCGAGTTGCCGTATGCCGTTGCCGTACCGACACCGGCATTGCAGGGCACACGAAGAGGGAGGGAGGGTGTGAAATCGCCCGAAGCGTTGCGATTGATGGTTGAGGAAACCGGCAACTTTAAAAACCGGTACAATATTTAAAAGTTGCTAGTTGCGGCAACTAGCAACTAACTTAGTCATCGGATAACGTGCCCAATGTTTCTACCTACATATCTTAAAAATAGAAATATTTTTGGAAAAAAAAATTGAAAATTCAATCATTATCATAATATCAGCCGAACGACGTACACTGCTGGATATGTGTAGGTCTTCACTAAAGATAGCCACAATAAACGGTCCTTCGACTCCCATATCTTGCGATTTCCCTTCTTAGAAGAATATCTTAAACGGGCCTGTTGGTCTAGTGGTTAGCGGCCCTGACTGCTAAGCCGAAGGTCGTAGGTTCGATTCCCACCCAGGACAAACTTTGTGTGATGAGTATGATTGTTAGTTCTGTCTGGGTGTGATTTATCTATAATATGTATGTATTTATAAATTATATAAGTATGTATATCAGTTGTCTGGTTACCATAACACAAGCTCTGCTTACCTTGGGAGATAGCCGTGTGTGAGTTTTCCCAAGATATTTATTTTATTTATTTATTTTTATTCTTAAAAGAATATTTAATTAAAATATCTACCATACCTGAGTTGTAATTTCTTAATATCAGGTGCTTTCGCATTGACGATTTCCTGTAATTCGGTGACTTGTCCTTCCATTTCGGACACGGCGACCTCTATCGGACTCTTCTCTTCAACTTGCGTGTCGATGACGGGCACGCGGCGTTTCACGTACGGGAACCAAGAGTCCGCTGCAAATGATAGATCAGAATTGTATACAGGATGTTAAAAGACAAATTATAAAGCCGTTTACTATGCATACTGCCTATTAAACTAAATAATATTGAGCGATGATAATTGCTGGGAAATCACTTTTATTTTTGACATAACACAACATCACGCCTGAAATCCCCGAAGGGTAAGGCAGAGGTGTACCCATTATTACACTCATATTTCGACAGTTATGTTTAAGTCTTATGTAATGGAGGCTAATGCAATCAATCGGGCACAAATCTAGACTTCAATGCTGCTACTGAGAAATTTCTGATCACAGTTTGTTCGACCTCATGCTCAAACCCAAGACCTCATGCTCAGCAGTCCCGCCCTGCGACCACTAGATCATCGAGGCACTTTTATTTGTATGAATAATTCCTTTTTATATAGCGTGCAATGTAACGCACGCAATATATTTAGTTCCTACGGGTTCATCCATCAAGGGTTTATGGGTCGCCTTTAATATGTCCGTAGTCCGTAGCCAGATGATTCCCAGGTAAGAACCAAACTAACGAAAAAAAAAACAATGATGGAAATAACGTGTAACTTTCAGCTTTCTTTAAGTATTATTTTACACCTTTAAATCATAATTAGCATGGTATAATAAACTTACGATTTGTTATTAAATGCAAATTAAAATTAAATTACCTGTATCATATCAGTAATTGGTACAAATATACATATCGAAGCGTGAAAGGAAAAATGTATTAAGCGACAATTTGATCGTTTAATATTTGCAACCTTATTAGGTGTGTATACAATAGAACAAAAAAATAAGGTTTGTCTTTGCCTTTCAACAGGATAATGTTGGAAGCAGAAAATTATTTATTTACTAGAATTAAACAGCTTATTAAAAAGAAAAGACTTGACTGCCTCGTTGGTCTAGTGGTCGCAAGCGCGACTGCTGTTTTGAGGTCTTGGGTTCGATTCCCAGGTCGGGCAAAGTGTTATTGGGTTTTTCCATCAGGAATTTCTCAGTAGCAGCCTCGGAGTCTGGATTTGTGCCTGGTTGATGGCAATAGGCTGGCCCCCTATTACATGGAACGTAAACATAACTGGCGAAATGTGGGTGTACAAATGGATACACCTCTGCCTAACCCTTCGGGGATTACAGGCGTGATGTTATGTTATGTTATGTAATTTTCAAAATCGGTTAGCTCCCGAGATTACCCTATACAACCACACAAACTTTCTCCTCTTTATAATATTAGTATAGATATAACTTACTAGTAAGATGCGTAAGTCTTATCCGTTGGTGATGCACAGGCCCCCTGGCCGCTCCATCTCGCGTGAAGGGCGTCTCGAAAACAAAGCGGCGCACATTATGCGCTCGTTCGAACGACCCTTCTCCTCCGCCCGACACCACCACACCTTCGGGCGCCGCCCGTACCCACGTCACTTGAATATAGGCGAGTTTGCTATCCAACTCCTCACGATTCACCTAAATGTAAATGAAAAAGAAACATTAATAAATCAATGTAGCGTCACGACGTTTCTTGAGAAATTATCTCATTATTATTATTTATTAAAATTAGACAATTTACACGTTTAAGCTGTCAATATTTTTTTTAAAGACGTTTCAAGGTGCTCTGTTGATTTTACGGTTAGTTCTTTAATAGAGTTTCAGTTACATTGTTGTTTGACACTTTGGTGCCATGGTGAATGTTATTAGAGAACAATTTTATTGTAAAGACAGAATAAATCTACCGTGGCATATTTTATGGCGATGAGTTATGACTCACAATCGTTTAACTCGACTAATGTAAATAAAATTGGTTCAAAAGAAAAAACAGCTACTTAGGTACTTAGATTCTCCTAACCTACTATCATAGTTGCATTTAGGAGCACGATTAAGATTTTTTTTAAACTATATAGCCGAGTATAATTATACTTAAATTACCTTTCAATTGGAACAAAGTATTTTGTTATGATTCTAAAGGTGAGGAGAATAAAGTTGAAAATTAAAATTTCTGAGGACTTAAAATCATGTTTGGTTGCGACGTGGTGATGAATGAATATGAAAATGAAGGGTTCGAGAACTCATTATAGTAAAAGAAATGTTTTTTTTTTTTGATTTTTCATTTACACTATCAGCATTTGATTATTTAGATACTTAAATAAGTGTAGTAGATATTAATTAAGTTACAAAAATACCTTATTGGTATCGGCGACAGCTGATATAAATACCACAATACCGTTGTGCATTAGAGCATAATCATAATAAAAAGTAGTAGACATCTCATACCATTTTAGAGGCCCTTGAGGCGGTTTAGAAACTCTGACACTAGTGTGTGTTGTGTCGTAAGACCATACTGCCCACACGATAAAGAAGAAGAACAAGGAGCAAAATATGCGCAAGATTTTTTTTATAAATAAAAGCTTTCGTCAAAATTATTGCACTCGGCGAATAAGAAGGTAATTAGTACTTTTAAAGTAAAAGAGTTGCTTAGACCAAACAACCTCGTCTTATATGCCCGAAGCATTTCAAATGGAGTCAGTATGCGATCCTAGTGTTTGATACTGCAACAATTAGTTCGTCAACACCTCTTAACTCAACGTCAGTTAATGACAAATGCAATCATTTACAAATTAAGCTTATGGCTTGCACGTGGTACAAATAAAAGAAAAAATATTAATTATTATTACCTTGTTTTAATTACACAGAAAAATGTACCGATTAAGCACGCAACGTCGTCAAAGTATTTGCGATGAATTAAATCTTAAATTCTTTACTAATGACGTGATCGTTTTTGATTGGTTTTAAGCGTTATTGAGTTTTTCCATGAGGTATTTCTCAGTAAAACCTCGGAGTCTGGATTTGTGTCCGGTTGATGGCAAAAGGCTCACCCCCTATTACATGGGGCTTAACATAACTGGCGAAAAGTGGGTAATAATAATGGGTAAACCTCTGCCTAACCCTTCGAGGATTACAAGCGTGATGTTATGTAATTTTTGATTGGTGTGGCCACTGCATTATGTAAGGATTATAGATAAAAAAAGAAATAATTACTAACCGGAGCAGAGTCCATAATCATTTTGACGTTTCCGGCACCGTACTTTTGATCGTAGAAGTTTTGTAATTTCTCCGAGATTTCACTTAGTGACGTCAGTTTGGGCTCTTTGTAGATGAACTCGATGCCCTCCTCGTCTTCACCAAAATGGGCTTTACCGAAGAAGGCAACGCGGTAGAATCTACCAAGTAATCGTTTTCCAGAGTGTGTCACTTCGATCACTTTGGCGTAAGCTTTGGTCAGGTGCTGGTAACAGGCAAGAAGTGCTTGATAGTCCTTTCGTCGTTCATACATAGGTATAATGAGGCGGTACAGTGGGCCCAGGAGTTCATATCTCTCCGCTTTGTCCACGGCTTCTGTGCAGATCATCAGTTGGTCGAGGAATGCTTGTTCATTGTAGTGAACATCGGTCATGCCTGAAATGAGAAAAGCAAGAGTTATTTAAATGTTATTATTTACAAATAGTATAAGGGCTTGTTTAGCCCCCATTCGGTTAAGTACGGGTTAAATCACTTTCCAGATCGTTTCAAAATATTTCTATTGCATTTTTGTAACGTGTATTTAGAGTTGGTAATACAGGCCCTTAAGATACAAATGCTCTTCCTGCCCCCTTAAACTTTTTATTGCCTGAATAATAGTTATTGTAGAAATATTTAATGTAGCTTTTAATTTCTGTTTTTTTTTTGTTTATAGGAAATGTCCTAGTGATCTTTTGACATTAACTAGGTTATAAAACTTATGCAATGGTCAAGTTACTATGATTATATCATTCTGTTTCTTACAAAATTGTGGTTATGTAGCAAAAAAATTAGATTCCAAACGAAACTAAATCATACGAATGCTATATTTAAAATAAATTTGTTATGGTCTAAATTAATACTGTTTTGATATGGTCTATAATCCTACATTATAAATCAAAACGATAAATTTATAATGCGCATTCCGCTTTACGCTTTTTACTCGAATAGATAGATTTGAACTAAAAATTTTCGTTGATTGTGCCTTTTATTATCTGCGGTAAATTTAAAACCATATAGGTACACAATGTATAATTTAACCTTACGTTAGTCACTAACTCACAGTTAATTTTTTAGTGCAAGTGGACCCCACTTCTTTAATCTCTGCCAACAGAACTCTCCGCGTCACATGCAAGAAGTGCCTTGCTAAGCTGTTTGCACGACCATTTGCAGGGTGGAAAAACAACAATCAATGGAAGTAGATTAAACAGTTAATTGTGAAACAATCATTAATTAATGTGTCTTAAATCTGTCCGTGAGATCTTCAATTGAATGGGATATCAAGGTAAAATAATGATTGAGGATAATTAATAACTAATCGAGAGTTTATTTACGTTAAACTGTAGTTTGTAATTTCATCGTGTCTATTGTTTTGTAGCCCTAACTGTACTGTAAAAGTAGTAATGAAATAGTAATTATTTATTGTAGTGTAATAGTAGTAGTGTAGTAAGTAGTGTAGTACTACATTTACACATTACCATTGTTGGTAGATTTTTTTCGGCTGTGGGTGTTTTTGTTTTTGGTTAGATATTCTCAGGTATTCACTTAATTGAAGACTATTTTGATTTTACTTATTTATTATTAATTATATAAAAGAACATTATCATTTCAGTAGACTAGGGCTAGACTTTATATCTATTACAGACACGCACAACATACATGCCTACCGCAGTGTCTGTTTTGATTCGAAAATAATACAAAAATTGAGATAAAAATGCACACAAAAAAATTTAAATAAAAAAAGTACATAAATCTAGTAAATAACCATAAATTATATGTATTTCATGAAACAATGAAGTTAAAGATAGTTAATTAGAAGCAATTAATTAAGATTAAAACAATTGGAATTATTGATCACAGCTGTTTCTCGTTGGTTTTAAGATTTTCAATTTAAACCGCGTGGGGCGGTCGTTAAAAATGCCAAGGTCGAGTTATTTGCACCAGGCGTTATATTCAGGAAGAATTTTTTTTATCACGTTCCAAAATTTTTTGGGCATTAGGTAATTGTCAAAGACACCATTTTTTAAAAACAATTGGTATGTAAAATTTAAAAAATAAATATTGTTCTATCCGGAATTTCAATTTTGTATGGTGAAAGTAAAAAGGGAAAATTTGCTATTTATATTTTGAATGTTATCATTATTTGGGGGCCAGGCGCGCGAGTCGGGTCAGTGTTCGACGCGGTGCATTATGTCCACAAACGTTTTACTTTTTTAGGACAACTACCTATGTGATCTTAATATTATACTTAGTACTGAATGATACTAAAAGAAAAAATACGCATTTTACGATTTTCAATAAAGATAATCATATTAATATTTGGAATCTGATAAAAAAATCTTCCTGTATACTGAAAGCAGCCTCGTTGGAGAGTTCAAGCTAAGATTAGGATTAAACTAATTTGTAAAAAAAAATATCCTTGAATCAAAAAAAATGGGCGGATCAGGTCCGACAGACTATAGACACCTAATTGCACGGTGCACTACATGATGCTAAGGACCAACACAGATGGCGAGATACCATCAGTAAGAAGCAGATCCAACGGGAACTTCACGACCTTCAGTAATAAGGAATACGACGCGAGGAGGGGGGCATCCTTATAGTATGACGTTATCGATTGATGGCAAAAACTCAGTTCAATTTCCGACATGTGACATAAAAAATTACCTCTATTTATTTAGTACAGTAAAAGTTGAATAAATATGATTCACAGGGACTGTTCGAGTCATATCTGCATTTTGGACAGTCCCTTACCTGTCACTTGACACTTTCACGTCGTTGAACATTGATTATTTTTCCTTCCTTTTTTATTACACACTAATAAAATGGTTTAACCATGACATCTAACGGTGGTTAAACCACATTTTATCATTGACGCCCGACAAGCGACTGGAATACCTAATACCGGTAGGTAAAGTATAATTTCCTTAATTTTATTAAGGAAATTCAAATTTGACCTCATTAACTGATTTTTTTAGTACCTAAAATATCAAATATCTTTCAAATCTCCTAACAGGTAGTATTTATCTTGATAACGTAGATACACGGACGCTGTGGAAAAACAAACACTAAAAATGATATGAAAACATCCATGAATGAAAACCATGACCCTGAAACACCCCTACGTACTTTATGACAACAGCCAAGGTATGTTCCTATTCCGCGATCATGTACAAGCCATAATTAGGCACGTGTACTTTATTTAGTTTCAATACTATGATACTTTACAAACTCGCACAATAGACACACAAAGGTGCAATTTTCGGTATTAATAGACGTCTAACGACAGATTACGTTGTTAGAGATTCGCACAGCTATTGAAGCGGTGCTGTCCGCCGGCCCTCTTGAAATACAATTCTATGTATCTCTATATAAATGGAGCAGAGGCTCTGCGTGTTGCAGTCGAAAACGGTTCGCGAACGCGCGTACGTACCGCTGATAAGAGACCGCCCTGCCGGTTCAGCGGCAAATTAGCGTTTAAAAAATGGGGCTGGTGTTAGTGTTGGTAGTAGGACTGGTGGGAGCAGTGTGTGGGAATGAACCCCCAGGCCGCGTGGTGGTGCCCCGCCGGATAGACTCTGCAGACAATGGCTTGGCGGACACAGAACTCATCCTCGGATTTGTGGTACGTCTGATGACTTGTTATTGAGCCGGTCACGACCGGCAAGCGTGCCAGCTTCCTATATGAATCGCAGGTCATTCATTTAATGACGAACAGTGGTCAATCATGTTATCAAACGAGTGCTGGTACAGATTACAATGTCGCTGCCGAAAATTAGCATTGCAGCTCCTATAATCCATTAATTAAGAAAATCGATAAATAACCATAATATTCATTCTTAACATTTTTAATTGTATTGTTTGTTCGTGTCATTCTTACTGCACATTAAAATAATCTACTGACCATTATCATTTTATTGAAAACGTTTACTTGATAAGATACCTATTAGTTACAATATCGTGTCTTGCGTGCCCTGATGCCTGCACGTAATTGCATCTATTGTTGGCAATTTTTGGAAGAACTCAATTTAGACTGCCATTGACCCGTTAAGAAGAATGTCCACATATTTTACAAATTAATAACATATTTTTAATGACATCAATTAATTATCAACAGATATTCCGCCATGGCGACCGGACTCCTGACGAAGAAGAAATAGCTTTGTATCCATCTGAACAAACACTCTCGGACAAAATTTTCTTCCCTTACGGAAAGAAAGCCCTGACTAATGTAAGTATAAGAACTCTTATAAGTACGTAGGAGTTTACTATATTTTTAAGTAGGGCTTAATCGAGTTAACAGTTAAATTACGAAGTCCAAGGAATAAGAAGCGACGGTAAACCCTTCCCAGTAATACGTGGAAAAAGCTCCAGAAATAAACCGCAGGATAAACACATAATGCGACTGATAAAAAAACTACAAACAACTTTAACTAAAAACCAATTAATGCTAGTATATTATAATCTATATAAAAGCAAATAGACATATCTATTTTATAAGATTCAATCACCGCATATATAAAAGAGAATCACTTGAAAACATCCCGACATATTCTTTTTGTTGAGTTATTATTTTTTAGGACAAGATTTGCACGAAATAATTTTAGGATAATCCTCCGGGAAAATTGGGTATTTGGATGGTATTTCTTCCTTAAAAATACACCCGTGCGAAGCCGGGGCGGGTCGCTAGTATGTAATAAAATTCAAATCCCACAGTTTCTCATACCAATATCCAAATCCAAAACCTTTCACCAAGTAACAACACATAAATCTTAAACTGATAGATCTATTCACATTGACTAGAATATGGAAACCAATTGAATATATTAACCGGAATAGAAACTATGAAAATGTCAATGACAATATTGATATTGTAGTGAACATTACATAATATAACATAGCAGTGTCGGTATCAGCTCGATATTAAACCTGGAAATCTATAATGCATTTAGGTACGGTCTTGGATTTAGCAAACATTGGAATTATTAATAAGTACAACATAAAGAATTGTTCACGCGTCTACTAAACAAAGGTCATAAAATAGTACTTATTATTAGGTTGGTACTAACAAGTGGGGTAGTACACCATTAATCAATTGACATTCTTTTTATGCGCGTCAAATTGCTGTTCAAAAGGGGTAATGACCCCATCAATTTTGTACGGCAATTAGCAATCTGACGTCACTTATTTGTTAACTCAAATGATCAACTATTTATTGATTTCAAAGGAACGAAAAATCGAATTGTACAATTAACAGAAAATTAATCAGGGTTTTCAGAGCAAAAATAGTATTTTTTTTATGTTTAGTTATGTTATGGATTTATTGGTTACTGGTGTTTGCTACCCTATTCCAGACTATAATATATCTGTATGCCAAATTATATCTAAATCCATAGGTTCTGGCGTGAAAGAGTAAAAAAACATCTATCCACACAAAGTTTCGCATTTATTTATAAGCACTTACCTACCTAGAATTACCTACGATACTTGCATCCGATAATTGCTCCAGCGCAGAAATAACACAAGTGTTACCTAAGATATCTAGATTTGAAGATCTTATCAGTCATCATAAAAACACGCATACACTTACCACGTGTAGTACTTGCGTAAATATTTTAGTAAAAAGTATTTTTCTAATAATCAACGTTTGTTAACAGAAAGGCAAACAACGAAGCTACTTCGTAGGCAAGTATTTAAGGGAACTCTACGATTGTTTCATCAGCAAGTTGTATTTACCTGATGAGATCACCATACGGACTACTGACTACGCTAGGACCCAGATGACAGCATTGACTGCCTTGTCAGCCCTGTATCCACCACAGCAAGCCCAAAAATGGAACCCTAATTTGGATTGGCAACCTATTCCGTATAATACACCGCCATATGATGAAGACGACGTAAGTATAAATTAGTTAGATAATACACAACTTTTCTTAAAAGCATTTTAAATAATTGATACTCAGAAACAAGAAATAAAATTGAAAATGTTCACGTATTTTATTTAAATAAGGAAAAACTTAAGTTTTAAATTCGCTCAAAAGCCAATTAGGGACTCTGCCAACGATATCATAATTATCTAACAACCGGTCGGTAAATAAATGAATATTCATTGTCTACACATACCTAACTTGTTTTGGATAAAGGCGAAAATACGGTGTTCCAAAATAATAAAATTGATTACCTAGTTTACCTACGCTTAAAATTATTTGTTCTGTGTTACCAGGGGGCAATTCAACTAAAAAGAAACGATCGCTGCCTAACTGCAGTCTCAATCTGTCAAAAATCATTATATTTTACAATAAGCGTCACGAAAGATGAGACTTGATACACCACACAAACTTTATTATTTTGTGATAAATATTATAATATTGTTAAGAATTTTAATATAAGTATCATCAAAAATCCCTGAATAGATACACAATTAATGGATACAAAATACTTTATTTGCTTTAAATACGAGTATTTCGTACATCCATACCTGCACAAGCTCTCCATCACTGATGCTTGTCAAATCTCATCTTTCGTGGCGCATATTGTACCTACATACATACATTTTTTGACATTGATTGTAACTGAGATGAGATTGCGACTAGATTTCGAAAAATTTTAAAAGTTGAATTGGCCTTCCGTTTCATTTTTTTTTTGGATTTCAGCTTCTCTACTGGTATAACTGCCCTAGGTACCTCTGGTTGAGGGACAAGGTTTATGACGATCCTGAGGTCAGAAAATGGATAGAACCCTATCAAGGCCTGTTTAAATTGCTGAGCGAAAAGACTGAAACCAATATCACGAAACCTGAAGATGTTTTTTACTTAGATAATTTATTCCAAACATTGGTACGTTTGATAAACAAATGAATTGGTACTTAGGAAGTGGAAATTTATCCACCCAAGTAGAATTAAGGCTAAAATATTTCTTGTATTTTCAGCAAAATGTTGGTGTTGATGCACCAACATGGGCGCAAGAAGTAATGCCGAAAATAAAGGACGTAACTAAAATTGAGTACGCTATAGAATTTTACAATGCAGAATTAATTAAACTAGCAGCAGGTAGAAGCAATTTTAAGCCTTATTGTACAGTTCTTATAATATATAATTCAAAATACACGAAAAATAATTTATTTAATTATATGTTACAACAAAACCTACCGGTTATCTATCTAAGCTACTTTAAAAAAAAAAATTGTTTTTTTCGTATTGTAAAAATTGGGTTCAGGCACTAAATACATTTTAATTTCAGGTGTATTAATGCAATCGATAGTAAACATAACGCATTCCGCAATACACAACACAAGCAGTCCTGAACCGAAGTTGTACCTATATTCAGCCCATGAAAACAACGTAGCTGCCTTGATGGCCGCGGCGAGGGTGTATGAAGCTCACCAGCCTAACTATGGTGCCACTTTCTCGATAGAACTTAGAAAGAACAAAGGGACTCATGAGTATGGCATTACGGTAAGTAAAACTAAGCATCAAGAATTAAATTGTCCTGGTTTCATATATCAGGGATAAAACAACAAGGGCGGGAGACGCATAGAGCCCAAACACGACGTGGCTGTCTGGTTTGACTAAGGAGTTTCTACGGCTACCTTTAGTTTTCATTTGTCGGGGATCCTCATGGTAGCAGAACGAACGTTCGGTCAATACAAGCATTTCCTCACGAATTTATAAGTACCTATGACATTGAAGGACTGTCTCGTTGATCTAGTGGTTACAAAGCGCGACTGCTAAACAATGAGGTTTTGGGCATGATTCCCAGGTCGGGCAGTGTTACTGGGTTCTTCCATTAGGAATTTCTCAGTAGCAGCTTCGGAGTCTGGATTCGTGCCCAGTTGATGGCAATAGGCTCGCCCTCTATTACTTGGAACTTAAACATAACTGGCCAAATGTGGGTTTACTAATGGGAACATCTATGCCTAACCCTTTGGGGATTACAGGCGTGACGTTATGTATGTATTATGATATTGAAGTTGCACAAAGATTAAGGAAGACACATGAAGATTTTAATGTATGTATGTCAGCTTGCAAGGTCATTTGCAGGAAAATAAAGTAAATCTTGTGTTAACAGCACTAATCTCTAAGAAAAACAAAGCGAAATAAAATTTTCATTGTTTATACCTATTAGTTACCGGTTTGCTGTATTTTACTGATGACGTCGTCACATTAGTCATGAAAAAACAATAATAAAAATAAACTGTCAATACTTATGTGATGGAAATATCATAATTATTAAATAATGACCTTGTAATTAGTTTATCTCTTTTGTATAGCGACTTTGTATGGGATGAATTGGATATACCTACGTAGGATAATTTGCATAATTTCTGAAGTAATTTTAAGTGTTTTCAAATGTGCTATAATAAGAAACAGCACTATTGTGTTGATATTTGACATGAAAGGTTTTGTTTCACATAATTCGTTTATGTAAAGATGAGGATTCACTACATGATAAATGTTTGGATAACACAATACATTATGTTGTTCTTTTTGCTGTTATTTTTAAACTTCTCAAACCAAAACTTCTTCCAAAAAGTTACTTAGCATTGTGCCCCAATCCTTTTGAATGTGTATTGTAGCATTATGCTAGCATTATTTTCAGGGATTGAGTAGATATCAGTCACGCTAGATAGCAATGATCATGTTTTAGGTGACATTTTTAAACAGCAAGCACCTCTGGTAGTAGGATGTCATTGCAATAATAACATTTATTTTGCTTAGAGTTTATTTACCGCAGGATTGAAGTATCTCAATTGCGTCTTTGACTGTTGTATAAATGTCATTTTTTTGGCTTACTGAGTTTCCAGTATTGAAATAAATCGCAATATATTTTTTACATTGAGTACCTATTTGGCGGTATTCGGCATTGATCAATTTCATGGCGGAATTGCTCGGGCATTCACCTCTGAGTCTGATAAAGTGTCGTGCCTACTGTTAGCTTAAAACCTTTTTGTTTTTGCTCAGGCGGTGTACGCCCGAGATGCCGGTGGCCCAGGGGAGATTCTACCGATCAGCGGCTGCGGAGCCCAGCTGGTCTGCCCATATGACAAGTTCGTCAGCCTCGTACAAGATGTGATCTGGTCTAAAGAAGAAATGGATCAACAATGCAAGAACCTAACTTAATAGTACATTTTAAATTATTACATAGATATAGTTGACACGAATAAAGTGGCTGTGATTTTTATTTGTTTGACTTTAAATTATATCCCACATACTCAGAAAATAAAACATGCTATAATAATGAATGGCCGTGGAAATGAGCATAAAATTTTGTCAAAACTATTTTTTATATCTTAACGTTACGTCTCGGATTTGCTCCTATGGTTTAAAATAATATAAATATTTGTGAAATATAAAAATATATTTATAAATATAAAAAGGAATATCAAAATAAAACATTAAGTCAAAAACCATCAGTCTATAAATTTTCGCCAACCTTTTATGGGGTACCTAACATAGTTAAGTATTTTTAATTGTTTCCATACAAAACTGTTACTGTGTTTTGTATGGAAAAAAATAAAAATATTAAGACTTTGGGTAAAAGCCCTAAGAATACACGGATGGACGGACTAATTAATGGCTGCTATTTAGTTTTATAAGCCATTTTGATCAAAATGCATATGAGACCTACCTTTAAAATGCCTTCTCTAAAACTTCAACCCTGCTATAACCAAGACTACATACAGTACAGTAAACACTCACAAATCAAAGCACTCCAAAAAGGTATCACACTTAACCCCATAAATATGATCACTTTAATAACTGTAAAAAAAAAAAAAATACCAAAATTTATTTGAGGAAATTCCTACTGCAAAGCCAAGGGCGATTGAATTATAGGGGAAGGAAGTCAGGAATCCCCTTGATGATTTTCCAAATGTCGGTAGCGTCACCGTTCACAATATGCGGGTGTATTGTCACGATGAATCAAACGTTTGACCCTGAAAGTCTAGGCTCAATATAGGTTCAATCATGCTCTAATGTATACTCTAACGTGGTCACAGTAGCTGGAGATAGCAAAACTAATATTATATGAGAGATTAAGAGAAGAAAAAGCATAATAAGACTTGATCTCCATAAAATGGAGATCCTTGAATCGCAGCAGTTTGTCAAATCTTAACCAATAAAAAATAAATTGACAGTATTTCCACCCAGAATTAAATTTTGCATGGATAAGCAAAATGTGTAAATGTTTTAGAATTCGCCTTTGATGCTAATTTAGGCGCATAAACAACTTAGTACTTAGATGAAATAGAATATGTCTTTTTTTTTTCAAGAATTCAATAGGAAACAAAGTAATACAAAGTTGAGATAACTAGAGAGGCAACATAAAATTGAGTTTCTATGTACCTAAGAAAATCAATGGAAAACATCCTACTTAGATATATGTACTAACATTATAAAGTTGAATAGTTTGTATATTTGAACGCAACGTTTGTACAAGTTAATCTTAGGAATTACTGATGCGATTTGAAAACATATTTTTAAGTTAATTTAGAAAGCTTATACTTAGGCTATATAAGGTCATGCTACGACCCACGGGCTCCCGTGGGACATGGTGGTGGAGCAGATATCACAGAAATACCTAACTTAACGACGGATAAAATAGCACGGTATAAATAGTAATTTAATACACAGACATAATGCAAATAAATGAGCCTATTCATTGAAAACATAAAGCGTCTAACTACAACATGTAGTTACAATATGATTAGATATGATCACTCGCGGTGCGACTGCTATAGAATTATAAGAACAATAACGTTTCCTCCAACATCTTGTTTAATGTGTTATCACTAAGCAAGATGTGTAGATTATACAAATAATTTATACAAAGATAATTTGGAATCTTAATTAGAAGTACTGAGAAGTCTGTGAAGGCAAGATGGTGCGTCTGACGAGTGTGATTTGTATCAAGTAAGTTGTTTAAATAAATAAATAATTGTTAGTTTTGTATAAGTTAGTGTGTCGTGTTATCCGTGTGTGATGAAGATGGATAAGAAGCTCTATGGTTGAGTATTTTTTTTTGTTTAGCTCTGTCTTTTCTCTTTGGATAATGAAATAATAGTGGCCAGTTCTATTTCGCTAGAAAAATATACAAATACTTTTCGGTTAAAAGGAAAGAAATAAAATCGCGTTTATTGGTTTTATTTGGAATTTCTTAGTAGCAGTCTCGAAGTCTGGATCTGTGCCCGGTTGATGGCAATAGGCTCGCAGCCTATTACATGGGACTTACACACAACTGGCGAAATGAGGGTGTACTAATGGGTACACCTCTGCCTAATCCTTCGGGGATAACGGGCGTGATGTTATGTGTTATGGGAACAAAAAGAAACGGCTATTAATTTAAATAGTGAGACAGTGTTTTTACGTGCAATACTTAGCTGACAAAATCTTGTCAATACTCATTCTTAGCAACAACAAACCAGCAAAGAATGCGAGGTCGTTATAGAAAAATAGTCTTTCAGTACCCAGCCCCCCACCAGGATAGGGCAGGCGGAAGGCATCGTTCGCACGGCAGCGCGCGCGCAATCTTTTAATTCACACTATCAGGCGAATCAAAGCACCCTCCTGCAAATCATACCCACATGTTACTGTGCTATTCATACGTACTCTTTGTTTTTTTTTTTGCATATTCACAATGCATTTCCTACAGGAAATTAACGTTATCCATCTCTAATACGTATGAAAATCTACCATGTAAGGTCCATTCAAAGAATGAATACATGAGGCCGCATTGTGTGACCAAATCTGATTTTTCCATTGAAACTGTGGTTAACAAGGGCGCCGGCCATCTAAATATCAACGTCGGACGATACGGGCACGCATGTGTAAATAGGCACCGTGGTACAATCGATTGGACAAAGTCAATCATCTGAGCGGGCGCAGGTCGCGGCGACCGTGAATCTGGCAGCGCGTCCCGTACTGATCTCAGTGGGACCCCGCCTCGCGCGCCGTGCGCTTCCTGCCTCGTACCGCTGCCGTTCCAGCTCACGTATACCAAGTGGATGTTCAAACAGTTCTGGTGGTTCTTGTGTCAACACTAAACTAAAAATTATGCGTTACCCCGAGTGACTAAAGCCCGAATAAGATCGGATTACAATGTAGAGCTGCCGACCCGGCGGAGGAAAATGTGAGTGACACTTGAGAGACATCATTCAATAAAGCGGATGTTTTTGTCAATTGCAGTTTCTGTACGGACACGTGCATTATTTAGCATAAGTATAATTCTTCCATATTGTAAGTAATATTATAATACTGCATTTGTTTTGAATATTTTAATGAAATAGTGTTTGAATATAATAACTTCAAGGTATACAAAATTATACATATACCATAAAATTTATAAAATAGTTGTACTGAAAACGAAAAATGAACACAGTTTCGCGGTATATTGCATGGTCAAGTGTGTGGTGCGTTTGCGCAGGAAAGAGGGCGGTCGCGAGGAGGAGCCGACCAACGCGGCGGAAGCGGCGCCGGCGCAAGGCATGCGCATAGAACACACTTGCTGCTGCCTCGGCGTGTTGGTGGGCATCTCGCTCATCGCCGGTACGTATGCAATTAAGGAAATGCTCAATATCCAGGTCCAATATTATGTAGCACATAGGCAAGGCATTTGTGTAAACTAGGACAGAAATAGACGACTATATCTCCCTGAGGATACTCTTGACCTTAAATCTTCAATATATATTCCTGGGAAAACTCCTAACCTAACCTTTGCAGCGAGATAGCAGTGGTACCCGCAAAAAGAGCATAATTTATATACATGGTAAGGCTTACTAATTGACATGACATGGTAAAATTTACTAATACTTGAACTGTTTTGCAGTCACTTTTTGCCAGTATACATTCTGTGATAGGTTTGTTTTGGAAAGAAACAAGTTTTTGCCTTTTTTTAAGACAAAACTAATGGAAGACGTGGAATGGTAACAAAAAAGGACGCATGACAAAAACACTAGAAAACATAGTTCATAAACGATTAGTTAATAATAATTAATTAATTTCCATCAGCCCTCGTAGCAGTGATCCTGATGAAGGATTCTACGGTTGACGTGACTGTACTTCGACAGGTACACGTGGTAAGAACATTAAAATAACTTATGAATATTATTATAGTACTTACATACGTACTTAATTATTAAACCTATAACCTGTCCTTGCTCAAAGTTATGCAGGGACGCATAGAGAAAAGACTCTTTGAATAAATAATTAATCTTTTAATTAATGAGAAATAACAAGCAATTAAATGCTTTGTTCATAATTTATTATCCGTTTAATCGTTCAAAATCAAGTCATAATATCATTTTAGCGATAATTAATGTCAAATATGATTTAGGGCTGATTTTTCAATAGTCACATAACTTTTATCCAAAGAATAAATGTGACAGTTTGACATATTTTTTAAACAAAAGCTGTCAAACCGCCATATTTATCTCTCAGTTATGAGTTATCTGACGATTGAAAAATTAACCCTAAGAGATATTTTCGACAGATTCAGACTGAGATTGGAATGCGAACGTTTTTAAAAATACGAGAATTGCCTTTTTTTAGTAATGTTTGACTTTATTTGCTGTGCAAGAAATACCATGCTTCAGTGCTATCGCTATTCATAGCGCATCGCTTACATTATTAAACCTATATTCAATAATGTAAACATATACTTTATTCTGAAAAGATGCACAAGGAAAACCTTGTGTATCTTTTTTTGCACTAGCGAAAAAGACTCGACGAACGTGCTTTATATCTATATACTTATGGTAACTGGAAAATTGTCTAGCCTCGTCCTTTTTACACACACACAAATTAAGTGGGATTTTTTAGACGATTTATCAAAAATATTTTTTTTTTTTTGCAGCTAATGTCGCACGGGGAGCGTACTCCCAGCGAGGGCGAGCTAGCTATGCTTGGAGCCCCTCCACCAGACCACGTGTTTTCACCCTACGGTGCCGGCGCTATGACTAATGTAAGTGCCCATACGATTTTCTACTGACCTCGTTAAAAATTGCCTACACAAAAGAATTTGATACAGATTGAGTCCTAAAGATTATTGCATTTGGTACAAATATATTATCATCATTTTATTATGCTACAAAGTCATGGGAACCGCAGGAGATGTAATTTTTAACAATGGGTTTTTTTGGCGTGGTTCCTCGATACATTAAGTGCCCGCCAGCCGTAACGAATGGCTTCTGACGCACACAAACCATAACCGCGGTTCTCGCTGATCAATGGTGATGCAGCATTAGATTACTCATATGCGCCGGCGCTCCTCTATCCCGCAGTCACAATACTGGCAATGCAACAAAAGAGCACTTGTTGATACGTCCTTGTAGGTCAGCCACTCAGGTATATTAGCTATTGACAAGATTAGCAAACTTACAAATATACCTTACAGTTATATTTTGAATGCTAAATCATTGAGATTAGTATCCCTATTTTATGCACATGCATAATATTCTGCAATCATTATCATTACTAGCAATAAAATAACATCACGCCTGTAATCCCCTAAGGGTTAGGCAGGGTGAACCGTACCATCAATCGGGCCCAAATCTAGTTTACGAGGCTGCTACTGAGAAATTCCTAATGGAAAAATCCAATCACACTTTGCCCGACCTGGAAATCGAGCCCAAGACCTCATGCATCGCTAGACCAACGAGGCAGTCAGTAATAAAATACTAACGCACACTACACCGTATACACTTCCATTCGATTGTAAACGGCTACAAAATCATATGAGGCGACACTTAACACTCACGGCCGTGACAATGAATCCCCGGAACTATAGTCAAGGGTCGGACCAGAAGGACAAGTGAAGACGAATGATTCTATAACGAAGTGTCCGCTTCCTGGTCCGAATGCGGGAGGGAGTCCCGATAGCCGAAGGTCGCGGTCTGCTAAACGGGAACGAGGTGTCGGCAGACACGTAGATTGCCGTCAGCCACTAATAATGATTTATTGCTTGTCGCGCGTCATACGGGTCTAATAGAAAAGCATCGCGAGTGGACCGGACATTAGTAATAAAGACGTTTGTATGCCATTTTCTTATCATTACAGGAGGGCAAGATGTTGACATTTGAAATGGGCGCATTACTTAGGAAGAGATATAACGAGTTTTTGGGACCTTACTATGACAGTGGTAAATACTTTGATAAAAAAAAATATTCATTTAATTTAGCTTATGGTTTGAATTTAAAATTATATTTTTTGTATTTAAATAGAGAGCAGTATCGTGATATCGTCGGATACAGAACTGAGTAAGATGACGGCTCTGTTGATTGCGGCCGGACTGTGGCCGCCTTCACCGGCGCAAGAGTGGAACGAAACGCTGCCCTGGCAACCAGTGCCTTACAAATATCCGCCGCGACGTCAAGACTATGTGAACGCATTTGCGATACTATTATTAATATTGTTCTGTTATTTATGGATTTAAGGTATAGGTTTATTATGGTAGGTGGCTGGATGTTTGGGAGGATTTAAGGAGATATAATTTTCGCTTTCGTCTTATCCGCGTTAATATCGGATCCGTTTCATCCCCTTAGGGGGTACATTCTAGGAAAATCCGTTCTTAGCGGACGTCTACTAACTATGATCTACCTCGCTGCCAAATTTTATCATTATACGTCAAGTGGTTTTTGATATTTCGTGATGAGTGAGTGTATGACCTTTCGCTTCTATTATGTTTAAATGTTATTAAGGTTTATTGCACCAGATTTATTTAAATAAGAAGTTCTTAAACTATTTTCAGCTTAAGTAAAAATTCCTTCAACTTCATGAGATGTATTTCACTTCCAGCTACTCTACGAAGAGAACTGTCCTCGCTACAAACAAGAGAAGGAGAGGATACTTAAAGCATTCACAGAAGAAGGCCTGTTGCTGCCATACCGCGATCTTTTCCACAAGATCGCGCAAATGACCAACACCAATTTCAGCACGCCGCAAGAAGCTTACTACCTAAATAATTTATTCCTGATACAGGTTCGTTAGTACTTTAAATATTTTTTTTTAATTAAAGCATTAACAATATAGCCCCGTTTTCATTAAAGAACAAGGTTGTGCAAAATTGTATCGAGAAACGTTTTGCCGGTAGTTTGAAATATTACAGTGTTGAAGGCAATACTCAATATCTTTATTCCTTTTCCATATGTATGCGTAGGTCAGGTGCGGAGTACTCGTAACCGGCGTGCTTGTATGACGAGATGTATGAACGTAGATGAGGCGAAAGGAATATGATTGTAAGGATCGTAGCAGGTGGCGTTCTGTAGTTTCTGCCTATCCCCATGGGAAAAAGGCGTGAGTTTATGTATGTATGTATGTTTATGTATGTATGCTTAGGTGGTAACTTATATAATTGAGATCATTATGGACCCCGTAGGGCACAGCAATATCTTTAATGCTCTGTATTTATGATAAACCATATTGCACAATTGTTATTCAAAGTATTGTTTAGAATGAAAACAAGGTTTAAGGTTTAACAAATAGAAAAGTGTGGCTAGGATTTTTTTGCGCCAAATCACAGACACTCAAACGGGGGGGAGGGAGGATTACTTTGGGTTTTGACAGCTCTTTTGTAATATTTGGCATACCAAATATGTTAATTACAATAAAAATAAATTTATTGGACTAAGTTAAATTGAAAGCAGCTTCGTCCAATTTTGAGCACATTAATTCGATGTAACTAATGCTTTTTATTAATTGCAGGACGATATAAAAGTAGCGAATCCGAAATGGGCGAAACATGTGAAGAGAAAACTAATGGATGTTGCCAGATTGGAGTACTCAATGATGTTCCATAATAACTTGCTGAGGAAACTTAGCGGTGGTAAGTGATTTTTTTTAAACCAGTCTAAAAATTGATTTAAAGTTATTATAATATAAGGTCGGTATTTTAATAACTTAACTAGATAATAAGCTATCTTAGGATTTATTTTTAAATAGCTGTTTAGATAGCATTAGAATATCTATTATTCATGGGTTTTTTGTACGTTTTTATTAAACTCACGTGTTCAGACATTAGACTATTAAAAAAGGTTTAATAATCAATAGTTTGACCTTGACATTAACGTTAACACCTGGTAATTTTTAAAACGTGTTTAATTTATTTAAAGATCGTGCCTTGACATAATGGTAATACGTAAAAAGTGCATAACGGAGATGTTACACTATAATGGGCTAGACTCTAGCTCATTACACCAGCACCTCTCAGACACGCCAACGGCCCGGCCGACATCGCTTCGAAAAATCATTTTTTTTACTGAATGTGCGCCGCCCGCAAGCCTTCACCTTTTTTTAACGCACACGATTTAAAAATCTTATTTTGGATGGCAAATTATTTGATTTTAGTGACACGACACACGTTTAACGCTGAAACTTTTCTTAAACTCTATGTATCATAATAACAGTCGAGTATTGTACTAGATCGAATTACTAAAACTTTTTTCTTTTTACCCTAGGAGCATTACTCCAACAAATAATAAAAGAAGCTAGCAGTAACAGCGTAGGCGAGTCCCAGCTTCGCTTGGTCGTGCGCACAGGCACACCAGTATCCGTCGCGGCTTTGCTGGGGGCCTGCGTGGCCCCGCCACCGCGCCTTCCCGACCCTGGGGCAGCCTTACTGTTCGAGCTTCATGAACGACGGCCCTCGCCACAGTCGAACAAGGAGCAGAAAATATTGGCGGAAGGACAGCGGTTTGGTCTTAAGGTAAACTTTCAATGCGTCGTTTTGCGGATCAATTTATTTACGTGCAAAAAATTTAAACCACTTGGCAAACTTTTGTACTACAAATTTTCTCGATGAGTTCGAATTTAATGTACCTATTTAAAGCTTTCGTATACATACGAATGTGCACTTTATCTTCAAAAGAATACTTTAAATAAAATGAATTGATTGTCTACAAGGAAATTACTGTTGAATTTTGCCGCGTGGCGCAATTTTTTTGCGCGTAAGTGTATATCTGTTATCAGGTTGTAGCGAACGTTTGATTGGAGAACAAGATCAAAAAATCGCGTCAATCGTTTTGTATTCAGACAGCGCCTTACAGCTGACCCCAAAATTAAGTGACATCACTTGAAGGTCAAGAAATTGTAGAAGCCTGGTCAGTTCGGACAGTGGCACGTGGTACCCTTTAATAAGGTATATTTTCCCTACCGCAAGACAAAAAACAGCAACAATAACGCACGTTTCAAAGAAATATGTGTTGTCGTCGTTTACCGGGACGGGAATACCAAAGTTTTGTGGCCTATTTACTGACTTTTAATAAATGTGACCTAGAGAATGTTAAGTAGGCATTCTCTTTCTTAGTAATTATTAGAATAATTAATGGTTTTTCTAAGGCATTCAGTAAGAAAGTCAGCCGTGAACTTTGTGAACGCAACGCTTATTAGAAACGACTGGTAAACAAATTGAAGGCCTTCCCGAAAAGCTATTTAATTATTTATACCTTTGAGTTGACCAATTAGAAATGGTTCAGTTGGTATTTTCCTATTTCGTTTTTTGTCTATCGAATTATGAAGGAGGTTATAAATAGGATTTATTTATTTTCTTTAATTAGCTGTAAAAACTTTCATACTTTTACGAACACTTTCTTTTCAGATATATTACTGGGATGACGACTCGGCAGAACCTCGTCTCATGGAAGTACCCGGATGTAACGCCTTCTGTCCCCTCGAGACATTCAAAGAGCTAACCAAATACATAATATCACATAGCTATAACGAAGATTGCAGACTAGTTCCTAATACATGATTAAACCAACATTGGATTTATTTAGTGCTTTCAAAAAACGATGGATTAGGCTGTGGTATTTAAAAGTGGACTTTATGACGCAGAATATAAAATATATTATTGATATTGTGCTAATGGTGTTTTACTTACCTTCGTCGATTTTGAGGCCGGTCTCGTCTCGAGGTATGTTGCGTGATATCTCAGCGAACTCGTCCGCGCCCCACTGTTGAGTTCCTCTCAGTTTTAGGTACTCAGCTATAAGTGCCGCGATGTGGAGTTGGCAGCACATAGCCTGTTAAAATATATGACATACATAACATAACATCACGCCTGTAATCCCCGAAGGGTTAGGCAGAGGCGTACCCATTAGTACACCCACATTTCGCCAGTTATGTTTAAGTCCCATGTAATAGGGGGCGAACCTATTGCCATCAACCGGGCACAAATCCAGACTCCGAGGCTGCTACTGAGAAATTCCTGATAGAAAAACCCAATAACACTTTGCCCGACCTGGGAATCGAACCCAAGACCTCATGCTCAGAAGTCGTGCTTTGCGACCACTAGACCAACGAGGCAGTCATTCAGATGTATTTAACCCGCAAGGGTGGTAAAAAAAATGGATCGGATAAAATATGGTAAAATATATTATGAGTAGTCAATTCAAAAATCAAGAGATTTGGACTACTATCACAAGATTATGGTTACGTCTTCAAATAGAATATGAAATATTGTACTGAGAAGTAAGCCCAGAAACAGAAAAAAGTAGGGGGATAAATTGCTTCCAAAAACAGACATGCAGTGTTAGATAATAATGTGTCTATGTAGTTGTTTTTGTAAGTTTATGTGGGGTGTAACAAGCTCATCACGAGTAGCCGTTAACTACGCATACTGCCCATCGAGTAACATCACGCAAAAAAAATAAGCGTACAGAAGTCGTGGGGGTATTTACAGGTTAATTAAAGTATTTAAACCTTCTTTTTTGTAAAAAAAAACGTAAGATAAGGTTGGAACCTTCGTTAATTTTCTTTTTACACCCTATATCTGTAGGTACCTATTGTAGGTAAGTATATAACTACAAGAAAGATTCTTTAAATGGGGAACGTTTTAAAAAAAGAAAACAGTAAAAATGCATGCAGCTTTACACACAGTCCATGGAATTTGCAAAATTGTTTACCTCATCATGGTCTCCTTGTCGCGCGTTATGTTCCGCGAGGTTAGAGAGCCAGGCGTGGCGCAGGCGCGGTGTGGCGCGACACGACGCTGCCAGCGCGTGCTGCAGCTCGGCTAGGTGGACACTACCTGCACCTATGACAAGTCAAGAATTTAGTATGGTATTACTTGCAGTGTTATTCAAGACTAACAAACTTAATTCACATTTTAGCCTATTAGAGTCCCGCTGCAAGGCGAAACCCTGTTCTCATACAGAGAAGCATTGTTCACCACGTTTGCTCAAGATGGATAGGCGATTTCAGACTTTTAAAACTTCACTTTTCTTCGGGATTTTTTCTTTCACCAACATCATGACGTCTAAAGCTTTTGTCTGGTTGTTGTGACGTCATTTCATAGATAACTAATAAAATGATGAATGCCTACTTAACACACGGTTAAAAATATTGGATTCCATTGCAGTACTTATGTATGAATAATCCATAATTACCTGATGCACCAACACCTCCCACTCCAGCGAGACGCGCCCGCGCTCCAACGACTGTGCGCACGCGACGCATCAGTTCCGCCACTTCGGTAAACAAACCTGATGCATACAAAACATATGATACAGGACAATATTTTCATTAAAAGGTGTCGAAAACATGGAAAGAGAGTATTATCAACTTTACATTCGTATATACTAAGGGCTTGTTTCACCATCTACGAATAAGTTTCAATACAATTACTCAGCAACTCATTTCAGCGATGACATCGCTTAACTACAGCATAGCAACGCTCCGCTCCGATACGGCCCGGTTGACATCGACTCAAAAAACAAACCGTTAGCAAGCAGTCCGAAATTCGCCATCTTTTTTATCTTTGCATTATAAAAAATATTTTAACGTACACGATTTAAAGCTCTAACTTCAATGACAGCCATTCAAGCTACCATTGCGAGCCTTTATTTGCTTTGTCGGAGCCGTGCTGAATGAGCCATGAATTTAATTCAGTTCCATTTTTTTTAATGAATCTGGTTAAGGTGCGTTAAGAAGTGGTAAAACAGGTTCGAGGAGTAAATTGTACTATCATCATCTGCCTAGCCTTTTTCCAACTATGTTGGGGTCGGCTTCCAGTCTGCTGAATACCAGTATTTTACATGGAGTGACTATGGAGCCTATTTGACCTCCACAACCCAGTAACTGGGTAATACGATACCCCTAGGTAAGACTGGTTGTCAGACTTTCAAGCTTCTGACGACTCGTAACGATTGTCAAAGATACACGTAAGACAACCGGGATCAACAGCTTAACGTGCTTTCCGAGGCACGGAATGATGTCAGTAATGTCCAAGATAAACTTTAGAAAGTAAATTGTACTATACTGATCATTTAATTTAAAGCCATCACTTATCATGGACTTGCACAAAATGCCTTACCAGTTCCCTTCATAGCTTTATCGCCGGTCGCAAAACAGTTGATGACTGAGAGAGATTCTTGAAAACGTTTGCAGTTGAGCGCCGTTGAATTGTCGAGAAGCTTCGACACGGCCATTATAACCTGGGTGAATTGTAGTACGTTAGATGGGCAAATTACTTTTATTTGTCAGTAGTTTTTTTGTTTGAGAGTCCAATTAGTTGGGACATAAATGATATCTAGTACACTAATATTATGAAGAGGAAAAAATTATATGTTTGTTTGTTTGTAATGGATAAATTTGAAAACTACAGGACCAATTTTAAAAATTCTTTCACCTTTAGAAAGGTACATTATCTGCGAGTAACATAGGCTATATTTTATTTTTACGCGAACGAAGTCGTGGGCAATAGCTAGTAATTTATATAGTTGCATCTGTGTTTGCGCATAGATTCTGGCTCGTATATCTCCAGCAGATCTGGGTCTAGTCTTCATTGAGATTGCTCGCTGAGACCGAAATTTTGTCGGGAGGATATTATTTTTAATAGATTCAGCAGTAAACACCTGCAGATGCACTCTAGTGAGATCTCCACCAGTCCCGTGCTGGAAGTTGGCTCGCATCAGTAAGTACAGCGCAGCCGCTGCCTCACGTCTTAACCAAGCTGCACGCGCCTCGCACAGACGAACTACTGCTGCGACGACACCCGAGCATACCGTACTGCCGCCTGCATTCAAATAAATAATACACTTTCCGAGTCAATCTGAGGGCCTATACCTGTAATCAAAAACGTTCCTAAAACTACTCGACAATCAATGTCGAAAAACATGTCAAAAATGTAGGTAATTTAGAAGCATCTTTGTCAGATGCAGACGGAGATTTTCGATTTTCGGAGATTTTTTTATTTTATTTTCGTTTTGTTTTTTTTTGAATTGTCAAATGGTCTTATTGAAATAAATGATTTGACTTTGATAAAAGGCGAACTTCCTTAAAATTACGGGAATTGGCCCTCCGAAAATTTCACACTTCCACACTAACAGGACCAATATGTAGGTCTTGCAAAGGGGTATATTTCTAGAGATCCTTAATTGCGTTAAATATCTACATGTGAGTTACACCAACACGAGCACACTTTGGACAAACTCACAACGTCTTATGGCTAAAGATTAGCATTACACGATAAGAAATCACTTGTTCACCAACACTTACCTTCAAACAAAGTTTCAGAGAACTGATTGATGTACGCTCTCAAGGCAGAAAACAGGTGTTTATACAACGTCTCGCTTTGTGGATACTGCAGAAGCTTGAGATAGGGCTTCGCCGCGACCCCGTCAGCTGCTCCCAAGTTCTTCATGAAAAGACACGCGCGGTCTATAATGGTAAGGCCAACTTCTGTGGCAAGACAGCTCGCTGATAGCACTGTGTGCTCGGCAATCGCTTCCAGTTCTATGAACAGAGACAAATAAATGGTTAGAGGAAATTTAAGAACTGTATATTATTTTGTAACAACAAAAAAATGATTTGATTGAGCGATAATGTGAAAAGGCTGCCTAAACCTTTCAGTTCCTCCAAAAATGATTGATTTTACTGCTGTGTGTGTGTTTTGTTGTTTTTTGTGTTTTGTGTAGTAGTGTGTAGTCTGATAGATCCTCGGTAAGCTTGGTCAACTGTGTTAAATAGTCCTATTCGACAACTATCTCCGACAATATCGGAAACACAGGCTAGTTGACGTACTTTTAATGATCTGTCAAAACGAGATTCTTCCGTAGATTTTGTATTGAAATATAGAACTGTGACGTCACTCATTTGGCAACTCAATTGACTAACTATTTATTGATTTCAAAGCAAAGAAAAATATTTTATACAGTTGATTAAAATTAAGTTGAGTTTTCAGGGTAAAAATAATAAACAAAAATATTTTTTAAGATTAGGTGTGTCAAGAAATTTTTAGTGATTGGTGTAAACAATCTAATTTACGTTTTAAACTTACCAGTAGTAACAGAAGGATTGACAAGATTTTCCCTGTTAACAGTGTTGTTTTTCTCTACAACTATAGGAGGTTCTTTTGAGAAGTCAGGCGGACTCATCCTAGCGGGCAGAGTCCTTGCTTTTAGGGGCTTCGGTTTACCGTTACAGTCTGGCGTTGTTGCTTTCATTTCTGTTAGAATCTTCTTTCGTCCTACGTATTGGAATTGTTCGGCGCATATTCTGAAATAGATTTATAGGTCAACAACTCCCCTTTATAATTAACTAGCTTTAGAACGCGGCTTCGCTCGAAAATTAAAATTCGATCATGATTCGAAGGACATGTGGCGCCATCTATCATTATAAGAACTTTATTGTGATCTCTCGGGAACAGTATTTTTTTTCGGGATGAAAGATTCCATATGTCCGTTTCTGTACACCTGACAATGTACAAGCAAAATTTCAGGATGATCGGTTCAGTGGTTTACGCGTAGAAAGGTAACAAACAAACAAACTTACTTTCGCATTTATAATATTAGTTAAAATTGTTTTTTTATTTCGCCTTTATAAGCGCGAGTAATTTTTAACCTTATGTAAATGATTGTCACATGACGCGCCCTCGTGACTTGCAATGGCTATACTTAAAACCTGTTTCAACACCTTTGAATAGACACTATTTACCATATAGTTATATTGATAGTTATAGTGATATAGATATTTAAATAAGAAACAAAATTTCAAGGTAGTGAAATAGGCCTTTAGTATGCTTAGCTATTTAATAGTTAACAGACCTTAATACTCTTTGTAAACTTACTCTAAAACATTAAAGAATGACTGTTGTTGAGCTTGTGATTGTGTCTTCCACCAGTCCACTAGTCTTTCATCATCCAAATACTTCAAAACGAACAGGAAACACAAAAGCACATCCCGTACCTCTTCTGCAGACATCACACCGAACCTACACACATGAAAATGACCGTTAAAAATATGAAAATTCGGTTGATTATTTCATGATGTAGTAAGTGAGATATTTACCTGTTAACCTGGTCGCCAATTTCGCTTAAATCCAGACGTCCAACGTTTCTAGGTAGCGAGTCTCCACCGGACATTGTGGACACTGATTCTAAAGAGCTTTGTGACATATTGTTGGCGTGATCTAAAGGAATAAATGTAGAGGCAACATAATGGCGGCTATCACAATTATATCAACTTCTATTACAGTTTCTGAATACCTGGTAGCGAATGTGATTGGTTGATTGAAACTTAAAGCAATCGCTCACTTTAACGGTCCTGCTCCGACAAAGCAAATTGGCCGCTATCAACTATTTTATGTTGTCATTATAAAATTTTCTTTAATGCATACGATTTAAAGTTTTAATTTGAATGACAAGTTATTTTCTGTTACGGAACAGAACTGTTATATTAAGCGATGAGTTTTACAGTCTATCACAATATAAATAGAATTTGCTATCAGAAAATAGGAGCAAGACTTCGTAATATAAATTATCATTATCATCATATTATCATTTAAAATCCAACCTTATCAAAACGATTTACGATTTAGAATCCTAAGCTCACCTTTTCCATACATATGATTGCCCGGAATAGTAGGCGGTTCCTTGAAATGTGCTGAATTTCTGACAGGCGTATGATCGAAGTGTAGAGTAAGTCTGTTCCTCCGAGGAGTGCTATTGGCTGATGCTGCCTCCTTCTGCGTACTGTTGAGTACTGGGTTCGTTGTCGCATCTCCGTCAACTTTGTCGTGACCGTTCTCGACTGGACTAGCCAGGGTTTTGGTTATAAGACGGTGGGCGTTATCTGTTTAAAAAAAAAAAAAGGTTAGTAGAAGTTAATAATACTAAAAAAATTGCCAAAAAAAAAAATGCTAACGGAGAATTAGAATGGATGGTGACACATTAAAATACATATCCAATATAATTTAAAAGAAGATGTTTGACTGCTCAGTTGCTGAGCGATTGGTTGCTGCGTGTCGTGGTTTCCTACAGATAGCTGTTTCGGATATGGTTATTTGTGTATATGAATTTATATATCTGTAAACACACCCACGATAGAGGACAAAATTCCTAGTGAAGGGCAAAGTTTAAATAAAAAGTGTGAGAATACTTTATATTTAACAGTGATTTTGAGTTTATCCAAAAAATACTAACCTAGAACGATGGTAAGCCACGGCGAATACAAGTACGCAAGCCTAGCTCGGCACTGTCGACTTCTATATCGGTCATCATGCTCATGTTTGGTCAACAAAGCCCGTAACACACTCAATGCAGACCTCCGTTTTAACGGCGCTTCTCGTAATGACTGTTCCACCTGAAGAAATTACATAACATAACATCGAAAAAGAAAGATTATAATAAATGTATTCAAGCATGAGTCATGCTTCATATTTGCTAGCAATATACATATTTGGAAAACAAGGGAATACTTGTTTTAGTAGGGTTCCAGCAAGAAAGTGTCTCATTATAAAATCTTCAGTGAGTCTCAGCCTGGCAGGATCTGTGTAAAAGTAACAATTATTCAGATAAGCACTAACGGATAGCGACAAAATTCAATTTGTCTTTTAGCACAGTCTATCTATATCTCACTAAAAATGTTTTGGGCCACGTGTCCCCATTGAAGACTGTGCGACGTTGCCAGATCTCTTACGTCAACATTTCAGCAGTGGATCGTATCGTCCAACGAGTGCGAGGTGGCAATAGAAACGCGATGTTGCCGGTCATACCATGCGAGGACTGGCAACGTCACCATGCCTCTGAGACATTCGGCCCATAGGTGTACTGACCGGAGTTTTCATAGACAAATCTAAAGGGACGCTCAACATGCATAAATAATTATCTACTATTTGAGATACAGATACACTGTGCTTTAACAGGGAGCCTAGTATACGGAATTCTTACCTTCATCGCCATCCCTTGACAATTTGTTCGCGTGTAAAGGCAGATTGAACGGTACAAAGTGCTCATGTGAGCAAATCGTTTGTAAAAACGTGAATTTAAAGTCAAACAAAGCTTTCGGATCGCAGACCTTAAACTTGTCTAAATATTTCTTTATTTGTCGGAACACAAAACCTCTGTCCATGAAAGAGAGGCAAGACTGTAAAAGAAAGTTTTACGTAAGTTAGAGTACTACAACAAAACTTGAATAGGTTTTAATGCAAAGGTAAGGTTTTCTAGAAGAAAACTCCTTGTGCGAAAAGATTGCTTTGTCTTGTGCTTACCATATGGTGCACAAAAGAGTATAAAATCTGAAAAAAGGATACTAATGATACCAGTCTCCTATTGCCCCAATGCAAGGCAAAAGGCTTTTTTCATACACAAAGGCCACGAGCATTTATCACGCTTGCTCAAGGCAGCAATGAAAAAATAAATGAAATAATTGTAGTAGTTACATACTCGTACCTTTAAAAATGTGGCAAGATTTTTATTAAATATATGAGTTTGCATCGGCTGCTGTAATATGTACGATGGCTCCACGGTCGATACCAATTTATCAATATTTTCTAAGAGATCAGCATGAAATCTTTCGTTACGTGACATCTGAAAAGAAAAAGGCTAATTAATTGCAAGTTTTAAATTATTTTTTAACGTTTTTCAATATGGAACTGCTATTTTTTTTTAATAACCGCAAAAATGTTAAGCAATTGTGGACTAGAATCATGACCTCTGGTAAAAATTTCATGTATATTACAGTCCATAGCAGTGGAGGTTCCAGGGTTGGACTTTAGGGGGGCTTGCCCCCACTAACGGTAAGTTTTTAGCAAAGTTAACACTAAGAAAAGCGTAGAACGGAAGAATTCTGATGCTTTTTTTGGGTTAGGGCCCCTGAATCCGCCACTGGTACAAAGTCCATTTTAAAATGTTTCGTTACGATGTCCGTATAACCTGTTATTACATAATTTAAAATATATACTCATAGTAATAAGTAGGTATGTGGTACTTACTTTTATTCTTCCTGTATTGATAAGATACTGCGCCATACTTTTAGTGATAATGTCGAAGAAAAAGCCGGAATATTGCATGAACTTGTTGCCCAATAGAAAGTCCGGTTGGTTGGGGTCCACGAACATGTGGAGAGGGGCCGTCAACATTGTGTGCAGTTTGAATTCGACGCAATTGAACACGTACTGTCGACAAAAAATTACAAAATGTTTTTTATTACTGATAATGTTTAGTTGTAACAGCTGAAATATCTAAAGAGTCGGACATGATGAAAAAAAAGAAGTTCTCTCACTCTCGAGCGAAGTCGCAGGTAGTAGCTAGTTATGTATGCTTCTTGCAATTTATGGAGGCGGGTGCGTGTTTATTGTGTGTGTATGATGCATAAGCACAATGTTTCTATGTGTGCAAGCTCGGTAGTGCTCAGTATTGGCTAAGCCGCCTCGCGTACACAGATACAATGTGTACGTGCATCCACAATTCTACACACACCATTAAGACGAACCCGTCTTCGTAAGATAAAACATCCATTCGTGGTATAGGCTTACCTTAACGTAACTATCCAATAAGTCTTTCCGTCCATAGTCGTGAATCATGTGAACGAAGTGCACTATCAATTTTACGATCTGGTAACCCATATCTTGAGTGTAGCTCTTTTCTACAGTCTGTAATATAAAGGAGAAACATTAGACGTATTAGGCTGTTTTAATAAATTCATTTTCAACACTTTAGGGAGTAATAAACATTTTTCTAGAGTAATAAAATGGACATGGAGAACCCAAGATTTGTGTCCTAAAAAAGCAAGACGGGGCCGCGGTACACCATGAGGATTTCTAGAGAATTGAGAAGACTTAAAATATGAGACCTCTGCCACTCCTAATACGAATACAGTCATGAAGGTATGTTAGGTTAATAGCATAAAAAATTACCATCAATTCAAAAAGTTGATTCATAATAGTCGGCAAGAAAGCGACGAGCGAACTTAATTTGATCGCGTGCGCAGCTTTGAGCGCGTTGCATACGTCATTCCACGGCGGAGGGGACGGCGACGTGGGGGGAGAACTTGACTTGATCAACCGTTCAGCTTGATTGAAGAGGTTGTGCAAGTGAGAGTCCCGAGTGGCTACTGTGGAGTCCAGGACCAGTTGACAACGGAAGAGTTGCTTCTCACCTTCTACCCATACAACTTCTGGCCCCGTGTTCTGTGTAAAAAAACCAAAATATATCAACAGGCGAATTGAGAAACTCTTACTTTTTATTGATGTCGGTTAAAAAAGTGAGAAAATAAAGATTAAATAATTCAACAGTTATATTTGACTCTGGAATGAATTTCCCACGATTGTCATGCGCTCAAAATAATTTGTTGCGGTTCCCATTATTGTTATGACGCAATACTTCTTCTAGCGAAATTGGATTAACTTCTAATGGAGTAACTTTAATACATCGAATACATTCTGGTCAAAAAGCTTTCTAACTGGCAATCTTTCTAACTCTTAATTTAATTTTCATATTGACTAAAAAAATATAAGGGAATATATAAAGTAACAATAAAAGTAAATAAAAAGTGAAAAGTCAGTTTATGGTAGGGCACAAAACGCACGCAAGACAGTGTTAAGACTGCAAGCAATAGAAGGGGAAAAATAAAAGGTCTGTTAAGCATAAAAAAGCTGGAACATGGCTGTTATATCTCCGTAATGGGATATGATCCAGCACAAAATACATGCAATCGCAATAACGGGAAGCATACTAGCTGTTTTGGAAAATTTATTTTTAAATCCATTAGGGCAAATTTTTCAATCGTCAGATAACTCTTAACAGAAAAAATATGGCGGTTTGACAGCTTTTTTATAGAAAATATGTCAAACTGCCATATTTCATCTTTGGATAAAAGTTATCTACTATATTACTATTTATAACTATTGAAAAATCAGCTTTAAGTTATTTAATTGGTACTTTATACATACCCCTTTGCCAAGTCCAAGTGGCTGAATAGCCAAGTATCCGGACGGCAAATGCGTTGCTATAGGTAAGTTTATAACTTCGTCGACCAACTTATCGTTTTTCAATAACGGTATCCACGCGTATCTGTAATGAAAGCGGAAACGAATGGGATCATTATTACGTCAGCGTGTTAATGAATAGTTTTAAATATGGGCCAGTCTTATGGTGTATTGTTTAATAAGAACAATAGGGGCGGATATTGATATGATAATTACAGGTAATGAAATAGGTGTTGAAAAATCTAAAAGATTTAGAGAGAAAATGAGAATTGTTTAAACAAAATCTGGTTGCCTAAAGGCTTCCGCTTAGTCACGTAGCCAGCCATATATTTTGTTGGAAAAATGGCCTAGGCCTGGCCACCATGGCGTAGTCCCAGTGAAGCAGGGCTATAAGGAATAAAATCGTTTGTATGACAGCCAAAGCTAAGAATTTTGTAAGGTATAAAAGTTTTTAACTTAGCTTAACACTTAACATCTCAGAGCATATTCTTATATTCAGTTAAGACAGCCGAATTTAGCTTAAATTCAAAATATAATTACAGGTTATCCCGTGCATAAACTTCGACAGTGTTTCAATACAAAAACTGCCTGATTTCAATTTTATTCCAGGGATAAAAGAATCATACTATATTTACCCTAAGAGTCTCAAGAACCCAAAGAATCCGAACAGTTTATTAAAAAAGAACATGTTTCTTCTTCCTGGCCTACTTATTCCGATTTATTAGGATAGGCGTAGTATGTCTTTTTCTTCAATACATTTATTAGCCATCATCTTAGTATTCACCCCCTTCCTAGCAAATCTCTATTCCTAGGTAAAAAAAAATACAGAAAAAATATTTACCCAATACATGTTTCAACGTTAGCGTCGTTTTTCTTCGCGAGGTCACAGGATATGTGGTGGAAAGTGAACAACAGATGATGCTGGGGAGTTATAGTGGCTGGTAGGCGGATTTTAGCTTCGTCACTCCATGTTGGGTTCGCGTTGTGATGTAGTACCGAACAGCGGTATTGTGACGTCATACCAAACCTTCCGTATACCGCCTAGAAATTAAAATTGAGTATTTTATATTTCACTAGCGGTTATCTAGTAGTCGCAAAGCGCGACTGATGAGCAAGAGGTCTTGCGTTTGATTGATTCCCAGATCGAGCAGTGTTATTGAGTTTTTCCACCAGGAATTTCTCGGTAGCAGCCTCGGAGTTTTTATTTGTGCCCTGGTGATGGCAATAGGCTCGCCCTCTATTACCTGGGACTTAAACATAACTGGCGAAATGTGGGTGTACTAAATGGGTACACCTCTGCCTAACCCTTCGGAGATTACAGGCGTGTTGTTATGTTTTTTTGCTTGTGACGTCATCCGCGTGAAGGTCGATTATTTATCGGAGAAGCAGACGAAGATGCGGATCAAAAAGTAGTCTTGTCCTTATCCGGATCACAACCTACCTCTTTGACAAATTTTATTACGATTAGTTTAGTTGTTTTTAGAGTTACTTCCGCATTTATAATATTATCGTGTAACTATAACCATTGTCCAGATTAAAAACACAGAAATCTAAAATGGGAACGAAATAAAACGAATCGATAGCAATTATATCATACTCTATACTAATATTTTATACAGATAAAGTTTGTGAGATTGTAGAGGGTAATCTCTAGAACAAATGAACCAATTTTGAAAATCCTTTCGCAAATTGGAAGCTACGTTATCACTAAGTGCTATAGGCTATATTTTACTATCAAAAAATTAGAGATCCGTAAGAATAACCACGCGAACGAAATCGCGGGGAGAGTGTTAGTACTATACAAAGTTCTTATATATTTTAGTTATATCTTATACGAGCTTTATAAAATGAATATCTTAAAAAAACTGATAGTTGTTTATTAAGGCATCCACTGAGTGATATTATTATTACATCATAGGAAATTATGTCGCCTATTACATTGTGTCATTGTGTGTAATGCAGGTATGCTAAGACGGCAGAAAATGCTATTGACGTAAGAAAAAACAATTTTTCTCACGAATTTTATTGTTTCTCTGTACATATCTTAGTGGAGTGGAAATTCTTACTAATATTATAAATAGGAAAGTAACTCTGTTTGTCTATTACGCTTTCGAAACCACTAAACCGATTTTGTTGAAATTTGGTATGGGGTAAGTTTCAACCCCAAGGAAGGGAATAGGCTACTTTTTATTCCGCGACTTCGTTTACGTCCGCGATAACCGACATTTATGCGTACGAAGTCGCGGGCAAAATCTCGTTTAATAATACCAGCCTATTACTGTCCTACTGCAGGTCAAAGGCCTCTTCTTATACAGAGAAGGTAGAAAAGCTAGTATTATAATAGTACTCAATGAGACTACGCGTTCGAAGTGTGCAAAGTCGAGCGCATTAAAGTATTTATTTTCGATGTACCCACTTACCCAGATTTATTAAAGTAACTAATAAATATCTGTGCGATGTGCGCCCTGGACTTTTATAATTAGTTTTAGTAATAAGAACATTGTTTCTCGATAAGTGATTATGTAAATCTTAGAGAAATAAATGATTTTTGAACCTTATTAATTTAAATTCCACATAATCAAACAGGAAAAAATATTTATACTATTAAATAGATTTTTATTCACAAGTTACAATTTCCCTAAAATGTGGAGGAAAATGTCTCAAGGTCAAGTTGATATCCGATAATATTCGTCCGTATCCGCTAGTCCGTTCGTTAATTTTATTGACCTTTCGTCTCTTGGCAATTGGGTACTTGACACCATTCATAATTTCATGACACAACTTCTTTAAAAAAACACTTTATTTTAGTCCTGAAAATCTGATATCTTTTTTTATTAACAGTAAAATTAGTTTTTTTTAGTTACTTTTTAATTAACATAACATAACATCACACCTGTTATCCTCGCAGGGTGTACCCACACCCTCATTACACCCACATTTCGCTAGTTAAGTTTAAGTCCCATGTTGGAGGGCGGTGGCGGTTCAGCCCTGAGAATGACACCCAAGACCTCATGACTAGACCAAAGTAACTACCAACGAAAAAGCCCAATAACACTTTGCCCGACCACAGGTTATTAGTCTATTGCCATCAACTGGGCATAATTCCAGACACCGAGGCTGCTACTGAGAAATTCCTAATAGAAAAACCCAATGCGATCCTTTGCGATCACTAGACCAACGAAGCACAGAGGATTTTTCTATAAGTGATGTCACAGTTTAATGTTGCCATACAATATCTATGGGGGAATCGCGTTTTGACAGCTCATAAAAAGTATGTTAATTAATGGGTGGTTTCAAGTACCTACCCAATTGTAGACCAATCGAAAGAAAATGGACATTCTAAAGATAGGAAAGTAATCTTACCTGAAGTGACTTGGGTTCTCCGGTATCACTATCCCTTAACTCAATGGAACAGGCAATATTTCTGGCTCTGGCAAACATTTTCTGAGATTCGAAATTCAAAGCTAACGGGCGGACGTACAAATGGTGTATATATGCCGCGTAGGGCTGCTCCGGTTCCACGTTCAGTGTTGCCAGTTCTAACGTGAGTGGCGATGTAGGCGGAAGTGGAAAAGGTTTTAATGCAGCGTAGGAGGTCGACATACAATCTGTAATCAAGTGATTTATTAGTTGACTAAAGTACTTACGGCAGAAAAATAATATTTTAAGAATCAGTTCGCAACTGACGGAAGATACGCCGCATATTATCGAGTCGCGTGACGCAGAAGCAGTCAAATAGATAATAAAATATCCAACCATACACACATAACCGATGATCCGTTAGTGCGTCGACCATATTAAAGACGATATGTTCGACATATCTTCCGTCAGATTTGACCGACCCTAAAATAGTTACTCTATTGTTGATAAAGATCAAAGAATTACGCTTCTTTTTATTAAAAGGTAAGGTAGAGAGGCAGGATCACAGTAGAGAAATCATAGACAATATTAGAATAAATCTCATAACTACTTCTTACTTGGTACTTGTTCGTTACTTTGATGTATATTAATACTGAGCCAGCCAGGTATCACAGTTAGTTTAGCCATTTTCTCAGATTTACGGTAGTCTGATAATATTTTTAGCAGATCATCATCTGACATTTTGTTGGGCTCTTGACGGTATATGGAAGGAAATTCAGGTGTCAAATCCAAATCATTGCTGTACATTCTGAAACAAAATTATTTGTGTAAAATGAAAGAAAAAAAGAAGAAATTCTAATTAATTTAAATTCAAAATAATAATAATTATTATTAATGATATAATTCTAAACATAGTAATGTGAAAGTTTATAAATATATTTTGATGTATTAACTCCTTTACGCAAAAACATCTGTACACATAGGGATGAAATTTGGCACACTGATAGACCACATATTGGATTAACATGGAACATTTTTTATCTGAGTACAAAGAGTATAAATAATGCAAATTCGCAGGCAATAATTTGCAAAAAATATTAATAGGTCTTACTTGTACAAAGGTTTAGCTGCCCAAGCAAAGGGCATTCTGTATGTTCCGACACGATTTGAATACGCCTGGACATTTTTATGGACTTTGAGCCCAAGTCTCGGGTCTTTAGTAGCCTTGAGGTAAGGCTCCAATACTTGACTCACGTGACCTTGTAAGATTTTGTCGATTTTCACCACTAGGAACAAGTCTGGGTGAGGATTATTTACAGACAGCATTACCTAAGAAAAAAATACATTAAACCGTTATAGCTTTTTACGTGACTATAAAATTATCATAAATGCATCACCGTTTCACTTGTTTTCATAATATGGAAATTAATGTAAATACAATACCTGTCTCTTCGACCGAAACCATTCTTCCGGTATCTGATTAACGTCTAACTTAACATCGTAACTAAAATTTTCAACTAATGACTTTGTGCACTCCGCGTCCTTGACTAGATCCCTGACGGCTTCATGGTTGAGGTCGAAGTGGAAGTTCTCCGAGAGTTTCTTCCCACTCCTTGCGTCATACAACGCTAGGTACGTGTAATAAGGCTCTACTTGACACAACAGTTCTTTATCGCCGTCTATGGGCGCTTGTAACCTAAACTTTAAGCTTTCGCATTTGAGCAAAATTCTTTGGCCAAAGTGTTCTCTGAAACAATAAAATATACCGTTCAAACTAGACCGTGCAGCAATAATGTTCATCACAGTTACGGGTCTCAAAAAAACTGTTTATTGCTTGAGCAATTTCTATTTTGCTGAAATAGTTTTATTGTTATGGTTGACGAAATAAAAATAACACAACGTAAGAAAAGTCGCTTTCACCGCCTCACTGGCATGCAAGAATTTGGCAAAACAAAAGAAAAAATAGAACTACGTACTTGAATGGTTCGAGCTGAGGTTCAGGTGAGGGCGCGCGCTTATACGGCATGCTAAAGATGTTATATCGGCACTCGTTTCGCGCAGCAGCAATGGACATGTCTGTCTCGCGGGAGTACCGCATTAGTAGCGGGTTCATGCTGTGCTCCAGACCCTTCAGAGTGCCGTATGTAGGGGGTGGAGGCTCTGCTGTTAGGGAGACGTCGGCATCTGTATTGACGTTTATGGTATAAGTAGAAAAAAAGAGGCATTTTTGTCGACTACATAAAAAATAAGAGTATTGCTGGATCCTATAAAAATAGTATCATCCTATAAAAATAGTATTATCATCCTGGCAATCATCCTAGTTCCCGCTAGCCTTTTTAAAGAATTGCTTCTGAGTTGTCAACTCATTTTGGGCAGTGAACTCCGCGACCTCCTTGCTGACTGGCAAATACTTTTATAAGCTATCTTCATAAAGTTTGTGGCAATGTGTGAAAAAAATAATAGTAGTTGTGATATTGTGTAATTAGACGTGATTTAACGGAGCTGATATGTTCATAGAAGAATAAAAGACCCTAAAACAAAATACGATAGTCCTACCTTTATCCAATGCTTCGTCACTTTGGTGAGTTTCCTGACTATCCTGGTTCTTCTTCAGGGCTGCTTTGAAAGCATTGATCCAATCATTTACGTCTTCTTCATTTTCTCCAGCAAACGTATAGCCTTTACCACCGGACATCCGCAATTCGAAAGAAAACCTTCCCCTTTTTGGATTCTGTAAATTCAATTGGCTAGACTTTCGTTCGTATTTTTTTATTTACATTCGCGTTCGGATTGCCGATTCGTTCAAGACTCAAAAATGCATTAAAAATACATTTCATAGTATCATTCGGTATATAGAGTCAGGCTTTATTACAAAACAAAGATTTTGCTTAAATCAGGTTTAAACCATTGAGCCAATTTTTGTATTATAAAATTTATCTGTATCGAAATAAAGTTAGAAATTAAATAACTGTCTCGAAGGTTAAAACCTGGTTTAAGCAAAGACTTTGTTTGATAATCTATTTTTAGACTCGTAAGTAAGGTGCAGTTTCACATCCTCGTCAAATGTCAGGAGGTTGTCATAAAGACATAAATAATCAAATAAAATTACGACACCTACTCAATAATGAATAGATACTTGTTTTTTTTTGTTGTTTATGTTTAGCAGTAGGTATTTCAGAATACTCGTCTTTCAAAAAACAGAATCGCTCCGTTGGGTATGTGTTAGGCAGTGCCGTGCCACTATGTCACTGTGTGTGTGTGTAGATTCGTCGCCAAGCCTCCCTAAACACAGCCACAAGATGGCTAGTTCGAATTCGAAAATCAAACAATTTTTTTTTTCATTATATTTCCTTGTCGCAATCATAGTTATCATTTTGAATTTGATGAAGGTGAAAACTGCACTTTGTATATGCGAAAAACTTAACTGGATATCTGAATTATGTAACAGTTGATAAAATCTTACCCTAACAACATCAGAACAAAAGTCCATAACGATAGTGAGCTTCGTATCCGTCTTCTTATCATCCTTATACACTTCAAGTATGTACGTGCCATCGGCCTCCCGGAGCATTGAGCAATAACGTTTCTTAAATGATTTTGAAGCAAGGTTACTGAATATTCTATCTGAGCCGATTTCGGGTCCCTTGAGCAAGTGGCCCTCTTTGGTACCAAGGTCCAACTTAGCGGCCTGTGTCTCATTATCACTCTCAATTTCGGCGTCAATATCATATACCTCTTCCGGAAACTTGTTCTCTATTGGCCTGTGTGAGAATAGTGGTAATGGAAATTCATTCTTATTTTACAAATGTTACATAAAAAAAAGGAAAGAAAGAAATAAAATCTGGGGAAGTATGGAAAGTTAATTTACAGCCTTTACAAGTTGTCCTTGTCACGCGAAACGGTCATTGTACTGAATAGAGCAAAGTTGCTATAGTGCTTCCATGTTATGACGTCAGATGCATAATAGTCCTATCTCTGTCTAGCATCGACTTCGCAATTTTTTGAAATATTTGAATGCTTTTTTACTGTTGCTTATCTTTTTCAAGGTAACAAGAATTCTGTTAACTATTACTATCAGTATCACTTACTGTTTTAACTTACTCATACACATCGTAAAAAGTATTTCTATGAAATATTGATTCAGGAAATCCTTGCCATATCACGATATCAGTTTGTTATGCGAATTTTACGATTATGGACTTGCCGTCACATAAAATTACTGTTAATATGAATAGATTATTTTTTGAGGCAATGTGCAATAATATAAACGGTTGCTTCACAGCTTAAATGGAACTGGGTTGGGGGTCTACCCCACGCCGAAGGACCTATGGGCCCGTAGAACACAAAATTGGTACCCCGAAATGGCATGACGGGGCCACGGTAGACCACGAAGATGGCGGGACGATTTGGATGGCTTCTTTAAGGATTGGTTAGACGAAATCCCTAACGAGACCTATGTAAGGGTGGAGGGAATTCTTCGCCCAGCAGTGGAACAAACAGGCTTATTATAATAATCATGTTATAATATTATAATAAAAAAGAGAACAAAGGTTGTGTGTTTTCACTGTGCTTTCAAAAGTTTAAGAGTAGGTAGGTACTTTTTATCTCGAGTTTTAAAGGGGTCGCGACCTTTGAGATTAGCATAGGTAAAGTGCGTTAATTTATATGATAAAAATTAAAAAAAAGCTAGTTCAAAGAAACTAATTCGAAGATAAAATATTCGATTACAATCAGTGAAAGCGTCTGTCGCGACTTCCTCATTACCATATTATGTGATTTATTAATTTGCTACATTTGGCGTAAATCCTTTCATCCTATGTTGTGCAATCGCAAGGATATGAGTCATGGATCAGATATGAGAACATAATGGTCTGGCCTTGGGAAAACAGCACATAACTTTTTGTTGACCATACAATGTTCATTGCCATGTAAAGTATGTTAATTATAACTACTAATGAGAACCCCACTGTTTGTTACAATTTTAGCATATAGCATGCAATGATGCAACCGCCTTTCATTAGTTTTAGATGCGAACCCGATAATGAATGCATTTTCAAATATGATATTCAAATAAAGCTTTTATAACATGAATAATATTAACATTCTGTTCATATTCGGTGTTTTCAAGTTTTTTAGTGAATTTGAACATATAATTTTAGTTGTTATTTATTCAAATTGCTTTCTAATTTTGGCGTGTGAACTTAAATAACTTAATGGAGAAGCTTATTGACTAGTTTTGCCAGAGTAAATTGTTATAAAATTACATTTACTAGATAATAACTGCATTATTATACTTGTACATTTCACATTGGGATAAGACTTCGATGGACATGCATGTAACATAACATAACACCCTTCGGGGATTACAGGCGTGATGTTATGTATGTAACATAACATAACATCACGCCTGTAATCCCCAAAGGTTTAGGCAGAGGTGTACCCATTAGTACACCCACATTTCGCCAGTTATGTTTTTTTAGTCCCATGTAATAGGGGGCGAGCCTATTGCCATCAACCGGGCACAAATCCAGACACACATGCATGCATAGACATGCATGTATTTAATCTAATCAATGGCATCTATCAATTACATGAAAACTAATCCCCAAATTCATATTTCCCTTAGTCACGGCATCACGCGTGAACGGTTTGTTGTCTTGTAAGAGGAAGAAGGTAGTATAAAGAAAATAAAAATAAATAAAATAAAACTATGGTTAAAAGTTTGCTCCACACAAGTTTTAAAAAGTTTGGTAGTAATTTACGTCATAAAATCTTACCTTGGTAGATTGAGATAAGTGCCGGAGTAGTTACTGAACTTGTAATGTATGAGATTCCAACTGGAGGCATAGCTGAGCAGCGCCTGTCTAGTGAGCAGCGGGCAGGAGGCCGCAGTCCTCACGTCAGGCACCGCCGTGGTGACCGTCCTCCAGCGACGTGGTAACACAACACTCTGCCAGACAATACATTTAATATTTACAATAAGTTTTGTTTTGGTTCAATTCAAGTTTGATATGCCCTACATTCATCATCATCGTTATTATTAAGGGGAATTGGTTTCCGCAAGTCCATCAAGGCTCATGGCTCATGGTGGTTATTCTACCCAGCCCACCCCTCTTCAGAAACAGATTAATCCTTCCAGACTGCATAGAGCAAAAGACTTTATCTTTAAAAAAAAAACCTGTGAAATTAAAGTATTTAAGACATTCCTGACTGACTAATACAGTAAGGACCTAATACAGTACAGTCCCTTCCATACTTCAGTGAAATACTACGGGAATCCCCATTAACATTTTCCTGTTCCTAATAAGAAACTCACTTAGCACCAGTGCTACATTTCTTATCATTGCAAATATTACAACAATATATAAGTACTTGTCTGGAGTATTTCTTTTTCTCTGCATATAATCAAAAGTAGTTTTTTTTTAACAATAATAGGTTTTATTCTTCATATTCTTCTAATTATCTTGAATTTAATTTAATAAAAAATATTATTACGTCACCCTATGTCTGAAGAGTGCAAAAATATTTTTAAAGTTTTTAAAACATGTATAAAAGAAATAAATAAAAGATTTTGATGGAGAATGGATAAAGAAAGTATGATTATTATGGATGTGAGTAGGTACTAGTATAGTGCAATTTTTAGCATGCTGGTTGCTGCTGCAGCCTGTATGGTAAATTGTACTTCAATATTTTTAATCCTATAACACAAGTACTAAGAGTGCACTGAAGCCTCTAAAACCCATCATACATTATTGGAGCAAACGAAACTCCAGAATTAGACACTCAGCATAAGTAGCAGCAATTGTCACACTAACTACTCATACTTAAAGTTAAATTGCAAACAATAAAAGTTTGTAAAAGCTTCTTCTTCATTATGTGGGCAGTAAGGTCTTACGACCCCACACGCCCTAGTGTCAGAGTTTCTAAACCATCTCAAGGGCCTCTGACATGGTTTGAGTGGAACAGTAAGTCCAGGTTTCCTCACGATGTTTTTCTTCACCGATGCCAGTGATGTCCAAGATAAACTTTAGAAAGTACATAGTAATTGAAAAATTCACAAAAAAAGCGTGTTTAAAAGCTAGATCCTATCTTTTTTTTCAGAATGGGTGGGCTCTTTGTATTTTTGAGAGGAGTAGACTAGATATATTTTTTAAAGCTGCACATTTTAGAAATGCTGAAGTTTATCAACTACATGTATGTAAATAAATAAAATAACTTACGGAGACATCATCAGTTGGGTACAGCAGAATGTCCCTAAGTGGATCATTCAATAGCAGTGTCTTATTATCTTGGATGTACTGTTCAAAATCCAATGCTGTACATTTGTTGGCAATGATGTTCTGTAACAAAGAGAGACAGGAATATGATTATAATAATTATTCAAAGTTTAATTATTTATTAGACCATTACAAGGCACTTTGAATGGTAAACAAGAAAAATTAATTGAATTTAGTTGACCCTTCTAAAAAAAGGTAGTTTTATATAAAGAAAGATGGGGGCAAGAAACTCCTATTTACTGTTTTGAATTAAGGTTTTTCAATATTTTCAATGCAAATGCAGATGCAAAGGAAAGTTGGAGGGTGAAGCAAATAAGTTTATGCACCCTATTAAAGATATTGATAAGGTTTAGAATGCAAAGTCTATATCCATCATATATAGGTTTTGGCTTGGTAATAATAATAATTGAAAAGATTTGTATAATATAAGAATTGGGACTGGTGCACTATTTTGAATAGTGTACACAAAAAGAGTGTGGAACCTTTTTGTTTATAACATCAAAACAATTAATTTTTAATTTAAAATTCATAATAAAATAAATTAGTATTCAGACATAAAAGGTATGTATGCTTCTAGAGAAAACATTATTATAGAATTTCATACAGAATATTAATGGTAATAGGCTGATTTTTATTCCATTTCTATGTAGACACAATGATAAGTCTATGTAGAGCTATTATGATTCAATCTATTCCAACATGTTCTGTTAGTATGTAAGCTCAATGTCGTTACAATGTTTACAATATCCTACAGCTAATGTTATGTAAATATTGAATGGCAGACAGACAGACAAAGTAAAAAAATAATATTACAGCAGATATTGAGATGGTAATTAAGATTCAAAATATAATGGTAAACTTGGACCTTAATATACTCTTGGCATGGAATAAAGTGATGTTTAAACATGCAAATAGAAATTTCTAATGCAAATAGAAAGTAAGTAAAGAAAATTTTCCAATTAGGAAAACTAAACTTTTACTTTTTATGGGTGAGAAACATTATAGTGGCTAACAGGTATTAATAGATTGAGAACTGTATATTCTAGTCATAATTATGATTGCTGCAAATGATCCTAAAATACATGTTACACTTGTATTATTTACCTCATATTCTGCGCCGTTCTTTTTCACCTTTGAATTGACTGGAGGCATCGTGGAAAATCTTCTAGCACAGAATACCTCACTGCAATCACAACTATTTACTTTCAAAAACACCAATGTTTACATTTTGGAAAAAATCAATCATTTTTCATTTACAAAACGCCGAAAACCGCAACGCGAACGAAGAAGCGAAACACGAACGAAAATGACAGACGACAGCGACCAAGCAGCAGCAACGACATTTTGGCATTGGCAATAATTTTGTTTGCTCACATTTTGCTTTTTTGTGGTGTTGCCACTACTTACAAACCAAAGAGTAAACCGGTTTTTTGTTGTGGTACTACTCGAGATAATCGCCTTTTAAGCTAAAAGGAGAAGTTTGAAAACCTTGAAAGAAAACCTTTTATTTACAACTCTTTTCTACTTCTACCATAAAACTAGATATTTTGATTAAAAGTAGTGGCATCATCGTACCCACGACAGGCCGGTGACGGTGTATGCGTTCAGGGCAAGAGTTTTTTTTTGTTTTTTTCAAGTTTTTTTTGAGCATTTCTAAAAGTTTACGATTTCTTTGTGACGAGAGACGAGAGCGATCGAGGGCCTCTCAGTTGTTAGAATTAGATTATAGAGCGGTTTTGATCAGTTCACGGCATGACGGCACGGTGGCCGGTGGAATATGAGCCGATGCTCATAAAAGGAAGTTCCAACCTAACTTCATAACTAATCCTAAATTATATTATAAGTCCAAAAGTAAGTTTGTTTGTTACCTTTCTATGCGTAAAACCACTGAACCGATCATCCAGTGATTATACTTTGTCAGGTGTACAGAAACAGACATACTTTTCATCTGGAAAAATAGTACTGTTCCCGAGACAAATCACAGTAACTTTCTTATGATGATAGATGGCGCCACATGTCTTTTGAATCATGATCTAATTACAAATTTAATTTGCGAGCGAAGCCGCGGGTAAAATTTAGTAACTTTATAATTATTTAAATAATTGAATTAACTTTTTAAGTGGCAGCGATAGCGGCACAGAACGGCATTGTAAGTATTACTGCGCTTCGTGGAAAGAGATTTAGTTGGAAGACTTTAGGTGCTCATCAACACTTTAAATTATGTGCCCTCATATTCATAATATAAGGAAGCTATTCACGCGGGCAAAAGCTGCTATGCCCGCGTGAATGTCGCGGAGTATAAAGTATCCTATGTCCTTCCCTGGTAGTCAAACATACCCGTATCAAATTTCATCAAAATCGGTTCAGTGGTTTAATCTTTTAGTCAGGATTGGACAGTGGGAGTGGAGTTATGTCGTGATGGTCCAGCGGTTAAGGCGGGCCGTCTCTCACGTATGAGGTTCGAATCCGGGCAAGTACCAATATGACTTTTTCAATTCATATGTACTTTCTAAGGTTTATCTTGGACATTACTGACATCATTCCGTGCCTCGGAAAGCACGTTAAGCGGTTGGTCCCGGCTGTCATACGTGAATCTTTGACACTCGTTACGGGTCGTCAGAAGACCGGAAGTCTGACAACCAGTCTTACCTAGGGGTATCGTATTACCCAGTTACTGGGTTGTGGAGGTCAGATAGACAGTCGCTCCATGTAAAATACTGATTTTCAGCTGCATCCGGTTAGATTGGAAGCCGACCCCAACATAGTTGGGAAAAGGCTAGGCAGAGAGAGGACAGTGGGAGTGGGACTGGAAATGGAAATGTGCCAGGGTAAGACACTAGAGTGAGCGCACGCGCACCCCAAACGTTCCTCTTGGTAAAAATATGATTTACAAAAGGGAATAAAAGCCAATTTATGTACAATGCATATATTCTGAAGATAAATTTGGGAATAATCCCAATGAATTATTTACTGGATCCTTCACATCCACTGGCCTTGGCTTAGTTGCCATATTGTGTGAGAAGGCAACTTGCTACTATTGATTTTGCAGTATTAAACCTCTTACTAACTCATTTATTCGGGATCTTAATATATTTTGTTTAGACATTGACAATTCGACGCTCGTTACTTCGCCTAATTCACTGAAAAATTTTTTTACCTTCTCGTCACTTATTGCTTCCGCTTTATTATTAGCCATCGCAATATCGTCTGTATTATATTCAACAATTATATTTTCATTGTTTTGAGAATCAATGGGTATAACAATTTGTCTATTTGTGTTTGAATTCTTATCTGGTGTTAAGTTTTCTTCTATATCATCAACTTCCCTTTCCGTCTTTATATCGCCTTCAATTATAAGTTCAGTTTGTAATCCCAAATTAGGCTTCCTTTTACTCACATCAGGAATGTTTCTTGTTGGAGACGTTGTAAGATTTATAATACTTTCATTATCATTTGACGAAGTTTTGTTCATTAATTGTAGTTCCTCTAATTTACGTCTTATAGCACAGTCAACAATAGTCTGTAGATATTGTCTATTTGTGTCATCCAAAATAGCTCCTTCTTGTAATTCTCGCTCTGCTATCAAAGCTTTTACTTCACCATGTGTGACATATTGAGTATCGTTTTGTGTTTTCAAAACACTTTGAGTTCGTTTTGTAAGTAAGCCAAATAATGTATTAATATACTTATGTATACGGTATGGTATGTGCTCATCCTCCATATATGCTATATATTGGTCTAAAAAACTAAGTTTCCCATCAAAAAACCTGTTTGTTTCCGGATGAGACATTGCATCCTCTTTTGTTATTTTTCCAGAGAATATTAGGATCATTAGCTTTGCATATTTGTATTTTATATCTGACCATTCCTGTTTACATGTGTGAGCTAAAAGTAATAAACAAGTAAAAAGTAATTAATTATTAGAATTAAGTTGTTATCAGTATTAGTAGCAGTAATAAAGACCTTTGTGATTATGTTAGTCTGGCTGAGAAAGAAAGAAAGAAAAAAAAATTATTGGTACAAACCATGTGCACCCAAAAATAATAACGGAAAGGCAATAAAAAAAATAACAAAAAAAAAAAAAAAACTTCTTGTGACTTCATTATTATATCTGTCACAAAATTGTTGCTGGTTTAAAGGGTTATGATTATAGCAGCCTTTGTATGCTAATCTGTGTGCAAATCCTTCTAAACTATTAATTTTATATTAACATATTCACTGCCCAGCACCTGGCTCCCGAGTCAATGATAATTCGTTCGTGTGCCCACAACTCGGCTCCCGAGTCGTGCATATAGATAGCTATTGTTGACATGACATGTCTCATGACTCGGGAGCCGGGTTCTGGGCAGTGAATGTGTTAACAAAATGAGGTATTGTTGAAAGCTCCATGATGTTCTGCTGGTAATTTGCTAGGCTATAATATGACATGACAGCGGCTTATTATAGTAGTAATATCTTATTTGGTGTCTTATGAAAGGTCTTAATGAGCACATTCCAAAAATTGAACCCCTAAATAATTAAAACAAAATACTAAAACCCGACTAGGACAAAAACATGCATCAAAGAGTATTGAACATGACTCAAATTAGTTCATTGCATTATTATAAATCACGAACTAGCCAAAAATATAAATGCAGTAATTTATCATGTGACTGCGGCTTTACAAAAACAATATTCTTTGTATAGTCTGAATATTTTTTTTAATATTCTATGATTTACAAAATGTAAAATAATACCATAATGTTGCTCTACCATCTACAGGGTTTAAAAAGTGTTTAATGTAGTATACAAAACAAGTAAGATTAAAATTTATTATTCTGTCTTATTTTGTTTACTTTTTAGGATTGTATTTAGGTACTCACTTGGCTGGCCTAATTTCGATGTTATTTCTTCCCAGGCAATGTCCCACTGAGCCTTGTACGCTTTTCCAGGTCTTCTAGAAGGGAATGGGTAGTAAGTGACAGGGTGTTTTTCTACCTCAGCAATCAAATGAGCATGAAAATGCTTCCGCTTCGGTGTAACATTTTTGTGTTTATCAGTTTTGTTATATGACATGCTCTCGTTTTAGCTTATAAATTAAGGTGCTGCGCGCAGTGGAAGATATTCGATACAATAAGCTTGTAGATATGCAGGATAATCAGTTGAACAACAACAAGAAAAATCAAAACACTAAAAAAAATGTGGTTCTGACACTTCTGACATTTCTAAATGACATTAATTGACAATATTGTTGTCAACTTGTCAGTGTCAGTGGCCGGTCAGTCATGAACCACTATGGAAGTAGTAAGTACTCGACTGGTGCAAGTAAAGAAGCTTTGTTTTTCGGTATAATTGTGTATTTATAGTCTTCTTTCTCATCTTGCTTAATTTAGGTACTTTCCTTTATGGAACTAGTGAATGTATCTATAAATGGCAAATTATATTTATCCACCTTTTCAGTTTCACTAGGCTAGGGCAACTATGGCATTTTGTGGTTTCAATGAAAAGATCACGGTCTTTGTACACTTTATTTTCATTGTTTTTTATACATTTTCAAAACATAAATTGTACCAACCCAAAATCGCAAATTAAAGTACCTACATAGAGATTTTAATATTTTTTATATATCTTTTTGAATGATTTACATTACTTTTCTATAATAATTATTAACCTATAGGTAAAAAAGAAATGCAATAAAATATGTACATTTTACACATTTAACATAGGTATTTTAATTGTAAGGACTTTTTGATGTAGGTACCTAGATCCTACACAGTGGACTTTTAGATCAGTTTGAAGACCATTTCAAGCTTCTATTCTACCTTGATTCAACAGTTTAAACTTCAACGAATTAAATAAAATGGTCTCACGGGACAGTTATGGATTTATTCTTGGTAGGTATTTTTATAAAACAGTATTCATAAAATATATTAGTGACGTACCTACATAATATATAAAATATATGTATACTGAAAATATTTTTTATATATAAATATTTTAATTTGAAAAGAGAGCGGATACCTATTATAGGAATTTGTGTTTATGAAACGAACTTCTAGTATACTACGGCCGACGTATCTTGGCGGTCTGAAGACAGCTGTTTGGCTGCGCAATGGATCTTATGGAAAAGGAAATTTTTTACTGCGCAGCAATCGGCTAACTTCAGGGCCGCCAAGATATGTCCGCCGTATTGTACCTATCAGTGACAAATGGGAACCTTTTTGCGAAATGAATGCGATTCAACTGGTCGCTGGATATTGAACTCAGTTGACTGTTACTCTGAACACAATCCAAAACGAGGCTTCATTAGACGTTTACAATTCTAAAAACGTAGCCTAGGACTAGGACAAATGTCTATGTACTACCTACATGCCTAATTGTATTATACAATTATTGTAAACATACATCCTATCAACAGATCCTACAAAGTTCAGTCAATGCTTACATTTTACATACAAGGTTGTGAAAATCGTTACCTATACAGTGTGTATGTGTTTGCAACTATCCTACCTATATACCTACAGTTTGGAACACATACCTACACATTTACTTACTTAAAATATTTTTTATATAAAAGTTATTATGGTATTAATTGTTCTATCGTCTTACATTTTAGGTACTTTTTATTTTTGGCATATGGCACACAGATTACATTATGTAATAAGATATACATAAAATACACAACACACTTTTAAATATCATAGAGATTTACACATCTACAGGAAGTAGGTAATATTCTCGTAGATATAGAGTAATTTTATTATTATTATTATGAAAAATATCACACTTAGGTAGGTAATTGAGTATTGACTCTACATTATCGAAATTACTTTACATTCCTGGCTTCCTGGTAGAAGTCACAATCGATCGCCTGAACATCAAAGCTAACACTGAAATTGGGAGGAGACGCTACTCTGTGAACGGAATGTGCAGGTGAGAGCCATAGTGGTGGCGTTAGCCGAGGGCGAGGAGCGCGGCACGTACTGCGAGGCCGGCACCAGCGCCGGCTGTCAGGTGTACTCCTCGTCCTCATCGTCATCCTCACTTGAGTCAAAACCAGCTTCCATATCAGCATGATCTTCAGGAGTCGGTAGTGATAATTTCAAGTAATCAACTGGTAACTGCTCCTTCGGGATCAAATAACCTGTTGAGTCTTGTGGCGGTGGTGGGGGTCGTGGCAGACGTATTTGTATGACTTGACCCCCCGCAGCTGCGTCATCTAATTTTCTACATATTTCATCAAAACCTATTCTGTCGCGAGGATCGGCCTTCCAACAGGCACGCATCAAATCGCCAGCGAAGCGTGGGCAGTCTTCGGGAGGCACCAGCACTATGCCCCGTAAGATCAACTTAGTAGCGCCATCATTATTTTGACCATAGAATGGCTGTTTGCCTCTGCTATATATCTCCCACAGCACTACACCATATGACCACACGTCTGATTCGTGGGTGAACCGAGCGTACACGATACTCTCTGGCGACATCCACCTTACTGGCATGGGCCTCTCACCACCCATTTTGTAATAATCGCACGTGTAAACATCTCGTGACATGCCAAAGTCTGCAATTTTTACTGTAAGATTGGCACCAACTAAACAATTCCTCGCCGCGAGATCTCGATGAACAAATCTTCTTGAAGCAAGGTACTGCATGCCTCGAGCTATTTGCAGAGCTACATGTAGTAAGGCAGGCTCATCTAGCAGAGGTCCTGGTCTTCCGCCACCGCGGGACCCTCGTAGGACTCCCGCTAGATCGCCCCACTCCATGTATTCAAACACCATCCAGGGACTCGCGTTGATATCATCTGTAAGTTAATTGTATCCATGACTAAAGTGGACGAAACAAAACAAATAAAATAAATAGTAAATCTTAATAGGGTTGAGAATTTCACAAATAAATAGTTATGTACCTCTATATACGACTCCAACTAGTGCAAGAATGTTGGGATGTCTAAACGCAGACATTATAGAGACTTCTCTCACGAAGTCTTCCTCCGCATTGCGACCTGCACTCTCTTTTAGCACTTTGATAGCTACCACTTGCTCCTCAGCGGTGGTTCTAAGAAGTCCTAGAACAAAAAATTGAGTAAGTACCTAATTCATATCAATGTTTTGTTTCAAATCGGGATGTGATTTGTAAAGTTGAATTTACCTTTATGGACTTTGCCAAAGCATCCTTCCCCGACCTCTTCAAGGAATGTGAGCGCGTTTCTATCCAAGAGTTGGACCTGAGACTTGTTCGTATCATCAGCATCCATAGCTCCTGGGGTCCCTGGAACCGGCACGTTGCCTGCCCCGTACACTCCGTACTGCGGGTTCGTTATATACCTTTCAGCAAGCAGAGGCTCTCCTGGTCGCACACGCTATAAAAAATGAAGCTGTTCCATCTTATTTGCATCTACTTTTTGAAATAATTGTGTGCAACAGGACAGAAGGAGTAATCAAGCAATCAGAAAGCGACGTTTTGTTAATAACAGGTGTAAAAAAACAGTTAACGTAGCCGAAAATTACTTCGAAAGTTTCTTGCCGTTATTGCGATTTTTTTTTTGGATCATACCCGATAACCATCTGTTCAAGAGATATTAAACGTCAGGTTTATGAAAACGAGTTAATGAAATCTATTTATTTTAATTACCCCCACGAGTCCACCACCCCTGTTAAATTCGCCCGATAGCACAATCTTTACACTACAGGCTATCAGTGAATCTTCACACCAAAAATAAAAGTTATTTCTCAGCAATAATGACGTGTCTGTTTACACCTTAAGTAGGTATATTTTTATTTTATTAAAACGTCATTAATTTAGATATCATGCAAAGTATCAATATAGAATTCTACCAAAGTGGGGAAACTGAAGTTATAATAATATTTGGAGGAAGGAATACTTACAGGCTGCGTTTTACCGTCTACACGACTCATACGTTTTTTGAGGTATATCAGGATAATAATGACGATTACTAATAACACTACGGCTCCTGAAACTGTGACCGCTATTAGGGTACCCACACCAGCGGTCAAGCCGCCCTCTATTATCGACCCATTCCCAGTGATAGGGTCAGAGAAAATTTCTCCACTCGTTAATGATTTGGATACCTGGAAAAGAACAAAATCCTTTTATACAGGGCATTCTTGATATAACAAAGCTGTTGTTACAATGAGAACACAAAATCCCTTAGTACCCTCCGGGATTTTGTAGGATTTGTTGAATCCAGGAAATAGTTATATTGAGGTTCGTTATATTAATTCTACTACTATAAACGCGGAATTTTGTGAGGATGGATGGACTGATGAAAGGAAGTTTGATTGTTACTCTTACAAGATAATTTCTGTCCTGTTTTAGTGTTCCCGCAGTTCTGACGCACATGAAGTTACAAGCATAAGTTAGTTATAATTAGTAATAGGTATGTATTTTTTGCAAATCTAGACATAATACCTACTTAGGACTTTGTAATCAAAGGTTAGGGATAGGACATAAAAACAATTCATTATAAGAACAAATTGTACAAAAAAAAACCTTTTGTTATGAATAATTAATGAAGAAAAACATATAAAAGTTCCTACCTACGTAATCAAAGTACTCTCAATTTGGGTGACATCTACGTTATCACGGCTGACCCTATCATGAATATTTATCAGTGCCTATGGAAAAACACTGATTTCATTTTCCATCCCATACACTATATTTTAGCGTGTCTGATCAAAATCAATACTTTCATTGATAAAGTTCATCGCTTGCTATTTTCGTTGTGTTCATTGTCCTCTACAAATCCCCTTTTTTACTAACACTAGATGACATCTACATGGAATATCTAAATATTAAGAGTGTTCACGCTGTACAACATTTCGTAGCATTTCGTATAAACTTACAAGTCCTTATTTTTCGAAATGAATGAACCGATTTTTATGAAACTTCCTATGCATAAGCAAAATACATACTTATGTAGGTCTGAAAAGATTCATTTTCGAAAAAATATGGACTTAAGAGTTTGTATGAAATACCTTACCCGGCGTAAAAACATCATCACACTAGGAACAACTGCCGCCTAGCATTAGCTAACTAGGCGGCGTACTTGACGTTTGGCATAAATTACTTGCAGGGGAAAAACCCACTTAAGTTTTTTAGGTCAATATTTATCAACTATCAAACGGCACGAATTAATTAGAACCGAAGTACCTAATGCGTCAAACGAGGTTTCAGTGAAACTTTTCATGAACTAGGTATCTCTATTTTTTAATCAAGGCAGTAATCTGTGTTGTAGGACAGAATGATAAGGCGATAAAAGGGGTTTTAATGAAGATGGATGTTCTCACTTGTGCGGTGGGCGGTGACGGCGCGTATCGGCTGTCTGCGGAGGCGTTCGAAGTTCTCGGCGGGATCACGTTGTATATGGGCTTCAAAGTCACGGGAACTGGTAATAATGAATACATTTTACTGTTAGACCTTCACTGACACAAATGTAGGACGGATATGTAATCTGTGGTGTAGGCATTGCTATGTTTCATCCAGTTTTCTGACGGCTAAACGCCTGGCTGGAAGTCGTTAAGTTAGTTGAAATAAAGTGTAATTCTTTCTGTTACTTTGGTTAATTTTATTTATAAGGTGAGGTAAGGTATAAAGGCGACCTTAATGCATTAGGCATTCTGTACCAGTCAATCAAATGTGGTGAAGACAACATGGCAGATGCAAATACTAATTACTACTTAATACTTCAGACAATTAGCTTGTTTTCTTATTAGAAGACAATTAGGTAACAAAACAAAAACATCTAAACTTACACAACAAATAATCAATAGCAATAAAACACTATCGTCAAAGTAATGATTACAAAACAGTCGATGTAGCATCAAAACAACGAAACAAAAGTTCAATAAACTCTGTATAACAAATTATGATCAATCAAGCATTGTGGGAGTTATTAATAAACGTAGCATCACCTGTACTTCTGGGGCATCTGAAGTCTTCGGTGACTGGCATTCCGTTGGAAGTGCATCGGCAGTAATGCATGGTACTGTTGTATGGCATGCACGCCGCCTCTTTGCCGCATGACAGCAGCCCGCAGGTTCCCGGCAAGTATATCGCTGAAAATATGACATATTTTTTGGTAACTTGTTTTTTTCGCTATTGGCTTTTTTATGGTGGAAAGATTTTCAAATGTGTATGTCGACAGCAGAGGGAAGAAATAATATAGAATTCACATTATGGGATCTTTAGAGCATCAATCAATTACTATAATTAACAAGCTAACACCTAAGTAATCCTTGTTGTACAATGTAGGTAGTATCACAATACGGCTGTAGACACCATTAATTTAAACTAATATAGGTAATAAGACGAAAGTAACTCGTGTCTGTATATCTGTCTGTTTCGATTTCACGACTAAATTACTGAACCGATTAGGATTAAAATTTTGTAAGGGGTAAGTTTAAACCCCATAGAGGGACAAATGCTACTTATTTCTCTGCGACTTCGCCTGCGTCCGCGATAACTGACATTTACAACACAACAGAGATACAACATCCCGCTATAACTGTAAAATTTGATTTTTAGTTGATTTGAAGCAGATAAATAGTTACTCAATTGAGTTGGCAAATAAGTGACGTCACAGTGCTCTATTACAAAATATAAGGGGGACTTTTTGATTGACAGCTCATAAAAAGTATGTCAATTGATTCGTGGTCTCTACACCCGTATTGGGTACTGTCACCTTGTTCATTTGTAAATGGAACATTGTATTGGTGTCATTTATTGCAATAAACCAATATGCTGTCAACACATAATTAATACCATCTCCATACGAAACTACCTTTTGGAATGGGCAACTTGATTCAGTATTTTTTTTATCTTGTAAATGACATTCAAAAGTGCCTTTTAGTAGTCTAATTGTAAGAAATGATTTGGCTTTGATTTTGATTTAGAAAACTAACTTCCTCCCGCAATTTCGTAATTAATATTCATTAAACCATTCATTTATCCGGAATAAAAAGTAGCCTAGGTGCTATTCTAGACTATAATCTATCTCCGTCCCAAATTTTATCCAGATCCATGCAGTCGTTCAGGCGTGATTGAGTAACAAACATACATCTAAATTTTCGCATTAATGATAGTAATAAGATTAGCCCTAGCAACACTAATTCAAACAATGATTCCTGAGCAGTAATCAATGTAAGTTGTAATCAATGGCCAACGTCCATCACTTTGAATTGAACACGACCAATAGAAATTCACGTCAAACGCTGTCTCACGATACTTGCAATTTAAATCGGAACCGCTTTAATTGTAAAGTTAAATTAAATGGTTTCTCTTATTTGTAGAGCGTGGAACCGGGTAATTAAAAAGCAGGTACCTACTTATGTTAATAAAATTGTGATTATTGACGTGTGAAAATTGTGATTATTGATAGTCTTTTATTTTATTACCGATGATCACGCCAATGTTTTAATTTATTCTAATTCCTAGTTCGGCGTGCTGTGCTGGCGCTGCTGCTGCGGCTGCAGAAAACCTCAAACGGCGTAAGTATAGTACCCTTTCAGGTAACTATATTTTCGAGCCGTTTGGGGTGGAAACTCTCGGGTCGTGGGGTCCGTGTGCCCATGGCCTTTTCAAGGAGTTGGCCAAACGATTGGTTGATTCTTCCCGTGACCCAAGGGCTGGTTTTTACCTTGGCCAGAGGTTAAGCATTGCCATTCAACGTGGCAATGCGGCCAGTCTTTTGGGCACATTTCCAGTAGACAGCGATGCGGATGAATTTTTTGATGCCATTTAATTTTAGTTTCTCTTTTTTTTATATTCTGGTTGTTTTTTATTTAATTTTATTATTAAGCTTGTAAATATTGTATATATTAATAATGAGAAAACTTAATAAACAACCATTCTGTTTGTAAATTATCATATCATGATATCTGTATTGATAATTCATAGAAAATGTGAAATTAATTTCGCCACATTGGTATACCGTTAAACATCCTGTATGGAACAGAAAATACCAACATTATACGATATGAAGCAATTTTTTTAAGCAGAACAGGAGTATTAATTAGCTAATGACCTCTTCAACCCCTCAAATTAGGTATTTGACACTTGGCACCCTAACCAATAATTGTAAGACATAACTTCTTTAATAAAAATAACTATAAAGCTAAAAAAACCCGATTAATTTTCAATTAACAGTAAAATTAGACTTATCGTTAAATTAATTAATAGTTAACCAATTGAGTTGGCAAAAATGTGACGTCACAGTTCACTTTTGACAGCTCATAAAAAGTATGTTAATTGATTGTCAAGTACCCAAATTGTGTCAATCCTTCTACCACACACCCTGTCAAAACACAACTTTATCAAATAAACACTAACTAGTTAATGCTATAAATTAAAATAAGACATCTCAATTAAAGTACCTACCTACAGATGGGCTGTGCCAATAAATGGCCACCACAGAATATCGGACTTTCCATTAGAGGCGAATGGTTGGACACAGTGATTACCATAATCACTACACTACGCTTGCCAAGTGATTGATTAATCACAGCACAGTGTTAAATAGTGGTCCTAAGTTTTCTGATCAACTTGAGTGATATAGCATTTGAATAAATAAATTGTGAATTAAATAAATGACGGGTCCATTAAGCCAGTGGCAGAACTAAATGAAACAATATTTCAATGTTCTAGAGTACTTAGACCCTACAGGTGTTTTGCGAAGGAGGTTTATGTCTTATAAACGTACCTATAGACCGTAGAGGATAAATACCTACAGAGGGTCAGCGTATTAGGGTAAAAAAAAATACAAAATTGTATTTACTTGGTGGTGTTTCTCTTGGTGATTGTTCGGGCCTCGCCTCCTCTCGAGCGACTCTCGCCAGTTTTTCCGCGTAATCCCGAAGTCGCTGAAACAATTAGATTAGGTATCTATTTATTTTGTTAAAACAGTATCCAGGATACACTAAATTGCTAGTAAGTCGGTAGTCAGTTTTCTAGGTAGACTACATAAACATGCAAAGGTAATGCCTTTTGCGGACGTTATGTTCAAATCAAATCATTTATTAATTGTTCAGAAGTAGATCAGGTTAAACTTAGATAATAGGACGCCATATTATGCAAGAAGGCATACAAATATCGCATGAGACATCAACATACTGCTTCTAAAATAAATGAGAAATAATGGATAAATTTTAAATGAATGAATTAATTAAATGTCTGTAAAAAATGGCGAAAATTCGCTACGCGAAGCTCGAAGCGCGGCTGGCTACACAGTTGATGTGTTCGCCGTGGAAAAACACATACAGTTGTGTGTGCGCCGCACATGCATTTTTAGCAGAAATACAACGAGTGTGTTTTCCCACAGTCAACGGGATAAAGATCGATCAAATGATACAGTCATACTCTTGTTAAAGATCGACCTGAAGTGGAGATTTGGATACCTCTTGAGACATCAATACTTCTGGTACTCTCAAGTAGCATGTTCAGAACTTTTGCCTTTCTTATTCCTGTCCCAGCTTTGTGCAAATCAATATGAGGCAATATCCGACTGACAGCGCTCAGCCTCGCCTAGAACATTTGATTACGAGTACCTATCTAACCTATCTTACTAAATCAATCATGTATAAACGCACCCTTCACGCACTATTGATTGGAATCAATCAAAACGCATTTTCATATTAATTGGATCCGATAGAAAGACCAGAATCTGACGGTCTGGCGCCGACCAAAACACTTGTTGAACAGTTCAACTGAATATCTTAACATAGGTGTATCTGTATAGGTGCCTACCTACCGATCCATCACAATCTTGTTACGTAAATTATACACAGAGTAGGTAAGTAACAAACAAAGTACAATAACAATGGAATTCTAAATTCAAAAACAACAGTTACAAACATGGATTCTTGGATCTCTCGCAACAGGTCCGTCATGTCAATCAGCTCATAATTAAACAATTAACGTAAATTAGAATGAGTTTTCACGTTAATTGACTACTGCGCAGAATGCATAAGGGCACTCATTACCATTGGGATGCATTCAAACCCTGGTCATGGTAATCGAGACACGATCTCGCAATATCTTGAGATCGCTGTTCTATGTACCTACTATCTTCCATATTTAGTACCACGAGTGCCAAGATTGCACGATTTGCACTTTAAAATTGGGCGTATTGCCCCAGCTTTTACAGCATAACAAGTACATAATAAAAACATAAGACGATCGGGGCTGTGTTATGTTATCTGTGGAACGTTTGAGATGCTCGACGCGGAGTTATTTTGGCCACGTTATCGTGGAGAGTGGCTGCACTCCGCCTCGCCCTCGGGTTACGATAAATCAATAATATCGTGTACCTAAGTGAATTATCGATATTTTACATTTTATGCCTATTTGTTATCGTTAATAGGAACGAACTTAACGATCGCACTGCGCAATTACCTCTAGGCTAGGCTGTTTGTCTGTCTTGCTGCGTGGTCACGTAGGTAGGTACTCCTTCAATGGCGATACTTTAGGAATCAGTTATTCATTAAACACACTACTCTCTATTACACTGGAAATTAATCCATCGGAACGTAGAGGTGATGTTATATAGCCTATAGGTACTATTCCTCATGAATCTGACTATTGTGTATATAAAGATTTTTTCGAATACGACTGGTAGTTCCAGAGATGATGTTGTGAATGTTGAACAGATTTTTTGTTTAAAATTTTAAACAAAAAATCTGTTCAACATTATATTTTTGGGAATCCTTTATTAGAATCTACATTCTACTGCAATTTTAAAAACAGCGCAAACCTATTTAATTACCCACTTAGTTACTTTGTACATACAAAAAAAAACAAGTAAAAATTGTTCCTACAATATTTTATGCAATTGTTTTTTCTACAGCTACATAATTTTTCTATACTCCCACGCAGGCTACGCGCAGGTTTTCGAGATCTGTAGACAAATACCGACATTATAAGCTACAATGTACCCGTGGCAGGAAATATGTTTAAGGTATTACCATACTTATCTTAGATTGGAAAACATTCTCCTATCTGCCTACTTGCCTAGATTTGCCACGCATTTATAAAAGTCTTGTAGGAGATAAAACAAAGTGTATAGATCCGATAAAGCACTTGTATTGCATTATGCATTATTCAGGCTTTTATTCATGGATGCTGTAATGCGAATTACACGATTAAATAAAGCTGTAGAGATATAATACGGCTATGACGGTAATGACGGCACGGTTGGCTGCAGTGCAGCGCTGCGCGTCGCGGGTTCGACTGTCGCACGGAACAGTAGGCTTGAACAAAATCGAGAATGAGATTGGAATCGACATTACATGTACATCCGATCCAGTTTCAATTCCAACAAATATAATAAGACATTTATTTATAGAATTATCGTTTATTAATATTTTAAAATTTGGTAATTTACGTTTTCATTTGTATGGCAACCTCATGTCAATCGCTGTAGTCAAACATGCAGTCGATTCCAATCTCATTCTCGATTTTGTTCAAGAGTAAGCCTACTGACATTTTATGGCCAACAGATAGTTGTTTCCGACTGGCTATTAAAAATTCATTAAAAGGATAAGATGGGATTGACCTTTCTTTTCGATGATTGATATTTTTCCCATATTTTGTGAAGTAGTTCGAAGATATGTTTGTTATCTGTTATTGGTGGATAGTTAAGAAACGCTGGCTCGTTGATCTAGTGGTCGCAGAGCGCGTCTGCTGAGTGTTATTGGGTTTTTCCGTCAGGAATTTCTCAATAGCAGTCTGGATTTGTGCTCGGTTAATGGCAATAAGCTCGCCCCCTATTACATGGGACTAAAAACATAACTGGCGAAATGTGGGTGTACTAATGTGCACACGTCTGCCTAACCCTTCGGGGCGTGATGTTATGTTATGCAAATCAAAAATCATTTAATTTAAATAAACTATAATTATAACTATAATTCCATGAGCACTCTATCTCTATCAATAAAACATTATCATTCATGTTGAATACGAGTACAATGTGAGAAGAAATCGTGCAATTAATGAGAGATTGTGGGTTAGTATGTTTTGATAGGACTAAGATTAATTACGATCTTACTACTTTAATACCGATACGTTTATTTTTATAATACTTACGCATCTGTTATAACACTTGTAGATATGTACCTATTTTAATTTAATATGATTCACTGCTACGATTCTTCAAAACTCGTATTAGGCTGACTAATTATAAATCGACACAGTCATATTTCATAGTAACACGGTAACACTAGCGATGCGTTAATATGGATTTACGATCGTCACCTTCAACTGCCCCGTTGCCGCGTTGGTCTTGTGGTCGCAAGCGCTGCTACAGGTTCTGGGTTTAATTCCGAGGTCGGACGAAGTGTTAATAGGTTTGTCCAATCAGGAATTTCTCAGTAACAGCCCGGAGTTTGGAAGTTAATGGTGTGGTACGTTTTAAGGAGTAAACTAGGCTATTAGTTCCGCACAAGAATAAAAACTAATTTAAAATATATTAAAAAAAAACAAGCTTTAATTTAAAATTATTACAATGTTGTGTATTGGATATTGCGTATTATTTATTACAATATGGTGATTGGAATTGTCATCAGAACTAAAGGCTTATACAAAATTTCAGCTCATTAGGAAACCAACAAATAGTTTAAAAATGGTTTCCAAATGAAAGGACAACTTACTTGCATACGAACAGTGCAAGTTAAATAAAGCTTGTAAAAACCATGACGACTGACACTTACACTGTCGAAATCGCGAATAAGCAAGTATATAATATACAATAATTACGGGAAAGTAATTCAAGTATTTAACTGTAAATGTTGTCAAGCATTTATGTTGTATAAACACTGCTAGGTTGTAATAAACTCCAATTCGAAATGCAAGAATATTGGCATGCGACATTAAATTACTATTTTAAGCTGTATTATCCTAGGTTCGTGACAAGGTAGGCTTTAAGTGAACAATTAATTAAATCAAGTTACTCACATTAGATTATAATGCTAATTACCTTTGCTACATTACGACAAACGAAATCGAGTTTATAGAAAAGCAAAAAAGAAAAGGTTCACGTTTTGTTTCCAAAAGATATAATAATAAAAAGGACTTTGAATTTTATCTTGTTTACATTATCAAACAAAGGTATCGAGGTAAAGTTAACGAATATGTAGAATCCTTACATGATCAACCAAATCTATTGTAGGTAATATTAATAAACTAGTGGAATACTACGATAGGGTATAAGTTTATCTAAATGCCATACTATTCATATTATTAACATATTTTGTTTTCAAACATTTTTCAGAAAAATATTATAAAAGCTTCTCCAAAACGGGAAATACTGCAAAGCAATATTGTGCCTTGCAACATTTTCGAAAACTAGGTATGGCACAGATTAGATAATACTTTTATATAGTTACTACGGCTATATGTCTATAACCTAATAATTCTTAAAACGTAAAAAATATGGCCTGTATCTAGGAGCGCCGAAAAATATGGTGTGTGGAGTTATCATATAAAACCTGCCAAGTGTGATTCGGACTCACTCACGACGGGTTCCGCAACACCGTACAATATTTAAAAAAATTTTTTAGCGGCCACATAATACACACTCTGTAAAAAATTACGTGTCCACCTACTACGGTGCAAAAGATACCTAGCTGATAGACATACACACAAAAGAGTCTTATAGGGTTCTGTTTGATTTGAAATATTATACTTACGGAATCCTAAAAAGTTTTGCAGCCATACATTACAGGGAAAATATAGGTCGTTTAGAGGCGCTATAAAATGGTAAAAGGAAAACATCGTGAAAAAAACACACCGGAAATACCTCTAACGAAAAAATAAACAGTACTGAGGGACAAACTTAACTTTGCCGTTGAAAAACTGTTGTCTACATACATCGACATAGGTCAAGGTTAGTTTAGCAACTAACCTCTTCCTTCAGTCAATCATCGACTACACGCATTAAACAAAGCAATTTTACTGTTAAGACAGTTCTGCGCTGTGATCTTATGAGGAGTTTCCTTTCCATATCTCCGAAGTTCATCATCAGATCATGACAGTATTTATTTGGGACCAATTCGAAAAAATAAACAAAAAAAGAATCATCCAAATCAATTTACAATTAGCGGAGTAATCGCAGAGTATGCTTCATTGACAGAGCGTAGGTTCACCTTTATTCTTCCATGCATCCTCTATGAATGCGTTTACACCTGTCAGTGTCAGTGACGACACAGTGATGACAGTATCAGTTACGCAGTTTTTCTGTATCCCTGACAACGTATATAAAGTGGGTCACAGACAAACGCGAAATGTTGTGGCGGCCGCGTCAATTGCAAATTTTAACAACCGGCCGCGTGTACTGCTTTGTAAAATGACGCCAAATATGGAAATTGTAATAGAAATAGTTGAATTTAAATAATAATTTAAATTTAACTCACACTTCTCTATTCCTAAGAGTAATATGCGATGCTAATGATAATATAGGTAGAGATAAACTATTATACCTTGACGCTTCCCTCCATATTACCATTTCAATGTGTGTAGTCACATTCGTATGAAAGACTTTGTGAGTAATCGTCTTCAGTAGCAGGCTAGGATATTTTTTGTCAACTAATCATAAATAGCCGACCGCGCAAGACGACGTACCTCTCATTTTCATAGAGAATTTCAGTGCAGCGCCATACTAATAATAATGAGTAATTTTTGACGCCGCTAGTCGGACAAAAAATCGCTGATTTGTTTTTGCGTGCGTTACATGCGTTGTGAGTATTTTTAATACTATTAAAAACACTTTCAAACGTTTTGAATTGTGGAAGGGCGCGTCATGTTACTGTAGTTTATCTCTACCTCACACCTCAAGTGTTTAAATAAACGGTTTCCCTACCTTTTTTCTTATCTTCTGAGAGGACTAATGAGTCATGAGATTAATAAGACAACGTTACGGTTAGCCATATTGACTGACGTCCGATTGCGACGTCCGATTGTCCGATTGTAGCACAATCACCACGCTAATGACACTTCAGGCCGCCACTGTGACCGCGGTGGTGTGTTTTTGGAGCGTTAGGAGCCGCGGCCTGCGGTTTGCCGTAACCGCAAGTCCGTCCGTCTGGAAGCCACTTTATGCAAAATGTCAGGATACTCTTCAGCGGTTTTGGGCATGAAAAATTATTAAGCAAACAACTTTCGTACTCCTAGGTTGTTTACTTGAAACTGGTCTATCAACAGTGTAGACTCATAATGTATTACATGCTTAAACTTAAAATTTAATCATGATCCGATAGACACGTGGCGCCATCTACTGTCATAAGGACGTTTTTGTGATTTCCCTCGGGAACAGTACTTTTTTCCGGGATTAAAGGTACCCTATGTTCGTCCCTGTACACCTGGCAACGTATATGCAAAATTTCAGGATGATCGGTTCAGTGGTTTAGGCGTAAAATGGTAGCAAACAAACAAACAAACTTACTTTCACATTTATAATATTAGTTAGGATTAGTTTCTCTACATTCTAAAGGTACACAAAAGTTATTTGTTGTACTTGAATATAATTAATTGCGAGATCACAACAATAGTTGTTGAACATTTCTGACCCAAATACTTGTGGCTTCAAATCCCGACACTGAAAATTATTACCTCCAAGGATTCCCGTGTTCGTGAGAATATTCGAGCATCTATTATTTCCGTATTTAGTATGTTTAGACACGACGATTCACGAGGTGTTTTAGACATTCGTCTTGTTTAATTTGTAGCCGTAGAAGGCGCTATTGTTAACTACGATTATTGAGTTGAAGTCTGGCAAAAAGAACCATTTACCTAATATTTCTCCCACTTTTTTTTTAATGTCCGATTAATGATTTTGGAAATTAAGCGCTGTTTAATTTAAAATGTCCTTATTCTTTCTTTTTTTTATTCTGATTGTTTTTTTTTAAATTTTTGTTATTAAGCTTGTAAATAATGTATATATTAATTTTTAGTAACGTTCTAAGCACAAGTTTGGGATATACATTGAACTGTTTGTCTAAATAATAATGTAAATAGATTGTTAGACCGTATATTTTTTAACATTTTTTAAATGTATTCCTTTTACATCTACTTAAATAATTAGTAATTAAACTAAACACAAAACTTAAAAATAACAATAAAATTACAAAGATATATTTTTAATGCCTCATTGGTCTAGTCGTCGCAAGCGCGACTACTGTGCATGAGGTCTTGGGTTCGATTCCCAGGTCGGGCAAAGTGATATTGGGTTTTTCCATCAGGAATTTCTCAGTAGCAGCCTCGGAGTCTGGATTTGTGCCCGGTTGATGGCATTAGGCTCGCCCCCTATTACATGGGACTAAAAACATAACTGGCGAAATGTGGGTGTACTAATGGGTACACCTCTGCCTAACCCTTCGGGGATTACAGGCGTGATGTTATGTATATATCTTTAATAACGTGGGTTGGCTGAATAGGCTAGTTGACACCACCAAACAATTGACGTACCTACTTTTTATGACCTGTCAAAACGCGATTTTTCCATAGATTTTGTATGGCAACAGCGGCCTGTGACGTCACTTATTTAACAACTCAATTGTTTAACTATTTATTGGTTTTAAAGCTACGAAAAATGTTATTTTACAGTAAGTTGAAAATTAATCGGTTTTTCAGGGCTAAAGTAAAGCGTTTTTTAAAGAAGTTATTTCTTGGAATTATTGGTTAATGGTGTCAGCTACCCAATATTAGAAATGGGAGGCTAAAGGATTTAAACATGGCTGCAGCGTTAAGACGGTATTCTCATCTTCATTAAGTTAAGGAGATTTATCTTATGAGACAAGCGGAGAATACATTCAATACTAAAAGGTTTACTTTATTTCTCTTCCACGTTTTTTCAATCTTAATAAATACTTTAAGTAAATGGATTCTACTGACTACCAACACTTGGCATATTAGGTTCCTCGCACAGCCACTCCTAGCTCATTCACTTACTTCTTGTGGTCGTTTACCGCAAAAAGATAGATAATATTTTACATCTATGCCAAGTATAATAAAGCTGAAGAGATTGTTTGTTTGTTTAAATGCGTTTTTGTGGAGAAATTCTTTCATACAAAAGTCCTATTTGATTTACACGGCGACGCAAAATGAGTTGTCTGCCGACTCACATGCATTATGCGGACCGAATTCAGTTTGCGGAGGTAGGGGGCCGACACAATTTCTGCCAAGCAGAATTCCTGCGACAGAAATTCTGCGACTCACGCTGTACCCGTGCGAAGCCGAGGCGGGTCGCTAATTTTGTATATAATAGCCAGATTCATAAGGAATAGTATAACCTATCATCACGACTCACGGGAGCGGAGCAGTAACCAAAGACGTAACTTAACGTGGATGAGAAAAACCACACGGACGAAGACGCGGGGCAGAAGCTAGTCAGTTATATCGATGGCTCACGGCTATCATTATCTCCCGATCGTGTTGGTTTTCAATGTTTAAACGCGAATGAGAAATTCAGAAATGTCACAACGATAAAATGTACTTTATTGAACTGTTGAGATAACGATTATCACGAAACCATGCGCCGGCGCAGTCACTTTTACGTATGCCCTTAACAATAATATTCATTACCGTGTAATGTAAGCAATATGAACATGACAGCAATAAGGCAGTAATGTAGTTGCAGTATTCATAATCGTGTCGTTCTTGAACTTAAAATAATATAATGTTCTTTACTGTTGAAAATGCAGTAATAGGTACTGCATCGGTTTGTAGGACTGATATGCGTTCATAACGACGCAGAGCCTTAATTACTGAAAGCTCAACACAGGATTACTAAGATATTTTAAAAAAGAAGGATTCTTCTTATTTTTAATTTGTTTTTCAAAAGAAACTAGACACTTCTTTCTTTTTGAAACTTAGATCAATGAATAATCATTTAGGATTTTTATAAAAAAAAATTACGAAAATTTTACCCCAGAACGAACATCCAAAAAGAAAGCTTTTTAATGACGGATAATACTTTTGTTTGTCTTTCCAAATTAGTCCATTTGTCAAACTCATGCATTTGAAACTAGAAACCAAAATAATGGTTGAACTTCTGTCGTTGAAGTTTCCTATGATCCCTACATCGATCGGTTTGTTAGTGGACCAAGCACCCACGTGACAGTTTCGTTGATAGATTACGGTATAAATAACCATCGGACAAGTCGTAGCTTAGAGCCATGCTCAACTCGTCCCGATGGCAAAACAATACAACAAATTACCAACACTATTGTTAACTTCTTACATCACCGACACCTACGTACAATGTGTAAGTATGTAGGCGATAGACGCGTTCGAATTCCGAATTTCAACTATTGTTTCTCTGGAAGTGATTTATTTTTTTAAATAAATCTGGTATGAAAAATGGTAGGTTAATAAATGGCCAGTACCTACCGTGTAAACAAAACAATAAAATATTTACTGCATAAAAACTATTTTGATTTTTTTTAGGTAGGTAACCTCATTAGGTTAACTCATTATCAACTATAATACTTTTTTATTGGTCTGAGTTAAAAGATAACCTAACAAAGTAAGTAATGAGTTTTTTATTCTTTGCTTACGAAGTAACGGACTCAATAACATACAAATTGATTCAGAGACACATGGGTCGATTTCCGCTCATCCGGACATCCCAATAAAACCCGAATGAAGCTGGTCATTCAAACAAAATGGCCAATCGTCAGAAAACCACGTTATCTTTTTGCAACCACGTTTAAGTTCTCAGAATCATTTGGTACAAGAATAGGGCACTTCATTGAAGACCTAATTTTAAATTCTGGAGTAGATGTCCCCGCTAATTAAGAGAAGTTATGAATACGTATATACTGAATAGTTATTTTGATTGTTATAGTGATTTCCTTGTAATTATTTATTCAAATACCAAATAATGCACAAAAATATACTGATATTACGGAACAAACTACTGTTAAATAAAAAAAAATATCTGGATTAATTTAGGTGAAGTAAGCTGTCATGTAAGGAATTAGGAACTAAGTTCGCTAAGCTAAGCTTCGCCTAAATTCACCAAAGGTAGATTTTTTAACACAAATTGAATCACATTAGAATTCTGTGATGTCAAAATAGGATGTCCGATCAATCTGGAAATAGTTGATGTTGTTGTTCCGCAGCTGCCGGGGGAAGAAGGATCCCTTCTTAAAATAAATGCATTCGTAGGAAATAAAACAATTATAACTTTTATGTTTATTCACATAGCTTACCGACATTATAAGAAGGAAATTAATAGAGGCCATAACAAATGATTTAGTTCCTCATCCTCTTAAGTAAGATAATATTGTAGACAAACGTAACAGAAGGAAATTTTCAACTTTTACAAATAAATGGGTTACTGTTTTTGGAACAAAAGAACTAGTACGATTAGGGGAGGAGACGCGGGCGCACCGTCTGCGTACACCTGGCAGCGCAGGCGCACGCGATCATTAAAAATGTTTATTTAAAAATCCGACCGCTTAACGCCGGCCGACACTCCACAAAAGTGAACCATTTTGGGTTAAGACCAATGTGTTTATTATGACGTTATATAATTAATGCTGCGTAGTTTGTAAACAAGCTGCGCATACTAACTAATTCATAAACAATAATAGTTATCATTAATGCAATCAATTAGTAGTTAATGATGCATGATCCAATAATGGCAATAATATAAAATTCTCTGTAGTTACGCTATCGAAGCTTATATAATTATAAGAATATCATCATCTGCCTAACCTTTTCCCAATTATGTTGGGGTCGGCTTCCAGTCTAACCGGATGCTGCTGAATACCAGTATTTTGCATGGAGCGACTGCCTATCTGACCTCCACAACCCAGTAACTGGGTAATACGATAACTCTTGGTAAGAGTGGTTGTCAGATTTTGGGGCTTCTAACTACCCGTAACGACTGCCAAAGATCAATGTATGATAGCAGGGACCAACGGCTTAGCGTGCTTTCCGAGGCACGAAACGATGTCAGTGATGTCTAAGATACACTTAGAAAGTACATATGAATTGAAAAAGACACATTGGTACTTGCTCGGATTCGAACCCATAACCTCATGCATGAGAGGTGAGCGCTAATTATAAGAATAACACATGAGTATCGAATACTACAGCATATTGCATCATAGTCTTTACTAAATATATTATACTTAAAGCAGTGTTTCAACTTGTATGCAACAAGAGCAACCTACGTAAAAAGAATTTTGCATGTTGAAACATAAATCATAGTGTTTAAGAGTTCGCGTAGGTGAATACACATACTACATAACCATTTCCAATGTCTACAAACGGTCTGTCTATTTTCCTAATGTGCCGGGCGGCAGCGCGGGCGCAGGCCGGCTCTTCACCGATTGGACGGTGCTTTTTAACAAAACAAGACTCTTCCTGAAATATCAACAACATATCAATGAACGCATTACCAGATATAAACGATAACAAAGCGTTTTTTTTTTTGTATTTATTTGTGTTATTAAAACTTTAAACAGATTCTGATTACGTTCAAAAAAAAAATCCAAGGATATTTTTTTTTTGGAGTGCCTAGGGGCGTTATGCAATAAAAATATTGTCTTGTCAAAATAGTCTTTTTAAACTATGAAGATCTTCGAGGAATAAATGGACACCATACGTTTGTGTTATTTTAGATAGAGTTCCAAAGGGCTCTCACGTTTTCAATGTGTGAGTTTACTCAACCGACGCTCAGCGACTGAAAATGTCGAAATGGAAAAGTTCATTAAGCCCGTGCTGCGGCTGCGACGTATAATCCTGAAATGTTTACTCAGCAATAAAGGCGCCTAAAACGCACTAAACTATGACATAAAAAGTTTAAAAAGCTCTCAGTAGATCAAACAAGACGAGTGGTGTCGGTCGACAGACGGCGCGGTGTTGGGTTACGGCCGGCGGGTCACATTTGTCCCAAATAATAAACACCAGATTGGTGTCAAAAAGAACACTTTTTATGACACCATCAGCCCGTAAAACCCTCAATCCCGTGTTTATTTTTAATAATTCTTCCGCGAAGGTTTAAGTGTCTTTGATTTGCCGAACATGATTTTGATATTATCTACATTAGGTACTTACTTTCCGTTAAAGGTTTAATTCCTATGTGATTTGAGAACGAGACATACAGAATTGAATTGACTGCCTCGTTGTATAGTGGTCGCAAAGCTCGACTGCTGCACGAGGTCTTGGGTTCAATTTCCAGGTCGGGCAAAGTGTTATTGGGGTTTTCCATCAGGAATTCCTCAGTAGCAGCGTCGGAGACTGGAGTTGTGCTCGGTTGATGGCTAGGCTTGTCCCCTATTACATGGGACTTAAACATAACTGGCGAAATGTAGGTGTAATAATGGGTACACCTCTGCCTAACCCTTGGGTAATTACAGGCGTGATGTTATGTACATACAGAATAATTATAAAGTTTTACTAACGGTCTGTTTATCTTTGTACGAGCCACTGTTACAATAAAACAAAGCAATTAATTATTTAGTGGTGTTCTCAATTTTGTTCAGATTTGTTTATTCTATCGTAATGTAAGCGGTACCTACATACACCTAATCAAAGCTAGGTCAAGCGTATCTAAAATAGACGGACAGATCTATCAGTACTTCGAGAACCATTGCCATAATGGTAGTGCATATAATGTATAATCCCTGCAATGTAGGAGGTAATGAGCCATCGTAAATCAGCGAATAGGTAATTCAATAGCAATGACGTCTCATATGAAGAGAAAATTGCACGAGTATGAATGCTTATAGCACTTATAAGGGTTCTGCTTTCTCGCCATTTGAGTGAAAGCTGTGAGGCGAGAGGATGTATGGGAATGAACAATCGCATTGCTTTTAGAAGAGAATTCCCACAGTTGCTGATACAGTCAAAGTCAAAACATTTATTTCAATTAGACCATTTACAGACATTTTTGAATTGTCAAGGAGTCGGTCAGTTAGTCAGAAAGTTGAAGCTCGTTCCAAAACGAAGGTAGGCCTCTATGAAGAATAACGAGCAAGAAACTCCACGGCACTCTTTTCAATGAGGTTTTTACGAAATCCTGGTTACATTATTATTTTTGATTCTACATGTGAAAAGAGACTAAAGAATCACCTCAAGCGTGCTGTGGTCTGATTCAGTAGAACTACATGTACCTAATATCAAGTAGAGATTGTAATTTAAAACTGCAATCGTAGATCGTTGACACCTGTCACAACCAGTGTCACGGGGCCTTAATGCGGAAATGTGCATTTGGGGCACCGGCACGCGAATTGTTGGCCACGATGCGTTCGGAACTACGTCCCAGTTGCAAGACCCGGCCCGACACACATTCTCCGCACAATGATCCTTTAATTAGACGTTGCACCGTGCTCTAATGTTGCATAGCTCGTTTACGCAATGCTCTGTTTCACTTTTAGTTTATGGGAGCACCTGTTCAACTCTTACACTTTACTAGCTTTTGCCCTCGACTTTGTCCATGTGGTAGTCAAGTATACCAATAGCCTATTGTACTCGGAAATAGTGAAGCTTCCTAACAGTGAAATAATATTTATAATCGGATTAGTATTTTAAGAGATTACCTCTTACAAACAAAAAAACATAAACAAACTTTACCATTTTATAATGTTAATCGAGATGGTCGTCTGTCAGTAGGCAGGTAATGATTGAATCCAGTGCAGACACACTAAATACTTAAGCATTTTGGACAGTTTCATATTCGGTTTGTGACATAATTATTGTTTTCGAAGTCTATGGTTTGCAAAGCTCACCTTCGTGTTAGTTTTCTTGGGACTTGGGGATCATTAATTCAGCACGTTCTTGAATCCTATGGAGCACAGTCACAACATTCGCGACTATTAATAAGTTCAAAGTAAAGTGAAACTTCGGCCTTTCTCTGGTTTGCGTGTACGCAGGGGTTGCTCGAGTGTATTTGATTCGGTTCCCAACACTGTTCTAAATATATTTCTGATCGATTACTAAAGAGTTAATAATATAATGTTTATGAAACAATATTAGCTTGCTTGGAATAAGTAATTATAATCAAGATCATGTTCCTATTATACTTATAGGATACTGTTTACTGCTTTTTTACTTATATGTATAATATTATAATAAATATCAATATAAATGGATCATTAGGTTTTTATTTTATGGATACGAGTTACTTTACTTACCCATAAACCGATTTTATAATGAAAAGATTAATTTACTATATCAGAAGCGGGATTCAATCTGAAGTAAAATCCTCTTGATTGATTACTGAAACGTTGTAATATTTTACGTGAAAAAAAAGATGTTATTCGATTACTCAAAAAACCATTAGGAGTCAGTTATTTCTTAGTCATTTGTGCTTGAATCATAGCAGTGGAAAAACAGCACAGATTGGTGGTAAAAAAAATTGGTATGATTCAATGGAATCAAGTAATTTTTAAGTACCTACGTAAATGTTATTAGGAGGTATACTTTAAGGAGTATTTAATGTTTATGTGTACGAGTAGTGATGGCCCAGTGGTAAGGCTACCGTTCGCAACCGGGCATGGGCAAGTATCAATGCGACTTTAGCAATTTGCACTCTAAGTTTATCTTAGACATTACTGATATCGGTGATGGAAGACTATCGGAAGGAAACATGTAAGTCTGAAATCACCAGTCCACATTCTCTGTATGAGAAGACGCCTTTGCGCTGTTGTGGACAATAATAGACTGTTTTTCTAATGATTGACGATTGTGGATACATAATGTTGGTACTGCTTAGTTTGTTTTTACAGTTTATTAAATTCAATGGCAATTTGGTGAGGCATAGTCACACGGAGCAGGGGCGCGCGCGGGGCGGGCAGGCGTGGACGAATTACCAGCGCACACGCGTGGGATGTTGCACTCGATACAAAAACGCGATCGCCCTTGAGCACGCCGCTCTGTTTATTCGACTGTCGTCTAGCACTTAACGCCAACGTCGATATTTGCTATTTTTGCACGATACAACAGCAGAAAAATCCACTCGCTGGAAAATTATAATCCATTTCCATGTCTAGAGGGATATTTTGTTAAATCTTTCTGGTTACTTTGAGTAAGTTGTTTTTAGTTTACAGAAAACAGTGGCGGATCTGGTATTGTCGTTTGGGAGGATTGTCGTTTTTTTTAGCAAAGTAAACACTAACAAAAAAGCACACAACGTTTTATAATTGACTTGTTGTACCCGCGACTTCGTCCGCGTCAAAGTTGGTTTCTGCATACAAATTTTGGCCCCCGTTTCATTCCCTTAAGAGGATGTTGTATGAAAATATACTACGTCATACAAAGAACACACCCTCCAAGTTTCAGGTCTCTACGATAAGCGATTTAGGCCGAGCGTTGGATCTGTCAGTCAGTCATTCAGGACAAAGCGTTTTATACAGACTGTTAGTGTAAACACCGTTGTCACTAAACCATAGGTACTTGATTTATTATAAAAAATGTTTATCTGCATTTAAAAAAACAAAGTTTTCTTTCAAAAATTAAAAAAAAATCTGTCCGACACCGTCCGTAAATTCATGGATACTATGCGCCAGAGTTAGGTAATCACCGCAAAGGGCGTTGACCTGCTGCACTGGCCGTCCGTTATAACTACCTAAATAAGTTTTACCTAATTACATCATTGTAATATAGGGTGAAATAATTTTGAAATTTTACTTAAAAAAAAAAGATTTTTTTTTTCATTGAATTTACGTTCTATTATTGAAACCAAACCACTGGTTTCAAGGATAACGGTGTTTACACTAACAGTCTGTATATGTAGTAGAGATAAAAGATAGATGACAATTATCAGTAAAACTTGCTAAAAAGTTTAATTAGAATAATATCAAATTCACTTTAAGATTTGATTGACGAAAGAACTCAGCTGCTTTTGGGGGTCCCTGAACTTGAGCCCCGTAGCCCCTCCTCCCCTAGATTCGGTGATACAAAAAGACTTCTCCATTTATATCGACTTATCGACGACACGTAGTTTACCTAGGATAAAACTCACGTCAAATTATATAAGAGCTTTCTTTATTCAGTAAGTAGGTAGGTACTTAGCCTAGTAAGTAGGCTACTAAGAATTCTGATGTTATTTCAAGAATTGTATTTCAAGAACAATTCTAATTAATTACTTCTTAGAATCGGATTACGCGAGAATAAAATGAGAGATGTTAAATTGGATTTTTATGATGTTTGCGCCCGTTCCAATTTCGACACGAAAAAAAGGAACTAGGAAAAAGTGTTAAGGTCGATTTTTGCATGCCAGGTGGGTATAATAGCGTAGTAAATACATACGGAGTAAAAGGGACGTCATAACGTAAACTTTTACCATGGATTCAATACATGATTTTTCGTCCGTTGTCCATAATAACATCTAATAGACTAGAATTTTATTTAAAAAAATATATATATATATTAAATAAATAAAATTCTACAGTGTGAACAGTGTGTTGACACTGTTAGAGAAACTTAGGTCTACGCTAGTAAGCACTGATACTAAACAAAAAAAAGAAACACAATAAAAAGAAATGACTGCCTCGTTGGTCTAGTGGTCGCAAGCGCGACTGCTGTGCATGAGGTCTTGGGTTCGATTCCCAGGTCGGGCAAAGTGTTATTGGGTTTTTCGATCAGGAATTTCTCAGTAGCACCCTCGGAGTCTGGATTTGTGCCCGGTTGATGGCAATAGGCTCGCCCCCTATTACATGGTACTAAAAACATAACTGGCGAAATGTGGGTGTACTAATGGGTACACCTCTGCCTAACCCTTCGGGGATTACAGGCGTGATGTTATGTTATGTTTGATGTTATGTTTAAAAAGAAATAACAACATAACATAACATCACGCCTGTAATCCCCGAAAGGTTAGGCAGAGGTGTACCCATTAGTACACCCACATTTCGCCAGTTATGTTTTTAGTCCCATGTAATAGGGGGCGAGCCTATTGCCATCGACCGGGCACAAATCCAGACTCCGAGGCTGCTACTGAGTTATTCTGGATGGAAAAACCCAATAACACTTTGCCCGACCTGGGAAAGAAATAACTAATCCTATAAAACAGCAGATGTTCTTTTTCAAAGCTTTTTTCAAGAAAAGTTTGAAAGAATATGATCTTTTAAATACTAAAATCTATGGATAAAGATTTTGATTGCTTTCACCTGGTATAAAGCTATTTCTTTAAGAACTACTTAGACCTAAGTACCTACGCCTCATAACTTAAATGTTAGACAAAAAACTTTGTAAGTATAAAAATGATTATGCTATAATGAAATAAGTTAAAAAAAAACCTTTAGGTACTAGTTTTAACTTCGCTCTGAATAGCCCTCCAACTGACCAATCAAAGGTAAATAGTTTCTTAGAAATCGGAACTTTATTACTTAGCATATTTATCTCATGGTATCAAGAATTTCATCCAAGATTTGCCTAAGTGATTTTGAATCGCAACTTTAACTTTAATTAGGAAATTAATTACTGTAGTAATTTAGCTGTCAGTCTTTGTATTGGATCAACGTCAACTATGTCTAGAATTCAATGGAGCAATAAATGTAATGTACAGTCAGCAAAAAAGATAAGTAACCACGGTCGTCAAAAATAATTGAAGTTGGTAGAAACCGATGGGTGCTTTCAAATGTGATTTAATTATAAAAGTAAATAATAAACAGTTCATTAATAAAATTAAGTTTGAACAGAAGATATCCATTGATTTCTATGAAAACTTTAATTATATTGGACGGCTCTGGTTACTTGTCTATTTGGTTGTCCGTACCTACGTACCTTTATATGTATATAAATTATAATAATATGAAAACTGTAATGGCTTTGCCCGATGACTGTTCAATTTATTGAAGATTCGACTACTTATAGATATGTTTTATCACACATTACAAACAAGCGACATAGTTGTCATTAAAATCATCTAAAATGTAAACATTATCGTTACTTATTTCATTTACAAAATAACGAAAGAAATAAATGTCATATTGAAAAACTACAAAGTAAAAAAAAAAACTATCACTTTCGTAAGTCAGCATCTTTAGTTGCCACCGACCAAACTTTTTATGAACATAACATCACATAACATCACGCCTGTAATCCCCGAAGGGTTAGGCAGAGGTGTACCAAATAGTACACCCACATTTCGCCAGTTATGTTTTTAGTCCCATGTAATAGGGGGCGAGCCTATTGCCATCAACCGGGCACAAATCCAGTTTTTATGAAGTAGGTATGTTAAAAATACACTTGAAACTTCGTAACACAAATAATTTGAAAAAGCGACTCCATAGTTTGTCTTTTTTGATTTTTAAAACCATGTTATCCGTTACATTAAGCACACAATTTAATTACAATCACTTAAACCATTTGTCGGAATAAAAACTGTGTTTACTTTTTGTTGAGTTAGTTAACGAACCCTTAGTAAAATTTCCTAAAAATTAATTAATAAACGACATAAAGTCTGGCGGCAGATAATAAGGAAAGCAGATAAAAGTATTCACATACTACCCATAGTTCTACCTAACCTTTAAATCACTTATCTAATATTATATAGAGGAAAAGTTTGTGAGTTTGTTAGGTTGTAGGGGGTATTTTCTGGGTCTACTGAATCGATTTTGAAAATTAGAAGCTACGTTATCACTGAGTGCTAATAATAAGCAATATTTTATTTTAAAAACATTAGGGATCCGTAAGAAAAATCACGCGAACGAAGTAGCGGAGAGAGTGCTAATGACCAATCATTGCATCATTTTCATGGGTCTTCCTGCATAAAGTTCCCAGTTACGGAAAGAAACAAAAACTCATTTGTTCACAAAACACACAAAAAAAAAACACTGAATACATAAATCAAGGTATATTTTTCAGAGATTGATACGTAGGTAAGCATCATACAAAAAAAAGAAACTGAAAGAAAATATAAAATGGAGCTTTCTGAAAATGGAATTTTAAAAGCAACTATTTTAGTGGCTTTCAAATCTGATGTAGTTCCTAATTGGAACGATTCTTAAGTGGAGCTTAAAGATTATCAAAGGCGGTTTGTAAACCTGTGATTATGTTGTATTTGTTATAATATCCATTTACACAGAGTTTATAACAAACAAGCTACCTTGGCTTTACACAAAAACATGAGGTACTATACACATAACAGTAACTAAATTTTCATGTTTATGATCATTTTAGTTTATTGTAGAACAAAATAGCGGCTAATAAATATTAGTTATTTTATAAAGTTTTAATTAATTTTAAGTATTATTTGTTATTTTATTTTATATTATTATTACATATTTTAGGCTCGCCCCCTATTCACATGCGACAATAACATAAGTTGCATCATATGGGTTTACTAATGAATACACTTCTGCCTACTATTACAGGCGTGATGTTATGTTTATGAGATTAGTATTTTGACTATGAAGGTTCAATAATGGAAAAATATTTTTATGAACGAGTATTGTACTTACTACGCTGTAGGCTTTCATTTAAATATAATTTTATAGTTATTGTGATTACTTGTACATATTATTCTAATTCAATAATGTTTATGCATATCTGATAATCTGCAGTGGACGTCGTTCGGCTAATATAATGATGATGCATATCTACAAATACTTACTTATCCTCTGATAATGCGCATAAGTTTTCTCCTTATCAATATTTTCTAATCAAATGTTACTGACGATAAAACATGCTTTTCTCTTTTAAGTGGAAATCAGTATAATTTCCACTCGTGAATTTAATATTAGAGAAAATAGGATTTAATTTCGTATTTAGGTGCCTATTTTAATGGGTAATTTTACTTCAATGACAATAATATAAATAAGTAAAGGCAAGTAAAGGTTTTACGACCTACAACAACACTTTGACATGGTACTACCTACGGGATTGAAGCAGTAACTTAACGCGAGTGAAACCGTGTGGTACAGCTAGTTAAACATGTATTTAATTAGGGTGTGGACACCGGTTAACAATAATTTAAAAAAAACAGACCAAGTCTTCTAAACAAGCACTTTATTTGAACCAGAGAATTCGTTAAACTTTCAAAATTTACTTTCATATACTTTAGCTTTTCATCGACCTTTTTTTTATTTTGTAAACAATATTAATTCATATTATAGAGAGAGCTTCAAGCTTTTAGAAATATCAGATAGGATAGAAGAATGCAGACGGAAATGCAGCAAGACCTCAAACTACATGGATGACGAAGGTCAGGGTCATGAGGGAGATGAGACTTACGGAAGATGACCAAGAAGACCGAAATAGATGGGACGCATGATTGGGAGAGCCGACCCCGCGTAATGGGAAAAGGCGAGGCCAAAGAAGATAAATCTATAGAGATCATAATAAGATAAATAAGTTCACAAATACTTAAATTAAAATAAAAGATTGCCACAACAGACTATCCTGTGAATACAGTTACGAGTTTACGACATACAAATCCAATGCACGAGTGCATGTTGTATATCATGTCTACATAATCCCTGGATACAGGGAGCACTTATGAATATGCCCTTGGGATTAGTTCGGATATATTCGGGAATCGGAACTTACTTGTCGATTGTTAAGGCGAGATAAAAATCAAGTTCTAGTATGGCTGGCTAAAAAAATATTCACATATTTTTTTTTATTAATTGCTTAAATTCATCTTACTAATAATAAGGCTGTTTGTCACTTAATAACGCCAGAATATCACAACAGATCTGGATGAAATTTGGCACGAAGATAGATTATACAACGCACATAGGCATTATAATATCAACTTTGACGCGGACGAAGTCGCAGGAAGAAGCTAGTTTCCAATAGTTCTTGAGGCGTGTTGCAGTACCGACGTGAACGCAGTCCCGTATTAAAGTATATGTGTCGAGGTGATAGTCTTCTGGTCAGGTCCTTTAAAGTACCTATGTGAGGAACTCGTCTGCTAGGCCATGATTTTGATTTCACATAACCCAACAAAATACATGGATCAGCTGATCCTTTCTTTGCGATTTCAGGGTTTGTCTCATAGTTAAAGTTGTTTATAATGATGAGTACAACAACCCTTCTCAGGTTGATGGTAAATAATAGCTTAGGCTTATACTGTCTGACTGTCATATTGATGAGAACTTTAGATAAACTATAATAACACTCGTAAAGCCACGTTGGTGGCAGAGCCATACAGTTCTATGGTTCTTCAATGTTGGCGCCACTTAACTTGCTATTTATTCGTCTTGCATAACAAACAAGGCACATATTTGCAAATTGATGGGGGACACTTAAACATAAATATATGTTTCTTTTATGTGACAATAATCGTGATAAATAATTATAATTTTACGGTCTTTAGCATCAGTCCAAGTGATCGTGTCCAGCATATAAATAAACAGAACCTGTTCATGAGATATGTGTAAAAAGATTTATACTCTTCCTGGTTTAGTTTTTATCGCCATTTTTTGTCTGAATCCGCTTTCTGGTAGTCGGCAAGTTTGCTTGATTTCGCAGATTGATTAATTTATAGGTATTGCTGTGAGATTTAACCTTTCGTAGCTTATCTTAAGTTTTAGTACCATATACCGTCTCGTCAACATATAAAAAGTAACATTTAATTTTGTGTGTGTCGCAAAAACGACTGATTTAATGTCAAGGCTGTAAGTTTCTACCTGTAACTGTAAATCTTTGGTAGCAAACTGGCCAGGCTCGATTTATTTACAAGTCTTCTGTTCTTATAATGCTGTTTTAGCTATTTTGCGACGAGTCATTTGCAAGTGGTTAGGTAAAATATTACTATGTGTGGAGAAGACCCAAACGGGGATAATCCACAGGAGGCAAACTAAGACTGTTAAGAGGATATTCTTGACAGCACGCTGCTGCACGCTCGATACAAACGTAGTCTAATCGTATTTTGGTCGTACAAAATAAATGATAGACGTAATGGAAACTACCATTGTTTGAGTTACCTATCATAACTGTGTAAACTGACTGATCATAAGCCTAGTATCTTATAAATAGGTGTTAGTGTCGTTTTCATATCTACAAAATTTCATTGACTTTATTTATTTATTGACCAATATAACTAGATCCATAATGCTCTCAGAATTACAGACAATCCTTTCATTTTGACAATTCAATAATATTCATTGCATTACTTATATTGTGGAGACGAATAATTTTTGAAACACATGAGGCAATGTATTATTCTAGACCTTCAAAATCCTTTAGATTGTAATTGTAAATGTGATGGGGAGCGCAATCAGAATGCTGGTTTCTCAAATTTTCTGGGATTTTTAACGTTTTAACTTCTTATTTTTAGTTTTTATTGCGTGCAAAGGAATTTAGGACAATTATATTTTTTTGTAATCAACAAACGTATGCACTTTGGCATTCGTTATCAATGGTAGTCCTTCGAAAAATCCAGTTAAGTTGTAAAGTAGTGCTATAAATTATTATCAAACTGTTTTAATGATCGCCAAAAATGGTCTGTGTTGACTGGTACAAATTATATCAGGCAGCTAAGAGCTTATTTGGCACCATTTTTCTATATAGGTACGTTTGACAGTTAGTAGATTAGTGGGGTATCCAGTTACCTTTGTAGGAACGTAGCTCTGTCCGTATGTGTTACTTGCTTTAAGGAGGCTTTATTGACAGGGCGCTCCGTACAAAAGTAATTTACAATGCAACAACATACGAATACAAGAGTATACTTTTCATAGATCTTAATTTTTTTAATTAGCTTTCAAATAACATAAATGGATCCAATTTAAACGTAAATATTTTTTTTCTAATGACAAATGCAATTTGTTGCTGAGACAATTTCTTGTGATTGATCCTGAATTTATGATGAAATATTTTTATTTGAAGACTTTATACGTTAAAGATTTGTTGCATTTCATTTCTAACATCAATTAATCAATATTGTATGTAAAGGGTAGTTGAGTTTCTATATTATATCTGTAAGACCTGTTATACTTACCTCTAAAAATTGCACGAATAAATACTTTGACTTTGAACAATTACAATACAATTGACAAAAATATTACTAGTCTACATTTGTATGGACCGCTCTGTCAGTAAAGTCTACTTAACCCTGAGTGTCCATACATTTATGTAAAGGCAAGTTTTTCTTACTGGTTCCTACACTCGTGATGGCTTACGTGCTTTGGGTGCCAAGTGTGTACTGTAATTACCGTTTTGGATCTATCAGGTCCGACAAAAGGGCATGCTTTGAAAAAATTTAAACACAGGCGCTGTACACTCAATAAGGAACTTTTCGCTGACTACATTAATGCCACTTTGAATTATTATCATTATCGCTTTAGAATTTTACTAGCGTGTTTTGGGCAACTTCCTCTTAGCTTGAAACTTTGAACTTATAGGTCCCTACTTAAGGTTATTTTTAGTCTGTCACACTCTTGTGCCAGAGTCTACCTCAACTTCTTTCAATTTTTGCGATTCGGTGCTTCCTCTTCTAGTTCTTATGGAATTAATTCCAATTGAATGATCTTGGAGCTTCAGGTTTATTAGAACTTGATGACTTAAAAAGGGAGCAGCCGTTTGGTTTGTTATAGTGAAATTCAAAATTCGAATTTTAGAATTTTAGATGTTACAGGAAACTGCCTTCAAAGACTATCTACGTCGTTCTCAATAAAATTCCTTTACTCTATCTATTAGAAAAATAAAAGCAAAATAACGGTAGATATTGTGGTAAATGAATGCATTTCGCTTTTTTATTGTACATTGCTGAATATTTGTCGTGAAATAACGAAGCTTTGAAATAATGATAGCGGTGAAACGTTATTTTTCTAATGTTATATTTAATAAGTAACTTCAAGTTCATTTTGATCCAGAAAACATTATCGTAGGGTAGGGGTACGGTTTGTTGGCAATGACCACGTTTATTTTTATGAACATACAAACATTTTGAGCCGACATCTTGGTAATTCCCAGACAGTATTATAATGAATCAGCTTTAGGATGAATATCTTCGATTATAATGATGTCATCAATCTTTGTGGTAAATTCAAGTATATTGTCATGCTGATTGATAGTTTCTGATTACAGTAAACTTACGAAATATGGACACGAATTGTTTAGCTTCTATGTCTAATCAGGATTAGGCAAAAACTTAACTCAATGTTTCTCTTAATCGTTTATTGCATTCCGTAATGTTTAAAGGTGTTAACATACAAAGGCTTAAAGCTAGGCAGTTAGTTGCTAACTCGAAGTTAAATCAAAAACATGTCAAACATTATAAGCCGGTTAGCATCTAAGGCTGCGTAAAAAAATTAACCAATCTTCCTGCCGAAAGTGGACCTTAATGCAATGGCTTGTAAGGATATTTTTCTTAAAACAAAAGACCAACTATCAACTTGATTTGCCTAATGTGGTTAGTTATATCCTTTACCTAAAAGCCTTCAGTGTGGTATTTAGCTGAATTTCATCTGACCGAATCCCTCACAATTCAAAAGTTCTGCTTAGGTTTTAATTTCAAGAAAATGTTAATGGCGTTTTTCCAAAATATTTGTCAAAACAATGAGACAGTCCTAATAGGACTTTGTTTGGAGACTAATGGAGCTGTATTCTTTTTTCCATTTAAATAAAATTGATCCCTATAATACATACAAAAGTAGAGCTGTTACTTTGAGTCACCTCTAATTACCTATAATTTTTTAGAAATAAAAACGTAAATATAAGGAGATGGAGAAATGGCGAGTTGGCTAGTGGCTCCTTACATTTTCCTGTTACTTAGCTAATAACCTTATTTGAGTCATACATTTAGATCACTGGGTCAAGTACAAGAACATCAAAATTTTATTGCAAATCGATATATAACAGACAAGGAAAGCTAGCAGGTGTACAATATTCAGATAAACATGGATAGAATGAATGAATGTAAGATGAGATGGCAAGGATGGGAGTACACACTGTTATGACAGTTTACAGAGGTGTATAAGAAGACTAAAAATAATATAGCTACTATAGTTTGAACAGGGATAAACTACTTCGTTGGTCTAGTGGTGCTGTTCAATTCCCAGATGAAAAGTGTTATTGGGGTTTTCCATTAGGAATTTCTCAGAAGCAGCCCAGATTTTAGAAGTTGATGGTGTAATACCCCCGTGCCTTCGTTACGGGTAGTCAAAAGCCCGAAATTGTGACAACCAGTCCTACCAAAAGGTACATAGTATTGCCTTGCCTAGTCACTGTGTTGCAGAGAGTAGGTATATAGGAAGCCATTCCATGTAAAATGCTGGTATTCAGCTGCATCCAATTGGAGGCTGACACCAACACAGTGAGGAAAACGCTAATGAGTTAGAAAAGGATTGATTACCACTTTAATAGTAGTACTAAAATCAAAAAATTGGTTAACCAACTGGTCACAAGTCACAAGAGTCATCAAATATGTTAAGTACGGTAGGTAACCAACTAATTACAAAACACTTTAATGTGTGGAATACAACCAAGAACTTAAAGGTAGTAAATGAAAATCATTATCCAACAAAAATGTATGTCAGCGGTAGAATTTTAACGACACCTACCTACAAACGACAACACCTCGGGCGAAGATTTATTGGAGAGGCATCATTTACGTCATCAGTCCAATCTAACGACTTGATTTATTACGATTCAACACCCTTCATGGCTATGGACTATGTCTATTATAAATCTAAACGCATGCCGTGTCTGTAGATTAAATAATTTAGCTAGGAATTGCACCTTTTTTTGATACACTTGCTCTTGTATCCCAGAGACACGTCGAGTTTTATTGCGTCGGCACTTTCCTGATGATTCAGGAGTTGCAGTGATGAGAAAAGGTGTAGCGGACTTGTACCAAAAAATAGAATAAAAAACACGTGTTAAAAATCTAGCAGCTGTGATTAAAAAGTCCGTTCAAAATGGTCCATGGAAGCTCTCCATTGATCATGTACCTAATTGATTTTGTAGGTTTAGTATTAGTAATTAAGTATTTATATATATAAATATAGGCTATTTAGATATACAACTACTAGGTATGTCTACCTGATATGTTTTATGTGCTCAATATTTCTAAGATTGTAAATATTACACAGAGTACAAGACTAATAATGTTGTGTTCAAAAGAGACTGCAGGTACCAAGACGAGACAAGTAATTTACAAATCAATATATTAACACGAAAACAAGCAAAACCACACGTAAAACTAATCTCGGGTCTAAACAAAGATTACGTTAACAAGATGCACTAATCATTAATCTCAGAAATATTGTTCTCTCAGTTCAAAAGGTCGTTTTGTCTACCTCCAATAAATAACATTGACCCCGAGGTCAAAATAATTCAATACATTCTCTTTGAAAAACGGGAATACAACGGTTATAGACACTTCGACAAATGCTTCTTGTAAATAAATGTTTTTATTGGATGAATTAACAGATTATATGCAATTTATCTCCTTGGAGGGAAAAACCGTAAGATTGCTACGGGGACAAAGATTACACATTCGCCTTTTACGATTACGGAAGATGGAGACTGAACTGATGACTCTGAACAAAAAGGTTTTAAGTTTTATAATATAGAGAAATATCAAAAGGTACCTTTATTTGTAGCAGATTTTTGTCTTCAAAAGAGACTGATATTGTTTTAAATTCTTATTATATTATGTAAACTACTAATGAGGATGATGATATCAAAGACGAAAAATCGCAAAGCTTAAAAGCTTCCCAGCCTACGCTACGAAAACGTTCTTTACAAAGTTTTCGTTTCTTTACACATTGTAACGTTCTTATTATAGCATCTTACATACTAGTATTTGTTTGTATAACTCTTCCTCAGATTGTTGTAGACAGTAAAATTTATTCATCCCATAAAATAACAACGCTTACGATACCCATTATAAAACATACGTAACTATAATTAAAATATCGTGAAGCATTTGTTTTTAATTTGCAATTTCACGATACTTGAGACGTGCTTTGTTTATAACTGCTTATTATAACAACAGCTCTCTTAAACCTACGCAGTAAGGTCTCGTGTTTACACTGGCGGTCATATGTTCCTCGATCTATGTTATTAGCACAATATATTTAAGCCGTTTATCAATATCGTTACGATGGGCGTAAGCCAGCGTACTCAATAACGAATAATACAAATACGTGTCAATACACGGTGCAATGACAATCGCGTATAGAAGACGGTCGGCGTTATCTTCAGTTTTATCTGGGGAACGTGACCCCGCAGCCCCGCTATCTTGCGAGCACGCCGCTGCCGCCCGCCCATCTCACCCGGACAGTTCTTCTCGAAGCCCAACGCAAATAAATATCGGCCGAGTATTTTACGAAAGCCATTAATTTAGAAATGCCGATCTGTCGTACGATTGTTTATGATCATCGAGTCGGACCACCTTGTCCGTGTTATTAATTGATCGGACGATAAGCTTTGCAGTTAACGATTACACGGTTCGATTTTCTTTCCTTAAAAATTACACGGTGCCGATTATTTTGGTTGGATATAACGACAGGAACTTGATCTAAAAATAAATCAAGTGCCAGTAAAGAGCCGCGTGGTCACCGGACATAGTGGCACGAGGGGCCTGACTATCGCGTGCTCGGGTCGACAGGGGCCCGCAGTCGGGGCACGGATCATGCGTCAAGCGAATAGGTACTGGACTCCTGACTCATGGTAGGCAAGAAGAACCATAGAGTATTAGTTTAGTTGGCAATGCAGGACGTCTTAACTGGATACCGTGGCCCCGGAACGTAAAGGGCAACAGAAGGAACAGGTTGATTTTAGTCAGTAAAAGTCGGATAGTCCCTTTCCCCAGGGCCACCCAGCCAGAGCGGACGGACTCATTTGATGATATTTACCACCTAAAAAAAAGTGTTTTAGTTGGTAAGAGTCCGAGATAACCCTGCATTCTCCCCAGACGTAGGTCTCCAGGAAGAATTTTCTCAAGCACATCCGTGGTTCATCGTTCAGTCGTAGCTGTGTCTCATACCTTACGCTCTTTGCGAACGTTCCATCAGACCGACATTCAACAAGTCGTTGAAAATCTCGCACCACCTGTTGCGCGCCAAACAAACAACTTAACTAAGAAAATGTCGGAACGATTACGTTAAGATGGCCATCATTTTTCTTTGGCTTACACAATCTCCGTCTGGCAGATTAATGCAAAACATTGAATTTAAACTTCAAACTCGATATTGTTTACAAACTTTAAATGGACCATATTATAAACACAGTGGCGTAGCAGGATTGCAGACATGTAGCTGTGCCTCTACAATATACTTACGTTCCATAACCAACTCAAAAGGAAATGTGAACATCAAAATCCATTCAATAGACCATTAAAAGGCACTTTAGAATGTCAAATATTATAACCACAAAAAAAAGAATTAGATCTAGGTCCAAAAGGTAGTCTAGTTTCGTATGGAGAAGAATGAGTCAGAAACTCCATACTGGAGAAAGAACCAACTAAAGGTGAAGAACCTACTAAAAACTTATCGATTCAAGACAAAGAACAAAAAAGTCTTTTGTTTTATTTCAATCTAACATAACGATTAAGGTTTCCATTACCAAGTGAAACTGAGTCGGTACAGGCTGCAAGGCAACGCAGCTCATTGCCTCCGCCTGAGCACTGAGCACGATTATAATATTAAATGTCTCTCTTGACTCACTGGTTATGCTTCGTGGAATTTAAGAAGAACTTAAGTGACACGTACAGACACGTTATACAGCATTGACAAACATTGCCAAGTCCTTAGCGAAAATTTCGTTATATGGTAATTCCTTCAACTGCCTCAACCCACTTCTACAAGCCATTTAAAACATGAATTTATGGCCAAAGGAAAATTGTCTCTAACAACGCTGTATAGAACAGGAAATGAGCGGAAATAGTTCTTAGGTATTATTATTAGTGAGATGTAATTCATGTAGTGTCGGCGTCGTTTGAACTCAATGAGTTACATCATATGACGATTGCAAACCACTCCTAACTCAGTTGAATTCGTTAAGTTTAGCCGATATCAAAAGCAAAGGTCGTAGGTCGTTCATATTGTTAGTAATTTCAACTAAACTTGAATGGCGATTGTTATTAATGTTAGTTCATTTTGAATGGTAGCATTATCGCTATACTTATGTTCAGTGTACACTCATTATAATATGCGGGATTTTTGTGTTACATTACCTAGTTTAAAATAATTGGGTAATTTGTTTGGTTGGGGTGAGAGCGGCTGTTTGTCCTCGTTATGTAGAATATTCTGTATCTTTTAAGTTTTAATTGGACGACTTCAATACGTTGCCTAGTACAAAGTCTGCTTTGTGACTTCGAATAAAAACACTAAGGTGGATAGATAACAAATAATTATGATCTTGAAAAACTGGTGCTTTTATTGTAAACTTTATACAACAACAAAATGTACAAAGGCGGCATTCTCTAACAGTCAACCAAAGGCGGTAAAGAGATAACTTGGTAAGTGCAAAATATTGTCGTAACGTAACATAGTAGCTGTCAGCACAGGGACGGGGCCCCCATCGGGGCCAACGCCTACCGGGGTTGCAGGACGTCTTGACAGGATACCGTGGCCCCGGAACGTAAAGGGCAACAGTAGGAACAGGGTGGTTTTTTAGACAGTAAAAGTCTGACAGTCCCTTCCGCCCCACCCAGCGCAGAAGGAGTCATTTGATTTTTACCACATAAAATAATATATATATAGCCTATGTTACTCGCAGATAATGTAGCTTTCCAATGGTGAAAGAATTTTTAAAATCGATCCAGTAATTTTTGAGTTTATCCATTACAAACAAAAATACAATATTTTCCTCTTTATAATATTAGTGTAGATGTAGATATTCAATATAGGTATAAACATAGCTAGGTATAAAAGCATATATGTATATCTTGTCAACATTCCACACAAAAAAAAAAGGTATAACTTGGAATAAAATAAACAATTTCCTCATAATTATAACATGTATCTATAAAATTAATAATTCTTTTAAACTATAAAATATGTATATCAACAGTTTCCTTTAAATTTCACTTCATCAGGTTGAAAACCTACGCAAATATAATAAATTCCCTCTATATTGCGTCGGCTGCAACGTAATAATTACGTGATAAACTACAATCATTTCATTTAAACTTTTGATGCATTTTACACAATTTGCGTTACTGCCGGGAATCGAAATATTGTACTTACGACATTTAATACGATCATTAACTATAATTCATATAAGTAACAACAATTGTTGCCTGTTTCTGCTCTGTCTATTTAGTGTTCTGGAGGAAAATTTTACTAATCATAACATTACGCCTATAATCCCCGAAGGGTGAGGCAGAGGTGTACCCATTAGTACATCCACATTTCGCCAGTTATGTTTAATGTCCCATCCAATAGCTGACGAGTCTATTGCCACCTGTTATTGGGATTTTCCATCAAATTCCTGATGGAAAATCCCAAAAACACTTTTGCCTGACCTGGGAATCGAAACCAAGACCTCAAGCTCAGCAGTCGCGTTTTGGGACCACTAGACCAACGATGCAGTATATTTATTTATTTATTTATTAATAGGTTAGCCAACAATTGTTTACACAATTCATTCCAAATAATATAACACAATATACATTTATGAGTGCAATAATCACTTACAGGCTAACACCGCATGCACTATTGTATGTAGTTTTTTTACACTTAATGTCATTTTGAGCAGATTCAGACTAAGATTAGATTTCAATAGTTTCATAAAAGGTAGTAGATCCTACAGTACAGTACAGTTAATTGTAAATTAAAAGGATTTTTTTCAGCGCTAAAATAAAGTGGTATTTTTTTAGTATTTTTGTCTTTGATTTTTATTAGTCTACTAATATTCCCGTATTAGGAATTTATCAAAGCCTCAAAGTTTAACTTTGGTTTGATGCGTAAATCTGTTGAACACGTGAGTGTACTAAAGAATTCTTTCTACGCCCAGAAAACAGTGATACGAGTATTATGTTATATCCCCATATTACAAAAGTTACAATATACTGTTATGTGTTCATGTCTTTTACAATACAACATACGGCTCGTGTTACTGAAGATACATGGTCTGATGTTTTTTAAAATATGTTGTCGCATTAATAAATTATGTAAAACAGACATCGATGTATATTTAATTTGTGTGTTAACAAGCAATGTCTATCGAAGTGTGTTTTACAGTATAATAAAAAGAAGAAACTTTTTTTATTTATTAGACTAGCTTTTGCCCACGATTTTGTCCGCGTAAATGTCAAACCCTCGTTTCATTACCTCAGGGGGTGAATTTCGGAAAATCCATTCTTAGAGGACGTCTACTAACTATTTATCTACCTCGCTGCCTTTCATCTTTCTACGTTTAGCGGTTTTCGATATTTCGTGATGAGTGAGTGAGCATTCGCTTTTATATAATTATTTAGATTAAATGTGGATAAGTCTTTACATTATAACAACAATCATAAATTATAATTCTAATAACCGAATTTCGATACGGCGACCAATCTTAATGGAGAGTAGTCTAATACACAGAAAATATTATAGTGCACAAGTATGTGCGCAAACACAGGTGCACCACCTCACTCTCATAGTCACGACCAGGGAGAGATCAGGCTCAGGACCAACGGCTTTACGGCGGTGTTACACCACCTAATTCCAAACTCTGCGTTGCTACTGATAGATAAATCCAAAAATACTTTGCCTGACTTGGTGATCGAACCGTGTACCTTGGCTTACCAGCCGCGCTTGCGACCGCGAGACCAACAGGGCAGTCAACAATAATAAACAATGGTGCCGATTCCCTTGTTCACAAACTAGACTAAATTTAGAGAATTGACATCTCTTACTAACATACAGCGAACAGAAAGAAAGGTGTCATTAAAGAACTAAGTTAGCAATGTCAAATTAGTTTTGCCTTGAACAGTTGAACTTTTCCGTATTTTATCCATACGTTTTAAGATATCAACTATAATTGTATGGATGCGTCAGATTGACTAAAGACAGCTCTTATTTTCATTAGTCTCTTTCTTGTTTTATTGGACAGAAAAAGATGGAAATAGTCTAATTTTAGTTTAGTTTGTGACCAAGAGAATCGGCGCCATTGTCAATCAAAACTTTTCTCATCTGTGTTTGGAGTGTAAAAATATAACAGACAAATGAATAAATTTTCACTTGAAGTAAGTTGTTAACTTCGCTAAAGCTGTAAAAATCACATGGGAAATACTGAAACTAAAACTGTTATTTAATGTTTCAGATTTGGCTTACGATTTGACTTTGACCTACTGTTAAAATTATATTCATCTAATTTTGGATTCGATTTGGATTTGGATTCGATAAAAAGTGTGTCCGTGGATTTCGCTTTTATAATATTAATGTGTATTATCTATGTATAACTTTTTTAAATCCTCTATCCGTTTTAATGCTATTTTGCAGACCATTTTTGCAGACATCGGTGAATCCGCCTTGTGCAAGCGTGGTGAGCTCGTGCCTTCTCTGTATGAGAAGAGGCCTTTTCCCGGCAGTGGGACAGTAATAAGCTGGAATAATTAGTTTTGTAGATAAATTCGCTATCTTCATTAAGCTTACACAGGTGCACACTTAAGTTTTATTAGATAAGTATCAAGAAATAGTATATAAAATATGAATACATTTTATTATTGCCTCGATGCCCAGTGCTTTCTTTCGTATTTGGAATTGTATGTACCACTACTTATTTCCTCCATTAACATTACCAGGGCTATAAAGTCAATGCAAAGCTTGTAATTGTAGCTGCGAACAATACTTTTTATAGCGCGGCAAAAAGTTTGTTTGTTTTTGTAATTTATTACGACTTAAAGTCGAAGGTTAAATAAAGATTTAATCGAGGGATTTCAATACTGTGTTGTTTAGCGTGAAAAATAAATTATAGTCGTATTTATACTAATATCTACTATCAACAAAGTTCATGCGGTGGTGGGTCCGTGCAAACTTACCCTACGTTTTCCTTTCGGCTTTTCCGACGCCTGACTGTGATTTCTCTTCTTCATATTGCCAGCTTTTAATTCCTTCATGATTAAACTAGCATCTTATTCTACGACTGTGCAAATTACTTTCACTTATTAACACTATAGTGTCCCCAACACACATCCTTATAAAACGTTTGAATTTGTTCGTCTGTTTAGAGTACCGTCACAAACACTGAACTTTGTCAAATCCAAGTGAAGAATCCGGTGTGCGTAAGTTTTCAGAATGTTCTGAAAATGCGTGTGCGTAGTTTCCCGCGCGAGTGGTACCGCGCGTCGGTGCGTTGAGGCGTCGCGCTGCGCTTCCAACTTGACGTAGAGTGGGATCCTCCGCGGTCGCTCCCGCCTCCGGGCTCCGCTGACACGCGGCCGCGTCCCACCGCCCACTCGCCCCGCACAGCCGTCAAACAGAAGAGTAAACACAAAATTCTTTGAGAGATAACGATATTTAACCCCTCATAAAGTCACCCCTAATTAAAACTAAGATAACGAGCCTTGGATGAAGTTAGAATGCGTTCTTAATTAGGAAATTGTAGACAAATTAGAATTGACATAAAGTCTTTGAATTATAGTCGTAAACAGAAATCACTTTAATTCACTTATCTCATACATTTCGAATCACGATTGAATCCATACATTTTGCCTACTATGTAAATAGAGTTATAATTTTATTTGCCACTCTCGCATAATTTGCCGGAGTGTTACCCTATATACCTACAACTGAATTAGAGGATTTAGATGTTAATTGTTAATAATGAAAGTAAGGCTGCCAATAACCGCTTGAGTACGCTGAGAGCCGTATGCGCCGCGTTCACTAACAGCTAATGATTCCACTGCAAGATTGCAATAAACGTCCAGTCGTATCCACACCGCATACAAATTATCCAAGCTTAACGCGTAAAGTTGAAATGTCATTTTATGTCCACCTACCTACATTTTGACGCCATGAGCAAGCTACGTGTTATCTCTGACACAAAGGTCAATTTAAAATCATTGACGAAATATTACGGAAATACACATTTGAAATCATAACAAGAATGGGGATAGAAGCAAATGAATTGCTCACATTTCTCATTTTAGCGCTGAAAGCCTATGGAAAAATGTGTGATGTCAGCTCTGACGCAAACCTCGACAGATTGAGTGGTTTCTACGTCAAATACGCGGCCAGTGTTAAAATACTTGTCTATCCCAGCATTGCTGTGATTTATTGACACATTATGTGAGGCGAGGAAGGATTATCAGGGCTAGGTTTGTTATTATTTAGGTTAAAAGAAAAATATGGAAATCAATTAGGTATGTAATCTTTACTTAATATTACAAAACTAAAGGGTTTGTTTATTTGTTTTTAACGCGCTAATCACCGGAGTTACTGGTTCTATTCTGAAAAGTCTTTCGCTAATGGGAAGCTTTGTTATCCCTGACTGTTATATGATTTATATGTTATTATCAAGAAGTTAGTAGAATGCGAGCTTATTATTGTCTTACTGCATAACACATTGCGTTGGTCACAATTCAAATTGGCGATTTCAGAAAGAGCAGGTTTCTTCGCTTTGTTTTCCTTCACTGGTGTCTACTTCAATGATATCCAAAATACACTTGGTATATGGATTTAAAAAGTCACATTAGTACTCGCCCGACTTCGAACCCATAACCTTTGGTACGCGGGACAGGCGGGCGCCAACTACTTGGTCATTACAGACCTTCTTTTATTTACTTTAGAAAATCATAACAAGAAATTCCACAGTATTCCATATACTTGTATGGTACTGAAGAACTGAACGTCGTCAATATTAAAAACAACAATATCAGAAAATAATATTTTACAAACGATGAGGACGTATTCGAAGACTCTACACCCCTTATCGGTCCTTAATCATTTTTCATAGGCCATCTACGCTTCTACATTCAAAAGCTTATCTGTGCTTTTTTACCATAAACCACAGTATCATTCGAATCTATTTAAATTCTACCCAGAACTCAAGATCGAGCCCGCAGAGATCCTCACAGATTTCAAATTGAGTCAAGTAATGGATACCTATATTTGCAGTTTAGTGTGTAGTATTTTGTCGTAATGCGATGGAGGTGCGTTATTCTCGCATATCTGTTTCATTTCAACGGCTGGTTTACTTGTATAAACTTGGCGGCCGACTCTATTCCGCGTAGTGTTGGGCTCCGGCTGAATGTTTACATTATGCAGTTTGCATGCATCCCTACTACACTGGGATAGCTAAATAAGCTAATTAGAGTTGCGAGCTGAATTTTGAAGACTGCCTTTAGATTAAAACTAGCTTTCGCCCGCGGTTTCGCTCACGTTAATTTAGAATTTTCCAAACAATTCGGGTTGTACTTGTGAACCCTTCATTTTCTGACACCCTAGTACTTTTTTTGATAAACCCAGAATGTTGACCCTTCCACTCTGACTAAAACTTCTTATTTCTACTGCCATACCTTCTTTATGACACCCTAGTACTTTTTTTCTTGGGTAATCGTAAATTGGCTATCGGACACTCAAATCTCACAAAATGTATTATTTATTAGGCACTTAAATTTAAAATTCGAACATGATTCCGAAAGACATGTGGCGCCATCTATCACCATAAGAAGGTTATCGTGTAAAGTACTGTTCCCGAGGGAAATCCCTCGGGAATAGTACTTTTTTTCGGGATGAAATGTACCCTATGTTTGTACCTGTACACCTGGCAATGTATATGCAATTTCAGGATGATCGGCTCAGTGGCTTAGGCGTAAAATGGTAACAAACAAACAAACAAAATTACTTTTGCATTTATAATATTAGTTAGGATTACATTCGCATATTTTAACGATAGGTTCATCACTAATTGGAAAGAATATCATTTGAATACTTAAGTTATTCGAGCCATAAAAATATTGCAATAGAACTTTAAAGACGCGGCTAGATTTACGCGGCAGAGATGTTAAAATCAATCTCTGGCTGCAGACTTTTATAGGCACAAGAATTATGAATGACTAATCGTTTGAATATGTAGCCTCCCTGTAGAAAGCTATATAATCAATTAAGTAATGGCCAGTTAGCTGTCATTTGTTAGAATTACTTGCTGTAAACGCCGCGTACAATGCATTTGATCATAAATCGGCTGAATAGTGGTCACTGCAAGCACCTATTAGCTAGGTACGACTGCAAATGACTGCGAACGAATCGATATTTAAAGTTTACCATCATAATGACGAGTTATGTCGGCTATCTGTGTCAGACACCGCTGTTATTGTTGTGTCCTGAGTCCCTGAACAAATGGTATTCACACAGAAAATTACGGTCAATGGAGCTATCAAAAATAAAATGGTTTTTCATTTACATAATAAGAGGTATTGATTATTTTATGCGGGATAGTGATAATTTGTAACGCGTTTTATCATGTCGCGCGCATGTTGTTGTGAAGACAAAAGTAATTTTAATTATTTAATTAAATTACTTAAATTCAACTAATTCTAATTCTTTTCTCTTCTAATTTATCAAATATTTCAGCGATCTTCACGTAACTTAATAAGGCTTTTCATGTGAAAATCTTAACCTAATTCAAACCTGTGCAAATTGGCTTTTTTTGGTTCTCACTAAGTTTTTTCAAACTAATAATATTTGTTCTTAAGATAAAGCTCTCTTTTAAATATCATTATATAATATTTTAAAAGAGAAATAATTGAAGATCAATAATACCTGACATTGTACAGCCAAACAAGCCATTTGGTATGTACATGCAGCTAACTTGTAACTACTTTTGAACAATCTTACCAGTGTGTCAATTCTTTTAAATAAAAAAAAAATGAACCTATTTAGAGTGCTAAATAGGTTTGTAAAGCATAAGACACCATACGCTCAAAAATTAAACACAAAAAATAACAATAAATGGCAATAACATAACATAACATAACATCACGCCTGTAATCCCCGAATGGTTAGGCAGAGGTGTACCCACGCCCACATTTCGCCAGTTATGTTTTTTTTTTTAAATGGCTATATAAATAAATGGCATATATAAATAAATGGCAATATGCAAGATAATTATTGTTGTCTGTAAACAAAACAGCTTGTTTGACCGTACATTCAAAAATCAACAACCCAATCAGATCCCAAGCTATAATTAAACAAGTAATATTTTATTAATGAAACCTAAGCGATACTCCTACGACTACATTTCATAGAAATTGTAAGTGAATTAATGTGCTACTTTAATTACACTCGTTCAGTATTACAAACCAATTTACATGGCTTGCCTGCGTCGTGACACTGAGTTTAGCCAGTTTCCCACAGACCTTAACAACGTATGTGTGTGTCGCTTCGTGTCACAAATTAAAATATTACGGTGCATCTGTTAAGTATGCGATGCACTTGCCTAGTTGGTAAAATACCAGCTTTATAAGTTCAATTACATGCGTTTTAACAACTCCAGCTTTCGGCGATTACTCAAACTGATTTATACGCCAGTGTTTACGCAGTCCCTCCTTTTCCATTGGGCACTTTAGGGAGGTGTCCAGGGCCCCGCGAACGTCGGGGGCCCCGGCATTGTTAGTACTCAATTCTATGACAAAATCTTTGATTTGCAGTGCGATTTAAAATAATTTGCTCACTTCAGGTTTATAAAATTTTGTTAAATTCAATTAAACATTGAAAGAAACTTAATTTGTACACAACATGACATCACCTGTAATCCCTGGAGGGTTAGGCAGGCAGAGGTGTAACCATTACTACACCCACATTTCGCCAGTTATGTTTAAGTCCTATGTAATAGAGGGCGAACCTAGGACTCAATTTTTGATCAATTATAAAAATTGGAAAAAATGCAGGGGCCCCTTGATGTGTCCAGGGCCTCAAATAAGTTAAAAACGGCCCTGTGTTTACACCAGTACATACCAGGACAAGTGTAACAATGCGACTTACGCCGTTTTATTACCTACGTTTAAATTATACTTTCTACGTGTGGATCGTTCAGATGCGGCGCTATTAGAATTCGAGTACATCGTGCCTTTGTTTTAATATGTGTTGGTATGTACAGCTCGCTGTTCTATACCATTTTAAGGAATACGAAGGCCTCTAAGCAGTAAATTAAACAATTTTTGGAAGTGCCTCGTTAAACTTGCGAATAATAAATAGCGAAACTTCGTGAGGGTTATACAGGGTTACACGTTCTGCTTCGTCAAATGTAAGAGTTTAACTGTTAATTTCCCCTGTTCGGAATTTTGTGTTAAGATTAAACTTACATTGTTGAAGGGTAATGGAAAAAGGGTTAACAATGTATGTTATGTCATCCATTTATCATTCCTGCAGGTGTTCCAGATTATATTCTAAACATTAGTAATTATAACAACACATGCATTCCGCTTGTGTTTTAGACTAGACACAATACCTATGTGTAACGCGTGGATTGTTATACGTATTTGTAGGGGGCCTTTGTCTGTGTATATGGCATCGTATCTTCAGAACGGACGAACTGATTTCCATGCGATTTTGACTGTTTCACATAATTATCATGCAGGCCGATTTGTTATTGGTTAATTAGTTTATTGTTCTGTTTGCCAACATTAGTTTGTTATTTCTAATTTTTATATCTCCACATTCTGTATTTATCATATTTTTATACATATTTTCTTTAAAAAAAATACAAATAATATATGTATAAAAATAGTGCTCCGCCCGCAACGAGATGGTAAAACCCAAGCTACCGGCGGTTAGGGATCCAGAGAGAGGAACCTCCTCACTATGCGTGCCGTGTCCAAGACAACCGCCTTCTGCATCTGACTCTTGACCCAGCTGTTGAGCGAAAGTTTCTCAAGGTGTTGGTCGAAAATTTTCATTTCTAATTATTGTTATTACAAATAGCCTCGTGTGATACCCTACCTGGTATAGATAGGTTATGAGTCCGCAGTTTTCATGCTAGATCTGTGATTCTCAAAGTAGTCACCGTGGACCCCCAGTGGTCTACAGGAGACTCGACGGGGGTCTAAATAGGCGTGAAAAAATAATGAGTTTATACAAGTTGTAAGTGGCGGTACACGAAAATGTATCTGGTTTAGCAGTAAATCTATACGGATACTGGTACTTTGGCTTTACAAATTGAATAGCTTATCCGGGTATCCATAAGTTGACGGACGTAGTATAGTTATCCCATCGAAGAAGTCTATAACCGTCTCTTTGTAGTCTCATCATCAATAATCTCTTGGATACCCTAAATCAGTAGTTACTTTAGCTAATTACCTACATACATAATTATATCTATCAAGTGACTACATATTAAATATATAATTCTTTTATATCAAAGAGATTTTGGAAAAAAATAAAATTATAAAAATAATTTAAGACACACACTTATGTTCATTAAAATAGTCAAATAACTAACTTTTTGCTGGTTGTCCTTTCCCAAATTTAACTGGATAACAATAATCAGCCACTTTCCTGTCATTTAGAACGCTTCAAAATTTTGCGTGACTGGGTTGAATCAGCGTCGTTTAGCGTCGTGTTATTACATGGAACCTTGCCCATAAGATTATATCAGATATTTAATGTGTTCACAGTAAAACTTTTTACCTGACCAGAAGTTAAGATTCAGACACGTCGCGAGCGCAACATTCCTGCAATCATGAATGATGATGTCAGACAGATCATTCGGGATAGTTCATACGAGTGAAGGTTATTTTTTTATTTATTTTTTACAATTGAACAAAATACAAAACTCTTACATAATAATACAATTTTAAATTAAGTACAATTTATAAAAGAGAAAGAGTGTCAATAAAACTCGTCCGCATTGTAGTCATATAGGACATAGGACATGTATTCAAAAGGCTATAGCTGAGTACTTTTAATTAACGTATAGGCATTTAACAACAAAGAAAAAATATAATATTCTACTCTATTGTAATTTATCCGTTTACTTTCTTACAGCAATTAGTTTAATATGTAAGTACAAATGTACGGGGGACAGTGATAGGGCAAGTAACTCGTTTAAAAATACAACCTACCTAACCTGCTTTTTTGCACGACCGAAAGGTTGAATATAGTGTAACAAACATTGTATAACACTGATGTAATATCCTATATTCTGGCAAATAAAGTTATCATTCATTCATTCATTCATTCATTCAACCAAATTGACAACCTCCTCATATTCTCTTAAAATTTAAAATATGAACATGAACTAAAATTGATAGTAAATTGCTTTTTATTGTTCACATTATTTACAATTTCCTTTTGTTTTCTCATTTCCTTTGTTTGTATTTGATGTGTGTTACCTATTACAAAGTTGTAAAAACAAACGTTTTACGGCTATTGGAAATGTTAGGTAGATGAACTAACTGTACTGTACTTGACAGAGTGGCATAAAGGCCAATCCTTGTGTTCAATTAGAACCGTTCAAAATCTTGTCACAATGTCATCTAAACGACAGTAATTTATGTCAAAATCATGTCAAAATGTAGGTAAAATGGCGGCCTTTTTTGACAGTTTGAGACTGAGATAAGAATGTGAATGCTGCTAGAAGTTACTTGAATTACCTCCTTGATTCTTTCTCCTCGCAATATAGGTAATTTAGGCAATTTTTTAATTTCATATTTCCGAGTTAGTCCCATAATAAAAGACGTTTTATTCATGAGTACTTTCATCCCCTTAAAGATGGCCACTGAATCAAAATCCAGCCTGTACAATTCTGAAAATAATAACAATATTCTTTTACTTATTAATTTATTATTAGGTGCGATTTCCTTCTGTTTTACCTTTATGGCTTTAGGGGTGTTTAAAAGTAATGTAAGCGCATATACCTATGTATAATAAATAATACTAACAGCTTATAATTGGCCTTCAGCAGGGCAAAGGCCTCTTGCCATACAGAGAAGAAGAAGAAAGAAGAAGGGAGAAGAAGAAGGGAGCGCTTGCTCAGGGCGGATTGGCGATTACAGACTTACATTTATGTATAATTTAAGCCTTTAGCTATATTTGGTTGTCAAAATAAACGTAACTACTTAGTGTACAATCAGGTACGTATCTACATTGCAAACCCGAATTTATATTCCCCAAATTAGAATAACAATATCATAATAAAGTTTTTTGAATTCGTAGACATAATAGCGTGGCAATTACCAGTAGCACTGCTTGAGGGTAATAAAGATGCCGTCACAAGTCCGAGGAGGTATCCCGGTACAGCATCAAGTAGGTAAATAATGGTAATTAGATTCCGAACTATCTGCGGTGTGAATACTCAAGTGGCGGTCGGCCGTTTGGCTCGGCAAAATGTAGGTCGCCTTCGTCACGCACGCACGCCTGTAAATGCTTCCATATCACTCTTCACTTCACTCTTCACTTGTAAGACACGGTCTGTTACTATTGTTTGGCGTCCCTTTATTTACTTCGAACTAATAGACTCCTTAGCCTTCGTGTTAGTCTTGAACGCTGGTAGGCTTTCTCTCGGATATATTTTATAAATGATGCAGTAGTCCGCTGTTATCTTAAACGTTTACTTTCTTAATGTCTTTAATTAATGTATGGACATTTTTGCTGTTGTAAGTTAATGTGTTTGTAGTTTAAGTAAGTACCTATATTTCAATATTCGGATTCGGATTTTCCGGTTTCTATTATAAACATGTAAAGTTTGTTTGTTTTTTTACTTGTAAAAGGTAATCTCTAAAAAAACTGGTCCGATAACAAAAAAAAAATCCTTCACCGATCCATCTATTGCCGAGTGTCAGGGTATGTTTTATGGTACACGTGACTTCCATGCGGACGATGTCGCGTGTAGAAGCTAGTTTTATAAAAACAAGTATCATACAACTATCTTTTGCTCGCGACTTCGTTTTATCCCCTTTGTTTAAGAATGTTTATGTGATGTAGATTGGACCAAGGAATCACGTTATCCCATAAAAGCTTTGGACCTCTTTTTCACCTACTGAGGCGAAGAATTTCGGAAAATCCTGTCTTACAGAATGCCTACGTCATATAAAGATCACACCCTCCAAGTGTCAGGTCTCTACGATCAGCGGTTTAAGCTGTGCTTTGATCCGTTAGTCAGTCAGTCATTCAGGACAAAGCATTTTATATGTTTACATAGAAGATACCTAGATAGACAGATTACAAGCACTTAAATTTTTTTTACGAAAGCCTTATTGACTTGTTTACTTTTATTATTCTCCGCGTGATATTTCTCCAACGTATTATATTAAAACAGCAGGTTACAACAAAGGAACTCGGAACCCGACACTAAGGAAGCTATTAGTGTGAAGTAAATAAATGGAATGTCGAACAAATATGCTATTAACTCAAGATACATTTACCAGTTACCTACTAAGTAGTTTAGATAAGAGGTTTGGTAATTGTCCCCTAGCTAATGTTCCGGCAAAAGTTTAATATCATTCATTAACCTAATATGTTAGCGAAACCATGATAAACCTGGGACACGGTTTTGTGGTAGATAAAAGTACAAGGACATATTCAAATTTAGGTTGAAACAAAAATACCAAGACCAAAGTAAAATTAATGTCATAGATTTTGCGAGAAAATCAAGAAAAGTCAGTCGTATTGATTGAGCTATAATTTATATTTGGTTGATTGGACCTAATTGTAGCCTGAAGGCATAATTTGAGTGCGTAAGTAAATCTCGTACATTAAAATAAGCCACTACACTGCACTGTTATGTTGTATCAACATAAATTCATAGTTTAATTACATATCGGCTGTGTAATTTAATATTCGACAAGCAAACTACATAACATAACATCACGCCTGTATTCACCGAAGGGTTCGGCAGGGGTGTACCCATTAGAACACCCACATTTTGCCAGTTATGGTATAAGTTCCATGTAATAGCCTATGTATGTATGCCATCAACAGACTCCAAGGTTGCTACTGAGAAATTCCTGATGGATAAACCCAATAACACTTCGCCCGACCTGGGTTTCGAACCCAAGATTTCTTGCTCAGTAGTCGCGCTTTGCGACCACTAGACCAACGAGACAGCACACCAATGATGCCTACTTGAAAAAAAACGAACTAAAAGTAAGAAACTTTAAACTCACGAAGCAGCAAAATCGGTAAAATACAACAAAAACAAATCAGTTAATGAACACTTAGACAAATATCCTCATTTTATTTTTAAAACAAAACAAGAATACAGTTGGAGATGGAACAGATTACGGATAATCAAAACAGAGTGTTACAGTTTCAGACAGCACCCTCATTGTTAGATGTAGGTCACGCATAGAATTCGGCAATAGACAACATACGTGGTTCGGTACAGAGCCGGATTAAGAATACTTGATGCCCTAAGCAAGCCTGTGGGGGGCCCACAGCTCTAACTAAAGTAAATTAGTATTGGCCTTAAAAAAAAACTCTCGAATGTATCGTTAGTGTAGTGGTACCAAAGCGCGACTGCTGAGCATGAGGTTTTGGGTCCGATTTCCAGGTCAGGCAAAGTATTATTGGGGTTTTTCCATCAGGAATTTCTAAGTCCGAGATTGCTCTCGGACTTTGAATTTATGGCTAATTTAAAGCCTCGCCCCCTAATTACTTGGGACTTAAACATAACTGGCCAAATGTGGGTGTACTAATGAGTACATCTCTGCCTAACGCTTTGGGGATTCCAAGCGTGACGTTATGAAAACGTATTGAGTACGAGATAGATCATTACGCACCTTAGAATATGTGTGGACTACGACAGATATACTTGGAGCCAATTTTAAACGAGAAGATTTTTAAACAGCCTTACCATTCTGCTAGCAGTTTGTTTATTTCTGTTGTTTTGTTACTCCCCCAAGGCGTGGTGCCCAAAGTATTTGCCTATGCGCTAATCCGGCACTGGATCGGTAGCAATGATTCTCACTTCTAGAATCCAACCTGAATTTACTAAAAGACGAGATAATCGTCAATAAATACACTTTAGATCGCGTTGGAACAGAACTTTCCACCAAACTCCCACTTCTCATAGATTTTAAAAGTTTATTTAACACTCTGATATCGAGTGTTGTATATTTTTAAATATTTACCGAAACTTGTTTTTTAACAAATATCTTTCTCTTGATTTTTCTTCGCTTAGTAAAGAGCAGAAAATATTTACGTGGTTTACTAGGACTATGTGTTTTTGATCAGCTTTTTTATACAGTTTGCTATAAATAAGTGCCTACGTAGGTACCCAGTTAATGACTCATTGCGGGGTTGATGACCGATTTAAGTTCAAGAAAAGGGGATGGCGCCCTTGCGTCTTTGTTTCATTGTCTCAGACTGCCCATGAAAATACTTTATGACAATGTCGGGCTGTTGTACGGTCAGTGCCCAGGATTTCTTGACCCCCTCCCCCCTTTGTAGAAAGAAGATATAGGGAAGACGGGTACTGTGCTAGTCTAACAGCGTTGATTAGGTACTTATATCGAGGTATGAACAGATATATGAAGATAACATAACATCACGCCTATAATCCCCGAAGGGTTAGGCAGAGGTGTACCCATTAGTACACCCACATTTCGCCAGTTATGTTTTTAGTCCCATGAAATAGGGGGCGAGCCTATTGCCATCAAACGGGCACAAAATTCAGACGCCGAGGCTGCTACTGAGAAATTCCTGATGGAAAAACCCAATAACACTTTGCTCGACCTGGGAATCGAACCCAAGACCTCATGCACAGCAGTCGCGCTTGCGACCACTAGAGCAACGAGGCAGTCGACAACAACGAGCGAACGTGGCAACGAGGGAGAGATATAGATATGGCTGTATAAAACCATATTTTATTTACACTCGGTCTAAAAACTGTAGCTCTTGCCATGTATTGTAGAATGTACAGTCAAGAAAAGAGATAGGTATCTATGCAGGGTCCTCAGATATAGTTGGATGTCTTTAAATGTAATTTAATTTAAAAAGTAGATAATAAACAGTTAATTAATTAAGTAAAGTTTCAATCGAAGACATCCATCGGTTTCAAAGACTTCTTTTGTTCAGTGTACATACGCATACATTAGCCAAGTGCTTTTACCATAATATTTCTAAGTAATCAGAGGGACTTAGACTAGAGATTACATTTTTAGGGTTCCGACACAAAGGATGCCAAATAGAACGCCGTCTTTCTTTCCGTCCGTTTGTCACACACTTGAAAATTACACAGAGAGTGTATTAAGACCGCTATAAAAAAAATAACAAAATTAAATTACAATTATAAATAAATAATAATAAATAAATATCTTGGGACAACTCACACACGGGTATCTGATCCCAAGCTAAGCAGAGCTTGTGTTATGGTAACCAGACAACTGATATACATACTTATATAATTTACAATATATAAGTATATTATAGATAAATCACACCCAGACACAGAACTAACAATCATGCTCATCACACAAAGTTTGTCCTGGGTGGGAAACGAACCCACGACCTCCGGCTTAGCAGACAGGGCCGCTAACCACTAGACCAACAGGCCCGTCAAAAAAAATTAAAGGGTGTTCTCAATAAGAAACGTGTTTTATGTATGTAGTGTTAAATATTGTACCGAACCGACTCGCACTTGGTCGGCTTTTTAATAATAAGTAGATATGGTTCATTTCAAAATCCGTCTGGCTAGTCTTCCCGTACGTTCTACGTTTTCTAATACACACAGAAACGGCAAAACGAATAAACACAGATCTCCAGAGAACCGGCTCGCAAAGAAACGAACAAATATTGTTATTACATGATTAAGATTATATTATACATGGATCGCGGCCATTTGCGCTCTCAGACTTTGGCTATCTTAATCGTTGGAGAGGATGTGCTCTTCATAGTACCACTCTAATCGGTAGAATCGTATTGCTAAAGTGAAGGCAATAAAAATAGGAGCTTTTGTAAAAGGATTACATCTATTTTATTCAGTAGGACTAGCTTTTGCTCGTGACTTGGGTGCGGTTTTCGGATTTTATTTATTTATTTAAACCTTATGCAACAAAACTACAAAGGCGGACTTAAGTCCGCCTTTGTAGTTAGAGACTGTTAGAGAAAAGGCTGGTTGACTGTTAGAGAATGCTTAAGGCATTAATGCCTTAGGCATTCTCTAACAGTCAACCAAAGGTGGTGAAGAGATAACATGCTAGGTTCAAATTAATGTACAAGCGTTAAACAGCAAAATTTGTGATTAAAAACACACAAATAATATTTACCTAAATAAAATGAAGTGGGCATTTATACATAAGTACAAATAAATAAAATTCTACATAGATAATTACTATTTTTGCATTAAACTTTATAATACACCATTTCATAGTGTCAGACTGTACCAAATTTAATTCAAATCGGTGCAGCGGTTTGGACGTTACCGTGAGAACGTAACAGACAGACAGATAAATCCTCCACATTGTGCTTTTTTAATTTATGGTACATTTTTTTTTTTACCAAGCAACTCCGTAAAGCCTATAGGAACTTGGAAAGCTCAGCTGCCTAACACGATTGATTATTATAATCAACATTAATAATTGGATCCCAAAATGTGCACTGACGTAGATTCTTACACGCGAAAGAATTTTCAGAATCCGACCAATAACAACGAGGATTAGCAGTTCAAACCAAAAAATAAAATGTATTTATATCTAGCACTCTCCCCGCACCCTTGTTTGCGTGATTTTTCTTACGAATCCCTATTTTGTTAAAATAAAATATAGCCTATAACACTCAGAAATAACGTAGCTTCCAATTTGCAAAAGAATTTTTTAAATCGCTCTAGTAGATCCAGAGATATTACCCCCTATAATCTCACAAACTTTAACTATTTATACATATTAATAGTATACATAATTTATAGTAAAAAATCTTATCAACCCTGTTTTCACACCCAAGGTCGTTAACCCCACCTCAGATAGATGCCCATAATCCTTCACTGATACACGTGTAAGTATCCGGAACCAACACTCATAATTAAGTAAAACATAATTAGCCGAACACTTTATCTGTTTAGGCACTATGACGCAAACGATGACAAAAATAAAATTCGCTACCATTTTCGGTAAGCATTATGATATTTTATCGTGGCGAGTGGCTAATCAATATGTGACCACACACGATGATCTGGACGAGGTCTACGATACGATGTACCTTGGTATTAGTGCCAGTAAAAAAAAACCTACAAAGTAATAAAAAATAACAATAATTTGGAAAATTATAGCCGGTTTACTATAAACCTATCCTTCGGAGAATTTAGGTGAAGCGATCTTTAGGTGAGCTATCGATCTCTCATAGTAAATTAATCTTTATACGCGGTGTAAAAATACCATCACATAATTAAGTAATATTGAGCAAAATTTTGTACTGGGATACGAGTTTTGCATTTTCTTAAAGCACGCAGAACATTGTGCTCATTATTTAAAGTTTAGTTATGATATTAAAAACATATTTTTGTAAACGAACAATATTAAGAAAACAACATGTAGCTTTTGGCTACATTATTAAGTGACTTTATACATTCGTTATGAGTAAATAAATAATACTTTAAATTAAGTTAATCGGAGTCGTTTTCTAAAGTTGTATATCTAATTTTCTTCAAATATTTCAAAAAGGAAAAAAATATGTAAAGGAAAATAATGTATAATAAAACATGTGTACCTACATTGCTAATGAATAATTTGAATTAATCAATTAGTTATGTAATTGCTACTGCGACTGTGTATAAATAATTATAAGTGACAGTCTGACCCAAATATTTGACATTATTTCAAATTACACATTAGGTCAACAATAATTGCGTGACTTACTTCTTATCAAGTGATTTAGTCTTGAGACCATAAACTATCTGCAAACATTGACACTAATATTGTGACCTACAAGTAATTGAATGTTTGTAGGTATCAATAATCCCGCAGTAAGTGAGTGTTGATAGCAGACATGTCTTGGGCTCCGGAAAACGCGTGCCATTACAAAATTCACTACTCATGATAACATGTGACATAAATTCTGTATCGCCTTGCTCGCAGTTCATAGAACTTACGCTAGAGGGCTAAGGCCACGGTCTTACGAACGGCGGCGGTGATACGGAAGCGGAAATGCGACGTGTCTGGCGGAAAATTACTAGTGAAAATCTGTATGTATAATATAAAATGACATCACATAACATCACGCCTGTAATCCCCGAATGTTTAGGCAGAGGTGTACATATTAGTACACCCACATTACGCCATTTATTTTTAAGTTACATATAATATAGGGTAGGCCTATTAATTGCCATCAACTGGGCACAAATCCAAACCCATTAAACATTGCCCGACCTGAGAATTGAACTCAAGACCTACTAGACTAACGAAGCAGTCATTACATATCATATTAAGTATATCATTACATAATTGAAAGACGTATTCTGTGAAGCAGGACTTGATGTTTAATATTGAAGAGTTAATTATAATTTTTAAAAGGAAAATAGAAAATGTTTTCACTTTTATGTACCAGGGCCACCCGGGGCCGTATTACGCAGTGTTCCAGTGCTAGAAAGAGACAGAGCTATGCATAAGCATCCTTTTTCCATCAGGTCTTAGAATGAGTGATAACTTTTCCATTTCTTCGTGTTATAAGTGCAAGCCTTTTAAGGCTAGCTTTGTGCTAGTGCTACATGCCGTAGCGTCGTTATTTTGCAATTCAAAATGGTCAGTAACATTTTAAAGCGAAAAGCTTGTACCCGCACACAGACGTCGATGAGCTTTTATGCATCTGAAAATGGTTGGAGATTTTGAATTTGACTGAATTTATTTTACTGTTATTACAGAGTTAGGCTGAGCGAATGAAAAAATATGAATAGAAATTAGCAATTTTGTAATACTGTAGGTAATGTTATATTTTTTATAGAAATATGTAACTTATACCTATTAAAATAATAAAGGAAAAATAGGCGTATCTATTCCCTATTATAATAAAGATATAAAGAGCTTTTTGTTTGTTTATTAAAACGCGCTAATCCCCGGAACTAATAGTAGGTTTGGAAGACATATTTTTGTCTATGATAACCAGATTCATGAGTAACAGTAAAGGCTATCTAACGTCACGCTACGACCCAAGGGAGCGGTGCAGTACTACCAAAGACGTGACTTGAGAAAAACAACTTTATAAATAAATAAATAAATATCTTGGGACATCTCACATACGGCTATCTGATCCCAAGCTAAGCAGAGCTTGTGTTATGGTAACCAGACAACTGATATACATACTTATATAATTTATAAATACATACATATTATAGATAAATCACACCCAGACACAGAACTAACAATCTTGCTCATCACACAAAGTTTGTCCTGGGTGGGAATAGAAACCATGACCTCCGGCTTAGCAGTCAGGGCCACTAACCACTAGACCAACAGGCCCGTCAAAATTATTAAGTTATGAAGATGAACTAAGTATACGAAATCCGCTTCCGCAACCAACATTACCACTTCCCTACAATACCCACGAGTTTATTTACTCCACACAACACAATACATGAGTCAATCTCGAAAGTCATTACGTTATCATTAGTAGATGCGTGTCGCGGAGGAATGGATGCGCTGCAACACGACTACAAGGCCCTTATCACCGACTGCCAACCATCGTCCGCATGCATGCAGTAATCAATAAACAGTTTTGAACTTAGGCACGTAAACATTTGAGGCCCTTTGTCAATGTAGAAGGAAGTCCGTTGGTTTGATTATTTGCTTTTGTTCTGCGGGAAGATTGAGATGTTTATTTGTACTTATATGTCTTATCTATGTATCCATTTAGTCTATTTATTGTTTTTTTTTCTAGACACATCTTTCAAAGGAAAATGTCTGAACGGAAGGCGCTGTCTCCTGTTTAATATTTTTATTCTTTATCTTGCACATCACTGACGTCGGTGAAGGAAAACATCGTGAGGAAACCTGGACTAATCTATCGTTTAATAGAGTCTACGTTATCTCTGAGTGCTGCAGATTTTATTTTCGGTACTATAAAAAAAATAGTATCCGTCACAAAATTCATGCGGACAAGTCGCAGGCAAAATCTAGAAATAAATATAGGTCTGAAATTACCAATCCGACATAAGCAAGCGTGGTTATGTTCAATACTCATTCTATGCATGAGAAAGAAGCCGTTGCCCTACAGTGGGACAACAACAACAACAACGGGCCGGTATTATTTATGAAAACTAACTAAGTTAAATAACTTAATAACTAACAACTAACTACAACAAACTAACAACAACTAACTAACTAATAACTTAATAAGTATATCTCATAATTTTCAGTAGTCTAGTTAGTCTCCTGTGTAATCCAGTTTTTGATCTAGTACAGGATGCAAGTGATCCTTTCCACTTGTATTAAATACTGTAGGTACTGTATCTGGTAAAAAAAAAGTGTAACAATTATTAATTACTTATTAAAATCAACCTCTTATTGTTTTGCAACTATAAGATTATGTTTTTTGGTAGTTAATTTGGTTAAATATGGAGTGGAGAGTTGACTGCCTTATAATTATCATTGCCTATTGCCTACGATTATTATATTCAATATTTTCCGGTTCAGCGACGTCAGCTATAACAGCCATCGACACATTTTCCACGAAAAAAATAAAGTTTTTCAGTTTGTAATACGTTTGTCTAGTATACTTGACATGTTTTAGTTTTGTTGACATAGTTTCCAGGTAGGTACTTAGTTTCAGGGCCTGTTTTACTTTGAATATACCTCCACTATTCACCATATTCAAAAATGGAACAGAATTTCCGTAAAATGATTCGCCAAGTAACATCATCGGAACTTAATCGAAGGTTGAGTCTAAGCAACAAAATGCTCAGAGCTGTCAATTAAATCTCAATGCGGAAAATATTAAACGATCGCCTAATATACGAGCACGTCTAATCGCTATGCGTACTAAGTATGTAATTACGACTATTCCTGTATAACTTACGAACAGACCAGACGCGACCACAATAGAAACTGCATTGATAAGGCCTAACATATTACTCTCTATTTATATCTAGTTGAATTTATGGTGGCACCGTCGGGAAGTTGGCAAGGCCTGCCTGGAGGCGAAACGTTGCAACAAATTACCATAGGGTAGGGGCCAAGATTCTTTGCTGAATATAATCGTAAGTTCAGTAATCGTGTGCTTCGATCTCCGCGGACAGCGGCGCTGTCGTCGCGGATTCGATTTATCGTCCCGTCGGCACAACGCGAGCCGTTGTGTGGTTCCGCCTCTTTAGCTGCAGCCTCAGCTCGGCCGGGTGCCCTGCCAGGGCTATCTGCACGCGATATCGCTGCCTCCGCTAACGAACTCGTTCACTTGCCTATAAAATCTTATTGACACCTCTATTCCTGCACATCTAGATTCAATTGTGTTCCCGGTACGCAGTAGGTATAACAGTATTCGATAGGTTCAAAGTGACGCTTATCAGTTGGTTGGACACGTACGAGTAATTAGGTCCTGCCTGTCGTTGTCTCGTGTTATTGAACTATAAGATATGTGACATATTTCCTTTTGTTACCTACTATTACTTAATACTCGTAGCAATAAAATAAGTTTCGGTTAACGTTACACTAACATGGGTACAAAAAGAAACTAAATATGTAATATTTATGATAGAATGGAAGTGTTTTGTGTGTGTAACCTTCTTGCAATCGGTCCCTAAAGAGTTAACGACCAGTCGCGCATTATCACTTTAAACAAAATTGTAAAACTTAAGGATTTCTAAACAAGTTACACTAACAATTGTCTAGTTCTAAGTACCGATGGTACTAAGCCCTAGACAATTATCTAAGTACTGACGGTTTCAAACAAATCATCGGGAATTAGAAATATTTTATGCCCAAATTCTAACCAAAAATATTTACATGTAATTGCCAGCCCTGGTGTACGACTCGCAAATTAGTAGAGAAGATTGAATACATGAGGTGTCAGGTTACAGCGGCCGAGGGCCTTGGCCCAGCCTCCGACGGCTAGCCATAAGAAGCTTTATACTATCTCCTCGACAATGTAGCGTATTATTAACTATACGACAGCGTTCATTTATCGATTAACTGTTACAATCTCTAAGATGTATCTCATTTCTAACACGAGATAGCTATTTATATCCTGTTAGATTTATTTCAGTTCTAAATTTGAAATGTAAGAAGTATTTATGTCCATATTCTTGGCGGGAATGATCTAAGTAAGGTCAACCAAAGACAATTTTTTTTATGATCTCTGACTTTTCGATTAACTAATAAAAGGGTAACGGAAAATCGATGTTCATTGAAAAAAAAAAGGGAGCATCTCTTTTTGAAATTGGTAAAAATACCCTGGAAGCATAAATGCTTAAAGGAAGGTGCTTATTTGAATTGAAAGAACAACTATACAATCCCTAGATCTCAAAACAGGATTGAGTTCTGACGTCCTGATGACAGAACTGAAACCTGTTTCAGCATTTGAAGTAATGTAATGTAGCGCCATTTGTGGAATTTGTTAGTCTGATCATCCGAAATAGATAACCTGTAGACGAATAGATAATGTAGATTTCTTAAAGCTGGTTGTCGCTCAGTAATTGAAGTTAGAGAGATATTTTTTCTTATCAATAATAAAAAATTTAAAATTTCAGACTCGGATTGAGAAATATTGATAAAAGCGGTCCACGCATATTATATTTACTTAAAGGATATCTATGATAGATACCTACTAAGTATAGATAATGATCATAGATAAATAATTTATTTGTCTATTTTAATTTTTGTATCCACTGATGCACTGACTTACTAGTATTTAAAAAGCGAATAGTAACCTAGGTTCAATCTTTACGATTTGATTTCGAGTTTTTGTGCATGTGAATTTAGGCTCTTTAGCTAAATAAAGCAATGTAAAATTCTCAGAAGTAGCTTTACAAATTGTAATTACTGATGTTGTATACGATAATTATGCAAACGTAAAGCCATTTAATCAAACCAATTTATCCTATCATAATTGGATTGCGTTTTCTGGTTGTAACTTTTAATCTCATTTTGATTGTATGCAAATGGAACCATTCAAAGTTTTCGACAAATTATCCAGTAACAATTTAATACATAACTTAAGCCTAGGATTAATCTGTCTCCTGTGTTAACTGTTGATAAGTAAATTCTAGGATTCTAAACAGCACAGAGAGAGGTGTTGCTTGCATACTGAATTACTGAATTTAATGTTTATCTTTGAACCAATTGTAGCTAAAGGTTGGCGTTGCAGATCTAATCCAGCCAATTGAGTACTTGACAATAGTCAATTCACCAGTCAATTGTCATACTTTTGATGAGCTGTCAAAACACTATTCCTCTATAGATTTTGTGTGGCAATAATATACTGTTACGGCACGTATTTGTCAACTCAATTACTCAACTATTACTAACTTTATTTGCTACTCAACTATGTATCGATTCTATTTTCAAACTATTTTTAAAATCTAACAGTTTTATTGAAAATTGATCAGGTTTCAATGGCCCCTTTGTTTTTTTTTCGAGTCGTTACCTGCCAATCATAATGAAGTTGTCCGCAAAATAAATAAGTTGGTCTATTGACTCATAAAAAAAAATCAAGTTATAATGTATCCGCACAAGCTGATCTTCTCATTTTGCCATACGTACAGAATATTCAATCTTCCTGGCTGGCTTGCAATTACCGTTCCTGGTATTCTCATCTCCGCTCGCCATCGACGTGTAAGCGTATGGTAAATTAGCGAAAAATAATCGCAATGTCGATGTCTGCGCGTGCGATCGCAAGCCGGCCCTTTTTCAACACCGCTCAGCTGCATTCCCCGTAGGCGGCCCCTTAGAACTTACAAACTTGGATTATAATGGACCATGTATGTTGTATGCTGATGATGTGTAATTTATAATGGAGCAATGTAGCTGTGTTTATTGCTGCATCTAACTGCATACAAACTTGAAAATAATGCGGTCTGGAAACCGAAGGTAGGGAAACTACTTCAAGCCATTACATTGCTGAGTGCAGGAATACATTTTGAAAACTATGCTGGTACATTATCTAGTTTACATTTTGCAATGAAAAAAGTCTGCTACTAAAATACCGATCGTTCCATGATGATGTTTATTTATGCTACAAAAGGGCTCTGTCGCAAAATGTGCACATTTTGCGAAGTGCTCATTTGGCGACAAGGAATGCTCCAATAGCGAAGTGGACGTTTTATGTCCATTGCTCATTTTGAGAAGTGCATATTCTGAAACAGAGCCTGCACAAGTTACATCTAAAAATGTAAAATCCCGAATAGTCAATAACGGAAACCTCTTATTACCGAGCACACTCGTTTCCTCCAGTAGGGATAACATAACATAACATCACGCCTGTAATCCCCGAAGGGTTAGGCAGAGGTGTACCCATTAGTAAACCCACATTTCGCCAGTTATGTTTTTAGTCCCATGTAATAGGGGGCGAGCCTATTGCCATCAAACGGCCACAAATCCAGACTCCGAGGCTGCTACTGAGATATTCCTGATGGAAAAACCCAATAACACTTTGCCCGACCTGGGAATCGAACCCAAGACCTCATGCACAGCATTCGCGCTTGCTACCAACGAGGCAGTCCAGTAGGGATAGTCCAGGCTTTTACGTCTATAGTTACTGCTCCGCTCCCTTGGGTCGTAGCATGATGTTTTATAGCCCATACGATTCCTCATGAATCTCGCTATCATTTACAAATACTTAGATTTTATTCTAATCGAACCCTACCGATTCGATTAGAATAAAATCTATTTGTATATATTCTGGAGATTAGCGAGTTTAAAAAACAAACAAAAAAAATCTTCAGCTTTATAATTACGGGTTAAATGCGGTCGCGGTCTAGCTATCTGTCGTTTAAGTGCGCCTGCGCCACTGATAATCTTTAAACCTCAGTTGTTGGTACACGTGATGATGCTGGCACCCCGTGTTGCTACCGTTTGTAATCTGTTACGATACTGACTGTTTACAATAGCGCGTGTAATATGGTAAACAATAGGCGCTTATAAAATGCTATCTATCAAAATATTTAACAGCGAAACTGCTGTAGGTAAGCTGGTAGTGTCAGCAAATACGTCGCTAGTTATTTTCGAATTTATAATAACCCTACATAGGTTTTAAATTTTGTATTTATAATTTTAGTTTCCAGAGTTTCTAACTACTGTCTGAATGTTCACCTAACTTAATAACGTGTTAAAAAAAAAACTAACAAAAATTCACAAAAACAAAATCAAGGTAGGTTTTCTCATTCAAAAATCTTCTTTCGGAATTTCTGGTTTGAAATTTTTCGACAATTTAAAATAACGGTTTAGGTTTTTGATACTTATTGCGTTCGAAAATCGTCCAAATAAATAAGGATAAACCTCCAGGGGATCGCATAATATTTTATATTTTCCTTGAACATAACTTTATTTTAAGTGGCAAATGATTTTACATTCCCATTTATTTTATTTTAACGACACTCACAAATACTTATAAAAAGGCGAATACTTAAATATCACAGTGGGTACAATCCTTGCAGTTATAAAAATTTCTTCCTTATACACGTTCTTAAATGTAATTTATCAATACAATACCTACCTACCAGCTTCTACCAGAATATAACGTCATCTTTTAAATTAAAAATAATAACCGCCTAAAGTTGTGCTCCTTGACAGTCCACGAATTGTTGGCGGGAATTTACATATCATCAGGTGTCATCATATCTCGTGACCTCTCCAAAAAAAAGTCTACAAGTCATCGCGACCGTTATCAATGGCGCTCTGTGTGAATATCTTAAGCGTTATGATACACTGCGCATCATATGGCAGGGCTGCTGACCTAAGCCGACCGCATCTCTACACCACATTAAAAACACGAACATACTACGTTTCAACCATGATGTGTGCAAAAAATACGCAAATCACAAGTTATTGCACACACAGACCACTCTGTATTGTAACGTGTCGGGAGTCGGCAAAATAGAACGGCATTTACATTTTTTATTCAACAAACATTACTTGTTGAACGCATTCCGCTGCTCGGTGAAGTTTATACATTTTTCTTTCCAAAGATTTATCGAAATTCAAAGTGATTGAAAGCCAAATAAAGATTTAAAAGAGGTCATTAAAACGTGTCAACATACGAGAAGTTAAATAACAAAACGTAAATCAGTAAATGAATCTGTTTTGATAAACATAAATAACTACGTCTTGGGTGTTAAAAAATCGCCAGTTGTTCACCAGAAGGGATACTTCAATCACAACTTGAAGCATAGCATCTCTTTGAAGTGAGACAAAGCATTGTTTATTGGTATTGGTGTTGCGCCACCTCTACGGAATATCAGCTTAGTTGAAGAAGAATAGGTTAAAACCTAACGTATGTTCGTCATCGGCAAGCTTCGCTGGAAATTCGTGGAAAACAGTAGTTTCTATTTTTCAATTCTGGAACGCGAACATTTTTCGTCGACGGTTTATTGTTATCATGAAGCAGCCAGATGGTGTTGGGTAAGATTTCATTTAGAGTAAAAAAAATATACGATTCGCATATTATATTCAAGCACAAGTTGACTTATAGGATAGGTAGTCTTAAGTGAAAATACTCGTCCTACTTTTGGGTTCAATTTTTTCTTAGTCTGCGTGGAGTTCGGGGGATCAAAAGATTAATAAGTTGGGACAATCGCCCTCAGAAATATGTTGTCAATTCTAAGTTCATTAACTATGTTTATTACAAAAACAGTTTAAAAACTACGTAAACGTACTTAGCTTCATTAATTTGTATGTGTCATAAAATAAAGCTTGCGTTTAGTGGAACCTGATTACGTATCACATTCGCATTTACATCTTTCGAGGGTGACTGTACTAGAACCATCCAAATCATACAAATTATAATAATCTATACTTTTGTTTGTGTTTAAACGCACAAATCTCTGAAACTACCAGACGGATTGGAAATTGTATTGTTTTATAAGTATGATAGCCAGATTCATGAGCAATAAGTATAGGCTATAACATCACGCTACGACCTCCGGGAGCAGAGCAGTAACCCGAGACGTAACTAGCCTAGCCTTGGATAATATGAAACATAAAGCCATAGACTCATTGCACTTCCGCGATCCACAAGTAAGTACTATTTTTACAGATGAGTGTGTATTACCGTGCAAGCCGGACTATCGTGAGTATACTCGTGTTACAACAGCCGTCTAGTCTTGTCTACGAATAGATCACCTTTGTTCTACTGCCGCTGTTCGTGGGAGGCGACTCAGATGTTAGGTAACTTACACCTGGCTAACGTTACACTTGTAATCCCCGAAGAGTTAATAATAATATTAATAATAATTGTAATAATGTAATATTAGGTCTGCCAAGTAGTATGGCTAGTGCAATATCGTTTGCCATTCTAGAACCAACGGTTGCAATAAGATAAAATAAAAACTTAAATTCTGTTACTTAGGTATGGTCGATGTGACGACCTGACAAAAAGGTCTTGAAAAAAAAATTGTATAGGCATCAGTCTTCCACAAAGAAAAACAAAATAAAAATTACTTAATTTACAGTAGGTACCTATCTGCTAACGATTCCTTTTTAATCCAAGGGACCATGGACCAAGGACTAAGGGGGTCATGTAATGATCCCCCCCCCCCGCCCCTGGAACCGCCCTCGCCTATACTACATTTAGCAGAGTGCATCCAAAATTCCAACTGAAATTATTTAAAAGTGATTCTCAACGTGATACAATATGAATCATGATTATTGAGCTCAGTCATTCTCAATCATTGCGATAAATACTGACACTATAGACCTCTTTTTGTTGTTCATAGGTATATTAAAGGGAGATGAGTGAAAGGATAGAATCAAAAATGAACTTTAAGACAGACTCATAAAGACAAGAATGATAAAATCAGGAAACAAAACTTATTTTGTCAAATACAAGTGATTCATTCAAATTTCCAGTAAAGTGCTGAGAAATATTTATGGGTAATCGACGTTTAACAATGAAATTAAAGTTATCAAAACAAAAAGCAATGATGATAATAATCATTTCTTAAAAATATTTGTTTATGTAAATGAATTGAACACGGATGTGCCCGGCTGGAGCTTGGATACGGCTTACAATATCCTGTCTGTAGCATTGAATTATTACACCCTAGTAGCATAGCGAGTGTAAAAACACAATAAACCAAATCAAAAGTTACATCATTATTTTTCTCATCATAGTCATAATATTTTCGTTTCAGACCATACCTGGGAAAATTCTGAAGATATTAAAGAACAAGAACAACAACATTATTTGTTTTTGCTTTTTCTTCCAATTTTTTTTTACGAAATCGAGTTTTTAGTGTTACAAACTAAACTCAAGATGCCATTAGGTCTGTACCCCTGTACTGTTGCAAGCACGCGCCCGCAAACTTTTTTGCGTGCGTTATTTTGCTCGTCACTAAAAAGTGATATATTACCAAAGAAAAAAAAAATGGATGTCCAACAACATCTTTTTTCTCGTTGCTACTCAGTTTGTGATGATTGTGTGTTTTTACATCCCTTATACAATTACATACTTATATATCGATAATAAAGTAGGTATCAGTAATTGAATATAATGCTAGTGCTATTTCTTAGCATTATTTTTATTAGTTTTAAAATAAACAATCGTTTCTCTTGGCTGTAACAATACGAAGTAAGCAAGGAAGCACATGTAACTCAAACATAGGCTAGTTATAATCACCTTCACTATGAAATATTTCCACCACTCGTGCATATTATTGTCTATGGTGGCCCACAGGCCAGTGAACACAACGGTCTCTATAGTACACACTATAATCCAAAACACATGCCACACACGCACGTGCCGGAAACGTATCTTGAACTCCATCAGACAAAATAAGTATATGAATGCGAGGAACACGTAGAATCCTCTCTTCACGGTGCTCGCTTTAGGCACTATTAGGAACAACAACATCGCTTGGTAATGCGAAAACAGTATTATAATCGCGACGAACGGAAAAAAGTTTATAAAACATGCTATTGAGAGCAGGCGACTTATGAAAAATCCGTACCAGCCCAGGAAATGTACCAACGCTGCTGTAGCGTCTTGAGGTTCTAGACCTCGCATGTAAGATCTAGGCACACGTCGCGGGATATCCGGCTCATCTTGGACTACTTCGTCGCAGTACTTTCTTCTTGTTGGTGCTGACAGCCAAGCAGGAATAGACTCTGCATTTTCAACCATCTTCTCAGCCCATACTGCTAATGATAGCGGTCGTGGTGCCATCATCACGGGTGGTGGAACTATTTCCACTCTCTCAACTGGATAGTCTATGTTCCGTCTTAACGGTGCCACTCTATCTATTATTGTTATTGGTCTAACATATTCCTCATCGCTACTTAACTCTGCTGATTCTTCTGCATTTACTTTTTTAGGAGGCAAATAATCCGAACTCGTATCTGAATCAGCCACTTCGTTATCGAAGAATGCGGAAGACATATCAACAGTATTTCTTGGAGAAAACTTAATTAAATCACTATTCGTATTGCGGTAATATTTAGTGCCGTCCGCATAATCAGAAATGATCGAGTCTTTTTTTGTAACCGTTTCGTAAATTGGTTCATCACTTGCTGCATTCGTTTTACCCCCATCAACATCATCATTTTCATCGTCATTTTCTAATAGAGGGTCAGTCTTTTTCCCCCAAGGATATTTTCGTCCATTTAACTTTTCTCTTTCAAATCTCCTGTACATAGTGGCTGTGCTTGCCATCCGAAGGGACGATGCGATAATGCTGACAGCTTGAACTGAAACTGATGAAAACAACGGGTTATAATCGTGTCCATAATTTTACAAAATTTTTACCAAAAAAGGACAAAGGTGGAATAAGAAAATTAGCATTCAATGTGCTGAATATTTTGTGTAGGTTGCAAGCGAATATTGGATCTTTCAGTTTTCAAGTTGGCAATGATTTCTTACCTTTGTCGAAAGTCATGTCCGAATATCGTGCCATCAAATCAAGGATATTGACTACGGCATGTGGAGCCGCATGGATGAAGGACTGTAAAAACAGGTACAGTTCGATAGGCGATGGTGCACGAGCAATTTCTATCGCCTCTTGAGTCCGTTCCTTGTCTTCACTGCGAGAGGCACAAACAGCTTCCACCCACCAGAATATTAGGTAGCAGTATCTGTAGAAGTAAATAAAGACTATATATGGCGCCTCTCATTCAAGAGGCTGTGGGTTCGCAACCGAGCACGGGAAAGTACCTACAAATATAACTTTTTCTATTTCATATGAATTTATTATTATAAATCTAACATCGCCAATTTGCCTTGAGCAAGCGTGGTAATCAATACTCGTGCCTTCTCTATATGGGAAGAGACAATAATAGGCTGGTGCTATTATTATTTTATTATGCATGTCCTAGGTTCGATTGCCACATCGGGCACAGTGCTATTGGATATTTCCATTAAAAACTTCTCAATAACAAGCCAGGGTCCGGATTAGGCAATAAGCTTGCCTTAACTACATAGGACTCAAATATAACTGGCGGGTGAAGTTTAACATCTCTGTCCACCCTTTCAGGAAATGCAGGCGTAATGATATTAGACATCAGTGTGACGACTGTCGACTCATCACGAGTTAACGACCTAGAATAAGTAAATAATGTCGGGACGAATGTAATTTAATATCAGATCGTTGACTTCTGTTCCGGACTCCAGAGGGTCCCGTGTGAATACTGTTTAACAGTTCATTTCCATCTATTTTAGTAAAAGAATCTGTTACTTCCTAATCGTATTAAACGAGTCGTGGGCTCTAACAAAGTTAAACATGTTTACTGTCATCTACCGTCCGTATTCATACATGTACTCGTATCTTGTGATGGATTATAGATCGAATACAGATTGATGGGTCGGTACGTGCGTGTGCAAGGCCGTCTTTGAGCTATACCTGGCCACGGGGCCTGTGCATTTTACGTATTTTGATAGTTAACTAATATAAATTCGTTCAATGTTCAATTGAACGTAAGTACATTTGATAAAATCAATAAAAGAAACATAATACTACAGATCAAATATTTTGTCATTAAATCGGGTATTAATAATGCGTAGACGTTGAATTGAAACGGATTACAACGAATGAGTTTTTGAGGGCAGGCCGGGCCCCCGTCAGTCGTTGGGCCCTGGGTATTTGCCCAGAATGCTCAATGGAAAAGAGGGGCCTGAATACGTATAAGTTTGCATTTTTGAAGATCACTAGTGCGCATACAATTTTAAAGAATAAGTACGAAAATACAAACCTGCCAATCGCAGCGATGGGGAAGAAGATTGCGTTAACAAACTGGAGGACCAGCCAACGTATGTCATGCTTTTCGACAGTCACAGAATACGCTGTTAGGTCTGTCTGAAACCCCGGCGGAGGCGACGCCAGCGTGAATACTAACGATATTAGTGATGGTAATACGACGAGGATTGAGCAAAATACTCCTATTCTGTAAACAAGAGAAAACTGATTAAGTACCTATTTATTCAAATTAGAGAAACCATCTTTACAATTCTTAGTGCAATTTGCATGTTCAATGTCTTACGTGTGATGTACCTACCTGAAAAGTGGAAATGTAGTCTTAGAATATATATTTAAAGATGTCTAATTAAAAATTGCGAGCCTCTCCTCCAATTTTTCTATATGGATATCTAAGAGATGGACTGTTTTCGTAAAGTTTTTTTGAATTTCTTTGATTACCTAGGACTCCTAGCTATTGGTAGACTTTACAATCCGTACCGTGCCGACTTTACATAGGTAGGTATCTGTAGCATTTTGAACAGACAACTGACACACCAAAACATAAGAATATGAATAGGTAGACTGCATGTCTGCACCATTAAACGAGGTTCAGTGCAAATCGAAGTGGTTCAATTCCATGTGTGCAATTAATTTACATAGGTACTGCCTACCTACTTTTTTCGTTACTTAAAAGTTTCAATAGGGTAGGTAGGTAGGTAACCTAGAGTTTGATTTTAAAGAATTATGTATACTTACAAGTAAGTGACACGTAAGTTATTTCTCTGGGCTTGTGTTTCTAAATGACCAAGCTCTAGTAAAATAATACAGATGAGTGGATGGACCTAGGCCCCTATATCATTTATTTATATATAAACACGCACATAAATATCTAGCCTATCATCGTATAACAATAGGTATACACTATAGGTATATCCTTCTTACAGTGGATCTTGGCCAGTTACAAATCTGTTTGTACATTCCCCTAATAATAAACAATCCTCTACCAGAAATGGTAAAATGAATTAGTAATGCAGAAAGTAATTTACTAAACCACTAATACTAACTACTCTGCTTCGTTCAAGTAAAAAGCGCCCCAAATACTTGAAAAGTAGGTAGGTACTCAGCTAGGCCACTCAGCTGAAATACAAGTACCTAAATGAGGTTACAAATACATACGTACCCTTCACTGCCGTTAATAAAATGCTCGCTTATAAGTGCAAAATCATAGCATATTAGGACGATGTAGACTATGAGACCACCACAGGAGGGTAGCACCCGGTGCAGTAGGAGTGCTTGCCATGCTGGGATCTTCCAACCCAGCAGCTCTCCCGACACTTCTTGATCTAATTCACAAGTCACCATTTTGTCATTATCTTTTTAACATTATAAAACAAGTTTTGGATTTTATTTTACTTGACACTCCATGACTTTTTTGTCCCAAAAACTGCACTTTTCATTTTCATTACTATGACATCTGGACACAAAGAAATGAGTTAGAACTGTTTTCGTTGAAACAATTTGTACATAAAGCAATAATGTGTTGTATTCGTATTCCCCACGCCCATTGATAAAGATAAGATATCAGGCTGACTCAAAAAGATAACTTCTATGACATAGTTTGTAATCAGGTGGGCATATAAATTTTCGTTTTGTTTGGCAGCAAACAGAAGCTGTATTTATATAACCTGGTAATGGGCCATTCTTGTGCCAATGGGCCTACACTCAAATAGGTCATTTTTTGTTGTGTTTTTCATTTGCAAGGCGTAGGCCAATGAAGATAATTATGTACATTTTATACTAAATAAATAGTACCTACTTAACTATATTTATCTAACAATATCAAACCGACCATTAATTGTCGTGAATACTATGAAACCCTCTAAAGAATTCAAAGTAGATCATCTTGCACGGCTTGATGCAGTCCCTTCCCTCTCTACTGAACCAATCGTGATGTATCATCATGCCTTGTAGATTAGGAAATTACAAGACTGTAGGAAAAAAACCATTTATGTGTACAATACACTGCCATACCGTTCATAGGCCGTGGTAATGAGTAGAAATATTCGAAGACCGTGAATTCGAATAAAAAAGTGACATATCCGCTTTCTGAAAAATACACTACGAGATTTTTTGAAAAACAGACAGCCTGCCATGCATTGTAGTTTTGTAAACAAGCAGTGAAAAAACCATGCTGTATAATGTCATTTATGACATTGACAAATTGACAGATTGACAAGTAGTTTTAAGGTTATTGTTCTATTTACTTTCTAAGCGTAAAAGTGTTATTTTTGGAATTATTATAGCCTAACTCAGCTTAAAGGTTGTTCCCTAAATAGATTGTAATTAGCATTGAAAGACAAGATGTTGAGGAAAATTATCTCAAGAACATTAAGTCACTGTCCAAAGAGTTCAGTAGTGCTGTGTGCTGATAATGTTGATATCAATAGACAAATACACTGTGGAGTTTGTCTAAGGAATCCTAGGTATACATCCAAGACAAATAGAACCACACCAGCTTTAGCCAGCAAGTACCAAGTGATTACAGATGTAAATCCGACGATTATAGAAAATACTGCAGAAGAAACACCAACAGAAACCAAATATCCCTTACTTAGTGATGAATTTGATGGCATTAATATGAAAAGTAAGTAATGATTACAACCCTTTTGAATTTTTCAAAAGAAAATGCTGGTTTTAAACATCACATTCAAACATTTTAGGAGGCCAGACGGGTGTTTTTGAAATCGAAGATCTAGTGGAATTACTACAAAGAGAAAACTCCCGAGATATATTTGTAGCCACTGTACCTCCAGAAATCCGTTATGTAAATTACATATGTGTTGTCAGTGGCCGGAACAAGAGACATATTTTAGGTATATCAGAATTTGTCCGGAGGGTGTTCAAAAAGAAGTGTAATAAATCAGACCATATACCAAGAATTGAAGGCAAAGAATCTGATGAATGGATGGCGTTAGATTTAGGTAATAAGGATCAATTTTAATATTTTCTACAGACTTATAAAAGTTTGCTCTTTTAAGGGTAGCTTATACACTTTAGCAGGTTGACCTCAACAGAAGGAACAGGGTGGCTTTTTAGTCAGTAAAAGTCTGACAGTCCCTTCCACCCCACCCAGGGAGGAAGGAGTCATTTGATGATTTTTACCACCTAAAAAAAAAAAAAAAGCAGGTTGACCTATTCATTTGGCATTCCCAATACAATCTTTGATAACCTTGTATTGAAAATGCCAAACCGAATGCACCAACTCACTTGTGCGTATAGCAATTCCACAGGAATAATGACTTATCATTATTAATTGTCTGTAATTCAAAACACATGTACTTCAATGTTGTTTACCACAGATTTGCATGCTAGAAAGTTAACCTGTTTTTAATTTACTTAAATATTTATTAATTGAATTGGGTATTTTCAGGTAACATAGCATTGCATGTCTTCACAGAAAAAGCAAGGAAAGCATATGATTTGGAGACCTTGTGGTCTGTTGGCCCCGAGTATGACGACCAGATCAACAAGAAGAGTGAAGTTGTGGACATGTTTGAGAACTACAGTGATTATTTGAAAGACCTCAAACCCTTGGGATCATAGACAATATTTAACCGTCTTCGATATTAAATATTTCAAATAAAGAACATAGTTTTGTTATTTCGTCAACATAATGAATTAAAAACCCTTTAAAAGTCTCATATAAAATGTTTATTTCTGCTTAATTACAAGATACATAATATGGATTGCATAATTCAATCACAATTCACAATCTAAATAATTATGAAACATTGAATTCAAGTATTTCAAATCAATTAAATAAAAACAAATATTCATAATATTTCAATATTGTAATACGAAAATTTATTATCTGTTATAATTGCTGTTATAATATGTCTGTCTATCAAGATCGATACTAATATAATTTGATATACAAAATAACAATTTGGCATAATTTCTATCTAGCTCAGAATTTAAATGCAGTAATATGACAATGTAAAATTATACAAAAAGGACAGCGGTTGACTAATACATTCATACTACATTCACAAGATCCTTTAGTTCAGTCAAAATGCAGTTGCACATACTAGTAAATCTAAGTATACACTAAGTAGCATAGTTTTGAAAGCAACCTAATATTAGTGCTTTATGAGTTAAAACTAACTATGTATAAGGATAAAATATAGTGGAAGCCAATCAGTAATACAGACTGTAACATATTTTGTGTAGTAAATTAGCAATTATAATAATTCATAAAATAAATGTTTGGACCACCAACAAGTCTTTCATTTTAGTGACTATGTAATTAGTAAATTTATGAGCATACAAAATAATAATGCACTGCCAATATAAAGCATTTGTGCAATATAAAATTAAATATTTTCACATTGTTCAATGTAAGGTGCGTTGGGGTAAGATCGGCGCTGGGGTAAGAACGTAGGAATCAAATATTTCATTTATTTGGCTATATTTTTTAATGATAGTCACATTGCGTACTACTTCATTTTGTTCCGCCCCGCCCTGCAGTGACCGCCAGTCCCTCCGGCAACTGGGACGTGTACTACGAGCCGTTAAAGGAAACAAGGTAAGTTTTGTAAAATTTACGTCCGTCCGGTCTTTCACCGTCATTTGTATTTGCATATATTAGCTAAAGTATTGCTTATTTTGGTATTATTTTGCCCAAATACTAAGTTTTAAGTAGTGATAACCCGATAAAACTAATCCATAAATGTCTACTATCTCTATAGGCTGAAATCCGGTGTTACCCCTCCCGAGTGAAGATCGGACAAAAATATCCGGACTTAACCTGTTTCAAAATTGGTAGTGATTGTCAAACTTTTATTATTTAGTTCCATGACCCGCATTCCGCACATCGCCGTCGCCCGCCGCGTTCAGAAGTCTCATAACAGCAGCCAAAGGTTGCCGAATGGCCGGCGGCGCCCGCACCTGAACAACGACCATGATAGCGGTCAATTCTTTGATATAATTTGTATTAATATTATTTCATTCCATGTTTTGATTTTTATACTTTAAGGTGGTAAAATGTTGATAAATAATATAATTATATTTGTATAGGTAATTGTTTAATAAATGTTGATGAATATTAAAATTATAATTATATTTTTTTTTCAATACCGTTGTCGTAGACAGTTTTATTAGGATTCTTATCCTAATTATACTGAACTGTATGTGACATTTGTTAAATTTTTAAATTATATCATTCCGTGTTTGTGACTTTTCTATACCTAATTTATTATTATTACACTATATTTTTTTCTACTGCTTTTTTGCTACTTCATCCCTCTACAAAACGTACAGTAGGTATTCCGATTTCATAAGACGCTTTATCACACGCTAAATTTATTTGGTAGTATGCTTGTGGATAAAACAAACTTTGAGAACCTTATTATCTCCTAAATTTGGTATGTGGGGTAAGATTGGACAGTTTAAACCAAAAAAAAGGGAATCATTTGGAACATCTTTGTTTTTAGTATTATGAAGATTTTGTTAATGTCATTTAAAAGAAGAGGGAAGATTGCATACATTCTTTTCTTATATTTTGTGCTCCTAGCAATAGAAATAGTATTAAATTGTCGTCCGAACTTACCCCAAGACGGCCAGATCGTCATTAAACTCTGAATTTTTTTTTCCTGATTTTACAGGCTTCCCAAACAAAAACTATTGTGTTTTAATAAATAAAATAATATGAAAATGATACTCTGATTAATAATTATCAATTTCCACCATTTCCCAAGAATGTGGTGTTTACCAAAATTGAGAAAAAAAAGTTTTTGCAACATCCTTGCAACTATTCGAAAATCCGTCCGGTCTTACTCCAACGCACCTTAATCTTTGAGACTTACATAAGTTAATTATTAAAATGGTATGAAATACCACACACTATTGATTTCACTACCTGCAGCCTAATAATGTATCATCAAAATAACTGGAAACTTTCATTTGTCACTTGATATAATGCAAAATGTCAAATTAAAACTATAATTATCACAATTGAAGATACATTATTAAGCCTTTATCTTCAAGGCAATAGTTGGCAGTTGATGTCAATTATTAATACTTAAATATTGTAAATTATTGCCAAATAGTAAAATTAACATTCAATCGGGTGCAAAAGTTCTAAATACAATACATTCTTATAAAATACACAAATATTATCTGTAGATTTGTGATTCATTTTGGATCTCAATTTTGGCTCATGACTAATCAATTTATGACAATATGGCTACACTTCGCCTCACGCCAGCACCAGAATTGACATTGTCTAAGCTTGACCATTTTTTAATGCCATTCTTTACCACTTCAGCGGCTATTTTATCTTCCATAACTCTAGACATTGCCTCTAATTTTTGTGCTCTCTCTTTACTTAAAGGTTCACTGGGGAATGCCAAATCATTGGCTTCAGCAAGTGTACGAAGATCAAAATAGTATTTAGCATACACACTAGATGGTACATTGATATTAAATTGTAACATTTCTAAAAATTGCCTCTCAAGCTCATTCATGTCTTCCACAGTGATATCTTTTAAGATCTGGCAGTAATCTACATTCCACACTGCTTGGTCATCCCACACTTTGCTTGCCAGTAAGATAGCTCCCAAAACTATTCGTTTCCAGTTGGATGGAGCAATATCCAGTTCAGCACATATTAAAAGGCGCTCCAAGTACACCAAAGTGATAATAGCACATTCTGCTGTTAATTGAGCAGCATTAAACAATGTCCTTACAAACTTATATATCTGTTTGTGCTCAGGATTATACTTATCATAATCATCACTCACTCCTTCTTTACTAAGGGGATGGAGCTTCTCATCAAATATATCTAGTCTGCGCTCTGAAGTTCTGTTTTTAATATGATAGTAAATAGCAAGGGCTACACACTTGACAGTGTTCTTCAAATTCGGCTGAGATACTGTGCTATCATCTAAATAAATAGTTGAACAGGAACTGCTTTTTTTGAGCTTATTATCAGCGATTTGGTGTTGACTGCGTTTCCTTGTCATTCCATTTTCTATGGAAGCTTTAGAGCGCTCCATAAAAATGGTTCCAGCGATGGGGTCTTGGGAAGGATCGATGTCGCCATCATCAGGCTCTCTCTCGCTGATGTGTTGTATATTATTAGAGCTTACTTCTCCTTCTGGAAGATAATCTTCTAGTTTGACGATGTCCTTTCTGATCGGCGACGGACTCCGGTAACAACAGCAACTGTTTTGGTTACCCATTATGTATCACATATAACTGTATTAAAGATTAATTGTTATCATTCTACAAGCACTGCCTCACCTCTAGACATGCGTAAATAGTATGCCGATACATAGGAATGACATAAAAGGCTCATAGTATCTGAAACAAAAGGTACTACATGAATATTCTATTAGCGAATGACAACACCAGCATTGAATAAAAATAGGTTTCTAAAGACGATATGTTGTAAAATATCATACCCTAACATCTTCGGTTCATAAAATAGTCACGCATTTCACCAGAACTTAGAGCAACCCCGAGAAGATTTCATATTACTTTTGACAGTAGAATGCACAAGGCACAGAGCAGAACAGAACACCATCAGAGCACAGACCAGGCACAGACAGAATATTTTTTTTATAGATAATGCAGTGCAAACAATATGGATATCAGAAGGTCAACTTCAATCAATCTTCCTCCTTGGCTCCTTCCTTGGCAGTCACAGATTTTAACATTACAAAAAATGGTATCTCCTGAACTAAACATTCAACGGATTGTATAGTAAATAAAATAGAAGTTTTCTAAACATGTAACGGAACGGAAAGTATGTTAGCTGCAATAAGAGTTGAGGATTTGGTGATTTATTATATATTTATTCATCATTGTGCTTTACATTTCGTTCTGCAGAATATTTTGATAAAACTACAACAAAAATCCATCATACAATTAGTATGACACAGAAGGCTAGGCGGTCGTCTTGCGGGACTCGCAAGACGACCGCCTATTGCAACGATTGATGGAATAGGTTTATTTAAGTGATTTCGACAGCGTTGCATAGAATTTTTTTCATGCAATTTTGATTTTAGTTTCTATTATGTTATTTATTTTTAATAGGTTATTTTATATATTTAGTTTCTAAATATTGAAATAAAATAAGTCAGTAAACTGACGAGGTTAGCAATAGTTTCTAATGTAGCAACCCAAGAAAATATGGCGCGCGGCGGCCATTATTCGCTTCTGTTGTAGAGAGCACGCTGAAAGCAATAGAAAAGTTAATTTTAAGCCAACGACTATTTACTGGTATTTAAAGTTTTAATTGTGTATTTATGTTACTAATTAAGACGTGATCTTACTTAATATTTGTGTTGCTGTGGTTATTTTAGGCTGCAATGCGTCGCAAAAGTGAGCGTACCGCAAGTAAAAAAGGGAAGGCTTCGCCAGAAAAGAAGGTTGAAAAGGTAAAACGAACTAGGACTACAAGACGCAGAAAGCAGTCTTCGTCAACAGAGAACGAATCTGCCGATGAAGCAAGTCCAGTTCGAGAAGTGGAAAGCGCCGTTGATTCTGAAAAGAAATTACCACCAACAACGCCTGCCAAAGAGGATAGCCCAGAAGACGCTCAGGATCTGGTGTGGCGCGTTAAAACCACTGAGACTCCCGGTGATATAAAAAAACTAAAAATATGCTTGACCCGACCGCCATCCACACCTGAAAGAGTCGATAGATCTCCACGTAGCAAAAGAAAGCATTCGCGCGCGACCAGTTCCAGCGATACGCCTAGTGTTGAGGGTGCCGACGAAAAAAAGAAAACCAAACATCGTTCCAAACGGGCGCCTCGGGAGGATTCAAAAGATGAAGCTGATAAAAACATCGACAGCAATGGAGAAGAACCTGACCATGAATCGGGGTCTCAACAAGATCAAGATAATAAATCTAGTGATGAAGTAACACAAAGTGAAACAGTTGAAGAAACTGAGACGCCTGTGTCTACAACTAATGAGGATAATATAAAGGTTAGTGAAAGCGAAAATTTGACACAATCCAGTCAAGATGCCAGCCAAGACTCAAGTCAAGAAGCCCCTGAAAGTAAAGAAAGTAACCAAACTGAATCGCAAGACTCGGAAAAAACTTCTGATGCTGATACAACTGTTGTTTCACCTAAAGATGAAACAAGAGTTGCATCACCACCAGTAGAAGCAAATGCTGAATCTAATTCTGAGAACCAAGAAGTACAACCATCTAATATTACTGAAAACAAAAGCCCTGAGCCCAAAGATGCTCAGGAGAAGAAAAGCCCAGAAAGAAAGCGCAGTCAATCTGTAGAGAAGTCAGAAGTTCTAGAATTACATGCAGAGGATAGTAAATGTGAATCTTCAGACAATGAAGCAAGCCAATCAAAAGAGGAATCTAAAGAAGAACCAAAAGAGGAACCTACTGTGCCCCAAGAAGAGAAACCACCATCAGAAGAACGAGAGGTAAGTAAAAATAGTGAAGAAACTATTAGTAAGGAAACTGAGAAAGATGAATCTGAAGGTGAAAAAGCTACTAATAAAACTGATGTTGTAGAGAGTTCTGAAAAAGTAGTTATAGAAACAAATGAAAGGAAAATGTCAACTGATTCTGGAAGCCAACCTGTGGAGACAGCGAGAGAGATATCTGATCAAGAACCAAGCCAAACTAAAGTGCAACAGCAATCGGACTCTGTAAAGTCTTTAAAAGAAGAACCGGTAGCAAATGGTCAATCAGTTCCTATTGTAGTAGGCAGGAAGAGAAGGTGGGGCTCTAGGAGCACTAAACTTACAACCCAGAAATCGATAACAATTTCAACAGACATTTTGAAGGACATTATACCAGATGTAAAACCAGTTGAGTTTGATGAGGTTATAGAAGAGAAGAAACACAGAAGATCAGAAAACCAGGAAAGAATTGAAAGACCCGTGCTTCCAAAAATTATTATTGATAATACAGAAAATGTGGAATTGAAAAAGGAATCTGAAGAGAATGATAAAGATCCACATACTCCTAAACCAAGAGATTTAGCTTCCAATAGAAAAATATCAATAATTAAGGATAATGATAGTATAATAACGAGACCACCAAGTCCACCCAGAAATAAACAGTCCTGTATATTGTATATCACAAACTTGGTGAGACCATTCACACTGCCACAGTTAAAGAATTTATTACAAAGAACTGGAAGAATTATGGAGAATGGATTTTGGATAGATAGAATTAAGTCTAAATGCTTTGTTCAATATGAAACTGAGGAGTAAGTACCCTTATAAAACACTTCCTTAATTTTTTTTATTACTTATGCTCTTGTAGTTATAGTATTAAATCAAATTTTAATGATTTGTAACTTACTTTTCAGCCAAGCCGTTGAGACAAGGCACGCCTTACATGGTGTCACATGGCCGGTTTCAAACCCAAAAACTCTTCAAGTTGACTTTTCAACACAAGAAGCCTTTGATAAGGCAAAGATAAAGGAAGAGACAGACACCACACCGGTGTCTACTATACCAGGGACAGTGGAGGACTGGCTTCGGGAGCAAGACATGAAGCGAGAACGTGGGGAATTGGTAAGATTTTAATATTTCACTCTTATTTTGATATCCCATATCAAGTTTATTTCTACATTAAATATGTTTTAGTATTTAAATATAACCAGAATAAACAAATAATTAGAAGCAAAAAGCAGGGTTCTGCTAGGGATTTGGTTAGATGTTGATGGGTTAATTTTTACTTTAACTCAAGCACACCAGCTTAACTTATTTCACCATTAGAAATCTACAATAATTTAATATCTTAAATTGTATATTAAAAGTTGCATTATTAATCTTATTGTGTTTTAATTAGGAGAAACCATGGGAGCGGAAGGCGGCGACACGGGAATGGGATCTCGGCAAGAATGATAAAGATAAGGACAACAAAGATAATGCTAATAAGCTAAGGCGTGATGATCGGCCCGTGGATAAGAGAAGGCATCGCTCGCCAGAGAAAAGTCCTGAGCCAGGTAATAAATGATCAATCTTTGTATTATATTATTGCTTTGTGTATTGGGGTGATGTCCTCTACTCCATGTCTCAGCGCGTATTTTGTCCACCCTAGCTTCATAAGAAAGGATAGCATCAAGCCTAGGCGACTATAAAGCTTTTAAAAGACACTTTTTTAAGAATAAGTCTATAAATAAAATATATAAAAATCTTTATTAGCCAGAAAGAAGATTTTTATCAATGTTTCTAAATTTCTTCATGGTGTATTGTGTGTTACAGCCCAATTTTAAATATTACTTTCAATTTAGATTAAACTCTAGCCAGTAAACAATTTATTATTACACTTATGCAATCAGACACGGCTTGAGTTTTTCATGGTATGTTGGGTTGACTGTTGTAATCCTGTTGACTATGTAATGGTAGGTTTCAACCAAAGCTATAGGTCATTTGCTACTTATTTTGTTACATTTTCTTTTTTCAGTTGCAATAAATTAATGCATGTGATTTAATGATAAATGTTATAAATATTTTGTATGTCACCTGTGGCTTTTTGCTAAGATGTCTAATTTGCTCATCAACCCACAAATTAAAATCTTGGAAGTAATTGTGTAGTTATCTGTGTAAGTCCTATTTATTCTAGTTTTAAAATAAAATTGTCTGATTACAGCAAGAAAATTCAAGAAGAAAGAGGAAGAAGCACCAGCTAAGCTGTTGGATGATTTGTTTAGAAAGACTAAGACCACGCCATGCATATACTGGTTGCCGCTCTCAGCTGAAACGGTAAATTAAAGTAAAAACACCTTTTATAACATTTTCAAGCTTTATTGCGGTTTTTTTATTTTGATCATCAGTAGAAGTTTCACCAATCTTAAGTAATAACTCATTGACCGCCACAGCTAATCCTATCATCCTCACACCTGTACCATATTTTTCTTACGTCACACGCACTAAGCGCATGTTGTGTATAAGACAAAGCGCATTTATGTAATACCATTACGGGGCCATCATTATCTTTCTACGCCTACAATAATTGTGTTGTACAAAATAGGCGAGTAAAAAAACATTAGGGCCATTTTGGGAATAGAAACATGATTATTTTTCGTTCGGCCATGGCTGAGACAAAACAAGAATTTATCTAATTACTGATTAGTAATTTTCTGTTATTTAGATAGCAATAAAGGAGGAACAGCGGCGCCAGCACATGGCCGAGCACGAGCGAAGGCTGCAGGAGCTCCGCCGAACGCACCGCCGTCACTAGCATGGTCCGTCTCGCACATACCCACATCATTACACTTACACACACATACTTCATCCTTACACTACTCAGACACTCATTTACATGGACTCAATCATTCACACAAACACACACGCCATTAACTCATATTAATATTTGTCGTTCAGTCGACGTTCCTTTTCAGGCAGTACTGTCTTCAGTGACAGTAATTTAATTTTGTGTTTATTTGAGGAATAATTTTGTTACATGTTAGTCTTATTACAATTTAGGTTTAAGGGCGACATATTCTAGATAATCCTGGCAGGATTTCTGAGACATGGACATTATGAATTGATTTTAAACAAAATGTTATAGAAAGGCACGCTCGGAGGAAAGCCTATGATTTAATTCGTCGTCGGCGTAATGCAGTCACTTGATCAAAACGAGCAGGGGACGTCCGCTGTGGGAACAGATGCACTACGATTGACGTCGATTCCACTTGACTTTGCGTCGATGTGCGCCTTTCGGCCAGACGTGTGCGCATGGCGCGTTTGGTGATACAGTTGCGAAATTATCTGTATATTGACAACGGCTCTACAATCAACGGAACCAACAAAACAAATATTCAGAGTACAAAATAATACTGTATTCTCGGAAATGAAGATATTGAATATTCTTATGATCAAATTGATGGAAAATATCATGATTTCGACAGTCCAGAGGAAGTAACGAACGCTATTGCGTTTGTAATGGCAAAGGAACAGCTGATTATGGTACTTACCTATGTTGGTGGAAATGGACATGCCTATTTGGTTTGGGGATTTAGCCAGCATCGTCGTCTCGATAGATAGACACGTACGTAGCGCAAAAGTATTTTGCGAGTTAGTCAGGTTATCGTCGTAATGTTTATATGTTTTTGTCTGAAGTATATGGTTCATTTTGATGTTGAATAAATACTTTCCTATCTGAAATGCTTTGCTGTTTTTATTTTCTATCCCTTTGGCCATTTATAAGAACCAATCTAACATTTTATCAGCAGTAAGACCACTGGATCTAATTAACACTCCACTGGATTATTAATTGAATCCAATTCAATAAATAATTATTTAAAGTCATTTGCTATGATAAGATCACAATACATACGAAAGAAATTCTGCTTAGTAATCATTTACCGACGCGTGTATAAATTTCATATCAGCTTATTCTCTCGAATTCGTCCCCATGAAGACTAAGTATCTTATTTCTATATCCAAATCCTAAGTTACCTCTTTGTCAAATTTCGTTACCATCGGTTCAGTGATTTTGCCATGATGAGGTAACAAACAGATATGTACCTGCTTTCGCATTTTGTATTATTAGATGAAAACTTCAAAGATAGGTCAACGGTATAGCCACATCAGTTTGGAGAAAAAGACTCACAAGTTTCTTGAACCGATATCTGTAGGTAATTGAAGAAAAGCTGCGCAAGCGCATCAACAAGGTATTTACATGCGTTGTATGATTACTCTGAGGCACACGTAGGAATAGCGTATGACACGCAGTATGTACCTACTGGCAAATGTAGACAATGATTCATTAAGAATCACAAAACCACAACCCTGACTAGGTCTGGTAGTCGTAGGTACATGATATATTTATGACTGATTACTACTACATGGCCTTTACCTGTGAAAACTTGTAATTGGCCTTTTTAATGTTATCGACAACCGAACTTTAATAATATTATAAGATCAGCTCTAAGTTTTCCTAAAATTATTAAAATAAATAAATATTCTCCATAAAAAATAACATCCCGGAAAGAAAACACCATGTAAATTATGTGCTAACACCTTAACTAGAGGTCATATCGTTAGATATTAAAGCATGCATGACGAGGCTATCTACCTATAAGTGCCTACAAATATTTGTAAGGAATTCTAATCGACCTATTAAAAACATTATCTCAATAATTTTGTCATTAATCTGCACTTATCAGCCGATATCTTTATCCAAGGGATAAGAGTTGTCATATCTTATGTTAATTTCGAGACAGTTGTGTTGGCGGTTACAAACGCCAACCACTTCATTTCGGAGGAGCAAGAATCCATTATGGTGAGTAGTTATTGAGTCCCAGTTTAACTGTAACTTACAAAAAATATCTAAGAACAAAAGATAAATAAATATAGATAATGTTTGATGTTTTGAAACAAGCATAGGTATCTACTAAAAGATAAATCATTACCTTGGTTGATATGATTCTGAGCTAGTACTGTGCATTCTGATTTCGTGATCGGTGACAATTAAGGCCACCGTAGGTACTTTTACCCAAATAATGACTACTTATTATTTATTTCTTAATCCACTTTCAAAAAGGCGCGAGCTTCGTGGTGGTGCGTGCTGGCCGTAATGGTGGTGTCTGCCACTGCTCAGCAGAACTTCACTATTGAAGAGTTTTTGAGTGGAAATTTCGGTCAGAGAGGATTTGCCGGCAGATGGATTTCAGGTAAGTTACTAAAGGTACATAAGTATAAGATAAGAAAAATAAAATAGGTAGGTAGCTGGTAATCTGAGGAACGAATCCTATACCTTTGAATTAATACAAATATATTTTATTGTAACTGCCTCGTTGGTCTAGTGGTCGCAAGCGCGACTGCTGTGCATGAGGTCTTGGGTTCGATTCCCAGGTCGGGCAAAGTGTTATTGGGTTTTTCAACCGACTTCAAAAAGGAAAGGAGGTTCTCAATTCGACGCGTATGTTTTTTTTTTTGTGTGTTTGCTCTACTATTACTCCGCCAATTATGAATCGATTTGGATGATTCTTTTTTTGTTTGAAAGAGTATAGTTCCGAATAGGTCCCATAGGAATATTGTCATGATCTGATGATGAACTTTGGAGATATGAAACGGAACTCCTTATAAAATCACAGCAGAACCGCCGTAACAAGACAAATTGCTTTGTTTATACGTGTAGTCGATGACTGACTGAAGGAAGTGGGGAGGGGGTACGTCAACCCCCCTCCTACCACTTTCCAAAATTTAATATATCGTGTGAGGTATTGTTTGAAAGGGCTTTATGTAAGGATTTCAAACATTAACATACAAGCACTAAAAAGTGAAAAATAAAAAGCTTTTTTACAAAAAAATATGACCGCCTTCAAAAACTACAAAATAAAAAAAATAACTTTAGCTTGGAAGTCGGTGGCAATACCTACATAACAAGAAACAAAACCAAAGCCGCCGACTTTCAAGCTGAAGTTATTTTTTTTATTTTGTAGTTTTTGAAGGCGGTCATATTTTTTTGTAAAAAAGCTTTTTCCATCAGGATTTTCTCAGTAGCAGCCTCGGAGTCTGGATTTGTGCCCGGTTGATGGCAATAGGCTCGCCCCCTATTACATGGGACTAAAAACATAACTGGCGAAATGTGGGTGTACTAATGGGTACACCTCTGCCTAACCCTTCGGGGATTACAGGCGTGATGTTATGTTATGTTATTTTATTGTATTGTTCCCGCTCCCTATTACATGGAACCTAAACATAACGAGAAATGTGGGAGTACTAATTGGCAATAGACTAGCCTTATTTTAACAAAGTATTGGCAATATGTGGTACTACGTGCCTACCCACCTATCTACTCTACGAAATGTAGGTACAGAGCCTAACCCGAGGATATACCTAGGTGTGATATGGAAGCCAAAGTCAAATTATTATTATTGAAATTAGACCTCAAAGGCAATTTGATCGTCATATACAAAAAAAAGGAATTGCCCCTTCGAAAAGGTAGTTTCGTATGGGGAAGAAACTCCACACTTCGTGCACTTTTAAATATTTTTTTTGTAAATTGGATCATATAATTATTATTAATTATGGATTACCTAACATGAATACGATTCATAAAAAACAATATGATGTTATTTTGTATGTTATTGCTTATAATATTCGCGAAGCAGTCACAATAATTGGTCATAGTGGTAGTTGGACGAAAAGAAGAATGAAGTAATAGTTTCAAGTGTTCAACCAAGCCTGGCCTGGACGATTCATTTCCTAGGCGAACCAAGTTTTTTCGTCTGTGGCGCCGCCGTGCTGCCACTTACAGAAATAACTACTAAAATTATACACAAGAATAAATAACGATACTTATCATATTAAGCGGTTGAATAAAAGAGTAGTAGGTAAGTCAAGTAGTGGAAGGTCTTAATTTGAACCAAAGTGTCAATCTATTGCTCCATGAGATTGCCACTACACATAAGACTACGTTACTGTAAATCGTGGCCCGCGGGCATGAGCTATCTGACCAGCCTTGTTTCAAACACTCACCATGAACAGTGGGTCTGGAAATGTGAACAGGTAAATGCCTAACTATAAATATTTTTTTTTCCAGACACTGAGTTCACTTTTACCATTGCTGACGACCCTACTGTCCGCGTGTATAACGCTGAAACTCTTAAGGAAGACATTCTCGTGCCTAGGGATCTTATGGTGTGTATTATAAGTACCTACCTACAAGCTACAATCCTATTGATCGATTAGGTACTGCAATATATTTAAAGTCGATTCTGTAAAGTACTCCCGTTTGAACATCTTTGCACTGAGCACCAATCTTTACCAATCTTTTTTTCAAAGGTATTGAAATACCTTTGGTGCTCAATGCATAGGTGCTCAAACGGGAATACTTCGATACTTTTAAAGAACTAGCTTCTGCCCGCTATTTCATCCGCGTCAAAGTCGATTTCGTTGATAGCCAAAAAAGAAATGAAATAGTTTTTTTTATGTGACTTCCGATTAAACTTTAAATTTTTTATTTTTTTATAAAAAACGGTTATTTGATATTACAAACAAACACCTTAATTTTATTTATTTGTATGTGTAGTAATCTCTATCTACGTATAGATTAAGTTACAAATTAGTTTTAATACACGTTTTCATGCTGATTGTGAACTTTTTTTCCCAGGAGCGGCTAAACACTAATAACCCCATTCTTTCGCCAGACGAGCGGTTCATTCTTGCTTCAAGTGAAGTACAGCAGGTAAGTCACTCACGCGCGTCTTCATAACAATAAATTAGATAAGCTATTTATCTTTACAGTCTGAATATTAAACTATTATGATAAGCATATCTACAGATAATGAAATCGTTAATCCTGTAAATTATCTTAATTACGTAGTAGTACTTATTGTAATGTTGAAATAATTACTTACTTTAGAATTTTAATTAGCTACTTATGTTTTTCAGGTTTATAGATATTCAACCACTGCCGTTTACTCCCTCTTCAATATTCAAACACAGTAAGTACAACTTGTTTTTCAGTATATTTTGAGGAAGTTGTGTAAAAACACTGTAAAAAAAAAACTAAGGCCACGCACACGGTGTGTTTTTAACGCGCTGATGATGCGCAGATGCCGCGCGCATACGCGCTTCAAACGAGATTAGAAAGCAAACTCGTAACCGAAGCACAAGTGGCTACCGTGAATACCGTCTTCACCTACTGCGTGTATATGCGCAGTTACAACCATCATCAATACAAACGCAACAATTAGTATCTTCCAGTTCATCTATTAGTGCCTTAGAGCCTCTTCACACTAGCGTTTATCCAGCGTAGGTGTTCTATGAACGTATGACACACACACGACGCACGCGTCGCGTGTCAGCGTGTGCGCTACGCATACGTTCATCGAACGCCTAAGCTGAACGGCTAGTGTGAAGGGGCCCGTAGTTCGGATGCTATTGACACATTGATTAATTATTATTAATATCCTCAAATAGTTTTCGTTGATTTTTAATGAACTCAAAAGAACAGTTATAAAGTCGAAAATTGCATAATTGTGTGCAAGATATAGGTAATATGATGCACGAAATTATATTTTGAGCGCAATTTTCAACCCTATTTGTGTAAAATTTGTGTTGTGTTATACTTTGCTTCGAAATTATTCTTCTTCTTATCGTGTGGGTAGTAAGGCCTTACGACCCTACACACCCTAGTGTCGAAATTATTAATAACGGCTTACTGAATAGGTAACTAAAATATAACAACCCAAACACTGTAACCAAAAATTGAGTCCTCAGCTGCTGACACTGTTCAACGTTAACCACTGTGCCGTCACGTATCTTAAAAACTGTCCGTGTCCAGTGTATATTTCGCTTCTTGTGTATCACGCTACGAGCGCTCGCCGCCCGCACCTGCCCCAGTCCCCGTTCTCGTCTTACCTTACGCCCCTGTATCCCGCAGGCTAGCAATCAACTATAGTAATATTATTTGATATCCAGAGCCATCAGTCAAATCGCGAACGGACAGCGTCTCCAGCTGTGCATCTTCAGCAGCGGTGACACTCACGCTGTGGCCTACGTGTTAAATAACGACTTATACTATCTCACTGACCCTGGTGCCACACCCATAAGGATCACCACCGACGGCCAACCCGGAGTGTACTACAATGGACATGCTGACTGGGTGTATGAAGGTACGACGAACAGAAAAGTGACTATAAATTGTACTCAAAATGAGAAAGTAACTCTGTTGTTCTGTCTGTTGCGCTTTCACGACTAAACCAATGAACCGATTTTGATGGAATTTGGTACGGGGTAAGTTTGAACCCCAAGGAAGTACATAGGCTACTTTATATTCCGCGATTTTGTCTGTGTCCGCCATAACCGACATTTATGCGGACGAAATCGCGGGTAAAAGCTAGTTCTCTATAATGTTTGATGAACCGCACAGGCTCATACTGCTTTGTTGGTCTGGTGGTCGCATAACGCGACTGATAAGCATGAGGTCTTGGGTTTTATTCCTAGGTCGGGCAAAGTGTTATAGGGTTTTTCTGTCAGGAATTTTTCATCATCGAAGTCTGGATTTGGCTCGAACGCTATTAAATGGTACTTAAACATAACTGGCGAAATGTGGGCGTACTAATGGGTACACCTCTGCCTTACCCTTCGGGGATTACAGGCGTGATGTTATGTCGTAAATGCTATTATAACTTCTTTTCAGAGGATGTCATGTACACTGGTCAGGCGACGTGGTTTTCTACGGGAGGTTCGTACCTGGCCTTCGCGACCTATGACGACACAGAGGTGGAGAGCTACTCATATTACTACTACGAAGACAAGACTGACAGAGACGACCCTTATCCAGAGCTCGTCGACCTCAAGTATCCCAAGGTGAGTTAAGATGACACAGTTATAAAGATAAAATAATAATAATAATTCCTTTATTTCAGGCAACTTAGGCCCATAAAAATACAATACATAAATAAATGCAACAACTATAAACTAATAAATTTAATATTAAAAATATAAACTATTGTACATGAAGTGACGACGTCGTGTTGCGTAGCTTTCCGCGAAATCGCCTACACCCTTCGGCCAAAACTCTTCCTTAAGCTTCTTTAAGGAAGCGTTATGCGAATAATTGAGAGTTATGCGATTATTGAGTCGGGATTCGCACCACGAACGACAAAAAATCGACAGACAGATTAGATATGACTGCATCGTTTGTCTGCTGGTCGCAAAGCGCGACAGCTGAGCATGAGGTCTTGGTTTCGATTCCCAGGTCAGGCAAAGTGTTATTGGGTTTTTCCATCAGGAATTTCTCAGTAGCAGCCTCGGAGTCTGGATTTGTGCCTGGTTAGTGGCAATAGGCTAGCCCCCTATTAAATATATGGGACTTAAACATAACTGGTGAAATGTGGGTGTGCTAATGTGTACACCCCTGCTTAATCCTTCGGGGATTAAAGATATGATGTTATATTATGTAGTTTGCTTGTCAAATAATTAATTACACAGCCGAGAGAATCCTCTCGCACTTGTCCGGTTTTCTTACCATAACTAACGTCTGGAAAAGCTGAGCATTATGCATTTTCCATAAAACAATAATCATCAACAAAACATTAATATTTCAGGTCGGCGTTAAGAACCCAACGGCTTTGCTCCGCGTGGTGAACCTCAACACCCTGTCAGCGACTACCCCGCCGACTTTCATACAAATGACGCCTCCACAAGCTGTAACAACTGACCACATCCTGGGAGGCGTGACTTGGATCACAGACACTGAGATCGCAGCTCACTGGTTGAACAGAAGACAGAATTATTCTGTGCTCAGGATCTGCAATATTCTCACTCCAAATGTTTGTGAGGTAAGCGTTACATAGAGTTATGTCTTTGTAATTATTTATTTGACCTTAAAAAGTACAAAGACGGGTCATATAATCAAATTAAAAGGAAATCGTAAGCCCAGGCCCCCCATGACTCCAAGGATCCGCCTTTGCGTCAGACACTAGTGGTTTGGCTTTTTTGCTGAACTGGGTCTACCATTATGTTTTTTTTGTGTACTACATGGCTGTGACCAATCAATTTATTTTTTCTTTCTGTCGTGGTGTAAGGAGGCATTTTCACAGACGAGGGAACGACACGTGCAATCAAAGCTCATAACTGGTATAAATAACTTTTTGTCTGGTCTTTAGGAAGAGCACCGTCAACAGCCCAACGGCTGGGTGCCCATCGCGATGCCGCGCTTCAGCAGCAAGGGAGACTTCTTCGTGTCCACGCGCTGGTCTCTGCCACAGGCCGACGGCAATATCTGGCAACACCTGTTCCAAAGTGTGCGCGTTGATGGACAGATCTACTCCAGTTCCATCAGTCCTGGACCCTTCACTGTCAACAACTTCGTAGGCATGGACGAAACTAACCTATTTTAGTGAGTATTCGTGAATAGTGGTTTTGTTTGCGGCAAAATTTAAACTAAGAATAGAATCTAATGTTTTTATTTGACATCATTGTAAACACCAGGAAATTTAAAAAGTGTGAAACGTTAACAAAAAAAGAAGTAAATTCCTTCTTGAATTCACTTGTAATTTTTCCTGCACGCACGCACAAATAATTGCTCAATGTGGGAACAATAATATTACAATACAACGCAATACGCCGCCGACTGGACTTGGCCTGACCTGGGTATCAAATCCAGGACGCAATAGGTACTAGTTGTTGCGCTTGCGCCCGATGAGACCACAGATAAAAAAACCTTTTCGTTACTTCTCTATCCAGCTACTACACCCGCACAGTGCCGAATGAGCCGTGGCACACGCAGGTGCACCGCGCAGGCGCTGGCCTGGGCTGCATAAGCTGCGGCTTGACGCTGCCCGACGGCGGGCCCTGCAGCTGGGCCACAGCCACCGTCAGCCATGGCGGCTCCTTCATGACCATCACCTGCTCTTCGCCTGAAGAACCTTCGGCTACTTTCATCATTGACCCCAGGGTGAGTTAAACTGATCTTCTTTTCGAGTCAATGATTTTTGATAATCCTTTTTTATTTGGGCCCAGTATGTGACCACATTTATTGCGGCATCAGTAGTTCAGGTGTAGGAAAAAAAATGGCGATTCAGCCTCGTATGAAACTATTTTGGATGCACCTTCAAAAGGTGTATTTTAAAGGTTTAATTGAAATAAATATTTCATATTCATTTATTTGCTCACCATAATGTGTTTAGAAGATGTTACATAAGGGTTAAAGCCAAAGTAGACCTTTATAGTAGTTAAGGACCCTGTTAGGCCACATCAACGTAGAATTATCTTAAAGTTTAATTTTAACAATACAATTTAGAACATAACAATGCAAACAAACTGCAAAGCTTGTTGCACTCTCCCTATTTATTTCCTTAATGCGTTAATATTCTATCTCTTTCATTAAACCGCGTTCCCTTTATTACGCAGAGACGCATGGACGTTCCAAATGATGACGGTATCGTAGCGATTTGGGAAGACAACGCGCGCGTCCGTCAAAACCTGGTGGGCAAAGCTCTCTGGGGCAGCATCATCACGACAGTTCCCCTACAGAATGGGTTCCCCGCCCCTGTGAGGCTACTCCTGCCTCCTGGGTTAAACGTGAACGATTCTACCGTAAAGTATCCCGTAGTGTTCTACGTGTATTCCGGACCTAATACTCAGACGGTGCTGAATACTTTTACAGTTGGTGAGTCTTTTTTCTTGTTGTATTGTAAGCTTTAGAGAAAAAAATCCTATATTACTACTACTTTAAATCCGAAATTTTGGATGTATGTTTTTTTACTCAATAACGCAAGAATGACTGAACGGCTTGTATGAACGCAGCCAGAGGCTAGTAAAAAGATACGAAAAACACTGCACACATTTTTTTTTATCCTGAATGTAAAGTTAATTTTAAAACTGCATGTCATGCATGCATAGATAATAACATGACTTTGTACTCATTAAATCCTTTTGTAGCAATGTGTTCAAATAAATATTTTTTGCTCAGTATTTTGTAGGTGATGTTAAATATTCATAGTTTAACGGCTATGTCAAATGTAATTTGTGAAAAAAAAAATAGGACATACACGGTGGTTTGGATAACCCAAGGAGAGAGGCTTCCAAAATTTTCTTTTGGACGTCCTTATCTGAGTTATCTGTATTTAGTAACTTACGTTATCACAATAACTGTTATATTTTAATTTAATTAATAAATTAATTAATAAATTTAATAAATTAATTATAAATTAATTAATTAAAAAAAAAAAATTAACAACAAATAATTAAAATAAATTAATAATTAAAACATAATAATAATAATAAATTCGTATTTGACGTTTATCGAATGTTTACTTATTACCTAATTTTAAGTTTTAATTCTTGGGGTGACACCACAGGTTTCCGCCCCGGGTGCCACCCATGCTAGCTACGCCACTGTACCTAACAAAGATTTGATTCCCAGGCTACCACGCTTACCTGACGACCAGCCGCAACATCATCTACATGTTAGCTGACGGTCGCGGCTCCGGCCTCAAGGGACAAGACATACTATTCTCACTGAACAATGCGCTGGGAACTGTAGAGGTGGAAGACCACTTCGTTATACTCAGGTAAGCTTTCCTTCATCATCTCATAAAGGCTAGAGCAGATTGAGCAGAAATATGGTTAACCAGTTTTTATTGGTAATGAACTTTGATTACCACGGGGTTATATTTGTTTTGCGCGGTACCCTAATTTTTTTTCTAAAATAAAAGTGACTGTTTATAACATCGGCCATCTGCCACTGAAAGTCCCTTCAAAATTGGCCTAGTTGTTTTGGAGATTAGCCGGAACAAACAGACAGACTGATAGACAGACAGACAAAATTGTTAATTTTTTTTTTATGTCAGTACCGTTTAAACCTCAATATTTTGTGTCAAGCTGTTGTTTTGACACTGCAAACAGACATTTTCATTTATATATTATTCCATGACTCAGTTTAAGGCTTTTTTGTATCTAGTGTTGGCGTTCTTCAAACGTTTACGCTACGAAAACGCTGCGTCGACACGACATTTGATTCGACATCGACGCAATTACACGCCAATAGGTAATAGGCTCGCCGCCTATTACATGGGACTTAAACATAACTGGCGAAATATGGGTGTACCTACTAATGGGTAGGTACATCTCTGCCTAACCCTTTAGAGATGTCAGGCGTGATGTTATGTTTTTTAAAATTATACATTTATATCAATTTATATAAAAAAAATCGACTGCCGAATTATCTTTCCAATATGTCGAGAAAAATTAGCATAAACCTCGTGATGAATTAAATTAGGATCTTTCGAAATCTTCTCTACCTACTTAATCTATAATTCTATACTAATATAAAAAAGTTGAAAAGATTTTTTGTTTGTTTAAACTTGCTAATCTCTGGTACTTCTAGTCGTATTAGGAATAATCTTTATGTTTAGGATTTTCGAGGAATCGTCTAATAATAATATTTCCCAAATCGATTTAGGTAACGGTGGCCAATCTCATTGCTCATTGGAGACTAGCTAAGTAAGTAGTAGCTAGTGCACAAGTGTGTGCGCAAACGCAGGTGCACTCCCTCTTCCCTCACTCTCATAGTCCGATGGGACGGCAATCCGATACGACTGGGGATTTGGAGAAAGATCAGGACCAACAGCGTTACGTCGCACGGAGCTGCTACTGAGAAACTCCTAATGGACCACCATGCTACGACTGACGTGAGCTAAAGGCGGGTGAAACATTGGCATATAGTTAGTAAATAATATTGGTTTCAAAGAAACCGGTACAGCACAGATCGACCGTGTCCTCTATTGACCTAAATGAATAAATAAATATTAAGAAAAACATAAATTAATATAAAATTTATGCTTTATCAAATTCCTTCCGGTATTGGCGGTTTTATGTAACAAATTCGCACATAATTCATTAGAAGAAATTGACACATATTCTCAGGCTGGTTACGTCGTATTTGCTTTGTTTGATAATACAGGAAACTGTTTCAATAGTACAAGGTACAGACAGTGACAAAAGTAGATGAACTGAAAAAAAAAAACATCTAAATTATATGATGCATTGCTTTTCAGCATTTAAGGTAATAGCTAAGATTTTTATTATAATTATGTTGATCAATACATAAGACATAATAATAAAATTATAACAAAGGTATGTATGTTGAAGCATCACGCAATTACTACTAAACAGATTCTGTTAAAATTTTGCCTGGACATTTTTAATAGTCTATAGTCAGTCTATAGGCTATCACATTATTTGCTATGCCCCCATAGCGTGATAGTCTATAGACATATTCTTATATGAGCAAAAATTTGTTATATCTGTATTTTTCTACAGTCAATCGGTCCACGTGAGCGAAGTCGTGAGCACAGCTAGTTTTACATACCTTCTATATTTCCTTAAACTACTTTTGTTGCTGACAGTATCTATCGATTGTTCTATAAAGTGTCTTTCTTCTATAGTTATTTCAGCTGCTGTTGTGTAATATCATAATTAACCAATGATTATTTTACGTCCTTGTACAGATGTAGGTAATTATCGATATCAATTGATACAAAAGGTGATTAGTTAATTGTTTGTACAATAATTGATAATGGAAAATCCAATTGAATGGGTACGTAGAGACTGATTTCAGGGTCATTTATGTACGAACTAGCTGCAGCCCGTGGTTTTGCCTGGCATTAGTACTTGTCTCACCCCTATGTCCCCCTATGTCACCCCTAGAAGTATTTTAGTAACAGGACAAAAAAAGGGAAATCATCAAACCGCTCTGGGTGGAACGGAAGGAAGTGTCAGACTTATACTTACTAAAACCTATCCGTGTTCCTCCTAATGTCCTTTGCGTTCCAGGGCCGCGGTAAATGTTTTGAACAAAATCCGCAACCCCGCAAATCTGATATCCCGCAAATCCGCAATCCGCAGATGAGTGTTGTGTCTATGTTAATAAATTTTGCAGCCTTAATACTATTGTGTCGCAATAGGAGTTGTTATGCCGTTACATAAATTATATAATATACCTACTTACCTACATACATTGCTTTAAATATACATATTATCCTAACTAATATTATAAATGCAAAAGTAAGTTTGTTTGTTTGTTTGTTACCATTTTACGCCTAAGCCACTGAACCGATTATCCTGAAATTTTGTATAATTACGTTGCCAGGTGTACAGGAACGAACATAGGATACCATTCATCCCGAAAAAAAGTACTGTTCTCGAGGGAAATCGCAATAACGTTCTTATGATGATAGATGGCGCCACATGTCTTTCGAATTATGATCGAATTTTAAACTTAATTTGCGAGCGAAGCTGCGGGCGAAAGCTAGTATTTAAATATTTTTAATTAAATATGCTTATCATGCTCGAGTAATTCTCATTGATTACTTGATAGCGAACTAAAATATAAAATAGATTTGAAAATGGTGTGCAAGATATAACAATCAGCGTGTAATTAATTTTCGACTTTATCTGTTGTTTTTAGTTCATATTATCTATAGTAATGTATTAAAGCAGAACAGTTTTTTTGTTTGTGTGTTTGTTTAAACGCACACTGGAACTATCGGTCAAAATATAATATAATCGGAAAAAATATTTTTGTATATGATAGCCTCACTATGGCCACAGAAATGGCTCATGGGAGCGGAACAGTAACCATAGACATAACATAGGTGAAAAACGCGTACGAATTCTTAGGAAGCAGCTTGTCAATTAATAAATGTAAACTGATCGAAAAGTTATAGAGCTTGTCAAAGTTCTTGGTAATTTCGTTTAGTTCCAATTTTAAACTCGGGTCTGATAATATTTTTGCATTATGCATTCTGACAGGAACGAATGAAATGAATGAGCCGCTATTGTTCTCTATTGTTGCACCCAAACGTGGTGCAACACTATGGTTCAATGAACTGATGAGGCAAAGCAAGTCATAAAAGTTATATTATCAATACAAGGTCGACTGCAATCTCTATTGGTACATGAGTGAAATATTTTAATTTGTATTTTGTCGTACTTACTTATGAAATAAATATTGTTTAACCTTGTGTCTAGGATAGGATATTATGCCTTTTTGATCTGTACACAAAGGCTGCTAAGAGAACCCTATTACTAAGGCCGGTCGGTTTGTTCGTCTGTCTGTCACAGGATTGTATCTTTGAATTGGAATAGGTAGACATATTTAATTGCGTGTGTTACGTACAATGCAAAAATCTGATCGCTTGTTATCGGACGAATTCTCACGGTTTCCTTAAAATTGAAACCTACAAAATCGCGCAGAGACTTCCCTTCTGCGGTGACGTGAATTGAGAAGGCTCAGGACTAAAAACGTGCAAATAAAACTAAATATAACTAAAATGAATAACTGCGACTTTAGAGTAGATTTGATCTACGTGCTATTAAGTACGTACCGGAAGGCGCAGTGTGGGAAGGATTACCATAAGGTGGACTGACGACCTGGTAAAGGTCGTGGGAAACCGCATTGTGGCTATATTTAGAGGAGGCCTTTGTCCAGCAGTGGACGTCGTTCGGCTGATATGTTGATGATGATGAAGAATATACTTTCATTGTTCGCAGACAAGTGTTGGACCGGTACCCGTTCATGGATCGCACAAGGGTCGGTATCTGGGGCCACAGCTACGGCGGCTACGCTACGCTGCTTACCTTGATAAAGGATGACGAGAAACTATTCCAGTGTGGTGTGTCCAGTGCTCCTGTCACCTCCTGGATTTATTATAGTAAGTTTAGAATTATGTAATCGTCTAGGCATAGGACTGCCTTTACCTAAATTGCCTACAATGACTTTGAAAACCTCGGAAATGAAGGTTTAGTTTTGACAAGACGAACCATGTCAGAATTTCGACCACCTTTTGAAGTAATGTCGAAAATCGTTACTGATTTAGGATATTTAACGCTGATTAATTATCGATTAAAACAACGCGGTTCCTCCTGCTACCATGAGTCAGGGACCCGGTATTCGCTTGACGCATAATCCATCTATACTATTATAAAATATATAGAATTTAGAGAAACTGAAAGCTATTTTAATGATTTTTAAAACGGTTAATTGTTACTCAATTTATATTTTTAATTTTATTTAATGAAAATATAATGCAGAGACTTAATTCTAAACTTGCCAAAATTTTACGTTTAATGGCTATTGTTATTGTTGTTGCGGGACGTCTTAACAGGATACCATGGCCCCGGAACTCAAAGGGCAACAGAAGGAACAGGGTGGTTTTTTAGTCAGTAAAAGTCTGACAGTCCGTTCCGTTCGACAGAACGACTCATTTGATGATTCTTAGCACCTAAAAAAATGACTATTGTTATAAATGCATCCTACTTTCATAAGTCACGTAATATTGTTGTGACATTTAAGCTTTATAATGTTATAATTAGCATACAAGTTCGAAAGTCAGTGCTAATATTAGGAATGCCAAAAAAAAAAGATTTTACGTAACAGTTACATAGATATTCTTCCTATCATCGTTTACGGAGATTTTGGAAGTCAAAGTTCCAACTTTCTTTTACAAATACTTTTAAATGTTTATGTAACTGAACTTAACATACCCCCACGACTCCTGTACTGTTGCATGCACCCGCAAGCACATTGTAATGATTCTTCTTCTTCTTTATCATGTGTGCAGTAAGGTCTTATGACCCCACATACCCTAGAGTGACCCTTATAACCTTATTGATTTACCTTTGACTTATTGAATTCGTTACATTGCTTGCTACTTTAACAAGCATTTTCACATCAAATCTAAAAGTCAGTTCTCAGCAATATTTTTTGCTCAATATTACTTAGTTTAATGGACAGTACCTATGCGTAGTTAACGGGTGTGATGTGTCTTGTTGTTCATCTTTTTCTGCTTAGCCTTTTCCCAATCACGTTGGGGACGGCTTCCAGTGTAACCGAATGTAGCTGAATACCAGTGTTTTACATGGAGCGACTACCTATCTGAGCTTCACAACCCAGTTGTTATTGTTGTTACACCCCATAAAGTGAAGAAATTTCACCATTCTCTCTTCCGCAGACACAATGTACACAGAGCGCTACATGGGCCTGCCTACCCCCGAGGACAACCTGAAGGGTTACCAAGACGGTGACGTCACCCTCCTAGCTGAAAAGCTCCGCGGCCACGACTTGTTCCTCATACACGGCAATGCTGACGACAACGTGCATTACCAGAACGCGGCTAAGCTCATGACTGCTTTGCAGAAGCTTGACATTCCATTCCAGCAGATGGTAAGTAGCCAGGGGTCTTCACAGGTTTATACTGTGAAATTTTAATAGTTATTTGTTATACAAGAGTGCAAAGTTGCTTTTTAACCGCGTGTTCAATTTTGATGACCAAGCAAGCGAAGGATTCTAAAATTGAATCACGAGCGCAGCGAGTGATTCAAAATTAGAATCCTGAGCGTTAGCGAGGGAATCAAAAGAGCACGAGGTGAAAAATCTTTGCACTCGAGTGCAACACGTAACTTTTCATTCCACCTCAGCGAGGAAATGACGAAATGCAAAAAAAAAACGTTTACAATCACAGGATAGGTACACTTTTATTTCAGTTTAGGTATTAATTACTACATTATGACAGGTAAGTATTACAGAATAATCTTTAAATTATAACAAAATAATACTAAGGTATAATTAAGAAAATTTTAAAGTAACGTTGCTACAGTTATTTAAATTGAGTGTAATATTTTTGTTTGGTACTGTAATATTGGTGTTAGTCACTTGTGTACTGTTTTTCGGTAAACTATCTGTCATACTTAATAGTTGAAGAAGGTTCCGAGTCTGAGTTTTTAACAAATTAAAAAAAAGTTGGTATGTTATATTCGGCACCATAGAGGTAGCAGTAAATAGGTTTAATGTTTTTTTTAATTCACAAACTTAGTGCACACGATGTTCTAAATTCAATTTACTTTAACCTCTAGAGAATAAAAACGGCTTTTCCACTCAGATATTGAAGATTAAAAATACTCTTTCCGAGATGGTGGGATGAAAAGGTTTTTTCCCATGGTTTTGTCTTAACAAAATCATTACGCTGCAGGGACCAACCAATGCATCTTCTACTAAGGTAGAAAATGCATCGATTTATAGGTTTTACTTACAGACGGTTATTTATTTGTAAAAAAATATATATATTATAAAATACGAGCAAACCTACCTACTCAAATTCTGATATACCAACCCTGGTGGGGCGGAATCCACCAAAATTTTAAGTGTAATCTGTTCCATAAAATCAAATCAGTGGGGCATATTACAATGCAAAATGCAGCGTGGCGGCTTGATGGGGTAAAGTGGAACTACTCAAAAGTAACACATAGACAAGATGACCTCAATTTATTTTTCTTTTACAGTCGTACCCCGATGAAGCACACAGTTTGAACAGAGTGAACCTACACAGATACAACGCGATGGACCGCTACTGGACGCGTTGTCTCAGGCTGGAAGATGATGAAACTGTACCAACCCATTAAATATGTAAAACATAACACTCTGGATGTACCCGCTTTTAATATTTTTAATACTACTTAAGCGTAATACACTAAAACAAGAATATAATAGGTAGAGGTACTAAAAAAAAACCCTATAAACCAGAATAAATTTATTTCCGATTATTCGCCGATTTATTGGCGAAATGTGGGTGCACTAATCGGTACACCTCTACCAAACCCTTCGGGGATAACAGACGTGATGTTATGTAATTTATTTCAAGTTTTTTTTTTATGTTCGTGTAAATATTTATACTTATATATTGTATTGTAAATATCATTCCAATAAGTGCCGCTGTTTTGCCGCAAATATGTTATAACTATTTATGCTGTTGTTATTTAAATAAATATTACCTTTTATAGGTTTTTTCAATAAAATAAATAAAATAAAGTTTTATCTTTTATTTGATGCAGAATGAGATAGATTGTTGGATCTTTGACAATCGTTACGGGTCAGCAAAATTCCGAAAGACTGACAACCAAGGGATATCGTAGGTATTACCCAGTTACTGGGTTGTGGAGATCAGATAGGCAGTCGCTCCACATAAAATACTAATATTTAGGTACATCGGGTTAGATTGGAAGCCGACATTTCAGCATAATTGGGAAAAAGCTAGGCAGATCATGATGAATCAGTACCTATCCCTCGTTCAATGCATCGTTGCACTCCAAATACAAAATTGGTAGAATGTGTATAGAATGATTCTCTCGTTTGCTCCTAAAACCAACTTTCGCACAAAACAACTCGCACCAGTACAAAATATAGAGGCTGATGTTTTTACTTTACTAACTAAGGAACTCACCCTTTATTTTTATTTATGTCTTAAAATAACTGGGATAAGGCTAGGCAGATGATGAGGTCTCTGGAAACTCAATCCATTTTTTTTGAGGTGGTAAAAATCATCAACTGAGTCCTTCCGCACCAGCAGGCGGACTCATTTGATCATGGGATTGTCGGACTTTTACTGCCTAAAAAACCACCCTGTTCCTTCTGTTGACCTTTACGTTCCAGGGCCACGGTATCCTGTTAAGGAGTCCCGCAACCCCGGCAAACTCAATCCATAACATCTGCTAGTTCCGTATTAAATCAATTACGCAACTCCTCATAACTTACATACCACTGGTACTAGGTTAGCAGATCACCGGAGCATCAAAATAAACCACAACACATAAAGAACTATTGTGTCCGGCTGCCGCTTCCGAGATCGTCGCTCATCTTCGCGATTATGGTAATTTATGCTGTCTTTATTATGCCGACAGTGGCCGACACGATTTATTATTGATATTTTTATACTAGTCTCTGCCCGCGAGTTTGTCCGCGTTAAAGTTGTTTTTTTTCAACCGACTTCAAAAAGGAGGAGGTTCTCAATTCGACGCGTATGTTTTTTTTTTTTTTTTTTTTGTGTGTTTGTTCTACGATTACTCCGCCAATTATGAATCGATTTGGATGATTCTTTTTTTGTTTGAAAGAGTATAGTTCCGAATAGGTCCCATAGGAATATTGTCATGATCTGATGATGAACTTTGGAGATATGGAACGGAACTCCTTATAAAATCACAGCAGAACCGCCGTAACAAGACAAATCGCTTTGTTTATACGTGTAGTCGATGACTGACTGAAGGAAGTGGGGAGGGGGTACGTCAAACCCCTCCTACCACTTTCCAAAATTTAATATATCGTGTGAGGTATTGTTTGAAAGGGCTTTATGTAAGGATTTCAAACATTAACACACAAGCACTAAAAAGTGAAAAAATAAAAAGCTTTTTTACAAAAAAATATGACCGCCTTCAAAAACTACAAAATAAAAAAAATAACTTTAGCTTGGAAGTCGGTGGCAATACCTACATAACAAGAAACAAAACCAAAGCCGCCGACTTTCAAGCTAAAGTTATTTTTTATTCTAAAGACGGGATAGAAAAGTGTTCAACAACATCAATTGATAAGTAGGTGTGTATGCTAAATTTCAGATAATTTACCGGAATTTACATACTATTAATGAATGTTTGTTACTCTTTCACGTTTTGTATTGCACTATTCTAAAATATTTTACAATACCTATGTAAAGCCGTTGGTTACCTAAATAATTAGGTTCCGATGAGAGCCTCAGTTAATCTTCCCGTTTCCGGGCTTATCAACTAGGAATTTCTCATGTAGGTATCGTGAATGCGTCCCATTCACAAACAGCCAGACCCGGAACAACCATCAGTAGGCCATACAAATATTTGCGTGCGAAAATCGAACCCGCGACACGCAGCGCAGTAGCCAATTGCTCAGCCACTGCGCCACTCTTGTCAAATGTGTTTGTTGTTTCATAAATAACACCTTCTTAGTTTTGTTGATAGGTAGGCACTTATACGTACTTGGGTACCCTATTCTGCCCGTGGGTAATCGCGGTTATAATACCTCGCCTTGAGATCATCAGATCAGATTTATAGAGGATTATCTACTTACAGAATGAGGTCATGATTCATAAAACCTTGTCCCACATTGTCTACACCCCGCATCATATATCATCGTAAGCAAAGTACCTGCATATCTCTGTGTCCTGTTGAAATTATGGTTTTCCATTGCTGTACTGTGAAGCAAAGCGGTTATAATATTTCACGATTCATTAGTATTGTATTAACGATGTATGGGAACTGCAATATAGAACAGTCTGGCTATTGTAAATGTCGTCACATTCTGGTTTTTTTGTCGAAAAAAATTGTTCTAACACTTTTAAAAGCCGAACAACCCTATACTACAAAATCCGAGGAATCCTGCACTGCATGACAGGCCTAGTCTCAAGGGTTATATGAGCCATACCTACATCAGCTGTGTTAGTAAACCGGCAGTTGCTTGTAAGCAAAATTAATTGAGGAAACATTGCATTTTAGTTTGCGCAATGTTCATAAAACCTTTGACATTAAAGCAGGCATAAGGGTTAGCTCACAATGCGACGTGACGACGCGCACTTTTTTTAAGACAGTTACACAAAAACATTTGTGTAACTGTCTTAAAAAATTGAGATAATTCCGGTACGTTGTGTCACGCTGGGACGTCTCGAGTAGCAGTGCGGAGCACGAGCAGTGCACCACGGAGATGCTTTGCCGGTAAACGCACGGCGTAAGAGAGAGCGTGAAAGAACGTGCTAACCCAGCTTAAAGCATAAGACATAGAACTTTATATACAATACAAAAAGGTACACTTTTCAGTGAGAGGATTCGAATACGTCTCGCCGCCGCTGCACAGCGCGGCTCGCGTCGCCAAGTGTCGCACCTCGGTGTGATCTTAGCTTAGGACACACTCTCTATAACACAAATATCTGGTGATTATCGGTTAAGTACGTTTTCATAACAGTTGCGTCTGTGTCGGTCAATAATGTTGCACTTTGGTGCTCTATTACGTCAGAGAGATGGCCCTTCTCGTCTCCTTTCACTTGCTAACTATTGATTACGTATCTCTGAGGGACATTGTTTCTGCTACCACTTGGTGATCAGGCTGATAGGTACGTACGAAAAATGGGGTTTAAATTACCACAGCCACTGATGCTATTACCACAACACAAATGTACTTAAAACCGCTGATGTACCCACTTCCCAAATGTACCCAAAACCCAAGTGTACCCACAACCCAAAATGTACCCACAACCCAAATGTACCACATCCCAAATGTACCCACATTCCAAGTGTAGGTACCTACAAGCCAAATGCACCCAAAAGCACTAAAGTACCCACAACCACTGAGGAAACCACAACCACTGAAGAAGCCACAAGCACTACCAAAGGTACCTGCTAGTAAAGATATTTATCTTGATTCTCATTGAAAACTACTTGACACGCTAACACTTTGTTGTGGCCTCACTGACTGACAAACAAACATGGCCGCATGAGGCATACGATTGAATAATGTCCGCAAACAATAAATGTTTTGCTTCGTTTAATAACATTCACTTTTTATAATAATTATTGTCATTGAAAAGAATGCTTTATATTATTATATAAATTTATGTGATGACCCGGAAAACCACAATAATTGTCGATTGAAAAAAAATATTGTGCATTGTTAATAAAAATAAAGAAAAAAAAAAGATTTTTTTTAATAATATTTTTTTTTTTAATTGAAAACAGGCATGGCTGGTATTCCCGCGTCATTGGCCGAGTTAATTTTTTATTCAGATAGGTAGGTATAAACTTAGCTTCTAGAATTGGCGAAATATTTTTTAGAATCAGACCAGTACTTCCAGAGATAAGCGCGTTCCAACAAAAAAAAAACAAAAATAAAAACTTTTCCGCGTAAATGTCGGATCCTCGTTCCCATTTCATCCCTTTAGGGGATGAATTTTGGAAATTCCTTTCTTAGCGGACGCCGGCGGTCTACTATAATCTACCTCCCTGTCAAATTTCATCTTAAAACGTCAAGCCGTTTTCGATATTTCGTGATGAGTGACTGGGTGAGTGACCTTTCGCTTTTATATTGCTAGAGGATAGCTTTCGCTTGCGATTTTGTCCTGGTCAAATTAATATATTATTCCAAGGGAACTGTATATTTTTTCGGGATAAAAAGTAGCTATGTGCTTTGAGATTATAATCTATTTCTGTGCCAAATTTAATACAGATCCGTTCAGCCGTTCTGGTATGACTGAGTGAGTTATAAACATCCAGCTATCCATATTTCACATTTCCAATAGTAGGTAAAAAGGAGTACTGACCTATACCTAGTTCAAGCTCATCAGATACCTATTCTTCATTACCGCTTTACCTTCTATCGAAATGGATGATCACTTTCGATATTTTAAAGGCCGTTATTGTTTAGGCAAAACAATTTCAGTTCTTTCACACTTAAGATTCATAATTGCACGTCTCCGCCGCAACACGTACTATTATGCAATAATGAACAAATTACTGTTGCCCAAACTCGACCGATGACCGATGACCTATTGCCGTAGGAGATGAGTCCTTGAGTGGAGACCGCGAGTCGGCAATCGTAGCGTGGCACGGCCCCCAGCTAGATGGCACTTGACTTTGAAGACAACTTGGATCTAATGCAGGCTCAAGGCGGGAAACGGGTTAATTTTATTTTATTTTATTAATTTTAAGTAAACTTCATTAAGTTTCATGTTCTACCCAAACAATAAGATTTTTCATGCAATCGAAGTTTTCATCCCTTTAAGGGTTGAATTTCCAAAAATCCTTTTCATTGCTACATTATAAATGGAATCCTTGTGTAAAATTGATGCTAATAGTTCAGTAGTTTCGGCTGTGCGCAGATAGCTACGTTAGTCAGTCAGGTTATCTTTTTATAGATAGACAGCTTGCTGGCTCAGAGACAGCAAAAATAGGAACGTGTGAATTAATTGTTTTCAATGATTTTTAAATCTCTTTTGTGTTATCTCTTCGCCACCTTTGGTTGACTGGTAGAGAATGCCTAAGGCATTAAGTCCGCCTTTGTACCTTTTTGTTGCATAAAGTTTAAATAAATAAATAAATAGACGTGTCAAGAAAAGTGAGAGGTCGTGAGTTCGGACTTCGACAAAAAGGTGAACTGACAATAATTACAATCATAATGTTAACTTATTGGCAGAAGTTAGCAAACACAAGTGTATAGGTACAATGCAACCAAATTATAAAGTAAGTGGTGATTTAAGGCTTATATACATTGCATGGCACTTTTTTCCTTCTTCGATATCAATTATGACCAAGATCGGTTTATAGAAATTTATTTCTCAAAAAGAACATACATAGTTCACTTAAATATGAGAAACTTAACAAAAAATTTGTTATCTTAAGTACTAAACATAGTTGTTGTTCAATTCATCGTACATTCAGTGGGTAGCTGTTTAATTTTGTTGGTTGGCCAAATACAAATTTTACCTATTTTTATAAATGTTCATTGATGGAGTCTCTTATTTCTTTAGGTAACTTATTTTATAGCTGCGCTCCTTCAAACTGAATCGTTCTCCTTCCGTATAGTGTTCTAACTGAAGGTAGTTCGATACTATCCCTATTGATAGCGTTGTAGTGGTAAGTTTTGCGTTTGAAAGTGTTTTGTGAGTGATAAACTTTGAAAATACATATGAATAGAAAAAGCCACATTGACACTTGTCATTACGACACACCACAAAGCCGTTAACTGTGCATAGGTACTGCCCATTAAAGTAAGTGACATTGTGCAAAAATTATTGCTGGAAAACGACTTGTTTTCTTGGATAAATCACAGTTGGTAGAAAGCAATTTAACGCAAGCAAAACATTGTGCTTACAGGTGCATCCAATCATGGGGTCATAGTTGAGACGATAATTTCAAACAGGTTTTTGGCAACGCCGGGAGGGGTCGCCCTAGGAACACCTACACTGACCTTATTGGTGAGGTCCTTCAGAAAGGTCAGGTGCGGAGTACTCGTATGACGAGATGTATGAACGTAAGGATCATAGCAGGTGCGTTCTGTAGTTTCTGCCTACCCCCATGGGCAAAAGACGTGAGTGTATGTATGTATGTATTTTTTTGCAAAAACGAAATAAAAAATTTGGACCTTTAACTTTCAATATCTAGGGAGATATTGAAGGTCAAAGTTCAAATTTTTTATCAGTTTTGTTTTGAACCATGCCTTCTGGCTCCTTAGCTAGAAGGTATGGTTCAACTGATAGGAAGAGCATACACCCAATGAATGGTTGAAATCTGAGTTTGCAAACTCGGTCTACGATTGGCTACAGGCAAAGATCGATTCACAGATACATCTTATTATGAAAATAACCGCTATTTATGATAAGTAAGTGGATTTTGCGGGTTTAGTGGGTGGTAGACATCACGGAGTTCGATATTATCAAATGTTTTTCTATTAAATATGAATGTAGCAACATCCGTGTACCGCTTACTGTTCTCATTTATACAAATAAGGAAGCGAATCGCCAAGCACATATTGTTTTTGTATGCTACATAACAACGATCTCGGTCAAATAAACAATTTGCTAACAAAGAATGAATATAATATATGAGTGACATTTTATTTTATCACTAGCTGTGACTTCGTTTGCGTGGTTAAGTCTTTGGTTACTGCTTTATTCCCGTGGGTCGTAGCGTGATGTTATATAGCCTATACTTATCCTTATAAATTTGGCTAACATTTACAAAAATAATTTTATTGATCGGACTGGAAGTTCCAGAGATAAGCGCGTTTAAACAAACGACTGAAAAATCTCTTCAGCTTTATCATATTAGTATAGATTACCGTTAACCTCACACCACCTATTGGCTTTGAGGTCCATTTGTCAATCGATTCATAATATACAGGATGGCGCAGACCAGATGTCCAAACGAAAATTATGAAAGCCTCTCTTTTTGGGCTATCGAAACCACCCCCATGTAGGTTCATGTTCTACGATTTTTTTCTGTTTTAGGAGCTAGACGATTTTTAATAATTTTTTTCGGAATATTTTACCTTGCATCAGGTTTTATTGAGTTTCACGTTTTGTGTCGCATTTTTTTTTATCACATAACATCACGCCTGTAATTCCCGAAGGGTTAGGCAGAGGTGTACCCATTAGTACACCCACATTTCGCCAGTTATGTTTTAGTCCCATGTAATAGGGGGCGAGCCTATTGCCATCAACCGGGCACAAATCCAGACTCCGAGGCTGCTACTGAGAAATTTCTGATGGAAAAACCCAATAACACTTTGCCCGACCTGGGAATCGAACCCAAGACCTCATGCACAGCAGTCGCGCTTGCGACCACTAGACCAACGAGGCAGTATTTTTTTTAATATTTTAGTTGTTATTTAATTCTGAAAGTATGGCCTTCGATTGATAAAAACAAATGTCTGTCTTATCGTCACACGAAATTACCGCAACTTAGTTCAAAGAGAAAAATATTGTTTTGCTAAGTTTGCTGCAGATTTTCTTCCTTAAACAAAAATTACAATAAGAGGCCGAATGACCTTAAGGTAATTTCAAAAACTTCCAAGGGGTCCGTGGAAGTTTTTGCTCTTTAAAACAATACAAATAACTGGTGTAATATCAGTTAATGAAATATCAGTAATGTTCAAGGTAAACTTAGAAACTACATATGAATTAAAAAGGTCATATCCGCATTTGCTCGGTATCGAATCCACAACATCATGCATAAGAGGCAGACGCCTTAACTACTGGGCCATCACGACAGTCTACTACAACTATTATTATATTAATAAATTATTTTTTTTACTTAGGTAACGCATGATAACATGATTATAATATTTATTTTACTTTAGAGTGCGTTCATAATCAAAATTAAATAAAACTAATTTATTTTATTTCAAGCCTTTGACTGTAGTTCCACTTACGTGCGTTTTCAATTGCTATAGATATTGTATCGATGGAATTTAATGAATGTTATATTTTTTTGAAATATATGCTGTTCTTTTTTAGGGTTCCGTACACAAGGGAGCCAAACGGGACCTTGTTGATAAGACTCCGCTGTCTGTCTGTCAGTATATCTTTTGAAACGTCAAAAGTAGACATTCAAAGAAAGAGTGTATTACTATGGCCGCTTTATCAATAAATAATAAAAATAAAACAAAGAAAAAACTTAAAGAAGCACTCTAAAAAAATTGTGTTTCTTTGCATGTAGTGTTTAATATTGTAATGTGGTACGGAACCCGTCGTGTGTAAGTCCGATTCATAGTTGGCTGGTTTTATTTTCAGATGTGGTCAATAAATGCCTTAATAAATGTTCATATCGCCAGATTATGGATCTATAGGGAACAAAGTTGTTTCAAAGTGGTTTTCGTACTTAATACTGACCACATAACTGCAAAAACGAATCCATGTCCATCCTTTCCACCTAAAAATAACCATAAATAAAATAAAAATAACCTAATACTACCTAAAAACAAACAACAAAAACAGCAAATCTGCATATCCTGAGAATCCAATGAACTTTAATTTCCACAAATATCTTTAAGAGGGTGAAGGCGAAACCGGATTTGCAAAGAAATGGAGACGTTTTGGTTATAATAACCTGAAGGCCGTTGGTAATGTTTCGGCGAAAATTAAAGTTACAATGTACAGAACTATAGTGAGAAGTATAAGTTCTACTCTCCACTAAATGAAGTCCGCCTGTTAATTACAATTCTACAGTTCAAATATTTGAAAATAATATTTAGCCGCCATTTTTTAATCTATACTATATATAAAAGAAAGTCGTGTTAGTTACACTATTTATAACTCAAGAACGGCAGAACCGATTTGGCTAAAATTGGTGGAGAGGTAGCTTAGAACCAGCAGACGGGCATAGGATACTTTTTATCTTTTTTTTTTGTTTTTACCCCTTTTCCGTTTTGGGATCTATGGCAGTAGAAATAAGCAATTTTACTCATACTGGAAAGGTCAACATACTGGGTTTCTAAAAAAAAGTATACCTACTAGGGTGTCACAAAATCAAGGGTACCTATTCAAACAAAATTCACTTTACTCATATTATTATTTACAAGCTGAGTACAACCTGAATTGATTAGCAAATTCTTGATTAACGCGAGCGAAACCGCGGGCGAAAGCTAGTTTGTAATAAAAAAGAAACCAATTCATTTATTCAGTCAGTCAAATAGAAATATCCATAAAAAAGTTCAACAAAACCTAAAAATATTAAATAACGTAATACTCGTAAGTAATAGGTACTTTCTTTATTTTTAATTATTATACTATGCTAATATTGTAGTTTTTATTATATCGTATTTATTTAGTACATCGTATTCACGTGTATGTATGATCATCATTATACAAAATATTGTAAAACATTTATTTCAAAAGAGTAAATCAGTATGTATCTTGGCCATTCTGCTCAATACAATACTACCTTTTGTAAGGTAACTTACTTCATATATTTTTTCTTGGATACGATGGTCAAAAGTGAATTTAATAGTCTAAATTATTGAAATAAATGATTTGACTTTGAGGTCGCGTCGGTCCGGGTGATAGCAAGACGAGCTAGACTAGGTGTCAAATTCCTTGTGTCTTGAGAGATAGACCACACAAAACATCGAGAGAATTTAAACAGCAGCACGAAAACCATCCACAGGTTGCTACTGAGAATTTTTCACCACGAGTGAAAAATTCCAATACTTTTCCCCAACCTGGGGGTTTCTTGACTTCAGGAGTCCCGGGCAGCGATCAAGTTGAACTCTTACACGTATACATACATTATGAGAAATACCTTCCTAAAAACGAATCATCATCTGCCTAGCCTTTTCCCAACTACATTGGGGTCGGCTTCCAGTCTATCCGGATGCAGCTGAATACCAGTATTTTACATGAAGCAACTGCCTATCTGACCTCCACAACCCAGTAACTGGGTAATACGATACCCCTAGGTAAGACTGGTTGTCAGACTTTCAAGCTTCTGACGACTCGTAACGACTGTCAAAGATCCACGTATGACAGCCGGGACCAACAGCTTAACTTGCTTTCCGAGGCACGGAATAATGTCAGTAATGTCTGACATTATTAAAAACCCTAAAAACGAATAATGTTGTACAAAGTTGCACTACGGTGCATCGTTTGTATTGGCAACAACAAAGCGTCACTCTCGTTATTTGGGTCTTCTTGTTCTTTTTCTGTTTACTTCTGATATTGGAAAGGATCTTGTGTAAGAGCTCACATAACTGCATGCGACGACACCCGGTCGTTGCTCGCTTGCGTCACTGCCATGAAGATCTGAGCTACAGCTTGCTTTAATGTTTCTAATCTAGATAATTAAAAACTCAATTCTATTAGGATACTGTCAATTGCATAAAGTTAATGATGATTTATATCGAATGAATTTTAGTGAAAGTTGCAGTACTTACTTTTGTAAAATGATTGATTTATGGATATTTTGTGAATGGACGCAAAAATAAACGAAATGATTTTCTAAAAGTACGAGGCACAAGGAAGTGTTACTTATTTTTGACTAATTACGCTATTTGTTACTGTATTATCCTGCTTTAAATATAGAACACAATACTAATTGTTAACATAATAATCATGTTTATTTAAAAAATATTTTTCTCATTTTATGATGTTCGTATGACTGGTGGAGATGGGAGGCTGGTCAGCTGCTAAGCGGTCTCCGCAGTCGGTAACCGCGCGCGCTCGCGTCAACTCGTGCGCAAGCAACGAACGGTGTGTGAGTGATGACCACTGATTGGACCATTAGCATTCATTGAGGAGGTCTCGACCTCGCATCCTGCGGTACTTGCGTGTACGCGTGTGAAATGGTGAGTGTTTCCGTCTTCTCCTATTAATAGATACTATATATCACGGTCATAGCTGTATTATTTTGAAGGATATTTTTGTTTATTTGTGTTAGTGAAAAATAATAATATTTACTTCTACTTAATAGTAGGTACTTAGTGCGTTTAAGTCAGAGTGAAATTCAAATTCATTTATTGTTTATCGCCGGTAGAAAAGTAGTTCTTATAATAACAATTTATCGATTTAGATCACGTTGTATCCTACCCATAGGATGTATAATATTCAATAATCATTCAGCATCTATTAGATCATTAATATCATTAAAATACATGATAGTTAATTGTCGAAAACACATTGTCATTTAGTAATATCAGCTATACATTATACTATACTAGCTTCTGCCCGCGACTTCGTCCGTGTCAGTTCGTCACAACCTTTGGACTCCCGTTTCATCCGCTTAGGGAGTGAATTTTGAAAAATCCGTTCTTAGCGGACGTCTACCAACTATGATCTACCTCCCTGCCAAATTTTATTTTTATACGTCAAGCGGTTTTCGATATTTTGCGACGAGTGAGTGACCTTTCGCTTTTATGTATTTGGATTAGATAAGAGTCCACATAGTCAAATTGACATTTAATAGTCATACATACTTTGTATAATTAATGTTTTTAGGTCAATATTGTTATCATATAACTGCTCAAGGCTTAGCTGTCATACCAGTATGTCAGAACAATAGAAAATCAAATTGTGTTTCATTACGTAGGAATTGAGTAATTATAAAGTCTTTAATCGAATGATTGATTCCTTTCGTGAGCAATCTGTAATTTTTTTTGTGTTTGTGTTTCTGTATTTTTTTTTTTTTGTTTTTTTCTTTGTTTGTAGTCTAAATGACTGCCTCGTTGGTCTCGTGGTTGCAAAGCGCGACTTCTGAGCATGAGGTCTTGGGTTCGATTCCCAGGTCGCGCAGTGTTATTGGGTTTTTACATTAGGAATTTCTCAGTAGCAGCCTCGGAGTCTGGATTTGTGCCCGGTTAATCGCAATAGGCTCGCCCCCTATTACTTGGGACTTTAACATAACTTGTGAAATGTGGGTGTACTAATGGGTACACCTCTGCCCAACCCTTGGGGGAATACAGGCGTGATGTTATGTTATGTAGTCTAAACCCGTTTACGGGCTCGAAGGGCTCGTAAATACCTACCTTTATTTTATTGCCAGGTTTGGTTTTCTCAAGAGTGTGTCAAGTTTATTGAGGCATACCTTCATAAAATGTAAAGCCAAACAGCCTTTTGTAATTTGTTAATTTTATTTATTACAACCGTTACGATGTAAATTGAATAATATAAAGTAAAGAAATGTATAAAATTATAAAACACCTTTTCTTTATAATATTTGTTAGTAGTCCTATCGCATGTTTAATACTTACCTTAGTTAAACAGAGAAACCTATTACCAGTCATACAATACTGTAATGCACTATTCAATCTCATTCATTGACTCATTCACTCACTCATTCAGCATTGCATTGCATTCTCATTCACTCAGCTTGACGTATAAAGATGAAATTTGGCAAGAGATCATAGATAGTAGACGTCCGCCAAGAAATAACTTTTTAACGGGGTTTGCAAAGCAAAGTTTTTATGGAGAGACGTATAAGTAAACTTAGTTATCCGCTAGTATATTATATATTGTATCGCCGTATGTATACATACGTAGTATTCTTAAAAGTAAATAGCTGAAAATATGTTATTCAAAACGGTTAGACAAAGCCGTTTTTGTTAAGATATGAGAACAAAAGATGACATTGAAGAGAATATTTTAACATGACATAAAACCGTGGAAATCCTTCACGAGTTCACTATTTGTCAAATTAGTCACATCAATCATTGGAGTTACCTGCGCACACGCATGCTGAAGTCACATATTATGCATATACAATCTTAAGACGTAAACTCTTACCACTCGTGATTAAATTCATCAGTCATTAATCTAAAATATATTTTATTTATCTTTGACTGGCTTCTGCCTGCGACATCGACCGGGTTTTTTTTAACCCGCTTTAAGTTCATCTTTGGTATCTACTTAGCTCCTGGGTCATAGCTTGATGTTATATAGGCTTTACTATTCCTCACGAATTTGGCTCTCATAACCAAAAATAATTTCGCCAATCCGACTGGTACTTCTAGAGATTAACGCGTTAAAACAAACAAACAAAAAAACTCTTCAGCTGTATTCATCAGGTCTTCAGCTGGGAAAGGCCTTCTTTCCATTTTTCTCTGTATTTAGCAACATGAGCTCAACCCTTTAAGCAGAAAAAATACCTCTCAGAAAAAATAATGACAGTCACATTAAAATAAAATAAAAGTTAGTTTTCGTTTGAAATTTTAAGTACCTACTTGTTGTTTTTGCACAGCGCATTTTGAATTTTATTCATGATGTAATTAGGTGGGTGTTAAATACAGATTTACGTACAAACAAAAAAAGCGATACGCGCGTGCAGTTACTGCAAATGTTTAGTGCATCTCTTTACTCACATCTCATGCCAACAGGCGCATGCGCGGATGTACGAACCTTTTTAACAACGGTTTGTTTTGGCGCCTTTTTTATTACACAAGCACATTGCATGTCAGGTCTATTAAGGAGTGCACGACGAGAAGCTTACGTAAGTGTTATTCTATTTTAAATGTCAAATGCCTCAGTTATTGACACCGTTTGCCTCCATTTTTTCGGCCAATGACATTAACCTGTGTGGTCCATAGGTGCTTGTTTATTAGCATACGCAACACTTTTGCTAATATTTCTGTTCTAAAAAATAATCTTGCCTCGCACTAGGAATTTCTCCTGACATCTTTTCAGGTTTATTCCAAAAATCCCCACCGTCCTCTCCTTAACTTTTTAATTTTTTTTTAACTTTGTTATTTTTTTCCAGAAACATCTACTAGGTATATAAGCACAGCGTAGTGGAGATTGGACAAAAAAAGACACTAGGAAATTAAAAACGTGGGCAACGTATTTAAAAAAGAAAATTCTTTCTTGATATCACTTAGAATTTTTCCTGCATCGTGGGTGCGTTTTCAAACATATCTAATAAACTCACCCACATCCTGTAAGCCATACAAATATTTTATCCGTGCGGGAATTGAACCCGCGATACGTAAAGTGCAGCAGCCGATCGTTGGCGAAGTCTGTATTTTGCTGTAAGTTACTCAGTTAGGCCAGGCCTGATTAAATTATCACTAGCATATCAGAAATTCTTGATTTCCACTGTTAAAAATTGTAGCAGACGTGACAAAATCGATTTAATATTAAATGCCGGACTATCGAGTTATTATTGGTTATGGAACAATAAAGATTATTTTTCAATTTACCACAAATGAACAAAATAACTGAATACTGTGTTATCAATGTGCTGTTGATACGGTTTGTGTGTCAAACATTCTAAATACAAAATAACGTTCATCACATTGCCATTGATTTTATGGTCTTACTAGCTTTTGCCCGCGACTTCGTCCGCGTAAATTTCGGTTATCGCGGACACAGACGAAGTCGCGGAAAAAAATTACCCATATCCTGTCATTTCAATTATTTAGTTAAAATCATGATTCGAAACGACACGTGGCGCCATCTATGATCATAAGAACGTTATTGTGATTTTCCTCGGAAACAGTACTTTTTTTCGGGATTAAAAGTACCCTATGTTCGTTTCTGTATACCTGACAACGTATATGCAAAATTTCAGGATGATCGGTTCAGTGGCTTAGGCGTAAAATGGTAACAAACAAACTTACTTTCGCATTTATAATATTAGTTAGGATTTCTTTGCTAAGGGGCAAAGAGTAGGAGGGAGGCGTTCATGGATACTGGCTTACAATTTTTCTAGCTTTTGACCGCGACAGCAGACAAAGTCGCATATTAAAAAGTAGTCTATGAATTTTTGGGGTTCAATCTTAGTCTGTACCAAATTTCATTAAAATCGGTTGCTTAACAAACATACAAACAAATAAATAAATTCATTTTCTTATTTCTGCGTGTGACTTCGTCCGCGTTAAAGTTAATGTATTATCGAACGGGAATCGTACATTTTTATATATATATCTATGTGCTATTCCAGACTTTTACATCTGTGCCAAACACCCAGATTCGTTAAGCGGTTTTGGCGTGATTGTGCAATAAACATACATCCATATCCATCCAGATTTTTGCATATAGTAAACTACTATATTGTATATACTCGTATACAATATAGTAGAAAGATAGTTTATATCAATTGCACATAAAAAAACAAAAGAATGAACTATACCTTTACAAAAATTATGATCGCACTTTTTTGTTAAACTCTTTTATTGTATGTGAATGCGACACGAAGTTCAATGTTTTTTAAATGAAAGGATATGCTTGCTTGCTCACGTACTTACCTATGGTTACTGGTCATATCAATAATGTTCAAGTCAAATAAATCTTAATAAAAGCCCTTAAGGAAGTTCTTTGTGTAGAATATCAACGCCATAACGTTGTAGGCAGAAGAATAATATTAATAATACCAGCCTATTATTGTCCTACTGTAGGGCAAAAGTCTCTTCTTATAAAGAAAAGGCATGAGCAATGATTACTACGCTTGAAAATACGGTTTGGTGATTTTATACTTATAGGTATAACTTGAAACCTCGTTGACTGCTTCGATGGTCTTGGGTTTGATTCCCAGGTCGGGCGAAGGGTTATTGGGTTTTCCCTATTAGGAATTTCTCAGTAGCAGCCTCGGAGTCTGAATTTGTGCCCGGATGATGGCAATAGACCATTACCAACATACAAAAAATACTTCTTTTTTTTTGAAGTCAGTAAAAATAGTAATATCCACAATGTTCTTTTGATGTTATTAACAAATTGTAGTCTGCAAAAAGTTTTTTATCGACAAATGGCTGACAAACATTGCAAATGGAACTGACTAAGTAAGCAACGTTCTCCAAAGGCTGATTGCACTTACACTAGGCTAGGACGTCGGAAGTAATTTCGGACGCTCAAACAGATTGAGTAATGATGGCCTGCAAGATTTATTGCTTGGAAAGTGTTTGGAATAAAACATGACGGTACATAAGTAATCGTAGAACAAAACTTGGCTTATAAAACACTTGGTTAAAAAAAACTTGGCCAAAAAAAAACTTGGCAAGAAAAAAAAACCATAACATAACATCACGCCTGTAATTCCCGAAGGGTTAGGCAGAGGTGTACCCATTAGTACACCCACATTTCGCCAGAAAAAAACACCTTGGTAAAATAAAACTATTTTAAATCTTCAAAATTGTTTTTAGTGCTCATATTTTGACAAAAGTTAACATGAGAATGGGAAAACCGAACAGGTTGCATTTCAATATCTATCCATTCATTATATTGATTCGAGTCACTTAATCTGGCTGTTTGTCTATTACATATATTATTATAATTATTCTAGTATGACTATTTTCAATAACATTCGTACGGGAAATAAAATTAGTTTAGTATAAGTTTTAAATTACCATTTATTTATAATTATAACAGGATAACTATTTTTAATGAGGAAGGCAATTTTCCTTAGTTGTTTGTAGACAACGGGTGGGTAGCCTTATTATGGTTTTAGCTATTTTCGTACCATATTACAACCCGGGATGGACATTGTTGAATTTTTATTGTCCTTATTTTTCCATCTACCTACCTATTGTATATTATACTATTATGTCTATATATATCAACATTAATTGCCGTGTGTCAGTCTCGGAAAAACCCGAAAATAGTTCGACCGATTTGAATTTTTTTTTGTTCACCTCAATATTGGGGTTGTTTAAGTCCCATGTTATAGAGGATAGTTAGGGGGGGGGTTATGATATTAGGATAGATACTAGTAGAGGGACAATGACCGCTATCATCATGCTAAAACTCATCAACTTTGTATCATTGTTGATGTTCAACAGTATTTGTGAATTATACTGAAAAAAAAAATTGTCTCTTTCAATATTTGGAAGGCAAATCAGAGTAAATCGATTTCCTGTGTTGTGAAAAACATTGTATTGTATTGATATCTAAATATAGTCTTCTTTATACAATTACTGTACATGTTTATGTTCCATGCCGTACAATAGTTGTTTTTAGGCACTTTCCCCACGTTCAGATAGGTCAGATGTAGTTGAAGTTTTCTTAGAAACCGATGGATGTCATCGATTAAAACTTAACTAAATTAATGAACTTTTTATTTGAATTTATTTGAATTTATTTTATAACTTTAATTTATGATTTTTAGTTTATGATCTCGACTGTGCTTTTTTAATTTTTATTTTTATGATTTCAATTTGGATGTTGTTTTTAATTTAATTTTTGTTTTAATTAAGAGATAATTTTATGTGTGTGTCAGTTACCTTTATGGATCCACTTTATCCGAAATAAATGATTTTTATTTTTATTTTATTTATCTATTTTATTTATTATCTTGTTTCTAAATGAAAATATCCATCGGTTTCTAAGAAAACTTCAACTATATCTGACGACCTTGCATAGGTAGTGTCTCTTTTGTTGACGGTACATAACTGCAATAGCAGACTTAAATTGACTTGACCCCCAACTATGACAATATCTTGATATCTTAATGTACCAATGAGCCATAACAAATTTTAATAATAGATATGCGTTAGCTGTGGAACTCATCATCATCTGCCTAGCCTTTTCCCAACTATGTTGGGGTCGGCTTCCAGCCTAACTGGATGCAGCTGAATACCAGTATTTTACATGGAGCGACTGCCTATCTGACCTCCACAACCCAGTAACTGGGTAATATGATACCCCTAGGTAAGACTTGTTGTCAGACTTTCGGGCTTCTGACGACCCGTAACGACTTTCAAAGATCTACGTATGACAGCCGGGACCAACGGCTTAACGTGCTTTCCGAGGCACGGAGGAGTCTCGGTGTGTAAAGATGGTCACCCATCCACAGACCAACCCCGGCAAGCATAGCTTAACCTGAAGGATCGACCCGTGCGGCTGTTATTACTTAGCCACGAGCTCCTCCAGCTGTGGAACTATCAGCGTTAAATAATAGAATGATTCAATAAATGTAATTTCGAAGAACCTTGGTGACTTTTCCACTGAAAGCGTAGATTCCGTGGTAACCTCATTTTTAATTGTTTACTTTAGGAATGCTTTAGAGCTGTTTTTAAACATTCATAATTTCTTTGTACAGTCGCTGAAAACGATCATCAGCCTGGTCTTGGCTCTGCTGAGCAGCCACACGGAGTCATCGCCCTACATCACTGGTGGCTTGAGGACCTTAGCACTTGAGGAAGTAGTGCCATTGACCGTCAGCTTCTATCCTGAACAGCTGTCTATACAATGGATTTCAGGTAAGTTATCAAAGCCTTATTTTTTGCATTTCTTTATGAATTACGTTTTAAAGATCCATGGGCTTAAAACCTACATTTTTTTACAGTAGAGTTAGGTAGTTTGACATATTTTTTATGACCTGTCAAAACGCGATTTCCCATAGATTTTGTTTTTGGTTCCCTGGTTGGCAAAATTCTTAGCAGTAGTTCAGATTTTTTTTGGCCTTAGAACAAGCAGGTTCTACAGTCCTCTGCTCGTTGATGTAAGGTTACGAAATCATAGATTATTTTTTCGTTTCTTTTATCGGCTCCCAAACAGCAATATCATGAGAACGGGGCTTCACATTCAGAGCATTTTTATGAGTATTATTCTATCTATCTTCTCACCCTACTTACCTATGCTTTCGTAATTAGAGAATTTGTAATAATTAACATCACGCCAGTATGTTGCCCTCGAAAGGTCATACAGATGTGTACTTACAGTAAACCCACGGGTCTCCAGTTATATTTCAGTCCCATGTGATAAGGAGCGTCCCATGTACAGTAAAAAAAAAAATTGGTATGTAGGGTCGTCAGATATAGTTGGATTTTTTTTTAGAAACCGATAAATGTTTTTAAATGTTATTTAATTTTAAAAGTAGATAATCAAGTTGAGTTTCCGTCGAAGACATTCATCGGTTTCTAAGAGAACTTCAATTAGGTATATCTGACGACTCTGCATACTTATATCTTTTGTTGACTGTTTCCTAATTTCCTAACTTAATATTATAAATGCGAAAGTAAGTTTGTTTGTTACCATTTTACGCCTAAGCCACTGAACCGATCATCCTGAAATTTTGCATATACTTTGCCAGGTGTACAGGAACGAACATTAGGGTACCTTTGATCCCGAAAAAAAGTACTGTTCCCGAGGGAAATCACAATAACGTTCTTATGTCACAGATGGCGCCACGTGTCGTTTTGAATCATGATTTTAACCGAAATTTACGCGGACGAAGTCGCGGCAAAAGCTAGTTTACGTATATTTCCCTGACCGAATTTCACGGTGGCCAATTTCAATGGAGATCAGTCAAGTCCGCAGGAGATATTGTCAACACAAGTGCACCAATAAAATTTGGTCCACCTTAGAGTCGACTTTTGCGACCACTAAGTAAATTAATGACGTAATTTATTAAATATTTCAGATACAGAATACCTTTACAAGGAACCGGGTCTTGGAGTCTGGAAATTCGATGTACCTGAACAAACTTATACTGCAATATTAGATGAAAATGATCTGGTAAGAGGAACTTAAGATTTTTTTACTAAAGTTTACTAAGATGTCAAAACGCACCAACTTACTATATATCTCCCATTTTTTATATTCATGAATAGCACTCTCCCCGCGACTTCGTTTGCGGGATTTTACTTACGGGTTCCTAATTTTTTGATAATAAAATTTAGCCCAAATATACCACTCAGTGATAACGTAGCTTCTAATTTCCGAAAGAATTTTTAAAAACGGTTCTGTAGATCCAGAGACAACTCAAAAACTCACAAACTTTACCTCTTTACAATATTAGTATAGATTAATTATTTATAATAACATATCATTTGAACTCTGCTATTGTTTGACACTAAGGTAACACATTTGTCTTATTGAATTACTTTTCGTAGTTAATTTAATTATGAAGAGATTGTGGGTTAGTGCATTTTGGCAGAAGTAAGCTTCAATTATTGTTTGTTTTCCTTTTTTTTTTGTGCTGAGCGTTTATGTGTTCTCGTCATCTTGTCGCGATATTGCCTTAAGTTGCATTACTGTAAATCGATTGTTTAAACAAGCGGTGTTCTATCTGACATATTGTTATGTCAGATCAGTAACTGTACAGTTATGTGAATCTTATAACTGACCGCCATCGCTACTGTCTGTTGCTTTTTCTATTGACATTCATAATTCTGTTTCCAACGCAATCAAAGCAGCGATATGTTGGAGCAGTATTATTTTTTAATGGATAATGAACTTGAATACGTCAAACATAGAGTTCAAATTCTGTGCAAGATACAACTTTGTAGGTAACAAAGTTTTTTTATCTGGAACGCAATTATTCAATTTTGAACACTATTTTTGTCAAGCTATAGTGCATTATCAATAAATAAATCAGTGAAAACTGTTCGAGCATGCTGCTGCTTGGTCGGTAAATGTTCAATTATAATTACTTTGTTTTCAATATAGTTGTTTTCTGTTAACAGATTAAGATACGCAACTACTCAATGTCGGCGTTCTCCCAGAACATGAAATATATGCTACTCACAACGAACAAACAGAAAGTGAGTAATATATTGATTTATTTACTAGCTAAACCCTGTTCGCCCGAGTTTGTTACATCTTTGATTACTGCCTTGCTCCCGTGGATCAAAGCGTGATGTTATATAGCCTATAATCTTCCCCGACAAACGGGCTATGGGAAATAGGCTGTTTGTTAGGGAAATTTTTTTTAAATCGGACCAGCTGTTCCTGAGATTAGCGCGTTTAACCAAAAAAAAATAAGCAAGCAATTAATATTATGTGATATTATTATGATGCATTATTATGGTTGCATAATACTGACAGTACATTTACCTAAGTTTTACAAAGTAAAACTTAGGAAAAAAATTAGGAAAACTTAGGAATTAATGTACAGGTCGGGACGGCTTCCCTAAATATGTTTACACAACATGAATTTAATATAAAAAGTAAAAAAGACTGTAAGAAAAGTAAATGTTAAATACCATATAAAGTTATAGTATTTTTAAATTTTAATGATATCTAATTTATTAAAAAATTGGTAGTTTTATTAATTAGTTTTTCAATTTTTGAAACTAGTTCAATTAAATTAATTTTAAACATATTCTGGTTGTAACAAGCAGACACTTAAATTGGTCTATTGCAGACAAAATAAAAAAGTAAAATCAAAATTAAATCTGGTGATCAATCTAATAACTTTTAGGAACGTTTGTATTTTAAGCAAAAGCACCTCTATTTTACTTCCATTTTTGACATTGATTGTCACTGAGATAAGATTGCGACCATAGATTTTGAACGTTTCTCAATTGGCGTTCAGATATCTCAATGCCTGAAATACCTAGTTCCCAATATAAAAGAAACACGGGCTCCCAAACAAAAAAAGAAAAGAAATAGAAAATAAATGAACACGGAATCTTGATCAATCGATTAAGCAAGATTATTACGTGAACTTCAACAATGGGGGTACCGACAAAAGAGGTTCGTTCGTGATGTCTAACTACGATCTTAAACTGGATTTCTTCATCTCGGCACGCCATCGCATCACCGCCATCTGGGATTCCGATAAACGGAATTCTTGCTCTGTTATGTTGCCCTGGTACATTCCTGCCGTTTTTGCAATGAGATTAGGGAATGCTCGCAAGGTGATCACTGTGTTAAGTACAATTCGAGAACATTAATTTGTATAATAATATGTTTGGAAGTAAGGCAGTGATATATGGGCAATTTTTTCTTGAAATATAGAAAAAAGAAAACTTTTTCAGTATTTCTGAAGGGAGAAGCTGATTTTTTTTTGTGTAGGTACTTTAACCTTCCAGAAAAACAGCCAGTTAATTATAAGTCAGCTAATACATAGCTAATGAGTAATAATAAGTTATTCTATACCTACTTCAGGACTCAGATGTTGGCTTAGTATGGAATGAAAAAAAAACTACTATATATTTAAAATAAAATCATTTTTCTAAATACCATTTTATTTCATTACTATAAAGGTGTAGTATCTATGATTAATGCAGGTAAAAATGCGTGTTTATTTATAGAAAGAAAAAATGGTAGATTTAAAAACAATTTATCTTAAAAAAAATATGCATTACATTCGTTATGTAATCCTTGAATACCGGGATTTCAATAAATTATTTTTAGAATTCATATCTATACTTTTATAGCGATAAATGAAGTTTAGATAAATTATGCATCCAATTATCCAATCCTTAGTGATAACTTGTTAGTAGAAGTTCTGACTGATTTCAGATATTGACGGTAGCATTTTCATGGGTAATTTTCAGAGTAGGTAAATCAAGCATGCATTAATGGATTATTAATGTCACACTGAAAGATTTTCATTCATTTTAATTTACAATTTTCTCTGCGAGTCATTAGTAACAGCGTAAAAAGTACTTACCGATTTAAATTATGAAATTCCATGATCGGAAACTGTAATTATAAAGTCGTCATTGCTGTAATATGTAACAGTCAGGCGTACGTTTGAACGTAGATATTTGTTACGTATAGCGCATGCGTAACAAAGCATCATAATGTAGAATATGGTTGGTACAGCCAGCAACGAAAGTTAACATTGTCATTTTCATGTTGAGAATTTAAATAAATTTCTTTTTTTTTAATCTAAAAATGTAATACTTTTTTATTCTAAAATAAACTTTGCTCAGGGTTATCGTGTTGTTACCCAGTAACTGAGTTGTGGAGTTCAGATAGGCAGTCGCTCCATGTGACTTTAATAATAATGTGCATCTGGTTATTTAGTAAGCCGAGCCCAACATAGTTCGGAAAAAGGTTTAGCTGATGAAGAAAAAAAAAGCTTTTCCCATACTAGGAATTTCTCCTGGGTTGTGGGTGCCTTTATTAACGTAGTACTGCTTCTGCTCCCGACTTTGTCCGCGTCAAAGTTTGTATAAATTATTCCATAGGAACCGTACATTTTTCCGGAACAAAAACATGCCTATGTGCTATTCCAGGCTTTAATCTATCTGTGCGTTTCACTATTATTGTTGATATATCATTTAATTATCGATTGAGTAACAAACATTCATTCATCCAAACTTTTACATTTTATAATAGTAAGGGGTATACAAACAATCAGACGACCGTTTTGTACACCTACAGCATTTTAATTATAACACACACACACATACACATACATAAACTCACGCCTTTTTCCCATGGGGGTAGGCAGAAACTAAAGAACGCCACCTGCTACGATCCTTTCGCCTCATCCACTCTCTTTTTCTCTCTCTCTTTCTCTTGTTTAATTATAACTTTTTTATTTTTAAATGTACAGATTTATGAGTTAAATAAAAACAAAAGTATTCTGACTTTTGTTGCTGACTGTACCGAATCGAAGGTGTTCATGTCTGAAAATGAATAAGTAGATATATACGCGGCCTTAAAACCATCGCGAAGAGCACTAACTTGTTACAGACGTTACTTCAGACAGACAATGAAGTATTTATAGGTAGAATAGTCTCATTATATGTTTCAGCTTCATCGACCAAGTATGCAAATGGAGAAATTGTTTTCTCTACTCATACTTTAGTATTAATCGATAAGGCATGCATGGGATGCAGATAGAGTAGAATAGATTCAGTGGCGGATCTAGAATTTTCGTTTAGGGAGGTTTTGACCCCGCTGAGGGTAGGTTTTTCGCAAAATAAAAGGCACATATTTTATTTAAAAACATAATACCTATTTTAAGAACAATAGCGTCTTCATAGTTTATTTATTTATTTATAGTTAATTAAAACGGTAGCCTATGTTACTCGCAGATAAGGTAGCTTTCTAATAGTGAAAGAATTTTCAAAATCGGTCCAGTAGTTTTTGAGTTTATCCATTACAAAAAAACAAACAAAAATAGTTTTTTTTCCCTCTTTATAATATTAGTTTAGATGATTGCGCAAGTATTGAGTAAAAAGTGTCACGTAGGTAACGCGTAATCCTTCCGATTTAACAACTAAATGCTTCTGACGTAGGTATTCGATAAAGCGATACGTCAATTTTTAATTAAAAAGATTTGTTATCATAATCATGTTATATCCGCGACTACTATTGTAGTAATATACCTAATACATGTTGCATGTGTGTTGTGTGCACGTTATGCGCCTGCGCAGACTCCCTTCTCTTAAGACTTGCGACACACGTTATCTAATAGTTCAGGTCAAGGCGTGCCTAATTCTTAGACTCAGTATCACGAAGTACACAGACATGCAAGTTTGTTGTTTTATATGCCCGCATGTTTCATGACCTCGTGATCTGGCGAAACATCCTAACTTTTAATATGCACAGACATACCATATACCTATGTATATGGTATGTCTGTCAGCTTATTTAGGTACAAGATAAGTAATAAAAACATATTTTATAAAAACTAAGAGTGTCTGTGGTGTTACTTGCTCGATTCTTCTCTAGAAGCCTATCTACGTTTCATAACAGGTAACAAGGTTCTAGATACGTTTCTGACTAACTCACCGAGTCCTAGACGATTCAAAAGTGACTGTATTAACAGTCACTTTTATTATTACCTATTATTTTATTATTATTATTAAATATTATTTGGATTATTATTTTGACTGATCCTCGCACGAAATCCGCTACGTAGTTTAACGTAGCGGATTTCTGTGAAGTTTCACACAGTTAGTTTTTATTATTTTAATAAAAATGATTTATTCCCATAAAGGGTAGGCAGATGTAATAGGTTTACCACATTTTATCTAATTATAGAAAATTTTAAGAAGGAATTCTTAGCTGTGTCCTTCGTATTATTTTAACTTTAAAAAAGTATTAACAAGTAGGTTTAATAAAAATACTATTATTTAAATTCTTTAATGCTTTAATTTGTTTTTATTATTTTAAAATTTCAAAGATAACGTTTACAAATAAATAAACACAGTAAAAAAAAAACAGAATAGACGAAGACATTTCAAAAGTCAAGTATTTTATGAATCAGTTTAGTGTGATTAAATAATACCTACCAGTCTAGTCTACTTTTAATTGCCTTAAATTAATTACCAATGCAAATATTAACACACTTACTGCGTATTTGATCATAATTATGAGATCCTATTAAAAGTCCACACCTTAACAATTAAATTAGCATTCGATCCCATTAATTCTTTATTTATTGGCATAGATAATTATAAAATTGCAAATAAATGCTTCATTACTATAACGTGTGTTAAATGGCATAACGAAGCCATAAGTGATATGTTTTTACCATGATTTCTTTGTTTCCCTTAACTGGGAAACTTCTGGTTATGGATATATTAAAGGTCAGTTAATCATTTCTCTGGGAATTGAATCATTGAATTTGATAAGCGTTCATTAAAAGTACCTGTGTTGATAAGGTACCTATAAGGAAGTCTGCCTTTTATTCTGAATTCCGTCAACCGATACCACAAAACGCATTCAATAACTAATTAACACTCAATATTTCTTTGATAATAGATCGAACGTGGTATCGTTCGCAGCGGAAGTCGGTTAGGTACTTGATACTTTCATTTAAATTGACACACAATTATTCGATTCGGGGTCCTGTCTGTAGCATGTATTGTGATAGTTAATCTATGCTAATATTATATTAAAATGTTGAAGAGTTTGTTTCAACGTGCTGATCTCCCGAACTACTGGTCCGATTTAGATCTGACGATCTGAGATTTTTGGAAATATTGTGTGTTGCTTGCTACCTTTTAGAATGGGCAACTAGATTCAATATGATAATAAAATTTTTCTTGATGACGTTAAAAAGTCCCTTTTAATGGCCTAATTGAAATAAATGATTTGACTTTGACTTTGTTGTGTTGTATTTACACTTCTATGTAAATACAATTTCGTTGTTGACTGTACCAGTCTAACTAGGTTATAACATCACACCGGGTACTGCACTAGAATGCACGACGTGACTTTACAATATGTATTTACGATACAACTTTCTATTTCAGAAATACAGGTACTCGAGCACCGCCGAGTACTCGGTGTACGACCTTGAGACCAAGTAAGTAATCAAAGTAAATAACTTTATAACTTATGTATTATATTAAAGAAATAAGTACGTGTAGTTCTTTTTCTACAAATTGACCATTATTTAAGTAACGGTAGTTAAAAGACACCTTTCCCATCAATGGGATAGTTGTTTTTTGTTTTTGACCGCTCCTAGAAATCTTCAGGTTACGGAGAAATTGAAGGTCAAAATTCGAACATTTTTTTGTACTTTTTTCTCACTATTTTTCATTTTATGTTTTTGGTGGTGTTAAACCAACAAATTTTGCGTTTGTTGCAATACATTGCCAGCATTTTTATATGTATGACCCGGCCATATTTAAAATGTAACTGGAGAAAATAATATTTTCAGTATGGCCCAGTTATACTCAAAATGTTGCTGTTAAATATTGAGTAAAAAGTATTGTGATAAAAAAAAATTGGTTAAACTAAGCATGATTTGATTGTACCTAAACTGACGGAAACGTCCTGTGGTTTCAAATTATACCTACCCCATAACTGAAAATAAATCTATTGCTAACTTTCACATAATGAAATAATCGTAATCTGGGGACCTGTAGTAGGTAGGTAGATAGGTATACTAGATAACCATAGCCTACCCCATTGTCCAGAGTACTAACCAAAACATTTATTTCAAGAAAACAAACTTTATGATTAGTTATGTATAGTTATCATTCGCTTTATTATAGAATCACCGTTTATCAACACACTTCCATTCCAATTATTATGTTTCTAATTCTTATGACACATGTCATTCAAAGTTTAATTGTTTTACGATTTTCAATAGTATCCGTGTAGGTAATTTAAACAATCGTGGGAAGTTATATCACCCTTGCACAGCCTTTTCCAAAGTGGGCGATAACGCCCCCTTGTGGGCGCTGCTGGCCTAAAGGGGGTAAGGGACCCAGACAAAAAATAGAGGCGTTGTGTATAGGCTTGGGGGGCGATTTGTAATTTCGTCTACTAGGTGGTTTTTAAGTAGGTGAAAAATGGGGGCGCTAAAAATAATTTATTCTCAAAGTGGGCAGGAGACAAATTAAGTTTGGGAACCCCTGCCTTTGCATATGGGATTTCATCAATAATATACGTATAACTAACTGTTCCCTGCAACTTCGCGCGCACGGTTTTTTTCACCCGTTTTAAGTTCCATCTTTGGTAATTGCTTCGCTCCCGTGGGTCATTGGAAATTTACCCGAAACCTGAAAAGGGGTCATTGTACTCATCATTATGAAGAACTTTTACTACGGGACCAACCATGAAATCATGAAAAAAAATCATCTGTTCCATACATTATGATCGTGTTGTGTAGCATTTTTGTAAGGAACTGCTGATTTTTTTTATCAGGTCTATACCAGGGTTTATTAGTTTTATTGGAGGTCCGTATTAGAAAATTATAAGACTGTAACGGTCCACTTGGTGATGACAAATAAAATACATATTCTTACTAAGGAACACTGGGCTAAACTAAAATGCCACACGTTTTTGTTTTGTTATTCACATAATATATTCTGACTGCCTCATTGGTCTAGTGGTCGCAAGCGCGACTGCTGTGCATGGGGTCTTGGGTTCGATTCCCAAGTCGGGCAAAGTGTTATTGGGTTTTTCCATCAGGAATTTCTCAGTAGCAGCCTCGGCGTCTGGATTTGAGCCCGGTTGATGGCAATAGGCTCGCCCCCTATTACATGGGACTAAAAACATGACTGGCAAAATGTGGGTGTACTAATGGGTATACCTCTGCCTAACCCTTCGGGGATCACAGTCGTGATGTTATGTATGTATGTATATAATCATGGGGGGTTAAAATCATGAACTGAATTCACGGGAAAAGTTTGTGTAACAATGCCCCTTTCCTCTACCGTGTCTTGTAATGTCAGTCTTGTCATTGTAAAGAAATCGCAACTTAGTACAAATTAACAAATCAAATGGTTAGGCGACACTGTAGTTTTTTCTTCTTTGTGTTACGTGCAGCTATGAGAAATATACTTTTTTCCGAAACGTAACTTTGTGTTGTTGCACAATTGTTGATTCAGTTCTATGTATTATGGTTTAAATGGTTAGAGACAGTTATTATATAATATTACATACTATGTAACCTACCTATATTATAGGGTTAAAACTGTACAGTTACAGTTATTATTATAACAGGATTGCCGTGTTAAAACAGTTATAAATTACTTATAAATAAAAGTGACTGAACTTTTAAAATTTATTAAATAAAGAATAATACGTAGGTACCTACTTGCTATACTAAAGTTATTTATTTCTTCCTGTTCTTCCTAAAATAAAATACTGTTAAAATATTATTTTGAAATGTATAATAATAAATTAATAATAAATTTATTTAAGGTACATAAAGGTGTGCAGTACAAGAGGGGCTTAAAAAGAATGCATTTTCAATTACATGATGTAGGCACAATTAATTGTTGGGTGAATCATCTTTCTCCTAGCTAGATTACTGCGTAATCTGTATTTATGTAGGTATAATTTATTACTGCATATGGTAAAATAATATTCTAATCGTATCTACCAGGAAAACATTTCGATATTAAAACGTTAGTTTACCATGATCATGATCATACGATAAAAAAAAAACAATACCTACCATAATTAAATACACACTTCTTCCTTCCTTTAATATTTCTTTCTTAGAATATAATATCAGACTTCCATAAAAATATGTTTTTTAACAGAACAATATTTTGTATCATTCACAATAATAATTATGTACCTAGGTACAATTAAGTATTCCTTGGAATAATACATAACAATTTTTTATAAAAATAATTGCCATAATAGTTATAGCCAACTCTACACGGCAACTATTTGAAATCTTCTTATTTAGTAGGCAGCAAATAACAACCAGTAATGTTTGAAAACTGTACAACAGCGTAATTTAAGAAAAAATGGGAGTACGTAATGGGACAGCGTCCTCAACTGTTTACCCCCTTTTCGAACGAATTTTAAAGCGAGAAGGGTAACCAGTTGATGACGCTGTCTGTACCTGCACAGTCGGCGCCAGTTGGGTTCATAATTTAAAAAAAAATCTTCTTTTTGTCCAGAGCTATCGTAAGACTGGGCCGAAATGCCTTGGACGTGGTGGTATGGGGCAGTGGACGTTCCCTGGCATACGTCAGAGATAACAACGTGTACTATGTCCGTGATGTAGACACCGACAATGCTGTGGCTCTTACCAAGGATGGCAAGCCAGGGGAAATATACCATGGTGTCACTGACTGGCTTTATGAAGGTGAGCTGTTGCTTTCTAACTACGGGATAACCTGCTGCACTGCGGCCGACAGATAGTTGTTCTGGGTCTGATTGTTTGTGACTGTATTGTGTCTGTAAACGCACCCAAGTTACAGGAGAAATTCTTTGTGTGCAACGGTAACTCAATAAAAAAAACCCTAAAATCATAAGCATCGAAGGGCACATCGAGGGACAACTTATTGCAAGGTCATGAAGACAACGTCGGCTTTTCGTAAAAATGGAAGCGCCTGTAACTGAAATACATGACGCAAGTTTTCGATTAGCAGCACTGCTTAATACACAATGGAAGAGAAAATACACAATGGAAGAGAAAATACACATAGAAGCGTTGAATTTTACGCCGCTATAAAAAAATCAGCTGTTTCATACTTAAGTTTGGCATTATTGTATAGAACAGCTGATATATTTTTTTAATTTTAATTTTGTTGGGCTTAGAATCATGTACTAAATCCATGCAAAGATTTTACGGGTCGAAGTCCTTGTAAATTAATTATGACGATGAAGTAAGTAACAATTTCTTTATATTGTTTTCAGAGGAGATGTTCAACGCAGCCGAGGCCATGTGGTTCTCTCCCAGAGGCAGCTACTTAGCAGTAGCCTCGTTCAACGACACCAATGTAGCAACAGCTACGTACCCTTACTACGGACAACCCTTCGACATAAACAATCAGTATCCGGAAATAATCCACTTCAAGTATCCAAAGGTAAACCAGCAATGATTTTATGAGATGATGAATATGGCCATCAACACGACATAAAAAAAGAATAATATATTGCTTATCACAAAAATAATGATTAGTTACGTCATTCAGAAAATATTGTCGACACGATTGGCCCAGCGAGCGATTGGCTGCTGCACTGCGTATTCAATTCCCGCACGGAACAAATATTTGTATGGTCTACAAGTAGATGTTCTGGGTCTAGTTGTTTGTGTTTATGAGTTTATATGTTTATAAACGCATCCACGATTCACGATTCAATTCCTAGAGTGGGGGAACGGTTTAAAAAATAAATATTTGTTGAATCTGTCCTTAAGATAATCTAATCAGAATATCTCTAACAACACCAATTTTATTGTCAGGCAGGTCGACAAAATCCAATTGTAGGGTTACGCGTCTACAAACTAGATGACCTCCGTGGCGAGCCATGGAACATCCCAGCACCGGTCGACATAGTCGGATTAGACCACTACCTTGGAAGAGTCAACTGGGCATCCGAACAAAACCTCATAGTATTATGGCTGAACAGACGACAAAACGTCAGCGTATTAGTGAACTGCGATTTAGAAAAAGATAAATGCAGTATAGTAAAAGAGCACTCCGAACCAAACGGCTGGATCGATGTGAGAATGCCATTCTTTGACAGCACGGGAAACAAGATGATAGAGATACAAAACTTGTACAACGGTGACCAAAGATTCCCCCATGCGGGTCGATTCAACTTCTTATCTTTAACTACCGAAGACTTGAGTCCAGGGAACTCATCAGTTACCGAGATATTAGGGTGGAATCAGGCCACTGACACGGTTTACTATGTCGTGTCTCCTGGCAGTGTACCGTGGTTGCGCCAGATGTGGGCGACTTCTGGCGGCGTGGTGAGATGTGTGACGTGCAGGGAACCTCTGTGCCACCACGTGGGCGCGTCCTTTTCGCCAGGGGGCAGCTATGCTATTGTGACGTGCAGCTCTTCTTACAATCCGCCGAAGATTTACTTATATAATAGTTTGGTGAGTTTTAGTATTTGTTTATTTATTGTTAACTAGGTGCCGACAAACGGGGTGAATAGGGATGCAGCGGTGAATCGGGACGAATCTTTATATTTTTTTTAAAGGGATTTTAACGTTGAATTAATACAGATTGGTACCAAAAAGACTCGCAATGTTTTTGCTGGATTATAATTTACAATTTAGTGTTATTGTTGTCAACAAATTATATTATTACAACGTTAAAATCCCTCTTAAAGTTTTGTCCCGATTCACCCTTACATCCCTATGAACCTAGTTTGTTTTTCTTATAACAAGACAAAAAAAAAACAACTTTATTTATTTAAACTTTATGCAACAAAACCTGCAAAGGCGAACTTAATGCCTTAGGCATTCTCTAACAGTCAACTAAATGTGATGAAGAGATAACATATGGCAGGTACAAATTATTCCATTGGTTGAACTTCAATATTTCCGAAACCAGTAGGATTAGTCCAGAACAAAAAAAATAATCACAATGCTGGGAAGAACATGAAAATTTTAGTAAAGTAACTTACTTATAATCTTATTTTATTTTTTCCAGGCCGACAGCTTCACACTGATCAAAGACAATTTAAGACTGAAAGAAAAACTAAAGCAATACAAGTTACCAATGATACTGTTCAATGTGGTATCACTAGGGGAGAACCCTCTAGCGCACGTGAAACTTCTGCTGCCGCCTAACATGAAGCCTGGGGAGAAGTACCCTCTGATCGTGAGGGTCTACGCCGGTCCTGGCACCAGCAGAGTCAAGGATAATTTTGATTTAGGTAAGTTTTGACGTTAAACATCTATTGGCATACTTTGGCAGTAGAATAGACCAGTGTGCCGTGATGGTGAATGGCATGACGCTCTCTTACGCCCCCTTTACGTCACCTCTTTTTTTTTGTGGGGTTATACTAGTGGGTTCGTTCTTCCGTTCGGGAATATCGAAGTGTTACCGACTAAAAATCTCATGATACCTCCTACTACCGTGACTCGGGGGCCCAAGTATACGCTTGACGCATAATCTGCGTGCTCTTTTTTTAATTGTCGTGGTGGAAAATCATACTAGATCATACTACATTGTCATCATGTTGACTGCCTCGTTGGTCTAGTGGTTGAAGCGCCATTGCTGTGCATGAGGTCTTGGATTTGATTCCCAGGTCGGGCAAAGTGTTATTGGGTTTTTCCATCAGGAATTCCTCAGTAGCAGCCTCGGAGTCTGGATTTGTGCCCGGTTGATGGCAATAGGCTCGCCCCCTATTACATGGGACTAAAAAAAAACATAACTGGCGAAATGTGGGTGTACTAATGGGTACACCTCTGCCTAACCCTTCGGGGATTACAGGGGTGATGTGATGTTATGTGTGGAAAATCATCATGGATGTCCTCTGAACTAGGGTGGCCTCACTTACGCAGGGAAACTTGGGAGCGTAAGCAATTTCTGTAATCCGCCTGTAAAGCCTAAAATATGTAGTTCATTTTTTCCCATTTCAGAATACTACAATACGTACTTATCAACGAACAGGAGTTACATCGTGGCTTCCATCGATGTGCGAGGCTCCGGTGCCATGGGAGTGGAAGCCATGCACGCCGTCAACAATGCGCTTGGAACTCTTGAAGTTTCTGACACTTTGACTACCATCAGGTAAGGCAGGAGATGTCTGCGGGTTGTAACAAGGCACATCACTTAGCTGCACATACTGTCTATCAATTAAGTAACTTTGAGTAAAAATCATTGCTGACATTAATTTTTCTGGTGTGATTGATCACTGTTTTTGACAGTACGCAATGGTACACACGCAAACAAATTGTGCTTATGGATGCATGTAACAGCTACAGGGGTCGTGGAGGTATTTAAAGTTTAATTACAACCTTTAAAATTGTGCTCTTCAAAACATTGAATATCTAACTGTTATTGGGTTTTCATCAGGAATTTCTCAATAGCACCCTTGGAGTCTGGATTTGTGCCCAGTAGATGATGGCAATAGGCTCGCCCCTTATTACATAGGACTTAAACATAACTGGCGAAATGTGTGTGTACTTAATAGGTACTCCTCTGCCTAACCTTTCAGGGATTACAGGCGTGATATTATGTTTAGTTTAGATCCGTTTAGTATCTTTTTATCACACTCGTTATTTATTTAAAAATGGAAAATTGTAAATTTGAAAAAAGTTTTCTGAATTTGAAATTCCTCGCCATTTTTTTTTAACAAAACTTGTTAGGCGCGACTCCAAACAACAATTAGATTGACACTCTGCCCATGGCGTTAAATCAATTTCCGTTACTACCGTGAACATGAAACAGCGTGTGACAGTACCATTTAACTTAACTCAATCTCGCAAACTGTGTTGTAAAACTCAAATTTGTTTTGTGCATATGGTCCGAACGGGACCCGGGCTCATTTTAATATTAATTGACCGGGGTTCCGCGGTCAATGTGATTAATTTTTTCATGTTTTATAAATTAATGGCTTTTGACCGCGACTTTGTTTGCGTGTAATCAAGTATACCATAAAGTATATACTATGATACACGTCAATAATGTATATGAGTGCTTAAGGCTTTTTATAAACGGACCGTACTTTCAAAGATTACCATCTTATTCCTTCTTACAAAAAAATAAAATCATACAAACTTTATTTTCTTTATTTTTTAACTTTAACTTTTTTTTTACTTTTTTTTTTATTTATAACATAACATCACGCCTGTAATCCCCGAAGGGTTAGGCAGAGGTGTACCCATTAGTACACCCACATTTCGCCAGTTATGTTTTTTAGCCCCATGTAATAGGGGGCGAGCCTATTGCCATCAACCAGGCACAAATCCAGACTCCGAGGCTGCTACTGAGAAATTCCTGATGGAAAAACCCAATTTTTATTTATATAATTACTTTATTTTTGTTTTTATTACCTGATCCGTCACACTTCGTTCAATACTTTATTTTAATCCTTGTGAGTGACTAACGAACACAAAAAAATACTAATTACCTATTTAGTTTGATGCAGTCGTTCGGAATAGGCGATTCATTTTTATTTATATTTGTATGTTTCTATGGGTTTAGCCTGAATTAAATGAAATTTTATTTATTTATTATATAGGTAGATTGGTATAGATATCTCAACCTGGATTTCAAACAATTCGTTCACATATTTCTTTCTAGTCATCATACAAAGTTGCATTTCCTTATCTTTCTCAGGAGCCTAGCAAGCGTTTACACATTCATCGATCCTAAACGCATCGGCGTGTGGGGCTGGAGCTACGGCGGCTTCGTGTCCACGATGATGCTCATACAAGACGAGGAGAACACGCTCAGTTGTGCTGCTGCGGTCGCCCCTGTCACATCTTGGATGTATTATGGTATGTTTTTTTTCCTCTATAAAGCCTAACTCTGTACATGTTCTCGTTATACTTAAAGGTGTTACGGTCCGGGGTTGCGGGACGTCTTAACAGGATACCGTGGCCCCGGGACATAAAGGGTAACTGAAAGAACAGGGTGGTTTTTTAGTCTATAAAAGTCTGACAGTCCCTTCCGGGACGGCAGCGGGACGTGAGCGGGACGTAAGCAGGACGTGAGCGTGACGTAGGTATGTGTTGGGATTTATATCAGCTTATAACCGTCCACTGCTGAACGTAGGCAGTTTACTACATGCTAAATTCATAGAGGAAGCTTTTTAGAGATGAATAGCACTAGGCACTAAATAAGGTTTTCTGCTGAGACTCATTTGTTGGTAAAACATTAAAAGGCACGCAATTGCTATTGTACCCATAAACACTTACACAAAACAGGCGGCTTGACCTTCACCTCTTTTGTTTTGCAGACACAATGTACACAGAGCGCTACATGGACACGCCGCAAGCGAACCAGCTGGGGTACGGCCGCTCTGACGTCATCCGCCAGGCGGAGAAACTGCGCGGGCGCCGCTATCTGCTGGTGCATGGAACTGATGACGACAACGTACATTATCAGCACAGCATGCTGTTGGCTAAGCAGCTGCAGCATAATGATATTGACTTCCAACAAATGGTGAGAAAATAGTATTATGATTATTTTTCGTGGATAATCCCATAAATTCGTTAAGGTTGCTCCCACAGCTGACAGAAGATGCGCAGCGCATCTTAGTTGTCGGTCAGAATAGTTAGAAATATAATTTTCAACTTTACACGTATGACCTATGATGAATCTGATGCATCTTCCGTCAGGTGTGTTCGCATCCATAAGGCCCATAAACAGACCTGCAGACTGAAACCTTTAAAAACGGCTGAAACTATTATTGTCGTTAGTTTGCTAGTCAAGTTAAATAAAAAAAGCGGTTCAGAATGCTAATGCTTGGATATAATTTTTTATTTGAAACTTCACAGAAGTAGTTCTTTAAATAGGTATCCTGACTTTAAAAGCTAGTAAATAATAAAATATTTACTGATAAAATATTGTATAGTTTAATACACCAATTATGTAGTTAATACTTATGATTCTTTGACTTAACTTTAAACCAAGCAATTTTCCGCAAATGTCACGTTTTTCTCGTCAACTTAAATCTTAAAATAAAGTATTGACGCAGGTAAAGATTGACCAAGAATAGGTACATAAAGGGATACTGGGTATTAACCCAAAAAGAAGGTTCGCAAATACTCAAAGGTCACATAGACAAAGCCGTAGGGAAAAGGTTGTAACTTATTTTAAGAACCCACAACTTTATTGGACGGTTTTGTTTTCAGAGTTACGCGGACGAGAAGCACTCTCTTCTCGGCGTCAGTCGCCATTTCTACCATATGTTGGATCATTTTTGGACTAAATGTTTCGAAAGCGAGTGATAGTGCTCCGCGATGTCACTCAGTGTTGTGTTTAATGACTATATAAATCGGGTTCTACGTTGTCATATTGTGATCTCTTTATCGAAGAAATTTTAATGTCATGTTTTAGATAGTAAGTCACGCTTGAATTTAATGTAAGCATATAGTTTAGACATATTTATAAAGATACGCTTAAGAACTGTTGTTGTTTAATTTACTTATAAACTGACACAATAAGGTCTACTTTCTTCTTCTTTATCGTGTGCGCAGTAAGGTCTTACGACACTACGGACCGTAGTGTCAGAGTTTTCAAACCGCCTCAAGGGCCTCTGACATGGTTTGAGTGGGACAGTAATAGGCTGGTATAAGTCCAGGTTACCTTACGATGTCTTCCTTCAACGATGCAACGATTAGGTTGGTTTCATATAGGTATACTATATCCATACCACACACAACGACAATACGTGGGTGGCTAATTTGTATGAAAATAGTTTTACACACAGACCACACTTTGTCGTCACATTCAACTGTGTGGGTGATAAAGACCATATTGCAATAAGCTGTCACTGGCGACACAGTAAAAGCCCAATGTTACGTGAGCAACAACTATATCTCAAATACACGTTTCGGTAGCTACGACAACGTAACTACAAGATGCTGCAGGCTGTTCAAGCGACACCACTGCTCGCCCACTTTTTGTTGCCGCATTGTAGTGTGATTGTAGCACGTGTGAGTAGGCCCTAAAGTGCGCTAAACAAAGCATTAATATTAATTTAAGGCTAACTTTTCCTTACTGCAGGTAGTTTTCCTTTATTCAGCGAATTGCTAAGAAAAAGTGTGAGTCGTAAATAAAATATACTTTATACAAATGGTGAAAACAATTACTCAGTGTACAGTTAGCAAACTTGGGAAAAGTCTAGCAATTAGTGCGCCGCAAAAACAAAGTAGAAAAATCACAACGGCGCCAGAACGCTCCCGTTACCCTGCCAAATAAAACATTAACCGTTTCGCTTGGTCTTCTACAAAGAACGCGTTTCTTTACACATTAGTTGTATGTGTGTATCGTAGATTTATATTCTGCGGTCAAGTTTTGAACAAAGGTTTTTAATGTTGTTTGTAACTGTACCAAAGTCTTGACTCGGGAAGACTGAACTTGTCAACTACAGTAGGGTTCAAACTTGGATATCAGGCTAGAAAAGGATTGTGTCGATAGAGAGTAGGTAGTTCTTAAACATATAGCTTACAGTAAATACAGGTGCACTATTTTTATGGCTGTTGCACTTCTTTTTCATCGTACTTTCTGTGCGTTTAGTAGGTATACTCAAAAGTCATACAGCGCCCTTCGCTCTCACTACAATAACGCTTTTTGGAGCAACCCTATCAGCGATGGGCTTCAGGGATGTTTGCAGAAGCTCATGCAAGCTTGGAAGCTACGCGCATCCCTATTTATTTTAATTAACTTAAAAATACCTGCATTTTAATATATAACTATCTCGCTAGGACAGAAGGGGATCATAAACATAAATATTTATAGAACGATAAAAGGAAACTAAACTATTACTCTATGATACAATATGTCACAATACTTTCTGTCACTTCTGATCTTAATTTCCTAGACTTCAATAAATCATCCTTTTTAAGTTATTATTTTAGACATGTAACGTGAATCACAGATTTAAGAATAAAATTTCGCTTGTACATAGATGACAAATTTTAGTCTTCTTCTATCTTCAATAAGAAAGTTATGGCTGAAGACTTTGACTCGAAGGTATGTGAATCAACGTAAATCCTACTTTCCACAGACGGGTTTATTTTGTAAGATTAGAAAAAAAAATACCTACCGTTTTTTAACCTAAATTTTAGAAAAACGGACTCGATCAAAAGCCCCTTCGCTGTAAGTGACTGTGGGCCAAATTTGGAGGACCGAGCTTTATGCCGTATAGACCCATGTGACGTCGAGAAATGTTACCAAGAGCCCCGCGTCGTCATCATAGGCGCAGGCATGGCCGGCCTGTCAGCTGCCGCCCGCCTTGCGCAGCGCGGCATCACCAATTTAGTGGTGCTTGAAGCCTACGAGAGGTTGGTATAAAAGAAAAAGTACAATGTTCATACATTAGTTTAGTAATGTTGGACCCTTTATAAAAAAACCGGCTCTTTGCAGACCCGGCGGTCGAATTCACTCGTGCTGGCTTGGCGACATAGTTGCTGAATTGGGATCACACTGGAAGCCAGATAACACTTCAACACATCCTGTATATACATTGTCCGCCACCGAAAATCCTCCCCGTCCCGGTGTGCCCGGCGCTGAACACACTCGTGGACTTTTCAACCGAATAGTAACTGGTAAAATGGCGTTTCCTCCCACTTTATCTGCATACCATAAGTTTCGTCAGATCGAACAGGAAGCGGCTCAAATATACTGCCTGGGCGGTAGTAAACAGGCAGGTTCGCTAATCAATTTTATGAGTCTGCGAATTCAACAAGAGCTGCACGAGTACCCCGAAGATCAACAACATGACGCAGCTAGAATAATGTTCGGGCTCACGCACATGCTCAGTTCGCGGTGTGGGGATGACACAGCGATGCTGTGTGCCGATCATGTCGGCTGCTTCATGAACATGCCCGGAGGTGAGGTACGCGTGCCTCTGGGGCTAGTCGGTATACTAGCTCCCTTGCTGCGTCAAATACCGGAAGGAGCCATTCGTTATTGTAAGCCAGTAAACTGTATCTACTGGGGAACATCACAGAAAGAAGGTTATCGAGCTATCGTATGTACTACGGAAGGTGATGAATTTCCCTGCGACTACGTCATCATAACAGTGTCTCTCGGAGTGTTGTATGCTAATTCTGTTAAAATGTTCTGTCCTATGTTGCCAGCATCGAAAGTTGACGCCATGCGCTGCCTAGGATTTGGATTTTGTAATAAAATTTACATGGAATATTGTCGCCCTTTTTGGTACTGGCATAAAGGAAACTTGAACTTCAAATACTGTTGCAACGAGCTTTGTGATCGTTCTGATTGGACACGAGGAATAACTTCTATAGAAGTTGTGCCAAATAGTAAACATGTCATGTGTGCTTGGGTGGTAGGTCAAGAAGCTATGCTAATGGAAGGGCTGTGCGACAGAGACATAGCTGAAGGATTAACCGAAATATTACGTATCTCGACAGGGAACCCGTCTATACCGTATCCGAGGACAATTTTGCGATCACAATGGAGTTCTGATCCATTTTTCAATGGAGCTTATTCATATGATAGGTTCGCATCTGATGGGCAATTTCAGAGGTCGTTGGCGTGTCCGCTGCCGGGACCTAGTGAACCTATTCCTCCAATATTATTGTTCGCTGGCGAGGCGACGGTTCCCGGCCACTACGCCACCGTGTCTGGTGCTCGACTGAGTGGCGTTCGAGAGGCCGAGAGGATATTGCATTTAACTGTGCGATATAAAGGCCCGCCTTTGCCAGTAAGTGAAAAGAAGGCGAAAAAGTCTGAAAAAACAGAGGAAAAAGCCAAAAAGTAATCCTAAAAAAGAAATTGTAGTGAAGCTTGTATTTCATAGTGTTCTTATGTGAAAATTTCTAAGTCTAATCCTTTGTCTGTCGTCTGAAAGTGAGAAATATATGTAAAGTTTCACGTAAGGTTTGTGTTTTTCCTTAAATATTTTCAACCGGAACTCATGTCTTCGTAACTGCTAACTTATCTCTGACAACTTGCGCGGGACTTGTTAGTGTCTGTTGTTAGTTCTGAAACTAGAATGATACTGAACTTGGTTGATGTCTTATCTTATCTCATTTTGTTCGGTGGCCTCTGATGAAAGTATTTAAAATTCACGTATCTGCTGTACGTACACATACATTATTTTACTTGGTACTGTTTATCGGGTGTAAAAAGTCGCTTTACGGAGCAGAAATTCACATGTTCTTCTGATCATTGCGTATCATTTTTTTGTTCTAGACCATACCCAGGAACCTTTTGGTGACAAGATATTGATGGTCAAAGTCTCAACTATTAGATATGTTTTTACGAAAACAAGGTTGAAATGTTCTAACTAAACTTTAAGTACCCCCATGACCCTTATACTTTGGTATGTACTCATGAGCACAATAATCTGCGTGTTACATTACATGACACCATAAATAGTGATTTTTTATACCAAAAATAATAGTTATTTTCCAGCAAAAGACACTTTTAGCTCAATGTTACTTAGCTTGAAGGGCAGTATATGCTTACCTCTAATTTTACCGAGGAGAAAAGTGATAACAATGTAAGTGCATGCAACAATAAATCATATTACCTGCAGTGTTATTCTGAAGGGAGTAAAAAACGTTTTTGCCTAGCTATAATTTTTGCTCAATGTTGCTAGGTTTGATGGAAAGTATGCTAAGGTTCTACTGACATAATCTTGAACAGCTTACTAAATCTTGTATTGGCAGAACGGTCTATAATCAAACAATTTGCATAGGTCTCAAACGTTATACATAATGGCGGAGTATTCGGCTGATTGAGCTATTGTTCACTATGTTTGCACATCAGGATTGAACGCGAATGGTAACGGTTCTTAAAGGCTTCTCCACACGGGTGCAATATTATCGCAGGGGGGGGGGGATATTCCGGTTTAAAATATCATTTATTTCTCCAAGATTTACAAAATCACTTCATTGGAAAAAAAGTTAGGATGTAGGTTGTTACTATAGTCCAGAGCGCTCATTTTGGTAGTAATTAAGAAATAATAGTTATAAGTAGTAGTTATCCCCTTGTTCGTTAGGCAAATTGTCAAAATATGGTTTAATTATCAGTATGACATATGTCAAAAACGTAAAACTTTCTAACGTCAGTTGACCTCTTAAAAAAATTATATTGAGATAATAACTATCCGCAGAACTAAGTGATATAAACTATGATATATCTGCAGAACTTGGAGGGGTCTGTCAGACTTTAAGCTGTGCCAGTATGTACCTTAAGCTTAATGCTTTAACTTTAGTCACACAGATTAAATGAAGAAGTACCGATTTATATCCTGGTATCAATTTTCCAAATACGCTTCAGCGTAAAATTTTACCGTTATTAAAAGAATTTGGTATTATGATATAATGGAAAGAAGGCAGTTTTAATATCAACCTGTGGGTTAACTTACAGAGGAATAAGATCGAGTAACTTTTAGCAAGTAAGTAAGTTAGTGTAAGTTTATGTTGGACATCACCGGCATCGGTGAAGGAAAACATCGTGAGGAAACCTGGACTTACTGTTCCATTCAAACTATGTCAGAGGCCCTTGAGGCGGTTTAGAAACTCTGACACTAGGGTATGAAGGGTTGTAAGACCTTACTGCCCACACGTTAAAGAAAGACTTTTAGCGATCCTATTGACATGACCCTCCATAGTTCCGAAAAACAATGGTCTTCACTGCACCAAAAATCACAAAACCGTCTCAAAATAGAGGTCGAGCTTAATGAAAACAGATTCCAGCTTATAAACTCATATGAAACAAACTTAACACAAATTGGAATGTTCATTTTGTCAGGTAAGTTACATTGTAATCTCGCTAACTGGAATTCTTCAAGAACATAACTCAATTACTCGCCGTTAGAGAGCGCTGCCATACGGAGAGGGACCGTAGCATCGGAGGTGCAATTTTACCTGCAGACATTTTTCATCAGATCAGCCGTTGAATACCGAAGTGTAACATTAATTTCAATAATGTTTCCTATGTGTATGGGTATACGTTTGAATTTTCTTTTCCTGCTTGTATTACAGGGGGAAATTCTACTAACTATTAGAAACGATTGCAATTGAGCAGTTGACACCATTAACCAATATAATTCCAAGACATTAGGTACTCCGGAGTTGCGGGACGTCTTAACAGGATACCGTGGCCCCGGAACGTAAAGGGCAACAGTAGGAACAGGGTGGTTTTTTAGTCAGTAAAAATCTGACAGTCCCATCCGCCCCACCCAGGGCGGAACGAGTCATTTGATGATTTTTACCACCTAAAAAAAAGACATTAGGTACTATTTTAAATAAACGTTTTGTTTTAGCCCTGAAAACCGGACTAATTTTCAATTAACAGTGCCTATAATTAGATTTATAGTTGTTTTTAAATCAATAAATAGTTACTCAATTGAGTTGACAAAAAAATGTCGTCACAGTTTACTTTTGCCATACAAATTGTATGGGGGTCGCGTTTCGACAGCTTACAAAAAGTATGTCAATTTATTGATTGTAGTCAAATATCCAATTTAATCTCAGTCTCAATCTGTCATTAACATCACGCCTGTAATCCTCGAAGGGTTAGACAGAGGTATATCTATTAGTAGGTACACCCACATTTCGCCAGTCATGTTTAAGTCCAAAGTTAACTTAGTTCAAAGTTCGGTAGTTAGTGGACATTTAATGACTATATAATACCGAGTATACCTAATTTCTATGATGTTCTCGACTTCTCGCTTTATTCTACGGGGTTTCATCAAATTATAGCAAACCTAGCTACTGTCCGCAACCTGTCTTCCGACCTACAATGCGACCACAAACACCGTGACACGAGATTTTTACATTTATATTCCATTTATTAAATACTTATCCTGGGCATAAAAGTTTAGTGAAATTCACCCTTAGTATAGTAGTAGCCTTCAGTCACTTTTCAGATATAAAAAAACCTTTAAAAGTTAACAGTTACGGCATAGCGAGCGAGCATACGAGGTCGTGCCTTTGAACGTAATTCATTGTATCATTGAGATCCACTTCGTACTAATTTATTTTATTAGTAAGCAATATCCTCAGTAAAAGAAGCATAAAATTTTCGTCACGTTGATGTAACTGCGTTAAAGTGTTTTAATTTGTATTCGTTAGAAATAATAAAGGCATAGAGCCGCCTACGTATGCAATTATTTTATAATCCACTGTAGTGTATATCCGTCTCGAGGGAAACATCGCCTGAATAACAAATATATCGCCGATTTCTACGAATTGATTCCGCAGTGATTGATGTTCGCTGTTCTACTGGCTCGGCTACAATGTTCGCTTCAAGAGCCTTTTGATTCCACGTCACTTTACTGAACACAATCAATAGAGAAACAGAGTTTGCTTTATCGAGATCTCTTCAGTGGACTATTGGATATTTGTTTGATAACTAATTATTTCCTAATTCGGTAGTTTGTTCGCGTAAGCGGCGGTTCGTTTGGTAAACATAGAACTTATGAACTGTATACACCTATGTGCTGGTTTGTTATCACGTGGTTACAAAAACAAGCAAATGGGTAGCGGAAAAAAACAATTAAAATTATCTGGCAAATAGTTATTAATTTATGTTGTAATTAAACAGCTTCTCTTGTCAGAACTCATAGCTGAGCACACTAATTAATTTAACAGCAGCGGAAACCAACGACGAACTGCCCGCGCTTCTTGGAAAACAGAGCATGAACATTTTCCCAGAACCATGGCCAGTTTTCTGTATAAGTAAAAACATGACCTTGCTAGCGTTGAACGGCAAATATCTGATAATTCGGCTCTATTGAGCTTTACGGATGTAATGCGAAGAGTTTCGCGGAGGGCATTAACACCGTCGCAATGAGAGGGCGGCGCGCGCCCGAGCCGCTCCGAGCGAGCCCGGCCAGCACGTCTCTGCAGATGGCGGGCTGCGGGAGCACGCAAGAAAGCGTCGAGACAGATGCGTGACGCAGCGCGCAGGACCGCCCCCCCTCCGCCCCCGGTGCGTGCCGCACCCCGCGGTCCCTGCTCCGCGCGACACATCTCACAGAACACATCGATAATCGCGTGGTGCGTGAGCCCGCTGCGGGCTCGGACGAGGGTAGGTAGCTCACAGCGCGCGGCGTGCGGTGGCGCGGCCGTGTGTGCCGGTGCAGGCGGTGCGTGGCGCGCGCGTGGCGCGGGCGGGGCGCGCGCGGCGGCCCGGGCGGCAGTCGCTCGGAGGCAGGCGGCGGCTCGCGTCGCCCTGCGCTCTCTCGCTGCACCGCTGCATCGCTGCGCTCGCGAACTCGCGACAAGGTACGCGCCGCGACACCACACCGCACGCTGCACATCTTACACATCACACTCGTGCATTTTTCATTCATCTCTTCGTAGTTTTTTGCTTTATTATCGGTCGTATCTTAATCCGCGAAAGAACCTTCTCGGGCGCGCGCATAATGCCCCAAATTATATTCAAAATTCCGTTAGATTTTGAAAATTAAGTTTGATTTACATTATAAAAAAATTACTCCGGTAAGTAAAAAATATTTAATATTTTCTCCGTCTTCCTTAGGGCTGTAACGAAATAGAAACAGGCATGCGTAAGCTCTTTAATGGCAGCCGAAATATAATGCGAAGCTAAGAGAATTAAACAACGTATTGGAAATTTTAAATTTCTTTGTTATTTGTATGAATGAAGGGAATTATTATGGTAAGTCATTAATTTTGTAATGGTTTTCGAGACGCAAAGACTGCGCTTCGTTTTATCTTATAGAAGATGTCATGAGGGAGAAAACAGCAAAAGCACTGGCCTGATGCCAAATGTCGACCGCGGCACACATCTTTCAGTAACAAAATATTTTAGAAATATCAGAGATATAATGTCTGAACATTTAAATGTCTGTAGTGGACTGAAAATGTACGTTCTCGAGAGTATGAGTACTGTCATCGTTTGTTCATTTGATAAATGAACATGCCGGGAGACCTACACGTACCACCTTAGATAACTAATTAGAATAGTTGATCTACTAGTGATCCGTGACTCCACTTACAAAATGAAAATGTTTTCCCACAAAAAGATCTCATTAATCAGTTCACATCTTGATATTTCACACAGTTTTGCAAAATGATTCTAATAACGGAAGAATAAATCTCAAAAATGGCCACCTTAGCACAATTTTAACATTTTCGCTGAACGTTCATTTTCATTTCAGTTGATTTTATTTCATGAATATTTTTCGGAGTCACTCGATCTTCACGCCCAAAAATATGATAACGTGCTTGATGACAAACATGGAGATAACAGACCCGACACTCGTCTTTGCTGGCTGCAATTTTTCCTAATTAATTTATTTTGTGATTATTGATGGCTATTTCTAAATAAGATTCGTTTAAGAAGATACAAATTGATATAGGAATCATTGAAGTCCTATTTACTTTATGTTATATCATATTAATATATAAGTAGATATGTAAGTGTAATATTTAAAAGGTTTTATTGAAGATTGTCAGTACCGTCACTGAATATTTGGCACGCGACTCCCATGTTGCGGGTATCTACAGACTTTCTTTCCACTTTGCTCGAGTGCTTCCTCAATTTTTCTTATTCAACAAATAAACCCGCAAATGTTTTTGTTTTGTTTTATGTAGTTGTCTTGATTAAAGGGATTGGTCGTGTGTGTCAAACATAGTTCCCTCATTCTAAATGAAGTCGTGTTTATTTTGGTTTCTTTTAAACTTAGACATGAGTTCGCAGTTAAAGTTTAGGGGTAACAATTTACTCGAAAATATTTGCTTGGTCATCGTGTTTATGTGAATTTAAAGGTCAATTCACATTGTGCATACAACCTTATTCACAGCAATAACGTGTTCACTGTTCCATAAATCATAAAACAATTAACAACTATTCCGTTATTCTACGTTTACTACGAAACTAATTTGTAGCACTGTTAGAATAATTCATTCTGCAATGCACATGAGAGCCCCGCTGAGTTCTCTCCCAACTTACAAGTTGTGTAAGTAAACATATTAGTTCCCGACTTCGGCCGTGAGCCCCTAACACTCAGCAATGCCCACTTGCGAATTCCGGAAAACTAATAGTCAAAGGCAAATTGTCATTTCAGTTAGGGAGTTGCTGACGTTTGGGGCAATTTGTGAGCTATCCCCAAGAGATGCAATTTCCCCCTTCCGCCTAATTGCTCCCGAGGCTTGCTACTACAAAGCTAGTTAGGAAACTGCCTCTCGGACCACTTGTGTCGCCTCGACCCCAATCAATTATGTGCCCACCGTGGCAGCTATGACTGATGCTGAGACAATGTCACGGCGCGATACGTTTGTCACCTCGCTCAAGGCGGACACTGAAATACGTTATATTTCAAAGAAAAAATATCTTTAAAGACTTTAATTATTGTGCGGCTTTCCGAATTCAATCAACATTTAAAACAAACATTGTTGATTACATTCTCGTAGATTTTATCTTTTAAAGATTCCGTACCTACCGCAATAACATCAAAGATCTAACAAAAATAAAATAAATTAAAAAATTTAAGTAAAAAAAAAACCATTGTTTTTTTTCTTGGCCGCCTATTTTCTTAGGCGAGTTACCTATGTGCAAAATATAGTTGTAACGTAACTAGCGCGAATACGTAGTAAAGAATTCGACTTCACATTTTACTCTGATGAATCGCGTACGAATTCTTTACACGAATAATTTTCAACAAACGACACTGTGACGATGTCTGTGCCTCTTGCCAGACACAACAAAGAATGATTTCCACATGTTTCCTGATGTAGATAATGTGTCATATAATTAAATGCGGGAAGCTAGACATGATTGGAATTCGGACTAAAATAGTCGTACTAGCCACAAAAACATTTGTGACCACACAAATAGCAATTAAACAGTGTAAATAAATACATTATTGTTTCGGTGAGCACGTCACAATTTAATCAATTACATTTTGTGCAAGTGTTTTGATTAAACGGGATTCAAACTATTCGTTTCCATTCATAGACCACTGGTTTGAGAGAGAATAAATGTATCAATGAGCAATTTTAATGATATACGAGTAACTTACCTTTAGTCGACGCTTTCAGGTTTCATGAAACCTTATGTAGTTATAATTAAATTATTTATAAAGAAATAAATATAAAGACGATTATAATAAAAAAGGACTAAACATCGTTGCAGTATGTCTATGTGATGCAGGAGTACCTACTTAAATTTATATTATATACATCGATCATTACATTCTACAATAAATAACCTAAACATAAAACCTTAAAGTAAATGTAAAATATGTACAATTTATAAAGAAAAAGACAGAAAGGAGGAACCTCATAGGTCATCAAAAAATTCGTCCGCGTCGCTTTCAATGGGGCAAGTGCCTAATAGGCTGACAGCATTGCCACGTTGTATGACAATGCTGATATAGCTCGGTATATTGTCACTTGGAATAAAAAAATATTGACTGTATGTGGCAGTGGTAGATACATTGTTCTCACATTGTATTCCCCGTAGATTTAATATTTATAATATATTATGGAGAATTTCTATAGCGTTTCTTGCTCGTTCTTCTCCATATAAAGATGTACCTAATGTTTGGAACGAACAAAAACTATCTTCAAGTTTCTGACTGACTGATTTCTTGTTAATTGAGAAGTGCCTGCAAATAGTTTATTTAAAATTAACGATTTGATATAATTAATTCATTTATTGAAATAAATTATTGATTAAATTTGAGAATATAATATTAGTTTAGCTTGAGGATTCTTTTTAAACAAAATGTTATATTTTTTTATAACTATTACTGTGTAAAAGTTCAGCTCAGGGATGTCATAAAATCGATTTCCATGACGATCTCACGACTTTCCAAGTACTTATTTACTTACACGTCCATTTAAGTAGTTAAACATGTAAGCCATGTTGATATACTATCTACATTGCACCCGTGCGAAGCCGGAGCGGGTCGCTAGTAAATAATAGCGAATTAATTAAAAAGAAAGGGATTTTTAAACTTACCTTTAATTTTATAACTGCCTCGTTGGTCTAGTGGTCGCAAGCGCGACTACTGTGCATTAGGTCTTGGGTTAAATTCCCAGGTCGGGCAAAGTGTTATTGGGTTTTTCCATTAGGAATTTCTCAGTAGCAGCCTCAGAGTCTGGATTTGTGCCCGGTTGATGGCAATAGGCTCGCCCCCTATTACATGGGACTAAAAACATAACTGGCGAAATGTGGGTGTACTAGGGTACACCTCTGCCTAACCCTTCGGGGATTATAGGCGTGATGTTATGTTATGTTTTTTTTTTATTTATTGTTATAACAGCGACTGTAATGAACACTCTGTGAATTTTAAGTGCCTACCTATGACAATTAAAGTTCAGAGGATAAAGCCCTGTGACAGACGGATAGACGGTGGAGTCTTCAAAATCGGGTCCCGTCGACACCTTTTGGGTACACGGAACTCTAAAAATAACCCAATGGTTTAATAAAATAATATAAGCCCATTGATATTTTTCAATAGAAATTCGAAAACGATTTAATTAACGAAGTCTTTTTCTTTTGTTTTTTAATTTCTCCTTCGCTTTTAGGCATAGGTATTGAATTCCTGCAGAATTTAATTAAAATCTGTGTTAAATTAAAGGCACTACTGTGAGGCAGTGATGTAAGAGCGGCCGCGCTGCATGAATGGACGGGAACCACTGAAATTATAGCGGTTACTGATTTTCAAGCTTTCGAAATAGGTTTCTATACTTTATAAAAAGAGGTTTTTTTAATTATACACATAGTAGACTTATTTGCGGTCAAGCTTAGCTAAAGCATTGTTGTAGAAAGAAGTTAATTCATATTGTTAATTATTTCATTCAGATAGATAGGTCCTGTACCTACATAAGTAAAATATCGTCTGCAAAATGACACTTAACGAAGCCGAAAATGACCTGTTCTTCTCATTCTTGCGATGTTTTTTTTTATTAGACCATACCTGGTCAGAGTCTCCATTTTTTTTAACAAAAACATTTAATTTTGACTTTTGACCTGAATTTTATTTTTTGCTTTATTTTAACGTGCACCAATACAGGCTTAATATAAAACAAATAATAAGCAGTGAGTTCCAGGGCAAAGTCCGGAATACCGTCAACATAATCCATTCATCCCATCAAAACGATGTTACTGTCATTTTCCGATTCGTTCCTATTAAGGCACTGTATAACCACTAGACTCGTCGGCACCACTCGGCTCCACTCGGCGCTACTCGATCACAACGCTAATTTAAACACCGATCTGTTACCTACACCTACGTAGTTAACACACATTTTATCTCGTTAGTCACTGCGAACATTTTTTTTTCATGAAAAATCCTCATCATTTTCCGAATCCAATTTATCACAAACTCACTCCGCATACGTTTGTCGTTGCTGTGACCTGAATTTTTACTAATGGCCGCCAATAATAAAAACAATACATAACACGTTATGAAAATAGTTCTCGACTGGAATGCGTAGGATCCACAGAGCCCCCCAACGATGGCGAGCTAATATTCAAATAGATAAATCAAATGTCTAGTCCTGCCGGCTTTTTGCACGGGGAAGATTGATGGCGAAATTTTTGCAAAAATTCCTCTAGATGTTGATCGTCGGCTATTACGTAGAGAGGGCTTTTGTACGAATGATAATACGGTCCGAGGGAGCGTCGAGCGATGTGATTGCAGAGCCGAGATATGTTCCAGTTGAAAACTGGCTTAGTCACGTCCGCAGTCGAGCCGGCAGGCTTGAGCGGTAAACAATGACATATACACCCAAATTGTATATCGATAGGTGTTGTGTATTGATCACTTCTTCATAATATCATGACTTGCTGCTAAATCGCGCCATTTTTATAGTGATCGAAACCTCATTCCATTCTTAGAACGCATGAAATGTCAAACAAAATTGATCTAGAATTCTGCTGAAGTTACACGATTAGGTTGTTTGAATGGCAACGATTGCGTGACTGAAATCAGCCTTTTATCATTTTTATTGTCTCAAAATAAATATCTTAATGTTTCTGGAAATAGACTGCTTACGTTTGGAAAACGATCCTAGCTTTGCATTCTTAAATCAACACATTCATTTTGTACTGGCATAAGACCATTATAATTCTGGATAGAATTGCTAATCACTTGAACATTTTTATTACCATACACAAAAAAACACTCTCCTTCTTTTACATAAGCTCCAAATTAACTTATCATTGTCTTTTGTTTCAGGTGCGACAGTTCCACGAACATTGGTGTAGGTGAGACGATTAGTAGTGTAATTCAGTGCTTAGTTTTTCGTCAGTCATAATTTAAAGTGCCTAAGTTTCAACTGTTAGTACATTAATGAACGGTGTAGTGTAGTGAACTAGTCCTTCTGCGTAGAATTTTCTTGTGAACCGTAATTGTACTGAAGTTTCAAGATAGTGTGTTTTTTTTTATCGTCGAAGCGCTTCTGTGTTCACCGATTATGATATAAAGGTAAATTATTTTTTACTTTGTCTCCATTTTCTATTTCCACAAGAATAGATAACTTGGCTTTAAATATCTTTGTACAACTGTGATTCTACAGGTTTTGGTGGCGATTATATTTTTCTTATTTCCGTAGAATTTCATCGACATTTTCGGTTTTGGAATTGGGGAATTCACTCCAACTTTTGCGATATTCTACCACATTCGAACACTCCAGCCAATTTTAGATGCAGTTTACCGAACGTTGGAAGTTTTTGGTAGTCTATGGAACCTCCACTAGTTTCATAATCTGCGTTCAATGATTTTTGCGAAGCACAGATTTTGATGAATGAGAGTCGAGGCAATTTATCATAACACCGTAAATGAACATTATTTATGCGCCACAGGATCCTCATCTGTGTAACTATAACCCATAAATTAAAACAAAAACTAGGTCACTATTCTGTTTACTATAAACAACGGTTATTGGCAACAATATTCATATTTACATACTTATGAAATGTTCTTGGATGTGTTGCAAAATATTTTTTTTTACGAATATTTGAGACTAAATTTTTAGTAAGCTAGATTTTCATGTCGTAAATGTTGGTTATGGTTGAAGTCGCGGAATAAAAAGTAGCCTATATCCTTTCTTCGTCCACATGCTTACCCCGTACCAAATTTTATCAAAATCCGTGCAGTGGTTTAGTCGTTAAAGCGTACCAGACATACAAACAGACAGAGTTACTTTCTCATTTATAATATGAGTATAGATAATTAACATTTAAGGAAAATCAATATTTATACCCTTATATAAAATTCAGGCTAACTTAAAATTCATTACACATCTTTCAGGGGGTGAAAATATTTATGAATACAAACAACTTAAATTAAAGGACAAAATCTCAAATAAGAAAAATATAGCTTCTTCAGGAATTTCTCAGTGGCAGTTTCGGAGTCTGGATTTGTGTCCGGTTGATGGCAATATGCTTGCCCCCTATTACATGGGACTTACACATAACTAGCGAAATGTAGGTGTACTAATGCGTACACCTCTGCCTAACCCTTCAGGGATTACAGGCATGACGTTATGAAAAATAGCTTTAGCCCGTGACTTTCACCGCGTGTAAAATAACATAGCTTTCCATAGGTGAAATAATTTATAATTGGTTAAGACGTAGTTTTCTATTATTTTCATTACAAACATTAATACAAATCATTTTACTCTTAGAATAATAGTCAGTTTCATACATTTTGATCGTAGCTCATTTTTGTAGGAAACAGAAAATTTGTTTTTCATATTTCAGTGTCGGCCACATATTAAAACTTGTTCGTATTCATGAAAGATGGGCAGTAAATTAAAAGTTAGACAGATACCTATTCTAGCTTTTCAGTCGAAATTAGAGTGAACTCATTTCAAGCACTGATTAGGAAAAGGCTGGTGTAGCCTCATAGAGTAGATATTTTTACTATTTTAAGTACGTGCCGACCTCATATTAAATCTTTATTAATTATCTAAAGCTAAAAAGTATTTTGTTTTTAGTCTAGTCTCTGGAACTACTGGTTCTGTTCTGAAACTTATTTCGCTAATAGGAAACTAAGTCATCCTCGAGTTCCCAGGACGTTCAAATATGGTCCGCTGACCTTTATGATTGAATTTTATTTTTTAGAAAAAATAGGGAACCGCAAGAAAATTCGTGAGAAGTCGTAACCCAAAGCTACATTACCTACATGAACTTGAAAGTTCTAAAATCCATATTAATATTATAAATGCTAATGTAATTCGTCTGTCTGTTTGTCTGTGTGTCTGTCTATTACGCTTTCACGACTAAACCACTGAACCGATTTCGATGTAATTTGGTACAGGGTAAGTTTGAACCCGAACAAACGACATAGGCTTCTTTTTATTCGACATTTACGGGTAAAAGCTAGTAGGTATTTTTATAATTATCATACATTTTGAAGGAAATTATAAGACGTAGTAAGAGCCCTTCCAGCGTGTCCTTTAGCCCTAAAACATTTATTTCTATAAAATGTTTTGTCTATAATATTTAAAAAACAGAATTAATTTCCTTGTTGTCTATAATAGAATCGAATCGGATAGTTACCAGTATTATAACATTGGCCGTTATCCAACTCTGCGACACTAGCCGTGGCCTTTCTAGAGGTTGCTACTATTAATCTAAACATAGTGTCAGGTGTTGTAATTATTACTGTTTGTATCGTTCAATGTCCTTATCGTTGTAGGAAATGGAGTTTGGCTTGCTCCAGGTGAAATTCAAATTAGTCAGAGATCGCGGAAGGCGCGTACGTTCACGTGAACCCTGACGTGTGCGAAGGGACGCTGGAGTAGTTTTTAGTCAGTAAGAGTCTGATAGATTCCTTCGCTCTCTCTAGGGCGGTGGATATCCATGAGGATATTACACCCTAGAAAAAAAAGGAGGACATTTAAATACAGTTCTATACTGCCTCGTTGGTCTAGTGGTCGCAAAGCGCGACTAATAAGCATGAGGACTTGGGTTCTATACGAAAGTGTTATTGGGTTTTCCATCAGGAATTTCTCAGTAGCAGCCTTGGAGTCTGGGTTTGTGCCCGGTTGATGGCAAATCTTCTTCTTCTTTATCGTGGGGACAGTAAGGTCTTACGACCCCACACGTCCTAGTGTCAGAGTTTCTAAACCGCCTCAAGGGCCTCTGACATGGTTTTGGCAATAGGCTCTCTATTACATGGTACTTTAACATAACTGGCGAAATGTGGGTTTACTAATAGGTACACGTCTGCCTAACCCTACAAAGATTACAGGTGTGATGTGATGTTATTTCAATACAGTTGTAGAATATTGACATCGACATAGTTCTACGACTGAAATTCTAAGGGATCTCTCAATTTAAGCGTTTAGCGGCAGCTGTGGCACGCTGTGGTACTTGGTTCATGCAGTTGACGCGATGAGAGCCCCGTGCGAAATCGGTACCCCGCACGCATGAAGGAGGACAAACGACGCGCGCCAACTATAAAAAAAACCTCCATACGTTTGCAATACAAGTCCTGCAACGCTCCGGTACTAAATGCTTAAATTGAAAAGGGCTTATGAGGCTAAACTGAGGGTCCAAATCCGGGACCCAACTTTGAAATTTTTAGCAAACGTATTCAGAAGTTAATTTTGTGCTGTTTTAATCAGATTATGAGCGTTAATGAGATAACTTCTTGTGATAAATAAATTGACACACACCAATGTGGATACTTTCTTCTCCGGTTTTGTTAACCTATACATTAATTAACACGTGAGCAAAAATCTACCCCTTTTTAAGAAGATTACGCTCACCGAGTCACAGTTAAATTGATATGGAGACTAGCGACTCGCCCCGGCTTCGTACAGGCGCAATATTAACTACTTATAAAAACGTATAAACGTTCCTCTTGAATTACTCTATCTATTTATTTGTTTGTTGTTATTTTGTTTTATAGACAAGATACTCAGCAATCAAAAATATAAAAAAAAAAATATATTAAAGGAATACGATCGAATTTCGAACATTTTTAATTAATTATTAATGCTTATACATACGTCCTTAGTAGGGAATATTGTCAACTCCCTTACTGCACGTAGCAAGCATGTTAAAGAGCTATTAACGGCTTTAATCCGATTAAGGCGCTGTGTGCTGTGTAGTACGCCGCTGTGTGAATACCTCACTTACCCAATGTGCATACTACGTTTAATAATAATCTCATAAATTTTGTAAGTGGTAAGGAAGTCTTACAAAGTAAATGTAAGTTTCGTGCTAATGCCATTAGCATTTATTTGCAAAATTGCAACTTTTGCAGGCTAGGCTTGATGGATTTAATTTGCATTAGCTTTAAAGTCTTTTTGTATCGTAACTTTTAAGTTTCTCATGTATGTAAGTGTCCTGAAAGATTCTAGCTTTCAAGAGTCGCAGTGGTTAGAAATAGTGGAGCTGGCTTACTGCGAAATTCCTGATGGAAGTACCTAATAACATTTTGCTCGATCTGGGAATCCAACCCAAGAAACCACGCTCAGTAATTAAGCTTGCGAACACGAGACTAACAAGGCAATTTTAGGTACTTTTACACATAACATTATAAAGTCTGATTTAGATGATGCGAGAAATATCGTGCGATTTGTCGTACATTGCGGGGCCGCCCAGCTGTCAAAGTTAAAAGTGACAGATCATCGACGGAAATGTACCACGACTTGCACGATATTTCTCGCATCAGCTTTAACTAAGCTTGCTTCAAAACATCGTAAACATTAAATTGTACCTCCAAATATTGGGTTTATGTCCCCCCAATACCCGCTGGGACTTTGACCGGGGAAGGCCGGGTGGCCATCAGGTATCGAAGTGCCACCTGCGACCTGCATCCGAACTAATCCTTATACTTTACTCTTAATACCCAACTCTTAAGGTGATGTGTTACGACTTTCCGAGGCTTCGACTCAATTGCAAACCAGAAAATCGCAATACTTCTATTATTTATTTATTCAACCTTATGCATATGTAAAAAATAATATGTGTTTTGGCGGACTTAATGCCTTGGGCATTTTCTACCAGTCTATTAGGTATTGATAAGATTTAGATAGGTATAAAAGAAATGGAGGATGGAATTGGAAAAAAAGTTAATTGGTATTTGAGTCAAAGTCAGTCATTTATTTCAATTACACCATTAAAAGGCATTTTTGAAAGTATTTTCCAAGGAAATATTATATGATAGTTTCGTATGCAGAAGAATGGGCAAGAAAGTCCATTCTTACTCTTTTAAAAACTATGTTTTGTAATCATTTGTGCCGAGTTGTTGAGTTAAGTCAATCAGCCTTGAACAAGTGTGGTGATACAGTAGGACAACACAGAATAGGAGAAGTAATGATATGGTGGTGGGGTATCGTATTACCCAGTTACTGGGTTGTGGAGATCAGATAGGTAGTCGCTCCATGTAAAATACTGATATTCAGCTGCATCCGGACTGGAAGCCGATCCCAACATAATTGGAAAAAGGAAGATGATGATAGAGTAGGAGAAGTAGACACGTACAAGACAGTATTCCCCTTAACAGCCATCTCTTAATGGATTTGGATGGTCGAAGTGTTATTACCTGTTATTACTACCGACCACATATTTAATGGTTTTGTCCGCTTCGGTTGTAAGACTGGTTTACTACGAACTAAATCATAAACAACTTTATCACATAATATTATGTGCTAATTTTCTGCTAATTTAATGAGGTAAAATTTTAGAATAAACTTTTTTGTTTTTTTTTCACTTTATGATACCATATCATCACTCTATGATACCATACCATATTATCAATCATAAACAACTTTATCATCTGTGCACATAATATTATGTGCTAATTTTCTGCTAATTTAATGAGGTAACATTTTATAATAAACTTTTTTGTTTTTTTTCACTTTATGATACCATATCATCACTCTATGATACCATACCATATCATCAATCATAAACAACTTTATCATCGGTGCACATAATATTATGTGATAATTTTCTGCTAATTTAATGAGGTAACAAGTAGAATAAACTTTTTTGACTATTTTTCACTTTATGATACCAGTACCTAGTTGGAAACCACGTTATTACATATATTATATTGAAAAGTACTTATCTTTCTGAGAAACGAGATCGAAATGGTCCATGGCCTCGTTGGTCTTGTCGTCGTCTTGGGTTCGATTCTCAGGTCGGGAAAAGTGTTATTGAGTTTTCCATCAGGAATTTCTCAGTAGCAGCCTCGGAGTCTAGATTTATGCCCGGTTGGTGGCAATAGGCTCGCCTCCATTACATGGGACTTAAATATGTAACTGGCGAATGTACTTGTACCAATGGGTAGGTACACCTCTGCCTAAACCTTCGGGGATTACTATCGTGACGATAAGAGATCGAGATGTTTAATTAAAATTATTACGGTGGCATGGATAGTACGTTAAGCGAAAACTCGAAATCTCCCGGCTCATAGATTTGATAGCGGGAAACCATGAAGTTTAAGTCGGTAAGAGTCCGACATTACCTGCCGTTCTTCCCAGATGGAGGGTAACCACTCGTTTCACCCAAATGTCTGGGGTTTTTAAAGATTTTGTCCGGCGTAACTTAGGTGATGACAGTCCGAATATACTAAAGGTAGTACTTAAGCCACCCGCTAAACTAGCCACAAACCCACGCGTTCCTCGGCTCACTAATCCGTTTTCCAATAATTTTGCGAGCAGCCACACTCACCTGGAAAGCTTAATTAACCATAAAATGATACAAAGGAAACCGTATTTCTGTTTACACATTCTCAGAAGTCCTCTAAATAGACTTGTTTATACGTCACGTCGGACATTTTGAAAACATTTGGATTTTTAATGGATCTTCTAGTTTGAATTTATATATGAGACTAGCTTTTGCCCACAACTTCGTCCGCGTAAATTTCGGTTATCGCGGTCACATTTCAATTATTATGTCATTTCCATTATTTAGTTAAAATCATAATTCGAAACAACACGTGGCGCCATCTATGTTCATAAGAACGTTATTGTGATTTTCCTCAAAAACAGTACTTTTTTTCGGGATTGAAGGTACCCTATGTTCGTTCCTGTACACCTGGCAACGTATTTGCAAAATTTCTGGATGATCGGTTCAGTGGCTTAGGCGTAAAATGGTAACAAATAAACAAACAAACTTACTTTCGCATTTATAATATTAGTTAGGATTTTAGGTGCAATCTCATCTCTTGAAGTCAAAGTCAAAACATTTATTTCAATTAGACCTTTTACAGGTACTTTTGAAGTGTCAAGGAGTCGGTCAGTTAGTCAGAAAGTTGAAGCTAGTTGCTCGCATTTACGTATTTGATTGATTTTACATGAAATCTTGCTTTCGTGATGTTACGTAATTTATGCAGGCAGGTTATTCAGGTGTCTATAAAATTGTACAACGAAGCTGGAAAAATAATCCGGACACGGGTCTAAGTAGGTACTCGATTTCTGACTTTTCATCAGGGGCAACGCAGTAATAAAAGCAACGTAAACATCGTCTTCACGTAATATTTATTTAGTGTAAAGACTTCTTCTTTCTTTATCGAATACTTTTACGTTAATACGAATTTCATGAACAACCAAATGAAATTATCATTTTTAATATTCACGCTGTTTTTTTATGCAGAAATAAGTTTCTAGATTCTAAAGATGACTGCCTCGTTGGTCTAGTGGTCGCAAGCGCAACTGCTGTGCATGAGGTCTTGGGTTCGATTCCCAGGTCAGGCAAAGTGTTATTGGGTTTTTCCATCAGGAATTTCTCAGTAGCAGCCTCGGAGTCTGGATTTGTGCCCGGTTGATGGCAATAGGCTCGCCCCCTATTACATGGGACTAAAATCATAACTGGCGAAATGTGGGTGTACTAATAGGTATACCTCTGCCTAACCCTTCGGGGATTACAGGCGTGATGTGATGTTATGTAGATTCTAAAGATAGGTCAACCAAAAATGTAACTGTAAACTTTTAAAATTCCATTAAACGAAAAAAATAAACAAACTTTTCGTCACATTTATGATCACAAAATAATAACACAGCGTTATGATTGCTAGTTAGTAACTGAACGTTGCACTGAAAGCAATTAAACCCTACCTACCTACCTAGCTGGTAGGCGCACGTAATTTGTCAGTGTTTCAGTAAACATTGTCTTGTTTGCTCAAAGTGGAATATGTTTAGTATTGGCTCCGTTCCTCGATGACATACATCACACAGATACATACTAGCAATAGTACGTGATTTTACTTGCGTTAAGTTTCACCTTTGATCACTGCTCGTTTCCCGTGGACCATAGCGTAATGTTATATACCTACTTCAAAACTTTCTTCGATAAACGTGCTATATAACGTAAAGGATTTTATTCAAATCGAACCAGTAGTTATTAAATAAAGCGCGTTCAAACAAACAAATTCTTGATGTTTGAAATATTAAATTATATAAGAACAAATTACTATCGTTCCTGTGTTTTCTGTGGAGGTGAGTTAGGGCCCATTTCAGCACCTTTCAATGAGTGCCTATTAAATTATTTAGTAGAATATTTTGACCGTCGTGGCCCAGTGGTCAAAGCGCTTCTCAAGGCGTGCATAAGGTTGTAAAACAAAAAATCGCTAGACTTCGATCCTACCAAAAGTGACAGAAAATCAAGCAGGAAAATCCGAAAAAATAAACAAAAGCACTCAGTATCCGCCAGTGCCACGACAAAAACTATTCATTTTTAAAGTCGCGTATGTGAACTCTCCGACAGACACCGAACCAACTTTTACTTTGCCGGTCCAATTTCGTTACAAAACTATTTTAATCTACATCATCTACACTCCTAGTAATTTATGAGTTGTGTAGATTAGAAAGATTAAACATTCCTTTACCATAGCTCGCGTGTAACGCCTATATTTGTTAAGTAATAGTATTTCGTGAAGCAAACGTAATATTATACGAAAATTACAAAATGTAATCAATCACTGCTTTCAATTGTAGTGTTGAACAACACGTAATACTCTGATTGTGAGTTAGTGTGGGCCTGGTACACCTCTAGATTTCTATCATCGGCGGGAAATGAACAGTAATGCCTATTATGGCACCTGAAATACCTCTAGTACGGTCAGGTGCTAAGTTAGTGATTCGGGTAGGGTCTTAACTGTTTCAATTCAAAATATACAGCACATTTCCAATTGACGGCGATGTGGAGGAATTTTTTAATGACATTTAGTTTAAGTTTCTTTTTATATATTTATGAATCACACTATTGTCAATTTTGCTTACGACTGTTGAGAATTCATTATGAAGAATTATGTTATAGACTTAGATTTCAGAGTCGCCGAGACCTATGCCATTTCAACAATGCTCAAATGTTTGAAAATCGTTTTAAATAAAGGATATTTAATCCTACAAAATATGTATAAAACGTCACACTTGAGCTTATGTAAGGAAGGTCTTTTATAGTTGACACCTTACAAAGCTCTCACCATTGAATCTGGCGACATTTTACTCCATTTATCCTTAAAATTTCAGGCATGCTTAATTGACTTAGATCTGACGGATCTTGAATCATTTTGGATTGTTTGTTTTTGTTATTAAATCAACAAACTTTCGGCGTAATAAATTTTGATTATTTCGGTAATAATAAATTAGTGCAGTAGGTTTTTAGGTAAAATTTTAAAATCATAAGCTCTTGAGCCTTACATGAGCGAAAGAGAGAGAGAAACATTGTTTTATCACACAACCCTGGTTCTGTAAAGGTACAATGATAAGACGTCTTTCGTCGTAAGTAGAAAAGTTGTAACAATCGGAAGGAATCCTCATCACAATGCTACAGACTTGAACAAAGGCTGAGTTTACAAAGACAGCCGGTCGATTGCATTGATGTATCCGATATGAAGTATGGACATAACGCTTTTATGTTTTAAAGTTGAGCTTTTGATAGGCTTTCGGTTATAGTAGTCTTAAAACAGTAATTTAAAATTCAAAATGTAGATTTAACTTATAAAATAAACTTTATTTGAATCATTTAAAAATAGAATTTTAGAGTTCCATCGCTTTGTTGAAATATCGGTGAAATTAGTACCAGTCCTGTGTTACCATAAATAAGAAACCAGATACTTACTGTATATCTTTTGTAATGTTACATTATTGTTAAACCAAAAAATAAATAGTTATAGGTATCTGCCTGTTTTTCCTTATTTATTGTTCGCATTGATCACCACGCTTGCTCAAGACGGATTGGCGATTTTAGATGCATTCATTATAAGTACCAAAATTTTCCTTCACCGATGTCAGTGATGTCCAAGTTAAACTTAAAAAGTCCACAAGTAATGATAACATAAAAGTAGATCAGAGCACAAAATAAATCATAGGCTTGTATTAATTACCACAGTTTTGACAATTAATGAGAAAAATATGTAAAACAAGAAAATTACAAGAAAAGGCGTGTCATTAATACTGGAAGAAACCTTGAATTACAAACCTTTGCAGACTTTAGCAACAAATTGGAGATGTCATGGACTGCGCAGTTAGTTTTGGCACTGCTCAATATTTGAGTGTCTTTCCTAAATGACATCAACAGACGTGTCTCATTAAATCAAATACATGCTAATTATAGAAATGTATCACATAATTTATATTTAAAATCTATTCAATTTGAGTATTATTAGATACTTAGTCTTCAAATAGTAAATCATTTAACATCTCAATTTGATCATAAAAAATGATGAAAATCTTCGGTTTGAGACTACAAAGCTTAATAAGTCTTCTAATAGCAAATTCTAAAAGACAAAAAAAAACAAAATAAATTTAATATTTTTTATTACGATTATTTATCAATTATAAATGCAATACAATACAAAATGAGTATTTAACTTACTTATGAATACTTTAATAAAAATACAAATGTATGAGATTAATATCGACATTATTGAAAACTTCAAATATGGCGAAGTCATGAAAATTTCCTTTTCACAGATAATTTTATTCTAAAAAAATAAATTTATTTAATTATTCTTATTAATTAATACTTTGGTCATATAAATCACTCTTGTAAAATATTTTTCTCAGCTTTTCTATCTTTATCACTGTAGTCTAAAATGTAATATTATAGAAATTAAGAGGAAGAAAAGTTATTGAAAAGTAAAGAGAATGAACCAAATAATAATAAAACTTTTGAAAACAACTGTGAGTTAATTTAGTCAAAAATAACTTATCAAAATACTATTATCAAGAAAACTGATATTTTACTGAGTCTTACTTTACTATCAACACATTATTTCGGATTTTGGTGTCTTTTTAAAATTATTTTGACATTATTTTTCGAGGGAACTGAGAGACACAAAATTAAAAGAATTTTCTAAAAGTAAAACCAGTCGATGGTTCCCATGACGAGCTCCTCATAAAGGGTGACACAGACTTGCTCAAACCAGCATTGAAGTCTAGAGAACTGCTCTTCCCTCTGAAGAGGTTCAAGTTTCCTGTGGCAGAGTAATCAGTTCGTTGCAGGAACGGTGTGTGAGCCACCCCTAACGAGGCACCGACTTTGTTTCTGCAATAAAAAAAAATAAATTAGATAGAAATCTTCATTTATGACACGCAACCTTAAAAGCATCTGGCTGAAGTTATAGTTTACGAAAATTGATTGGCAGTATAGAAAAATAATCTTTAATATCCTTTGAAATACATTAAAAACCAGCTATATATAACACTTGGACGTAAGTGAGTATGGTGTCTTTATAGGGCCCAGCATTCAAGCAAGCAATTATTATCCAATACTCTAAAAAGGCAAAGTTTATTTATTTTCCGATTACAAAATCTTTACTACCCACACAAACACACTCCAAAAATTTCATTAAAATCGGTCCAGCTGTTTAAGAGAAGTTCAGTGACATACACACATACAAAAAAGTTATATATGTAAAGATACTTACTTGTACATATAATCAAGCCCACCTCCGACAGTGTTAAAGTTGGGAACTTGAGGAATGGTCGGCATGTTTCTGGAGAGGAAGGCGTTAGCGGTGACGTCATGGTTCGGATTCTGGAACAGTTTCGCGTGACCGGCTGCTGTGATTCTGTTGCCGAAGTCAGGGATGTGCGTATTGGTCAGGGAGAGTCCGTGGCCCTTACTGAAAAAAATAAGGATCAAATTAAAAATGATGTTGTATACCGACTCATATTCATGAATGACGAAGCGATGGCGATGCGGTATGATTTTCGTATGTCGTGTTATGCCAGTGCCTTTGGTGCCCGCCTCTTATGCTTGAGATTGTAAGTTCGATGCTGCGCAAATATATGACTTTTTCAACTTATAATAATAATATCTTAGGACAACCAACACATCGCCATCTGATCCCAAACTAGGCAGAGCCTGTACTATGGTAACCAGACAACTGATAAATGTACTTATATATTTCTAAATACATACATATTATAGATAAATTACACCCAGACACAGAACAAATCATCGTGCTCATCACACAAAGATTTGTCCTGGGTGGGAATCGAACCCACGACCTCCGTCCTAGCAGTCAGGGTCACTAACTGCTAGACCAACAGGCCAGTCCCGTCCAGTCAGTTATAAGTTATTCTTGGACATCATTGACATCGACGAAGGAAAACATCGTGAGGAAATCTAGACTTATAATTAATAGGTCTGAAATCGCAAATCCACTTTAAGAGTGGTGAGCAATACCTACTCGTGCCTTTTCTGCCTTTAGGTCTTTGCCCTGCAGTACGACAATAATAGGCTGGTATTTTTCTTACTAATGTTACTATTAATGTCTCAGCAACAAGTTTAATACATAAAGAACTGCTAATCGTAGACCCGTTTCCACCTGCTAGGTTTACCATTAAACCCGGAGTTAGTCATTATCACGGGCCTATTATCCATGACATTTTATATTTTAATCTCGTTAGCAACTAACTCCAAGTTAAGCTTATGGCACAAGTGGGCCTTAGAGAGTTTTTTGATGAGCTAAAGTGGTGTTGATGAAATTAAATTATCTTTCCGCAATCTAAATAAAGTATTAACAAGTCCCCGGCCACGACTCTGTCTGAAGTCGCAAATTGTCGCTTACCCATGCAATTTTAATAGGAAATATTTTTGTGGACTTGTAAGTTTGGAGTGAAACTTTGGACGTGTGGATACAAGTTATTAAAAAAATAGAAGTAAAATCAAAGGACTGTAAATTTAGTACGTTTTCTGACTATGATGCGGGCGAAGCCCCAAGCAAAAGTAATAGAAAAAAAATACTTACATATTATCTAATGCCACACCAGCTGTAGCTGACTGCAGATGCCTAGTCGCATCGAAATTAGCTCCACCAATAGCACTCAAGACATTCCTGTCATTACCAGCAAATGGTAGTTTGGCATTGAATCCTGGAAAACAAGAAATGTAATATTTTTATATGAGTTTTAAAAACCGGTTTTTATGGTCTTATTCATCGCCATCATATCAAACGAGATGGTCCTTCGCGATGGAGTCAAATTTCCGGGTCGGACAATATGCTGCTATTGGGTTTTCTATCAGGCATTCTAAGAAGAAAACCGGAGCTTGTTTAAGTGGAGGTTTGAGCCAATATAAAGACTGTGATGATTTCGTTCTTCTTAGACGCAGACGTGGAGCTCCTCTTCAAGAATTCTGTCTGTCTTGCCCTTGGTATAACGTGTTTTAGAAAGAGACAGATAAGAGTCATCTTACTTAACAGACCGAGAGAGGGAAAGAGACAACGACCTTCAAAACACTCCTAGTCATTGTTAATTTTAAGCAATTTTATGAATAGGACTAAATGTAACAAAAACAATAAACTTACCACTGGTTTTGTCCGAATTCAAAAAGGTACTACCATGCAGCTGACGTGTATGTCTTATATGGTTATTCTGGTGTAAATACTGGTAGAAATCATCGTCCAAGTCTTGACCTTGAGGGCTGAGTTCCAGCTGATAACCTTCAGGGATATACTCCCACGCAGCAGCACTTACCACGAAGATGGTAAAAAGAATTGGACAGTACATGATTCTTTCGTTCTAGGTTCACGAATGATGCCTTAGAATGGTTCCCTGCGTTTATATAGGAGTTTGAGAGATAATTGGATCATGCGCCCGCGCCGCCGGGACTTTACCAATGCTACTCTTAATGCGGTCTGAGTTTTATCAATGTTTTTGTGTGATTTATGACTAGAGTTTGATTAATGTGTGTAAATGTTTTTAAAAACGTTTTGAAATTTATAAGTGTGACAGAAGTCTCCAGAAGAACGGCTTTAAAAAATACCTAGCTTTGAGAAGATTGGATTTTTTGACAATATTTTTTTCTTGACAATTTTTTTCCCCTGTTACATAGGACTTAAACATAACTGGCGAAATGTGGGTGTACTTATGGGTACACCTCTGCCTAAGCCTTCGGGAATTACAGTCGTGATGTTTAATTTTGTTAAGAAGTTCATGTTACCAGGGTTGAGAATTACAATAAAAATACATCATGTTGTTAATAACATAGGTACCTAAACATTTTTCATAACCATCCATCTACCATTTTGGAATCCAAATATATATTTCATCTCAATGGGCTAAGCGATTATTCAAGATTTTTTCAGTGCGTGAAGCCGCAAGCAAAAGCTAGTATAAAAATAAAAGTATAAAAATATTTATATTTATTACGTTCTAATTAAATAATATAAATGTTATTATTAAAATATTACTCAATAAAAGGAAAATATTTACACAAAATAATTTTACTGTGGTTAATTGCTTATGCATGTGGTTTTATAAAATTGATAATTTAGTAAGCATTACTATAAAAAAGAAATACTCGCTGTCCGAAGAGAAAATCATGTTTTTAGCCATTACGCTTGTACCTATTTGAAACAACTATTGTTTTGTTTAAAAGTTGCTCTCATTGGATAATTATATAGTACTGTAATTAACTCAAGCGCAACTGCGAAGCATGCTGTTGATTCCCTAAATAATACCACGCCTATAATTCCCGAAGATTAGGCAGAAGTGAACCTATTAGTACGCCCACATTTATGTTTATGTCCCATATAACAGAGGGCGAGCCTATTGCCACCAACCGGTCACAAATCCAAATTCCGAGGCTGCTTCTGAGAACTGTCTGATGGAAAAACCCAATAACACTTTGCTGATCTGGAAATCGGCCCCAAGACCTCACTAGACCAACAAGGCAGTCTGTTGATTAGATAGATATAATTCAAAACACGTGTGCTTACACCGCGGTAGCTTTGTAATCACACTACAGTAAATTGTGCATATCCAAGTAAGATAAATATATTTTTCCATTCTATATTTCTCAACATCGTAGTTAGTACTTAAAAGGTACGGCACCTTTTACGCGTTTTCATACCAGTTTGTTTTGGCCTGCGCAGTGGGCACCATGTTTGTTCAAGATATTTGCCGTTATATTTACCCCAGAACCTGGAGTCAGGACCAATTGACGGCAATAAACTCGCCCCCATGTACTAGCTAAATGTATAGGACAAAGGTACGTATCTACCTACCCCTGCGCGGTATATAGTCGTGATATTACTTACTATATTACAATATGGACCTGACATGTATTACATAATTAAATGATAACGGGAGAGAACCGAATGATAAGTTTAAGTAATTGACTGTTATTACTGCTTAAGGTCAAAGGCGGTCAGTCCGCGATACCGTCTGGGACAGGGGAATCCTGTGATATGACTAAGAATTAAAATTATTGGATGAGTTTGAGATGAAAAAAGAATTGGCACATTTTACATTTAATATTCTCTTTACATTTTTTTTTTACCTGACGTGATTGACGATTGTTTGACAGACAAGATATGACAAAAAATACTTTAGAAAAAAATAATTTTGGTGCTGTTATTTTTTACTTTTATTTTTGGAAGTAGGTACTTACTATTTATTTATTTATTTTCACGCAGACGAAGTCGCGGGCAGAAGCTAGTTTAATCTTTATATATAATAAAAACGCTCACTCACTCACTTATCACGAAATATCGAAAACTGCTTAACGTATAAAGATGAAAAGGGGTTCAAAGTTTGTAAGTCAAAAAGTGGCTCAACTAACACAATTTTCGAGTTTTGATTTTTTGCACTTATATGTATAAACCCACTAGCTTTTGTCCGCGACTACGTCCGCGTGAAACTTGTTTATATCGTACTTGCATACAAACTTCCACCCCCCTTTTCACCGCCTTAGGGGGTGATTTCCGGGATTAAAATTCTTCTATTCTATGTCCTTCCCCGGGTCTTAAACTATCTCCATGCAAAATTTCATCAAAATCGGTTCGGCGGTTTAAGCGCGAAGAATTAACAGGCAGACAGACACACTTTCGCATTTATAATATTAGTATCGATATTTTATATGAGTTTTTTTGTGAGATTTTGCTAATTCGTATAACTAATGTTGCTGGATAGGTGGTATAGTATAATTAATTTAATTAATGAGAGATTGTGGGTTGGTTCATTTTTGGTAGAATTAAGCTCAATTATTTAATCAAAAATCAAGTCAGGTTTTCAAAAATTGGATGCAATTCAAAGCCAAGATATATCGCTTGCCAATGACCTTGACCGTTTTACAGACATCGACGACGTTTATGAGTTTCAAATCATACGATGTCTTATTTTATTATGTTCATTTAACTATATCTACTAATACTATAAAGAATATAAAGAGATGGAAATTGTTTGTTTGTATTCTCAGGAATTACTGGCCCGATTACAAGAATTTCTTCACTGGTAGAAAGCTACACTATTGCTGAATGTCATACCTGACTTCCACGCAGACGAAGTAGCGGGCAGAAGCTAGTCTCAATATACAAAAGTGAAAGGTCGCTCACTCGTCACGAAATATCGAAAACCGCTTGACTTATAAAGATGTTATTTGAAAGGGAGGTAGTTTATAGTTAGTAGACGTCCGCTAAGAAAGGATTTTACAAAATTCGCCCCTAAAGGGGATAAAACAGGGGTTCAAAGTTTGTGTGGAGGAATTAACTTTGACGCGGACGAAGTCGTGGGCAGAAGCTAGTTTAATCTACACTAATATTATAAAGAGGAAAAAATTGTATTTTTAATTGTTTGGAATGGATAAACTCAAAAACCACTGGACCAATTTTAAAAATTCTTTCACCATTAGTTAGCTACATTATCTGCGAGTAACATGGGCCATATTTTATTAAATTTTTGCGCGGACAGCTAGTATACAAACATACGCGATTGTGGCTAGTAGCATGCTGCAATATTCATAGATCACTTCCATTCATTAAGCTTATCGCACCTTCGGTCGTTCCGTAGCCACAACAGTGCAGCTTACCCTAATTTAAGCTCCGATTGGATATGTTGCTTCAGGAACTAAAGCAACAAATCGAATTTGAGCTGAATATCAAACCGATTGTGATAATCTGTTAATCTCTAGTTACTGCGACTGTGGCTATAAACTGGGTTAGTTCTACCATTCGGCTTTATCAAACGGTGTTAATCCTGATTAAGGTTCAGCCTAGACAAAACAGCGAATTGCTTATCATCATCTCTTTTTGATAAATCTTATTATACAGCCTTATTTTTTGTTTACCTAACCTAAATAGGGGTTATTGTACTCATAATTATAAAGAACTTTTACCAACCAAGCTTGAAATTGTGAAAAATATATACTTATACTATGTTCGCAAAAATCAACAAAATGTATGAATCAGCAGATCTTTTCAAAATAATAATTTATAAAAGATAAGAGTCATTCATACATACATACAGCCTCGGAGTCTGGATTTGTGCCCGGTTGACGGGAAAAGGTTAAACATAACTGGTGAAATGTGGGTGTACTAATGGGTACCCCTCTGCCTAACCTTCCGAGGATTACAGGCGTGACGTTATGTATGAAAAGTTATTCACTCACTGTCTAAACGCGAATTCTCGAAACTGCTTAACGTTGAAAGTCTGGAAGTTAATTTATAGATAGGAAACGTGAATTAAGAACGTATTTGACTTTGACTTCCACATGATCAAAGTCGTGCCCAAAAGGCAGTGATTTGCTAGCTCACTTGTATTTTCACTAAAAACTTGACAGTCAAGAATATCCTTGAGAATCAATTCTACTTGTTAAAAATATAGGTACAAAATCTATTCGCAATCTCATCTCAGACAGTCAATGTCATAATAATTATGTAGGTAAGGGGCACTTTTGACTAAGACAGATCAGATTGCGATCGGTACTAAAAGTTAGTAGAATTGCCTGCAAGCTCTGTCTGTACTGACACTTCCAGCAATACTGACACAGATGTCATTATATTCTGCAGTAAATGCTGTTTTGATGGGTTATAGCGCCATGTGGTCTTGGCTTTCTACAACGTCATTGCTTCCTTATATCGTTTTAATGTCTGTGGTTTATAGTATCAACATAGCGCTACTGTCTATCTTTGAAATACCTACCACTAGGCAATTTTAATTATTGACAACAAAAATGATTTTTCTTTCAAATCGGATAATGACCGTTTCGTAAATATGATAAGTCATTGAACTGTTATCGCTAGATAGTAACGTAACACTTTTGGCATATTAAATTACTTTAATGTAACTTATTCATTTGATAAAAGAATGTCTGTCATTTTGGCTAAGCTAATTTATGTAATTTATGCAACACTAGCTTTTTTTGCCCCCGACTTCATCCGCGTAAATGTCGTTTATCACGGATGCAGGCGAAGTCACTGAATAAAATGTGGCTTATCAAAATTCATCAATATCAAAAATCGGTTTATTGGTTTAGTAGTGAAAGCGTAATGTACAGACAGACAAACCAGATTTACTTTCGCATTTATAATATAATTAGTATGGATTTTTATTAAGTCAAAACTTCCGCTAAATTATCCCATTATCTTCCCAAAACAAAAGCCTTTAGAAAAACCGACATGCACGCAAAACCGACAAAAAAGACAATTACAGAAGTTAAACGACGTCAATATGTCAAATTGTCAAACGGCATTCAGCATCGATGGGTAAAAAGCCCAAATATTCCCCAACGTGTATTCTATTGAACAATGAACAGTGTTCGCTAACGCATTGTTATACTTTACGCAATTCCGCAGAGCACTGTTGTAATGTATCAGCGCGTTAAGGGTCACTTACACTGAATTTTTAAATTTTGAATTGGAATTGATAAAGCTTGCGGTGTTTCGTAAGTAATAGTAGAATTAGGGATTTTATTGCATATATGGATGTGAGTGCCGGAATGGGAAACAGGTGATAAAAAACTAGGTAACATAACATCACGGCTGTAATCTCTGAAGGGTTAGGCAAAGGTTTGGCTAAGTTGTGACAACCACATTTCGCCAGTTATGTTTAAGTGTTAATAAGTAATAGGGGGCGAGAATAAAAAAACTAGGTATAAATTCATTTCCAAGGATATAATGTTTTGTATTGTAAAAAATCTTTCCCTTTCCCCACACTGGGATTTGTCCTGTATCGTGGGTGCATTACAAATTTATAAACTCACATACATAAACAGCCAGACCCGACACAACTATTTGTAGGCCATAAAAATTTTTGCTCAGTGCGGGAATCGAACAATAAGTTTTATTAAGTCCATGCCACTGATGAGTATTTACAAAAACCTCTTTTAAAATTCTCAGTTATTCAATTACAACTTGTATAAACCTACTGTTAATCCAAAACATATCATCATCATCATCATCATCATATCAGCCGTAGGACGTCCACTGCTGAACATAGGCCTCCCCTACTGATTTCCAATAAGACCGGATGGAAGCGGCCTGCATCCAGCGCGATCCCGCGGTCTTCATCAGATCGTCTGTCCACCTTGTGGGTGGACGTCCTACGCTGCGCTTGCCGGTGCGTGGTCTCCACTCAAGAACTTTACGGCCCCATCGGCCATCAGTTCTGCGTGCTATATGGCCTGTCCACTGCCACTTCAACTTGCTAATTCGTTGGGCTATGTCGGTAACTTTGGTTCGTCTACGAATCTCCTCATTCCTGATTCGATCACGCAGAGAGACTCCGAGCATAGCCCTCTCCATAGCTCGTTGGGCTATCTTGAGCTTGCTAATGAGGCCCACTGTAATCCAAAACATAAGTGTATACAAAACAACATATTTAACAAAAAATAACTCAGTAAGATCTCGATACACAATAGACCGATGTAACACAAGTACACGATAAACTTGTGAATATTAAGTATCTCAAGATATCAAATGGAAGCACTGTGTATCTACCCGCGGCCGGAGACTTGCCAAATATCGTTTTATTCCATTTCATGATTGCGATCAAATATATTGTTCGTGCTTTTTCCTTGTTCGGATAAGTCTGATATAAGATACAGTGGTATACCGAGATACGACATATGACCTTCACAGATAGAAATATTAGGGAAGAAATGAGCATTTGTGTAGCTTAGGAGGTGATGGCAGCCAACAATCTGAAGGACTGGTTACGACATCATGAATGTGGATGTTTGACTAAATTTCCATAGTAAACTTACGGTTCATTTTTGAGGTTTCGTAACCGAAGACAGCGGGACTACTAAGTCTTTGCTATCCGTCGGTGTGTCTGTCAGAGGGGTGTATCTTGAGAGTTGGAATTTTTACAGAGTGTATAAAACTCTGACTGCCTCGTTGGTCTAGTGGTCGCAAGCACGACTGCTGTGCTAGAGGTCTTGGGTTCGATTCCCAAGTCAGGCAAAGTGTTATTGGGTTTTTCCATCAGGAATTTCTCAGTAGTAGCCTCGGAGTCTGGATTTGTGCCCGGTTGATAGCAATAGGCTCGCCCCCTATTACATGGGACTAAAAACATAACTGGCGAAATGTGGGTGTGCTAATGGGTACACCTCTGCCTAACCCTTCGGGGATTTCAGGCGTGATGTTATGTTATGTATAAAACTATGGCCGTTAAAACAACAATTAATAATAAAAATAAAATAATGAAACGTTTAATATTGTACTATGGTTCGAAACCTTTTGGAATCAGCCTGTTAAAGTAATATGCTGATTATAAAAATCAACTACACCTCTGTTAGTATCCATTCATGCTAATATTATAAATGCGAAGGAGGGAGGGGTCGCCCTAGGAAGACCTACACTGACCTTATTGGTGATGTCCTTCAGAAAGGTCAGGTGCGGAGTACTCGTAACCGGCGTGCTTGTATGACGAGATGTGTGAACGTAGATGAGGCGAAAGGAATATGTAAGGATCGTAGCAGGTGGCGTTCTGTAGTTTCTGCCTACTCCCATGGAAAAAAACCGTGAGTTTATGTATGTATGTATTATAAATGCGAAAGTAACTCTGTCTGTCTACTACGCTTCCACGACTAAACCACTGAACCGATTTTGATGAAATTTGGTACCTACCTTATATTTAATATACCCTATGTTTGAACTCTGCCTTGAGTTTCGTCTGCGTCGGCCATAACCGCAATTTACGCGAACGTAGACGCGGGCAAAAGCTAGTATTCAAAATAAAACAAGCCAACACTATATAACGCTTCTTATTCATCTCAGCGCAGAAGGTAATCTGCGATCAAGTGGAGTGTCAAATATCTGAAAGCGTTACAAACGGAACGTAGCATAAAGCGGCGCTGAGCGAGCGATGAGTTTGATCGTGAGGGAGGCTCCGCTTACAACACAATAGAATACGACACCTGCACTAATATTGAGAGAGAATACAAAGAATATGAATGCTGTTTGGAAGAGGATAGATATGTATTTATTTACACCGAATGTTTGTTAATTTACCAGAATTATTTTTGAAGTGAAAACTTCTTTAGCGGCGTTGAGCACTTTTTCTGTAATGGGTATAAAATCTTAAACTCGCGTCACGACACGTGACCTGATCGAAAAAGCGTAAGACGGATGGAGAGTAGACAGCTATCCCCTCTCTACGGCGCGGCGAAAATGTATGCCTGGGCCTACTGTTTCGTTTAGGCAGCGCAGGGCGCTTGCGCGAATGTTCGTGTATAACTTTTTAATGTAAAATAATTGTAATAGTTTTAAAGTGTTAAATTTTTAATGTAATATAAATTGTCATATTTGTGTACGATAGCGCAATAAATGAATATTGTATTCTACCACATAAATGATAGTACTTTTATACTGATAAAGCAATTGGTGCAAAATTATTCCCTAACCATTCCAAAATATCAAACATGCTCAACGTTAATAATCAAGTTTTCACTTCTGCCGGCACTCCCGGAGTGCAACCCGTCTTTTTTTTATTTAAGTTCTGTTCCTCTCAATACACTTAGCTTATCACAATGTTGTGGTACGTATGTGCAAGTTGATATTGTAATCTTGAGGGTGCGAGCCTGGAGATCTGTAATACAGGTCCCAAACCCAGTATAGACTCCAGCTCTCACAAAGGTTTGAATCCGCCTGTAACTTAGATACTATGTACCAAATTGAACCTATAGGAGAGAAATAAATAAATATATTATTATTATGTATTTATTCATCAAAAAAGAAACCTTTAAAGGGGTCATTAATGTACCTACTCATCATTAAGAACAACTTTTGCAATGGGACGAACCCAGAATGCTAAAAAACATCAGTGTTGCCTACAAAAATGCTTTCCTACACGATCATAATGTATGGCACAGCTGTTTTTTTTTTCCATGATTTCGGCTTTGGTCCCATAGTAAACGTTGTTCAGAATGATACTGACTTTTCTACTTTACATACTTCGTACTATGTAGGTATTATTTTCTTCCCATTGTTTCACACACATAACCTATATAACATAAACTCATGCCTTTTTCCCATTGGGGTGAGCCGAAACCACAGAACGCCACCTGCTACGATCCTTACATACTCCGTTCATACATCTCGTCATACAAGCACGCCGGTTACGAGTACTGCGCACCTGACCTTTTTGAAGAACCTCACCATTAAGGTCAGTGTAGGTCTTCCTAGGACGTCCCCACCCTGCGCTGCCTCACCTCTGCCACCTATATACACCTTTTGTTAATCGTGCCCGGTGGTCATCTTTTGTGCCCGGTTGATGGCAATAGGCTCGCCCCCTATTTACATGGGACTAAAAACATAACTGGCGAAATGTGGGCGTACTGATGGGTACACCTCTGCCTAACCCTTCGGGTATTACAGGCGTGATGTTATGTTTTGTTAATCGTCTTTCACTCGCCCTCTCAACATATATGACCGAATCATCTAAGCGCAAAAAATAACGGAAGAAATCCCAAACATTAGTCTCTAAAGTGTGTATAAATAGGTGTGTGCACACTCGACCTGCATGCATTATGTGCTCAACCGTTGAGCAAACATCGCCGTAAGCGCTGCCAGACTTGGCCTATTCCACAGCACCCCGCAGCCATTAATCTATACCTACAGGTTGACTTTCAATTCATTGGTAATTTTTGTAGGTAAAGCGCTCCTGAATATGAGAAGGGTCTTGTATTTTAGCCTTAAATTTTATATGACATTGTTTAGACACATTATTATTAATTTATGCAAATTAATAAATATGTATATGATACAACAAATATTTAAAAAACAAAAAGAAATTGGTATTTCTTTATGCAATATTTTTGTTCATTATTATATGTATGTAAAAATCTAATGTCGTGCTGCGCATAAACTCGGAAATGGCTCGACCGATTTGAATATTTTATTTCTCTTTGTTGCTTTAATACCTACTGGGGTAGTTTCGGAAAAAGTTTCTAAGTGATAAAAAACTCATTGGCTTGTCTAGTTATTAATAACAATGGTTCTACTCTAATAAACATAAACAATTTCATAGCTTACTCATTATAAGCTCAATTACTACCAAATTTAAACTACAATACCATAATTGCCATATTAAAAAAGTAGAAAGAGTATTCTTTGTGAATACTTTGGTCTCCTGAAAAAATGCCACTGATTTCAAAGTCGACCCTTAACTTAACATAGAACACACACACACCTTGTATAATGCACTTATTCCAGGTGACAATTCACTTGGAGGTGCCACCTCTGTAATCGAGTTGAAAGCTTTGAGAATTGAGACGCGCGAGGTACAATCAGCAACACCACTCCCTGAACACAATGTATTTTAAGTTGCTGACTATACTAGAGTACAGAATAATCTTGACATTAGATCAGTTACATGACGTGTAGAGACTTCTTTTTTTGAGTGGTCGGGAATTTTGCGCCTGAGTCTTTCAACCTCGCTTCGACTGCCTCGTTGGTCTTGGGTTAAATTCCCAGGTTATTTAGTTAGGGATTTCTCAGTCGCAGCCACGGAGACTGGATTTGCGCCCGGTTGTTGGCAATAGACTCGCCCCCTGAGACTTAGACATAACTGGTGAAATGTGGGTGTACTAATAGGTACTACTCTGCCTAACCCTTCGGGGATTACACTAGTGATGTTATATTTTTCAACTGCCGCTCTCAGCTTTACCCGGGTCACTTTGGGCACGTTGTCGTCATCTTCCACGTTAGGCACTTCGTAGGGTTGACCTTCGACGGTGGCGTATGCTCCGACCACAAAGAGTACAGAGCACTCACCATCTCGTCCAGCATTTGCAGTTAGACTCCAGGATAATGAAGGGCCCGTGATCAGTGTTATGTTTATGACGTACCAATGTGTTAAACAGACTTTTGTCGGAGACTGTACTTGGCACGCCGTTCACATATAAGTATATGCAGATTATCAATAGTCGTCATTATGAAAATTAAAATACTTAAATAAATTACCCTTGGGAAGCAATAATTTAATTTGCAACACGAAATATCACATCAGCTTAACTTTAATGCAAATTAATTTAATATAAGAGAGAGAAAGAGAGAGAAGATACAGAGAGAAAGGAGATAAGCCGAAAGGAGTATGTAAGGATCGTAGCAGGTGGCGTTCTGTAGTTTCTGCCTACCCCCATGGGAAAGGGGCGTGAGTTTATGTATGTAGGTATGTAATTTAATATAAATAACTAGCCTCTATCCGCGACTTTGTCCGTGTCAAAGTTGATCCCTATCACCTAGCAGTATGAAATATACCTACTTTAAGACCTATTCTCATACCTACTCTAACCAATTATACATTAAAAATTCCATAAAAATCGGTCAAGTCGTTTCGGAGGAGTGCGACAACAAACACCGTGACACGAGATTTTTATATTATTCATGAGACTTTAAAATAACAAATATTATTTAAATATAGAACGTCAAGACATCTGCCGCAGTAACTCATACGTCACAATATATTAGGTAACATTCCTAAGTTACGTGATAACAGTGACGTCACATGGTAGGATGTGTACGATGTTATATCACAACACGTATGTGAAGGCGTAATTCCTTGCTTACACGAATTTAGTGAGGTTAGTGTGAAGAGCGTTTACGCCTTACGGCTTTTCATACAAACATAACATAACATCACGCCTGTAATCCCCGAAGGGTTAGGCAGAGGTGTACCCATTAGTACACCCACATTTCGCCAGTTATGTTTTAGTCCCATGTAATAGGGGGCGAGCCTATTGCCATCAACCGGGCACAAATCCAGACTCCGAGGCTGCTGACAAACAAACAACAAACAAACAACAACAACAACAACAAACTCAAGATGAATCAACCGATTTTTATGACATTTCCAACACATAAGCAGGATACATAGGTCTAACAGTTTGTTGAGGTCGTTTTTGAAATGCCTTGTTTACAAAAAGATGGAACTCTCTGTTTTTGTTAAAAAAAAAATTCGCTCGAATTTAGCTGTAACGATAATTTTTTGAAAATGTTCTTGAAGCTTCCAAAAGGATCAGCTTAAAAGTATTCAAATAAATGGTTTGTTTCTTTTTATATTTTTCCGGGTAAGTCCCACAGCTGTTCGAATTTATAAGAACTTTCACTCCCAGAAAAGAGCCAGATAATAGAAAGTCACTACAAGTACACTAAGCACTGATTTAATATGTTTACACGCAATGTATTGATGGAAGCAACAAGTACGTAACTCGTTTAAACAATGCATTAAGCTGTACTTAGTTTAATGTACATAAAGCAAGAAGTTAAGAATTTGGGGCAAAGGCCGTAGAATTATTTATTATTTATTCCCTAGAATTCAAAGACTAACGTAATTAATAATGAATAAAAAAACTTCAACCATAAGACACAACACATTTGTTTAACACAGAGTGAAGTTATAAAATAAGCACGCAAAAAATGAATGCACTAAAATTACATACATACACACATACATAAACTCACGCCTTTTCCCCATGGGGGTAGGCAGAAACCACAGAACGCCACCTACTACGATCCTAACATACTCCTTTCGCCTCATCTACGAAAAATAACATCATCAAAATCATCATCTCATCTATTATGATTAATTTATCAGTATTATCCTAGTATATTCACCTTTAGTCTATCGACCAATGAAATATTTACGTAGCATAGTATCCGCTTCAGAGCACACCTAAACTGGGCCGCTCGCCTCTGACGTTAAAACAATCTGTGATAATTTCCTGTGGGCTCAAAACGACTGGCTTTGACACACCGCGGCTCCGTGTGGTGACGGAACAACAACATGTATTTACTTTCGTCAAAAAGCTCGGTGCTCAAAGCAGAGTGTGGTTTGAATATGTAAGATAAATATAACATTGGTACAAGAGGCCACCGTAAAGACCTACATAATTTTACCGTGACTGATTTTTGAAGCTAGATAGTTGAATATGTTGTTAAGATATAGAATAGATTTTTATTTTCTTAACACAAATTACAGTTTAAAGTTAACTTAGTCTACAGATACATATTTTACTAGCTATTGCCCGCGACTTCGTCTGCGCAAAAATAAAATAAAATATAGCCTATGTTACTCGCAGATAATGTTGCTTTCTAATGGTGAAAGATTTTTTAAAATCGGTCCAGTAGATTTTGAGTTTATCCATTACCAACAAACAAACAAAAATTAAATTTTTCCTCTTTATAATATTAGTGTAAAAAACAAACAAACGAAAATACAATTTTTTCCTCTTTATAATATTAGTTTAGACAAGCTTCTGCCCGCGACTACACTTGCGTCAAATTTGATCTCTAATATATTTTTGTTGATATAAAGATTGGACCTCCGTTTCATCCCTTTAAGTGGTGAATGTTTGAGAATCATTTCTAAGCTGACGTCCACTAATTAAAGACTACCTCCCTGCCAAATTTCATATTTATACGTCAAGCGTTTTTCGATATTTCGTGGTGAGTAAGTAAACGACCTTCGGCTTTAAATATTTAGATATGTTTGCCTAAACTAAGTTTTATGATTTCAAAACCTGTAAATCAGGTTACCAGGGCCCCTAAACAATTAGATTTTCTATATCATTCAAGCTCATTTTAGTCATTAGAAGCTTAAAGTTAAATTACAGAAATTTTTTACATACGTGTTTATAAAAGCTTTAAAAAAAATATGTTTTGTAAATAAAATTGGAACTAAAAAAGTTTCGGAAAAAAAATCAACTCACGCAAAAGCTGTTTGTTAATAATAAACTGCAAACAATGCGATTGGTATGCAATCGCTACGCGTTTTATTAACAAAAACGGTTACTTGTGTACTTTATTCCCGGAATATTGCATAGGGGAGCTATGTTTACGAATAAACTAAAACTATCTGCCGAATACCGTATAAAACAAAACAGATAGTTTGTTTATTTATTTAAACTTTATGCAACGGCTTAGCCCGCGTAAAAAGTAACTTTCCGTAAATAATTTAAGTTGAACTATTATAATCCAAGGGAACATATACCAGGATAAACAGTATCCTATGTGTCTATCCAGGAAATGATCTATCTATTTGCCAATTTTCATCCAAAACTGTTCTACGGTTTACGCGTGATTGAGTAACAAATATCCAAACATCTTTCACAAACTTTCACATTTATAATATTATTATTAAGACATTTGAGCTTAGTTCGCCAATACGAACCACAATCTCATAGTAATTAAATTAATTACGTCATACTACTTTAATATACCAAATATTTAATCGGTACCTTCGCGAGATAGCTCTCAAAATTGCGAAAATGAAGTGGCAATGGGCAGGGCTCATAACTCGTAAAGCAGACGGCCGTTGGGGTCGCAAAGGTCTCGAGTGGCGACCATGTACCGAAAGGTGCAGTGTGGAAATGCTCCTTATGCGGTAGACTGATTACCTGGCCGAAGGTCGCGGGAAACCGCTGGAAGCGGGCAGAGCAGGACGTCGTTCAGCTGAAATAACGATGATGATAATATTTTTCAGCAATAACAATTCAATGCCCATCCAAAAGTTTTAATAAAAATAGGTTTAAAATTGTACAGCGATACATTTCTAAAATCAATACACACGTCATTCTTTTTTCATTTGTAGTATGAAGATTTCCCAAAAAAATATTGGCGTGTGATGGTTCGTTTCGCAGATTTAAAGCGATTTGTGTACTTACCGTATTCAGTGACTAAAAGCCACTTTAAAACGCCGCCTCCTTAAATGCAGATTCCTCATTTACATTACACCAGCATATTGGCAACCTATTTGCATTATTTTGTATTGTATCCTGTTAATCTAAACTAATATTATAAAGAGAAAAGAATTTGTATTTTTGTTTGTAATGGATAAACACAAAAACTTTTACATTTAGGAAAGCTATATTTTATAAAAACAAATTAGAGATCCATGAAAAAATTACCGCGGACGAAATCGCGGGTAAAAGCTAGTACTTTGTATAAAACTAGGCTGCCTATTTTAGCCAGAACTCACCACACACAACGGACCGAACTGCGGACAGGACAGTCATACATATATCGTTATTAACCACAGCCCGACTTCACCCTCTGCTACGTATATGTCCCTTTTATTTGTGCCTATATACACTCTCATATACCAACCACATCCAGGTTCTATCATACATACATACATATAAATCCCATCACGACACTATTTCACTGATAGAAAACTGCACTATAATTGCTGAAATGCTAAAAGGCTATGTTTTACAATACTGTTTTACAATACCTTTTACTTCTACATACGGATGAAGTCAGGCAGCAGTTAGTACTTTGTATAAACTAGACAGAATACATACATAAATAAACTCACGCCTTTTGCAATAGACAGAATAGTCGACGCAAATATCTAAAGACAAAAGGATTCTTAAACAAAATGGAGTAAGTTGAATACTTCCTATTTATATTCACATCTTTCATCAAAGATCCAAAACAAAATCACAGATTACCCTTATTTCATCAACATTTCACTTTAACGACGTATTTGTCGCTCGAGACGCAAGAAAATGGCTTACTCGCACTCCAAAACTGTAGTTTAACCCCATTCCATCAAAGTCCTTAAGGCCGGTTGTTATATTTATGTAAATGTTCGCGTTACACCGACTTGGAGACATTTGACTTTCCTTTTTAGCTCTAAACCCAGCCGTCGTGCCCTAAAACGTCGTGCAAACACAAATATTAAGTAAACAGTGAATGGGTACCTACATGCCGTGAATGCCGCTACTAATTAATATTACACAGTAACTCGTGTCGCCTGTAATAAATCGCCTGCATTGTAAGTCGGTTGAGCGAACACATGCACCGTAGATTTATCCAGCTTCCGGTACTTAATGGCGGCATTAAATCGCTGTTGATTTTGGCCAATGATTTGCGTGTCGAGTGGAGGGGGGAGGGTGAGTGACGCACGCCCGGGCGGGGGTGCGGCCGTTACGTCACGCGTGTCGTCACAAATCCAATGCTACGCGCTACGAAGGCTACGAGCTACGGCGTAGCAATCAAATCGACTCTTCTGATGGAGGAGCAATTTTTTTTTACTTTATCATCAAATTGACACGAGATTTTTAGATGAGGTAGAATTTTCAGGCCATGAAACAGGTCCCCCGTATATTTTGCAGTGCTGTAGAATACGAAACCCAAATCCAATCAAGTTAAGAGGTCGTTTCAAACCGGTAGACCTACTGTGCAGAATGCAAGCAATATCCATTACTCGACTAACTATAGATGAATATAAAAACATGCGCACCGCAATCGTAGTTGCTGCGGTTGTATCAAGCCGAATGATTTCAATAATAGTATAGTTTGAAGTTGAAAAATCAGGTCAAAGGTGTATTTTTTCATCGGTGATTTATGAAGGAGATATTCAGAACACGCTCGAGCCTACCTATCACGCTGAACGATGAAATTGCCGAAAGATGTTCTGAATGTCAAGCACCCACCATCCCCTACAGGTGGGAGGAAATCAGGACTTTTTGACTTCCACAATAAGACTCATTTAACTCATTAAAAGAAAAAACGTGATAACGAGGGAAGCATTTTGTAATATTTCAAATTCTGTGGCTTATTCAAGAACTTTTTCTTCTGAAGACCTGAGGAGATTTTTTTTATAATAATTTTAAATTGAAAGTAAAATTTATTGACTCAACCAAAACATTATAGTTGAATGTGCAGGCTCTGAAGTATAAAATAATACCAACCTGTTATTGCCCCACTGTAGGTTGCCCTACAGTGCATGCAGTGGGGCAATAACAGGTGGTATTATTTAGGCTTCTTCTCATACAGAGAAGGCACGAGCATTGATCACTTACTGGCCTAGAGCTCTACTTATTTATTTTTTTAAATCGGTTATTTTATTTCGAAAAGACGAACTAGAAAGTTTATATGAAATTCCGTAAGGCGTAAACGGTCTTAATCCCTCAGCTCATCTTAAGCCCAAGATTTTTACTGAATAGACAGCCAGTCTTGCACGATTGACGAGACTATCTCGTTGGTCTAGTGGTCACACAACGCGACTGCTGAGCATGATGTCTTGCGTTCCATTCCCAAGTCTATCAAAATGTTATTGGGTTTTTCCATCAGGAATTTCTCAGCAGCAGCCACGGAGTCTGGAATTGTGCCCGGTTGATGGCAAGCTCGCCTTCTATTACATGGGACTACATAACTGGCAAAATGTGGGTGTAATGGGTACACCTCTGCCTAACTTTTCGGGGATTACAGTCGTGATGGTTTGTCTTCTAAGATGTCTTTAAGTGAAACGAAAGCAAAAAAAAATTATAAACAGTCTTGTCATAACACATAAAAATCTGTTTATAGTATTAAGAGACTCGTATATACGTCGTATAAAATTAACGAAGGGGCATAGCATACCGTCACGCACGTCAGAATGGCGTGACCCGTACGAAATATTTACACATTCCTAACGATTTGAGTAAATAGCCATACAGCGTTAACACTGATTCGGTTTAGTACTTAATTTAACTCTACGTTAATATTTAGGATGTTTGCACTTCAGATTTTATTCATGTTTTGAGTATATATTTACATTTTGTTTGTTTGTTTGAGTGTTTGTTTATTTGGGTGGGCGTTTCATCTTTTATGGGATGAATAGATGTCTCAATTATGTATTTTAGGAATGTAAACAAACGCAAATTGTGCAGACATTTGAGATTTAATGACTTTACTTTTTGAGTGACTAAAAATTTTACCGGTAAGGCTTCAAAATGAGACAGAAATGGAAGTTGTATCTCATAAGTTTGCCTGGTTGGTCTCGTGATCTCATGTGCGATCTGCTAAGCCTGGGGTCCTGGGTTCGATAACCAGGTCGTGCAAAAAGTTGTATTGAGTTATTCCATTAGGAATTTCTCAGTACCAATCCGGAGTTTAAAAGTCGGTAGTGTGACACCCCCATACCTCGGAAAGCACGTAAAGCCGTTTGTCCTGCGCCTGATCTCTCCACGGTCGTGTCTGTATTGCCATCCCATCAGACCATAAGAGTGAGGGAAGAGGGAGAGCACCTGTGTTTGCGCACACTATAATTTCTGCTGCTGCTTGACTAATCTCCTTTGATATTGGCCGCTGTGGCCGAAATTGGGTCCTGAGGATATTTTCACTTAAGTGTATCTTAAATCCCATTAAACGCACAACTAACGTTTTAATATTGAAAGTTATGATAAGAATCTTTTTCAATATAAAAACGTTGTCAATATTCTCAATAAACTGTGCTCAATAAGAATCTATCAGCGCCATTTTTAGCGAGACCCTTGCCTTGCTTCGTTAACAGTAAATTGTTTACCCAATTAAAAGTTTGTACAACAAACACGACGAACAGACCGGGCGGCGGTATATTTATACCTATATTTATATATTTTTGCTATCTAAAATTATCTTTTAACAGACAGAGAGATTTGAGATTTTTCTTTTTGTGTCGTGATGGCCCAGTGGTTAAGGCGCCCGCCTCTCATGCATGAGGTTGTGGGTTCAAATCCGGGCAAGTACCAATGTGAATTTTTCAATTCTTTCTTAAGTTTATCTTGAACATCACTGGCATCGGTGAAGGAAAACATCGTGAGGAAACCTGGACTTACTGTTCCACTCAAACCATGTCAGAGGCCCTTGAGGCGGTTTAGAAACTCAGACACTAGGGTGTGTGGGGTCGTAAGGCCTTACTACCCACACGATAAGAAGAAGAAGATCTTTTAACAGCCTCATTGGTAGCTTCAAGTCTTTAATTCCACTATTGGCATAAAAAAGTTTTAATAAAAAGGCGAAACTTTGGCTACGAACAAATTTAAACTTCACCTTTATTTTACGGCTTTGGGACGTATGATACGCCCATGCAGTTTTCTTTTTTGCTCTAGCCTTCATTGTCCCACTGCTGGGCAAAAGATGATAAGAGATTTTAACTGTTATACGCAGTATTTTTGTTTCTATGCTTTTTGTTTTGGCTGTATAATAGTTACCTTACAATCGGTGGTACCTAGAACTCAAGGCTTATAAAAGGCAAGCGCATTGATACTTACATATACAGAGTGTTAGTGTAAACACCGTTATCCTTGAAGGTTTGGTTTCACTAATAGAACGTAAATTCAATGATAAAAAATATCTTTTTGTTTTAAAGTAAAGTCTCCATTTTTCCTCAAAATTATTTCACCCTATATTACAATGATGTAATTAGTTAAAACTTATGTAGGTAGTTATAACGGACGGCCAGTGCAGCAGGTCATCGCCCTTTGCGATGATTACATAACTCGGGCACATAGTATCCATGAATTTACGGACGGTGTCGGAAAGTTTTTTTTTAATTTTTGAAAGAAAATTTTGTTCATTTATTTTTAAATTCAGATAAACATTTTTTATAATAAATCAAGTACCTATTGTTTTAGTGACAACGGTGTTTACACTAACAGTCTGTATATATTCGAGTAAATTTAATTTTGTTGCAAAGAAATAACAGATTTGATTTGATTTGACATTGTATTTGCCATGACACATTGTATTATTTTAATTAAAATATTTATGACATTTCACTGAATATTTTTGTATAAATCAACATGTTATACAAGACCTTATATAAATGAATTTATTTTTTTTACTCCCCTACACGAGACAGAATACAGTCATAGAAAAAATGTGACTATACAACCCCTCATCTTTCTCTGCCTACCCTTTTCGAGAATGCCAGCGTGACACACATTTTACAACCTGCAGAAACCCACAGCCGCATTACATATGAAAAGATGTATGAATGTGAAAGAAACGAGCGGTATGTAGGTACGGATCGTAACACGTAGCGTTGAGCTTACACCATATAAATACCTATAATCTGTATGTACACTAAAGAGAACTTTCTATGACGTTGTGTGACTGTTGCAATAGAAAATTATAAGTATTGATAGCTATAGTAGTACCTACGTACTACTTATAACATTAGTTATCAATATTTTAAGAAGTTGTTTAAAAATTTGGATGTTTAAACAAATCATGTACGAATATAAGCTTAATTATTATAACCCTAATTATTTTTCTAAAATAAACATATCATAAGTAGTTATGCTACCTATGTTTATTTTAGAACTTTTGACTGCCTCGTTGGTCTAGTGGTCGCAAGCGCGACTGCTATGCATGAGGTCTTGGGTTCGATTCCCAGGTCGGGCAAAGTGTTTGGGTTTTTCCATTAGGAATTTCTCAGTAGCAGCCTCGGAGTCTGGATTTGTTCCCGGTAGATGGCAATAGGCTCGCCCCCTATTACATGGTACTAAAAACATAATTGGCGAAATGTGGGTGTACTAATGGGTACACCTCTGCTTAACCCTTCGGGGATTACAGGCGTGATGTCATGTTATGTTTATTTTAGAAAAATAAATTAGATAAAATAAAGCGATTATCCAGTTATGTAAAATAATGGAATTCAGCTGCATCCGTTTAAACTGGAAGCCGACCCCAACATAGTTGGGCAAAGGCTAGGTAGACTAGAGTTCCCCAAAAAATCCCATGAAATTGTAATTGAAATCTGACTTAAATGTGTAACTGACCATTGGCAAGTGTCGTCGACGTGCGCGTTAACGTGACCGAAGTCGCGGTCGTAAGCTAGTGCTAAAATAATGATGAAGATAAATGATGTGATATTTTCGCAACCGATTCCAAAGAAATGTGTTTTGTGTTGTTTGTTTTTGTTATCAACAGAAACGCATATCATCGTCAGAACTGTCAAGTTGTTTACAGAAAAAAATGGCAACTTGCTGATTTTGTAAACGTAAATCTTGATGTAGATTCGATGAAACAGAGATTTATTCTTTTTCTACAGACGTCGACCTTCATCTATTATGTATAAACAAAAATGAGTGTTTATATTTTTGTTCTCTATGCGTTCCTAAACTATTGATCCGATTGTGATGAAATTTTGGTGGGTGATTTAGGCTACTCCTACTTTACCCGCGGCTTCAATCGTTTAGGCAGTCGATACCTACTTACTAGATTCAATTTTATAACTTTACTTTTCTCTTGTAAATGACGTTCAAAAGGGCCTTTTAATGGCCTAATTGAAATAAAAAATTTGACTTTGATTTTGACTTTACTATTATTGTAAACGCAAAGTTCGTGATGGATGCAAGGATAAATATGCGGTGATTATAAACTGTTTGTAAAACGGTCACTCGTGAGAGAAAAGGGTAATGAATGAAAACACATTTTTGTTTTACAGTTATTCTATCATGCATGACGTGTCGCATGACGAGTTCAATACCCGCCAAGAATAAGTGTGAAAATTACATACATAATTTTTAATTTTGTCTTGGACATCACTGACACTGAGAACATCGTGATGAAACCTGGACCTTTAATGAATATAAATCTAATATCGCCAATCCATTTTGAGCACGCATTGCTCGTGCCTTCTCTGCATGAGAAGAGTCTTTTACCCCGCAGTGGGACAACAATAGGCAGGTCATCATCATCTGCCTACCTTTTTCCCAACTATGTTGGAGTCGGCTTCCAGTCTCACCGGATGCAGCTGAGTACCAGTATTTTACATGGAGCGACTCCCTATCTGACCTCCACAACCCAGTAACTGGGTAATATGATCCCCCGAGGTAAGACTGGTTGTCAGACTTTCAAGCTACAATAGGCAGGTATTATTAAGTAAACTAACATAATAATTGTTAGACCATTAAAACGATAACTTTGATGAAATGCTCTACCAAATAATCATCAACATTTCTAAACGGTATCGCAAATCCCATGTAGGTGTGTCCGTATATAATTTCCTGTGCAATTTAAACTCGTCAATGGCCATTAAACGACCTCAGAGGCGTGTTGCGAAACCTCTGATCTATCTATATATCCCAACCCTAGTATACAGCATTAATAGACCACTATTGTCCTGCCTCGTTGGTCTAGTGGTCGCAAGCGCGACTGCTATGCATGAGGTCTTGGGTTCGATTCCCAGGTCGGGCAAAGTGTTATTAGGTTTTTCCATCCGGAATTTCTCAGTAGCAGCCTCGGAGTCTGGATTTGTGCCCGGTTGATGGCAATAGGCTCGCCCCCTATTACATGGGACTAACAAACATAACTGGCGAAATGTGGGTGTACTAATGGGTACATCTCTGCCTAACCCTTCGGGGATTACAGGCGTGATGTTATGTTATGTTTTTAGTTATATCGTGGACATCACTGACTTCGGTGAAAGAAAACAACATGAACACTTGGACTTATCTATATACAATACAAATAAATAAAATTGAAGTGTCTCTTTGTACTATTAAAAAAACCGCTATAGGTATATACTACATGCAAAAATAACATTTTTTTTAATTTTTGTCTATCTGTCTGTTTGTACCGGCTAATCTCTGGAACGGCTGGGCCGATTTTGACGGAACTTTCACTGGTAGATAGCTTATATGTAATAAGGGGTAAATTAGCCTTACTATTATTTTAGAAAAAGAATCAGGGTACCACGCAAAAAAACAAACCTCGCAGACATTTACGCGGACGAAGTCGCGGGCATAAGCTAGTAATTAATATAAGTCTGAGCTCTCTTTAAGCTTATCCATTAAGCAAGCGTAGTAATCAATGATCCTGCCTTCTCTATATGAGAAGACGGCTTTTCCCTGCAGTGAGACAGTGGTGCCGATTCCCTTGGTCACAAACTAAACTAAAATTAGACTATTTTTCTGTCCAATAAAACAAGAAAGATACTAATGTATATAAGAGCTGTCAAATTTAGTCAATCTGACACATCCATACTGTTATAGTTGACATCTTAAAACGTAAACCGTCTTAAAACGTAAAACGTCAAATTAGTTTTGCCTTGATCTTCTCAAGATTAAGGCAAAACTAATTTAAAAACGAACTAATTTGATTTTAATTGTCAAAACTAATTTGACATCGCTAACTTAGTTCTTTAATGTCACCGTCCTTTCCTTTCGCTGTATGTTAGTAAGAGATGTCAATCCTCTAAATTTAGTCTAGTTTGTGAACAAGAGAATCGGCACCAATATGCTTTTATTATTATTATTATCGTTGACAGTACTAGTGTTGTACGCACACACGATAACCCGTTACGTCATTAACCCGAAACTGATTTAGTTGAAAATAACAGCGTAACCCATTACCGGTTAACGTTGCTAATTAACGTGTATAACCCTTACGTAATAACGTACGTTTATTAATTAAGCAGGGAATTCTATGTTGTAGTAACGGCTAATTGAATGAGCCCCTGTATTAGAGGGAGACACGCGAAATAGCGATTTTCACTATTTCTAAAAACTGATTACTTATTTCTAGCGCCATATTTTAAGGAACGCCCAGCGATTTCCTTTTTTAAAACCTTTGAAAATTATAAGAAATTGTTTTACTACATTTATTATTTATTTGATGGTCTTTGTAATAGTTTTTAATTGTGGTTAACTGATCTATAAAGATAAATTAAATATCTACTTCGTATTTATTTTTCGATAATCAATCAAGCTTTTTGAAATAGTGTTTTACTAAATAAATGCTATAATTATTAACTTTTAAAACTAGTCAAGTGCGAGTCAGATTCGCTTATAAAGGTTTCCGTACAATTGTACAATATTTAACAGTAGTAGGTCTAGGTACATACAAAAAATCTTTATCTTGTATTTTTTTTTTTTTTATATCATTGGTTTTTATAGCAGCCATGGTAATATGCACTCTGTGAAAAAAATAAGTGTCTATCTTTCACGGCACAAAAGATACAGTCCTGTTACAGATGGATGGGCAGACAGTAACCATAGTGACGGAACCTTGGTAATAGTGTCTCATTGGCACGCTTTGGGTGCGCACGGAACCCTAAAAATAATGAGTGTATTGCGTAGTATCTTCTTATAAAACCTTCAAATCAACGCCTATTTTGCAATACAAAAGACATATAAAAGCAAAAGGTCATTCACTTACTCACTCATCACGAAATATCGAAAACCGCTTAAAGTATGTTTATACTTAAAGCGGCCAAACATCTTTATGATTGGCAAGGTAAGGTTACAATTAGTAGACATCCGCTAGGAAGGATTTTTTTAATATCGCCCCTTATAGCTATGAAACGAGGGTCCAAAGTTTGTAAGGAAACACTTATGAAAAACGTAGGAGTAAACTAAGTAACTCGAATTTAACGCAAGCGAAGCCACTGACAAAAGCTAGTAGCATATAATTCTATTGACTTTATAACTATAAGACCCAGTCTTTTTCATCAACCGTTTTTCACACTGTACACGAACTATATCGTTACAATCGGTGCCAAAAATCAAAGCCGTAACAAAGGCTTTCATATTGCTCGTATGCCAAAACAATTGAAATTCAGTTCCCCAAAAAAAAGTACGAGACCGAATCGACACTAAATCCTGAAAAATGCATGAATTTCAACGTATCGTTCCAATTCCTGAAAGTTGGTTTGACGTAGTCTAGCATAAAATCATTTTATTAATACATATTTTTGAGCTACAATAAAACATCTTACAATCACCAAAATTACTAAGACTTATTAAAACTAATTTTAAATAATTGTATAAATTAAAAACTTTCTATCTATTAGTCTCTAATCGTGATCTCATCTCAGCGACAATCAATGTCAAAACTATGGGTAAAATAGAAGATTTTTTAAGAGATTCAGACTAAGATTTTCTAATCTTAGTCTCTTAAAAAATGCGAACGTTGCTTAAAGTTACTATAATTGGTCTGCTGGAATTGTGTGTAATAACCTCGTGTTAGCAACTAACTTTGAATTAAGTTTTTGCACAAGTGGACCTTAGTTACAATTAAATTAAATTAATCATCGGATCAAGAAGGTTACAATACGTTTTCTGTTTAAAACCACTAATATTTTATTCTTTTGGCATAAGCCATTAATATTTTATTCAGGCACACAATAATTAAAACAAAATACAGTCAAGTACCTACGTAAAAACTGTCACACGAAGTTACACAAGGACAGGTACTGTGGTTTCTTAATCCGCGGTTCATACGAACAGCCCGACACATGCGAACCATCGGTAATTAATTACGTTTCATTAATCACCACTGAACGGTGATCTTTCATCGTAATCCCCGTTTTGTATAAGCCTTTTTTAATGTGTCTTATGAATTATAAATGTAGGTCTTTTTGAATTAAGCTCTGGATGCCTGACGTGTTGGATTACGATTGATTGTGAATTGTACATTTGTGGTGTTTCCTTTTGAGTGTTACAGATAAAAGCAAGTTAATGCATCAAGTTTATTGTAGGGATAATAAGCTTTACATACAAATTAACAAAACTGAAATGTATTTTTGATAATGTCAAAATTACAGCTTTTTACTAAACGCATATAAATGATTACACGATTCTCATATAAAAAAGATTTTTTTTATGTCTGTCTGTTTATTTGTTACAACTAATCTCCGCCACGGCTGAACCGATTTTGACACGACTTTCACTATCAAATAGCTGATGTTTTATTTTAGAAAGCCATTTGGTATACAGGAAGCTAACTTGTAACTACTTTTCAACAATGTTTTGGGTGTGTTAATTCTTTTAAATCACTCTAAATAGGTTTCAAAATTATTAGACACCACAAGCTCAAAAAGTGAACAATAAATGGCAATGGAGCAGAAAAAAAAGGATAACCAAATAGCTTCTTCGACTGTACCTACTGAAAGTTGTGATTGTCGGTTTATTCCGTAATCTAAACTAATATTACAAAGTGGTAAAGTTTGTTTGTTTTGTTTGTAAGAGGTAATCTCTGAAAGTACTGGGCCGATAACAAAAATTCTTTCGCTGATGGGAGGCTACAATTGCCGAGTGTTATAGGTTATGTATTATAGTATACTTAACTTCTACGCGGACCAAATCGCGTGCAGAAACTAGTTGTTTATAAATAGATACAAAAAAGAGAGGGAAATTATAAAACGAACATGTTTGCACAATATTCTTCTATAGTGTTTATGTCTGTGATTTTATGGTCATACGGGCTGAATAATTAAACTATACTTATACACCTCATATCCAGAATTCATTGTGATACCTGAGTATCCAGGATTAAAAAAAAAACAATAAGATGTTAAAAGAAGAAAGAAGAAGTTATGATGGTTGATGAATAAAAATCACCTCTTTTATACTTTTATATTTCATCTATCTTCTATATAAAACTGTATTATACAATTATTAACCTATACATAAAACCTTAATTTAAATGTAAAATATGTACAATTTAAAAAAAAAAAGGGCAGAGAGGAAAAATCTCATAGGGCATCAAAAAATTCGTCCGCGTCGCTGTCAATGGGGCAAGTGCCCAAAAGGCTGACAGCATTGCCACGTCGTATGGCAAAAAAAAAACGGTTTAATTAAAAGTTAATCTTCTATATATAAATAAAAATGAATGGGAAAATCTGTTGCTAAGTGCAAAACTCAAGAACGCCTGAACCGATTTGATTAATTTTTTTGTTGTGTTTGCCTCGTGTTTTATTTACAGGTGGATTAAAAAAAAATCCACATGAAATCTCGAAAATTTTAACCCGCGTATAGTTATGGCGGTCCGGATTATAAAAATAAAATTACCTCCGGTGTTAGTAAAATCACAATACAAAATATCAACACTTCGAATCTGGAATGGAAATTCATTTAATTTCAGAATTAAAGTCGAAAACTAATTTTAAACACTTTTTACAATTTATTTTTGCGTTAGTATTTTGTAATTGCACACGATATTTTTTTCAGTTCAAAAGTTCAGGTTTAAATTTCACTGTACGCATGATCAACTGACCTGTACTGTAGTTTAGCGCACAGTGGACAGCTGTGCCAATAACACAGCTGGGTGATCTCTGCAGTTCCTAGAATCATATAAACATCAGTCAGTTTAGCTAAATGACGTGATTGTACAAACATTTTAACGAAGTATTCAGGGTAGTCAATTATGCGTTTATATAGTTACGGATCTTCCCTTTTGGGTCTTGATTGTAATATTTATACTATAATATTATGAAAGCTGAAGAGTGTTTTTTGTTGGTTTGTTAAACGCGCTTATCTTTACAACGTGTAACGGAAAGGGTATATACATACCAAGAGCAAGGTTTCTTTGGATGATAACAAACGATTTGGCAAGGGTATTTTAATCCTATCTCTACATGTTCGGAAATTATGATCAACAAAGAATATCGCCTGCAGTAGGCTACTAGGCGCGCAGAATTACGGAAGAGATTTATCGTGATATTAGGCAAGTAACGTGGAAAATATTTAACCCACGTAGTGCGGTTTGACAAGTTTGTTATGATTTGAATTTAAGAAACATATGAAACCGATAATTTGGTATCAATTCTTAGAGTATTTTATATTGAGCTGAAACCCTTGCCATATCGTTAGTTATCATCCAAAGAAACCTTACTCTTTATATGTATATACTCTTTCCGTTACACGTTGTATAATTACCAGTCGCATTGGAAAAAATGTTTTAGTATATGATAGGCAGATTCATGAGGAATAGTATAGGCATCACACACATCACATAACATCACGCTACGACTTACGGGAGCGGAGCAGTAAGCAAAGACGTAACTGCATGCGAAAAAAGCCAGGAGGAGCAAGTCAAGAGCTGAAGCTAGTGATTTTATAAACAAAGGTGATTTACTGGATTGCAAACAATATAAAACATGGAACCTTAACTATAATCACGAACAATACCAAACCCAAATATCAATAAGATATCCCATTAATCCTAAAGGGTTTTGAAGTTTCAATTAACGGGATGCATGCACCCTCGCACGTAAAAGCCATTACTCTCCTTTGAACTCGCGCAAGTAAAACAGCGCACAATCGCAATAAAGTATGACACAGTTTAAAAGAAGCACGGGAAACTGTACACGTTTTTTTTTTGTTCTTATCCGATTCCCGTGTGGACCTGACGTGCGGTAACACAAAATAAACGAAGAATTTGTGTCTCCAATACTGAGCAGACATTTGTACGACAACGAAGCTGTTTGTAACAAAGTTCCACCGTTTTATTGACTTGGCTAACTTGTATCAGTAGTCTTGTACCATGTGAATATTATAGGAATATGAGCGAAGTTCGAGAGCCGTTCGGATCGGAAACTATAGGTGGATGAGGGACTGAGGACCCTTGATGTCTCAAAAGAAATAGGTTATCGCCACTTACATTTATTTCGTTGTTATCGACTTTATGATAAAATGCGACACGTACAGTTTTAAAACTCGTATCTACTGTTTAATACAACGTCATAAAAGCGAGACGTGGTAACCTGCACCTCATACACGAAGTAGCACATAAAGTATACATATTACTTAAAATTTTCACCTTAACTATTTGGAGCTGGCGAGTGCATGCCAAAGTTTTCAAGCGCTCGAGTGTTCTGGCGAAATTTAAGTTTGGAACGACTCCCCTAGACACGAGCACACTCTTTCTAAACGTTGAACAGCCCCCAGTTACCTGTGTTTATACTAGAATATTAAAAAAGATAAAAAATAAACTTGTAGTTTCGTACTCTGCAAAACGCCGCAAACGAGACCAAAAGCTTTTAAAGCAATAACTTAAAATGTAAACATATATTCTGGGTTTCGTGTAATGCGCCGAACTCGCCTGGGGATCGCCACTGCACTGCTGTTCAGATACATACAGAAACTCTTCTAATGTACTTTATATTTTTCAGTAAACTACTCATTCAGCGAGACAGATGCGAGTAGGTACTACCGGCCGACCTTTACTAAAGTTTTATCTCATAACGCGTCTTCATGTTCACGTACGAATTCTCAAGGGTCGCGTGCGGTAATTTTAATTAAGTATATTTACTGAGACGAGCGCCGAGCGCCCGGGCACGGTAATAAATGTTGGCCGTAAAGGTAACAAATGTTGGCGTGGAGGGTTGGCGGGCTCGTGAGCTCGTGTGAGTTCGCGCTGCGGAACTGACGCCTCCCGGCACGACAGGTGATATCCACCTGCGCGACTCCTTCCTTCCTGCCTCTCAATAGCTTTAATATTTGAACGGTCTCCTCTTTTCCCAAGCACTAAAATATTTTATCTGCAAAAGACGAAAACGACAATTTTGTTGCCACATTTTACACGCGTAGTGCTTTCGGAAACCGATATATCATATCGTAAAATGATTTCCCGAACACGCTACGTATTTTGTAAATTGAATGTTAAATAAAGAAGGATCGCTTTAAAAAGGTCGTGTTCACGATAGCATTTTCAAAGTAAGCAATTGTCGAAAAAATACCAATTGCGATTCGGGTCAATCTCGACAAGTCAGCGAAGATTTAAATCCGTCAAATTCTAAGTTACGAAGGCGAGTTGGGAATTCAGAAATTTTCTTGCGCCGTATTCGGGGCGGGTTTTGCTCGGCTGAATTCGGGGAGCTTCCGAAAGTCTGGGAAAATTGAACGCAAATCCGATTTGTTCGGATCTCGAACCGAAATCTTCGTAAAATGTACCTATGCACGTTCTTAGTGCCCCTCGTGGCAATAGATTCGCTTTGTCAACTGAACTCGTTATACAGTAGTGTGAATGTTTTTAAATAGAATTATTCTACGCCGAAGGCGCTTAATACGTGCTCTTATTCTAACTTATAACACAGTTAAGTATCACAAGTACACAAATAACTCCATCGCAGCGGCATAATGAAACCGTTCCAACAGGAGCTCCTTGCTAATTTTAATTCTACAATACATTAATTCTCCTTCCTGTAATTAAAGTTGGCGGGTAATATTAAGTCGGGAACGAGTATTAACGCCTGTACGTATAATGTTAGGCTACGTGGCTCGTGGCTCGTGGCTCATATCCTTTACTAAGTTTAGCCCCATAAATTCTGAACTTGGGCACGTAGAGAGAAACTATGAAATGTTACCAAATCCGTTACCTACTCAACTTGCGGTCTAAGGATATTGTTGAATGAGAAAATGTTAAGTAGCTGCCGTGTGTGGCATAATAGCGCGGGTTATATTATAATTTATACTGAATATCATTTACAAGCGCTGGTGAATGTATCCGCTCCCTCATTTTGATTTAGATGCGAGAAGGAACTTAGTTAATCCTGGCTCAGAAATATAATAACACTGAAAATTACTAATCAAGGTTTTGGAGAAGCTACAATGTTGTACACAAAGTTATATTATATTAAACTAGCTGTCGGCCGCGGTTACACCCGCGTCTTTGGTTACTGCTCCGCTTTCGTAGGTCGTAGCGTGATGGTATATAGCCTAAAGCCTTCCTCGATAACTAGGTACTCTATCTAACACTGAAAGAATCATTCAAATCGGACCAGTAGTTCCAGAGATTAGCGCGTTCAAACAAACAAACACTGCAGCTTTATAATATTAGTATATACTAGTACTCGTAGCTATATCAATTTGAAACATCGTTTCAATATTATATCATCATAAGATAAATATGTTTTTTTCGAAAAGACCTGATAATCTTCAAACGGCTAAATAGATTATCCTGAACTGAGCAGACTCTCGATAAAGTCACATTTCAAACAAAAAAAATCTATATCAAAATTAGTTCAGCCGTTTGAAAGCTAAAAATGCCACAGATACACACGCCAAACTCACAACACCCTTCTGTTTTCAGGCATCAAAATAACTTAACCACTATCTAGTTCGATATTTGCCATCTAAAATACTCTCTAAAAATATTCTCCTATCTTTGCTTGCCGAAATAAAGTATATTAAAAATTCTGCAGCTTATAAAAATAACATCAAAAATATTGTTCCCAATGGAGTAGGTATAGGCTAAAAATATAAATAAAATGCCAAAGTATGGGACGTGTTTGCTGCGAAAAACTTGTTTATATAACCGTATCAGTTCACCAATCTAGAATCTACATAAAACTATTAAAATACGTCCATTAGCTATTTTGCTGTGTATTAAAACATAAATTGAAGGCGTTGTGGTAATCATATTTTTCAAGCAAACATGTTATGAGGATTAGAATTTTCGCTTCAATCGCACTTTTTTATACTTAGGTAATAAAGTAGGAAACAACATTCAGTATTAATAAGAACGACTTCAAGCCCTTATTTTTATGGAAACACTAAATTTTGCTTGCGATTTTGTCCGCAAGGTGTTATTACTAATTTGTAATTTTTTACATAAATTTGGACTATATATAGCACTCAGAGATAACGTCAACTTCCCGTAAGCGAAAGAATTTTCAGAATCGTATCAGTAGTTTCGGAGATTTATAATATATCAGTCAGATAACTTTTATCTGAATAATATGACAGTTTTACATATTTCCTAAACAGAAGTTGCCAAACCGCTATTTTAATTATTTCTCTATTGAAAACTTGTCTCTTTACTCCAAGTACTATATTGTTTTACCAAATTAAACTGACACAAGTGAAGAAAAACACACTTTATACAACAGTTACAAGAACAAATCAACCATCTACAATTTTATGACGAATAGCAAATGTACTGTAATAGGTACATTTTATTTGCTGTTAGTCTCTTAAATATCCAAGGGTAGTTGTAGTTTATTAGATAGCACTTAAAAATAGTCATAAATATAAAAATGGCTGAATTGCCAAAGGAGTTTATGACCACTATCAAGTCAATCGTTACGTTGTGTCAATTGACTTCTGACTCGGGTACGATGGAACAACGAATTAGCAATTTTATGTACCTAATTTATTTTTTATAAAATATAAAAATAATAATTAAGAGAGGATGTAGTGACAAAGATAGAAAAGGGTATGCTTAGATGGTTCGGTCATGTTGAGAGGATGAGTGAAAGACTATTGACAAAAGGTATTTAAATAGCAGAGGTAAGTGGCAACGCCGGGAGGGGTCCCCTAGGAAGACCTAGACTGACCTTATTGGTGATGTCCTTCAGAAAGGACAGGTGCGGAGTACTCGTAACCGGCGTGCTTGTATGACGAGATGTATGAACGTAGATAAGGCGAAAGGAGTATGTAATGATCGTAGCAGGTGGCGTTCTGTAATTTCTACCTACCCCCATAGGAAAAAGGCGTGAGTTTATGTATGTATGTAAAAATAATAATTAATAGGTTTTTTACCGACTACGGCATAACCAATAGAAAAGTTTATTGCTTTTGGAAGGTTTGGTTTTTGTATGTATGTATGTATTCACGTATGGTCCACCGTAGCGCCTAAACTACTTATCCAATTTTGATGTTTGAAGTGCTAATCTTTTGGTTATTACGGTTTGGGTGACATACTTACATTTTATATGAACAAATCAATATGAAATCAAAAGATTTTTTTAAGCATGTATCTTTGAGACCGTTATCGTGAAAAGCGAACTGCTAAAGGCCATTCTCCGTAATTAATAACATTCAAAATGTAGTCGCAATAACATCTCAGCAACAACAAAGTCAAAAGCTTATTTATTATGTAAAATAGAGCTATTTTTGACAGATAGAGATTAGAATCCAATCTTTTTTTTAAATACGGGCATTGTCCCTTTGTTACCTGCCAGAGTTGAAAGACGTGGGTACCTACACTAGCTATGAAAAGTCATTACCCGCTCTAATCACACTGATTGCGGAGGTTAGCGAAGGGGCCCTCAAATAGGTAGAGGGTATAATCCAGGGCACGCAGGGGCCCAAAGCTGTTTATCCAACCTACTTACACGGCTTACACTAGCAGTTTTATCTTCATTAATTTGTATGAAACAAACCTTTTGATATACATCTGTTTGAGTAAGCACTCTGACTAGGAATAGGTAGAGAAACTTGTTTAGAACTTTAAAGGCGATAACACACGGCACCGCGCATCGTCGCGGTTAGCGATGAAGCGGATCTCGTGTCGCATTGGCCTATAAGAAATCCGTTGATGCCTTACGCACGTACACCGCCCGAGCGGTGCTTTCGCCTTTACCGTCACCCGCCCTCCGTGGCGGTGCGCGGTGCCGTGTTTTAATCGCCTGGTATAGTACATATAAATACGGGCAACGAAAAATGAGACATGACACATCACACTTATTATTTCGTAATTAATATTAAATTATTTTTAAGAACTACTGGGGTACGTACGTGGGTGTACTAATGGGTACACCTCTGCCTAACCCTTCGGGGATTACAGGCGTGATGTTATGTTATGTTATTTTTAAGAATTTTGATCTAAATGTCATCGAAATATTCATAAATACATACACAAATTAAGGATAACTATTTCGTACAGCCATTCCTACGCAAGCTCCCCATTACTGACGCTTGTCAAGTCTCAAGATCGCATCTTTCGTGGCGCATATTGTACCTACAAGATCGCCAGACCTATGTGATTTTAGCATGGTTGAAATATTAAGCTTAGAGTGTTTCATGTTTCTTTCCGGACCTGTTACGTTCATAGTACTATCATGGTACGTTTCAGGTAGTAGGCACACTTCTCAAGTCCGTGGTACCACATCATTCTGAGATTAGGTAGGTACCGAAAGCAAAAAAAAACATAAAGTAGGTACTTACTGTTAATGTTTGTTTTACATTCATACATAAACTCACGCCTTTTTCCTATGGGGGTAGGCAGAAACCACAGAACGCCACCTGCTACGATGCTTACATACTCCTTACGCCTTATCCACGTTCATACATCTCGTCATACACGCACGCCGGATACGAGTACTGCGCACCTGACCTTTCTGAAGAACCTTACCAATAAGGTCAGTGTAGGTCTTCCTAAGGCGACCCCTCCCTGCGTTGCCATTCACCTCTGCCATATGTTAATCGTTGTTGTAATGTTGGTTTTCTTGAAGATAATAGGCTATAGAACGTATTACTCAATAGTTTGAGCTAGCAAAATCAGTAAAATTTATTCGATTGTAAGATTGTGTGTAACGATTAAGTATAACGATTTACTTTTTAAACTGTTACGTTTCCAAAAGAAAATACCCTAAAAATAAAACATAGAAAACTCCAATAAAAACAGTGGGAGTTTTACGAAAAAATATATTTGCTTGATCAGACAAAGAAAGGAGACGCTATTGATTTAGACAGTGAAGAAATAAGAAAAGATTCTCACTCATTGCACTCACACTTCAATAGACGAGCGGCGAATTGTGTGCCGAGTAGGGTCACCAACTCTTTGTCTATCAAAAATAGTAGTTCTAAAATGAATACCTACCCATAAAAATATTGTAGACTAGCTTTTGCCCGCGACTACGTCCGCGTGGAACTTGTTTATATAGTAGGTACTTGCATACAAACTTCCACCCCCCTTTTCACCGCCTTAGGGGGTGATTTCCGGAATAAAAACTATTCTATGTCCTTCCCCGAGTCTTAAACGATCTCTATACAAAATTTCACCTAAATCGGTTCTGCGGTTTAGGCGTGAAGAGGTAACAGACAGACACACTTTCAATATTAGTATGGATAGCGATCAGATGAAAAAAAATAGGAGGTAGGTAAAAACTGAACGTACTGACAACTTGATATACCAGAAAAATGTCTAGAAATAGTTTAAAATTAATAATATTGTTTTGTTTTAGTTTGGTGCCTTTAAAAATATAGTAATTTAGTCTTCGGTCAGGAATTTAGTACAGTCGGGCCCCTAATATAGTAGGATACTATATACAGAGTAATTGAAAATATATCCGAAACCTTAAAAGGGGTCATTTTACTCATCATAATGAACAACTTTTACTATGGGACCAACCAAGTTGTTCATTATGATGAGTAGAATGACCCCTGTTTTGTATTATAAGGTTTCGGGTATATTTTCAATTACCCTGTATAGTAGAGTTGGCAGCCCTATTGCCGAGCTACCCGTGAACAAACAAAGTAATGGAAACATTCCATTTTTCAACTAAAAGCTGTCTTTTCTCGCCTAGAATGAAACTCAGACAATCATGTTTAATACAAATTGTAATATATTCTCCATTGTTGCTGTGTACGCGGTATAAAAATATGACACGTCGCGTCTTGCATTCGTTATGTGCTTTCATAAAACTCGTCTGTCGTTGCTCTCGGGTGCGCTCATCCTAGGCAAAATAATAAGAAACTGGCCAAGAGCGAGTTCCGCAACACCGTACAATATAAACGGCGAAAATACACGTTTCTTGTATGACCTTATTACCTTTTTAATCTTTCTTTTTTTATTTCTGTTACTGTTACTGTTAATGTTACTTCTTGCCCGCGATTTCGTCCGCAACTTTGTCCGCGTAAATGTCGGTTTTTGCGGCCGTAGAAGAATTTGCGAAATAAAAAGTAGCCAATTTCATCAAAATCCGTTTAGTGTTTTAGTCGTGAAAGCTTTACAAACAGACAGACAGAGTTACTTTCGTATTTATAATAAATTTTAGTATGCATTATTAAAGCGGCCAAAGTATTACATATTCTGTGAAAATTTCAAGTATCTCTCTATTACAATTCAAAGGATACAACGCTGTGACGATACGGAACACTAAAAGAGAGCATAAAAACCTGATATAGTTGATTTTCAGTGTTAGATCACACACTGCGCGTAGTTTGGGCGTAAAGCTGATTTCAAAAACTAAAGTTAACGTTTCGTGTAAACTATTAAAATAGTAAGCCTAAAACGAGCGTGCGAAGTAAACGAACCATACTTAAATTCGATCGATTTTTAAATTCGAAATATTCGTTTCACACAAAATAGATATTTAATTTGAATACTTCATTCATACTAATTGTGCATTTCGAAAATAAATTAAAATGTTGTAGAATATAATCTCGCCACCGAATTCTGATCACAGTTGCCAATCTCAATGAAGACTAGTCTATCTAGAGATATTATAGAGCACAAATCTGTGCACTAACACATCTGTACTCACTCTTCCCTTACTTTCATAGTCCGATGGGACGGCAATACGACACGACCGGGAGAGATCAAGCATAGGACCAACGGCGACACGTGCTTTCTGAGGCACAGGGGTGTTACCGTGTTACGACAACTGTAATACTCGAGGCTGCTATTGAGTTTATACTTTACTCGACCTGGTAATCGATCTCAGGGCGCCACGCTCGGCAGTCGTGCTTGCGGCCTCGCGGCGCAATCAAGTCTGTTATAGGATATTCGTATTTCAAATACACTTACGATAAGTAGCGCGCTTATGCTAAACCTACAGAATGTAGATAATAGATGATCGGAAATTTACTCGAGGCATGCAGCAGTTTATCAAACAATCTTTTCAAATATCAAACTACATGTACACAAAGGAGAAGCGAAATCTTGATAATTTTAGAAGTAGAACTATTCGCGTGCACAAGCTAATAGAACGCTCGGAATAATGAGATTGCATCTTAATAGCTTAACGGACCTGGAAGATAAACAGCTTCTTATAGCTTGCAGCCTTGGAAGCAGCATAAAGCCATAAATATTGCATAGAGGGGCCCACCCCCCTGTAATTTTCAGCCTTCCAGGAGCCTTGTTACTCTAATTAAGTTCAGCCTTGCTTTTTATCGCGATCAAATTACACTTTGTTGCATATTAAAGCGTGCACTTAAAGGTCGTGCAAATTAGCTTTTGTACCTACATATTAATACAGCCTTTTGTCTGCGACTTTGTTCGCGTCAGTTTTCGTACGGATCCTTAATTTTAATGATATTAAAATAGCCTATAGGCATTAGGGAATTAAGTGGCTTCCTACTAGCGAAAACATTTTTAAAATTAGACCAGAAGTTCTGGAGGTTGGCGAGTTCAAATAAGGAATAAACGTACAAATTATTCTGCTTCATAATATTAAGTATACATTATATTTCACTCACAGCCTTTGGTTACGTTCTCTACCGCAGTTATTAACTATGAAATTCCCTTTTTAATACCTGTTAAAATTCAGAATTTAAATAACAGATTAAAACCCGGAGTAATCGGAGAGTGCAAGCGTGCGTTACATGTTACTAGGTATTGTATTCATTTTAATTTACTTCAATAATGTTAATGAGAATTTATTTCCGTAGCTCTCGGATTGAAACCGCGAGATTATTTGGGCGGTTTCGGGTGAAATATTGTGTGAACTATTGCAGGAGTTAAATACGTAAATAAGCTTATAGTTTATGTCAGAAGATAGTCAAATAAAAATGCAATAGCTTTTTATCTTCTATATTCCATACTTTCTAGGATGGTGCGGCTGACATTTTTCAAACTGTTGCTTTTCACTCTTAAACGTTATGGCGATTTACAATTACTATTGAATTTTTTAACTGCTCACTAATAAAATACGGAATCAGTAATAAGTAAGTAAATAACTAGTAAATTAAATAATGACACTGACCTAGATAAGCGATTCTGATAACCAAAGATGAATTGCTATTGGTATTTTTGCACCTACCATGTTCACCATCTCTTCACCACCTTTGGTTGACTGTTAGAGAATGCCTAAGGCATTAAGTCCGCCTTTGTACTTTTGTTGCAGAAAGTTTAAATAAATAAATTGCTGAAAAATAGGCCTTTGGCAGAGGCAATGGGACAATAATAGCCTCATATTATAATATTATTATAGCAAATGCTGTGCATGTCTGCAATAGGAATAAAAACTAGCCTTATTCCACAACAATGTCATTTACATTGAAGTAGAATAAGGCCTGTCTGTGTTTATATTGTTGACGTGCTATTTATTATAGCTAACTTCTGCCCGCGATTTCTTCTAACTAGATTTAACAAGCCCAAGAGCTAAATTATCCCACGAGAACACAAAAATTATCCGATGCGTATATTTATATATAATGTGTGCTTTTCAGCTAATTTCGTTCAGCTGTTTAAGCGTTAAATCAAACGAACATCCATCCTCACACACTTTCGCTTTCATTAGGATAAGAAGGATTAACCGGTCAAGCCCCGGCTGACTTACCGGTAAGACAGAACAATAGAAAATAAATTGTGTCTCATTACGTGGGACTTGACCAATTAATATCACAGATTTTTTTTTTGATTTATTATCTTTCCTCAGTCAATTTAAAATCACTCCGTTCATCCACTCGAGACGTCCTCCCAACCTATTAGACGCTTACTCTCTGCAACTAATGTCCGTCGCGCATCTCGTTAACATGTGTAAATATTCATCAGCGTGGCGCAAGATAAATGAGGGCTGCCACCTGCCGCCCCCGCAACCTGATACCGACCGCACACTTACCGCTTTTTAATCCTTTATTACCGGCATAAAGCGGCATAAACCGTTATTTAGCTTCACGCCTATGTCGCGATGTGGCAAAACCTTTTCATTATTGAATTTTCGGACTACGGGACGCGGCAAACGTGGTGATGGCGGGTGGAATAGAAATTTAACTAAGTAGATGTCTCAAACACTAAAAACGTCACATTGGCACTTGCCTGTGTCCGGTTTCGAACGCACAGCCTCTTGCATGAGAGGAGAGTACATCAATAAGCCAATATGTATTAAAAGCTAAGTAGCTTCTGCCAACGACTTCGTCCGCAACAAAGTTGATTTCTCCATACAAACTTAGGACCCCCGCTCCTTAGGGGTTGAATTTCGAAAAATCCTTTCTTGTCGGATGCCTTCATCATACAGAGAACACACCCTCCAAGTTTCTGGTCTCTACGATCAGCGATTTAGGCTGTGCGATGATCCGTTAGTCAGTCAGTCAATCAGGACCAGGTATTTTATATGTATAGATATATAGATAGATGACAGTAGTGTGATGGTTGATAATATACACGTCATCATTTTTATGTTTGAAATTATTTTTTTTAAATTGGACTGGAGCTGTTTTTAAGATCAATGCCCTGGCTTGCATTTTATTTTAACTCGAATGTGACTTTATTTACGAGAGCGTCACACGTCACAAAGTCATTATTATTGGACTGAAAGCTGGAATTTCTCTTCTCAACACATCACGAAATCAACACTACTAATCTACGTATTTACTCACTAAACAAAAGATGATGACAAGACCGTTTTACACCATATAAATGGACTCCGTAATCGACACACAGCGATTTATCTCAAGTTACCAAACAAACGTTCGTTCAAGGAAATATTTATGGCTATTGACTCAATCGGACGCAAGTATTGTTAATCTATTAATAGTCACGTTCCTAGTCATAATGACTCATTAAGTCATAAACGCCTGGCCTCTGAAATATTCTTAGCCGATGTTTATATATACGTTATGAAGTGATCATGATCTGCCTAGCCTTTTCCCAACTATGTTGAAAGTACATATGCATTGAAAAAGTCACATTGGTACTTGCCCGGATTCGAACCCACAACCGCATGAGAGGCGGGCGCCTTAACCGCTAGGCCATCACGACGTTATGAAGTGATGTGATTTGATATCTTAATACAAAGGACTTTTGGAAATTTAGTGGGACAATAATAGGCCGAATTTTTTCATCATTATTTTAGCAAACTTAAGAAAGATACGTAAAACAACTAGCGGCTCCCTGAAACTTCGTACGTGTAGTTCTTTCTCCCGAATTAAGTTACATTTTTCATTACTGCTCCGCTCCTGTGGGCCGTAGCCTGATGATATATAGCCTATAATATTCTTCATGAATCTGGCTATCATATACAAAAACAGAGTTTGGCGCCTTTAAACAAACAATCAAACGAAAAATCTACAGCTTTAGGTATTATATTATTTTGTAGAAACATAGATTGACTACTCAGCAGACTCACAACATAGTTGGAAGTAGTTGTAAGTTAACTACCTGTATACCAAATGGCTCGTTCGACGTTACCTAATGTAAAATTCAAACAAAGACATCGTAAACTAAATTGGTTGCCTAAACTATTCACGTATTGCTTCAATAAATTGCATTTATTGCACTCCTTTACCGCCACTCACCCCATCAGGCATGATATGGGAAGTTTTTCGTTTTTTCCCACAACTACAGAGAACCCTCAGACCCTTAGGGAAATCAGCCCTTCGCAGTATGGTGGAGCTGTTGTCAATTTAAGTAAGTAGGTACACATTCAGGAGAATGTTGTTATCTGTCTAACCAGCTACCCTTGAATAGTTTCTTGTGCGTGCGATGAGAAGGCATGGAATAACCTAAATTGAGTAGTTGTTCGTTCCTTGCGAAGCATGTGTGGTATACTTGGTGAACGATGGAGTGGGGAATGAGGATATACAATAGCGTTGCTGATTAAAAGAGGATGTAGTGACAATTATTGAAAAGAGCATGCTTAGATGGTTTGGTCAATTTGAGAGGATAGGTGGAAGAGGTGATTAACAAAAGGAATTTATATGGCAGATGTGAGTGACAATGCAGAAAGTGTGAGTGACGTTATTGGTGAGGTTCTCCAGAAAGGTAGGGGGGCGTAGTACTGAAAATTGAACCCAATCCTTAAATAAAACTTACCCAAATAATTTAAATAAAATATAGGGACATACCTAATTATCATTTTACATTAAAATAATGTGGCCATGATTTTTCTAAGATTTATATATGTACCCATATGTACGTTTTCTGAAGTGCATTAGTGAACCAATTTGGTTTTTGGCAGAAAAATAACTTGGCATCTCAAAAAGTGCAATAAAATTCATGTCTTGGAAAATCGGAACTATTAAAATATGAGCCAAAAGCATTGACTAATACACGGACCACCAATCATGTGTAGCTAGTATGAGGTATCTAACCTACCTAGACAGGTCTTTCCAAGGTCATAAAGCAGTGTCAAAAAAAAATAACGCATTAAAACCTACAGCTGCATAATTTGTAAAAGGAGTTTTAAATCTTCCTGGTATATGACGTCACAATGCAGCCAAAGCACTGGCTTATTCATCAAACAATATCAGCTAATATATAGCAGTCGCTGTCACTCCATTACGACTAGGTAGAAGTACATATTTACGTATGGACGACTGCAGTTAGCATAAAATACAATAGAAATGTTGATTTGTGTGAATATTTTCAAGGCGTCGTGTAAAGTGACGTATGGCATGTAGGTAATCTATATTTATAAAGCAATTCTCTTTACATATAAAACAGTTCCGTGACTGACTCAATGCATATCTGAATAGGTGCATAAAACTTAAAGGAAACCTCTTCTGACGGTGCAATCTTTAACACCATACTTAATTTTTCTTACCATCATTCCTAATTTGAACGTACACTAAAAATTATAGATAAACACTAAGGTACACTTCCGCACAAAAACTTAACTTAGAGTTAGTTGTTAACACGATGATGATAATAAAATGTCATTAAGTGACCTGTGTTAGCAACTAACTCGGTGTTAAAAGCTAACCCTGATTGGTGGAAGCGGGCCTGGAGCCGTTTTAAAATTCGAACACAAAACTCTTAATCAGCCATGCTCCGTTACATTTTATTGTGTAGGTACTTCAGGCACCTACTGCCCACGCTTTAAAGATTGATAAACTGCTTAAGTTACTTGTTGGAAACTCTTGAAATGATACCTTTGAAAGGAAAACCGTCGGAGAGTTTCACGAAGTTGCCTCTTCCAGTCAAATAAAGACGTTTTGTGAGAGCTTGCCCTTTACTTCGTCCGTGCCGTGTGATGTTCACATTTGTAAGATTTCGTTTATTGTACTGTCACGTTTTCAGATTTTGATTTAAGAGTTTTTGGAGCTAACATATAGTTTATTATTTAATTTTATATTGAACTCTATATTTCTGGAATAGAGATTATTCTTATATTGTTGGCAACGGTTGAATAGACAGTTGGTTGTTAATAAGGGATCTAATAAGTGTTCCGTTTTTCCGTTTGAGATACGGTACCCTAATACACACTTATCGAATTTAATTTTAGCTGAATTATTGTTAGGAGATTCCTTTTTCAGGAGTCCTGACCGCCGGTAGCTTGGACCCTGTTCCCGATGCCGCGCCGATGGGCTACTATTTTTTATGTTTCTTTTTTCAATGTTTTTATTTTTCATAAACATTTAAAAATGTATTTAACATGTATATAACATTAATGAATGAAAAAATAAAGTAGTAATGGGTCTCATGCAGTGCATTCGACTTTAAGATGCAAGTAGGTAGACTGCTCCACTTATCCCTGAATACATTTAGCGCTGAACGTAATAAAAACATCATTCTGTCTCTGTCTACTTCAAACAACTTGACAGGGATGCAGTGATGTTCTAAGTAAGTTTAGCGTTGAATATATTTAATCCATCGTGCAAGTGAGACTAAATATTCAACAACAGTTTTGAAATCAAATAATTCACACTGCGATCGCTAGCGGCTGATATAATTAGCGGCAGAATTACGAATATCGAGTCCCAAGCGGCGTCAGATAGAGTATCCATTAGCAACTGTTATAGTCCTGATAAATGGGAAGCTACAGGGATGTACTTAGTATAAAGAGGTATGTATAAATTAATAATATTTATTCTGTCCCACTGCAGGGAAGACGACTCTTCTCATACAGAGAAGGTTTACGCCACGCTTGCTCAAGGCGGTCTAGAGATTTCAGACAAACATTTATTGTTAGTCCAAGTTTCCTCACAATGTTTTCCTTTACCGATGTGAAAGTTTAGTTCTTGTTTAGCTGACATTCGGTACCTAACTAATTGTTTTTTTGTTTTTGTTTCAGGTATATACACATTCCTGTGATCACCTTAACCTTTTCAATAACAAAGACTGTTATAATGAGATAGGTAAGTACATAGAAACCCTTCCACTTGCAATGTCAAAGCACATACGTATAATAGAACACGCCTTGAAAAATCAAGTGGAAGATTCTAATAAAAAGAAAGAGTTGGGAGATGGTTTGACCTCTTCTAATCCGGGTCCGTCATTCCGGGGCCCGGTCCGTAATGGGTCGCTTCATTTCCGTCTCTTTCTATTGATGAGGCCCGTTTTCTGTTAGCTATTCTACTTGATGTTGTTATATTTTGTCTGTGATGTCACTATGCTATTGATTTAGTAGTAAAGTGGCAACTACTTTTGTGTGGATTTTCTCTATCCAGCAGGTCTATTCTGTACAAATTTCCCTCGGTTTTAGGTGAGAGAACTTACCTAACGCTTACTAACCTAAACTAAATTCTACGAGGGATATTTTTACAGAATAGTACGCTGACTATATAGTACTAGACTTATAGTACGTTTCACTTGCGTAGGTTATTAATTAATAACAATTTTTTTAGTTTCTTTTTTTAGTTTCTTTTTTAAGTTGCTCCACACAATAAATTTTGCAGCATAAACATTTTCATACACAAATAGCTAAACATGGAACAACTATCTGTAGGCCATACAAATATTTTTTTCGTGAAGATATCACACCCGCGACACGCAGCAGAGGAGCCAACCGTGTCGTTAAATTATATTTCTTCTACTATATTGTATACATTCCGATTTACCAGTACATATGCCTATTTAGCCTTCCTGTTTGGCCCAGTAGGTACCTACACCTTATCTGGACAAGTTCAGAGTCAGAAAATGTGAAACAACGGCGAAATAGCAAAAGATTCGCTTCCTATACAGGCTAACATTTAATCCACTGCGTATCTTTCGGGGGTCAAAGTACTCATGAATAAGAACAACTTTTATTATGGGACCGACCCGGAAATGTGAAAAAGAAACTAGTTGTCCCATTCATTTTGATCGTGTTGTGTGTAGTGCATTTTTGTAGGGAATAGTTGTTTTTATGTATATTTGAAACGAGTTTTTTTTTTTGCGTGGTACCCTTATTCTTTTTTTAATATAAAAGTAGCCAAAGTTACTCCTTATAATATCAGCTTTCTGCAGGTGAAAGTCCCATCAAAATCGATTCAGCCGTTTCGGAAATTAGCCAGAAGAAACAGACAAAAAAATATTATTTTTTTCGTTCAAATTCCGAGTGCTTTTACACTTTGGTTTATATGTTAGGTTAGGTTAGCTGGGCTGTTTCCGCACTTAGCCTAGTTATATGTATATCATAGTAAAAGTTGTTCACATTCATGATTTCTTTGAGCCTCCGAAACCTACGTCGTTAATAATAGGTCAACCTGTATTAGGCGGACAGAATGGGCAAAAAGTGTATAAACGAAAGTACACCTATTTGGGGATTAGCACAGTTTTCACAGTTTTCTATTTTCAAAAACACATGTACGTAGCATTGTTCCGTAGTGTTGTGGAATATGCAAAAATGTAGTGTATTCTCTCTTTGTTTTCCGAGGGTAGTGCTAGGCGGCAGCTCGGGGAATCGTGTTACGTTCGTGCTCGTAAATAAGAATACTTCGGGCACATGCGGGTGCATTTTTATTTCGGTATTGTAGATACAATACCGAAACCAAATATGTAGATACATATTTGGTGTTTTATGCATTAGGTACTAGATTTTTCTCACGACTACAGCCGCGTGATATTTCTTACAGCTTTTTTTTTCTACCGACTAGTCGGTAAAATCAACGCGGCGTGGCGGTAACGACTTACGCGCGACTCAGCTGTAAATGAAGAGTCACGGAAATTGCTAAATACCCCCGAAACTGTGATCGGCTTGGCCGACTAGTCGGCTGATTAGTCGGTCTTTTTTACAACTAACTATTCGGCTAGTCGGCCAAAGTCATAGTCGGCACATCTATTTAAAATATATGTCTATAGCATACTATACAATACATACAATGCCTATAACACATAGGATTAACATAGATTCATATTAGCGAATCACAATCATACAATCAGACCAGTAGTAGGTACCGGAGATTAGCGCCATCAAACAAACAAATAAACAAAGTGTTCAAATAAAATATTATAGGGATACAAATAAAGTAATGTCTTGTTTGAAGAAAAAATTGTAAATATAAAATATAAATTCTAAACCTACCGATATAATAAATAAATAATATAACATTGTATTTATCAGCCTATTCCATTACATTTAATTATAACTAAGGTGATCAAAATAATATTATAGTCGAGACCTCTTCCCTAAACCATTAGTTAGGTTTTATAAATAGACATCCTGAAAACAAAGCCTCATGCAATAAATAACCAAATATTAATACCGATATAAGATAACAATACCGAAGACAACAGTTTATGTCATTCACAAGTTTCAAAACAATTGACAGACGGAAATGCCACAAAGGTATGGCGCGGACTGGCGGACGAAACGGTTTTAAGTTCAATTAGGTACTTAATTGACACCACCAATCAATTAGGAATTGGGTTTTCGACACAATTAACCAACAATTCTAAGACAAGTACTTAAAAAAAAAACACTCTATTTTAGCTAGGCTAGGCATAGGCTCGCCCCATATTGCATGGGACTTAACATAGCTTACGAAATGTGGGTGTACAAATGGGTACACCTTTACCCAACCCTTCGGGAATTACAGGCGTAATGCAATGTTATGTGATCCATTTTAGGACTAAAATTCCGAGCTTTAAATTTATAGTAAAAATATATTTATAGTTGCTTTATAAATAGTTAATCAATTGAGTTGGCAATGAATTTAGTATGACAAAATTAAACTGTGTCACCACATTTTAGCCAACTCGATTGATAAAATATTTATTGGTTTTAATTTTTCTGCCAATTGAAAATTAATCGCGTTTTTTAGGTTAAAATAAAGTGATTTTAAATAGAAGTTGTGTCTTAAAATTACAAATACATAATTTGCCATTATACCATTTATAACAAAAAATACTAAGACAAGCTAAATTAAACTTTAAGTAAAGCATTATTATGAGTAGCTACTAATAAATTATGCATCCAACACAAGGTATCTTTTGATATAAGAGGAAATTCCGCATCCCTGGTTTTCTCACTAAATGATAATAAAGCTTTCGAAAATAGAAATTTTCTTAAGCAAAAAACGCCTCCATCCCATTATGTTCCCTTGAAAAAGTGTACTGTAAATCATAAATATTACGGGAGGAACGCGTAGGGGGTGCAAAAAGCTGTCGTTACCTCGTATGTTGAAGGAGCAGGTTCGATTACCAGTGCACCTGTCAGTTATGTGCCAGCCCGACAAAGATTACGCACGCAACACATGAAACCTTTTTAGATACAACCTTTTTGCACGTGCTGCTGAAAAAACGAAGCTTGTAAAGAAAAATGTTAGGAAAGTCGATTTTTTAAAGGTAAAGCTAAGTTTGCCTTATAAAAAAATATGAATGTTAAAAACTCACCTTATCTATCGTGTGTTATGTTATGGTATGTATGTATGTGTTTTGCTATTATCTCCTAAATGAGAATTTCAAAGTTAATTTGCGGTTGTTACATTGTCGGTTTTAACAACTTCGATCGTAATGCGATCTAACTTAAAAGTTTCATGGTTTGGTAGTTCAAAATAAATTTGGTACTGTACAGTTCAATTTTTTTTGAATTTTCTAGTCTAATATATTGTACTAACTTCAGCCCGCGAAGTCGTCTTGGTAATTTTTTTCACTCGCGTTGTCTCCTTCCTCGATAAATGGACCATCCAACACAAAAATATTTTTTCAATTCGAACCAGCATTTCCTAAGATTATCACGTTCAACCAAACAAACAACATTGTTTTTTGTTTTGGGCTTTTGTAAAAAAATATTTCTTTCAAACAAATAAACCTACCAATAAACTCTTCAGCTTTATAATATTAGTATGGATAGTAACCCCTTTTCAATAGCCTATTTATAATCTGGCCTTGTTTCATAATATTAATACACAAATATCGCGCAGTATTTACACCACAAATAATATTCCGTTGATGTTCAGTGTTAATATTACTTGGCCGAACATTAATAACTTCATACTCGTGAAATATAGGTACGTATTACGTATAATATTTCATTTGGCTCACCTCGCCTGCTACACACACGAAAATTTTCCCTCCAAACTTCGCCCACCATTCAAAACTTTTAAATCTATTAAACAAGTTGCAAACACACCTACCTATCATCGCAGGCTTATGAACACAAAATGAAAGCTATATCAGAGAGTGCAAACTGTTCGGTAGCACGCACACGACACGCAGCACCGACGCATCGCTAACGCCGTGACGTCACGAAACGCAGATAAACAGAATACACATTTACCCTCAGGAAAAGATTTACCTTCAATATTTATGTAAGTGCGTACCTCGTCTATTTTCAGTGACACTTTCATTGAGAATTGTGCCGTTGAGGACAAATACATAGTAACCTCGGCCTTTACAATGACGACAGCAAGATACCTACCAGGCTAAGTACGTACGAAAATCGTAACTTTGTTAGAATGCTGACTCAGCGGTCGACCGTACCCATTTGTGGCGACGCAACGAGAATTTTCCTAAGTGACACTCAAAAAGTAAGTAAAAGGTAAAAGGTTCATCGCCCTGCAAGCTACTGCGTCTGTGTTGAGGAGCGCAGGGGCAATAAAATGCGAGCTAGGGTCACCACTGCGATGTTTACTGTAACGTTCGTCTAGCCCCGTCGGATGGCCCGCTGCTATTTGAATTTCTGACGATGTTTCCTAGGGGATTGGCCTGAGTAGATAGCGTCTGAGTCCTCCCTGAGCTGTGTTTTGGCAACCCTGCTCGAGCCACTCGGAGACTCGGCTCTCGGATAATACTTTGAATAGAAATTACGTAATCGACAAAATTTTGACGCAGCCTGCGGCGTCCCTCTCCCCTCCCCTCTTTATCGACGCTACATCGCCATTGCATTAGACTCTTTCGCTTCAGAATACCGACGCGCTGATTTAATTTTCTTTTGACCTGCAAATTAGACCCGTTATCGACGGAAAGTAAATGAATTTTGTACCGGTAATTGAATGACATTCTCAGTTAAGAGGACTTGATACTGAATATTTAATAATTTGGGAAGATGTTTGCTTACTTCTTAGGTAGGTTTAAACTTAAAGTGTCAGCAACAGTAAGAGAAATAAGATTTTTAATTATTTTAATCCCAATCGGAATCTTATAAATCTCTTTTTTCGTATCTTTCTTTTCCTTTTTAAACACTAGCTTCTGCCCAGGACTTTGTCCGTGTGGAGTCAAGTATACCATAAAACATAGCTTGTGGCAACCGTTATTAGTGTATTTCTATCAGTGAAAGATTTTTTGTTGGACCAGTAGTTACTTACAAAGATTACCTCTTACAAACAAAAAAACATCAAAAAATTAAAAAAGGGGCAATGCTGATTCTTTGGAATAGTCCAACCCTCTGGTCACGTGAAATTTAATTTAATTAATTTAATTTATTCATTTAATTCAGAAAATATCGACCAGCCACTATTATTATTTTGTAAGTTTCATACAAAATTAATAAATACATTAATTTTAGATTTACTTGAACTTGAATAAATAAGTTTCAGATGAAATTAATAAACCGTCTTTTTATCTGAATCTCAAATGTTTCCGTTTAATTATTTAGCACTAAATGACGCGTTGAACTTCGTACCACCAAAACTTTATTTTACCAAATTTTCTTTTCCCTGTAACATGCAAATCGGTCGAGGCATTTTAGAGTTTTTGCAAGACGGCAAATGATTTTTATTTTTTTATGAATACAACGTAATTTTTGTTTACAGGAAACCCGAAAAGGGGTCTTTGTACTCATTGTTTTGAACAACTTTATTAAGGGAACAACCATAAAACCGTGAAAGAAATACTTTTTGCCGACTTATGCAAACATAAATGTATGGATCAACTGATTTTTGAGTTGACATAACATAACATAACATCACGCCTGTAATCCCCGAACGGTTAGGCAGAGGTGTACCCATTAGTACACCCACATTTCGCCAGTTATGTTTTTAGTCCCATGTTATAGGGGGCGAGCCCATTGCCATCGACCGGGCACAAATCCAGTCACCGAGGCTGCTACTGAGAAATTCCTGATGGAAAAACCCAATAACACTTTGGCCAACACTGTGCTCATGCACAGCAGTCGCGCTTGCGATCACTAGACCAACGAGGCAGTCAGTTGATTAGATAGATATAATTCAAACCACGCGTGCTTACACCGCGGTAGCTTTGTAATCACACTACAGTAAATTGTGCAAATCCAAGTAAGATTGCAATTTGCAGGACGGTCGTGAGGGGTCTCACCTTACGCTAGACAGAGAAAGTCCATTACGTTTTATAGGTTCCACTTCGCAGGACGAATAGCGCTTCAAACGCTGAAATTAATTAAATTCTCACCTAAACGCGACTCAAAAGCGAATTGTGCTCTTTCAAAGATATACTTTTGCGCTAGCTCGTTTTTTTTTTAATGAAATTAATGTTTTTTGTCTTATTCAGTAACAATTTTATATTCGTCATCATTTTGAGTCAAAGTCAAAACGTTTTTTTTTATTTAGACCAGAAGACACTTTTGAACGTCATATACAAGAAAAATAATGGAACTTTAGGGATGTTTTTTTATGACACTGGGTCAAGTAAATGATTATTCTATACAGAGTGTCCTTTGAAACGATGTCCAAAAGAACATTTTGGAAGCCTCTGTTCACCTTCTTCTCAAAGCACCTTCTTTGAGAAGAAGGTGAACCGCAAGCATGCATGTTTATTGAATAATTAAAGTTTTGGAGCTAAACGGTTTTTTTATAAGATTTATGAGATATTGACTGCCTCGTTGGTCTAGTGGTCGCAAAGCGCGACTGCTGAGCACGAGGTCTTGGGTTCGATTCCCAGGTCGGGCAAAGTGTTATTGGGTTTTTCCATCAGGAATTTCTCAGTAGCAGCCTCGGAGTCTGGATTTGTGCCCGGTTGATGGCAATAGGCTCGCCCCCTATTACATGGGACTTAAACATAACTGGCGAAATGTGGGTGTACTAATGGGTACACCTCTGCCTAACCCTTCGGGGATAACAGGCGTGATGTTATGTTATGTTATGTTATGAGATATTCTGACTTACAATTAAAAAAAAAACAATTTTCTGTATGCGGTGTATATTTCAATGCGTACGGAATTCTCTTCTCTATATCTTTTAAAGGACAATGACCTATCTCTAGGTATACGTTTCTGGCAACTTTCCTAAATTCAACGATTTACTTATGGTAGAATAATCAAGATAGCTTTTAAGGTTTTAGTGCACGTTACGGTATAGGTTTACCGTACATCATACGGATTTATTACTTTTCCTCTTATAAGATTATAAATAATTATATTAGCTATATTTTGTACTTTTATTGCAGTAGTTGTACATTGTTCGATTTAAAAAATAAAAATAAATCAAAAAAATTATCAACTTTATAATTTTTAAGAAATGTAGGTAAAACTTTTTACATTTATTTATTTCTTTTTTCATATTTTTTTTTAATATTTTGGTACTAATTTTACGTAATTATTATTTATCGTTCATTAGTATCCTATTTAAAGTTTTTAATATAAGTAATTGTTAACTCTGGGATCTTTTACAAAACAGGTAAGTATAAAAATCCTCACGATTTCATTTTTTTATTCCTTTTTTTATCTGTGAGTTGTTTCAAATATATTATATTTAAGGACATACCTACATCGACACTTACCTCTTTCATCTTAAGCGGACATCGTAATAACTTTCTCTACACATTTCCTCAGCCGTCCTTTAGAAAACCAACGCGGTTATGTTTTAATGAGGGAAAATTTTGCCTCGCTTTTGTAGACATCTTTTACCGGTGCAATCCAGCAATCCGCCGACTATTCATTTAAGATCTATTCCGGTGAGACGTCATCAAATTAGAACCAAGAAATTCTACCTCCATTTCGCCTGGAGGTACCCAAAACGCCCAAGGCCCTTGCTTGAAAATTATTTAACAAATTACACTCGCACTGTTAGGGGTTGCAATTAAAACTACGTACAACCATGAATAATTTATAAGGAAGCAATTTGCAATGTTCAGACCGGCGGCATGTGTCATGTGTGAGCACTACGCCCAATTACTCATAGAGGCGGAGTACGGTTTACAAGGAACATAACTCTCTCTTTAGTTCTCGTGTCTCCGGGGACGGGCGAAACAGATCCGCTATTGTATCCCCGTCATTATGATGTGGGACGTTTACTCGCTATTGGGGGTTTCCTTCCACACACCGCCACGACCCGCAAAACGAAACTTATTCGATTTCAAAACCACATTAAAACGCGTGACGGAGGTACACAGTTACATTTTATTTGAGTTGAAAACTTTGTTATTGTTTTCAAAGTACTTAATACCTATCTCTATCATTTACGAGCGGCTGTTTGTGCAAATGCAAATTTCATGTTTAATCACTTCTCCCTGAACGGTCCCAGCTTTTGGGCATTATATCAGAAAAGTTTCCTCGTAAAAATCTGGCATACTAAGGCTAAATCGTAAACCAGTAGAGTTACAAAAGCGGCCACTTTTTAGCAGGAATGTCTCCGGCGGCCGAGTCGAACTTCCGAACTTACGATTCTCATTTTAATAAACGTGGGCGACGGTTGCGCCACCCGAAATTCATTTGTTTTACTGTGCAAGTTGTTTAAATTATAGCAGACCAATACAACGTCGCCGGCGGAAAAAGTTGGCAAAGTTGTTGCTAGCAGCCAAGTTTATAGCAGCGGTTTCTCATGCGGTCTCTACGTAGTCGATATAAATCTCTTCTCTGCAAAATTTAGATTTTCTCTCTATTTCAGTTCCCTGAAATATCCTGTTCAAGTCGGTGTCACGTACCGAGGTGCATAGCAAAACTAATAGGGGAACAATTTATCGACAAAATTCCGGGTTACAGCAAACTATAACTTGTTACTTGGATAGAACAGAAATTGGTTTAGGTGCTCACCGCGGCCACATTCCGGCGAAATATAAATCATAACTCAATCCCAAACAATGTCAATAAATTATCACACAAGGGGAAAAACACGTGAAAAAAAAAGAATAAAAATATTGCCAACAATCGTTTGGTGGATATTTAATTCAGTAATGGATTCTTTCGTTCTAATGCGTATCTTTAAGGAGACTATACTGACATCGAGCTCAATACAAAAGTATTGTAGTTAATCTAATTAGATACTTTAAACCCTAGGTAAGAAAAAGGAACTATACGTAAGGGGAGAGATTGCCCCCTATTACCTCACAAACTTTACCTCTTTATAAAATTAGTATAATATAAATTACGCGTCACGTTGTTTGTCCGGGATGAACTCCGAAACTACTCCACCATTTTTTATGAAATATATATGCTTACTGTGTGTAATTTGGTCAAATTTAAAAGATAGGATAGTTTTTATCTCGATTCTTGACCTCAATATCTTTACTTACATCAAGCCAAAGCAACGCGTGGTCGAGTCAGCTAGTAAGTATTAATATAAATAGTATAGAAATGTACGTATATTGATCTAAAGATAAATAAATAAAATCTAGTTGACATTGACCTCCCTACCCAATGATAGTACAATTAAATTGAACATACTTCGACGACCCGCAAACTGAAATTCCCTGTTTCATATTTTTAATCCCGTAACGCAAGCATCACGTCGATTAAAAAATATTCTTCAACAAAAACTGTCTGTCGAAAATGAAATATGAATCGGTAGTTTGATTGAGTCACCATTTATTAAATCGCGGCCATATATTGTGTTGGTCGTGATGCTAATATTGCAAACCATCCCGTGACCGAATAACTTGATGTTCACATGCGTTTGAGTGTGTTATTATTTTGGAGAGCGTTTAACGCTACGCCAATTGGAACGTTCGATGTATTTCAATATTTGCGTATGAGAATAACTGTATCGCTTGGTAATGTTTTTGTGTATGAAGACTGTAGTTAGGTAGGTATAGCATTCATTTGCATGACACTAGACTAGGTTTTAATCATGACCAGGGATCCTAACAAGCTACTATAATTTAAAAAATTCAAAAACACGACTGCAAAAATTGCACATAGTACTTTGTTTACTCGACAGATTTTTTTACGACGTTTTTCATTTACAGTGTTATATATTTATGAAATCTACTTGTCAAATTATAGACGATAAACATAGACACGATCAGATTCATGAAAAAAAATAATTGAGGCTGGTATTAATTTACGTTTTAAAGTGACCACACAGGATTCCTTTTATTTTTAACTAGCCTATGTTACTCGGAACGATGCAAGGATTGTAACGATACCCCATACATCTAAATCGGTTCAGGCGTTTAAAAGTTATGGTGGAATAAAGAATCTCACATACATACATACATACATACATTAACCCTGAACACATAACACTCCTTTTTTTGGGGCAGTCGTGTAAAAATGGAGGGATCTCAATTATTACTTTTCCTCAAAAATAAATAGTTTTCTCGTTGCGTTTTAGTTGCCTCGTTGGTCTAGTGGTCGCAAAACGCCACTGCAGAGCATGAGGTCTTTGGTTCAATTCCCAGGTCGGGCAAAATGTTATTGGGACTTTCTATCAGGAACTTCTCAGTAGCAGCCTGTGTGTCTGGTTTTGTGCCCGGTTGATGGCAATAGGCTCCAGGCGAAATGTAGGTGTACTAATGGGTACGACTCTGCCAAACCCTTCGGGAATTACAGGCGTGATGTTATGTTTGAAATCTCTGCAAAGTAATCTTAGATTAAATTCAAACTTTGTACTTTAACAAACATCTTTTTCAAGATTAACTTAAACATTTTCGACCGGAAATAAGTGCAATTCATCAGAGAACCGGACGAACTTGCACAGAAACTTAATCAAACGTGTCAAACCGAATAACCACCAGTCTGATTGAGTGTTTCCGCTAACCCGGCTAGGATTATTTCTAACGCAGTTGTAAAATTGAAGGAAGTGGAGAAGGAACTTTAAAGGAAGAGAGATATTCCATTTAGCTCTTCGTATATTTATGGACAGTTACATTTACAAGATAATGTGTGAATATGACGAACGGTATTTTTAAAAAAGGGAGTCTTAGCACTATAGCTTCGTCTTAAGTTAATCGAACACTGTCGTTTTTATAATGTTTTTATTTGATAGTATAATAATATTAAACAATTTATATTTTTTTATAAAAAAGACTTTTTTAAAACTGGTTTTTCGTGCAATGTTCATATGTATTGAAAATTTCATCTCAATCGAACATCGAGAAGTGGCTCAAAAACTTGTAACATTTGATTAGCCACAGACTAAAAGCTTGTAAAAAAAAATACCTGCATAACTGCAGACTAACCATTATTTGTAATACTACAGGCAGTACTATTTTTATAAGCAGTAGAATAACTGTTATTTCGAGGGGAAGCCGGTTGGAATCGGCTTGTATGGTTGCGACCCCGCAACTGGTTAGTACAGTCTCGGACATAATTAGTTAAAGTTATGCAAAATTCAGAAGCATTATCCTTATACGTTATGGTAGTCTTTCTTCTAAGCTGCAATCACTAGTCACTTTTGATAAAGCGTAGGTACCTATTCGTAACATGTTTATGTTCGTGATTGTACTTTTATATTTCACTTTTTATAGGAGAAAGGCTCGGTCATAAGGAAACATAAAAACGGTGTGGAAAGGGACACAGGAAAAGCTACCAACGGAGCACGGTGGAAGGGCAGATACGGGCCGAGCCTGGCGCCATAATAAGTCACGCGCGATATTTACATAACAAAATGCATTTAGGAAATGAGATAGCTCGCACAATACCATCTTAATATCATCGGGAAATTAGTCGCCAGTTCGTGAAAGTCGTGATCGCCGAAAATTTGCACGTTAGTCGGGTGCCGAGGCCGAATGCGTGACGCTTCCCCTTCACTTTATAACGCATTTTATTATTCAGAATAAGGAAGTGGTCATGCGATGTCGTGTTGACGAAGTTTTTATTGTATTCTTGTCATAAATAGGCGCTGAGTAAACTTTCATTTAATGAACGCTTACTTTTATGTGTTAGTAATGGAACGTAGACGACACGATAGGTGCAGTGCTTGAGCGATTGGCTGTAGCGCTGCGTGTCACGGATCCGATTCCCACACGGAACAAATATTTTTATGGTCTTCAGGTTGTTCCGGGTGTTGTGTATCTGAGTTTATATATTTGTAAACACACCCGCAATACTAAAGATATATCTCAGTCTCCGTTTCCTCTCACTAGTGTCATAACATATAAAAAAACGAGTGTACAATTGATCGCCGATAGACACTCCGCCGACAGACTGAACACCGATAAGGCTTTACTTCGACGGAACTCTTCACCGACGGGACTCTTCACCGACTAGACACTTCGCAGACGGGACTCTTCGCCGATAGGGCTTATAGCAGATGTGTTACATACTTCTTTCTTTATAAACTTGTCGTTTTTTGCACTCACCGGCCGTTGCCGCGGCACCGCTCGCGTCGCTCGCTCAGCTCCTGCGTAGAGATCACAGTTTTAACCTAACCTTTTTTTTAAAAACGTAATTTCACTTCGCCAGCGTAGTCTGTCGGCGTTAATCTCTGAAATTATTAGTCTGTTTGGAAAAAGTCTTAGTCAGATTCATGAGGAATAGTATAGGCTATATAACATCACGCTACCACTCACGGGAGCGGAGCAGTAACCAACGATGTAACTTAAAGCGGGTGAAAAAAAACCACTCATACAAAATAACAAGAAACAGCTATAATAGACAAAGTACTACATTTGCGAGTGTAAAAAGCTGACGTGGGTAAATGTAATCTGGCACGCAAACGGAGCTAGCTATCAGATTAGTCAGTGATAAAGGAGTTCGGTTTAGTACGGCTAATTACTGTTTGATAAGGCTAGTGTTGGACATGCGATGTTAACGCTGCGTGCACGCAACTGAGCCGTCGTGTTCACGCTATCGGGACAATATCCGGAGTATACAATGTAGCCGGAAGCGCTTCATCTCCTGTGTAGTTAGGTTACGATAAGTGAACCTAATCCTAAGCGGTGTTAACTGAGAGGGTTATGGTTTGGTTTGCGTGTTCACTGAGAAGTTAAGCAAACAGTTTACCTACTTGAGTAATTAACAAACATGATTGCTTTCTCTTCTATTCAAACGATAATATTATAAATGCGAAAGTAATTCTGTCTGTTTGTTACGCTTTCACGACTTTCGCTGAACCGACTTCGATGAAATTTTGTGCTGGATAAATTTGAACTTCAAGAAAAGACATAAACGATAAACGACTTTTACGCGGACGAAGTCGCGAGCAAGTTTTAGGTATAGCAAGTATTGAAACAGAATCCATGGTCACGTGGTTTTGATCACGATTTCTTTTCCAGCATACCATCAATGCACCTGCAAATAATGTTCCTGTTATATTTTTTATATTTAAATTATAGGTTACAAACGTTCTACATTATATATGTTTAAACATGACAGACTGGGAACAACTCCCTATAGGCCATCTAAATATTTGTTCATTAAGATTACCTATATCTGTGAATTAAGTTTATTTATTATAATTTAAAATTTTAAATAATCACTGCTTATGTAACATATCAGATAAAATATATCAGCAATATAAAGTACAGCTAATTTAAAAGTCTTGCATATAATATTTATTATGTATTTATTCATGTTAAACGATAATACTTATTGTGCTTGTTTTATAAAATTACACCACTATACAATTCAGACAACCAACTCGAACCGAAAACTTTTAGGTTAGGCCAAAAGGCCATTCACGTTCAAATTCACAGTTATTCCAGAAATAGACACAAATAAATTCGGCATGGAAGCTATATAGTAGAGCAGACTGATAAGCTAAGCACTGGCGAGCTATATCTGTTCATCTAACCTTCACCTGTTACTTGACCTGCGGCTTGAAGGGGTTCAGGTAATAGAATAACGTTATCGCCGGGTGCCGACGCAGATTACTTAGCAAATGGAGTGCTATTAGGTGTCTACTGCTGAATTATCTATGGCTTTATTCGCACTCCTATTGTATAATGTATTAGTATCACATAACATCATCACGTCTGTAATCCCCGAGGGGTTAGGCAGGTGTAGCCACCCACATTTCGACAGTTATGTTTAAATTTCTTGTAGTAGGGGGTGAGCCTACTGCCGTCAAGGGAGCACGAATTCAGACTCCGAAGCTGTTACTGAAAGATTCCTGATGGAAAAACCGAAAAGTGTTAGTGCACTTTGACCGACGTAGAAATCGAAGCCAACATCTCATGCTCAGCAGTCGCACTTTGCAACCACTGGCCACGAGGCAATCAACCAAGTATTAGCATCTGTGTAAGAAACTGTTGTTGGTACATAGGCATAAGTATTTATTTGGCTTATCTTGAGTTTCAATTGAAACTAAACTATGGCTGATCCTTAATCACAGTTTGATAAACGCTTTTAAGTCGCATCCGATAAAATTCATTCTTGTTATTTACATACATCAGATATCATCAAAGGCTAACTACTGAAATCTTGTAATAATATGTATAACAAACAAACTAACATGATCGCATCACATACCTATAATTTTCAAGCGATTTACTCGAACATTGTCACTCCATTTCCTACTCACTCTGTGGACGAGGGCTATCAAGATTTCCACGGCGCGGCGGCTTGCTATTCATCATCGAACGTCCCAGCTGATCGATCGCAGGCGCGATTACGAGACCCGGCGGCCCTGCCCTGACACTCTGTAACAAACAGTCTGCCGTTATTGGAAATTGTTTAGATTTTACTTTAAAATTAGTTTGAAAATTGATTTTGTGGGTCGTGCGATTGCTATCGAAGTAATGGAAATGTTTATGGGATTTTGTATCATTTTTAGGGTTCCGTATTCAAAGGGTAAAACGGGATCCTATTATTAAGACTCCGCTGTCCGTCCGTCCGTCTGTCACCAGGCTATCTCATGAACCGTGATAGTTTGACAGTTGAAATTTTCACAGATGATGTATTTCTGTTGCCGCTGTAACAACAAATACGAAAAACCAGAATTTAATTAATATTTAAAGGGGGCTCCCTTACAACAAACGTAACTTTTTTTTATAGATAATGGTACGGAACCCTTCGTGTGCGAGTCCAACTCTCACTATCTATTTTACTTAACTTTTTCGGCCTCGTAAGTTGGGTTCTGTAAAAGGTTAAAGTTTACTTTCTGATAACGTAGTACTTATCTACGATTCACGTGTTCTATAGATAAAAAATACTACCTTCTTTTAAAGTAAAATAAAGGAGTTCTAAACAAAATACAAAGCCTTATCTGGGGTATCCTGTTCTCGTAAAACTTTGACTTCGTAAGCTAGACAGATAGTAAGAGTATTTTTTTAAAGCACCTCCTTTGTAGCGTGCAATGGCATACTTATAGCAGCGCGCAGGATGGAAGGGCAGCTTATTCAGATGTTTAGCAATTCTAATTCAGTTCCGAGTCCTATCAGTGTTGCCATTGTGAATAAACTTTAAAGGGCAACCCCGACACGCGAGCTTTTGGACAAATAAGCCGTTAATAATGGTAATGTGCCGCAGATATAAGCTCAAGAATTTGAATTTGTAATTTTTTATGAGTTAATGGAACTGTTTTTTAATGAGTTTGAGTAATAAGTGCATTAATGTATGAAAAAGAACATAAAGTTTACTGCCTTTTTATGAACCTCACTAGCATTTGCCGGCGACTTTGACCACGTAAATTTTCTTAGAAATTTTATTTAAAATAAAAAACTAAGCTTACCTACAGCACTCAGTGGTAATGTAGCTTTTTGCTAGCTTAAAGAATTTTCAGACTTGAATTGGTACTTCCAGAGATACGTGCCTTCAAACAATAAACAAACCAACTCTTTAACTTTATAAAATTAGTAGAATGAAAGAAATAACTGTTTATTACCGCGAAAATGACGCACATAACATAAAAAAGAAAAGAAAAATAGTACATAAAAGCAAGTGGAAACAAGTACGTATTAAAAATTAAAAACTACAAAACAAAAAAAAATACATAAAAAAATATGCGCCACTGGCGCGCAAAAAGGCTTACGCTCAGCATAATGTCTAGTGTATGCATAGTGCCTTTCCTATAGATTAGCAAGACATCTAAATTATTTAAATCTCTAAAACATTTATCTGCAAAGGTTAAACCAGTATTAAACATAAACCCATTCGTTTTAACACAAACTGTATAATTACGGAAGGAACTAGCCATGAAGCTAATGAGCTACTTGCTAATGAGCGTAAGAAAAACGCCTAGCTGAGACATAAATAAAAATAAAGGGTGAGTTCGTTAGTATAAGGAAAGAACAAAACACCAGCCTGTATAATGTGTACTGGTGCGAGTTGTTTTGTGCGAAAGTTGGTTTTGGGACCAAACGAGAGAATCATTCTACCAAATTTGTATTTGGAACGCAACGATGCGATGAATTGGGAGATCAAAATTTGAGTTATTATTTCTGCTCAAATCAAGCAGACCGGCCCGCAAGGGTGCTCCGATTAGACCGATCTTATAAAGTCTGGTAAAAAATCTTTTAAATATAAACCTTTGCCAGGAAATTAAAAACACAACCAAATAAGTTTCAGCCAAACTCGACAAAAATAAACTAGGTATAACTAAGTCTGTGAAGTAGCTGATTGTTATTTTACATACATCATAGTTGGTTCCCAAATAAAATATAAAAATGGTATTCTTGAGTGCTTTAGCATACTGAAAGATAAGTATGAAATTAAGAACGTAAGTTAACTAAGGTTAAATACATTATGTACGTCGAGATTGTGACTCGTAAATTTTTTACGTTGCTATTTCATAAAATAAATCTCATACAGTGTTACAGCGGTCGTAAAATTATTTTAGGTACCATGTAATGACCAAACAATTAGACATTACATTATTGCTAGACTACATGCGATTGGGTAGTCTACCGTACAGCCTAAAAGCTGAAATAAACTTTAATATTATTATAACATAAGGTACTTTCTGGTTTGTGGTAATTTAAAATTTTGGAAAGGAGTAAAGGGGATGGCCAAATATTATATGGGCCTGTACCCCAGATTGTACAGGTATAAAATGGGTGTCATTTAATAGATCAAGTCTTGTATTATATAAACCAAAAAGGTGCATACTGCTCAGCAGTCGTGGACAATTAATTAGTTTGTTTATAATCTCCGAGAGTATCTCCTATTAAAAATATTTTACTGATTGAAAGCTTACTATAGCCGAGGAGCTTAGTACTTGATTTCTACGCAGTACGCAGAAAATGACCATTATACTTAAAAGTTCACGATAACAAACAATGCACAAGGAAATGCAATATGCAGTCCAGTGAAATCTAAAACAGAACAACGGAAAACATATCACAAATGCTTACACACAAAGTGCAAAGGAAACAGCATAGTTATAAACAAAATGGATACGTTACATGTACAAAATATAGCCTCGTATATATCCCGCTTTGCATTATATTATAAAGGCCGTATTGCAAGCGTTATTTCCGACCAGCATTATTTTGGTTGCACGCTTCAGGAAGCGCTCACAATGCTTGAACTACTACTTCCGAAAGATTTTAAACTGTGATACCGCCCAAGTTTTACCCAAATTACGTACCTGTTGTACCTAATCAATGGTTGTAAGTTTGTAAAGTTATGTAGGTTAAAAGGTAAGCTGCACTATTTATAGAATACTAGCACTCTCGCTGCGACTTCCAATCCCTAATTTTTTTGATAATAAAATATAGCCTTTAGCACTCAGTGATAAAGTAGCTTCTAATTTGCGCAAAAAGTTTCAATATCGGTTTAGTAGATGCAGAGATTACCCCTTATCTAAAAACTCCCAAAGTTTACCTCTTTATAATTAGTAAGAAGTAGGTATAGATTGAGGTATAAATTGCCTGTGTCGGGTGTCTTATTATTTTAAATTGCATCGCGTGACTAAAGCTTTGGTAGTCGCATTCGATTCAATCTCATTCCATTTTCTCTGAATGTTTTAATAGTTTTCACGAACTATTCACGCACCTATCCATGTAGGTATCTAGTTAGTTAAAAGTAGGTAAATATTCAGTTCACAGTAACACCAGCTTTCCTTTGTGAGTGGTATTGTAATTAATGTTGCTACTACATAATTTCCCTAAAGGCCGAACACAAGAATGAACAAAAGGACCTAAATAAAAGAATACAAATTACAGCCTCGGTGCGTCTAAATAGTGAAAAATATAGGGTTGATACTTAAATAGTGAGCAAGGTCCCGCGAGCCGCGAGTGGCGACCCTGGGTTCTTCACAAACGCCATTTCCGTACACCGAATCAGAGTGAACACGCGAGCCGGCTTCACAAAGGGTGTTAATTTAGTTGCTGTGAAAAACCTCCGCGAGTTATTGCGCTGAAACGTGCGAAATTAGCATTTCCATTACTACATTAAATGCTATAAATCATTTTCACGTACGGACTGTGCCCGTTATTCCGAATATCCACTTTAATATTCCGTTGCATTTACATATTAGGATGCGAAGGACGATTTTGTGATAGATTTACTGCCCCTCGTGTTTACCTTTAAATTTAATTGAATCCCCCATCTTGTTGTTTGTCTTAGTTGTACGTATATTAGAGGGTAGTTCCAGGCTGACCGTGGATGGGTACGGTCGTGTGGGGAGCCTTTGTAGACACTAAATTAAATTCTAGTCCTGGCCGCTCGTTAGAGCAGATTGAAATGTTAGTTTTATTTATTTTCTTACGTATACACAGAATCAAAGTTTATATAAAAACAAAAAAAAATACTGTAATTTAAAAATAAATTATAAGTAATCATATTCAAGATAACATTTGTTTATTATATTTTATTTACTTCATCTGAACGCCAAATGCATTACCCATCCTCAGTAGACGAGTTGGCAAACTGGTCAGAGGCCACCTAATGACACGAGATATATAGAGGTTTGGAAGTTTAATTAGTGTGAGCTGGCCCGGTATATGTAGCCATGTGGCTCTACCGACGAAAACTTTCCTACTCTGTGGATACAGCTTGGTAGTAAACTTAACATAACATCACGCCTGTAATCCCCGAAGGGTTAGGCAGAGGTGTACCCTTTAGTACACCCACATTTCGCCAGTGATGTTTTTTTTAGTCCCATGTAATTGGGGGCGAGCCTATTGCTATCAACCGGGCACAAATCCGGACTCCGAGACTGCTACTGAGAAATTCCTGATGGAAAAACCCAATAACACTTTGCCTGACCTTTGAATCGAACCCAAGACCTCATGCACAGCAGTCGCGCTTGCGACCACTAGACCAACGAGGCAGTCTGTAAACAAGTAAACTTAAAACTAGTAGTAGTAAACTTGCCCTGTAAAAAGCGTCTTGTCGATGTTGTATTGTTTTACCTGAAACGATTTAAATTTAGAATACGTAGTAAAAGTAATGTCAACGCGTAAACTAGTTACCATGGTTACAGTAATACAAAAAAAAACAACTGTTCCATTTAACAGTACAACACTTTCCAGGTCAAAATGCATGAAGCACTTTTTAATAATTTATTAAAATTGGAACTCTGTGGAGTTTATCCCCTTATCTGTTGACCGCGCTGCTGACCCCATGTTGATACGGTGTGGGTGAGCCATGTATGGCTCATACATATCATAACAGTTTTTAATACTTGATGATATTTCAAACACTAAAAGTCGACTGAAAAATGGCGAGCACAGGAACAACGCAAAGAAAATGATAATAAACAATTTAAGTACATTTTTATAATGTGTGTTTATAGCGTCGCTTTTAAAATACTGTACAGACCACAAAACGTCATCTTTTTATCGCTTCAGGTCACAACATTACAAATTTTTAATTTCCTGTACTCATAAAACAAAATATTTTCCACCATAATCGCCGCGTTACCTCCCAAGATGCGTCTTTACGACTTCAATAAAACTTAGTACTGAAGCCGCACTTCAAGTCGTAACGTCGTTAAAGTCGTGTCACATAACGCGTTACGACTTTAATTTTAGCTTTAAGTAATCATTGTCATAATATTTGACGTCAGTTTTGTTACGCACGTGTATTTACTCATTTTTCGATATTAGGCTTTATGTAGCAGTTGCAAGGTTTTATTTGCATCGTAGGGGTACTACTCGGATAGAAAGTACCCCTATTTCCTTTCCTGGGATGTGTCAAATATTTATTATGTTCACAGATACACCCTCACAGCCAAACCCGGAACAACTATCTACCATACAAATATTTGTGCCGTGCGAGAGTTGAACCCGCAACGCGCAGCGCGGCAGCCAATCAATCAGCCACTGCGTCAACTATATCGCCAAAAAAAGAACATAGAAGATGTGGCTTATATCCTGGTAAAACAAAATAATTAGAAAAGTTTTCAATTTTTTTATTAAAATCTTAAGATTCTCGTAAAACACGATAAAGTTTTAATAATTTAACAAACGGCTCTCTGTAACGAACTGTCGATAGAGATAGGCCCGGAGCCCACCGGCAGCAGCGGCTCGAAACGGCAAGGGATTTTATGTTTTAAATGTGTTTTCTTTTGGTTTAATATTGTTCTTTACCTTCATAGTTATCACATATCGAGGCAACAAAAAAATTGAAATCAGGATTTTGTAAACGGTTGGTTGAAAAGATTATCTGTGTAGTTCCTTGCTCGTTCATCTCCATTGAGACTTACGTTTTGTAACGGGCAACTAGCTTTCTTTTTTATCATAAAATTAAAGACGGCGCTGCGCGGTGACATCGTGTTACGCCGCGCTCCCGGTATTTAATTTCGTAAAGGATACATTTTGCGCTGCATTGCGCTAAATATGTGTGTAAACTGAACTGTTAGTGTCATTATACATGTATAAAGTGCAGGACAGTGTTATTTTCTGTGGACATTGTGACTTTGAGACTATTTAACTTCTAATCAAACAGTGCAACAGCGTTTACGTGTCCGCGGTGCGAAGTATCGCGAGCCGCGCATCTTGCTCTTTCACTCCCGTGTGTAAATGTCTAGCTGTGTCTCCCTCGCGCAACGACAACGCGGACATTCAAAATGATTTGTTTTGCTTGCAATAAAAAAGTTGCATTGGAAGAACACCTGAGATGTACTGGATGCAAGACAGTATACCATTATATCTGTCTAAATATTACTTCGGCTATATTTACTGAGCAAAGAACCCAGCTGGAAAGTTCGTATAAGTGTGATTCGTGCTCGAACATAACATATCGTGTGCGAGTGACAGATGATACACCGGTACGCGGCTCCCGCTTAGGAGGTATGCTGATAGAAAAGGAATCAACTAAAAGTTGTGAAGAGATTGTTTTTAAGGAAAATACTACGCCATCGGCAATTAACATGATGGAAAGTATCCAGAGTGTAACAGATATGTTAAAAGGAGAAATATCTGCTAGATTAAATACTATTGATACCAAACTTATACAAGAAATTAAGAATTCAGTAGCAACTTTAGTCTTGGAGAATAACAAATTGAGAGAATATTTAAGTATATCTAATAAAAAGTGTACTAGTTTGGAAGAGGAAATTAAAGTTCTTAAGAACGAAAGGATTGTTACTACGCAGCCTACGTGCGCTTGTACTAATTTAGTCCACAATTCTTCACATAATCTAACTAATAAAGAATTTGGACAAGAAGTATGTAATTCTACGACGACGCAAGTATCGCGCGCTGTTGCCGAGCCGGGCCCCGCGAGCGCGACACCGTTGCCGGCCACGCCGCTCCCGGCGCTCATACCTACAAAAGCAACGGCTCAGCTGAGCGCTACCTACGCAGCAGTAGCCAGAAATACAGCGATTGCGGAAAATATCAATGATAAATGGATTGAAGTGAAAAGCAGCAAAAGAAATAATCCGGTAAAGAAAGGCGGTAACACTTCGGTTACATTGTTGAAGGCGGCTGAACGCAAAAAATATCTACATGTATGGAGGTTGGACAAAAGTACTACAGAAGATAGCATTAAGGAATATATAAAAGATATATTAGGAAATAACTCGGAATTTATAGTAGAAAAGATAAAAACGAGAACTGAAAGAAATTATTCGTCATTTAAAATAGGTTTACCAGAAAACTGCTTCGAAAAATTATGTAACCCTGATGTTTGGCCACTAAATGTGGAATTCAGTGAGTGGATTTTTTTTCGACGCTCAACTACGACCGCATCGAACCATCCACGAGCCGACACAGAGTAGAGCATACAACATTTTATACCAAAACGTTAGAGGACTAAGAACGAAAACAACTAGATTTTTATCGCTGCTGGAATCGTCGAATGCTGATTTATTTGCTATAACTGAAACTGGATGTAACGAATCCATTTACGATTCGGAAATATCATTGCCTGGATACCAGATCCTACGTTGTGACCGCGCGGACGGACGCAAGCAGGGCGGCGTTCTTTTAGTGGCCACACCGTGTTTTGAACTACGACGAATACAAATGCCACGTGATATTAATATCAATACTCAACTATTTTAAATAATTTGTGCAAGTGTTTATAAGCAGAGTCGTTTTTTATTTATCTGTTGTGTAGTGTATATACCACCAAAGGCAGATGAGACTAAGTACATGGTAATGTTTACTTTATTAGAGAAATTGTGTATTAAGTATAGAAGTAATATAGTAATTTTAGGTGATTTTAATTTAGTTTCGTGCAATAGCAATGTAAGTAGTTATTTTTCTTATTTTATGGCCTTTTGTGAGGTCGCTCAGTGTAACATGGTGCCAAACTGTAATAATAGGCAACTGGATCTTGTGTTGAGTGGTCGCGGTGGGGTGACGGTGTGCGCTGCCGACGAAGGTCTGCAGCCCGTGGACGTGTATCACCCGCCGCTTGCGGTCTGCGTTGCGGCGTCTTGTACGACAACACCAACACATTTCACACCCGCAGCTCGCGAATCACATCCACACGCTCAGTCACAGTTTAGGAAATGGAATTTTCGGAAAGCAGATTACGATAAGTTATATTATTTAATTAATCTAATAGACTGGACAGATTTGTACAGTATTCAGGATCCTGATTTGGCTTTAAACTTTTATTATGATAAAATACACGAAACTTTTGAAGCTAGCATTCCTCCGATAACTAAAAATATTATTAATAGAAGATATCCAGAATGGTATAGCTTAGATCTTATTAAAGAAATTAAATTAAAATACAATTTGCACAAAAAGTATAAAGCGACCAAATCTCCAAGTGATTATGAGGCAGTCTCTCAATGTCGGGCAAGAGTGAAGGCGGAAACAGCGAGTTCTCACCTCCGGTACAGAGATCGAGTACAGAACCATCTCGCTACAGATCCTAAATCATTTTGGGATTATGTAAGGTCGAAAAAAGACACTTCTAGTCAGTACAAGTTGATCAAAGAGGGACGAGTTCTATCTAATGATGAATCCGCTAATGAATTTGCGCGATTCTTTCACTCTGTGTACAGCGCGACAGCGGGCACGCTGAGCGCGGAAGCGGCGTGTGCGGACGCAGCGCCGAGCGGCGCGTATGCGCACCTCGCCTGCCTCGAGCGGGCAGCCGTCTGGCGCGCGCTCACTGCTCTGCCGCCTAAGCGCTCAGTGGGTCCGGACGGTATTCCGCCCTTCATTTTGAGAGATTGCCGCATGGTATTAACAAACCCTTTGCTGCACATATTTAATGTTTGTTTATCGGCGGCACACTTTCCTAGTCTTTGGAAACTGACGCGGGTGGTACCTATACCGAAAAGTGGAGGTGGTACGGATGTCAGTAACTTCAGGCCAATTGCGGTATTGAGCGCACCAGCCAAGGTATTCGAGATGGCTGTTCACAATTATCTCTATGCACAAATAGGCCCTCATTTGTCTGATGCGCAGCACGGCTTCCGTCCTGGGCGCGGTACAACGGGGAACTTGCTTCAACTGATGTCGCAGTTGGTACCAGCTGTTGACGCTGGGTTTCAGGTTGACGTAGCCTATCTGGACTTTAGGAAGGCGTTCGACACTGTCGACCACGACATACTCTTGTCAAAGCTGGCGGGTATGGGCTGCACATTTCATACTGTAAAGTTCTTCGCCAGTTATCTTCGAGATAGACGTCAGTATGTGGACTGTGGTGGACACTTCTCGGAGCCCTACTACACCAGATCGGGCGTCAGTCAGGGTACTAATATGGGACCCTTATTATTTATTATTGTGGTAAATGATATACCAAAGGTAGTTAGGTCAACATGCATGCTATTTGCTGACGACCTAAAGTTGTCTGCAATCATTAAAGACACGGTGGATCGGGAGATGCTGCAGCACGACTTGGATAGGGTTACTGAATGGAGTCACTGCAATAAGCTATACTTTAATGTATCAAAGTGCTCGGTGCTTTCATTCACACGCGCACGGACCCCACAACACCACCAGTACAGCATGGACGGGGAGCCGCTGCAGCGTGTCATGGAGGTTAAGGATTTAGGCATTCATTTCACCAGTGATCTGCAGTTTCGTAAGCACGTGTTACACGTTTGTAAAAAGGCGTACAGGAATCTGGGATTTGTGCTGCGTCAGGCAAATGACTTCACAAACGTCAAGGCATTGAGGGCTTTGTATGAGGCTCTTGTGAGAAGTCATCTGGAGTATAATGCGGCCGTCTGGAGCCCGAGTGAAATAAAATACAAAAATATGCTCGAACGGATACAAAACAAATACGTTAGGTTTATTTATTTAAAGCTGTATGGTAGATACCCGGGATACCCGTTATTGTATCCCACCCTATTTTGTCTCGGTATGGTGGGCTACTACAAATTAGAAGTCAGGCGTGAAGTGGCCCTGGCAACTTATATTTTCAAAGTTTTAAGAGGTCATATACAAAACTCGGGTATACTATCAGGAATTGGGTTTAATGTACCGGATAGGTATGCGGCGCGGCGGCGCAGGCCGCGGTTGCTGGTGGTACCGCGTGCGCACACTAACCTGCTGGGGCGCGCACCGCTGACTCGTTCGTTGCGCACGCTCAACACGGTTGCGGATGTCATAGACATATTCACCTGTACACTGGGCGAGTTCACAAGAGCCATGTACTGTGTAGCATGTAAATTATAGTTAAGTGTATTTTAAGTTACTTTGTCGCATTAGATGTATTCTGTAATGGCAAAGGAAACTTCAGAATAAATAAATAAATAAATAAATTTTTTTTCTAACCGACCTACTTCTTGAAAATTCAAAAGTGTCTGTAAATGGTTTAATCCATACTTCCATACTATATATTATAAATGCGAAAGTAACTCTGTGTGTTTTTCTATCTGTCTGCCTGTTATGCTTTCAAGAATAAACCACTAAACCGATTTTAATTAAATTTGGTACACGGTAAGTTTAAACCTCAACAAAGGACATAGGCTACTTTTTTACGACTTCGACTTCGTCTGCGTCCAGGATAATAGACAGTTACGCTGACGAAGTCGCAGGCACAAGCTAGTTTTAAAATAAACGCTTTACACACCGTAATTTTATAACATTATAGTTTAAATTTCGAACACTGACATGACATGGTGAAGCACTTGTTTTTGCAGTTACGACGATTATCACTGTTTCAACTATAATGTCATGACGTTAAGGTACGTTATGCTTCGTCACAAAAATCCCTTACCGTGCCGTGCCGGTAATGGGCTGCGAGCTATAGAGTTAGTTTACTCTATCGAACATAATCCCCCAGTTGTCCCTGAAGACACTCGCTGAAAGGGGGCTCTATTCTTAGATTTGTGTTTGAGCAATCTTAATCAAAGACTAATCTAACATTGAAAGGTCAAGATCAATCAAATAAAGTAGCGAGTAACATGGATTATTGTGAATTGAACTAACAAGCTAGTTCTATTTACAGACTAATTAATAAAAATAGTGTTATTTTAATGGAAAACCCGCTTATCTGTTGTTTATCTATATTTTTTATAGTTCACGTGAATTATTGGTACCTGTAATTTAAGTTGAAGAACGCCATACTAAGTTACTCTTGAATAAATTGAACCATTTTTATAAGATCATAATTAACAGAACATAACGTTACATGTTCTTCCTATCACTGCGGTATTTTCGGAAGGTTTCGGAGATATTGAAAGTCAAAGTTCCAACATATTTTTATGTATTTTTACGAACTTTTAAAAGATATAACTAAACTTTAAATACACCCACGACCCCAATCCTTAATGCACCCACTGCATGCGTTACATTGTGTGGTATCAAAGACAGCTCACCAAAAAAAGACGCAATTATGTAATAATTTTTACTCAAAGTTACTAACTTGAATTAGCTCTATACATAGTTAACGGCTATATCTTGTTACACCCCGTATAAATAAATCATGAAACAGAACAATCACAGAAACTAATCAAGCAACTGCCACACATCATGTCTCGAAACTCCTCAGCATAATATCCTCGCATACATGTATCATATTCATTCTGACAGCTGTAGTGTGAGCGCCGCACTGAGGCAGCGCCACATCGCGCGCGATATCAATCATCTTGACAGTCTGTGCACTTTGCTCTGCTCTTTGACGTTGCAACGTCACTAAGCTATTGATATAAAGGATGTAACTTTTCTGTTGGGAAATAAAATAGTAATGGGAATGTTTTTATTCTAGTAAGTTTTGTTTGGGATTTAATCAAATAATTGTCTTACAAATATTGTTATGCTTATTGTTATTTTTCTATCGACACTCTTATTATTATGGCATGGTCGAATTAATTAATTCATATCTTATACTTATTATAGCCCGCGGTTTCACCTGCCTATTCCTCATGAAACTTGCTATAATTCCTTTTATTTCCATATTTTTCTTTTTTATTTCTACAAAGATATTTTACAACCTGAATAGTAGATCCAGAGAATTAGCACGTTTAAATAAACAAAACAAAAAACTCTTTAGCTTTATTATAATAGTATATATTTTTCAGTCAGTTGAGTAAAGAACAATAAAAGCTATCCCGTTTACAAAGGACGCACTGGTGTCATCATGGACTGCTCTAATTAGTCCTTAAGATCACTAATTGACACCTCACTGTCACCTACATAAAGTACAGACACCGTCCGTACTAAATTCCCAACAAAACGTAGATACGTAGCCAACACGTACACGTATCGAAAACGAATGGAATGCCGCTCCAATAATCCAAAATTGATAACTGCCGTTCTAAAATGTTCACGGAACAGGGTTATATTGTTCGCACGCCTCGTCGATGGAGCGATTCGAGCAAATTATTGGCGTGTGTAAAATCAATACAAAACCGGGAATTGATTGTGAACATTTCCAATTAACAACTTTGACGTTGGAATGATGAAGAAATGCGAAAACAAAAGTTTCGCCACTTGTGTTCGCGCGAATCGAATGTAGGTACGGAACGATACGGTTCGGCGCGGTGGGTGAATAAGTAGTCGTAGAAACAATGGGAAAGTTGAATCTACTTATAGTTAATCGATAGTATTAATCAAATCGTTTTATGTATAAAAGTACCTACTATTTTTCGTATATTAATAGCTCTTGTAATCGTCGTCGAGTTGTAATAAGTTGAGATATGGTCTGAAGAATGCGTTATTTTATTCTATTTAAAAAAATATAAAAAAATAAATTTAAATTTAAATTATTTTGAAGATTTTTGTCTTTTTTGTAAAACGTTTTCATAAAAGTTATATTTCAATTATTTTAAAACAAGGTCTTACTTAGTTCTTAACATTATTATGTAAAATTCCTAAAATAAATATGAGTGAAACAATTCAGAGTTACACATGCAATTAGGAAACAAAAAATGATCTATCAACTTATTACTTACTTCTTGTAGCAGTACAAGATCGTGTCACAATCACAATGAACACCTAAGACATTGTGTTAGCTTTACTCTGTCAAAAGACTTGTCCGTAAAGTTTTTGTAGCTTTGCTACGATGCCATAGTGCCAAAGTATAGTGCCCGCTTTTTATCAAAAATAATGACTCGCGTCTAAGATGCGCTAACGTGTACATTCCGCAATGCCGCGGCCGGCACCTACAATGTTGTTTATTTTGCCCATACTACTGAAGAAACATAATATTTATACATTGTAAATATCCTATACAAACAACAAGTTAGCATTTTTGTTTTTTTATTGTTTGAACGTGCTTATTTTTAGAACTGCAGGTCCGATTCTGAAAGTTCTTTCGCTAATAGAAAGCTACATTATCCCGGAGAACTATAGGATACCCATTTTAATAAAATAGAATTGGGTTATGCAAAAAAAAATCGCGGGTGAAGTCGCGAGCAAGAGCTAGTTAGGTATTTATGTAGACTTTTGCTTTATAGTAATGTATAGGACTTATTAAATAACATACATAACATAACATCACGCCTGTAATCCCCGAAGGGTTAGGCAGAGGTGTACCCATTAAGTAGTCCACCCACATTTCGCCATTATGTTTTTAATTCCATGTAATAGGGGGCGAGCCTATTGCCATCAACCCGGCACAAATCCAGACTCCGAGGCTGCTACTGAGAAATTCCTGATGGAAAAACCCAGTAACACTTTGCCCGACCTGGGAATCAAACCCAAAACTCCTGCACAGCAGTCGCGCTTGCGACCACTAGACCAACGAGGCAGACTTATTAAATACTTTCAGAATAAGGCCATATGGTTTAAATTAATTCTGCATTCCATATTAAAATATGTATGCGGAATTTCAAATGTAAATACTACATTCAGTTATTAGGGAGGAATATTTAGTTCTAGTTTCATAAAAAGTAGCAGAAATTTAAGTGTAGGTACGACGAAATGTCGTGATTGCTGTTCTCATTAGCAAAACTTGTCACTATTTGTTACTTTGAAATATGTTTTTGATATTCAGAACGTTTTTTTAAATGCTACCATTATTACTGCTATGTGACTAGTACCTACCTATTATTATTTCGTACCCGCTTCACATGCAAGAGGTTGCATGTTCGATACTGACTTTTTAAATTAAATATATAATATATAAATCTAAACTATTTTTATGCACTTATTGCTTCTATCTATATACGTGTACATATAAAATGCTTTGTCCTAAATGGCTGACTGATGGATCAACGCACAGCCTAAACCGCTGGTCGTAGAGACCTGAAACTTGGAGAGTATGTTCTTTGTATGACGTAGGAATGCGCTGAAAAAGAATTTTTCAAAATTCACCTCATAAGGAGATGATAGGGGTTCCAAAGTAGATATATATCAACTATTTATAACTTTGACGCGGACGAAGTCGCAGGAGGAAGCTAGCAATTAATATAAGTCTGGAATCGCTAATCCACCTTGAGCAAGCGTGGTGATCAATGCTCGTAACTTCTTTGTGTGAGAAGAGGCCTTTGCCCTGTAGTGGGTCAACTATTAGCGCTCTTACGCACTAGCGGTGAACCGCGAGGGCGGCTAACCACGCGGCTAGCCGCTTTTCCAGTTTAATATAAAACCGCTTTTGTTTTTTTTCACCGCTTTTGTTTACCGCTAGTGCGTAAGGAGGCTTAAAATGGTATCATTATAAACTATTATAAATACGTAAACTCACAGTAGCTTCACTCCGTCAACAATGTAACACTGCGCCAGATAGACATTGTAACAATCTTTGCGCGAGATTGCAAAAAAGTACAACTATTTGGTTCCAAGAGAACCTTGCCAATACTTTATAGGCAGCTGAAGTTCTTTTATCTCTGCAACAATAGCACTTCTGTACACATATCAGTGTTTGTGTGCATATATATATACCTATATATGGTGTCTCAGACATGCCGATTCTAGTCAATATAGTATTCAATGTTTGCCCACCCGCCTCGATTTTCACGCAATTTTCTTTTACTTCTTTTCAAATAAATTCAACCAGTATCGAGATTCGTGCGATGAGACCGCGTCTTTTGAATGAATATTAGAACGTAAGCCAGCGTCTTGGTACTACTTTTTTAGGGGCCTGTATCTGAAGGGTGCTCACGGGACCCTTTTAATAAGTTTTTATTGTATTTCCGTCTATCTGTCAGCAAGCTGTATCTCATGAATCATGAAAGGTAAAGAGTCGTAATTTTCAGTGTGTTTTTCTATTGCCACTATGACAAAAAATAATTAAAACAAAATAACCCTAACTTATTTCATTTATTTTATAAAACAAAAACGTGTTTTTTTATGTAGTATTAAATATTGATCGGTAGTACGTCACCCTTCGTGTGTAAGTCAGACACGCACTTGGCCGATTTTATATTGACAACGTGACGTAAAAAACCTGCCACGCGCGACTCGAATTGAAAATGTGCTGAATCTCGAGACAAATCTTGATAATAGACGCAATCTTTCATATACCTCACAGATTTCAATTCTGAGGTAATTGGATGTGCTTTACATAATGACTTAATCTTTAGTTGGGAGTTTTGATAACTGGCATTTAGCAAATTAACGTATTATGAGTAGAATCAGTGAGAATCTCGTGGCTAAGTAATACCAGCCGCATGGGTCAAACCATCAGGTTGAGCTACGCTTGCCGGGGTTGGTCCTTGGATGAGTAACCATTATTACACATCGAGACTCCTCCGTGCCTCGGAGAGCACGTTAAGCCGTTCGTCCCGGCTGTCATACGTGGATCTTCGACAGTTGTCACGGGTCGTCAGACAACCAGTCTTACCAAGGGGCATTACCCAGTTACTGGGTTGTAAATGTCAGATAGGCAGTCGCTTCATGTAAAATACTGGTAATCAGCTGTATCTAGGTAGACTAGAAGCCGACCCCAACAGCCGTGCAGATTCACACGCGCCTCCGCGGTGGCTCATTGGTTTCACAATCACGTTCAGAACTACAGTGAACAGGTGATGGATTGGCAGCTCACCTCAAGCTCACTGCAGCTAAATTCATCGAGGAAGATTTTTACAAAATATACCTTCAGACCACAAAGAATGAAGAAGATTGCACGACGAAGTTGCATCTGTAAAATAATATTTTTCCCGTAACAATGGGAAGCTCCCGAGAGATGAACACAATATTTCATCTATAGGTATTCTATGCTAACATTATAAAGTAGTTTGTTTTTTATTTGAACGAGCTTATCTCCGGAACTGCTTGTCCGGTTCGGTAAATTCTTTAACGAATAGGAAGTCTCGTTATCCTTGAGTTGTATAGACTAAAATAGGGATCAGCAAGGTTTATGCGAATGAAGTCGCAGGAAAAGTTTGTTAAAAAAAAAAAATAAGTGTACTGTTAATTACGACAACCGGGTAAATTCCCATGTATATTTTTACTTTGCACCATTTCCATACCACATCTTATTTTGTCAATTTTTAAAAGATGAAATATAATTCCCTTCCTGAACCTCGTAACCGGCGTGCTTATATATCGAGAAGTATGAACGTAGATGAGGCGAAAGGAGTATGTTAGGATTGTGGCAGGTGGCGTTCTGTAGTTTCTGCCTACCCCCATGGGAAAAAGGCGTGAGTTTATGTATGTATGTATGTATGAAATATAATTATTTATTAACAATGCACGCCATTAAATATGACACAGCGTTTGATTGAAATTAATATAAATCGGAATATACCTGGTTGTCGTAATTACCCAAGTGCTCTATATTTATCTTATTTTACTTCATCATGTCTCTGTAGACCAATATTTTTTTCAAAACAAAATAGTATTACAAAGTTTGAAAGGTTTCCAAAGACATATTTTGTGGTGTTGGACCGTTGGACCAAGTTTAATTCGCTGTCTATACGTTAGATTGAGCGTAAGTTCTTCGTAGAAACTTGGTCTTGTAGATAGCAGATGAGACTGCATTGTTTTGTGTTTTGTACAACAACAGAACACATGATCTGAGCCAGTGGGCACAGGGCAGGATTAACCTTGTCGAGGCCCCTAGGCTATATACGTCTCGAAGCTCCTTTAGCCTTAATTAACTTTATTTTTTCTACTACTTTGCCGCTATGCAATTTTACTCATAACTAGTTTGTGCCTGCAATTTCGTCCACGTGGTATATTTCACCCACCTCAAGTTACGTCTTTACTTACTGCTCCGCTCCCGTGAGTGATATTGCCTTTACTATGCATTCCTCATTATTTTATCCTTTGCAAAAATATTTTTTCCAATCCGACTGGTAGTTCCTGAGGTTATCGCGTTTAAACAAACAAAAAAACTCTTTAGGTTTATTATAAATAAATATAAATACTATACTACGCTGTGTTTTACTACGTCATATAAATAAAAGGATTATACTTAAAACTGATGTGCATTTTCCTAATCGGTTTTTTTCATTGAGGCTTTTTTACATACAAATCTTCTTAGTTTCATTTTATATTTCTCCGGGCCCCTACCAGATGCGGGGCCCCTTACCTACACTGCCTAATGGATTATCCGGCCCTGGACGAGCAAAGTTGGTGCGGCTTGAAACTCACAGCTGGTCAATTAAACTTCGTCAATATAATGCGGCGGCCACAAGCTGCGGCTTTACTTCAATATTACAATGCATTGGTATCAGATCACAACTTGAATTGATTATAATTTTAAATGGATTTTTAATAGAGATTAATGAGTTTTATCACGAACGATCTACATTAATTCCTGAATAAAAGTATTTAACACTTTTCGAGCGAACGCTCTCTGCTATGCGATTTTTACAGCACGATTTTATCATCGCTCTGTAAGTAGGTACCTACTTTGTCGTTGCGATTTTTTATCGCCATTATGTGATTCCATTATGAATTCAAATGTCGCATTTCCGCGATAATATTGTCGTTCGGAATCAAAATGCGTGCGCTTACATTGTTATCAATAATTTGTAACAACACATTTTTTCTCATTGCATAAAAGATTTGCTATACTTCGCGGTTTCGCGGTGACTTACGTCTTTAGTTACTGCTCCGCTCCTGTAGGACGTAGCGTGATGTATAAAGCCTATAACCTTCCTCAATACACAGGCTGTAAAACGCAAAAGGATTGATTGAGTTGAGAGGTCAAACGTTCAAACCAACTCTTCAACCTCATAATATTAGTATAGATATTCCTAAGAGGGTAAGGACAATATAATAAAAAGTAGATAGGTATAAACTATCGACATAATGCGACTATCGTTTCCCGGGCGAACTCAATTTAACTGCCTATTACAATAGGAAAGTAACTTGATGATATTTTATTTTTAAAATAACTATGTTTGCTTACAAGATCCGGAAGGAAAATAGCTTGAGTTAAATAAGCTTTTTTTTTTAAGTTTTCATGCAAATAGTTTCATACAATTTGACTTTGAACTCAACCCATGTTTCAGGGGGTGATAGTGCTTAAAATGTACGGAACAAAAGTTTGTTTTTAGTGTTTCGTTTTTAGTCCCAAAATAAAAGTTTTTCATATCCAAGACCAGTATAGTTCGTTAACACCTTAAAAAAATTTGTACTGAATTAAAAGTCAGCCAGTATGCAATTTAAATACCTACTAATTTTATTGTCTTTTCAATCGACTTCAAAAAGGAGGAGGTTCTCAATTCAACGCGTATGTTTTTTTTTTTTTGTATATTTGTTCTACAATTACTCCGCCAATTATGAATCGATTTGGATGATTCTTTTTTTGTTTGAAAGAGTATAGTTCCGAATAGGTCCCATAGGAATATTGTCATGATCTGATAATGAACTTTGGAAATATGGACCGGAACTCACAGCAGAACCGCCGTAACAAGAAAAATTGCTTTGTCTATACGTGTAGTCGATGACTGACTGAAGGAAGTGGGGAGGGGGTACGTCAACCCCTCTCCTACCACTTTCCAAAATTAAATATATCGTGTGAGGTATTGTTTGAAAGGGCTTTATGTAAGGAATTCAAACATTAACACACAAGCACTAAAAAGTGAAAAATAAAAAGCTTTTTTACAAAAAAATATGACCGCCTTCAAAAACTACAAAATAAAAAATAACTTCAGCTTGGAAGTCGGTGGCAATACCTACATAACAAGAAACAAAACCAAAGCCGCCGACTTTCAAGCTAAAGTTATTTTTTATTTTGTAGTTTTTTTTTAATAGTAATCGACATACATAAGCGTAAAGCTAACACAGTTGATGCCTCTATATTTCTATAAACATGAATAAAACGCCAAAAGTTGAAAACACAGCGAGCAAAACATCTTAATTACACACAAAAACCTCTTCCGTTTCAACTTCGACCATAAACCCAAATTAATATTTTATATTTCAAAGGATCCCCCGGCTTAATACGAAAATCTCGAATTGATTACCATCAAATCAAAGGAGAGCGTAGAATAATACACAATAAAAGTGGCGAGGTATGTCATTTAACCGTATCTCCCGTCCTTATCCCGAAACGAGCTAAAGAGGAGCACGGGTTGAATTTTCCGATTCATATCCCTTAGAATTTTTCCAGGCCGCGTACCTACGTGCGGTACGAATTTTTATTTCATTTGCTTCCTACTAACAAAACGAATGCATGGTCCTGTGAGCACTAATGAACCTGCCTTCAGAGCATTCAGCCGGCTGAAATGCGCGACTGCACAGATACATTTGCGACTTAATGAGCACCTGTGCTGTTCAATTTTGTCCCTTATGCTTTTATTAATAGGTCGCATTCGGTTTGACTTTTTGTGCGGACTAAGTGTAATTTAATGTTTGTGAGGGTAAAAGGGGAGATTATCGGGGAACGCGGACGTTTCCATAACAGCGCTCGAGTGAGTGCGGTATGTAGCCGCTCCAAGTGAAAACCGTTAATTATAATGAGACAGAAAAATTAAGGAAAGAGAAGTCGGAGGAGTTTTTAATTAGGTTTGGTTTACGGAGGATGAGAGTGCTAATTAACGTAGTGATATTGTGTTTTAACGTCCCATTATGGGGTAAAGTCGGTCGTGGTAGTGAGGGGTAAGGGGTAAAGTCGGCCGACTTTGTGAGTCAGGAAATGACTTTACTTGGGATAGTAACATTTACATTATTCCAAGCTATCCGAGGTTGTCCCCTTCTTTTGTTTTTCAGTCATATTTCCTCCTTATTTTAAGAAGAAGAAGAAAATTATGAGTAGGGGAGACCGAGGAGAGTTGTAACAGAGGAGAGTTGTGACAAAGTCGATTTCTCGGAACCTATGACCGTTAGCGAGCTGGCAACAGCATACGATTGTTTCTTTAGAGACGCGCTACTTGACGCAGTACGCGCCAGGTGTGTACGACAAGCCGTTGCGTGAGTACGACGTCTGCATGGAAAAAATCACGAAAAGTAAGTTTTTTATCAAAATTTTGATTGTATTTATATAGTGACATATTATATTCACGTGGTTATTCTATTTTTGCTAATATTGTGTGGTTCTTGAAGTTTCAAAGCGTGGCATAGTCTTACTATGTTTTCATTTTGTTTTGAAATTACAAATTATTATTCTGACAAGGTCGTGATTTTTAGAACCTAGGCGAGTTGTGACACGTTGTCACAACTCTCCTTTTTAAGTTTATTTTCTAGTTCGCTTATTTTACTTGCTATTTGCAATGTTGTTTGTTATGTTTACATGTATGGTTGTTTATTTAGTCGATTCTCGGAACATAAGTTTGACATAAAAAGTATTCGGCAAGTCTGTCTAAAAATGACATTTTTGTCAAGAACTTTTTTGGGCATGAGGTTTGGTATTGCATGCTGAATTTCTTATTTTTTGTTTCAGGATGCCAAACAATTATTTCACGAAAGACTGATACCCCTATCAGTCTTTCGTGCATGATTAGTACTGATATTTATGAACTGTCCTTTGAAGCAGTTACGTCAAGGTCTTCGAAATGCCGCATCCTCTTGGCAGTAGCAGATCAAAATAAATGAGTAGTGGGTTCAGTGCCTAAAATGCAAAGGCTGGTCTCACGAGGATTGCACTTGGGGCGAGCTGCAAGACGTCTATCATAATTGTTTATCAGATAAGATTAAGATTTTTGATTGACTTTCAAACGACTGATGTCGTAATGATGCCATAATTACTTACTAATTATTTAATACTTGTTACGTTAATGTTTCATGTTACTGTAGTTCCTACAATTATACCAAATGATAATTAAAGTACTTTTATGTAAAAAAAAAAGTGTTTTTTTTGTTTTAAATTCCTATTATAGTCTAGATTTACAGCTGTCACAACTTACCTTGGTACCTGTCACAACTTACCTCGGTATTAGGAGAATTGTGACAAAAGGAGTAGTTTAAGATTTCGTGGATTTTCTCAGAAACCTCATAACTTTCATTGATTCTGATTACTGCTTTTAAAAGTGGAAGAATTGAGCTACATTAAGGTAAAGAGTTCATAATCGTGGCATGATTTTTTATTGAGATATGTTCATTTAAGTAAAAATTGTCACAACCCTCCTCGGTCTCCCCTAGCATATTTTAAAACTTGTTTGGTTAATTATCTAATTCTGTGTTTTGATTTTTTACAGGTACGTACTAATACGTGGATGAACTTGCAACAGATTCAGGAAAGTTAGTAACTATATCAATTATTTATTTTTCTTTGTATTTTTTTTTTGTTTTGCCCTATTATAATTATTTACTGCCATGTCATCTCTCTACTACCATTGGTTGACAAATAGATAAAAAAAATAAAAAAAATGCAATACTAAAATTATAAATAAATAAAATTAAATATAACATTTTTGACATCATACCTAGACATAATTATTTTTTCGTTTGTGGGTTCCTACCACAAAACACATAGTTATGATTTTCTCCATAAACGTTAATAGTTTTAGTAACACAGCTTGCAGCGTATTTACATAATTACAAACCATACATTACGAAGATTTAATTCCACATTGCTACCAAATTGTAGCTTGGTAAGCACTTTGGCTCTCATTAGTGCTAACCGCTATTAAATTCATTTTAATACATGCATGCAATTATTCTGTAGTTAAGGGCAAGCGTGCAATTACAATTGGCTAGATGATACCACCAGTCAATTGACGTACTTTTTATAACCTGTAAAAACGCCATTTGACATGGCAAAAGACAACACTGTGACGTCACTTTTATGTATTTATTAGTCCTGTGCCTCGATACTGTAGGCGAATGACGTCTCATCTATAGTCCGAAGCAGGGGCACGCCGCCGCGCTGTCGGCTTACGTTGAAAACCAGCGCCGTGGTTTTAGTGCCTTCGCGGCATTATGCTGAGCGTAAGCCCTTTCGCGCGGTAGTGGTTTGTATTCATTTGATTTTTATTTTTTAGATTTAAACAAACTTGTTTCTCCTTTCCCTTTTTGTACAATTTTTCTTTTTTTCTTTTATGTTATATGCGTCATTTTCGCGTGAATAAACAGTTTTTCTTTCTTTTTTTCAAATCAATTGACCAACTATTTATTAATTTGAAAGCAATTAAAAATCACATTTTAACATTAAATTCAAAATTAATAAGGTGAATGAAATTTGACCAGGATGCAAAACTGCACCAGTACCGTGCACAGACTAGAAATGTTATTCCCATTACGTGTGAGGCGTGCAACTTGAACAGACAGCACGGTTTGCGAGCGTTCGCCCCCCATAAAAGCTTAAACAAATGGGTAAATGTAAGTAGGTATAGCCTGGCTTCGTTAATCTTGATTCGGTACGTGGAATGAATATTCGAACTGATTTCTTTTTTAAGGATTCTATTTCTGTAACGGATGGGAAAGACTGCGTAACGTTTTTACCACTGATTCAGTATATGGTCGGGCAAAGTGTCATTGGGGTTTTCCATCAGGAATTTCTCAGTAGCAGCCTCGGAGTCTGGATTTGTACCCGATTGATGGCAATAGGCTTGCCCCCTATTACATGGGACTAAAAACATAAATAGCGAAATGTGGGTGTACTAATGGGTACACCTCTGCCTAACCCTTCGGGGATTACAGGCGTGATGTGTTTTCAGTATATGGTTCTAAATCAGCCATGGATTAAATTCTAGAACATATATTATAACATCACGTCTGTAATCCCCGAAGGGTTAGGCAAAGGTGTACCCATTAACACACCCACATTTCACCAGTAATCAACCGGGCACAAATCCAGACTCCGAGACAGCTACTGAGTAATTAATGTTGGACAAACCCAATTACATTTTGCTCGACCTAGGAATCGTACCCAAGACCTCATGCTCAGCGACCACTAGACCAACGAGGCAATAAATAATAAAATACAATTACTAGAATAGAATAGAGAAGAGAAGAAGAAGTATAGAATACTTATAGCTAAAATCCTGATTCAAGAAAAACCTATTCGGAGAATTTGTAACTTTTAAGCAAGTTATTTTTTTCAAAATATTCAGATAACCACCACCTTCCACATACAAAAACAGAATGTTTAGATATTAAACTATTAACCATTCTCTTTACCCGGAACATATCCGAAGGCGTTTCAAGCCATTTTTCCTCCGCACCACTATACATGCAAAAACCATAACACACCCGATTGATGCCCCCCATTGTATGCTTCCGAGCAGTTAGCCTGTTTTACGAGCCTTTGCTTCGACGCTTCGACTAACAGATAAAGTTTACGAGGCCGTGTTAAATAACGTAATGAAACTCCCCTAAAGTAACCACCACCTATAATACTACATCAATAAAACTATCTGCTGATGTCTTTTACTGTGTTATGTGAGAAATTGTATCTTTAAGTTATTGCTTTCCGTCACGAGACGACATCCGGCCACCGTAGGCGCGGGCTTGCGGGCGGTGAGTAATGGGTAGCTTGCCGTCCGATCAAGGACCAAGCCCGGGTCGACGGCGCGTTCTGTTCGCGCGCGCCTCAAAGAGCTGTCAGCACAGGGATGGGGCCCTAACAAGGCCAAACGCCTGCCGGGGTTGCAGGACGTCTTAATAGGATACGGTGGCCCCGGAACGTAAAGGGCAACAGAAGTAAAAGGGTGTTTTTTAGTCAGTAAAAGTCTGACAGTCCCTTCCGCAACACCCAGGGCGAAAGGACTCATTTGATGATCTCCTCCACCTAAAAAGAAAAACGTTATTACTTTCTTGATTTTGGTAGCTTCTGCCCGCGACTACGTCCGCGTCAATAAAGATTTCTCCGTACAAACTTAAGACCCCAATTTCATCCCCTTTTTGGAAGATCCTTTCTTATCGAATGCCTACATCATACTTACAAAGAACACTGCCTCCAAGTGGGAAGTGGAAGTGTGGAAGAGGGAAGTGGAAAGAATGGGGGGAGGGGTTTGCCCAGGAGTAGGACAGGAAAAAAAATCGTCTTGGGTTTCTGCTCCTCTCCCGTAGGTCGTAGCGTGATGCTATACATCCAATACAATTTTTATCAATCCAATTGGCAGTTTCAGAGATTAACGCGTCTAAATAAACAAAGAAACGGTTCAGTTTTATTATATTAGTATAGAGTAGCTTTTGACTGCAGCGTTGCCCGCGTGGCAAAGTGAAATTAACTTTTAAATTTGCATCAAATGCCAACATTTTTAGCATTTTAGTAATACCACAAAAGGTAAAATTTTGCGTCATAATATTTACCTCATACAGAATTCAAGCTTTCAAGCCTTAAAATATATATTTAAATCCACCATTAGCATAAGTCCCGAGGTGCCCACCGCCCTGCCGAATGCGCTCTCCACTGCAACAGGGCTGCCACTCTGAATATCTAAAAAACTGGACGGACATAACTTTGAATTTTGCCGGAACATTTTTCTTTGATACTGAATTTTTATTTGGAGATTTTTGGACGTGAAATGCTATGAGATAACACTGTGAGTTGCCAGCCAATGCGTTTTTATTTAAACTATGGATTTTTAGAATTTCCGTCAAGAATATTAAGGTACCTATATAAAAATAATATGTATTGTAATCAGATTATGTCACACATAACTTCGTAGCTAAGTTACAAATAAACCAAATTCCAAGGACAATGAAAATCGAGACTATTCTGAGCGTGTGATAACCCTAACTACGGCACTGAGCGCTGATTGTTTCCTGTAGCCAAATGGGGGATTTAATTCAATATTACACGCCAATTAACATGCGTATGCGCTACTGTTTTATTTAAACGATCCATTAACTGAATGCCAGATTGTAATGAAGAAACTTATGTAGATTGTAGCTTATTATCTATACAAATAAATTGCCTCGTTGGTCTAGTGGTCGCAAGCGCGACTGCTGTGCATGAGGTCTTGGGTTCGATTCCCAGGTCGGGCAAAGTTTCCCGGAACGCAAAGGGCACAAGAAGGAACATGGATGAGTTTTAGTCAGTAAAAGTCTGACACTCCCTCCCGCCCCGCCCAGGGCGGGGGAAGTCATTTGATGATTTCCCATCGGTAAAAAAAAAAAAAAAGGTCGGGCAAAGTGTTATTGGGGTTTTCCATCAGGAATTTCTCAGTAGCAGCCTCGGAGTCTGGATTTGTGCCTGGTTGATGGCAATAGGTTCGCCCCCTATTACATGGGACTCGAAACATAACTGGCGAAATGTGGGTGTACTAATGGGTACACTTCTGTCTAACCCTTCGGGGATTACAGACGTGATGTTATGTTATGTAAATAAATTAAATTTAAGTGTTTGTTTGTAATGACATTTTTTTTTACTAAATGTTTACTCGGTACTTAAATCAAAAAGCTTTAAAAAAATTGTCTGCCCCTCTGATTGTTCCGGCTAATTTCCTCAACGGCTGGAGCGATTTTAACGAGATTTTCACTGACTAATAGCTAATATTATATGCAGTAACTTAGACAACTTTTATTTTAGAAAGGAATAAAACCACCACAGATATTCGACGTTCACAAAGACGAAATTGCGAACTCTTTTTGATTTTCTTAAAGTTTTTCCAGGTATTTTAAATATCAAATATTTTAAAGTGAAAATGTATAACTGAATACATTCATAATGAAAAATACTTTCAAAAATTTTCCATGAAAATATAATTCAAACAATGAATGCAAATAAATCCAAAAAGTTTGTTTCACTTTCATGAATAAAGTTGTCGCATTAAAAATACATAATGTTGGATAAATTCTCTCCACCTTAGTTAGATTTAATGAAGTAACGACTTTTTTCGTAGAAAAAGTGGATTCTGTACAGCGTTTTGATCTTTTTTAAAACATAGAAAAGCCTATTATTGTCTGGCCAGGGTTGCAGATTTTGTTCGAAAGAGTTACTGCGGCCCTAGAACAGAAAGGGCATTAGGAGGAACATGGATGGGTTTTAGTCAGTAAGAGTCTAACACTCCCTTCCGCTCCGCCCACAGCGGAAGAAGTTATTTGATGATTTCCCATCCTTAAAAAAAAACAGTGATGTCCAAGATGAATTTAGAAAGTCACATCAGTACCTGCCCAGATTTGAACCCTTCACCTCATGTATGAGAGGTGGGCGCCTTAACCACTAGGCCAATAAGTAAGGTTAGGTAAGGAACGCCAATATAAAAAATATGCGATTCGGGTTCATACACGAAGAGTTCCGGGTAAGATACCACTACACAATATTTAAAACTAGATACACCAAAACACGTTTCTTATGTATGCCCCTCTTTTATTTTTTAACCTTATTTTATTTTTATTATTTGTTGTTATAGCGACAAAAGAAATACACACTGCGAAAATTCACAACTCTACCTATTACGGTTCATGAAATACAGCCCGCTGATAGACAGAAGGACGGACATCAGAGGCTTAGTAATAGGGTCCCGTTGGCACCTTTTGGATACGAATCCCTAAAAAGTAATCCAGTTAATCTAAGGTAGATAAATCCCCTACCTAGGTACTTCTTTTTCAGTAAATAAAAAACTTTTTTTTATAGTTTCCTATTCCCTCTGCAACTGGTATTCAAAACTCCCAAAAACACAAACTCCCAGAGGTCAGCAGGGCCATCTATCCTTGTACAACACTTCACATCTTTACATAACTAAAGCAATAGACAAAGCGTGTAATGAAAAACTACACTAACAAAGTAAAGTCAACGAGATAACACCAAGCTGAATGTATCTACTTAAAGTTTTTAAAGTTAAATTCACTTCAAGTTTGTGCTTTAACTGCGCTCCGAGGACAAACACGAGATACTAAAGAAAATGTATCTGAATAAAGGCGCGCTCCACACCCCGCGCCGCATGCATTTGTGTAATGAAAGCCGCTCAGCAGCGCAACAGGTATCATAGCTAATATCACTGCTTCGAAACACGCTAAAGAGCTTAAGTTTTTTTTATTCTAAATCACATTTCCACAAGCACCCGCGCGCCGCGCCTCCGCCGCGGCTAACGCTCCAGGCGCCTCTCTTTACGCCTCTTTGCGCTTACATCGTCTCATTTCATATTCACATTACCAACATTATACCACTCTTTATGCGATTCTGATCTTCATATCATATCAGTTTTTTACATCAACGCAAAAACATATTCCATTTATGATGATATCATTCTGTTGTACATTCGCAGCATGGGATTGTGACTGTTCCAAATGGACCGCGTTAACCGCGTTATAATAAAAATGATTTACTGTGCGACACGTCACGTGTCCGGATGAAATCATTCACGCTAACTCTTCCGTGTTTCAAAGGCTGTAAGCTTTTGTATAAAACGGTTTTGGAAGCTCTAAAGCGGTCTAAACGAGCGCTGCATTGTGCAAGGAATACGTGCACGAGGAACAGCCAAGTTTACTGTAAATTATGCTTTAAGCTCACTGCGAGTGCAGTAACGGTCCAACAAATTTGGAATGATTCCGAAGCACGGTTATACAAGATAGATTGATCGTTCGACAGCAGCACTAGATATAAATTGTGTAACAGAGGAACATCTTTCAAAGATCACAAAAGGCAGCAAAATCAATTCGGTCGCGACGCATGTAGTTGGCAATATTTCAAATTCTCTTTGATGCAATATTTCCCTTCGTCTGTTTTCGCCGCATTATGTAACCGGGGGAATGTGCTATCCGCATTTTGTTAAGTTGACATCTCAAGACTAAATGGTTTTTGAAATGTACACCTTGAACACTGATATGTTTTGCGCTGACATGCTTTAAAGATTTTTGCTTTAAAATGTCACCGACTTTTTGATGTTAAAGCATTTTATTGACAACTAGCGATCCGCCCGGCTTTGCACGGGTCCAATTTACAAAAGGGCACATTGATTGGGTAATTGAGATTTTAATACTAAAAAACCATCCTGACTTTGCTTAGGTATAGGTGTTCCACAAATGACGTGATGATCTTACAAACATGCGGCAATAGATGTTTATTGAACCGTTCCGGCTTCACATGGGTTGTTTGAATGAAACAATTATTGTCATACAAAAATTGTTTAATTTACACTTTGTCCGGAAAATTACGAACACAACAAAAAAAGAATCAGCTTTTTCGGTCTAGCCATTCTTGAGTATTGCGCTTAGCACCACATTTAGCCATTTATACAGAAGATAGAAATATATAATTATCATATTTAGAACATAAAAAACAGATTAGTAATTACTACATATTATTTAACTTTTTCAAAACACTTGAAAATGTAGTATTAAGTATTCCGATATTTAGCTTATAATAATAAAATACCAAACAACCACCGATAGTTTACTTCATAACTTGCATGTACAGAATGCACACCACCTATTAAATTTCTAAACTCATACTTTAGTTATGAAACTGAATAAATCTCCATTTATCGTGTTAACGATAGTAGCCAATAACCACAAGTCAGTTTAACGAGAAATATTAACTAAGATAATATTATCCGTAAAATAATATTCAACAAATTATGTAAATGGCGCGGATGTAGGTAAAATTATTGCATTCCGAATTTAAATTTGTGAATTGTAAATGAGTAATTTGCTGGAGGAGTGACAGAGAGGTAAGATGGAATAGAAGAGGATTGTTATGGCTAAACGGCTGTCTTAATCTTGCCGAAGAAACTTTTTGGAAGGGTGAAATCCAGGGGTGTACCTGCCGCTATATCAGCTGTATCAAAGATACGGGCTCCTTAGCTGCAGGGGCCCCATACCCGTGTCAACAAAAAGTCGTGAAATGTTATCCACTACCTCTCTCAAACTTTTAGGACACAAAACTTCCCAGGGAAAAATAAATATATTGTTTACATAACTTAACATCATGCCTGTAATCCCCGAAGGGTTAGGCAGAGGTGTACCCACATTTCGCCAGTTATGTTTACCTAAGTTCCATGTAATAGGGGCCGATATTTATTCTATGCCCCCAACATACAGGGCCCGTCTAAGGCAGGTTACGCCACTGCTGTAGCTTACCGTTCGAATTGGGCCTCGTTCATTAGAAAGTATTTTTATCAAACTTTCACTGTTGATAATTTTATCCGGATGTAGACTATGGGGACTGCCCATAGATATAATTAGCTTACATCCGCAACATGAGAAAGCCGGTTTTCTCGAAGATTTTTTTTTAATACAATTCTTTTTGTGAAATGAAAGTAGCTTAAATTAATGAATAGAAAACGTCCTGCCAAAATAAAATAAAAAATCTGGTTAAGCCCGTGTTAACATTAATTATTTATTTTGTACAACGCTTTTATTTTGACATTACAAACAAACACTTAAATTTTATTTATTTATATAAATGGGTAAATTGCCCAATGAAAACTGCCGTCCCGGATTTCATGGAAATATATTCACTCATAATTAGCAGTTACAAATCTAGGGAATGTAGCTACACATTATTGCTATTTTAATTTATTACTTTGTCGTAGCAACCGTAGCCAGTGCTACGCGGTTACTGTGCTACGAAAACTCTACAAAAATCAATCCGTAGTACGTTGCTCCACTCTTACGCAAGAGGTCTATTAAAGTTGTTAGTATTCCAGCAATGGACGTCGAAGTGAGTCCGTCGTTGCTTTGTGTACGGAAGCCATATGCTTAGTCGAACTTTTGACGAAAATTGCACTCGAGGAGTGTGCAATTTTCGTCGACAATTTGGTCTAACTTAGAACTCTGTAATCATAACGTTAGGTCTTGGAATCAAGTATGCAGCATTATGAAAGCACTCGCAAGGCTTCGGCGAATTGCCTTGTTATTGTAATAAGTGGACCGTTGGGCGTTTTGAACACAATAAATCTAAGATAATTTGGTCGACAAAATTGGCTAAACGTATGTAAGTATAGATAAGCTGACCCATACATTTTTATAGGAAACAACTAGTTTTTTTGTTCATATTTCGGTCTCGGCAACCAATATCAATGAAGACTAACCAAATACGCAGGAGATGTTATAGTGCACAAGTGTCTTCGCAAACATAGATCTTTTCCCACTCATCTAACTCTCAAAGTCAGATGGGACGACAATCCAACACGACCGGGGTGAGATCAGGCGCAGGACAAACAGCTTTACGTGCTTTCCGAAGCACGAGGGCGTCATGCCACCAAATTTCAAACTCCGGGCTGCTACTGAGAAATTTCTGATGAAAAACCCAATAACACTTTTTGCATGACTTGAGAATCGAACCCAAAACTCCACGTAGTAAAAGTTGTTCATATTTATAGTTGTTTCACCCCCTAAAATATCGGTACCGAGTTAAAAGTCATTTTACATTTTTCTAGAGTACGTCTACAGGCTAACGTGCCTCAATCTATAGTATCTGCTTTATTACCTAAGCCGGTGTTTACTAGGTCCCTAATGAGGTCTATCGCTCGTAATTACCTGACTGTTTGATCGCTAAATAAAGCGCTCGCTAATGACGGCTTGTAGGCGACTAAGTACTTAGGTACGAGATACCTATTTTTAAAAGTTTTGTTCCTGTTGGGTTATTATCAGCGATCCGATAATCGCATATATCTATACTTGTGGTGTTGGCTTAGTATGAAATGGACGTTTAAATCGAAAAAATCCCGAAATACCGAGATGATTTTAAGTTTCTAGTTAGTTAAATTTCGAGAACGACTTTACGACAAATAAAATCATGTAGATATGACTTTTTTTAGTAGACAATAGTTCTTTTAAACTAACAAACAATAGTTCTTTTTGTAATTAAGCTCTAATGATTACTTGGATCATTTATTACATTGTATAACTATTGTCCTTTAAAATACTCTGTCACTATAAATTTCTGTCATATTAACACATGTCTTGGCGAATCACAACATTTGGTACTCAAAAGGCCTAGCATAAGTATAACATAACGTAAATATGATTTTAAACTGAAACTTTCGCATTATTTATTTTCTTATAGGGTTACTCTTGTGACCGATACCTAACCATATAATTGTACTCACGATAAGAAACAACTTTCCCAAAGGCTAAGTTATCCTGTGCGGGACAAGTAAAGTGCAGTGACAATGTATAATAGTGTCTAATAAGAAAATGTTAGTGTGAATCAGAATTAGTTCCTATTTGCTTTGTACATAGTTGATTCTACTTGTGCTATTGATTTATTATGTTGTTTTCGGATTATGATGTTGTTTTCGTATTATTTTAATTTTCTTATATAGAAATAATATAGTAGATTAAGAAAATATATAGTTTCGACTAGAAATTAGAGAAGAAATTAGATATAAAACAAGAAATTGTAACACGGCTCTCGGTAGGATAAAGTTTCGCCGTACTTAAGCTAACATAAAACGAGAAGATTGTAACGCGGCTCTCGGTAGGGTAAAGTTTCGCCGTACTTAAGCTGACTGCGTCGAAACCAATTGGAATCTGATTGGTCAAAATTCCTGTATTCTGATTGGTCGACCAATCAGAGGCCACGCATTTTTCTAGTAAGATTCATATAAATATCGGGCCGATTTTCGGTGCCGACACAGTCAGCGGGCGGCAAATAAGAAGACAACACGAGCAGGAAGAAATTAAACTTCAAGACCTCAAGCAAGTGTTTTATTTCTCACCAAGTCCAGCATAGTGAATGTGCATCCCGCACATTTAATGGTCCTTCGAGCCGGATCTAGTGGGAAATAGTGTTTGAAGATCGAAGATAGTGCTGCTGCTTGAAGATTGAAGATAGTGCTAGTGTTTGAAGATTGAAGATCGTGATCAGCCGACATCATGCCCGTTACGCGCTCCGAGGGAAGGGGCCGCAAGCCGTCGAGTGAACAGAAGCCGTCATCGTCCGAGGCCACTCCAGAGACCTCTGCGACCGGCACCAGCGCAGAAGCCACATCCGAATCGACACAGACGGGGACAACTGCCACGGAGAGTTCCGAACAGACCTGCACCTCCGCGACGACTGACCCAGCCACCGTGACTTCTGCCGCCACCGCCTCGACCGCCGCCTCCGCTTCAGCCGCCAGCGCCCCCCCCGCGCCGGCAGCCACCGTGCCCCCCCCCTCGGTCGCCAACGCGCCATCCGCCTCGCACCCCGCCGGCGTCGTCGCACCTTCCGTCGCCCCCTCCGCCGCGACTACGCTCACCGCGGGTGTGAAATCGAAACAGCTGATGAAGCCGCCCGCCGCTGCCACATCGAGAGAAAATCGCCGTGATACCGACACCTCGACTGTGAAACGAGTTGTCAAGAACGCCGCCGCCGGTACGTCGAGACCAACCGGCCCACAGCTCCTCCGCCCCCCTAGCAAGAAGGGGGGAGGGGGGGGATCGACGCATAGCAAGACGAAGATGCAGAAAATCGCCAGAGCAAAGGAAGATTTGCTCCGCCTCCAAGTGGAACTAGCTGCTGCACGCCTGGCCGCGCTAGAAACGGAGGACACCGACAGAGAAGATGAAGAAGAAGAAGAAGGAGAAGAAGATGAAGTCTCCCTCTACTCCGAAGTCAACGCCCGTGTGGACAACTGGTTGGATAATCAGGTGACTCGCCCCGTCCTTGCCATCGCCAACGAGCCTCACCAACTTCCACCAGAGCCGACGATCGTCCACGAAGAACCACCGAAACGAGAAGAGGTTCATCAAACACCGGCGGGAGGTCAAGGGGACCTCGCCCTCCTAGCTGAAGCCATCACTCGGGCTGTCAGCGCCGCCCAACGACCCAGATTCATCGAGTTACCTTTCTTCAGCGGGTCGCATCAGGAGTGGCTACCCTTCCGCGCCGCCTACTACGAGTCTGAGCCGACGTTCAGCACCATCGAGAACATCAACAGACTACGAAGAAACTTGAAGGGGAAGGCCAGAGAAGCAGTTGAAGGATTGCTCATCACCAACGCGCACCCTGCAGAAGTGATGAAGACTTTGGAATCAAGATTCGGAAGACCAGAGTCAATCGCCATGATAGAGATGGAAACGCTTCGAGGTCTACCACGTCTCTCCGAGTCGCCGAGGGACATCTGCATATTCGCCACGAAGATCTCCAACGTCGTAGCAACATTGAAGACATTGGGTTGCTTCAATTACATGTACAACCCTGAACTTGCGAAGACATTGGTGGACAAGCTGACGCCGACGCTCCGGTACCGCTACTACGACTTCTCATCGACACAACCCAAAGAAGATCCCTGCCTCATCAAGCTGGAGAGATTCTTCAAGAGGGAAGCAGAACTGTGCGCACCCTACGCGCAACCTGAACAAGTAGCAGCACCATCGGCAGCCGCACCTCAGAAGAAGACTCAGCGGGTCACCAACGTCACCGAGAAGAGCAACACACCGAAGTGCTTCGTGTGCGACGAAACAAGCCATACCAACGCGACGGAGTGCGACACATTCAAGAAGATGGAAGTTAATTCAAGATGGGATGCTGCGAAGTCCAAACGCCTCTGCTTCAGATGCCTACGTTATAGGAGCAAGACTCACAACTGTAGAACGAAGCCGTGTGGTGTCAACGGGTGCAAGAACACACACAACAAGCTGCTTCATTATGAAAAGAAAACAGAACAGGCTGAGAAGACAGAAAAAACCGAAAACGAAGAGAAAACAGAAGTCATCAATTCGACGTGGACAGTGAAGAAGCAATCCTATCTGAAGATCCTGCCGGTCCAGGTGAAAGGGCCGAAGGGAACGATCAACACATTCGCATTGATGGACGACGGATCAACGGTCACGCTCGTCGACGACGACGTCGCTGCGAGCATCGGAGCTACAGGACCCGTAGATCCACTGAAGATAGAAACCATCAACGAGTTGAATACTGCGGAATCGGCATCAAGAAGAGTGACCATCGGGCTGAAGGGGGTCAACGAACGTGAAGAGCAGATTCAAGCAAGAACAGTGAAGAACTTACAAGTCTCATCTCAACGGGTACCACGCGAATTAGTGGAAGGATGTCCACACCTATCGGACATCAAGGGACACCTCACATACTCCAATGCGAAACCACGCATCCTCATCGGGCAAGATAACTGGCATCTCCTGCTGACTGAAGAGACCAGAAAAGGGGACAAAGACCATCCAGTGGCATCTCTCACGCCGCTCGGATGGGTACTCCACGGAAGTCAAACGAACTCCTTCGGCCAGAAGATCGACTTCGTGTCCCACATGAAGGAAGCAGAAGATGACCTCGAGGACCTGGTGAAGAGATACTTCGAGATGGACGTCCTCTGCATCAACCCGAAGAGACCGAAAACCGACCCAGAAGAGAAGGCACTTCGAATTCTCGAGCAGAAAACCGAGAAGATCGACGAAACGAGATACCAGACTGGCCTCCTCTGGAAGAAGGAAGACATTAAGTTCCCGGACAACTATGAAAACTCACTGAAGAGGCTCTTCAACATTGAAAAGAAGATCGATCGCGACCCAGCCCTCAAGAAGAAGTACGTCGAACAAATGGACGCTCTTATAGAAAAAGGCTATGCCGAACCCGCGCCGCCGCAGAAGACTCCTGAGAAAACTTGGTACCTGCCTCACTTCGCAGTCATCAACCCCATGAAGCCGGAGAAGCTACGCGTTGTGCATGACGCCGCCGCCAAGACCAGAGGGGTGGCTCTCAACGACATGCTCCTCAAAGGTCCGGATTTGCTTCAGTCGCTGCCGGGTGTCGTCATGCGCTTCCGACAGCATCTCATCGGGGTCACGGCAGACATCAAGGAAATGTTCATGCAGGTCAAACTGCGCACCGAAGACCGAGACGCACTGCGGTACCTGTGGCGCGGGGATCGCCGCGACAACCAACCTCCGGAAGAATACAGAATGACATCGCTAATCTTCGGGGCATCGAGTTCGCCGTCTACAGCAATCTACATAAAGAACTTGAACGCCAAGCAGCACGAAGACACTCATCCGGAAGCTGCAGCTGCCATAGTAAACAAACACTACGTCGACGACTACTTAGATAGCTTCAGAAGCCTAGAAGACGCAGTGAACGTGACAACGAGTGTGCGCGAAGTACACAAGAAGGCCAGTTTCGAACTGAAACAGTGGAAATCAAACTCAGCGTCACTCCTAGAAGCACTGGGAGAAGAAAACCGAACAGAAGACTTAGAGCTATACAAATCAGAAGAGCAAACTGAACGAGTACTGGGTGTCATTTGGAAGATGAACTCGGACGAGCTGACTTTCAACCTCAACTGGGCGAGAATACCTCCGACACTCATCGAAGGAAAGCAACCAACGAAGAGAGAAGCCTTGCGCATCGTCATGTCACTCTTCGACCCGTTAGGATTCGCCTCGCCTGTCACCATCAGGGCGAAACAGCTACTCCAAGAAGTTTGGCGCCGAGGAACAGCGTGGGACGACCGCATCGACGAAGACTTGGCAGAGCAGTGGGAGTCGTGGATGGGACACCTGAAAAGTCTCTACGACATAGCGATTCCGCGGCAGTACTTGAACTATAGTGACGCCGCCTCCCTCGAACTCCATGTCTTCAGCGACGCCAGCGAGTCGGCCTACTCGGCAGTCCTATTCTGGAGGGCAGTAACACCGGACGGCGAAGTGGGAGTGTCTCTCATCATGGCCAAGGCAAAGGTAGCTCCGCTCAAGCTGACAAGTATACCAAGGCTAGAGCTACAAGCAGCAGTCATGGGCACCAGGCTCGCCGAAGTAATCATCGAAGAACACGAAAGGAAACCCGACAGAAAGGTGTTCTGGACTGACAGTAAAACAGTGCTCACATGGATAAGGACCGGGTCACGTTCCTACAAACCATACGTGGCTCACCGTCTCGCAGCAATAGAAGAAAGCTCCAAGGTCAACGACTGGCGCTGGGTTCCGACGAAACAGAACGTCGCCGATGATGCAACACGAGACGTACCAACTGCCTTCGACAAGAATCATCGATGGTACAAAGGGCCGGATTTTCTCTACCTGACAGAAGACTCCTGGCCAATAGAACCCGTGAAGACCCCAGAAGAAGCACCCTCCGAAGAAGAGAAGACGCACCACATAACCAGCAAAAGAAGACTGAAGCTAGCAGAGGGTCTGCCTGATCCAACGAAATTCTCCAGTTGGGACCGCCTCCGGTACGCGACAGCACGAGTTCTGCAGTTCATCGACCTCTGCAGAACCACCCGCCAGAAGGTCAACTACCGACGAACGAAGAAGAACAAAGAAGTGGATCCCACATGGAGGAAGAATAAGCCTACGACATCGAAAGCACAGGCGCCCACACCGAAGAAGAGATCAACTCTCAACCTGCTTCCAGTCACCGCCGAATTCCTCAAGAAAGCCGAAGAGCTCCTGATGCGATCTTCACAAGAAGAGGCCTTCACAGAAGAAATAGAATGTTTGAACAGCGGGAAGCCGGTTGCCAAGGAGAGCCGCCTTCACCAGCTCAGCATCGAATCAGTCAACGGCTCACTCCGACTTCGGAGCCGTATCCGAGCAGCCAAAGAAATCGAAGAAAATGTCAAGAGCCCGCTAATCGTCGACGGAGAACATCCAACAGTGAAGCTATGGATACGGGCAGTTCATCGGCAGCTACATCACGCCGGCGTCGAGGCAACCATCAACGAATGCCGCCAACAGTACTGGGTACTAAGATTGCGCCCCATCACACGCGCGATCCTTCGACGGTGCCTCTTCTGCCGCATGAAGACTCAAGCGCCGCCACATCCAAGAACCGGGGACCTGCCAGCGTGTCGCCTAGCGCATCACAAGCGACCCTTCACCTTCACTGGGGTCGACTACTTCGGACCTCTCTCCGTGACCGTCGGACGCACCAGACAGAAGAGATACGTAGCCATCTTCACGTGTCTCACGACGCGAGCCATACATCTCGAAGTCGCCGGCTCGCTCAGCGCCGACTCAGCAGTAATGGCGGTCAGACGGATGATCGCACGACGTGGCTGCCCGGCTGAAATTTGGTCGGACAACGGCACCAACCTAAAGGGTGCCGACAAGGAACTACGACAAGCAATCGACGCGGCTACAGCGGAAGAAGCAGCGAAGAGGACCATCTCCTGGCGCTACATCCCGCCTGGAGCGCCGTTCATGGGCGGCGCCTGGGAACGTATGGTACGCTCCGTGAAGACCGCACTCGCAGCAACGCTGCACGAGCGCCACCCCACCGAAGAAGTCCTCGCCACTTTACTAGCTGAAGTAGAGTACACCGTCAACAGTCGCCCGCTGACCCACGTCTCCGTCAGCGCAGAGGATCCTGAGGCCCTGACTCCCAATCACTTCCTGCTAGGGGGTCCTGGGCGCGTGCCACAGCCAGGCACATTCTCCGAACAAGACACCATCTCCCGGTCCAGCTGGCGAGCTGCACAGAGGCTCGCAGACGTCTTCTGGCTCCGCTGGGTAAAGGAGTACCTTCCCGAGCTCCAACACCGGCGGGAGCCCCACGGACGAGGTCAAGAAGTCAAGGTGAATGACCTCGTGCAAATCGTCGACCCGAACCTACCCCGCAACGTGTGGATACGAGGACGAGTCATCGCGGTGTATCCTGGTCCTGACAACATCGTGCGGACGGTGGACGTGCAGACCAAGGGAGGTGTCCTGCGGCGGCCAGTGAGGAAGCTGGTGATCCTGCCCCTGCCTACGGACGACGTGCCCGCACCGGAACGAGATGCGACGCAGTCGCACGGCGGGAGTGATGTGCGGGACAAGTAAAGTGCAGTGACAATGTATAATAGTGTCTAATAAGAAAATGTTAGTGTGAATCAGAATTAGTTCCTATTTGCTTTGTACATAGTTGATTCTACTTGTGCTATTGATTTATTATGTTGTTTTCGGATTATGATGTTGTTTTCGTATTATTTTAATTTTCTTATATAGAAATAATATAGTAGATTAAGAAAATATATAGTTTCGACTAGAAATTAGAGAAGAAATTAGATATAAAACAAGAAATTGTAACACGGCTCTCGGTAGGATAAAGTTTCGCCGTACTTAAGCTAACATAAAACGAGAAGATTGTAACGCGGCTCTCGGTAGGGTAAAGTTTCGCCGTACTTAAGCTGACTGCGTCGAAACCAATTGGAATCTGATTGGTCAAAATTCCTGTATTCTGATTGGTCGACCAATCAGAGGCCACGCATTTTTCTAGTAAGATTCATATAAATATCGGGCCGATTTTCGGTGCCGACACAGTCAGCGGGCGGCAAATAAGAAGACAACACGAGCAGGAAGAAATTAAACTTCAAGACCTCAAGCAAGTGTTTTATTTCTCACCAAGTCCAGCATAGTGAATGTGCATCCCGCACATATCCCTTAAAACATTAACTATCTGCCAGTGAAAGTCTTGTCAACATCGGTCCAGCCGTTCCGGAGAATAGCTGAAACAAACAGACATTTTTTTTTTTTGCTTAATCTTTGGTATATGGGCTGGTTAAACATGCATAACCATTTATTAAAACGCTATTATTTCGACATTACAAACAGACACTTAATTTTTATTTATTTATAATAGATAACATACTAACTTTTGTCTGGGACTTCGTAGCGATATGAAATATACTGACGGCCTACTCTCATACCCATATACATTAAAAATTTCATGAAAATCGATCGAGCCGTTGATGGTACGCAAATATGTAGAATAGTCACATTTCTAACTCGAAAGTCAAGTCGAACAGAATAGTTTTACGTAAGCACGCGTGCTAGGCCTACAGCAGCCAGAAATAGTTCTCAGTAGTATACAACTTTTCTATTTATAACCGCAGCGTCGTGGCGTAGCGTGTATAAATAGCATGAAATTAACAACAGCTAACTCTAGCTATACAGAACCGCGAACTCGCGATCTTTTAATCTGATAGGTCGACAAAGAGGCTAAAATAGTCTATGGTTACAAACGATACACCTATTTTAATGTCTTGGCCCGTGTGCACCAGCCAGGGTTATCTTTCAAATCAGAGTTAGTTGCTAAACGTGCCCATTGTGTAATTTAACCTCGTGTTAGCAAGTAACTTCGGGTTATTTTTTTGGCGCAGTGGGCCTAATCTAGTTACGTAAATTAGTTTTCTTCTGGAGAATTGACGAACTATATTTACAAACCCTCGTTGGTCTAGTGGTCAAAAGCGCAACTGCTGAGCATAAGGTCTTGGATTTGATTCCCAGGTCGGGCAAAGTAGGTATTATTGGGTTTTTCTCAGTAGCAGCTTCGGAGTCTGGATTTGTGCCCGGTTGATGGCAATAGGCTCGCCCCTTTTACATGGGACTTAAACATAACTGGCGAAATGTGGGTGTACTAATGGGTACAGCTCTGCCTAACAATTCAAGGATTACAGGAGTAATGTTATGCTATGTTAAATTTTCGAACCTTAAATTTTCTCGAAACTAGCTTTCCCTAAAATACTGCTTTTGCGTTATAGCACGGCAGTGTTGTGCTGTCTAACCTTTCAGGATTAACAGGCGTGATGTTTGTTACATTTCCAGTACAGTAAAGTTATCACAGCGTTCGCCTCGACCGGTCGTCTTATCTCTCTGATTTATGACGTTTATCAGTCGCGCGCCTCTCTCACTGATAGTGAACTTAACAAAGTGGTGTTTGAATCAATCACTTAGTCGCTAGCGTTTTCAATTTGTCCTTTTAAGCATTCCCTTATCTGTTACAAGTTTCAAGAATACAAATTCGATTAAGGCCCCGCTTTGTACTCCTGGTGGCAAGATTTTTTAAACGGAGAACCTACTTACATAATTTCAAGGGGAAGCAAAAAGTGTTTTTTTTTTTTGAGGATTTTTTCATATCACACACGTAAAATGAGTTTGATCGTTTATTTTAGTGCTTTTGGTTCTGACAGCGTATTTCTATATGCCTTTAAACTGAACGCCAATTCTACCATAGTCAAAATCGTTCCAAATTCAAAAAATAGATAAATTAAACGATCACATACTATATTAGTCTCAATATTTTTTTTTTATTTTTGATAAATTGAGACTTTTTAAAATTAGTTTTCGAGTTTGTGATCTAAACATTTTTAGATATTCTATTATGAAGGCCTATTCTAGCGATATCCCAAAAAAATGTTGAAGAAAATACAACGAGAGCAAGCGATCCATGGAAGCAATTCCAGTTACTGTTAGGAACGATCACAAACTAATCGTTGTCTCAATATATCAAGAAATATTGAGACTAATTTTGTTAGCGATAGATCTTAAAAGTTAGTCAAAATGCCGGAAAAACATGACCAGAAATCACACAAGACTGAGAGGTTTGGAAGAAGAAAAGGAAGAACTTTGCCCAGTAACGGGACGCAAAATAAGCCAAAAAAACCAGCAATCACAATAACGAGTGCCTGTATTAACGCTTCAGCGGTGCTCTCCGAGGTCCCGACACTGCATACAATTGGGTGTAATGAAATTTGTCGAACAACGCGGCATTCGGCGCACGTCCCCGCACCGGCGCCCGTTTAAATTGACGCCTAATTAAATTACAAGCCGCTGCAGCCACGCCGACACAGAATTCATTTCGACCTCTTAAACTCCTCTTTTACAGTTCAAAAGACGATCAATACAGATGAATGTACAGTCAACCAAAGAAATAGGTATGCAGGGACGTCAGGTATAGTTGAAGTTTTCTTAGAAATCGATAGATGTATTCAAAAGTAATTTAACTTTTAAAAAATAGATACTAAACATTAATTAATTAAGTTGAGTTTCAATCGAAAATATCCATCGGTTTCTCAGAAAATTTCAACTATATCTGACGACCCTGCATACCTATCTCTTTTGCTGACTGTACACTGAGTGAACAAACACGATATTTGAAGATGTTTTCTGCGAAAATCTGTTTTATCTTTTGATACTTGAGGAAAATCTGTTTACTGTGTATGAATGCACTGAGTCTCAATGGACAGTAAGCTTTTATCCATTTGTTCGCATTCCCTTACATTATATATGAGTGCATATGACAACACAGAGATAAAACTCTTTTCCGTAATCTCCGTGAGCTCTAGAAAATCGGTCGCGGGACGCATTCCATTGTTTTGGGGACAAGGGCCCCCCCCTCGTCGCCCGCGGGCGGGATGGCAACGACTGCATTATTCCAAAGATGTATTGCAAACTGTCCCAGACTTTTTACTAAGAAACTGGTAACAATGAAGTATCGTTTATTACACCGCCAACATAAATTTTCATTACGAATAGGTAAGTTTGACTTTTAAAGGAAAATACGAGCTTCGAGATCGCCTCGGGAAAGTTATTGCTTGTAAAATTGAACTGTGGTGTTACGTCATCGGTTTTCGAACGATACAAAAAATATTTTTATTTTACACATTACATTGGAAAATTATTATTTGTTTACATAATAATAAAAATATTTTTATACGTAAATTGCCCAAAAATTGTCTTGAAATATCTTTATATTGATCAGAAAATCATTGAAAGTTACAAATGTTCTATTAATTCAGTTTCGAAAGTCTAATAACCAGTTTATTATCTCTCAAACAAGAAAATAATACTAGATAACAGTGCTACAAGGAATACAACAAGAAAGTTTTATGTAAATGTCACCTCCTTTGAGTCATAGTGGCGCTGATAACGCAGCCTCCGGGGAGCGCGCCTGTCGTCTGATCCCAAGATGTATGCAAAATTGCCAATACGTGCTATAATATCGAACAGAATTACATTTTTAATACTTGCTAACATTTCTAAATTCTACTCGAAATGTTGCAAGATTTGAAAAGGGAATAAAGTATTTTTGAAATTCTTATCATCACAAATAAATCACGTGCCTCAAAACATTCTATTTTTAAATTTCGTGTGAGTCAATAAATAAAATTATATCGGAATAAAACCTTTTTCAACACCAAACCTTTTTTTAAAGTCTGGTCTCCACTGGCCGTTTGAGATTGAAAAACTATCGGATGCCATTAAAGTTATTTTTTTTATTTATTTTTTAACTGGCAAATGGCCAGCTATTTATTTTTTCTTTGAAAACAGCCATTATTTTTGACGTTATTACAACAAAACCTTTTTTCTGGAAAAATAAAAAGATACTTCGTTGCCTGTCTGCAGCAACTGGTTATTTTAACTTTTTAGCTTCCTAACGTTTTCATCTTTTGCATTGAGTAAAATTTTTCATGCATAACTTAACACAGAGTAAAGTTTTCGCATTTTTATAGTAGAAGGTAGTGAGAAAACAAATAAATTAACAAAGCAGTCTTATCATACTTTGAACAAGGCTGAATAGCAAATACGTTTGCAACGTGATAATCAAAATAAAAAAAGCCATGTAGGTATTTATGTTTTACTTACAATTTCGTAAATTGAATGAAACTGAGCCTTTCTTTGTGAATAAGTGTCTGATCGGTTGATTATGTGAGATTAATAAAAAAAGGTTTTCGGTGGTGCACATTGTGATGAATTTACAAAGACCATAGCGCATCGAACATTACTTTTTGTATTTCGTGATATAAGCGACCGTACTACGGAATTAAATAAGTAACAGGTAAGAATATTAACTGAATTACTTTACACTTTTATAAACATGTACTACTTCTTAGATCAGCATTATAATAGGAATATCAAGACAGCTTGCAGGATTTTTTAAAAGGAAAACGTGTTGTCTCTGCATAGATTTAAGAGCGTTTAAGTTAATACAACAAGTCTTTATTTTTCGAATTGTATTATTCAATTTTAACGAAACTCCCTATACTGCAGGGTACATAGGTCTTAAAAGTTATCAGAGAATATTTTCGAAAATTTGTGATATAAATTCGACCGAATATAAATTTTCAATTAAGTATGTTTTTTCAAATAAGACATTTCGAAAATGTTCATAATCAAAGTATCGGCCTCTAATTGCCAGTTATTCTATATTTAACATTTAATAACAATCACGGTCAAAAGGACTTAAGACAGATGATAATATAATATCTGACCACGTTCCCGACTAAGTTTAGACAGGGAGGGAATGTTCCAATGTTCACGGAAACCGATTAATTTCAGATTCAGACATTTACGCAGAAATTATGCCTTATTCAATGGGAGTAGGAAGGAAGGATGTTTAGGGTACAACTACACTGGGAGCGAACAAAGATATAAAATGTTTTGCAACGTAACTTTGTTATTGGGGGTACATTTTTAAAAAATATTTGAGTTATTATAAAAATATAGGGTCATCATCATCTGCCTAGCCTTTTCCCAACTATGTTGGGGTCGGCTTCCAGTCTAACGGTAGATGGCGCTGTATCGCTTGACACCTAGATAAACAACCACCGTATTTACATTTGATTTAAAAATATTTAAAACTACTCTTTTACGCCGAAGATCAGTGAAATATATGTATAAATGTCTAAATTACCAGTGAAAGTGTTATTAAAGTTATCCGTCCAACAATAACCGAAATAATTAGTGCTAAAATAGTAACCAGAACTATCTATAATAAAACACGAAAGTGACAATTGAAAGCAAAATAATAGTGATATCATCAAAATAAATATAAACAATCAACCAAAGTGGACAGAAAGTGAACATTTCGAAACATAAAAGTGCTCACAAAGGTGTCTCGGACAAAAGTCTACCCGAAGTTAAGTGAAAAAATCCTGACACATTAGTCATATCAACCGCTTTGCAAAAATTCAAATTTGTTCACCTTTAACATACAACACCAAAATTCAACACTACTAATAAACTGTTGGTTAGCTAAGACACTTTTTTCGGCTCCCTGTGGCGCAAGGGTGCTCAAGTTCAAACCCCGGCCACACATTCGAAGACTTTTTGTGAGATTTTAACTTCTTTATATTTAAATACAAAAGTCAAGAACGTCCAACAAAGGGCGCCTCAATAACATATAAAGCACCACATAATTATCGTTAATATGGATACAGACAATATTACGCTACGTAGACAGAATACTGGATCTTTAACCAACTTATCTCTCTTAACAAATGACAATGAAAAAACAATACTTGACACGACGATGATGAGCATGCCTGACAGCCTACATGATTATAATATTGACGACACTATGAACAATTTGACCGAGCAAATAAATACACTTAAGATGGAACTCTTGAGTGCTCATCAAGAAATAGATGACCTTAACAGCGAAAACTACCGACTGAAATCGGATTTGCAAAAAGCCCTCAACACCGTCGAGACATACAAAAAGATCTGTTCAACGCCTGATAGAAAAAATGGTACACCACCATCATCGAGAAAACAAAAATCCAATCGAAAAAATATTCAAGCAATTCCTGCAAAAAATGACCTCAATACTTCTATAAATTCAAACTTCAAGCAATTAAAAGTTGACACTCACAACAAAGAAACCCAGACTTCCGAGATGACATATGATTATGACATATTGAAACATAACAAAAATCAGAAATTATCTTCTCAAGTGGGTAATGTTGCTCAGAAAAAAACAGCAGGCGTATCTCGACCGGTACATAGAAATAAAATTGCTATAATGAGCAGTAGCTGTACTAAAGGAACGCTACCATTAATCGACGAAGTGTTCTCCGAACATTTTGACTACTGTCATTATTTGATAAATAACGCTACCACAGAAGAGTTATTACACACCGTCGAAAACAGCTTAAAAGACTTCACAATAAAAGATTATTGCTTTATCTTCATTGGAGAAAATGATATAAAACATAGCGATTATTTAAACATCCTTGAAAACTTGAAAAAATCTCTGAGTGACTGTAAACACACAAATATTGTTATATGCGCACCTACTTACATAAGAGGTGCGCTAATACATAACTATAAAGTCGAGCTATTCAATAACCTCCTCTGTTTAGACATAAAAAACCACGAATATGCATACTTTTTCGACGGTAATAGCAGAGTAACCCTTGACATGTTTTCATATAATACAGGTAAAATTACCAAATTCGGATGGAGACATATTTTTGAACAATTAAAATCAAATATATTAATTGACTACGATCTATATTATTCTAAAACTAGTGACAACAACCATAGTGTAATATCTAGCATAACTATAAATGATAAATCTAGTGATAACTCAAATCTTTTTTTTCGCTGATAATGACATGTACATTGTAAACAATGACTTACCATTTAAGTTACTATTTCAAAATTTTCAAAGCCTTAACAATAAACAAGATATACTTGAAGCATTTATTGACGAAAACTCACTTTATAAAGCAATATGTATTTCAGAAACTTGGCTAACTCAGGGAAAACTAGATCTCATTAAATTTAGTGGATATAAATGTGCATCCTCATACTGCCGCAGCACCAGAACAGGTGGCGGTGTATGTATATTTCTACAAGAACATATTGAAAGCATACATAGAAGCGATATTTCTGACATGTCTATTGAGTATGTGATAGAACTATGTGCTACGGCAATACCAAAAGAAAATTTATTAATTATAACAATGTACTGGAATAGAAGAGAGGAGGAAATTTTCTATCAGCAATTAAAAGAAATTCTAAAATATGTAAACAGTAAATACTACAAATTAAATATAATTATAGGTGGCGATTTTAATGTTAATGTTCTATCGGACAACTTAAAAACTACACAATTTCTAAATGTAATGCAGGAATATAACTTTACTCAACTTGTAAAAGGCCCTACACGTATTACACCAAACACTGCGACTTGCCTAGATTTAATATTTACTAACTTTAACAATAAATATATGTACACAACTACAGAAGACTTGGGGTTTTCAGACCACCTTAGCACAATTTTAAATTTAAAAATACCCCAAAAATCGGAAGAAAATTATTGGTACTGTACGAAAAGGCTATATAATAATTCAAATATACTAAAATTCAAAGACGAATTAAAAAATCTTAATTGGAATGATATTCTTACCATAGACAATGACATTAATGATAATTATAAAAAATTCAATGACATACTTATTTCTATTCTTAACAAACATATACCTTTACGTAGAATTAAATTAAAAACAAATCATAAAAAATATTGGCTTACTACTGGAATAAAAAAATCTTGCAAAAATAAAAGACTATTAAAAACATTAACATTAAAAACGAAAAATCCTGTATTAACGAAATATTATAAAAAATACGAAAAAATATTGAAGAATACTGTAACGACTGCAAAAAAAATTCACTATAAAAATAAAATGATGCAATCCAACAATAAAGTTAAAACAATGTGGGGAATTATAAATGAACGCACAAATAAAATAACAAAAAAAGAAAAGCGCAATATAACATTACAAATAAATAATAATTTAACTTCGAAACCCGAAGATGTAGCAAACACGTTCAATCGCTTCTTTGCTTCCATAGGGACATCTAGTATAACAAAACCTATCAGCAATAAACCAAAAGGAGAACCCACAAATTCCGCTACACACAATTCATTGTATCTTAGTCCAGTAGATCCTTATGAAGTAAATAGAATAATAAAAAATCTTAAAAACAAAAGAAGCCACGGAATTGACGAACTTCCGCCTACTCTGTTAAGACATTGCGCCGACGAATTAACTTTACCTTTTTATTTACTCGTCAACCAATCTTTTGAAGAAGGCATATTTCCCGACTTGTTAAAAAAAGCACTTATAAAACCTATCCATAAAAAGAATTCAAAAACCGACCCGAACAACTACCGTCCAATTGCGTTGTTACCTACGGCCTCGAAAATATTTGAAAAAGCAATATGCGACCGCGTCTACGCGTTTTGTGAAAAATATAATATATTCAACGACAGTCAAAACGGTTTTCGCAAAAATCGATCAACGACTTTGGCTGTTTACAAATATATTAATGAAGCCCTTAATATAATTAATAATAAAAAATATGCTGTAGGATTGCTATTGGATATGACGAAAGCATACGACAAAGTTCAGTTTGTTATATTACTAAATAAGCTATACAACATCGGTATCCGCGGAAAAAGTCATGATTTGTTCGATTCGTACCTAAAGAACAGAGAACAAGTTGTAGAAATTGAATATTATGATTGCAAAACAAGAGAAATTAAATTAATCAGATCTCAAAACATACCCGTAAATGCATCAATACCACAAGGAACAGTGATAGGATGTCTACTGTTCCTCATTTACATCAACGATCTGCCGAACCACATCAATGAGCCATGCGTGTTGTTCGCCGACGATATTTCTATTTTAACACCATGTGACAATAATATAGACTTAAACCAAAAATTGACTGCCACACTTGACACTACAACACACTGGATGAACAAACACAATCTCGAAATTAACTTCACTAAAACAAAAATAATAACTTTCTACCCACGACAAAAAACACCTATAAATATCAATTTCAATTATAACGGACACAACTTAGAAGTTGTAAATAAATTCACCCTTTTAGGCCTAGACGTAGATTCTCATATAGATTGGAAACCCCACATTCAAAAAATACGAGCTAAACTATCAAAGTTTACATACGCTCTCAGGGAAATAAAAAAAACAACAGATCTTAAAACAGCATTAGTTACTTATTACTCATACGCATTCTCATGGCTCAAATATGGCATTATCTTATGGGGAAATAGCACTGATGCGCCCATACTATTCATTTTACAGAAAAAAATGATAAGAATATTAATGAATGTCAAAGATACCGACTCCTGTAAACCCTACTTCAAAGAGCTAAAAATATTAACTTTACCCTGTCTCTATATACTAGAAATTTGCAAGTTTGTTAGAAAATACCCACAATTCTATACCAAAAGAGGGGATATTCAAACTAATATTACACTGCGACATAAAAATAGACTTAACATACCCACTTCGCGATTGAAAATGCACTCTTCTAGTACGTTTGCTATGTCTATAAAAATATACAATAAGTTACCAGAATTCATAAAAAATGCAGATAGTAATAATATGTTTATCAACAAACTAAAACAATTTCTAATAGACAAATGCTACTACACTGTAGACGAATACTATAATGATAAACATAAACTATAACATGAACCTACTTACAAAAGTTAATAAATAATTAATCTAAATACATAAAAACTTAATTTTAAAATGATGACGATACAAAAATACCTAAAATTGAATACTATATAGAGACATTAGACAAATTACCTTAAATAATAACATAATTTTATAATAATGATGACAAAACAAGGAAAATAACTGACATGATTTAACAATAATGACGACAAAAATTGAAATATTTGACATAATTTTGCTAATACATAGTCATAATTACATGCTTATTTAATTTAATTAAAATACACATCAAAATAATTCTTAATGCATCACATAATAATAAATAATTAATTTCATAATATGAATTGCTGCTTGGTTTTTCGTCCTCTCTCCTAACTTTGCTGTGCCCGACAGGGTCCATTATGATCTTAACAATATTTTATAAGACCTATATGTACAAATGGAAAGCAATAAAGTATTGAGTATTGAGTATTGAGTATTGAGTATAACCGGATGCAGCTGAATACCAGTATTTTACATGGAGCGACTGCCTATCTGACCTCCACAACCCAGTAACTGGGTAATATGATACCCCTAGGTAAGACTGGTTGTCAGACTTTCGGGCTTCTGACGACCCGTAACGACTGTCAAAGATCTACGTATGACAGCCGGGACCAACAGCTTAACGTGCTTTCCGAGGCACGGAGGAGTCTCGGTGTGTAAAGATGGTTACCCATCCACGAACCAACCCCGGCAAGCGTAGCTTAACCTGACAGATCGACCCGTGCGGCTGTTATTACTTAGCCACGAGCTCCTCAATAAAAATATAAAAATATATAAAAATATCCCCTATAAAAACCCCCTATAAAATATAGGGTATAATCCCCTATAAAAATATAGGGTACCTAGACATTTTGGTTGCAGTTAATACTTCAAGTTCCAAGTAATGAGATACAATTGATTATCTATGGTTCTGTCATACTGTTATGACAGCTGGGCCTAAAGTGGTTTATTTATTTATACATAAGTTCTTAGAGAAGATATTACTATGTCAATTCAACATGTACCCGTGCGATACAGGAAATACTAAATCTTAATTACACACATTAGAATATATGTTATGGTATCTATAATTAAGAAATCAAACGAACGCCCCGAGCAAAGTTCTATTTATAATACGAAAATTAAGAATTTAAGATATTGGTATCTTAAATTATTAATTTTCATATTATAAAATTAGATATACCTACATAAAGTTATTTTTCAACCAACTTTTTGGTTAAATTTGATTAAAGCATCACACATCGCGTTGACTAGATACTCTTGTTTAAATACTCTTCCTGAAAACAAATTACCTATCCAGACACTACCTTCAACAAAAAGAACGACAACTTGAACGAAACAGCAACAAAACAAATAGCACCTGAGGCAAGTCGATTAGCGCTAAGCTAGATAGCCTCGCGTCGCGTGCGGTGGAGCGGAGGCTAATAGCCACCGATTTTAACAAATCACTTCATTGGAACGTCGAGCGGGTAACTTATTGCCTAATTCGTTTGCCAGCCAGTACCCTTCGCTTCCCCCTTATGGTTCTTGCGAACGCTTGATTAATTGAATTAAATAATTACAAGGATAAAGCTTGTTTTCTACGTGAAACTTTTATTGATTGATGAAAGTTTTTCTTTTTAAAAGATGATTCTGATAACAAATGAAGCAAGTTCTATTTTTAAAAGAACAGCTTATTCTTTTGTTTTTCTTTGGATAGATCTAGTTAATCGTTGTAGTAGTAAATTCGTTCTATTTTTTGACTACGAATAATTATTGTTTCAATTTGTAATTCCACGTACTTCATACTAGCTTTTGCGTGCAACTTACGGATCACTAATTTATTATTGACAGGCATTTGCCCGCGACTTTGCCCACGTAAATGTCGGTTGTTGCGGACGCAAAATCGGTCGGCTGAACCGATTTGGCTACGACTTTCTTTTATATATATAGACTATAATAGCACTCTCCCCGCAGCTTCGTTCGCGTGATAATTGTTATGGATCCCTATATTTTTTATAATAAAATATAGCGTTTCAGTAGATCCAGAGATTACCCCCACAACCTTACAAACTCATTAACTTTACATCTTTAAAATATTAGTATTATAAGTATAGCTGGTAATAAAATTTAGCCTATAGCATTAAATGCGAACGTAGCTTTCTATTAGCAAAAAGAAAACAGAATCGGACCGGAAATTAGCGTGTTCAAACAAACAAACACACCTTTCTATACATAAAGATATCGGCTAAGAATAGAAGGACGGATATAGCTACACAATAGCACTTTAATATCAGGTAAACAACCGTTTCGAATTAACATAAGTATCCAATTCTGTTCGTAGTAATCAGTAAATCAATTGCAATAGGCACTGTGTTATAACCGGAGTATAATGAGATAGTAGCAATGTAATCTGGATATTCAGCTCCTATAATGTCTATACGATGAACTTTTGTCAAATAAATTACAACTGTATGTGTGTAAGATAAAGTTCTAATTTATTTAACACGAGTTCCGTAAGTAAGGGACAAAATCTGAATAGGAAAATGCGGCGGAGGTGTTATGTGCGTGTAATTATGTCTTATATTTTTGTCTCTAAGTAAAATAATTTAGGAAAACACATACTTGTTTAATATTCATGTATACGTAAGACCAGGAAAACGCGTATAGATAAACAAATCTAAACTTCTAAAAGAGGTAGGCAAAGACGTTTTTTGGAAGTAGTAATCTTTAGAAGGACCTACGTCCTGGTTACAATTATATTTCACTGTCAAACGGTATGCCTGATGATAGGCTATGTCTTATATTATACAGGATCATTGAAAATTTATCCGAAACCTGAGAAGGGGTCATTGTGCTCATCAATATGAACAACTTTTACTAAAGGACTAACCCTAAAATCATGAAAAAAAAATTTGCTGTTCCCTACAAAAATGCTACATAACAAGATCAAAATGAATGGATCAGCTGTTTTTTTTTTCATGATTTCAGGGTTTGTCCCATAGTGAAAGTTGTACAATGATCGCTTTTCAGGTTTCGGGTAAATTTTCAATTACCCTGTATACTTGATTTTCACGTGAACAAATCCACGGACAGAAGCTAGGTAATAACATAAGTAAAATATGGTTAAAACATAAGTAGTTATTCAGTTAAAATATATAACTGAATAAGTACTTATGTTTTAACCATTTTGTAGGTAGGTATTTTACCACCGTACCTACGTTTATCTTATTTATCCATTCTTGAATTATAAATGCGAAAGTAACTCTTTCTATTCGTCTGTTAGGCACGCTTTCACTACTAAACCAATGAACCGATTTTGATGAAAATTGGTATTAAGTAAGTTTGCACCCCAAGAAATGACATAGGATACTTTTTATTAGATATTTACGCGGACGAAGACGCGAACAAAAGCTAGTACGTAAATATAAGTTCCATCACTATTCCTGTTTCATAAAACGTCATGACAGACAAGCAAAGCAAACTACATATTTTGACGCAGACATTTTAACCAAATGATTCACATTTCATTTTGTTTACGAGATGCCATAACACGAAACTATTTTTTAAAGAGCAACGCATACACTAATTGAAATACATTACAAAGAATTTTTAAAGTACGTTTATTACAAACAGTGCTAAAATACTTTTGAGAATGCTGGAATGGTGAGTTGCCTAGCCGGATAAAATGATTTTACGAATGCTCACAAGTATATTAACAATTAAGCATACTAAAGCATTCAGCAATTAGGTAGATATTTGACACCATTAACCAATTAAACCAAGACACAACTACATTAAGGCGCTTCCTTTCTCGTTTTCACGCAATTTTTTTATTTTAATATAAAAAACAAGGCAAGCTTTTAAAATAAAATGAAACTTGTATTATTTAGATTTCTTAATTATCTAATTATTAGTGCAATTCTCAAATGAATAGCACGTTGCATTAAGCAAAAGAAGCAAATAATCGAAAAATGTTGTCATCATTTTGCGAGGTCTAAAATGTATTTTTAACACATTTAAGAAAAAATATGTTGCAATGTAATGATAAGATATCAAACATTATTATATTGCTTTTATATGTCGTTTATTTCCCTTAATTAATGAGATAATAACCTTTGAAAAACGACTAAAAACAAGGTTTTGGTCGGGGTAGCGCCTTAAATAAAAAAGCACTCTATTTTAAAAGTTTTCAATTAAGCGCGTTTACGCCGTACGGCTTTTTATACAAACTTTAAAGACTTTATTTTTTGAAATGAATGAACACTTCCTTCGCATAAGCAAGACACATAGGTCTTAAAAGTTATCAGAGAACATTTTCGCAATATCTTATTGAAAAAATTGTTTCTATGGAAATCCTAAAATCGGTCGAATTTAGATGTAACACAATGTTTTGTTGTTATTCAATTTTATCTATAAGACGTTAAAACTTTTATTTGTTACATTACAGACATCCTAAAACTCACAATAAGCATGACTATAAATCTAAAATTAACATTTTAAAGTGTAATTATGTATCAGAATCGCTATAAATTCGCAACGTGCTATTACCGTCGAACCGCGATGACAGATTATTTGCGGCGATTCCAATAAATTATTTACGACTAGCTTTCGCCTGCGGCTTCGCTCACGTTAATTTATGATTTGCCAATCAATTCGGGCTGTATTGAGTGCACGAGTGGACCCTTCATTTTCTGACACCCTAGTACTTTTTTGATAAACCTAGAATGTTGACCTCCACTCTTACTAAAACTTCTTATTTCTACTGCCATAGAGATAGGTATACCTTTTTTATGACACCCTTGTACTTTTTTTCTTGGGTAATCGTAAATTGGTTGTAATAACCCCGAATTATCTATAATCGATTTTATGACACCCTAGTTGAAGCTGGTCCATCGACACTCAAAACTAACAAAATGTATTAGGTACTTAAATTTAAAATTCGAACATGATTCGAAAGACATGTGGCGCCATCTATCATCATAAGAAGGTTATTGTGATTTCCCTCGGGAACAATACTTTTTTTCGGAATGAAAGGACCCTATGTTTGTCCCTGTACACCTGGCAACGTATATGCAAAATTTTAGAATGATCCGTTCAGTGGCTTAGGCGTAAAATGGTAACAAACAAACAAACAAACTTACTTTCGCGTTTATAATATTATATATAGTTAGGATTGCATTTACTCATCCGTTTTATAGTTTCAAATACGGGAAGAGAGGGTTAAATCAAACAGGGGGTTGAGTAGGGGTTGTATCTTAACACTGATTAAGTGTGACTCTTCCTTTACAGAAGATTATTTATTGTTTCTTTTCATGGAAGAGCCTTGCAAGTCGTAAAAACTGTCGGCATCATTTCCTTTTTACAGAATTCACTTAGTAAAGGCGTGTTAATGTCTGCTTGTCGTCATAAATCTATGATAATAACATTATACTTACTGACACAAGGTAGCGTCTAGGAGCGGTAGGTACACCGTGCTATTTATAGTAACAAACTAAATATAATTTAAACAGACATGTTTATAAATAGCTGCTGTTAACAGTTAATGATAGCTCAAACAAAGTGGCTGGCATTTAGTTCGCTAATGGGTATTTTTCGTACAACATTTACAGTGTGGGTGGGGCCATAAAGATCGCTTGGACACGGACTGTAGTTAACAGCAGCTCAAATTACTAGAAACATTAATTTGACATGACATGACTACTAGAGGTTGTTGTTTTTTTATTTAAATTATAATATTATATGTGAATGTGGTCTCAAGCATGAAAATGTCCTTTAATTTTTATTCATTTTTATTATTTGATATTATTGCGGCTATAGAAATACACATTCTGTGAAAATTACCTTCATCCTAAAACTTTATCAGTAAGAAGACATCATACATACATAAACTCGCGCCTTTTTTCCATGGGGATAGGCAGAAACTACAGAACGCTACCTTCTACGATCCTTACATACTCCTTTCGCCTCATCTACATTCATACATCTCGTGATACAAGCACGCCGGTTACGAGTACTCCATGAAGAAACCATAGATTTCTTTAAACTGAACTCCACAAAAGTACAAACAAAACTTCGTCAGTTCCCGCTTCAGTCTGTGGTCAGTCTTACACTTAGTAGCCACAAAGTGTGAGTCATCATTAGCTAAGTGGGATCTCGCATAGCACCGCACCCTGCACATAATGTTACCGCGAAGTTTACACCCTGCATAGCGAAACTGTCGAATCATCGCACTACTCATTTTTGTTCATAAAGTTTTGAAAACAGTAAACATCACTAGTCCGTAGAACGTAGGAAGTTTAAAAGAAGAAAAACGTTTATTTCGGCGCAGTACCTACATCAATTTTTTATGAATAAGTAATTATCATAACTGGTGAAATGTGGGTGCATTAATACACCTCTGCCTAACCCTTCGGGGATTACAGGCGTGATGTTTTAATGTTATGTAAGTTTTTTACTTTTGTTTTGTAACGGATGTTGTGTTTCACTGCTGGGCAAACGTCTCTCCTGTCTCCGTCCAAACCCCATCTATAATTATCCTATACTGTCCCAATGCTGGTCAAAAGCCTCCCTCCATTCCTTTCATCGGTCATGTGTCTTTCCAATTCTCAAGGATGCCATCCAAGTCGACTCGCCTTTTTGGGACACCAATCTTACATTTTACGGGCTCATGGGTGGTTCGACATGTGGCAGACATGTCCGACCTAGTCCTATTTAAGCTGGGCAGCCTTTTGAGCCATGTCAACAATCTGTGTTTTAGAGCGCAGTATGGTGTTTCGAGCGCAATCCGTTAATTTAACACGAAGTACAAGTATACTGTGCTCCATAGCACGTTAGCAAACTTTGAGTTTGGACTTTTGGATGTTAGTCAAATACCAAACTTAACATATCGGTACCTAGCCGAAAGTTACATATTAATAATCTTCTAATAATTGCTATATTTTTTTTTCGGAACCCCTTTTCTGGAAACCTTCTGATTCCGAAGATATTAAAGGTCAAAGTTACAACATTTTTTTACTTTTACGAAAACGAATGGTAAATGTTCCGATTAGACTTTAAACAGGTAGGTTTGAAAAAAAAAATCCTATTAGGTACATGGGACTGCAACAATAAGGATGTACTAATGGGGTACACCTCTGCCTAACCCTTCGGTGATTATAGGCGTGATGTTTTGTTTTAATCAGTAGATTAAAACACCCTAGCCTACCCTAGGTACTAAGCTAGATTTCCGTGTTTATTGATAGACTATACTTTACGAGACTGTGGTTTTTACAAGTTCTTAAAGTAAAAGTAATTTTAATTTAACGCACGCAGTTTTATGCTCTATAAAATCAATAATTAACATTATAAATGTTACAGCCTCACATTAACAGACATGAATGTCAAACAGCTACGCCAATTGTTGGCACGTATAATAGCAATAATCAGCATTATTGATACACGACATTGATCCGTATCTTCATATTATTAATGTTCACTTTCGCAAGCCATTGAACGTTTTATGTTTGCACATAGTAAAGTTATTAACTAGTATTTTTAACACATAAATGTTTTGTTACAGGTGTGTGAGGACCGTAGCGTATGTAAACAGTGCATGGCATAAACAACACAGGCGCCTGGTGAACGTGAGTTATTTTTGTATCAATCCAAACAAATTCCTTTGATTTTTATAATTTTTATACAATTGGGTAATTGACACTATTATTATTAATTTCAAGACACAACTTCTAAAAATAAAGTACACTTTATTTCTCCAGAAACCCGATTAATTTTTAATTTACTGTAAGTTTAGAGTTCTTACGACTTTAAAATCAATAAATAGTAAGTCAATTGAGTTGGCAAGTAAGTGACGTCACAATTCGATATTGCCATACAAAATCTATAGGGAATCGCGTTTTGAGAGTCAATAAAAAGTAAGTATTTTAATTGATTGGTAGTGTCTAGTACCCAATTATATGTGCAGGCAGTAAACAAGCCTTTACTAAATGTTAGCAGCTGTCGTAAATACGGTGTTTTTTCATGCAGAAAGACTCTAAGAAAAGATTTCAAAGAACTTAGATAGAAAACCTAGTCGACTAAAAAATGTATGATACGGAATGCCATATCACAATACAATATGTACTAGTACATATCATATACTATAATATTTACTATACTTTATCACCTAGGTTTTGCGTTTGGCAGGCATTCAGTGTAGAAGACACATATTTTTTATCATATATTCAGTACATGATTTTACACTGCTCAGAGTAACAAAAAAACTAGTACTAATGTAGAGAACAGCTGTAACTTAAATCACTAGGGGGTAGCATCATGTACCGAATGAATCCAATGTAAAAGTTTTGGTTATGGGGATCACAGCCGTTGAAAAAAGAAATGTATTAAAAAAATAGCGATCACTACACTCTTCATTAGCATGGCAGTGCACCTGCTCACTTATTTCTTTTACCTACCGTACCTAGGAGCTACATTTACTAGCTAGGCGGCTACCTGCAGCTACCTACCAATGTAGCAAAGAACTCATTTTAATTTCAACCTGTCCCGGTGCCGCAATAAATAATGGCGGACTATAAAAAAGCTAAAAACTGTCCGACCGTTTCGTTTCATTTAAATACAGAAACTTTATTTCACGGACTACTGGGTATGGTCGAAAATGGTACTGCCACTATTGAGAACTATGGATATTTTAATGTACTTTCGGTCGCGGCATACTGAAGGGTTATTGAAACGCAACTATTTCTGAACACAGGCAATTTGTTCAATTGTGGATGCTACGGTTTTATAACTTTTTTTCAGTTGTTATGTTTTTCGTTCACTGATATTACAAGGTACTTTTAATTAGTGTTTTCTACGAATTCGCTACGATAATCTGCTTGATGGAGGATTTTAACTTAAAAAGGCTTCAAGTGTTAAAGGTATTACGTATTCTATGCCCTACTTTCATACATTACTGGATATTTTGACAAAACTAACCAACCCATGTAAATAAAATCCATTTTTCCAAGCAATAATCATGTTTTTTATGCATACATTTTGGCTTGCACATTTTAGACATCACATTTTGGCATAAAGTTTGACGTAATTAATTAATTTATTACAGATTTTAGTTTGTCTCATTTAACCACATTCAAGAACTAAAGCACAGATCATTATCATTACTTAGAAAACTTTTCCAATAAACTGCTACCGCTACCGAATAACAGGCCCTCCAAAAAAATGTACAAAAGCAACAAAATAAGATAATTTGATACCAAATATACGTTTATAAGAGCCGTTTAACCACATTCAAGTTGATGGCGGCGTCGTGAACGCAGTAAAATAACATTTTACTGAACACAAAGTTATGCGGGCAAAAGTTGCAGCCATTGTGGACGTATAGAATAATACATTATTTATTCAGAATGAAAAGTAACCTGAACTGTAGAGAGTACGTACCTGTGCAAGCTGGGTTTGTATAGGGCTGTCATCTGTCTGATTCCCCGGATTGCATCTAGCTTAGAGGGCGTCCGGAGATTTCAAAAAGGGGTTAAAAATTCCGGGTAAAAACCGGACACTTTTTTAAAATAAAATAATAAAAATAGAAAAAGTAAACGATTTTTTATTTCTGCTCATAAATATTTTTCTCCGGGAAAAATCTCGTTTGCACCTAAGTGTCCGGGTTTTCTAAAGATTCTGTCCGGCGTCGACAATTTAGGTTGGTGCATGGCAGCCCTAGGTTTGTATAGCCGTCACAACGGTTTGAACACAACCTTTGTTTATTTGCATAATGTTCACAATTTATGCACGTATGCATAAATTGCGCAAATTAGCTACTGGCTATTGTTTTTGGTAATTAGGAAATATTTCAATAAAACTAGGACATATGTTTTGAATTTTCTAAAGAACTTATGTAATAAATAGTATGTACTGTCACCGTTAACTGATAGTTTATGCTATGCATTTAGGCGAAGTCAAACAACATAATATCACGCCTGTAATCCCCGAAGGATTAGGCAGAGTCGTGCCCATGAGTACACCCACATTTCGACAGTTATGTTTCGTTGGTGTAGTGGGGAGTATGAAGTCTTGGGTTCGATTCCCAGGTCAGGCAAAGTATTATTGGGTTTTTCCATCAGGAATTTTTCAGTGGTAGCCTCGGAGCCTGGATTTGTGCCCGGTTGATGGCAATAGGCTCGCCCCTTATTACATGGAATTTAACATAAGTGGCTAAATGTGTGCTAACGGATACACCTCTGCCTAACCCTTCAGGGATTACATGCGTGAAAATGTGTATGTAAGATTTTTACAGAATAGGACTGTATATTGTAGAAACCCGTATAATTAAACGAATTAGAAATGGCGGCTAAACAAAAGAGCATGTCATGCCCTTTCACTCGCATAGTACAGGGAACAAGTGAGAGAACACAAGCGCTGCGAAGAAAATGGCGCAAGTTATTCAAAGTTTGGATGTTTGTAACTCAGTCACGGTTTACGACTGAGTCTAAATTAAGTCCTCAGGTGAACTATGACTATATAAAGCATGCTTCATATCTTAGTACCCACTTGTAGCAATTTAACAAGGACAAGAGTAAAGCCGCGGGCAATATCTAGCAATAAATAAAACACAGATATATGTATAATCTTGTGTTTTACAAAAATGTCGCTTATTGTGACATGTGTGTCACGACACAATACGCGAGCCGCTTGTAAAGGGATTTGCATCACACCAATAGTTTCTGTCTAACATGTGACAGGAGACAGGTGACAGGTCTGCCTATCCCCTGAACAGGATTCTCTAGAATGCACAGCAGGATATATTGAGTCACATAGTGGTTATAAAACATGCCAGTTTTAGAACGTGACATTAGCGTACACCAAAATGATTACAAGTCATTATTTCTATAATGATTTTGGCATAAACATCTCAAAAACTAATTAACTAATTATCAAACATCTTCAAATCAACGGAAATTGTAAATTAACAACTTTGTTTACATCCCAAGCGACATCATGACGCATGTTAACAAAATATTTTCCTGCGTAAGTATTTATTTCCGTTTCACATTTCTGACGCACGCATTTCAAAAGAAAATAAACCAAAGGAAATCACGTAGCGTACATAAAATACATATAACACATTAGCCGAGAAGATATCACGAAACTAGTTCAGGTACAAATCCGAATAAATTGCATCGAGTAACCGTCGGACTCGTTGTTGTAAATTTTTTATGGGCTCCAACGTACCGGGGCTCGGCGCGACTAATAAATTGGGATCTGACCCGCAGGAGGCTGTTTGTTCCCGCCTCGGTCCCGAGAGCCCGAGATTCGGCCATTAAGCACACCCGCTACACGGTCACAATCTTGTTTTCCAATACGATATCGAGAACACCTATACATAGATCTTTTATTGGGACTAATCTTCGAACAACCACGTTTCAGTGTCATGCCGAAAACATTACGCGATTTTTCTCTTACGCCTTTTTCTAGTTGCTCGTTTTGATACATTTATGGTAACACGACAAGATTTGGCTTTAGATCTCCCAAACTGAACCCACCCACGTCATAATTCCATTACCAGTTGCCATATTTCGGAGGAATTGTAATTTGAGGTTTGGGATATTTAGCGCTAATTAATTTTATATCAATTCTAAACATAAGTTTATGTTGTATCTGTTATAACTGGATAGTATTGCATCTGGCATATTGAATTACTTTAACGTAGGTACTTAATTTAATTATTGAGTTTGTGGTTTGGCTCGTTTTAACAGAACTAAGCTAATTTAAAATCGACATAATATATTCCGATGATCGTGTTAACCGCCCAGTGAAATAATCGGATTAGAATACTGTAAGTGCAGTGCTTAAAGTGAATAAAGGGTGGTAGGTAATCCATTTTGCCAGTAATCCATTTTGTTGGCTTGACGGTCGCCACCCGCCCGGTCAGATAAGCCGTGAACATACTTTTATGGGAATAGCCTCATATTGTAGCACTCCGTTATTCTGCCACACCTTAGAATCTTTTTATAGAAATATTATGTTTATTTATAGTACGAAAGAAATTATGTATTTTTTTTCCTAGCCTGTACTGACCCACTTCTGGGCAAAGCCCTCTTCTCATTTCTTCTATATCTCGCGATGTTGCGCCTCATCTCACCAAGTCTTTAGAACGCCATCCAAGGCGTCCCGCCATCTTGTAGCTTAAGCGAAATTACGGATAATGAGTGGAAAGCTGTGGAAAGAATAAGTACGCGGAAAATAATTTTATGCTTATTGCTTATTTTTAATGCTTATTAAAGCAGTGATACAATTATTTTTATTGTATAATATAACAGAAGGCCAATTTTAGTGATTAAAAACGTCCTTAATCTAATCGCAATTTTATTTTAACTAGGTAGGTCTAGTCTAATCTAAACTAATATTATAAAGTGAAAAAATGTGTATTTTTGTTTGTAATGTATAAACTCAAAAACTACTTTGATTTTACGAATTCATTCATCTACATTATCAGATCGTAACAGGCTATATTTTAGAAAACACAATTGGGATTAGCAAAAACAATTCATGCGGACGAAGTTGCGGGAAAAAACTAGTTGGAGATATTTTTGACAAACGGGAACTAAGATTAGATTGCGATCGTTTCTAAAAGTTAGTAGGATTGCCCCCTTGGGTAGGTACATCAGTTTGATACCAGTAAAGGTCGTCATAGAGATTTCAAACCATCTGTTCACAGTGGAAATCTACAAAAATTTTACAATTAATCTCTTTTTATCACTGACTAGCTATATGTAGCTAGTCTAGTCTACTGAAAATTTTTAGAATTGGAAAAACTTGCATTTGTCAAAGAAAGAAAATAGAATGATACTTTATAGACTGTTGAACGCCATTGTGTTTCAGTATTCTTCGAGTATGGTCGAACAAGCTATTTGGTTTACAGACAACAATAATATTCTTTCTGCTACATTGCCATTCATTGTTATTAAGTGTAGACTTTTTAAGCTTGTGGTGTCTAATAATTTTAAAACCAATTTAATGTTTTTTTAAAGAATTGACCTACTCGAAACATTGTTTAAAAAATAGTTGTAAGTTCCAAAGGACGACCGGCTGCGCCAGCCAGAATTATCCCATTATCTCATAGTTACTCGCACACACAAGCCCATTATGTATGACATATTTGTAATTAAACCTGGTGTTAGCAACTAATTTGGAGTTAAGTTTTGGTGAAAGTGGACCTTAATAAGTTAAGACCGTTTACGTCGCACGCTATCCCATACAAACCAGTTCAAGTTCAAGTCCAAAAGAGCTGTACTAGCCCCAAATATCTCGTTTCAAAATGTTCTCTACTTATTCTTTAGACTTTTAAATACGACGACGACGACGGCGACGTTTAAAGTTTAATGAGAATCGGTTAATTGATTCTCAATATTTGAAACTTTGATTTGAAAGTTTGTAGGTATAACCCGTATAAGATACGGTTTAGAATAAACGCTCTTATTAATACTCGTCTTAAAGTCAGCTTTCAATCAACTGTAATAGATACATACATAACATCACGCCTGTAATCTTCGAAGGGTTAGGCAGATGTGTACGCATTTCGCCAGTTATGTTTAAGTCCCATGTAATAGGGGGCGAGCCTATGGCCATCAACCGGGCACAAATCCAGACTCTGAGGATGCTACTGACAAATTTGTAATGGAAAAACCTAATAACACTTTCCCCGACCTGGGAATCGAAGTCAAGACCTCATGCTCAGCAGTCGCGCTTTGCGACCACTAGACCAACGAGGCAGTACCTAATAGATAATAAAAAGGAATATAAAGTAGAACATTCATAGCGCCACATGTTTAATAGTGCAGCGACGTTAGCAACAAGTTGTTGATCCACGGCACACAAACACAGAATCTATTATTAGTTGAGGCGAATGTAGGTACCTATAACTAAACTAGCGTCTGTAGTAAGTACCAAACTTAGACAGGTGATAGTACCTAATGTTAATTTGATAGTTTAGGATCATGAAGGCCAGTAAATCTAGATTAATTACGGTATGTCCGTAGAGAGGCGTTATTTTTCTGTAGGCGATTTTGAACGTTAATTAGATTGTACGATAATTGAAATTACAATTTAAATTTTAATAATCGTTAAACTTGCTACTTCTATTGTACGGACGACTGTGCTTTAAGGTCATCTTATGCGGTTGTAATAGAAACGATTTTACAACAACAAAAAGGTCTGATGTACTAGCGAATGTATATTATGTTGAAATTAAGCTTACATTTGTGTACAAGTAATATCTTACTCTCAAATAAACAAATACATTAATTTTACAGCCACACAACATAATAAAAGTATGAAACAACATCATAATTTCGTTTTTTTACGTCTTACTCTCCGTTCGCTATTTATACGAACATTATAGGAGGTACTACGCAAAATGTGTTATAAAATTGTCCGTTATAGGTAGATACATAAAACGTAATAGAATTTCAGTGAGTCCTCCGGTGTTATTATTGGTTCTCCCCGGGGATATTTCAAGATCTGACGCCGAGACATTTCTCTTCATTGAAAGTGTTGACGCCGTTTTTCAGATGAACATTTTGATACCCCTTTTTTATAGGAATACTGAAATATCTGGAATTGACGACAGTCTGTGCTGCGACACAAAATGTTTTTTTTTATTATTATGTACCTACCTATAATACCTGTAGGAAGGGTTGCCAGCGTCCGGATAAAGTCGGGCATTTTTTCGATGTTTGTCTGGCAAAATCAAATAATCTGTGTCTGGCATGTCCGGTTTTTCTTAGACTTTTTATATTTTATTGGAATTTGAGTTGAATTTTATGACAATGTAACGAAAAAAATAAAAACAGTTTTGTGGTGTGGAATCGTACATATAGGCATCAATCATCTTATCGGATGCCTACGCAGTTTAGGCTGTGCGTTGATCCATTAGTCAGTAATTCAGGACAAAGCATTTTATATGTATAGATTAGATAATTAACAGACAAATAAAGGCACTTGTGAGGGTAGCTATACCCCACGGTCTCTTTGGTAAAATAAGTTTTTTTTTGGAACGTGTTTCTTTGGTATATTCAGATTTTTTCCCATTCCACTGGAATTTTCAGCGATTACCGCGTCTCAATAAACAAAAACACTCTTCGGGTTTATACATATTATTGAAATTACTGTCTTTTTTATGTAAATGGTTAATAGTCTACTTTTCTTTATATTTATATCGTGAAATAACGGAGATTATTATTCGGTAACATTGAAATAACAATAGCGTAGTAACGTTACTACATTATTGTAGTATTATATTGAATGGGGTATAGTTTGAAACGATATTCTGCCATTTTATGTTTTCCAAAGCCATATAATTTCTTCGTGATAGACTCATGGAACATAAGGTGTTGGGAAGTAAAGGCTTCTGTTGGAAATTTAATAACGATAAATAAACCAATTTCTATTAGTTTTGCAGATAACATAACTACTTGGTACAACTCTTAAGGAAAATTTTTATCATATTTTTTTTTTATATACTGACGAAAAATTTCGTCGCTGAGGGTCTAGAATCTTGCACTGGGTTTATGGTTTGTCTCTTTGCTGGTGCTTTTTTGTTGTATATTTCGCCAGTTATGTTTTAAGTTCCATGAAATAACGTAATTTACCACGCTTATAATTTTAATATACGTATTTAAGTACTCAAAATTTTATCTTAATTACAGTCCGTTAGCTTCTTTTGTGGGCACATAATATTTTAAAAATAAATATGACTAAGTCACAACATCGAACATCTTAATTAATATTTTATTTTATAACATCTTTTCAATTCCCTCTTTACACTTGAAAGAGCACAGCGCTGCAATCGCACTTTAATTATCTTCTGAGTCTTCCTCTAAAGCGGTCCCTGTAACGCTTTCAAACAAATTGATGAAATATTGCACTCGACAAGAATTTATTTCATTCTGAAAATTGTAGCAAGAAAATTTTCTAGAATTATTACCAATACTGTAGTAAAACTGCATTTAATTAGGAAGGTTTTGGGTTTCTGTTTGAATTTGTGTTTTTAATTTGTAGTGGAATTCAGTAGATATTTTATACTATACAATATGGGTAGTATTTGTTAGTTAGGAAAACTAGTATATAGGAATTTAATCATAGATCGCGCCCTCAGTCTGTGATCGACAAAATCATTGCGCGGCATGCCTGGCGATCGATACTCGATCGATATTTTATCATTACTCTTTAACACGGTACAAAGAGCATAGTTAATGATGTGTCTACCAGTCCACCAAATGTAATGATGAGATAACATAACAGGTGCAAATTGTTGTACGAGCGTTAAACATAAATATTAGGAAATAAAAAAGAATTATCAAAATAACTAGGTAATGAGGGAAGGACTGTAGGTCTTCGTAGGGCGACCCCTCCCTACGTTGCCACTCACATCTGCCATATAAATTCCTTTTGTTAACCACCTTTCACTCATCCTCTCAACATGATCCAACCATCTCAGCATACTCTTTTCAATTTGTGTCACAACATCCTCTTGTTAATATTGCCTATAAATAAGGATACGTATATTTCGCCTAAGATTTGCTTCGAAACATCTAATAACATTCGTGCCTTTACCGTACGCTAGAAGTTTTCCTTGTTTGTCAATTTCCTATCACCCAATATTGTTAGCAGAGGGAACCACTCATCTCACAGCAAACTTTGTTTTAAATTGTCTGTTTGCATGCGGATGCTGCATATTCGACGAGCGTGTCAAAGCAATTCAGCTAACTCAAAGACTTTGAAGTGACATTTAGACTAGATATACATTTGAAGTAACTGAATAGAAATATTCTTATGATTCGTTTGAAGCGTTTCGTGTAACAATATTCACCTATTTATAATACAATATTCTTTATTACTACCTTTAAGTAAGTCCGAATTAACTAATATGAGAACTATTTTTTAAGATTTTGACTGCCTCGGTGGTCTAGTGGTCGCGCAAGGTGTTATTGGGTTTTTCCATCAGGAATTTCTCAGTAGCAGCCTCGGAGTCTGGATTTGTGCCCGGTTGATAGCAATAGGCTCGCCCCCTATTACATGGGACTAAAAACATAACTGGCGAAATGTGGGTGTACTAATGGGTACACCTCTACCTAATCCTTCGGGGATTACAGGCGTGATGTTATGTCATGTTATTTTTAAAGATAAGCTCCAATTTTATTTAAAGATATTTTTTTTCCCTATCTTTAGGTACTCTTAGCAAACTTCACTATTAATAGTACATACATATCTTAGAACCAAATCATTCCTAGAGTTAAGGTTAGTGTCGTGATAGCCCAGTAGTTACGGCGCCCGCCTGACATTCATCAGATTGCGGGTTCAATATTGAACAAGTACCACTGTGACATTTTTAATTCACATGTACTTTCTAGGTTTATCTTGAGCAATGATATCGATAATGATGGTAAGAGAAGATGGTGATCAGAGGTTCTTTGTACAAGAAGAGGCGTTTGACCTGTAGTAGAACAATAATAGGCTGGTATTATTATTCCTCAAACATTAAAAACTCGCTACAATATTCAACGGATTTTGCCTATAACTCATACATGTAGTCATACAAGTATTTCTGCAACGTGTCGTGTAGTTCAAGTTGGTAACGAGGCAGTCTAGTTTATCCGATGTTAGGCACTAGATCCGACCACTAGGCCGACTCAAGTGGCCGCTGCTAAGTCACCCAGTCTAATGAGTTGCGGCTCAGATCCAGACTCCGCCTGGTATATGTACCTATGTAAAGTGCATGGTGGTTTTAAAATCTAGTTGCTAGTTTTTTGTAGATATCGTTTTGTTGAATGATTTATTCAAATAATTGTGTCCGTCTTTTTGTCGGATTCCGATAAATGTATTTATGCTCAAAATTACCTACTGTTTTAAAGTTTGATGGGTATATGCATCTCAACTTTTATTTAATACAAACAGTACTCAACCAGGCCCAGAGCTTCTACATGCAGGCCTTATAAATATAGTCTCCATGTGGAAATCAAACCCAAGACACAGCAGAGCAAACAATCGAACAGCCACTGCATCAATCGTGCCGTAAAGTCACCCCCGTTTTTCTACTACGCTCTGAATTTTCAACGAGTCGGTCAATCAGAAAATTGAAGCTAGTACGCAAACCGCAGTAAAATTCTAGTAGAAGAACGGGTAAGAAACGGTAAGAAAACTCCATAAACACAAATGTAGGTATATCTATTTTTTCACAAACTAGACCAAATATTTTTCATGCCTAGAACTTAATAAATTGTGGTTCTGAACAAATTGATATACTTTGAAACTATTGCGGAACATTTCATGTTTATTTCATCTCATACAGTTCTACATTTCTCCATATTCCCAACGCTGTGCAGCGTTCGTAATCAGAGAACTCCAGTTTATGATCATCTTCGGATATAAGTCAAATAAAATGTCAGATTTATTATTAAACCCAATATTCATTCATCCATATTCTTTTATTGATTTACGCTAGCGCAACTTCATTTATCCAATCTAACTAATTTTCTTTACGATTCATTTATATGGAAACTTATTTTATCCCAAAATTGAGGATGATCTCTTAGGGTTAATATAAAACAACAAATTCAAAGTTGAGTCAGTCAGTCCCCGAGGATATAACATTCGCAAAGTTAAAATGGAATATGGCGTCAAAATGTTTTTATGGAGACACAACACAATGAAAATTGAATGCGGTCAACTCGTGGTGGATTTATTTAAAGCATTATTCACCCGGTGTTAGCAGTCGGGGGTCTATTAACGTAGCTTGGGAGCTCAAACTAATGATCTGGAATCGAGATGTGAAATCGATTGGACGTCCTACATCAGGATTATGCTATCGGATCGCAATCTCTATTTGAAATGTTCAGTTCCATGTTTGAAATGTTATTACAATAGTGATTCGAGATGAGTTTCAGATGAGGACTCTGCAGTATGGAGACAGTATAACGATCTTGTTACTGAACGATGAGCGAGCCAGCGAGCTGCACCGCACGGCTCAGAGTAATGAACCACGATTGAGCGGCTCTTGTAGATACTCCTACAACATCCTAACAAACTATCTCGAGGAATATCTTACTTAAGCGGCGATATTCCCTATTCAAAACTACTCTTCAAGAAATTGTTTTCACTGACTGGAAATGTATTTACATTGGAATTATCAGCACTCGTTAAAGTCTAACATCTGCTCGTATTGAATAAATACACAAACGAAAGTGGTAACTATTTTATTAACAATCCCGTTCTTAAATTAGCCGCTCTAAATCAACTTCGGGAACATTATAAATATTCAACGCAGAACTCTTTGGTGTAACGAGGAACAATTTCGCTCCAGTAAAGGTAAAGCTGTTTTAATAGTGGATTATCTTACATTTTCATTTTATACGAGGGTTATGTTAAGTGAAAAACGAGCGAAGGAACCCTAACAAGTTTTAATTGACGTATAAACTTATAACAATTTCTGAGAACGTTATACAAAGTGCACATTTGCACAGATAAAGACAGCACAGTGGGCTCGCCGCCCACAAACGGCATAGGAAACCCTTGAACCACAAAAAATAAAGTGTATTTTTATTGCCCTCCGAGATACAAACACAAGGTATTATTAAATTTTTATAGACCTTTTTGCTCGATTGTTTGTTTTTATGTTCTTTTCTAAATATTACATTTCCCTTACACTGGGCACCGTCAGGGCGGTCAACGTTTTGTTTTTAATGTATTAATAGAAATATGGAAATGGATACCGGGATGTATAGGTATATATATTTTTGTTCGACCATTAAGTAAATAGTGGACGTAATCGAGGGCTATTATGTATAAACGTCGTTCAACAGTTACTGAAATTACCATCAGGCTCGACGTTTAAACAAAACTTCATCTTCGATAGATTACGTGATTCATATGTAAATGAGTAGGTACTGTAAGTTGACTGTGAATCTGTGCCCAAACACTAGCGCCAACTAATCCATCGTATTCACGATAAGCGTGACAGTGAAGGCACGTGACGTGGCACGCGCCGTGAATGGCATGCCGACGTGACAGACGTGACACCGACCCGACCGATTGTGTGCGCCCTGCATCCACATACGACATGCATTCGATAGGCATTCGCTATTTGAATTACTATCATGCAGCACAGACTATAGAACTGTTAATTAAAAGTCACCTGCACAAATATTTGCAAGCACAATACGGAAAAAGCGGAAAATCTGATAATACAACATGTTATTGGATTTAGCTACCGGTTGTGTGGACCAAACTAAAAACTTTTCAGTGTAGGTTTCATAACACGTGAGTTATGAGATTTTTAAAAACGTCAAAATGAAACAATGGAATTTCAAGCGCATCGGTTTAACTCGTTGCGGCTGCCACGTACATTGCTCGTTACGTGAATTTCAACAATATACAAAGGTATTCTCGTAAATAAGGACACACACAGAGCGTAAAATGAAAGCAAAGGGAAGCACCGTCATGATTTAGAGAGAGGTAGCTAGATAATAATATTCAAGAAGAAGATTACCATAACTTAACGGAGAGATTGGCCCGGCCTACCGTAGATCATTATTTAAATCACTGGCTGTATGCAAATTACTCAGATATCGGATAAACATGAATTGAAAATTAAACAGCGGTAGGTCGCATTCCGGTAATCCTTAAAACAATAAAGGAATCATATTTTCGTTCGGATCGCTTATTTTTGTAATAAGTAGCGAATGTGTAGGTATTGAAAAATTATTGATGAAAAGTATTTACTAGTCGAGTCTTACTTACTTTAATAATTAATGATTTCAACCCTTGACTTACTTATAAGTACCTACTCTAGCTTGTGCCCGCGGCTTTGTCCGTGAAAATGTCGGTTATCGTCATCGCAAACGCCATTTTTCATCCATTCACCAAAAAACATATTACATTTTTTTTTTGTCTATTTATCTGTCAGTTTGTTTCGGCTGATCGCCGAAACGGCTGAACTGATTTTAATAGGACTTAGAACTAGCAGATAGCTGATGCTATAAGGAGTAATAAACTTTTATTTTCGAAAAAGATAAGGTTAAGTGCAAACAATAATTAAAATCCAGTAAATAACCGTAATTCACAACGTGGATAAAATCGCGAGCATTAGCTAGTCATAAATAAAACAGAGTTTTAAGGTTTTCTGTAATGAGATGACAGACAGACAGATTTACTTTCACATTTATAATTTTACTGTGGATTACATACACAGCACCATGTCTTTTTTTTATTTCAACTGACCCGTTACATCGGGGTAAAAAACTCAAATCGCCGTTTGACCGGTTGGGTCTTTTGTACTTTCCCTCACCTATTTCATTTGATGCTGCCACACACCCTTGTTTGAGGTCAATAAAGGCTTTTGTACAACCTTCCGAATACAGCTCACATTTAACTCTTTTACTTTGTAACCTCTAATGGACTTCGAATAAATTAACAATAAATTAAATTAAAGTTTTTTGCCAATTGGCATCATGAAACACCACGGAACTCAAGAGCTATTGAAAAGAGAGCGATTTGTTTGTAAATATTTTATTTGTTTAACATAACATCACGCCTGTAATCCCCGAAGGGTTAGGCAGAGGTGTACCAATTAGTACACCCACATTTCGCCAGTTATGTTTTTAGTCCCATGTAATAGGGGGCGAGCCTATTGCCATCAACCGGGCACAAATCCAGACTCCGAGGCTTCTACTGAGAAATTCCTGATGGAAAAACCCAATAACACCGACCGACCTGGGAATCGAACCCAAGATCTCTTGCGCGGCAGTCAGCCGCGCTTGCGCTTATTTAATTTATTTTATTTTCATTGGTCTAATGGTCGCAGAGCGTGACTGCTGAACACGAGGTCTAGGGTTCGAATCCCAAGTCGGGCAAAGTGTTATTGGACTTTTCCATTAGGAATTTCTAAATAGCAGTCTTGGAGTCTGGATACGTGCCCGGTTGATGGCAATAGGCTCGCCCCCTATTACATGGGACTTAATTAATAATCACTGGCGAAATATGGGCGTGCTAATGGGAACACCTCTGCCTAACCCTTTGGGATTACAGGCGTGATGTTATGTAATGTTAAAATAAAAATATTGGAATTGTAAACAGCCTGCACTTCCCGCTTCGGCGATAATTATTTGGAACAAACAAACGACACAGCTCACAGTTTATCTCAGTAACATACAATAGGCATGTCGTCCTACTTACCTAAATTCAAAGAAAATAATCTTGAAAGCGTGTAAGATGAAGTTTTAAAGATTTCAATCAAGTCGAGTCCCGTTTTACTTTAAAAGACTTTCTGTAGTCTTGTTATAAAGTATAAATAGAGCTCAGTCGTATTCATAGTAGGTAAATCCCGACAAGCCCCTTTACAGACGAGACACTCCCACGGAAAATGAATGTCGCCTACGCCTCACCTTGGCGATATTACATTTTTTTTAAAGAAAACCCTTTTATGATCAAATATTACCTGGTATTTTCTTGGCCCATTTTTGCCGATATCAACTACATCCTATGGGAAAAACGAGTCGAGAATCGAGATATTTTATGTAAATTTTCGACTCAGCGAGAATTCACCGATCATATTTAGTACTTGAGCAATATTGGCCCGATGTCACTGAATATAAGCCGGGTAATTCGGACTGAATTATATTGATAGGTTTATCATGTCTCTTAACGTGGACAGCGGCATATGTAACCGAGCTCCTCATCAATTTTAAACTGTAACCAGAGGTGTGTGTAAACTAACATGTACTAGTAAACAATACGGGCGATAAAGCCGCAATCAATCACTTAGTGAGTTACGTGTTGCGGTGCACAAGTTTGTAAGCGAGGTTGTTCATCCGACGTCTTCTCCGAACAAGTCGACCGCGCCAACTGAATCCCCAGAGACCCGAGATTTATAGAACAGTCGCTGGTCCAGCTGAGAACCGTATTGTTCGCGCCAGGATATTAAACGTCACCATCTATCAATATTACACTGTATTATAATCTCGAAATGGGTCAAACATATTATTATGTCAATCGACATTTAATTAAGAATGCGGTTCTTTATTATAGTGTTAAAACCAAAATAAACAAACGTCTAATAAATTTAGCAAAGTAGACACTATTAATACAGGCAACGAGCCAAATAAATTCATCAAACTGCGTAAATAATGTTAGTATTGAAAGAATGAACATACCAAACCTCTTTATTTACCCACATTATCAATCTGAATGAGTAAATTGAAAGTGTTTTCTGCTTATTCTTAGATGTAGAACATTTTTTCTTTAACATTGCAAGTATTTTTGTCATATCGGTCAATGTCGCTACTAGTTTTTGAATATCTCGATCGCCATATTTGTTTTATTCATAGGCTTTTCACAAGCCGATGGACTATGAATAACGAAAAATTTCAAGCTTGGTACAGGTGCGAGGATGGGCTGCTCGCCAACTGAAATTAAATTATTAGCTGGAGCAGCGTCGAGATCTTGCAGTGATATCGCAGTGCAATCATTTAGCTATTTAGCGGCCGCATTAACATCGCAGATTGAATTAAAGAAATAAAAGATGATAAAGTTGTTGGTCTATCTTATAGCCAGATTACCTACAACAAAAATTAAAAGAGCATCGCAGTTTACAACAATACGATATTGGATTAGAGGGAACGCGGGCTGAGAGATTTTCGGAAATTAGGTATTAGGAAAACCTATCTCTGTTGCACTGCGAGCGCTTGGCGTACTAGAAGAGCAACTGCATATTCTTATCTGACTGACTAACCTAAGCAAAAGGTTATATTTCGGGGTTTGGCTCTCGGCTATTTTCTTATCTAATATTGAACCAATATAAAAGATATTTTACAAACTAAAGTAAATAATATACTGTGTCCCCATGTTTTTCTTAGTTTTATATTTGTACACTAGGCCTCTATTGAACAACGGTATAAATAGGCAATATCGAGCATTTTCTGTGGGTTCTAGTGCTTATAAAAATAATGTATAATTAAAAAGGAAAACAAAGGAACATACAAATAGTTGATATTTACTTTACTGTAAAAATCATTACTGAAAGAAAACAGGCTAGAGCATTTCTATGGAGAAAACACCACCCGCATTTCCTCTTAACGATGCAGCGAGCCGGAAAAATGGACCAGATTCTTGATGGTCTGATTTTTTTGCCAATATTTTGGTTTGTTACAGGATTTTTATCATTGTTTCACCACATACGTAGTTTGAAACCTGATGCCAAATCCTGTTCCTGAAACTCTGATGCCAAATCAGCAATAGTCGTAAACTGGTTTGACAATCTAATATAATAAAATCTAAACGAACATAAACGATGGACGCTATCGTTGAATCTGAACGATGAGTAAATTAACACATTATCTAGATTTAACAAAAAGTCTCATAATATAAGTGGAAGCCGGAGCACATTTAACCGCGATAAAAAGATTACGTCGCCGCGCGATTTAACTGGCGACTGCCGACTTGACACCCTGGGACTTGGAGTAATATATTATTACTTTCCCGACCGAATTTCGGTTGCGGTGGCCAAATCTCAATGTATTCTGCTCAAGTACGCAGGAGATGTTTTATGGCTCACAAGTGTGTGAGCAAATACAGGTAAACTCCCTCTTCCCTCAGTCTTTCACAGGCCGATTTTTTTTTAGGTGTAGGATTTTATTATGTGACTTCTTCTGAAGGGAAATTCTTACTGACTAAAACTAAAACTCATTCGTGTTACTCCTAATGCCGATTGTGTTCTAGGGCCGCGGTAACTCTTTTGAACATTCCGCAACCCTGTCAGGCTTCCAGTCGGATGAGACGGCTATCCGATACGACCGGGAAGAGATTAGGCACAGGACCAACGACTTTACGTGTCATACGAGGCATAGGGACACACCACCAGCTTCCAAACTCTTGACCGTTACTTAGAAAATAAAAAAGGAAAAAAATATTTACATTCTGCCCGACATGGCATTCGAAGTAATCACTCAGAGTATAAAGATAGACAGAAGATATACCTAGCTGTAGAGCGCCATCATAAAATATGCAAGGTACGCTTCGTATCAATTAGCTCGCAAATAGTTTGCGCGCGGAAGGCATTTATGCTAAAAGCTTGACTACAGCTTTCAATAAGCATTATTACAAGCACATTAGCGTGCTAAATCGATTTATTTAATTCAGTTACTGTTTACGGTAGGCTGTTTTTTTTTTCTTACTGATCCGATTCTGGTTATCCAAAAGAAAAATGGCTATTTATGTTTAAAAATAATGAGGTAGGTACCTTTTATACCACATACTTGAATAATGACCAAGCATTGACGCTAGTAAGTGAGCATATCTTGTTCAAAGTCGAAGTTAAAACATGTTTTTTTTTTAATTTGATCATTAAAAGGCACTTTTGATCATTAAATACTAGAAAGAAAAAAATATTGAATCTAGTTGCCCTTTTCAAAAGGTAGTTTCGTATGGAGAAGAATGGACAAGAAACTCCAAGTTCACGACATACTATATATTCTATTATTTAGGAGAGGATAAACTATATTCTTAAAATTCAGTCATCCTAAAATGGCGAAGGTACTACTATTATCATTCATACTCTAGCCGTGTTCCGATTTTCACCGCGTTACCCCTATTTTCAACGGGTATTTGATAAAGAGATGTCGTTTTTTCACTCGCTGAAATGTACAAGTTATGGGGACTTATGGGACAATGTTTTGTTCGCTTTTTATTTTTTTCTGTTGCTAGCTTCCTCGCACTGTTTTTTTGTGTTATTTTCCTTCTAAACTGGTTAAAACTGGGTTAGTATTGACCTTAGTAGAATATACTTACTGTCACCGTATAACGCTGATAATAAGGTTCAATTTGTTGTTGCACATTTAAGATAATAATAACACATTTTTTTGTTAAATATTGATACATAATAATTTATTGATTAACCAAGGATATTTGTACTATCTATATGAATTGCTTAGAAAGTATCGACATAATAAAAATAAAATAAACAACACGCCAACATTTAGGTACATTTACACCAAAAAAATACTTAGAGTTAGTTGCTTACACGAGGTTAAATTACAAAGTATCATTCATAATGTGCCCATGTTAGCAATGGATTAGTTGATAGTTATCTGGCTGGCAAAAGCGGGCCCTAGTGGGTTAATTCTCTATCCACATAATCGTCTATTGTATCACATAACCCCTTGATGTTTTTCAGCCGGCAAAAGCCATCGGCATTTCCGGCTGGCTAAACTACACCACAGAATCGCCGCAAGGACCATTGAGCTTGGGAACTTGAAACATATCTATTAGGGGAGATGTAAATGTTAACGACAAAAATATAACGTTTCACGAATCAACATAACGCTTTCATAATAAACTCATGAGTATTCATAAAAGTACACGCAATAATTATTATAGCTACATTAGGTACACTGACGGTAACTAAATATCAAATCGTCAAACAAAAGACATTAAAAGGTCGTATATGAGCTAGTTAGTCAATTTTTTCACAATAAAATCATGGCGTTAAAACGAAACACATTAACGGAACAAGGTTTAATAGCTTTTATGGCATCATAAAAAATATCAAGCGAAATAAACTGCGGCCCTAGGGTGTACAAATTGAATTAGATCCTGGCCCACCGCCAGGATGCGACCGGCCTTGACATACTATCAGTAATCTAGATTTAAAAGGACAATAATACAATAAAATTTGAGTGGCAGCGGCAAGTTGCACACGTCTATGGTACCGAGATTTCCTCGCCAATACTAGTCGACGTAAATGCAACGTTCTACAGCTGTTTACACACCTTTTGACGCTGACGGTAACTGAAAGGGAGCGTGTGTTTGCATTGCCCCTTTCACCGGTGTGAGAATTTCGCAAATAAAACATTCTAAACTCTCGCCACGTTATCGTGTAATCCATCCAATGAAACAAACAAACTTACACTAAGCACTTTCTGTGTTCTGTACCAAACAAACGCCCAAAATTTATACGAGTACAATACAGTACAAAGTTAAACAATAAAGGCACATAACTGTGTGTGACCATGAGATCTTAAACGAAATCGTTTCGGACAAGAGGTCGTCGGGAAGTGCTCGCGGTGGCAACAAAGTTGTCGAATGGCTCCGAAGTACTCCGGAGTGGAATCGTAATAAATCCTCACTTACTTAATTAACGCTATAAATCCCTCCCAGCATTCCAGGTGGAGCTTGTCGCAATCCCACTGCAGACCGCTGCACTATACAAAGTGTTATCTACATATTTTATTTCCTTTGCGGCAAATGTTTGTTTAAAAAGTTTGATTTTTTTACTGATTACTCATCCTCTGCCTAACCTTTTCCCATCTATGTAGAGGTTGGTTTCCAGCCTAACTAGATTTACTGGATACTATCGAACCTACCTACCTAAAGTAAAATGACCCGAAGTAATGTAGTAAATAATTATAATTGTTATCACTACAATAATGCCAAGAAAATCAATCCAATATCATAATCAATACTAATATCCTCCTTTGGTGAATTTACTTAAACTAAGCTTGACCCTGTCATCCCTCGTGGTCCATGAGGGATGACAGGGTCAAGCTTAGTTTACTGGCATCCATGAGTCATGGATGCCAGGGATTTACAACAGACTAACTTCATCTAAATTCACCCAGCACGTTGTTTTACAAAATAACACTGATGTACTGCAAACAGCAGTTATTTTGCAGCAAAAGGAGGATATTACTGTGACATTATTTTGTTTCCGAACTCTGAATTTTGTCCGTAAATTGTATGCAAACATTATTTTCCATTCCGAAAACGGAGTCGGATGCAAAGCGAACGACATTGCAGCCGCTTGGAGGCTATAAAAGCTCAACATAAATGCCTGCAAAGCTAATTATAAGAAACATGTTTAATGCTTAAAATTACCCCAATTTTCCCTCGCCGCACTTTGCCTGGCTTAGTCAGTACCACGTCATTAATCTGCTGCAACAACTTTTTGCTTCAAAAGTTTGCTTCTCGTCTTACCGGAAGACACTTGACTTAAGTTGGACCGCAGTTTAAAGTTTTGTTGAGGCAAGAAAAAGTTATTACCTCGATAACTTGAAATCGATGGTACTAAAAGAATAAAGAGTCCTTAACCGTGGCCTATGATTAGCGCTCTATGCTCTAGTTCATCTCAAAAAAGCAGAAATATCCACAGTATCCTTGCCAAATGTGCACGGCGACCACACGACGCCAGGCGGCCTACGGGCATACTGCCCAAGTCATAAGGCATCACTGGGAATTTACGTAGCAGTAATTTTTACAGACATTTATTTTCGATTTATTGACTATCTGGTAAACGCATTCTACACTCTATAATGATCGACTGATCTGAATATTTCGGTAATAAAAACGGCATTTATCTAAAAAATCGCAACGAGAGAGCAGTTGAAATAATAGTTAAACGAAGTCGTAAAGTTGGCGTAGAGCGAATGTATAAAGTAGATAGTGCGAGTGTGCGCGAGAGTTGGCGGAAAGCCAACACCCCACACCACTTCGTATTGACAGGCCGCGTCAGCGAAAACAATTAACAAATTATCTATTACCCCGCCTCGCGCTTGAAAACATCGCATTACTATCAAATCAATATAATATCCCTGCTTTTTGTTTAAAAAGTATCTCTTTGCTGTACACTACATATCGTGTATTTCAACAATTCACAAAAAGCGTCCAAAAAACAATAGCTCGCTTTCGTGTATTTTGCACAATAGTTTGCAAAAACTGTAAAAAGAATCAAGAGCCGTAGAATGTGGAGGTTGGTCTCGTAGCAATTTTTCAAGCGGATGCGCGTCGGCTGCGGTCAGCTCGCCACTGTAGTGGTCCTACGAAGCGACCCGACTGCACGCATTGCGGTCCTGTTTTGTTCCTTTTCACCGCATAAAATTGAAAATTCAGCTTAAACAAGAGCAGTTACGCCAGTAAATGCCAGTTTTATTTCGACTCGCCGAGAAACCCGCAACATTCGGTTGGATTTTGTTCGACTACAATCGTATTAAAGATAATAGGAACAATTTGAAGCCACATTAACGTAAAATGAAGTCTTGTTTTACATGCGTTATTACAGCTATGCTATGCGCATAAATGGACTAGGTATGCTGTGAAAGCAATAAATTAGATAAATCGATGAGCCGCGCGTGATAAAATCGTGCTGAAGGCAATGACTATTAGTTGGATGTTAATCGAAAAAACATTTTCACCAGTGATGGGGCGGATTCCGCGCACGCGGCGCAGCGGAGCGGCAGGCGGCGCGCGCGCACGCGGGCCGGGCAGCGCGGCGGGCGCGGCAGCGTAGCGCGGCGCGGTGGCGGGTGCGCGCGCGTCGGCGCCGGCGCATGCACGCCACCGGCCACACGGACCGCTCGGGCGGCGGCGGCGGCGGCGGCTCCTGGCGCCTCCCGCCCGACGAGACCCTACAAGTCGCCGACCCCAAGTCCGCCAAGGAGGAGGTGAGAATATAAGTACATTTTGTGGCCATCACTGCCTTCTTCGAATTATTTCAAATATTATTTTCTTGCACCAGCTTGAATTACTCGAAAGACTAGGATGATTGATGGAGTTATCATTTTATGATTAGTCATTAAAAGCAAGTTAGCAAATCGACAAGACTGACTAAAGCGGACAGATAGCAGAAAATATATCACACTGTAGCAGCTACCTACCTATGCAACTTTAAATTATGACTAGAGCGTGTAGTCTCCCAGTTTCCATAAGGTGCAGAATATATTCTCTTATATTATCTCTTATAAATCACAGCTTCTGAAGGAAATGAATCAAATAACTTTAAAACGCAAAATTCATAAAAAACAATATTCAATGTCCCGGCGAAGAGCAATCGAAGTTATACAGCCTTCGTCGGCGGGACCGTCGTAATATCGCGTCATTGAACCCGACACCATCCGGCGTCATAAATCAAATCCCGGTTTCTTTGCCTATTTTTAGCGACGGTCGAGATTGTTGACGAATGTCATTTTTACTTTGCCACACCTCCGTCGCCCTCTTCTTTAAACGAAGTAACGAACGAATGTTTTTCCAGGACTTATATCAAGGAGATGGCCACAACTGGCGGAGCATCATATTTTCTTTGATGGTCATCAGTTTTGTCATAGCCGGTATTGTCACAGCTATTTATCTATTAGGGTGAGTGGCCATATTCTACTGTTCTTGCTCTACTTTATCTTGGATCTTGAAAAACACTTAGTTAACTCTTTTATAAATGACTTAAGTATGCGCAAGTTGGCGAGGCAAACTTTGATAAGAGAACTTTTGTTGAGAAAAGAAAGTTAAGTCTGCCATTGTCATCGTTTTAAAAGCTAAAAAGTGGGAATTAATTTGCGAACATTAAAAAGTACCTGTATTTACGTGCAGGTATGTGGACGAGTTATTGTACTGGTCGGGTCGTCGTATGCGACTGGACGAGTTCCTGCACGGGGACCTGACGGGCGAGCGCCTGCCTACCACGTGGGTCAGCTCGCACCAGCTCGTGTACCAGGCGGACGACGGCGGCCTGCTCGCGCTCGACACCTTCAACAATACGCTCTCTGTTCTCGTCACCAATCACACACTAGTGAGTCACAATCTTGATCAACTCCACTTTATAATTAGCTGGTCAAAACTAGTGAAAGCTGAAAGGCAGTAGTAGACATAAGTACTAAACAAATGAATAGCAACGATTCTTCTGGCAATACTGTTCAACATTTTATAACTAACAGCCATAAACAGAAGAAAAAGGAAATGAAACTCTTTATCTTTTTCTTACCTCTGCTCTCATGTTAGTACCCAAGTTCTGTAAGTGCGGACGGTATTACTTCGATGCTCTTTACTGTAAAATTTATGGCGACATCCCCGATTCTCCATAATGGCGTTATTATGCTGCGGGTAGCGGGCTTCGGGGAATGAAAATTTGAGTATGCCGCCGACTTTAAAGAGGATATTTCGCATTATGAAAGAATGAAGTCGTTTACGAATATTACTGAAGTAAAACGCGAAATTTGTCAGTTCAGCTTTTCACTTGACTGTGTTCCCGCGACCTTTACCGTGTCGGGTACTTATCGAGTCAGTGCGCGTCCCGCACGCTCTATTATTACATCAACACTCGCTCCCAGAAAGCTTCGCTCGGACCGCACTATGGCCGTGTGACCGCAACTCACCCCTCGTCCGCAAAGTATATTTTACGCTAACCCTAAGAGGTTTTTCACAGAGTTCACTCCGACTTTTGTGTTACTTAAAACAATGCGTTACTTTAGAACATGTTTGTTGTTTTAAAGCTAATTAGTTAATGAACTTTGCAATTTGATATAGTACTTATTATTAGTATGATTTGATCACAGAGGCAGCTAAATGTGCGCGGATACCAGTGCTCCCCGAACCTGCGCTTCGTGCTCTTTCAACACAATATCAAAGAGGTTTGTAGCACCACCTTTTTCAGTAGTTCCCACTTCTGTGAAACTAAGTAAGACTACGTTCAAATGAGACTTATATATATATTAATAGCCGGCACGAGTACAATACTTGAGTAATATCTATGTACATTTGTTTCTTTTTTCTTTAAATATATAAGATGGGCATTACCAAATCAGCATCTCGCTCGGACATAGATATTAAACATTTATTATTTCACAGGTTTACCGACGGACGTTTACTGCGCACTACACCGTTTATGACGTCACAAATGAGTGAGTCGCTTTTGATATTTGATGCTTGAACGTCGTAAAGGTCTCAGTTAAAACCACCTCGAAGTTTTTATATTTTTTCCGACTGAAAATTAAATTTCGCGTCCCAAATTGGTTTTTAGTTACCGTGCCTTCCCGAGTGGTGTTTGTTTGGCGTATCAGAGGACGTTAAGACTTCCACATTGATATTTTGGTTGAAAATTATTCACGGAGTCGGGTTATTGCTGTGTAAAGTATAATAAATATGGGGGACGCGCGCACGGCATGCTTCGTCTCCCTCCTGGAATATAAAATATGTACACGATCTCAATTTGTTTCCTTTACACATTCATCTGCTTCCACTAGAATTTCAATGCTGTCTGCAGTATTTCATACTTTTGCCGTTATTGAATATACATTTTAATTTACAAACGATTAGAGGAAAGGAAATTACTGTATTGGATTTAAGAAGTAAGCTCGAAATATATTGAACTTGACTATAAAACTACAACCGCTGCAATTTATAGACCCCGAGGGTAATATTTTGCTCTCTTTTGCCGTTGCAGAGCTAAACAAATTGATAATAAACGTTATTGGTATGATAAAACAAAGTTATCGGAATACTACTAGAGATATTTTAATTTAAAATTGCACTCTGCTTGTTTCGTACACAATCCAATCGTTTGTTAGAGTGGAGTACAATTTTAAATTAAAACATCTCTTGCTCGATGTATCTCATTTTTAAAACTATCGCTTCATAATCCGAAGCTTTATGAAGTACGGTCTGAAATTCTCGAGTTGGCATTTAACTAAAGTGACTGTCGAAAACAATTTAAAACTCATATTTCATGGGACATTACCTCAAAAAAAAAAAGTTTTAAAAGCGTATCCGCAGGCGCCTAGCTTTTAAAAAGCCGATATTAAAGAGAGTCGTTTCTCCCTAGTTTGTTTTTTTTTTCTTTTAAATCATATCTCTTTTGTGAATTTTCTTTCCCCGGTCGTCTCGCGGGTGAAGAAATCGATTTGACGATAGGTAGGTACGTGAATGCGATTTCCAATTTATTTCAAAATTTGCGCGAGGAATTTTAATGCGGTAGGGTAGGGGAGGGTAGCATTTGGGTAGAGGGAGGCAATACTTTACGGCTTCGAATGACCGTCTCGCAAACTTACTGCACCGTCGAGAATTTAAGATAAACTTTAAGTTATAACTTTAAGCTAGTTCTTGTAACGAAATAGAGATATGTTCGGATATTATTTTGGCAAACACACACCTGTTGCCGCGGCTCCTCGCGTGGAACTGAATTCATATCATAACGATGTTCGCCCCTGTTTTTAGGATCGTTTACTTTGTGTGCATTCGATTTCGTGGGGAACCATTATTGCTTACGGTATTGGTGTTTGGAACTTGTATAATATCAACATTACTTGAAAAAGGGATTATATGGGTCTTTTATCAAGTAATGTTCATATCAAACAAGATTCGAATGTATATCAAAGTATCTACTAAGTAAGATTTATAGTGAGATAAGTTATGTACACTATTCATTAACAATTTTAGTCTTTAAAAAGGTAAGAACGTAATATAATTAGGTACAAAATAGTTAATGAAAAAAAGGTGCTAATAAATTCACCGGTTGCCGACAAATTAATCTCTTAGAAATACTCGTGAATTCCAACGTGAATCGTAAGTACCTATCGTTGGGAAGAGCCAGCATTCGGAACGGATTAATTAGTTCTGCAGAAAATGCGGTGGCAATCAGATTCCTCTTACTTTATTAGATACCTTCCTATTAAATAAAGTGATAGGGCTGTTAGCATTGAATAACTTATTACAATTTCAAAGTTGTGGGGTAACTTAGATAGTCGCAGTTTTAACGTAGGCTAGTAAATTAAGTTATTTGACGGGAATTTACGCCGTCGGTACTTCATACAAACTTTCAAGTCGTTACTTTTTGAAATGAATATACCGACTTTTATGAAACTGCCTACGCATGTGTAGGATCCTTTCCTATCTAGGTCTAAAAAGTTATCAGGGGACATTTTCGAAATATCTTTCTTTATACTGCGTAAGAAGTTCTATTAAAATCAATTCGTTCATTTTGAAAAAATGTGGACTTAACAGTTTTTGTGAAATGCCGTACGACGTAAACGCTTTTAACCACGAGTCTAGATATTATTGCCCTTAGCTTATCTACCATCGATTTTAATTACTTATTGGCCAAAGTAATTATGACTAAATACGTTTTATATGAAGCTCGCTGTTGGCACAGTTCTTTTAAGATTATTTTATCTACTTCTGCATATGACGTGTGTATTCAATTGTTTTGTGTAAAAGGGTCGCGCTTTTTAATTTTTTCCATAAATTTCACCAGCTATACAACAATATCCTTACAGCCACCACATCCCGCTGTTTGGCGAGGGCCAACGCAGTTGGGAGTGGCAGCACGCGGCTTGGCTGGGGGGCGACGGGGCCCTACTGCTGGCGGCCGACAACGAGGTGCTGGCGAGGCCCGGGCCCCCGGCCCGCCGCGCGCCACTGTTGCGCCTCACTACCGACGCCACGCCCGGCACCGTCTACAATGGCGTGTCCGACTTTCTCTATCAAGGTGAGTACCGAACTAGAAAATCAGTTACTAGGTACTCAACCATCTGCCAGGGTTGCGGATTTTGTACGAAAGAGTTACCGCGGCACTGGAACGCAAAGGGCATTAGGAGGAACACAGATTGGTTTTAGTCAGTAAGAGTCTATCACTCCCTTCCGCTCCGAGTTAAAGAAATCATTGATTGACAATCATATGATTTCCCATCCTTAAAACACGGTAATCAACCATGCTTGGACATACTGAATTTTTGGTGCATGAATGCAGAAAGTCCGTTGAATAAAGAACAAACTATACACATGCTACTGCCAGAGGAAAATATATATACTTATATCTTTTCAAACAGAGGAGGTGACGAAAACGCCATCTGCGACATGGGGCTCCGCGGACGGTACGCTGGTGCTGTACGTGCAGTACGACGACCGCGCGGTGTCCGAGCTGCGCCTGCCGCGCATCGCCGACAGCCTCAACGGCGCCGGCGCAGCGCGCGCGGGCTTCCTGCAGCTGCCCACCAACAACGCCTCAGCGCACATAGTCTTCCCCGACCAAGTCACTGTCAGATATCCCACGGTATGAATCATTAAGACTTTTCTAATTTTAACAGAAAAAAATATTACCTTGTTTAGTTATATCTAATCTCTTCAGTTCAGAGATGACAGGCTTCTTCTGGGTAAGCTTACTCTCGTAGACTTTGTCTCTGTCACCTCTGACCTAGACTAGAGTCAAGAGCAAACCCATCTTACATAAAAAAAATCCCTATGTGATCTTTTTTAATCCTGGGCCAGTCTCTTATTTACATAGCTTACTTAGCTCCAAGTACTTATTAGATAATGTAATCACTAGACCGATCATACAGTCCCAATTCTCGTAGATCGATTTCGTGCGATTTGCATAACTCCGAACGCTTTTGGAACGACTTTCGGCTGTCAATATTTTTAATAATTGCCGAAAAACTATTATTATGATATGTTTCTTTTTTACAATTTCCAGCCTGGCAGTGCTATACCAAAGGTAAAGTTATGGATAGTAAGTGTTCAAAACGCGACCTCACCGCCGAGATGGGAAGTGAGGCCTCCGAGTACGTTAGATGGAATGTACGTATTGCATTAACAAAATCACCTTGATTATGTCTTATTTGATGGGAAATTTTAATACTGGTTTTTGTTTCCAGGGAATATTATCTCATATCAGCCCAGTGGGTGGGCAAAGACAATTCTCATGTAGGTGTAGTGTGGATGAATCGAGCGCAAAACCTTACAGTTTATAGCAGTTGTTATGCTCCTAACTGGACTTGTACTGAGGTAAAATAACACCATTTGCTACAAAAAAACTACCCTTTGAAAGAGGCGTCTAGATTAAATATTTCCTTTTTCTTGTACATGACGTTCTAAATTGCCTTTTAGGGCTAATTTTTCAATGGACAGATAACTCTTAACGTAGGCATAAATATAGCGGCTTGACAGCTTTTTTATAGAAAATATGTCAAACTGTCATATTTAATCTTTGGATAAAAGTTATTAGACTATTGAAAAATCTGCCCTAATTGAAATAATTTATTTGAATTTTAAATCAGTCATAATTTCTAATACTTTGGAGATTCTAAATATTATGGTCTGATTTCAGACACACTCAGAAAAAGCGACAGAGGAGCCTTGGTTAGAAGTTCACCAACAGCCGGTGTACTCAGAGGACGGCAGTGCGTTCCTGCTACTGGCTGCAGTACAGGAGGGCGGCGGGCAGTACTACACGCACATCAAACACGTGGACGTACTGCGCCAGCGCATGGCCGTCCTCTCGCACGGCAAGGTCGAGGTCGCCGAGATCCTGGCATGGGACCAGGACAACCATTTAGTTTATTATTTAGGTATACTTTTATTTCATATGAAATCGAGTATTTTTCCAAACGTGATCTCTTCAACTATTGTTTTCTGATTTAAAGGTTTAGACAAAGAAACGTTACCAATACTTAGACTGCATCCAGATTTGGTGAAGGGAACAAATCAAATTAAGTATTTAGATTGAATGCAGTTGAGTGTTTTTTTCCAAATAGATCAGTTCACTAACCTAATGTCCTCGTCACACTGGTAATTAACTACACCTCTCATGACCTTTCATTGGCATTTAGGTTCAGGGCATTGTGTGTGGTTTTTTCACTGTCCAGACATCCAGAATGTGAATGGTGTGTGGTGATTTGATTGTGGGTCTTTTTGGAACAGGCAGCGCAGACAGGCCTGGGCAGCGACAGGTTTATGTAGTTAGGGACCCTTCGTACGGCGGGGGTAGTAACTCAGTGAAGGCGCGGGCTGACCGGGAGGAGCCGCGGTGCCTGACGTGCGAGCTGGCGGTGTGGCCGGCGCGGCTGCACTACGCCAACTGCTCGTACTGGCGCGCCACGTTCTCCCCGCCGCGCGCGCGGCTGGGCATCACGCACTACGTGCTGGAGTGCGGGGGGCCCGGCCCACCGCTCGCGGGCCTGCACGACGCCAGGACGCATAAGCTAGAGAGAATTTTGTATGATACGAGGCCTTATAGGTAAGCAGTATCAATTCATTTTTTATTTTCTCTAGATTTTCTCGAGACTTCAAAACCTTTTAAAAACCTATCTTGAAATATGAAAGCCAAACTCCAATTTTATTAGACTGCAAATAATTATTAATTTTTGCCTTATTTGTGAGGTCTTGGGTTCAAATCCCAAGTTGACCAAAGTGTTATTGGGTTTTTCCATCAAAAATTTCTCAGCAGCAGCTTAAGAGGCCGGATCTGTGACCGGTTAATGGCAAAAAGCTCGCCCCCAATTACATGGGTTTTAAACATAACTGGCGAAATGTGGATGTACTAATGGGTACACCTCTGCCTAACCCTTTGGGGATTACAGGCGTAATGTTAAGTAAACTAGAAAGTACCTAAATTCGTGTCCTCCAGACCTCCATAACACTATCTCAATCCTGAAGTACACGTCATATAATACCTTTAAATGCAATCCTCAGATCAGTACGACTGCGCGAGTTGGCTCTGCCGACGCGGCGGTCCTTCGAGGTGGCGCTGGGCAGCGGGTCAAAGGCGCGCGTGCAGCTGCTCCTGCCGCCCTCGTGGAGAGAGGAGCTACGAGACGCCGCCTTTCCCGTGCTTGTTCATGTGTAAGTGATAATTAATTGTTTACTGCAAGGTACCTACTAATTTTCTGCGTATGCGACTTCTAATATTTCGTAAGGAAGAAGAAGAAAAGGAGGAGGATGTAGAAGATGATTATTGATATCAGCTTATCTTTTCTTCTCGCCATCTCTGGTAAAATTATCTGTCACGATGTTAGGGAGTAGACGTGACAAATATACTAGATTAGCTATACCGCGTTAAGTTACGCGTCAGTTTACTATTCCGCTTCCATAGATCTTAGCATCATCATCTGCCTAGCCTTTTCCCAACTATGTTTGGGGTCGGCTTCCAGTCTAACCGGATGCAGCTGAATACCATTATTTTACATGGAGCAACTGCCTATCTGACCTCCACAACCCAGTAACTGTGTAATATGATACCCCTAGGTAAGACTGATTGTCAGACTTTCGGGCTTCTGACGCCCCGTAACAACTGTCAAAGATCCACATATGACAGCCGGGACCAACGGCTTAACGTGCTTTCCGGGGCACGGAGAAGTCATGGTGTGTAAAGATGGTCACCCATCCATGGACCAACCCCGGCAAGCGTAGCTTAACCTGACGGATCGACCCGTGCGGCTATTATTACTTGGCCACGAGCTCCTCCAGCTCCTCGAGCTTTCATAGATCGTAGCGTGAAATTATATATCTTCCACAATAATAACGCGAAAATATTTTTTAAATTGGACCTCAAGTAGTCCTGGGTTTAACCTGTTTATGAATGAATTAATGAATGAATGCAGATTTGGATATGCTCAAAAGTTATAAACTAAACGAAATAAAACAGACATAATTTATTTACAGTGCATACCTACCTAACTTGTACGCATATATCATATTTAAGGTAAATGTACAAAATTAAATACGGTTTTGGCACGCAGTTGTTGTTCTGCTATTAAGGCCTTGGTAATTAACAGGAGTTCTTGCCAAATTTCTTTGCAACTTGGCCACGTCTTGCTTATTAGTTAAGTTATATCATGATTTTTAAGTAAAAGCGTAAGAATTTCTTGAAACTTTACAAGTGCAGTTGTTCATTTATAACCAGAAACTTCATTACACAGTAGGCATGGCAATTATGACTTTATCAATCTTTAATTTCGATTGCCTCGTTGGTCTAGTGGTCGCAAAGCGCAACTGCTGAGCATGAAGTCTTGGGTTCGATTCCCAAGTCGGGCAGTGTTATTGGCTTTTTCCATCAGGAATTTCTCGACAGCAGCGTTCGCGTCGGAGTCTGGATTTGTGCCCGGTTATAGGCTCGCCTCCTATTACATGGGACTTAATTATAACTGGCAAAATGTTGGTGTACACTTCTGCCTATCCCTTCGGGGATTACAGGCGTGATTTTATACAATCTACAATTTATGTCATAATATTCCAGAGACGGCAGGCCGGGCAGTCAGCAGGTGACGGAAGAGTTCCTTGTGGACTGGGGCTCGTACATGTCGTCGAGAAACGACGTCGTGTACGTGAAGCTGGACGTGGCGGGCGCGCGCGGTCTGCCGCGGGCACTGCTGCGCGGCCGGCTCGGCGGCGTCGAGGTCGCCGATCAGTTGGCTGTTATTAGGTAAGTCAAAGTCAAAACTTTCACTTCAATTAGGTCAATATATGGCACCTTTGAAAGACTTATACAAAAAACAAACTAGTTGCCCTTTCCAAAAGGTAGTTTTGTATGGGCAAGAAACTCCATGCTTACCTTTTAAAATTAATGTTTTACAATCTTAATATATAAAAGCGAAAAGTCACTTACTCACTCATCATGAAATGAAAGATCGAATTTGGCAGGAAGTAGTTTATAGAAAAATCAACTCAACGACCGATCAACTTTGACGCGGACAAAGTCGCGGGCAAAAGTATTACAAATTAGGAATTAGGATTGTCTGAATTGATTCAGATACAGAGAGAAAGGTCGTTAATACCACCAATCATTATCCTTTTCCAGATATTTATTAGACACGTTCAAATTCCTGGACGTGACGCGCGTGGCGGTGTGGGGCTGGGGCTACGGCGGGTACGTCACGGCGATGCTGCTCGGCTCGCAGCAGTCCACGCTCAAGTGCGGCATCGCCGTCTCGCCCATCACCGACTGGCTCTACTACAGTAAGTCAAAACCAGTATACCGACCATCATAACCTGAAAGTAGAATAAGAATACCGGGAGACCAAAATTCAAGGTCAAAAGTGTAGGCAAAGGAAAAGAGACAGCGTAGTAATAATACTACTACACACTACTTACCTACAGTAGGGGAGCTCAGGATACTAAATGTTGATTTACTCGAACGTCGTATTAGCAAAAAAAGCGTAAAAAAACAAAATGGTTACAGATGGAACACTTCACTTGTAGGGGACGCGTAAGGGCACGCCTCTATCGAGGCGGTAAGTCCCCTCTTTGAGGAGTGGCTTGAGCGGCGCCACGGCGCCCTCACCTTCCGCCTGACGCAGGTCCTCACCGGGCACGGATGTTTCGGGAGGTTCCTGCACATCATCGGGCGGGAGGAAACGCCCGGGTGTCACCACTGTGAGGATCGCCCCGAGGACACGGTGGAGCATACCGTGGCGGTGTGCCCCGCTTGGGCGGAGCACCGCGACGTCCTCGTGGCGGCTATCGGCGGCGGCGAACTCTCGCGTTCGGCCCTGGTGCAAGCCATGGTCCGGAGCGAGAGGGAATGGGATGCAGTCGCCTCCTTCTGCGAAGCAGTAATGCTAGCGAAGGAGGAGGCGGGCCGCGTGAGGGAAAGAACCACCTCACGCCCCAGCCGCCGCGGGAGACGCTCCGGGCGTCGGGAGCCGCGAGACGACTCCCGGCCACCGTAGACGCGGGTCTGTGGGCGGTGAGCAATGGGTAGCTCACCGCCCGTTCGTTGATAACGACAGACCGTGTCGACGGCGCGTTCGTGTTCCACGCGCGCCTCAAAGAGATGTCAGCAAACAATTGAAGGGGCCACTAAGGGCCGATGCCTGCCGGGGCTGCGGGTTGTTCGAAAGAGATACCGCGCCCCCGGAACGCAAAGGGCACAAGAAGGAACATGGATGGGTTTTAGTCAGTAAAAGTCTGACACTCCCTCCCGCCCCGCCCAGGGCGGGGGAAGTCATTTGATGATTTCCCATCGGTAAAAAAAAAAAAAAAAAAGGGGACGCGTAGGTAAAGATTTTCAAAAATGAAAAAAAATAGTCACAATATATTATATAATACTCGAGGGTGTCATAGTGGTATGCGCCCCACATGTTTGTGATAACGGAGGAATATTCATACAGATACAGTTCAGCTTGATGTCCTTGTCGTGCTGACCCATAATCTGACAAATATGTGCAGGAACTTCTTCAATCATGTGTGAAAAAAATGTTCACTGCCATAGACGCGCGGCCTTATTTAAAAGGCTTATAATATATGGTGGAGGTATTTAACAAGGTAGCTTCCCCACTACTACATATATCAACGCAGAATTTCGAGCACTCAACAATTAACTTCAGCAAATTCGGATGCCATTCATAAGCCATACATTTATTTGTACCTCTATCTCTCTCTTTCGGAAGACTACGGAATATGGCTTTAAAATGTCTTGACATAAATAAACTATTTTGCAAGCAAAAGCAATGCAATTCTACTTTGAGAAGTTCATAGTTGTCTTGACTAGGACAAATAAGTAAACTTGTACCAGACAGTTTCAACTAAAACTGCTTCTTGATTGAATAGAATCATGTCTTCTAAGAATTAGGTAAGTTGCAGACAGTTTACTCTCGCAATAGAAATTAGAAGTTTGGTAGAACTTGGTAGTTGAAGTTTGCCGGTTCATATACAAAATATTTATTGAAATGCTTATGGAATGACGAATACTAATTGTTGTGGTAAATGCAAAATAGCACTCAGTAAAGAGAGGTAACTGATTTTCATCATTAGTTGCAGAGTACCAAAATAGTACTGAATTTTGTTTTTAGGAAAGCTCCAAAAAGCACGTGAGGCTCGAAGGGCTAGAGGTAATTTGGCAAAAATCTCGAAATATCACGTGTATCAATTTTTTCGTCAATTGCACGAGTGGCTTGATGAAACTGACGTTAATTTTCGATTGGGAGGGGGGGGATTAAAAAATTCTAAAAAAACATATCGTAATTAAAAGACGGCCCCTAAGCTCATCCTCGCACATCATGGTGGAAACGCAGCCTTATTTAGCTGATCAATCACCTCCTCAGACGCAGCCTTCACGGAGCGCATCCTAGGCCAGCCGTCGGTGAACTACAAGGGCTACGTGGAGGCGGACGCGTCGCAGCGCGCGCACCACGTGCCGGCGCACGCGCTGTACCTGCTGCACGGGCTGGCCGACGTGTCGGCGCCCTACCCGCACGCGCTGCAGCTGGCGCGCGCGCTCACCGACGCCGGCGTGCTGTTCCGATATCAGGTACACAGCATCTTCATTCAACCAAAAGATGTCCAATAGGCACAAACATCCAAAAACTCGTCGCATCGACCGATCTTATGCTTCTCGCATCCATTGAATTCTCACAATTAACTATGAATGCAAAATAAAATGAAGGAACAGTTAGAAAAGATCGGGAAGATAATAACAATGAGTCTATTAAACAAACTGATTTGTAGCCAGAATTATGAATGAATACTTTTAATGAACGCACAGCGTAATCAAGTGGGTATGCAATAAAATACTTTAGAACTGGGGAAACCAGAGTTAATGAGGCTGTCCGTACCACCTAACCTCTGTTGATTTAGCATCCAGATTTAGGTCGTATTCATTGCTTAAGTTGGATTTAAACAGAGGCAACTAGGCTTTGACAAGAAAAGCTTCTGGTAGTTAAACCAATTTTGCTAGACTTTCACAAAAACTTCACAGAATTCCTTAAATGACATCCAAGTAAAAGATTTAAATTACGCCACGTTTCTTTGAAGCTCCTGAATCATAATATAGAATATTGGTTCCAGGCGTACGCCGACGAAGGTCACGACCTGAAGGGCGTGATCGAACACGTGTACCGGTCCATGGAGGACTACCTCCGCGAGTGCCTCTCCCTCGACCCCGAGGACACCAAGCTGCCGCCTCCCGACAGATAGACCTCACACTATCCTATTGTTATCGTAATTATGTAAATATGTACATGAGACATAGTGCTTTAATCAAATGTGTTCCCCACGGTTTGGCGACGGCGACGCCTCGAGACAGCGACGACCTCGTCACGTGTGAGTGCGAAACCTCTTGTGATTAGTATTAGGTACTTATGAAATTTGTTATGATGAATAAAGTTGCATGAATTGAATTACTAAAAAACACTAGTATTAGTGAAATAATTAGGTTGATTTTATAATAGATAGAAAACAGACGACGGGCTACGAAAGTAAGATAAATTCTTCGAATTCAATATTTCCTCATCGAATCCATGATTCAGCTTCAGCACCATTCGGCTAAACTATCGTACTGTGTCTTTTGCTAGCTCCTAAGAGCCTAGATAGGGAATAAATTGTAGACACGAATGAAGTCTCGATAGATATCGAACATTTTGTAACCTGACGATGTATCTCGGTCTGACAGGAGTCACAGATCGTCGTAACGACTACAACCCCGAGCTTGTTCTATTAGGCTTTTACTACTATTTTCTACTGCGCCTTTACTATCAAGCTTTTCTATTTTATCTATTCCTATAGAAGAGTCCACTTGTACTGTACATAATGTTATATTACACAGTTATAACAAATTGTTCAATTTTATGTAATGAGAGCTGACTGACAGAAACACTAACTCAATTATTTCCTTGTCGTCGAACACATTAGTTTTGTAACGATGCTTTACTTGGATGATTGTTGTTAAACACTTAAACTACGAAATGAGGAGCTTATCATTTAGGGAAAATTTACTAGGCCTTTTGAAATTAATGTTTATGTTACAGATGTTTAAAATGTTATGTTTTGTAAAATTATAGCGCTGTTGAAAATACCTCATGCGACAATGTACATAGAATAATTCTAATCATATGTAATTTGATAGAATGAAATGCGTTTTATAGTGACTTATAATGTTTAGAAATGAAGTGACCTTGATCATCCCCTAACCTTAGCTGCTTTGGCTCCATCACATCATCATTTCCTAATCTTCCTAGTCAATAAGAGCGTCCGGCGGAGAGGGTCGCGGCTCGCGGCTCGCACGCACTGTCCTTCAGCTGGCCAGCCAGCCCTGAGCCACACACAGTCCCGATACTTCGTAGTCAGTGGATGTCCACTTCACTGTAGGACTCAAAACAAAACATTTGAGTAATAAGCTTGTACAAAATAGTCTATAAATTGAGCTAGAAAATTTGCCTTTCTGATAGATATTTCAGTAATGCAGTCTTTAAGTTTTTAAATCAAGATGTTTGAAGTTGTGATGTCTATGTATGTACATAGAGGGCAGGTGGGAGGTAGGAGTGTCGCAGTGTGCAGCCGGCTGTCGGCGAGGACAGCTCTGCAGGCACTGCGACACATTGTTGTTGATTTCCGTAACTGTGACATAACTAGATAATTCATTGTTGTTGTATAGAGATAATAAACGTTTGCCGATATTGTTAAGTGTTATCGGATACCTGCATAGACGCATATCGTACATTCCATGTTTGTGAAGACTGCCAATTTGGTCTAAATTTTACAATCATTGTACTAATTAAATACCTACGATACGTCGATGAGATTCATTTCAATTGCCGTTATGGTCTTAAGGATGCTGTGATTCTTCTATTGCATAATTGTAACGATAATGGATTAAATTATATTGAATAATAATTAATAATGTCTCCATCTGACATTGCGTAGGGCCTAGTGAAATCGAATTCGTTGTAATTATTAAAAATAATTATCATATTAAGGTTAATGTTAATTTAGATATTTTGAAAAATTCTTCCATTATAAAAATAAACAATATTGCTTTGTTCTCCAATTATGAAACAAAACATAGACAATATAATACGGGCTACGTGTACATCACACACATATGAGATTTTATAGTTAGATAAAATACGAGAGAGTTCGGAAACCGGGTGCTTTAAATTTTACATCATGTTGTACGTATTGATTTCATTAGCGAATGTTCTCTAGTTATACATTGCGAGGCGCCGCGAGCTGCGGCCTGAGCCAGGCGCACGCGCAGGCGCCTCGCGCTAAGTAAGAATACTTTCCATTTCTCATAAGTTAAATTATGGAATATTCAGCGGATAACACCAATTAAATTCATATTATAGTATTTATATAAAGAAACGACAAACTTACCGGGTTGTTACTAAATTTTAGCACAATGACGGATCTAATCGTTTGCACGCCGCTTCACTCCTGACTTTACTCCTTTCAAAGTCTATAGTCCTAGTCTTCCAATACAGTAAAGCTTCCGTACCTTGTCTTATTCTTGATGCAGGAAAGTAGGAACTATGTGATGACTATGTCAATTATTTCACTTTTCCAACTCTGATCAGCTACGTAATTGTTAATTTTGTTAATCTAATATCCTTCGATAAAATCTCTATATAAATTTAGATTTTCGTCCTAGTTTATCCAGATTCAATGGATGTGGTATAAATGTGAATCAGTAATGCTGTGTTCTTAGGATCCCTGCATTATACGCTACACTGCACTCAACCTACACAATATTATTATTAGATAGGTATATAATTATGATTTGGGCCACTCAGATTAACTTACTAAGCAATACAAATACTAAAAGACCTAAGAGGAAGTTACGATCAGTAGAAACATTTGTCAATTTAGCTAAGCAATATAACAAAGTTAATAGTTTAGGGTATCGATACACAGGGTGTGGGTGGAGTGCAGTTGGGATGCAGCGTAGTGTCCGCCTTGTATCTTTAGAGTGCCGCGGATTGCTCCCTTAGCGGTTAGATTGAAGACGAGCGGGAGTGAATACAACACTCTGGTATACTTATTGCCGTGTCGACAAGTTGACTACCCAGCGAATGAGATCTAACAGATCGATACATATTAAACAAGACAGTCCAGTTGAAGTGTTCGAGCATATGAGATGTTGTATTCAGTACCGCGCCGTTTGATGGCCCTAGAAAATCATCTAAAAATCTACGTTATTGTTAATCAGTGTTATAAATCTTATCGTCTCGTTTAAGAGTTACAGTGTTGTATAGATTGGTACGTTTAATTTGTAAAAATTCTGAGATTATTCTGTTATTATTGTAAAGTTTCTTTGAATAAATAAAATTTTGAAATTTACATAATCGTTCATATGGCAGTTTTATTTGGGTCAGTAAAGAAAACAATGACATGTTACTGTGCCTTATCTGGTAGCTCGAGATGGAGACTGCTCGGCGCGCTGTCCCTAAAGTTGCGCGACCACATCTCGACGCTGCGGAAGTACCTCTCGAGGTGCTCGTCCTTGACGTTGAGGTCCGCGGCGCTGAGGTGTGCGCTGCACGCCGTGTTGCCGCTGTACGCGCCGTCGGAGAAGCAGTTGGAACACGACACGTTGCGCACCAGCTCGTACTGTGAGAAGTTCATCGACATCAGTGACGCGTTATCCGTGCCCGGGTGGTAGCTGGAGCTGGTGCACATGTCCATGAACATGTCCGTGTCTCCCGGTCTCGAGGGGTTCAACTGCCTGCTCGTTGTGTACTCCCCGTTCACTAACTTGCTCTTCTTCAGTCTACCCAACGCCAAGTCTAAAGATCTGACCGCCTCATTCACGTTAAAAGACTTTCGTTTTGCCGGTTCGCTCTTGAGTTTCGTGGACGTTGCATTATTATGTGATCTGGCCCTATTAATAAACTTTTTGTCGTTGTACAGGTCGCCATTATTTTCCATGGCTGTGAACGCAGTAATTTAGATTTGGCATTTCATTTTATCGAGAGAATTATGATCGCTACTTTGTCTGAGCTTCTTCTAAACCTTATAATTATCACATTTTTCGCGAGCTGTCTACCATAAGACCAAATGTGTTAAATATGACTTTGACAATACATTTTGTGTCAATGGTTTCCAATGGATCACAATTCTATATTCACAATGAGTGAACCAAGTAGGTTAGTTTCGTGTTTTCAAAATACAGTATTATTATTTGATCACAGATGGCGCCACTCGTGTTTGAAAGTAAACGCCATCTGCCTGTACGCATTGACATTACATGAAACGGGCTAGCGTCCCCTTGTGAGAACAACGACATTGAATAGATGGCAGTACTTTACCAAATATTACGAATTTACTTATGAAGTTAAAATAAAGGGTATCTTGTATAAAATATTGTTGAAGCTAAGACTTTATATTTATATATTTTAATCATTAGAAGAACAGAAACCCAGAAAAAGTCAAAAAACAAAATAAAAATTAATACATAACCACTGTAATTTTTTACTAGCATAATCTACATTAGTACTCCTGTTCCACTGTTCACACACACACGTATTAACTTTTAATATATTGTGAGGTGGTCACGACGTAGCGTTGCGTGGCGTCTCGACAGGTGGCGCTACTTGTACTCGTAGCACTCGTAGGCGTGTCGTAGCGGTTTAGAAAACGTCAATAATTTTTTACATTAGTAAAAAAACGACTGTTGAAATTTTTTTTTGAAAAAATGAATACTAAAGTTACTAATCACATTCTTATTGTTACGATTGCAAAATAATTTCGATTTTTGAAATAATTTTATAATAAAATTGCAATACAAATCTATTTATTTATTTATTATCCTAAATAATCGTTCTGTATTATTTTAGCAGGGAGGTATGCATCGCAAAGTGCTGCAGCGGTAGGCGCTAAAGCTTCTATTTCAGCCTTCGTTCCGCTATTTAACATATCCATTAACTCTTCTTTTATGCGTGCTCCTAAAAATATTGATATGTAATTTGGAGAAAAATTTAGGTACCTTTAGAAACTTACAATAAATGGAACTTGGAAATAACAGCTTCTTGTAATTGCTTGATTATTTTGATTTTGAACGCTATTTGGTAAGGTATAGTAAACATAGTATCTGTAACCATACCTATGATTAAAAAAATAAATGATTGATTTATTGAACAGAGAACGTTTAAAGAACTGAAAATACTACTGTTATTCTAAATTCCCTATAAATTGTTGTGGTGATAATCACATAAGTTGTTATTACCTATATGAGCATCTACATAAACTCTTAGTTACCAAACCGTGTAAAAACCTAAAACCTTACCAACAGGAGTATCCAAATAAGGCCTTTTGACAAGATTCTTCAGTTTTCGTTGATCTAGTACAGTGAGCGGCAGTCGTGCTTCGTTTGGAGCTAATGTCATGACGTCACTGTGGCGAGCCCCTAGCATTACTAGGGAACTACAGGCCAGGGAGGATGACAGGTGAGACTGGGCCTGGAAGTAAGAAATATAGTTTTTACAAGTATGTACCGCTAAAAGCAGGCAACGCAGGATTGAGTAAAAACGTTCGCTAACTCTGTCTAAAATACCTACATCTAATTGACGTTTTTGACATTGATTGTCGCTGAGATGAGATTTTCACTAGATTTTTAACGGTTTTAATAAGGGTTGAACTCAAGTGATTTATTAAAAGTCGAAGCGATACTTTTAAATTACGTAATTATTTTTCAACTAAGCATTTCAGAAAAATAAAGCTTAAAAAAATAATTACGTAATTTATACATGGTTTTCTGTTTCCCTACACTCTCTGGCTAGTTTTCTGAACCAATTTTCAATCAACAATTAATTTAGAAGTGAAATGTTTAAAAAAAAAATGATTTTGTTGTTAGGTTGTATCTCCTAAATTTTTACAATAATGTATGACGTTAATTCCTTTCTAAAAGTTAATAATGACGAAAGAGAATACCTACCAGAGATCCGTATTTGTAGGTAAGGAATATTTCGTAGCCATGTGGATCTGCGTCAACCAGCGCCAGCGCACGCAGCCTCAATTCCGAGCATAAACGACATAATAGTTGACGGGTGCAAACGTCAGGGTAGCCTTTTCCCTAGAAATATAGAGAATCATTATAATAATTAAAACCTTTTTCTACTACGTCGGTAATTACAAAATGAAAATGAATACTTAGTTAGTGTACTGTATGGTATTATAATTATGTTTCCAATAGCTATTTATTCTATACTTTTTTACGTGTTTTTGTGCTAATTATATATAATATATTTATCAAATTAGCACAAAATAAATAGCAAAACACAAATTAAAAAAAAATCTGAATTGTAAGATTGAGATTTGATTAGGATTTTATTATGTGGTGACCCGAAGTTATAAGAAACACTATGCATGAAGCAACTATAATAAACATCACGCCTGTAATCCCCGAAGGTTTAATCAGAGGTGTACCCATTAGTACACCCACATTTCGCGTTATTGGGAGTCTGGATTTGTACCCAGTCAGACGTAAACATAACTGGCGAAGTAACTACCTAAAATATTTTGAGTCAAACTGTATTTCGGTATAGCTAAAGGCCTATACATCTTTATTTTGATCTCGTTTCAAATTCATTTTATATTCAAGATAAACGTCTCACATTGTAGTTATTATATGAAAACATAAACAAAAACATAACATCACGCCTGTAATCCCCGAAGGGTTAGGCAGAGATGTACCCATTAGTAAACCCACATTTCGCCAGTTATGGTTTAGTCCCATGTAATAGGGGGCGAGCCTATTGCCATCAACCGGGCACAAATCCAGACTCCAAGGTTCCTACTGAGAAATTCCTGATGGAAAAACCCAATAACACTTTGCCCGTCCTGGGAATCAAACCCAAGACCTCATGCACAGCAGTCGCGCTTGCGACCACTAGACCAACGAGGCAGTCAAAGTCAAAATAAATAAAAAATAAGTGTCAAAGTTATCAATAAACTTGAAACATCAATATGCAAGAGTAGCAACAGCTGTCGTTATTATAAATCCCGTTTAGTGTCAACTGGGGTATAATCGTACGATTACAGCAAATCATCGGATCTGCCGCCGGCGTTCATATCCAGTTTGCTGGTTAAGCAAATACAAGTGTGACGGATGTTAAGAATAGTGGATGTTGAATATATTAGCTTAGAATAGTATGTTATTAAGATTTATAATCATTGTCGATGTTGTTGTGGAGATTTTTTCTTACTTAAACTTCTCTTTTAGCTATATGTGTTTGCGACTGAGGCTATCATTAATGTAACTTAACTTATTTAATTCCTTTTGTTGATTTAGTCTGGACTAAACGTAGTATTGCCTCATTGGTATAGTGGTTGCAAAGCGCGACAGCTGCACATGAGGTCTTGGGTTCGATTTCTAGGTCGGGCAAAGTGCTGGATTGTGCCCGGTTGATGGCAATAGGCTCGCCCCCTAGTACATGAGACTTAAGCATAACTGGCGAAATGTGATTGTAGGTACTAATGGGTACACCTCTGCCTTACCCTTCGGGGATTAAAAGCGTGATGTTATGATGTTATGTTATGTTGTTGATTTAGTTCTATGTTCAATGGCACCGAGTTTCGGCCACGGTGGAAAACCTTAAGTATTACGACGCGAAACGACAAAATTTTGTAAATTGTGAATCGTATAACTTAAATTCAAATGAAAATCCGTAAAAGCTATTCTCAAAAATGTCATTTTCGTTTGAATAGTACCTTCTACATTGTTTGTAAAACTGTATACTATAAAATAAAAAAATACATACAGTTATAATAATTACTGGTCCCAATCTGAGCAGTGCCCCTTCATCCAGCAGTTTCTGGAAAATGGCGTCTTTTTCTACCACAAGGATGTACTTAGCAGTAGACTGGAACTCTTTGATGCCAATGATGTCTTGTGGAATTAACACCCCTTCAATGCGGTATAAACATAAAACAAAAGAAGATTTCAAATCCAAATTGTTTAGTTACGATTTCCAATGAAATTAATGAAATGTTCTCCAAGTTATATCACTAAGGTCATTCGTTGAGCTGTTTCAAAGATTTACAGTGAGTTTCTCTTACAAAAGAAACATTTTAGATACTAATAGTTTCCTTCTATATAATAAATTAATTCCATTGTCACACTGAAAACTTTTCATCTAATAAGTATGAAAAAATATTTTTTTGGTCTTATGTTGGCTACTTGACAGAGAAAGACCTTACTGATAGTAAAAGCATGTTAAAGTTAAAGAGTATAACGTATTTCACACTTTCATAGCCATTTATCAAAGAAAAGGAGTGAAAAGTTCATTTGTTTTTATAATTAATCTGAATAAGTTAGCAAAAAAGGTAATACATTGGTGCCGATTCCCTTGTTCACAAACTAGACTAAATTTAGAAATTTAACATCTCTTATAAACATACAGCAAAAGGAAAGGACGGTGACTAAAGAACTAAGTTAGCGATGTCAAATTAGTTTTCCCTTGAACTTCTCCGTATTTTTAATCCATACGTTTTAAGATGTCAACTATAACTGTAGATATGAATGTGTCAGATTAACTAAATTTGACAGCTGTTATTTAAATCAGTCTCTTTCTTGTTTTATTGGACAGAAAAAGATGAAAATAGTCTAATTTTAGTTTAGTTTGTGACCAAGGGAATCGGCACCATTGTCTACGTACCACCAGAAGCAGTACAATCAATCACACTCCCATCCCGATGGTGCATGGTGAGCGGACCAGCGATCAGGCCCTTAGCCGTGGCTACAATACCCAGGCTCCAGGGAGGAGTCTCTAGCAAGCAGCACACATCTCTCACAGCTACATCCAAGTTAGCCTGGTTACGAAGCCTCACCACGTTTTGATAGAACAGCTCTCTAAATTAGGAAAGAAATGGAAGTGTCATAACAATAAAAGAGGATTTAATAAATAATAATGGAACATCCTTGGAATATAAATAATTGGTATGTGTCATGAATTAATAATATAATTATAAGGACTGACATAATTGATATAAAAAGAACCTTTTCTTTTGTTTTGTATTGTTATTTGCATTCAGTTCAAAACCTCACCACGTGTCATTAGGGGGGAGGGAAAGTTAAAAAGTTGCTAAAAAACATCACGTAATTAATGGATGACAACTAAAGCCTGGAATACACATGCAAACAAGCTACTTGCATACTTTTGTGCAAGTTACTGGCATGTGTATTCCTGGATGTATATATGTAGTGCCTCTCCGCATCATCTGAACAGGCCCTGAGCTTTTGTTAAACTTTTAAGTTATATGACCAATTTGCCGTAATTATAAAATACAACTATAAGATAATCTATGGTTAAACTTACCGCCTAGTAACAGTTAAATTCTTAGAAAGTAATTCATGCACTTTTGTTAACACAAAAACAATAATATTAAATCTTGTTTTATCTTCGCGACTGGAATAACAAAGCGTGGTCTTCTTTGCTTCACTAAACGATTTCAACGTTACCCTGTTAGACATGAAAAAGTATTTATAAAAATATTGTATAGTTTTTTTTAATTTATAAAGCAGGAATACAGTTTCTTCTCTACCTATCTAAATCATAAATACAATTGCTCCATAGTTTTTGGTTCCTTATAACAAGTTTGGGTGTATCTCCACTTTCTGCGCGTTTATTGATATCGCTTAGAATATCTTCAACTTTTTTGATTAACGACTTCCTTGCGTCATTTGTTTCCTTCAATAGGATGTATGAAGGCTTGAGGGCAGCTGAAAAATATTAAAAGTTTAGTATTGTATTGAGGAAAATTGAAATGGCCATGCAAATAAATTGGATTCGATTTACCTTGTTCTTTAACAGTCCCTTTTAAAAGCTGCTGCACCTCATCAAAGTCTAGCTTACGCTCTGGAAGCAACATGACTCCAGAAGCGCCCATTAATTTCCTTTCACAACTACAAAGTTTATCAATTGCAGCCGCCAACTTCGGATCTTGTTTAAAAGCACACTCTGTATTAAACTGCAAATCCTTCGTGAATGCCAGGAACTCTGTATTCATTAAGTCCATCCTAAAAAATGACGTCCCAAACAACCATTGAGTACAACAATAATTGACAAACAAACCCGATGGAGCTCTATTAATGTAAACCACCGGTAAAAGTGACGATGATCCCTACCTACCTAGTGGCGAGATGTTTATCAACCGCAAACAATAACAGCGTCACAAAACGGAGCTCGTAAAAGGGCCACGAGACAATAGGGCAGCTCCTCGAGTGTTTTTATAGCGAAGTCGAGCGAACAAGCGAACGGGACGAAATCATCGTCGGTGGCGCATCCGACTTGCGCGCACTAAAAAAATGACACAATAGATTTAATCGAGAGATAGTCGAGGCAGGCGTCTCAAGCAGCAGATGACACGCCGTGACGACCTCACAAAGGGCGTGAAATGACGTCATAATAGCCTCGAATTATCGCCCCCTCTTGTCTCAGGGCAAATATTTAACAGCAGTCTCGTTTTTGTCCTCCTTCTTCGGCAGGAGATCATAAATAACAGGGTTACGGCAGACAAATGATGCGGACCGTTACCGCAGCGCTTTGTTACACGGTGACATATTGCAACGAGCTGATGTTTATGTCTTATTATGGATTCCGAGGTGAGTTATAGTCGGCGATGGAATTCTCGGTAAGTGGCAACTTAGTTGTGACTTTGAGCCACTTTCTATAGTGCACCTGATGGATTAGATCTATAGAAGATCAATATCAATTAGTTTGTCTGACAATTATATTTTTATTTTGTTTTACCTACATAATCGTTTCTTATTCATGCGTAAAAAGGTAAAAAGAATAAAACGTGCTTGTTCATCGCTTGTGAATACCACAATACTTAGGTTCCCGTTTAAGTTACAATATATTCGGGTACTGCTCAAGAGCGCCCTAGGCTCTCCCTAGCCATTTTAATTAGGTACTTGAGGTGTGAGAAAGTAACTACTAAAAACATTTCCCATTGGCTCCCCGAGGCGTTCGATAGCATCAGCGGGTGACAGCCCGCACAAATACCATACAAATTGCTCGATAGCTCCTTCAAATTGATTGTTGCAATTATTCGGCGAACCCTTTCGCGATGCGGCGACTGCGCCTGCGACCACGGGGAGGTGAGAACGCACTTATCTATCAGCTCGATCGCTAGACGAACGACCCAACTCTTTGACAACGGTGTGAAGTAACAAGCCACTAGATCCGCAGTTGGGAGCAGTCGGGAGGTCGCCGGTTGTTCGCCATTCTTTTATTAAAAGATTTCGTTTTGATATAACGCTGATAAGGTGCCGTTTCTTATTATGATTTACAGTTAACACTAAAGTGTTTAACGATTTTTTTATCGACAGAATCTTTGCAGGTTTAGGGTTAAATTAATGGGCAAATAAATTTATTGGCAGAATACTGGTCCATTGAAATACACCTCATATTACAAATTTATAAAAAATTTTTTTTTTTGGAACTTGGAATTCTTCTTTAATCTTATATTTTAAGATCAACAATACCTAAGTAAGAGCAAAAAATATGTTTCTATATTACCAACTTCCCACAAAACATAACCTCTAGTGCGGTCATCGGAGCGGCAGAAAAGCAACAGTTATAAAAATAGGAAACAGTGTTGTTGCATTGTATGGGCACGAGTGGCCGACGCGCAGCCACGGGGCGCCTGCCCACAATGGACCACCATCGCGCTATCTCCATCCACTATACGTTGCCGCCTAATTGACTGCTCAAATGCTATTTTAATACTTTGTTATTGCATGCCGATTTGTGTATTAGGATCTCATGATCGGAAGCTGCTTTTTCATATAATGGTCAAAGATCTTATCAGGATCTAAAGAATACTGTATGGTACGTTAACCGTATACATGGCATTCATGGTGACTGGTCTTAACTTTCAATTGTGAATAGGAATTTCTTAAACTTTTGATTTAACGAAAAGGAAAGTCATTTATCATTTACTTTGAGTTTTTATCTAAGTACGTAAGTAAATGTCGTGATACGGGCAAGTACCAATGTGATTTTTTCTAATTCATAAGCACTTTTTAAGTTTACCTTGGACATCGGTAAAGGAAAACATCGTGAGGAAACCTGGGGGCTTAGACAAAGTTCTCGCTTCGTCGATTGACCACGAGACTTAACGCGGCTTATGTCAATGCCGTACGTTTTAGTCTTTTCTAACCTCGTTATCGTTTTGCAATTGTTACTTTGTCTAAGCCCACTGGACTTATAATATTATTATAAGTCCTGGTTTCTTCACTGTGGTGGATTGGCGATTTTAGACTATTATTAAAAGTCTTAAATCGCCAATTCACCTTGAGCGAGCTTGGTGGCAATCCTCGTGCCTTCTCTGTATGAGAAGACATCTTTGCCCTGCAATAGGACAAGATAATAGGCTGGTATTGTTATTAATATTTCTACACTAATATTATAAAAAGGAAAAAAAAAATATTTTTGTTTGTTTGTTGGTAATGAATAAACTCAAAAACTACAGGACCGATTTTAAAATTTTTTTCACCATTTGAAACCTACATTATCTGCGAGTAACATAGACTATATTTAATTTTATTTTTGCGCGGACGAAGTCGCGGGCAAAAGCTAGTATTTAATAACATTAAATAAATCGCGTTTCTACTATTCAATTACAAAGAAGATTTTTAAATTAAACGTAGTGGAATCCGTATAATACGCAACCAGTAGTAGTGCTACCCACATTCCCACACGCGATCTCGCGGTAAAGCAACAGTTTCTCATACTAGAGTGGCTACTTACGCTTTGTGCTCAAAACAATGCTCACAATGCGCACAATTGCTCACAAGTTATAGAAATACGTCTCTACAGTAGTATTTGTTGCTGAAGAGGTTATAAAACTAGGGGTCTATTTAATTCATTGTTAATTATTTGGCCTGTAAGTGATCGGTTTATGGTTTCGTTGCTTAATAATGGTGGCATTTATATCCTATTGTAATTCAACTATCATTTTTTTTTACGCACTTACTGAAAGACTCCATGTATTCCTAAAAATCTTTATGATTTTGTTTTTTTTTTTAATTTTGTTTTTACAAATATGTTTTCCTCCAAAAAATTTAATTCATTAATTTTTGTTATTGAGGTCCGTCCAGTTACCCGGTAATTTAATTATTTTAAAGTTTCTGTTTCCATCGGAAAGTCCATCGGAAGTCCACGATTTTCTAATCAAAATTTCGAGTGTTTAAAACCATACATAATAACAGCGTCGTCCCTAACCTCGGCAGTGAAGTGGCGTCCCGTCGCGCTCCAATATTGTCGGGGCTGTTCCGTTCCCACCCCACTCCACTCCAGTCTTCCCCAGACATTTACATACGACAAAGCGACTGTCACACATTAAACTGTATAATTACAATACATTAGATTTATAGGCGAAAAACAATAGCCTCTAAGGACATTCAACCCTTTTTTTAAAACAGACGCTATAGCGACGAAACGTAAGCTCATTTAGGGGGTAATTAATATGAAAGTTCTCATAATCCCTTGCAATTAAAAACGCTTTTATATTTCAATTTATGAGCAAAAAATTGACAATGATGTGACCTTTATTAATCTGTTTGTTTTTATTTCTAGATGATTTATATTTGAGATATTTAATTTCCCATCGTTCCTCTGTTAATATGTGTTTCAAATTAATACATTATTTTCAAGCAAAATAAGTAAGTTTTACACACAATCGTGCAGAACCTTGAAAGTGATAATATTTGACATAGCAAAACAATAGATGTATGAAAGTCTAGTATTGCTTGCAAAAACACGATCTTAATAGATCAGTGTTTTTGCAAGCAAGCTACGATATTTTTTCTTTTTTATCCAGGCATCATTTTTTACCCATACATGCAACTCCCCGGCCGCCATTAAAAAGTCAATAATTATCAGGTTCTACATAATGTTGTCACTTTTATAAGGAAAACGTCGATATTTATGACTTTTGAATTGTAATGCGATTGAGATTCTGCGTGTGCGGCATTAGAATCGCAAACAGGTGTCACAGCAGCTGCGTTCCCATGCTATGAACTAACAAAATCTAGACTTTTCTATTACATCCTAGTTCAATACACAGCAGTACATACATGTTAGCCTTTTTATAACGAGGTTAGGAACTTGTTTTAATTTCTGCTTTGACAGAGCATGCAAAGCTTCATAATAATATATCTACGTAAATAACAGAATATACGCACCTGTAGATTTTCACAACACACACCAAAAAAGCTTCTTTAGGTAATTAAAAAACGCACAACAATAAAAAATCTTTTTTTACACAGAGCGATAAGATATCAACTAGAATAATATACCTATTACCTGCCCTATTTCTATAATTTGTGAAATAAATAAATTATAGCACACCTACGCATAGACAATACTGAAATACCTATAAATAGTTTTTATTTTTAGGCGCCAAAGTTAGAAAAAAATCTTTTTATTTCATATCCAATCGTTTTTTTTTTTAATCCCGATATTCTCGACAAACAAGTTCAAAATTCAAAAGTGGTCGTTCCAAGCTGTCATAATTTAACAAAAAAAAAGTTATTTTTAAAATTAGAACACAAATAAAGACAGCTAACAAATTAATTCCGTAATAAGTAAGCATTGTTTGTTTTGTTTATTTACATTTAACAAAATAGCAATAACAGCAGTGACAAGTTCAACCACCCACAATGCTAATGTATTTATCGGCGTATTCGTATTGCGATGTCCCCAACAAGATGATATCGGCCCAGCTGTCGCTGCCACGTGCATCCGTGCATCCCAGGTATTATTGACATAAAATGTTCTGGTTACAGTAATAAAGGGTTTTTTGTCCATTATCCAATTAATTGTCTACTGAATGTTAACGTTTGACGTTTTATTTATTGAATTATCTATCGTATAGAGCAGAATTTAGGATTTTAAAGGACTCTCTTGTGAACAATCGTCGCGCGTCGCTATCAGAGGGGAGGTTAAGCCGTTCATATTATCTGTTTGCTTAACATTCATGAGGTTCACCCTCCCTCACCGCTACTACTTACTGGCAACACATTTGTTTTACTAAACTACAAATATAGGGAAATGTGTGTGTTAGAATATTTTATTTATTCACTCCAGATGTGCATAGAGTAGTTTTATTTATTTGTACTAATTATGATGATTACTTATTAGAGGTTGGTTAAAAAATAAATTCAATTTTATGTTTTTCCGAGATTATGGAGAATTTTGATATGTAAGGTTATCCATTACATATCAAAATTATCTTTACTTTATTTACGTAATTATTTTGAGGATAATTATTTGCTACTACCATGTTATCTCTTCACAACCTTTGGCTGACTCTTAGAGAAAGCCTAAGACATTAAATCCGCCTTTGTACTTTTACCCATTACTCGCCGTCCGCAAGCCCGCGCCTACGGTGGCCGGATGTCGCCTCGCGACGTCCGACGCCCTGGGCGTCTCCCGCGGCGGCTGGGGCGTGAGGTGGTTCTCTCCCTCACGCGGCCTGCCTCCTCCTTCGCTAGCATTACTGCTTCGCAGAAGGAGGTGACTGCATCCCATTCCGTCTCGCCCCGGAGCATGGCCTGAACCAGGTCCGGACGCGAGAGGTCGCCGCCGCCTATCGCCTCCGTGAGGACACGGCGGTGGTCTGCCCAAGCGGGGCAGTCCTGCACCGTATGCTCCACCGTGTCCTCCGGGCGATCCACACAGTGGTGACACCCGGGCGTTTCCTCCCGCCCTATCCAACACAGGAACCTCCCGAAACTACCGTGTCCGGTGAGGACCTGCGTCAGGCGGTAGGTGAGGACGCCGTAGCGCCTCTCCAGCCACTCCTCAAAGAGGGGTCTTACCGCCGCGATTGCGGCGTGCCCGAGTCGGTAGACCTACTGTTGTTTTTGAAAAATGCAATATAATAGTACAGTTAACACAATTTAAATTCAATGCCATCACAATGATTTTCTATGTAAAATTATTCTAATGCATGTTAGGTAAGTACGTGTTCTATCTCCACATAATTCCTACTGTCCTAAAATGGTTATTATAAGCGTGCCCTCCCACGTCCGTGCCATCAACATGCGTTTTTTTATTTGACCATCAATTGTGCATCCGTCGTCGAGTGTCGAGGGAGGGCTGCATTCCCTCACACCTCGCGTCAGCTGGCGATAGTAGCGATCCTCACCCTCCGAACATTCCTATTAACTTCAATTGAGCCCGACAAATTTACATCAAGTATGAGGCCACTAAACAAGCGAAAGCGGTGACAATCATCGACAACTAAGCTTTTTGTATTTCATCCCCTATTTTCAGTTTAAAGATCAACAGAAATAATTTTAATATACGTTATTTTTACTTAAAAGTTAGGTTTTTATATCTAAATTGCTGCGTAAACAAAGATTAGAAAATCCTATAAGTACCTACCAAGTGATCAAATCAGACTTTAGCAACTCTTTTTTTACGCTAAAAATAAAAATATTTTATAAGTTTAATAGCCACGAACTACAATTCATTTTCCCTTAAACCATAATTATTCTATAGCCATTACGAATACGCTATCTTTAAGGCCCCTCATAAGCCCGTGCGGTACGCCATATGGCCAGGGTACGCGACTCAAATCGCTATTATATTGCTTTTAATTGATAACAATTTAAATATATTTGGTGATTCACACTTATAGAGCTCATTATTATTCATCGAGTCATTATCTCCGTGTTCGCGTTTTACCGAACGATGGTATCTTCAGCACGAATGTGTTTTACCTTTATGTTTTTATCGTCACGCCACTAATTTAATGTTGCTGATGTCATTGTTTAATTGTTCGTAGTTTTTAATTGTATAGAGGTCTATTAGATTTAAATTTTAATTATGTTCCAATTTCAAAACGACCATGTACGACTTTGAATATTTTGTAGTAATTTTCGACGAAATAATAAAACAAGATATAAAATTAATACAGCTTTGCTTAAATGTAAATTTAAGTTCCTAAGTCATTCGTGCCTGAAATAGCTTAAAATAAAATAAAAAATCGCAAAGAGTTATAATGCAAAATAACAGTGAAAATGTTAAAAAAAAGTGGCAGTAGATAAATTATAATTTATAATATGATGAGTATCTAGCTTAACTCTTAGTTTCCAAACAAGTTAAATTCTTACTTAAATTAAGTAAGATTTAGATAAATATATTTACTCCAGCACAATTAAATTAAGATGGCATTCTTTGCGTAGGAAATAAACAGAACTAATTCAAAAATAGAACACCAAACATTATTTTCTAAAACAGCAGAAATTTTCATAACAGCGATCGTTAAAAGGGAATTATGACCTATAAAGTTGTTCCATTTTGTGGAAATATTTTATTATTCAATAAAAGTGTGTTTGCAACAAAGGCACATTGAATCCCTGCGGTTTTCGGAGCCCGTAAATCAGGAGCAAAGACCCTTGGGGCTAGGTGGAGAGGCTTCTTGAACTGTCAAGGCCTCGTTGTGGTCATCCGCATTTCTCCGGCGAGTGCAAACAAACCTTGTTCTCTGGTCAATGTTATTGGCACGTAATGAATAACAAATGGTTCCAACAACGATTTTAAGGATATTTAATGATGAACTGTACACCAGTAAACGATTTTAGGCTTATTTATAACTAAGTTTTACCGCGATTTCTTAGTCTATGTTCTTTTTTGTGGGGTTCAAGCTTAGTTTGCAGCAAATTTCGTCAACATCGAATCAGTAATTTGGCTACGAAAGTGTAAAAAAAAATTATCGTAATAAAACATGTTGGTAGACAGCAAACACAAATTAATAAAAAATAAACTTACTTTCACATCCAAAATATTAGTATCGATTATGCTCTGCAATATGTACTTGATTTATTTATCCACACAAGAGCAGTAGTTGATCAGTAGTAGTTGTAATAGATTAATAAAAAATAGTGCCATTAAAAATTTAACAAATAATATTTTTAGAACCAATTCTGTATACTTAATTAGAAAGCCTGAATCCTATTTCACTTGACGTGTGACTTATCTATCCAATAATTTTCTCAATTAAAAACAATATTTAATAATGAGCTATTAAAAAACCATAGAGCAATAACAGCAGCATACAATTAGTGAAACTCGCGTGTCGATAGGATAGTCAGATAGCGATGCAATTCACAGACCATATTGCATCCAGTCATTTACATAATTTGTTCCCTGTATGAGGACATCCATTGTATAAATCGTCGCAATTTAACCGTGTTGGTTTTGTTTAATTTATGTTATGCTTAAAAAAGGATACATCGGATAGCGCATGTACTTATATGTACTTAAATGGTATCGTATTAGATCTATACTAATCTATACCTACTTACTGATATAATAAGGCTGAAGAGATTTTTTGTGTGCATCTTCATCATGTGAGCAGTAATGTCTTACGACCCTACACACCCTAGTGTCAGAGTATCTAAACCGCCTCAAGGGTCTCTGACATGGTTTATGTGGACAGTAAGTCCAGGTTTCCTCACGATGTTGTCCTTCACCGATGCCAGTGATGTCCAAGATAAACTTTAGAAAGTACATATGAATTGAAAAACTCACATTGGTACTTGCCCGGATTTGAATCCACAACCTCATGCACGAGAGGCGGGCGACTTAACCACTGGGCCATCACGACACGATGTGTGTTTGTTTAAACAGGCTAATCTTTGAAACTACCAGTCGGATTAGAAAAATCTATTTGTATATGATAGCCAGATTCGTGAGAAATAGTATAAGCTATAAAACATCACGCTACGACCCACGGGAGTCAAGCTGTAAACCAAGACGTGTCCTAGTCATTAATAACATTTTAATAATCCTGTCAGGAATGCGCATTACAAAAAGAATTCGTTTAAAAAAGAAGCGTCAAAATCATATAAGCTCGACAAACTAACTAGGGAAAATACGTAAACGTCAATCAAACTAAGTACTACCTATCTAGGCGTTAAAAACCAATGACTAAACGATAAGAGGGAATTACCTTACTTACTATTCACATAGTATGCCTACCTACCTGGCTATGGTGTAGCAACCAACCTACATAGAGCACGATCGATTTTCCGCCAACAATCGACCAATGGCAGCGCTCGAAATCGAAACAAGGGATACGAAAGATACATTATAATAGTTACAGCACGTGTAAAAATGTTGTATAGGAATACTAAGTAACATTAAGTAGATAGCACTTGTAATGAATACGTATCTAGTTGTAAATTAGTGCTTTTCATTTCCTGTTAGCATGTCCTAGAAAAATAGACGTGTTTAAATGTAATTGCCTTTAAAAAAAAGACATAAAAGTACTGCTTCGTTGGTCGCAAAGCGCGACTGCTAAGCATGAGGTCTTGGGTTCGATTCCCAGGTCGGGCAAAGTGTTATTGGGATTTTCCATAAGGAGTTTCTCAGTCGCAGCCTCGCAGTCTGGATTTGTACCCAGTTGATGGCAATAGGCTCGCCCTTTATTACATGGAACTTAAACATAAGAGGAGTACCCATGAGTACACCCACATTTCACCAGTTATGTTTAAGTCCTGTACTAAAAACATAACTGGCGAAATGTGGGTGTACTAATGGGCACACCTCTGCCTAACCCTTAGAGGATTACAGGCGTGATGTTATGTATAAAAGTAATCATTAACTGTGATACTATTCGGTATGAACCAGTAGGTGCCAACAAAAAATAGTTACTCAAACAAAAAAGTTATGAAATGAATAAATCTTTTAATAAAGAGAATAGCAGACAAAGAGCTTTGACCGCGCACCTCGTAGTAATCCTTGTGCCACATTCAATGGGCTAATTGCACCACATGTGAGATAAACTCATTAACAAGGATAGACGCGAGATTCCGCTGCTTCCACTGCCGTGCTTATCTGTGAATGCTGCGGACACGGTGGGAAGCGCAAGCGATTATTTAATGTCATCAATTTGAACAGATTTCGCTTATCAAGCACAAACTTTTCCTCCATTCACAAAAGACATTGTATAAAAAAATACTTTGGTCCAAAAAAAATATTAATGACATTTTTTGAAATCAGATTTTCAGGTTTAATTTAAAGTTTAATTTAAATTACTTATATGGTCATTGCTCAATCGCTCATAAGGTACAACACCACCGCTCCGGCTAGGCAACGGCCCGCCCGCACACGATTCTAAGCCCTAACAGGAATGGCAAATTATTTGCTATCTAGAAGCCGTGCTGATATAATGAGCGATGACCATAACCGTAAATAAATAATACTACAACGTAACGCTAGATCCACGCTCCGACCTCAGTATGAGACAGACCTGTTAATGAATCAATACCGCTTCAAAAGTTACCCGCTCCGCTCACCACTGTGTCTCAATTCAGCACACGTACAAAGGCCTTTGAGGCGCGCGGGGGAGGGTGGCGGGGGCGGGCGGACTGCGAAGGGCGGGCAGCCCGCATGATCGCGCGATCGCACCCATTTGCGGCTCGTTACACGCCGATAGCACCAAACAAAACACACCCCAAGTAATTAGGAAAAGCCTTTTCCAGATACCGTAAGCACTGCTGTGACTTGTGTCGAACTGGTGTCTTCGAACACTACAGTAAGTAAGGGACTAACTGTACTGTTTAGTGGCAATGCATCTGTAATGTTACACAAGAACATGTAAGGGTTTAAAGCTATTTGATTACAGCAACTCTACTGATTAATTAAATGGATTTGTGCTCATCGTTTTGTAAAACGGACATTCACGTTAGAACATTTTTATGGAAAATTTGGGATTTCCGGTAAGGAGGATAAATACACAATTTAAAATTAAAACTGGTTACAAAACAATGCAAAGAAATATGAAACAATAACAACAAACAATTTTAGAATATTATTGCGTCTTATATTGAAATAATTATAGATTATAGTGCTTCTTGCTTGTTCTTCTCCATAGAGGCCTACCTCCGTTTTGGAATGAGCAACTAACTTCAACTTGCTGACTGATTGACCGACTCCTTGATAATTCAAAAGTGCCTGTAAATGGTCTAATTGAAATAAATATTTTGACTTTGACTTTGACATTAATGAATAAATAAAGATAAACTTTTTGAACAGGTATCTCTGTTTTTTTAGAAAAACACTGAATGAATAATGAATACAGCAGACAATGAAAAGTGAAATTTCATACGCCATAAAATAGACAAAGGAATCATTTGAGAACGTGTAAAGGTGCACAAAGTTTATGGCTCCTTACCACAAACTGACCATTATGTCTCTATGGTATATAGAGAAATGGCTGTCGGTACGTACCTACGAAATTGGAATATTTAGCTAACTCCTTAAGCTATTTAGTTTTGACCACAGAGACTCTTCTATTAGTTGCTAAGAACAAAATTGGATTTTTGAGAACCTACTTAAACTTTTAGTACTATTTTCTTGTACTTAAATGTTTATTTGCTGAAGCGTTTGGTTGTTTGTTGTTCTTTATCTAAAAGTAGCCTGTGCTCGCGTCTCCTTCTGGGGTTTTTTTGTTTTTGCGTGGAACCCTAATTCTTTTTCTGAAATAAAAATAGCCTAAGTTACTTCTTTTAACATCAGGTATCTCCCAGTGTCAACCTCGTCAAAATCAGTCGAGCCATTTATGAGATTAGCCGGAAGAAACAGAAAAACGAAAAAAAATATATTTCTATTCTAAGCATATGTGTATTAAGTAATATTTTGATACCTTTGGAATTTAAAATAAGTTTGACATAATATATTTTATTATTGAGAGATAGTATAATTTTCGCAGATTATAAAAATATTAACTTAATACTTACAATGATACGATTCCTCGCCCGCACTGTTCCTTTTTCCAAGTTATTTTTTTGCATCCCTACAAATTGATAGGCCTCAGTTCAAAGATCAGGCCGGGATACCAAAGAGTGATGCATGTAGCGTGCAAGATGCGTCGTGTGCCGGCTGGCTTGCCTGGCCACCTGGGCAGTGTGATACCCACCTTTCTGTCACAAACCAACCGACATGACACATAGCTCTATGTCTATGTCATGTCAACAAGATAAACAAATTAGATTATAACTAGTTTGACACTATTTTTTATTCCGTTTTTTTTTTATTGGAGTTATTTGATCCTACACTTTATAGGTTTTGTTTTTAGTTTTACAGTTGATGCAATTAGATCAATGTATTTGAAGTTGCACTTTCTTAACTTAGTCAACTTCAACGATAAAATTTAACAAAATCAATGGGTACTCACGAATCTGAAGAGTCCAACATCTATAAGACGTGATTGTTAGAAATGAGATTTTTTAAAATAGAATAGGAAGATTAATGAGACTAGGCAGTACCTATTTACCTATACAAAACGTTTTTCACAAGAATATTTTCAGAAAAGTTTGTTAACAGTTATCTTACTTCTTTCTACAAATAACTCAATGATTTATAAGTTAGATTATTCGAGGAAAGAAGTGATTGTTGTCCCTAAGCATTTGTAATGCTGAGCTAAAACAAAACATACATGAAGAAGCCAAACTGTAATTACAATTTTAACATTATAAGGAAAAACGTTTTTTTTTTCTGCCTAGGGTATTTTACCGAAGCAACTGATGATGAATGACTCAACAATTGGCGGGTTAATACTCTTTAACAAGTATTGCATTAAGTTAGGGTGTCAGTGGAAAGTGTAACGGTATTGTACTCGCCAAAGTCCTACGTCAATCAGTGGATGCGGGCTCACAATTAAGCGCACGCGCCGCTTGGGAAAAACTCAATGCGAATACAAATAAATTCTCATATATAACCATTTAAATATAATATATCGCATTACGTATCATAATGTAACGGAATTTAAATAAAACTCATTAGTTTTATTATTAATTTTAAATTAAAATTATCGCAAAACTTAAAAGCTTGCTTACTTTGTTACCTCTTAAAGTAACTTTTTATGGTAGTTACAAGTTATTACCGTATTTTTTTAATTCTCTATAAATAGCTAATGTATTCTAATAAAGTTGTAATTAAAACTTTATCTAAGTAAATAAAATTGTAGCCGTAAAAATAATGTAGTCTGCGAATCTTTATATTTTTCATATCAATTTTTTAATACATTAAATTGACTTTACTCTTTTCTATTTACCATAGATTAATGTTGACCCCACGCATAGAAAGTATTACAAGAACTGAGAAAGATTTTTAGTTTCTATTAAGTCATTAGGTTAGGTACACTTAGTAAGAATGGCATTATTTCTATTTAAATAACAGGTTTCCTGCATTTTACTTCACGATCTTCAGACCACCGTAGTTTTTGCGATTACCTTGCACATGTGGCCTGTAATTAGCGTAAATTACTAAATTAATACTGTTCACGCGGTTAGGTACGTTTATTTTACGTGCACGCTGTTAACACGAAGCCTAATTATAGTTTATTTTCATAGTTGTGGTGTAGAATACTTCTAACATTTGTTCAAAGCTTTCTTGTATAATTATATTCTTGTAACTTGTGAAAATACTATAACTGGTGTAAAATAAAACTAAACTATTCCGAAAGTTACAGTTATGTTTTTCCCATCATTACGATATTTTTATTTGTTTTGGACCATAGCTGGGAACCTACTGGTTAGGGTTATGGAGAAATTGAAGGTTAAAGTTCCTAGACTTTTTTCAAAAACGTTAACCGCTCCAGGCCTGGCTGTCATACCGGTATTACAGAACAATAGATAATCAATTGTGTCTCATTACGTGAAACTTGAGTAATTAAGTCTTACTATAAAAGCGCAATGTTTTACGTGCGATACAGTGTGCTCTACCTTAAAAAGTGATTTAAATTTTCACAGCAAAAATAATAGTGGTTTCCCAGCAAACATTTTTGCTCAATATTACTTAGTTTGATGAGCGGAATGTGTAGTAAACATCTAGGTATGTGATGTGTCTTTTTACACCTCAGCTATCAAGAGAGTGTTCATAATAATATACAGAGCTATCCAACTGCTTCGTGTAAGTAACTAATAAAATAAAATTGTCCGAAGACTATTTATTATTATTTCTGTGTTCAAAGCTACAACGACAACATAAGTATCTATACACAGAAAAAACAAAATACATTCCAAAGTAGGTAAAAAATATCTCAATTATTCAATCATAAACTTGTCAACAAACTTAGTATTATTCTAAACAAAAGACTGGCTGGGACTCAATAAAATAAAAAGACCCATTAAACAGTAAACATAAACTCACAATCAAATATGAACCCTACCGTAACCAATTATTCTACGCATAAATTGCTTTATAAAATTACATCTTAAGGCAATATAAATAAATGTTTTCTTCGCATCAATTTATTCATTTATCCGGGCAATATCTAATAAGTAGTTCATAAAATGGTCACAAGTTCATAGCTCCCTGGTGTACATCTGGACTGGTGTACACACTTAAAGGCATAGAGTTATTGCGCAATAATCTAGGCAGGCAGATGTTCGAGCTGATTGCACAGCTCAGATATATTTAGCTAACAGGTGCTGTCCTATCACCACGTGGTGGACCAGGGCTGGCTTGCGAAGTAAGTTTGCAAAACATTGATTTGATTATCAGTGATACAATTCACAGTTGTTGATTGGAATTGTAAGTAAGTGTGCTAATTGAATTTAAAATGCTTTTTATTGAAGCAACTCGTAACATTAAACAATATGGACCGCTGATAGCTATTATTATAAATTTAGCTGTTTAATCGCATAAAGATCCCCCTTTCACCTTTGTTTTAAATAAAAATTATCAATAACATTTTTTTTCGAATTTACCACCGCAATAAAAGAAAATACAGTGATATCTCTTAATTTATTTGTTCTTAGTTATACGGCATACATGACCATTTTGAAGTAATTCACAATAAACATTAATAGGCAACCCTAACCAAGCTTGAACAGGACAGGCTGAACCAGTTGACGCGATTTTATAGAGTGGACATTACATAATGGCTAGCAACGTGATAATTACCCTATCCATGTAAGGAGCGGTTATAAAAACGACTTGTTTCTCCGAGTGTTTATACCGCATCCTATTATAGTAACACGATCGTTTTGTTCTTTTTTAAACAATGTTTATTAACAATATCAACACATAAGCAATTATTTTACGTGGTTTTTATACTTTACAGTAAAATAAAGATAATTTTCACTGTATCACGAATACAGTGATAGACATTTCTTATTCTTACACCTCAACGTGAATAAATATTCTAAACATGTGTAGTTTAGAAAGTTAATTAATCCTATCTATCAATATCGCAAAAGCTCCTGTTGGTCATTACAATAATCTAGTTTCATTAAAGCTCTGGTCAACGTGATAAATCGATACATCGGTACACGTGTCGTTGGCAAACGACGTGTGCGCAGCCATGATTAGAAACAGATAATGTTGAATCACGCAGGTGGCTTTCCTTGTAGAAAAGTTTTTGCACAGATACATATAGTAGTGGGCAGCTGCCGATGAAAATTGCAAGCCCCTATGTCCACCACCAGTCATAATCCAAGAATTAATAGCCGATTGCTAATGACAAAATGGAAATGCAAGCAAACGTTTGGTCAAACGTTACGCAATTACCTGCGGACGTTAGATCCGAACATCGGTTGCAAACGATACGGGCTTAGACACGTGCTGGCTGTCATGTGGACCTCAACTTATTTATAAAGAAAATAAGCCTAATGGACTATATTTTAGAATTTACATTGGTAATAAATAAAGCATCTTTTGATAAGCAATTGTGTCGTGTTCCCCTAGTGGCAAAGACCTCTCATGCCTAAAATTACGGGTGTGATACCGGTCAAATACTACTATTGTAACTTTTTTAATTCATCTGTAGAAAAATGATCTCGAACTTCACGCACACCGGTGCAGGGAAGCATCGTTAGGAAACCTGGAATAGTACTTAACTCATTTGTCTGATATCGCTTATCCGTTTCACACAAACGTGGTGATCAATGATTTCGCCTAATCTGTCAGAGGCTTTTGCCCTGTAGTAGGCCAATAATAGACTGGTATTAATATTTCATAAGTGATGATTTTGTAATAGCCATTAGCACCCACATACGTAAGTGTTAATTTGATATATGCACATAAATAATCATCAAACATCCATGTAATTAAATTTAAATTAAATAAGGTTTTATCAAAACACGCATCCTGCATGAATTAATCTAAGATAAGGCGTAAAACAATGTATAAATAAACACGTACTTATTGTTTGTTTGTTCAAACCAAATCGCAGCAGACATCAATAAATAGAAGAAGTTTGTGCAAAGCCTTGCCAAGCTTTTGTAATCGGCGCACATGCGCGCTCTCAATATGGATGGAATACCGCACAAAACGCTTTTCATTTCATTTGAATCGCTCGCGCACTTTGTGCGTATACGCAAGATGAGTCAGAACCAGTGATCAGCTTCAAATCAGATAAGCCATTCTATATTTTAGTAGACGATTCACAAATGTACTGATGCAATGGAAGTTTTGATTTTTTAAATGCATACATACCACTGCAGTTTAGTTTTAGAAAACCTTTCAACGAAAAAGAAGATCAATGTATTTGTCATTTTTTTTCTTATAGAATGGGATTTCTCATCATTGGACTGTTGGTCTACAAGTCAACTAGAAGAGTTAGATGGCACTCCAATTTGTGGTGTTCCTTCATAGGTACTTATAGTACAAATTCTCTTTTACAAAACTTTTATGCTTGATCGACATAAAATATACCCAATTATTAACGAATTCAACTCGAAAACTCCATAGTTTCCTTTCTGAGGCTTTAGGTAAAAAACTTTCGTATAAAAGCTCCATACTCTTTGGCCTCGCGTAATTAGTAGCGGGGTGAGTTGTCTGCGAGGAATTCTTTTGACGGGAGACAAACGGAGGAGGCTCCGCCGAGCTGGCATACAATAGCGTATCGTATGTCGGCCACCTGCATGTAAGCGGTCCTTTCATAGTTTGATGCGCGGGCGCATAGCCGTGCGCAGGAGTGATGCTGTACGTGCTTGCAGAATTTGACTGGATATCGATTGCATTATGAACTAAAAATGGAATATGCTTAAAATTATTATGTAACAAGCGAATACGAAAGCGAATTACGTCATCTTGTAGGCTTATCATTCGGAACTAAAGATATACTTTATAGATTAATTATCAAATCGTAATTAGGATTTCGAATACTTCAAACTATAGCAATGCACCGTAGGCGACGTTATTAAAAAAAATGTAAGAAACAACAAACAAAACGTCACAAAGTTATTGTGGACAACCACAAAACATTTGACAAACCCATGTAACTGTATCGCCGTGAAACCTTTCATAATTGTTACTGTTTCTTTACCGTACAACAAACAAGTAAATAATACAATAACAATTACTAAGTAGCTACCTCATTCGGAGCCAAAAAGCCGTAAACAATAATCGTAATTTTACAACGCAGTCGTTACAGCTATTGTGGAGTTGGTCGTAAAATCGGCAGATCTCACACGGAGATATGGTCGCCCCCGAGCCTCCTGCTGCTCCTGAGAACGTCACTCATTACAAAACAGTAATTTTCTATCGATATTATAAAGTTCAGTTTCTCGATACAAATTGGCGTATCGATTTTATCGTGAACCCGTTGCGGTTTGTGTGGGAAACGAACGTTTTTGACGATTTACCTTAAGTGTGTTAGCACGTGCTGTTTTTTGTTTAAGTCCACAGCTGCTACTACCTACATTTAAATAGACGAGTGTGGTCATTTGATTACTTTAGATGGTCGTAAATAACCGCATCGAAGTTACTTTAAAAAAGATACAGTAATTTTCAATGGAGCTAAATTCCCTAAACCGACTTACCACAAAAACAAATCTTTTAAAGCTGAAGAAGTATCTTTTGCATTGTTTGTCGGCACGGTTGACGTGGTGGCTGAGCGATTAACTGCTGCTTCGTGTCTGCTTGTATGGCCTACAGGTAGTAGTTCCGGGTCTGATTCCAGCCGTACCTATTCGAGGCTTTTGGTAGCAAACACTGCGATACGAGAATCTTTTATACTTGATGAAGAAAGGTCTTGAAAAATAAAAAAGGTCAACTGCTACAAACAACATATTTTCTATCAATGGACACAGAGGACAAGTAAGCTTGATTAATATGCCCTCTACTGCCTGTGACATTATCACCAATTACATAAATAGGTAGAAATAGATCCCTCGCCAAAACAACTCATTACTATCAGTGTATCAGCGCTAACCCGGTAACGCACGGAGCCACCCTAATCGACTGATTGTGGGAAAGGGCAAAGACAATGGTGATTATATCAGAGTTAATAGCAGCCATCTAGTATCTGACGGGAGGGAGGGTTGACCGGTTATCTGTAAGGATTAGCCGGCGGAAACTTAGCCTGGAAGATTGTGATATTAGATATATCGGTATTTTGTCGAGGTAGTTTGTTTGAAAACAAACAGATAATTCAAGACTAGACTTTGAGACTGAAATTTTTTAGTTTTTTTTTTTGGTGACCGCCTCGGAGTCTGGATTTGTGTCCGGTTGACGACAATGGGCTCGCCCCCTATTACATGGGACTAAGAACATAACTGGGGAAATGTGGGTGTACTAATGGGTACACCTCTGTCTAACCCTTCGGGGATTACAGGCGTGATGTTGATATGATTTCCAGTCTAATTGTCCCATTACAGCGCAAAGGCCTCATCTCATACTCGTGAATATTGATCACCACGTTTGCATAAGGCAGATTGCTAATTTTAGACTTATATGTCTGTACCTACTAATGTTAAAAAGCGGTAAACTTTGTGTGTGTTTTTTTTTGTGTTTTTGCTAGTTTTGTTCGTAAGAGGTAATCTGGAAGTACTGCTCAGTGCACCGAACAAAAAAAATATTTCACTGATAGAAAGCTACACTATTGCCGAGTGTCGAGCCGACTCGACCTTCAGGCGAAAGAAGTCACGTGCAAAAGCTAGTTAATTATAAGTCCTACTGGTTTTCTCATAATGATTTCTATCACCAATGTCAGTGATGTCCAAGTATAACCTTAGAAACTACGTACATATGAATTGAAAAAGTCATATCGGTGTTTGCCCGGTTTCGAATACCGTACTTCTCCATAGCCGGCCGTCGGCCGTCGCAATCTGCAATCCGACGCTAAGCACTGTGTTTAAACAAAATCGATATTATTTTACTTTCAACTTGAAACAGTTAAGGCGTATCGTAAGGAAACCCACATGACAGTGAACTGTAAGTGTAATGCCCCTGATAGGTGGTGTTGTTAGCAACAGCACCTGACCCGCGTGTGACGTCATCAATGATAAACTATCAGTCAAATCGTCAGGTGCTGACTTAATCGTGATATCTTACCACTTTAAGGTTAGGTAAAAATACGTAACTCGGCCTGATGAATGTTTCAATTCAATTATAAAAGAAAACAATAGTTGAAAATTACGATAACAAATATAATTTTAATACTTAAAACCATTTAAAACCCTCTGTCACGGTCATAAGTAAAATAATCAAAATTGTAACACACATACCAACAATAAGATCCATTTAAGTGTACCAAAACGTAAAAAGCAATCAAATCACATCCTATAGAAATATGAACCATAGTCCACACAGCTAGAAAGATGACTATTGCTCATCATAACGATTGCATTTTATTGAGGGGAGAATTCATTGTGTTAATATCACAATATGGTGCTGTCAGTTAATTGGAATAGATTATGGGAATAAGGGAAGAAGTACGCCATGGAGTGGTCCCAGGGGATGCTTTGCGGATGGACTTTTTATATTTTTTTTATCAAGTCATCGAGTGACAATGGAGAATGGACGGATTATCACAATATTTGGAGGCGGTCGTGTGGCTCTGCTGAAAATTGACACCGCCTGTGGTATTTCGACAATAGAACGAGTAAATAAATATGCTTAATCATGTTTAATAAACTATTTGAGTGGATAATTACTTTAGTATCATTGTCATTTTGCTTAGCATTATGCGGTCATGACATCAAAAGTTCGTTAGATATTTTGAGGAGTCAAATGAAGAATTCGACCAAATAATTATGCAACGTGTGCATGACTAATCAGCCAATCAACCACAGCAGATGTCCAACACGTCTTCAACATAAGTGACCTTCCTCAAGCTTCGATTAGTCCCAATTATAACCGAATTACGTGTCAAATGGGCACTAGTTGTCGGTACCGCGGTCGTGACCCAGTGAGAGGCCCGCATGTCTGAGCCACCAGACGGCGGGGCTCCGCTCTCAGATGACCACCAAGACCTTAAACGAGCCGTCTCGAGTGATCAGTGATTCACCGTGGGACTTAGAGGCGGAAGTTGAAGCTTCTATGTTGCTACTGTTGAAGAAGATGCGTTTCCGGCAGTGACGACATCTTGTCAGATTTACGTATGCATTTTTGCATAGAACCTGATCTATCTAGATGTTGTCTTCTGTATTACAAGTGAAAGGGACTCCGTGACGAAGGCTTTTAACATAAATTCCGTAGGTACATGATTCCAGAAATCCCAAAGTTTATATATTTTCAATAACCGACGAAAATATTTTTTTCTGCGGTTTAAGCTTGTGTACTTGTGTAAATGTTAGCTATTTCAACCTTACACTAATCATACACGAACGAATGAAATCTGAGAACTGTATTTGCTCCGCTAATCTGAAAATATCCCAACAATTCCCCTAATAAAGGAATCACAGTGGCTGAATTATAGCGTGAAAACATACATCGTTGTCGGCCGACATTTTTATTGATAAAAAGCAAATAAAAGATGTAACAAAACTAACAAAGCTTTGAAGATGCGCAATAAATGTGCAATAATGTGAGTTCTTGTGCGCGCTCCATTGGTACTGTGTGATGAGCGTGTCGGGCGTGACAATGGGCGCGGTGGCGCGTGCGCACCCGACAAGCACACCTTGTTCGGCCGAACAACCCCGACAGCCGACGCGCGTATAGTATTGCTATACACATTTATTTACTACCTGTGTTTTCTATTACTTTTATTAGCACAAAATATTCTCCATTTTTTTTTTGTTAGTCTTACCAAACTTTTGACCTCGTCCTTATCGCAAAATCCTATTGGGGTCTCAATAAAAAATAAGCTCCTACATTCCATTGTTGTAATGTCCGCAAAAAACAGGCTTATCGCCCGAATAATAACCGCTAAAAATATTGAATGCAGATCTTGAACGGTCCATTGTGCGCTATTTCCTTTCATATTTGATTTGTTGCTACAAATACCGGACATGAAAAGCGTTTAAGGTACTTAATGTCCAGTAATTGGCGATCAATGAGGATCAGTGGGTACATTGTGCTAAAGTATCGAATGGCGAAACCATTGTCCGAGAAACGAGTAAAAAAAAATACTAATAAAAAATGTTGCTAAGCCAAATAAGCACCCGTCAAGGGTCAGCCTTGAATGGCGAGCTGTCGATTTGTGACAGATTAAAATAATAACTAGTGAAACTTTACACTTAAAAAAACTTGTATTATGTCCTTTTAAACTTTTAGATGCAACGAAATATAAATGAATCGGACTCGCAAACGAAGGGTTCCGTACTATCGTGGAAGATATAACCATTATAGTATAGGTATTGCCATTATAGTAAAACAGGATAAAAACGTAAAAAAAAACAGATCTCTTATATGGGGACATCCTTTCTTTATAACTGTTAATTTGTTTTCATAGAGGAAATTAACATTCTGTGAAAATTCCGAAAATTTTATTTTTATTTTTCTTATAAGTCATTTTTTCTACAGCGTTCTTTTTTTTAAACTTTCACCGTAAGCTTATAACGGTTTTATACAGAAGTTTGCCTATAACAATATTTGTCATTAAATTAAAACAACAAGGTGTTCCTAACGGTCCTCCCTAAACGTTTTAAATTCAAAGAGACAGGCGCAAGCGCAATCACCGGGCGCAGTCCCACGCACTCTGAATAAGAAATATGAGCTGAACGGATACTGCTATTATCAAAACATTATTACAACACTCGAAACGCATCGCCCTACCACTAAAAATTAAACAACAATTGCCTTTAATATTCGCTCGTCTGTACCCAACTACCCTCACTGGTATTATAAAAAAATCTGTCAATCTGCCATAGATCAATCATCCTTGGTGAATAGAAGGGGGGTGAGAGACACGCTTCTCGACCGCAATCAAACTTCGCAGATAATAAAAGGTAGTCTATATTTACGTAAACGCATCCATTTGATGTCCAATATTATGCGCGGGCGCATCCGACACTGATTTCTTTTTGTTCGTCCCCATTCACTCCTTTGTGGGAGTTTAACACTTGAGTGACGTTTTGCAAATATCATACAAAAGTCAAGTAGGCGGTTTGAAGTGAACTTTCAGGACATTTTTGTAAATAAAACATGTTATTGTTAATAATAAATGGTACGTTTTCAAAACTTAAAAAAAAATACAAACATACACAGTGGCTTATTCTATTCCTGCTTTAAATAGGTATATTTAAAATATGTTGTCTCGTTGGTCTAGTGGTCGCAAATCGCGCCTGTTGAGCATGAGATCTTGTGTTCCATTTCCAGGTCGGGCAAAGTGTTATTGGGTTTTTCCATCAGGAATTTCCCAGTAGCAGCCTCGGAGTCTGGATTTATGCCAGTAGATGGCAATAGGCACCTATTACATGGGACTTACACATAACTGGCGAAATGTGGGTACGCCTCTGCCTAACCCTTCGAGGATTACAGGCGTGATGTTATGTTAAATATGTTGCAACCACGACGCTAACCCACATAACCCCTTGCATTAAAGGGGTTGTTTTTTAAACTATACCATTAAACCTAAAAGCTCATTCGAAAGCACTCACTAATATTCACTCAATTGTTGCATTACAGTGTGAAATGGACCTTCTCTTTAACAAGACTCAGCACTCTGCTGACCATCACATCGGCGATGCGCGCGGGCGCTTCCACGTGCGAACACGCACCGGTGCGCCCACGTGCCCACGCGCATCGCACGCGCCAGGTACACGTAACGCGCGACGCGTGCCCAAGATAACGTGAAGCCGTAAAGGTAACAGGTATGATGACAAAAGGTAAGTAAAAATATATTCTTGACAAAACATAAACTATATATTTCTTAAAGGGGATGTTTTGAGGTATGTTGATTCGCTGAACCTACCTAATTCTAAGAAATAAAAATCGTGTGAACCAATAAAAGGCAAAATTATATATGATTATTGATTATTGGTCGCAAGGGCGACTGCTGTGCATGAGGTCTTGGGTTCGATTCCCAGGTCGGGCAAAGTGTTAATGGGTTTTTCCATCAAGAATTTCTCAGTAGCAGCCTCGCAGTCTGGATTTGTGCCCAGTTGATGGCAATAGGTTCGCCCCCCTATTACATGGGACTAAAAATATAACTGGCGAAATGTGGGTCGTGTACTAATGGGTATACCTCTGCCTAACCCTTCGGGGATTACAGGCGTGATGTTATGTTATGTATATATATGATTACAGCAGCGTCTGACAGTTCTTGATCTTCAAAGTAATCGTAGCATTTCGTAGCAGTTCGTAGCACATTCGTAGCAGCCTACGAAAAATGTATATTTTACAAAAGAAACAGGGAGAGGTCAGAATGACTTAAAGGAGATCTAGGAATGGATGGAGGATTCCATCCTATAATTAACGCACATCTAAGCCTCAAAGAAAAAAAATCTAATGGTTTTTTCAAAAAGTAAAAAAGATTTTTATAACCAATCACCCTTTCCGCACAAAAATTATCAAATTCCTCAAAATACAATCTAATGAGTGTTTACGATGCTCAGCGCTGGTACCAGATAATCGTAGTGTCAGGCCTGCACTTTATCACCACAACTAATCGCGTCGATTCGCGACCCCTGACGAACGCCGTCTTATTGATGATCTGTCAATAGAAATCAATGGCTTTTTGTGGGCAAAGGCTTAGCATGGATCGTAAACATAATTTAACCATCTATAAAGTAACAAAAATGTTTTGTGTGTTTTTGGAATTTCTCAGTAGCAGCCTCGGAGTCTGGATTTGTGCCCGGTTGATGGCAATAGGCTCGCCCCCTATTACATGGGACTAAAAACATAACTGGCGAAATGTGGGTGTACTAATGAGTACACCTCTGCTTAACCCTTCGGGGATTACAGGCGTGATGTTATTTCTAACTACTAAACCTTAGGCTGCTGCTAAGAAACTCCGTATGATAAAACCCCTGGACACTTTGTCCGACCTAGGAAACGAACCCAGGACTAGGCTGAGCAGTCGCGCTTGCAACCACAATACCTATGTGACGATTAATAATAATACAACACTGTTAAGTACCTACTATTATGTACTGTTTATAAATAAATAAAGATATAGCTAATGCAAGCTTTCAGACAAAAAAATGCACCTCTTTATAATGTTATTATATTATAATTACAATAAGTAACAACCTAATAGCGTTTACGCTCGATTTTATGTGCGTATTTCTAAACACGACCGTATTCGAAATTTATAGTTATCACAGCTTTGTTAACAAAAGCTTGATAATAAGTAAAGTTCGTTAAAATCACATTAAATTCCACTATTATGTATATTGTAAACAAATAATCGGCTAAATACATCAATCGTTTGCAACAATAGAGGATGGTTGGACGCGTGCCCACTGTCGGACAATCTATTGATACCACAAACTAAATGGCCACCGATGGGTTTACAATCCTTGCTTCCGCATCTAACTGACCACAGGGGAGCCTGATTGATCATTGAATATGAAGAATATACCTTTAATTTTACTAATCCGGAAATATATTTTCTATAGCACTTAAGAACCCCACTTTACACATTATTTTTAATTCTCACTTTTTACCGTAACAATAAAAGTGATACAATACAGGATTGTATTGTTAAATCTTTCGATAAATACAGGAAGGTAATTTGCAGATGCGTTGAATATGATACGTCGGCAATAACCGTACATCTCTGATGTACAAATATTGTTCTAATAACAATAAACATAAAGTATTCGCGGCTGAAGCGGCGCACGCGCAACCCTTTCCCACCGCTCTAATTTTACTAATGCGTTCGGCTAACAGAGGGGCAGTAAGTATTAGGTTAAATAAATGCATTAAAACTGTGTTTAACCTTTGAATTTACAAATTACTTTTGGATTGAGTTTCGTTTTTGTTTCAATTGAAAAGTAACTGTTGTGTCCTAAAAATAAAGACTTTTTGTGATAAAATGTTGCTAAGATTGTAGCTTTATAATAATACCAACACAGTCTAATGAATCAATTTAATGTTTTGCATAGATTTTGGGATATACATATTTCAACTAAAAACAGTTATTAAAAATTATAAATGAGACACATTTGATTAATGTCTAATTAAAAGGCACGCGTCAAAAATCTTTTTAAGACCATCCAACTGACAATGGTACTGAAATCCGTTCACATGGTATCCGCTGTCACAATCGTCGCTAATTGCGCATAATGAGTGGAGCAACAAACGCAATATGTTTTTTGCCATTATTTATGTGTACGAGCCCTTACACTCTGGCCACCCTTCGCCGTTCGCGGGTTGAAATAAAATTTAATGGTCCGCCGGCTACATTTAGCTCTAAACACTCAATGCTATGTGAAATATCGGATTTCCGGAGTTTAAAGGAATATCAGATTATCATTTAAAGTATTTTCATTTGAAGCATCAATGGTACAGCATTGAGTATAATTAGTAACTTTCCGTGAACGATATTGTTTATGGTTTTTTCAAATAAACGAATATGAATATAAAAAAATGTTATCTTATTTCGTTTATTTCAAATTATCTAGTTTAAAAATAAATTGTATTTTATAATTTGCGGGAAAAACGCAAAATCTAAATGATATTCTTGTGAATGTAACTTAACAAACATGATGCACGCTAAAATTAAATTATTTGACGGAAAACTGCCAATCAGGAAAAACTCAGCTATACAGCGTCACCTTTATTTGTATGGAAAAAAATCAGTTTTGTGGAGCGCGCTGTCGGTACAGCTGTTCTCTTAAGATGGGAATGAAAGCTCGTACAATGCTATTTAAAGACTTTACAATTACAGAATTCCTTTTCTTCTTTCTTACTCTCTATATCCTCTCTCTCTCTCTCTCTCTCTCTCTTTGGCTATATAGCCTTTATGACGATGACAATCCTACCTGATATCCTACTATAGCATCACCCATTTGCAACATGAAACAAGCGCACCTAAAATCAATCCAAAGTATAAACGCGTTTCCCACGGTAAGCCACAAATGAACATCAATTAATTAAACTCACCAATCAAGGTTCCCACGTTATGATATCTAGAAATCACGCAACATCTTTATTCGTTTATTAGATTATTCCCCCATCGCCTCCCCATTGGAAACCCATTGTTTTTGGGGTTAGCGTGAAATGGGCCGACCGGTGAGACCATAATTACGTTCGTAATATTGCTACTCGTCAAAAATTTAATTTCGAGGGGTGGCTTACTCTGTAATTTATTTATTAAGTTAGCTAGATAGCGATGCATAAAAATGGAGCTTATTGTCAGCGTTTATGCCGTAAGGCATTACGGCATCATACAAACTTTCTTTAAGTGTTTATATTTCGAATGATTTTAATGAATCTTCCTACGCATACACAAGACAGGTCTAAAAAATTAATCAAAGAACATTTTTGAAAAATTGTGTTGCCATAAAAACAGATAAAATTATCTTTTTTTTAAATGATATTTAAAAAATGTTTTTAGACCTATGCAATCTTCTTAAACGTAAAAAGTTTCATTAAAATGGGATCATTCATTTCGCAAAATAAGGACTTCAAAGTTTGTATAAACGCTTTTAAGTTAATTTTATTCAAAACACTTGAATTTTTTACATCTTCTTTGGTCTATCTCGAAATGACTATCTCTACGGAAAACATTCAAGCCTTGCAATAAATATCAATTTTATGGCATAATCGCACAATACCAACAATGTCTACGACGCACTGCAATTAGTATAATACCACCATATATCAATCTCTCCCATAGAAACGTTCGCATAATTATGCGGAAATGTCGCGGCAAGCCCATGTTTATGCAAAATAAACGTTTTTGAAAATTCAAATGATCCAACAAATTGGTCGGGGTGAATACAATGCAGGAAATAACATAACATCACGCCTGTAATCCCCGAAGGGTTAGGCAGAGGTGTACCCATTAGTACATCCACATTTCGCCAGTTATGTTTTTAGTCCCATGTAATAGGGGGCGAGCCTATTGCCATCAACCGGGCACAAATCCAGACTCCGAGGCTGCTACTGAGAAATTCCTGATGGAAAAACCCAATAACATTTTGCCCGACCTGGGAATCGAACCCACGACCTCATGCACAGCAGTCGCGCTTGCGACCACTAGACCAACGAGGTATTATTTAAAAGTCAAAGCTATTCGCTTGCTAAAGTATGTATAGCTTCTTAAAGAACTGTATATAGGTACTGTTTTCCCAGTGCATCTTAAAATAGGATAACTAAGGGATGATAATAGGTTTTACTGAAATGATCACGAGTTTTCCGAACTTTCATGACAATGTCATTTTTCCTTGGGATAAGTATTTTTTTTTTTCTCTTAGAGCATAATTACTACTCACTAGTGTTATTGTTTACCTTATGCATAATAAAGAATTTAATTTATTATTATTTATTCACAACGTACAATCCGATTGATTCTGCTTCTGCACACTTCTGCCGTGTGCATTATTAAAAGAGCCAGTTTTGTTTATCATATTTTTTACGAAAATATAAAGAACATTTCCGAGCTCAGTAAACATAAAACATAAAAATAAAGAAACAGTTGTCATAGTCGCGTGCTGCATGTTAAAAAGCAGCAGCTATCGGCAGCGAGGTGGGGCGTCGCCATGACTGCTGAGCGGCGCGCGCGCACCCGCATCCTACAGATAACGGGCAACAATAAATTAACTAACACACACCTACTGCCTTTCACAACTATGAATTTTCACCTTGTGTCTTTATCATTCACAATAAACGTCAGTGGCTAGGTTAATAAAATTATAAATTAGCATTTACTGCAAAATTAATGACTGAATTTGGAAAATTAATAGCTAAAGTAATTGTTCGTTTTTCAAGTTTATTATCTTTAGTACCTACTTGAACATCGTGCATAAATTTATGTTTGTACTAAAAAAAAGCAACAACAAAGTTAAAACAAATCTATAGGTATTCGATATTCATAAAAGATTTTTATGTGCTTTGGCTTAATGAGCATAACAGTTGCGAGCTTGTCATGCTCACTCAAATGTCTCGCTGATGGTGGCGCGTGTGTTGGATCATTTGGCTCCCTCCATGATGGTTGAGCTAGGTGGTGCTGATCCATGCTCGTGAACGGGTGCTGTCAGTTGGGGTTGGTCATCTCTTAGCTGCTATGGCTTACATCTTTAATTCATATTTAACTTCTGATTTATATTCATCTTCATTGTGTTCATATGTAGAATCAACAAGAATAATGGAACCAGGATTTTGTAAAAACCTAATTTAAAAGAGTGCCGTGGAGTTTCTTGTTTGTTCATCTCCGTAGAGGCCTACCTCCGTTTTGGAACGAGCAACTAGCTTCAATTTTCGGACTAACTGACAGACTCCTTGACAATTCAAAAGTGCCTGTAAACGGTCTAATTGAAATAAATGTTTTTGACTTTGACTGCATCCGTTACTGACTGACCGATCTATCAACACACCACTGAAGGGATTGTGCTGTTTGGCACGCAGACAGTTATTATGTCGTTGGCATGCTCAAGAAAGGAATTTCCAAAATTCATCCCCTAAGGGTATGAAACGGGAATCCAACGATTAGTAGCGGGTAAAAGCTAGAGAGTTTATAAAAGCTTAACAAAGTGATCGATATCAAAACAGGTAGCGATCATTCAATAACACACACACCGAAAGGATGACACTCGAAATATAATCCAATTGACGACCATATTGAATAACATACAAGACACAATCAATTCAAACGCAGCCGGCCAAGCTGAAGCTTTTGCAAAGTCAAAAGTATTGCGCATTTTCACCAACGCATTAGTTACACTCCACACAATCGACACAGAGGTCAATCACCATGCGTTTGTTGCATGACAGTTGAATCGCGGATGCGTGCTATTTGTACAGTCGAACAAAGTAATTGGTATACAGGCAGGTAATTTGCAATTACTTTTTTCAATGTTTCGAGTGTTTTAAGTTTTTGAAATCACTCTGAATCGATTTCAAAATGGATAGATAACACAAGCTTTAGACTGTTTACGCCTTACGACATTTCCTACAAATTTTCAAGTCGAAAATTTGACAAATGAATGAACCGATTTTGAAACTCGATGAATGAAACTTCCTTCACATAACCAGTATACATAGGTCTAAAAAGCATGTTGAGAATATTTTAAATTATATCTTATTCCCAACTAACTTTTTAGGCCTCGTAAACTCTCTTAAAAAGTGTTCACTTTTTAAGAGAGTTTACGAGGCCTAAAAAGTTCACAAAACAACAATAAATGGCAATGTAGCAGAAAGATAATTATTGTTGTCTGTAAACCAAATAGCTTGTTCGACCGTACTAACTTCGAAATAGTTATTTGATTAACTCTCTTTCATGTACATTCACCGGTGTTCGCCTGTGTTAGTCAGTATCCGCGATTGTCTGCGGATTTTGTTTAATTTGATCCTTTGTTTGAACACCGTTTGTGTGGAAAGGCTTATGGAATGGGGAGTGTGGGGTACAATGCAGATATGGAGATCCGCTATCAATAGCCGCAAAGGGTTATCTGTGACGTCACGAACAGATCGCTATGTAGTTGATTTGGTGCGGTTTATCTGACTGGACTATATTCATGATAACAATAGAAAGGATTTCTATTTATCTGGTTGAATTAATTGTATTGATTATATCACGCCTGACAGGTGAAATTTGTGTTAGCTTATTTCACTCTGTCTGACTATTGATTCTATCATAGAATAGAAAATTGGGTAGTTCACACCATTAACTAATAACTCCGACACAAAAAATCACGCCCTGAAAACCCGAAAAATATACCAGTTTTTTTTTTTTTGCTTTGAAATCTATAATTAGTTAGTCAACTGACGTTGCTAATATAGTGACGTCACAATTTAGTATAGCTATATACAGTAACAATGCTATGCAATAACAATAGCTTGAAAGGCGTTTACAAGGGTGTTCATAATATTGCATAGTACTACATCACAATATAAACATATATTTTGAAAACTTATTTAAATAAATCCTTAGTGACGATTCATTGAGGATGAATTCTGATTTCTCTTACTGCAAAAAAGAAAAATAAATTCTATATACTGTTGCAAACAACACATAAAACAATGTAAACTCCCTGTTATACGAGGAAAACTTTAAATCGAATGAAAACTCGTGTGAAAATGTATCGCAGCAACACATGTCGCGATGTCGCTTTGATCGCTGTTGACAGTGCGCTGTGCGGCGCTAATTCCGTGTTTGTACACTCCCCGGCCCACCCTGGCTGCTGATACCAGCCTCCACTGACAAATACACTACACATGTACTGACGATGTACGTAATAAATTGTTTGAAATATAACGGGTGGAGATCGTGATGAAAACGTTTATCGTGGATTCAGTAGGTACACGAATCGAGACGCGAGAGCGATTAAATTTTTTAATGTTATTTTTTTTAATAATAGACTATAACTTCAATCTCTGCTTCGTCTAGAACCATTGACTGAGTGCAAGTTAAGAGATTTTCCATCCCCTAAGAATTTATATGAATTCTTTAACTGTCTTTACGTGGTTTGAGTTTGGTACCTACCTATACTAATATTCGGATATAAATTGATCGTTTTTTGTTTGTAATCTCTGTGCTACCCCGATTACAAAACATATTTCATTTATAGAAAGCTACAGTAACGCCGAGGTATATAATCCACGTGGACGAAATCGAATAGGAGGTACTTATACAATAATTGCTATTTATTAGAATGGCATACTAGCATTTTTAGTCATCCATGATGATCATGACAATGATGACGATGATGATGACAAATAAAACGACTCAAAAATATAATATTTTACAGAATATGCACTTTTGTAAATAACGAAACGTTATTTCCATTACGTTAAGCATTATAAAAATGCTATTGAATCAATTACATCAACCTAGCTCAACACTGTTCGAAATAGTGTGATTTACGTTAGAGGGAGGTATCTAGGATAGAACTGTCTGAAACTTGACAAAGATAAGCATCCCCTACAAAGTTAAGTCGCTAAATAGTCCAGTACAAGGCAAGTTGCCGGCGGCGGGCGCAAGTCAAGAGCCAAAGTAGTTCAGTCGGTAGGTAGAGGTACTACTACTAGGTAGGTAGGTATATAGTGTTACAGAAAATATAGCTGTTGTGTACTGAAGCAGGTATGTTATGGAGCTCCATAACCGTAACCGAAAGTAACGGATAATCCAAAATAATTCCATATCCGAAAAGGATTTAATTTTATTCTTATATCCATATTCGAAATATCATATTCATAATATCTCTGTACTGAAGTGCTTGTGAATAGATACTATTGAATTAACAGGGTAAAAACTATAGTACTTTTTTGTGTTCGACACCTATTTCTGAAATCTTAATATGATAGATATTTTATACCAGCCTATTACAGTCCCACTGTAATAGGCTTGATTGAGTAAAGACCTCACCACACTTCCTCAAGGCGGATTGGCAATTTCACACTTGTTTTAATTAATCTTTTTAAAAATCTTGAGTCGCGATGTTTGTCCGAAATAAACTCCGAAAAAACTGAACCAAGTTATATGATATTCATAATTGTTATTTACATTGTTATTTTGTTTTGCAAAATTGGGGCACAGCATCGCGTGGCCGGGTCAGCTAGTTTATTATAAGTCCAGGTTTTTTCCCGGTGTTCCTAAAAACGTTATGGACTAGAAAACGTTACAGACAAATTCACACGTGTTTTTGGGTCTCCCTCTTACCTCCTTACAGTTCTAGGCCGGAACTGTACCCAATTTTGCGAATTGGCTACTTCCTTAGGGCTGGGGACGCAAATTGTTAGCAGCTCTAATCGACTCTTGGGCGTCAATTGGCGACCGAGGCGATAACTAAAGGGGACTCTGCACCAATCATATCCTTCTTTTAAAACACAGAACGTAGAAACTGCACTGGAAAACGTGTCAGAAATTCGCTTTAAATTCGGTTTCATATACATAAAGCAGTCTGCTGTTTGCAGTCTCGGAGTCTGGATTTGTGCCCGGTTGTTGGCAATAGGCTCGCCCCCTATTTCATGGGACTAAAAACATAACTGGCGAAATGTGGGTGTACTAATGGGTACACCTCTGCCTAGGTAACCATTCGGGGATTATAGGCGTGATGTTATGTTATGTCATATACATAAAGTCACGGCTTTTTCCCAAGGGGGTAGGCAGAAACAACAAAATGTCACCTGCTACGATCTTTACATACTCCTTTCGTCTCGTCCACATGCATACATCGGGTGATACAAGCACGATTACGAGTAGATATTACGCATCTGAACTTTCTGAAAGACATCACCAATAGATAGATCTTTTTTAATAATATAAGTATGTAGTAGTTTAATACTGTAGGCCTTTTTTCATAATATATGTAGTAGTTTAATACTTTACATCTTTTTCTTTTTCAGTATCACAATTCAACGAATTGGCTACAGAAGGCAATTAAAGTACCGACCAACAGAGATTATTACAAATCTGGACAGGAAAAACTAACAAAACACAAATGTTTTCGTTTTTTTATCAGTTTAATCTGCTTAGCTTAAATCCACAAACGAAACGGCTCAGCTACCCAAAAAAACGGTCTCGTAAAGACACCCGATATTTGCAAGAAAAAATGGATAAACGCGTCCCAACGTGTCCCAGTTTCCAATCTTGAGTCGACAAAATCACCCTGAAGTTTTGCCGGTCTAAATCCTAACATAGATTCCGAAGCATTTCAATGATAAAGGTATCTCTAAATCCTGGATTAAAAAGACAGCTATGAAAACAAAAGAAAGATTAAAAAGAACACCATTGATCAGATTAACTCTAATTGTCTGTATTTCGGTGCCACCGTTACACTTAATACTGTAAATAAACAAAAGATTCGTGGAAACAATAAAAACTTTTTAATTTTTGTAAAATGATCGATAGGATTAGATACTATATTCACTAGCATAAATAGTACGTAAATAACATTACATTGACTGCCTCGTTGGTCTAGTGGTCGCAAGCGCGACTGCTGTGCCTGAGGTCTTGGGTTCGATTCCCAGATCGGGCAAAGTGTTATTGGGTTTTTCCATCAGGAATTTCTCAGTAGCAGTCTCGGAGTCTGGATTTGTGCCCGGTTGATGGCAATAGGCTCGCCCCCTATTACATGGGACTAAAAAACATAACTAGCGAAATGTGGGTGTACCAATGGGTAGACCTCTGCCTAACCCTTCGGGGATTACAGGCGTGATGTTATGTTATGTTATGTAAATAACATTACAATTCTATAGTTGGATTTTTGCAGTCGATTTCAGACTTAACATTTGCTAGAGTTAGAACTCTAGCAAATGTTAAGTTAGTTATGCCTCGAGAATACTAAAACGGCCGATAAACAGTAGCAAAGACGCTATTCCAGGCAAAAATATGTTTGTCAAATATCATCCAGATGCATTCTTCTGTCGTGATTGAATAACAAAACATCCATCCAAACGTTTGCACAATAAGACAGAAGCCGAAAGTGACATGATCTTCCCATAATTGGGTTGTTTTTCTTAACCATACCTGGGAACCTACTGGTTACGGAGAAATTGAAGGTCAGTCTTAACTTTTTTTTATTCACTAAGCTTCACATAACATACAGCACAGTCTAATGAATCAATTTAATGTTTTGCATAGATTTTGGGATATACATATTTCAACTAAAAACAGTTATTAAAAATTATAAATGAGACACATTTGATTAATGTCTAATTAAAAGGCACGCGTCAAAAATCTTTTTAAGACCATCCAACTGACAATGGTACTGAAATCCGTTCACATGGTATCCGCTGTCACAATCGTCGCTAATTGCGCATAATGAGTGGAGCAACAAACGCAATATGTTTTTTGCCATTATTTATGTGTACGAGCCCTTACACTCTGGCCACCCTTCGCCGTTCGCGGGTTGAAATAAAATTTAATGGTCCGCCGGCTACATTTAGCTCTAAACACTCAATGCTATGTGAAATATCGGATTTCCGGAGTTTAAAGGAATATCAGATTATCATTTAAAGTATTTTCATTTGAAGCATCAATGGTACAGCATTGAGTATAATTAGTAACTTTCCGTGAACGATATTGTTTATGGTTTTTTCAAATAAACGAATATGAATATAAAAAAATGTTATCTTATTTCGTTTATTTCAAATTATCTAGTTTAAAAATAAATTGTATTTTATAATTTGCGGGAAAAACGCAAAATCTAAATGATATTCTTGTGAATGTAACTTAACAAACATGATGCACGCTAAAATTAAATTATTTGACGGAAAACTGCCAATCAGGAAAAACTCAGCTATACAGCGTCACCTTTATTTGTATGGAAAAAAATCAGTTTTGTGGAGCGCGCTGTCGGTACAGCTGTTCTCTTAAGATGGGAATGAAAGCTCGTACAATGCTATTTAAAGACTTTACAATTACAGAATTCCTTTTCTTCTTTCTTACTCTCTATATCCTCTCTCTCTCTCTCTCTCTCTCTCTTTGGCTATATAGCCTTTATGACGATGACAATCCTACCTGATATCCTACTATAGCATCACCCATTTGCAACATGAAACAAGCGCACCTAAAATCAATCCAAAGTATAAACGCGTTTCCCACGGTAAGCCACAAATGAACATCAATTAATTAAACTCACCAATCAAGGTTCCCACGTTATGATATCTAGAAATCACGCAACATCTTTATTCGTTTATTAGATTATTCCCCCATCGCCTCCCCATTGGAAACCCATTGTTTTTGGGGTTAGCGTGAAATGGGCCGACCGGTGAGACCATAATTACGTTCGTAATATTGCTACTCGTCAAAAATTTAATTTCGAGGGGTGGCTTACTCTGTAATTTATTTATTAAGTTAGCTAGATAGCGATGCATAAAAATGGAGCTTATTGTCAGCGTTTATGCCGTAAGGCATTACGGCATCATACAAACTTTCTTTAAGTGTTTATATTTCGAATGATTTTAATGAATCTTCCTACGCATACACAAGACAGGTCTAAAAAATTAATCAAAGAACATTTTTGAAAAATTGTGTTGCCATAAAAACAGATAAAATTATCTTTTTTTTAAATGATATTTAAAAAATGTTTTTAGACCTATGCAATCTTCTTAAACGTAAAAAGTTTCATTAAAATGGGATCATTCATTTCGCAAAATAAGGACTTCAAAGTTTGTATAAACGCTTTTAAGTTAATTTTATTCAAAACACTTGAATTTTTTACATCTTCTTTGGTCTATCTCGAAATGACTATCTCTACGGAAAACATTCAAGCCTTGCAATAAATATCAATTTTATGGCATAATCGCACAATACCAACAATGTCTACGACGCACTGCAATTAGTATAATACCACCATATATCAATCTCTCCCATAGAAACGTTCGCATAATTATGCGGAAATGTCGCGGCAAGCCCATGTTTATGCAAAATAAACGTTTTTGAAAATTCAAATGATCCAACAAATTGGTCGGGGTGAATACAATGCAGGAAATAACATAACATCACGCCTGTAATCCCCGAAGGGTTAGGCAGAGGTGTACCCATTAGTACATCCACATTTCGCCAGTTATGTTTTTAGTCCCATGTAATAGGGGGCGAGCCTATTGCCATCAACCGGGCACAAATCCAGACTCCGAGGCTGCTACTGAGAAATTCCTGATGGAAAAACCCAATAACATTTTGCCCGACCTGGGAATCGAACCCACGACCTCATGCACAGCAGTCGCGCTTGCGACCACTAGACCAACGAGGTATTATTTAAAAGTCAAAGCTATTCGCTTGCTAAAGTATGTATAGCTTCTTAAAGAACTGTATATAGGTACTGTTTTCCCAGTGCATCTTAAAATAGGATAACTAAGGGATGATAATAGGTTTTACTGAAATGATCACGAGTTTTCCGAACTTTCATGACAATGTCATTTTTCCTTGGGATAAGTATTTTTTTTTTTCTCTTAGAGCATAATTACTACTCACTAGTGTTATTGTTTACCTTATGCATAATAAAGAATTTAATTTATTATTATTTATTCACAACGTACAATCCGATTGATTCTGCTTCTGCACACTTCTGCCGTGTGCATTATTAAAAGAGCCAGTTTTGTTTATCATATTTTTTACGAAAATATAAAGAACATTTCCGAGCTCAGTAAACATAAAACATAAAAATAAAGAAACAGTTGTCATAGTCGCGTGCTGCATGTTAAAAAGCAGCAGCTATCGGCAGCGAGGTGGGGCGTCGCCATGACTGCTGAGCGGCGCGCGCGCACCCGCATCCTACAGATAACGGGCAACAATAAATTAACTAACACACACCTACTGCCTTTCACAACTATGAATTTTCACCTTGTGTCTTTATCATTCACAATAAACGTCAGTGGCTAGGTTAATAAAATTATAAATTAGCATTTACTGCAAAATTAATGACTGAATTTGGAAAATTAATAGCTAAAGTAATTGTTCGTTTTTCAAGTTTATTATCTTTAGTACCTACTTGAACATCGTGCATAAATTTATGTTTGTACTAAAAAAAAGCAACAACAAAGTTAAAACAAATCTATAGGTATTCGATATTCATAAAAGATTTTTATGTGCTTTGGCTTAATGAGCATAACAGTTGCGAGCTTGTCATGCTCACTCAAATGTCTCGCTGATGGTGGCGCGTGTGTTGGATCATTTGGCTCCCTCCATGATGGTTGAGCTAGGTGGTGCTGATCCATGCTCGTGAACGGGTGCTGTCAGTTGGGGTTGGTCATCTCTTAGCTGCTATGGCTTACATCTTTAATTCATATTTAACTTCTGATTTATATTCATCTTCATTGTGTTCATATGTAGAATCAACAAGAATAATGGAACCAGGATTTTGTAAAAACCTAATTTAAAAGAGTGCCGTGGAGTTTCTTGTTTGTTCATCTCCGTAGAGGCCTACCTCCGTTTTGGAACGAGCAACTAGCTTCAATTTTCGGACTAACTGACAGACTCCTTGACAATTCAAAAGTGCCTGTAAACGGTCTAATTGAAATAAATGTTTTTGACTTTGACTGCATCCGTTACTGACTGACCGATCTATCAACACACCACTGAAGGGATTGTGCTGTTTGGCACGCAGACAGTTATTATGTCGTTGGCATGCTCAAGAAAGGAATTTCCAAAATTCATCCCCTAAGGGTATGAAACGGGAATCCAACGATTAGTAGCGGGTAAAAGCTAGAGAGTTTATAAAAGCTTAACAAAGTGATCGATATCAAAACAGGTAGCGATCATTCAATAACACACACACCGAAAGGATGACACTCGAAATATAATCCAATTGACGACCATATTGAATAACATACAAGACACAATCAATTCAAACGCAGCCGGCCAAGCTGAAGCTTTTGCAAAGTCAAAAGTATTGCGCATTTTCACCAACGCATTAGTTACACTCCACACAATCGACACAGAGGTCAATCACCATGCGTTTGTTGCATGACAGTTGAATCGCGGATGCGTGCTATTTGTACAGTCGAACAAAGTAATTGGTATACAGGCAGGTAATTTGCAATTACTTTTTTCAATGTTTCGAGTGTTTTAAGTTTTTGAAATCACTCTGAATCGATTTCAAAATGGATAGATAACACAAGCTTTAGACTGTTTACGCCTTACGACATTTCCTACAAATTTTCAAGTCGAAAATTTGACAAATGAATGAACCGATTTTGAAACTCGATGAATGAAACTTCCTTCACATAACCAGTATACATAGGTCTAAAAAGCATGTTGAGAATATTTTAAATTATATCTTATTCCCAACTAACTTTTTAGGCCTCGTAAACTCTCTTAAAAAGTGTTCACTTTTTAAGAGAGTTTACGAGGCCTAAAAAGTTCACAAAACAACAATAAATGGCAATGTAGCAGAAAGATAATTATTGTTGTCTGTAAACCAAATAGCTTGTTCGACCGTACTAACTTCGAAATAGTTATTTGATTAACTCTCTTTCATGTACATTCACCGGTGTTCGCCTGTGTTAGTCAGTATCCGCGATTGTCTGCGGATTTTGTTTAATTTGATCCTTTGTTTGAACACCGTTTGTGTGGAAAGGCTTATGGAATGGGGAGTGTGGGGTACAATGCAGATATGGAGATCCGCTATCAATAGCCGCAAAGGGTTATCTGTGACGTCACGAACAGATCGCTATGTAGTTGATTTGGTGCGGTTTATCTGACTGGACTATATTCATGATAACAATAGAAAGGATTTCTATTTATCTGGTTGAATTAATTGTATTGATTATATCACGCCTGACAGGTGAAATTTGTGTTAGCTTATTTCACTCTGTCTGACTATTGATTCTATCATAGAATAGAAAATTGGGTAGTTCACACCATTAACTAATAACTCCGACACAAAAAATCACGCCCTGAAAACCCGAAAAATATACCAGTTTTTTTTTTTTTGCTTTGAAATCTATAATTAGTTAGTCAACTGACGTTGCTAATATAGTGACGTCACAATTTAGTATAGCTATATACAGTAACAATGCTATGCAATAACAATAGCTTGAAAGGCGTTTACAAGGGTGTTCATAATATTGCATAGTACTACATCACAATATAAACATATATTCCCATTTTTACCTGAAAAATACAAACGTAACATTTTGGAAAACCGTCATTGGTGTTCAAGTTTGCGTTGCGATTGGTCGGGAGGCGGTGTCATGGTAGTGGGGCATGTTGATTGGTTGGTTGCGGTCCCCACCTCGCCGTATGGTGGGGCTCATCATCCCTATGTTTATTTTTGTTGTCCAACTTAGTGGGCCATAAGCTTTCATCGTGTGTAGATGTGTTATACAAACTGTATCGATATTCGCGACAATCGTTGACGTGTGCAGTGGCTTGATGGACTGTGATTGTTGTTTTAGACTGGACAGTATACCTGCATTGTGATTGTGAAGCATTTGCATCATTTCGGAGATGGTTATCCTGTAAGTACTCATCTATTGTTATTTTTTGTATTAATAGGTTTAATATTTATTTATATTTTAAATCAGCGACTGCTGTGCATGAGGTCTTGGGTTCGATTCCTAGGTCGGGCAAAGTGTTATTGGGTTTTTTCCATCAGGAATTTCTCAGTGGCAGCCTTGGAGTCTGGATTTGTGCCCGGTTGACGGCAATAGGCTCGCCCCCTATTACATAACGTTGTTATATTAATATAACAAAATAAATAATATAATAAATATATATTATATATTATTTATATAATTAATACATTATATTAATATAACATAACATAACATCACGCCTGTAATCCCCGAAGGGTTAAGCAGAGGTGTACCCATTAGTACACCCACATTTCGCCAGTTATGTTTTTAGTCCCATGTAATGTACCATATTTTAAATCAAGATAGAGCTTTTGATTACAATACCATTATACAGTCAGTGCCTATAGATAGGGTTTCTCAGTATAAAGATAGGGTAGTTCTTTAGGTAAAACAACTATAACTTACATAAATAATCTGCTTTCAATTTACAAGTCGGGTATAATGTTTTTGGATTTTTACATTAACATTTTTTTAGTACTAGCTCGAAGTCTGGATTTTTGCCCGATTTACGGCGAGATGTGGATAGACTATATGCGTAAAGTTGCGGAACATTGGCGTTATTTTTTGTTATTTAATCTTTTGTCATAGGTATTTATGGTACCTAATTAGATTATGACCATGCAAGTTAGACTTATTCAATATAAAGACGTAGGTAAAAAAAATAAATAAATAAACGGTTGAGCTAATCACGATCAATTTGTTACAATAAATTGTATAATAATAGATTATTTAACTAAAATGAGATGAGGTAGGTACCTAATGATCAAGAATGAAGTACTATGTCTAGGTGAGACCATCAATTAATTTAAGGGGATTTTAGTAACTCGCTGCATACAAAAGGCTTGTAGCCATTCAGTTTTTTTCGTAAGAGTTTTTGAATTTTCTACATAGGTACCTAGTACCTATAATTTTGTAATTAAGTTACTTAACGTCATACTGTTTAACCACAAACTATAGGATAAGTAATAGCGCCCTTAATACAAAAAAAAAATTCAGATAGTAATTTCATCAGTTTTCATCGAATTTACATATCGACATGACTGAAAAATATATATTATATAAGAAACTAAAAAATAATTATTAAACTATGTGTAGAAAAGTAGGATAAACTCAAAGTACTTCCCTAATTAAAATAAAAGAGAATCATGGCTGTAGATAATATTTGTGTTGATAAAAGAAAATACATTTATTAGTAGACTTAATAAAGATCTGTGGAAATGGACCAAGTAGGTACCTAGTAGATAGGCACTGTATACCTATCTATACACTTTATCCATATAAACGAAATAAGTTTGTCATATAAACTTTCAATCTAGAATCTAGATTAAAAGAATGACTAGAAACTAGATTTTCTCTTGATATAGATTCTAGAAAAATGTACATAAAAATAGCTCGAAGAATTTATCTCCGATTCTCCGATGCCTATTTTACCCAACCTACTCTACAAGACAGAATAAATAACTCGACGAATCATAAAATAACATTCGACCGATACATAAGTAGTACAAACATAAAATAAACTCGAAGGCAAACCGGTCAGGGTTGGGGAAGGTGCTGGAGGGTCTCAATTGAATCTAATTGAAACTCATTGAAACCGTGACGTTGCTTTGTTGATGCATTAAGCCGCTAGTTTATTTTGAATAGGCGAAAATACTGAGCTGTGTCGTGTTAGTCGCGTGATTTGTTAAAAATATTGGGATAGGCTGTTTTTAAGGTGTTAAAATTAGGGTTTGAAAAAAATTTGGTAGGTGGGTTCTTCATATTTTAAAGCTTATAGACACATAACATCACGCCTGTAATCCCCGAAGGGTTAAAAGCAGAGGTGTACCTATTAGTACACCCACATTGCGCCAGTATGTTTAAGTCCCTTATAATATCCTATTAACCTTTTCCCATCAACCGGGCACAAACCCAGACTCTGAGGCCCATAGATAGGTAGATAGTAAAGGTTTCCAGGCTATCGTCTATCGTGTCACACCTTGTGTGTAATTTGTCAGTATTAATTGTTGATTTTAAAAACAGTTGAAAATACTTTCTACATAATAATGATGCCACCTCACTGGCATTTACTCACTACCTACTTACCTATTATTTTAACTATATTTAATTAAGTTATTTTTTTAAAATATGTTGTTATCAATAATAAAGAAAAAAGGTAAGTGGGTACTTTTATATTTCTTTAGTTTTTTCTTTTTTGAGTTCTAACACTAGGAATTTCTTCTATACCTACCTATCATAGGTGCGTTTTCAAACATATAAACTCACATACATAGACAAACAGCCAGATCTGACTTGTGTAATGTATGTCCTATCATAGCTTTTCTACACAATTCACGGCAAAGCTTTTCCATTCATATTCTATTTAGACAATCTAAGAATATGTTCAAAGACTCGTCTTTATTTACTTACTCCCTCGTAAGTGGATATCTACACAAAGTTATTTGCCCAATTAAGGCGCGGCCGCCCCTTCAGACGATGTAATTCTGAAGCAATTGGCTCAACGAGGGCTTGCGAGGGGGAACCGAGCTTTCTCCGCGATTTAGATGTTTACTTGCTTTTTATTCCGTAAGGAATTTGAACAAAAGATTATAAATATTTTTAGTAAGTAGATAGGCGTGTAGGTGTACCTATTGTTTTTAAGTAGTTATAATTAGTTTAATGGCTCACCAGTTTAGTACTTACTAGATGGTAGGTATTTAGTATCAAGACTCACTTGAACTTTTACGTTAATCGGTACATATTTACTAAACACCACCTAGTTTCATAGTATTAGGGTTCGTTGTATCCACAAAATTCTAAACCTTTCCATTCTTCCATCAGCACCAGCAGTCGCGACATGTCGGAGGGCCAAACACCGGACTGGGACATAAACGACGCGGTTGTCCCGCGCGTGGCCGCGTTCGACACATTCGGCGAGTGGTGTGATGGGCACGTACGGCGAGTGTACCCACCAGGGTGCGAGGAAGCCCGAAGACACGCCTCAGGATGGGCCATGAGGAACACAAACAACCACAACGTGCACATACTCAAGAAGAGCTGTCTAGGAGTACTTGTGTGCTCGCAAAGATGCAGATTGCCTGATGGCTCCAGAGTGCATCTTCGGCCCGCGATATGTGATAAGGCGAGGAAAAAGCAGCAAGGTAATGGACTAGGAGGTATATTTTAACTAATCATTATACTATAGACACTATTTTTTTTTTACTCTGTTATCCTTTATAACCTGAAGTTCACTGCTGAACATATCGACACAGAATGATCGGCGTTTATCATTTTATAGTAACAGACATTAAGGCTCGATTCTCGTTTATATTATGATGATAAAGAATAATTTTGGACTAATGAATCGGAACGTTGGTTAATTACTTTTTTCTCCTACAGGCAAACCATGTCCAAACAGGCTGTGCAGCGGTGGTCGCCTAGAAGTCCTCCCATGCCGAGGTCACTGCGGCTACCCAGTTACTCACTTCTGGCGACATACGGAACACGCAATCTTCTTCCAAGCGAAGGGCGCCCATGACCATCCAAGACCAGAAGCCAAGGGAGCCAGCGAAGTACGGAGGTCCCTCGGAGCCGGCAGAAGAGTAAGAGGCTTAGCATTACTGCTAGCAAGAGAAGCGGCCATAGCAGACAAGATATTGACAGTGAAACCTGATAAGCAAATGGCGCAGAAAGTGTGCAATCCACATCCACAACCTCCGCCACTTATACCAGATAACCAAAGAGGTGAGTTCCATTTAGTTTTATTGAGATGGATACCGATTTTGGAAAGTATGACTTAGGCATGATTAACTTAGATAGGAAGTATCAAAGTTTAGGACTTCACGGACGCCGAAAGAACCCGTTTCTTAATTATTATTTTATTGTCCTAACAGTTCAACTGACATGTACTTGCGGGCCATTCGAGTGTTCGTGTCGGTGGCGCCCTGAGCAAACTGCGGAGAGTTACGCTACCGCGGCGTGGACCCCTCAGGAGCCGCAGTACCAGGCTTACGCGCCCCCCGCGCCCTCAGGCCCGCCTCTCCAATCACAACAACACTACGACCCCACCGCATTACCGGCAGACGACATCTTCCACCCCGAGGAAATCTTCCAGCTCGACCAACCCATCAGACTGGACTTCCCACTAGAAGAGCACACCTTAGAATCACCGCCTACCTTCGCAGATCTCAACAGCGAAAACTCCAGGCCGGAAGAAGCTTACTGGTTGGACTGGCAACGTGCTGCAGGCGGCTCCGAATCTAGTGAAACCCCCTCCCCGGAGCTGTTTGGTGGATACCAGCAGACTGAACCATATTGCGAACAACAAGCATACATTCCCCAAGCGTATTACCCTGAAGAGGCCCAACAGTACTATCCAGCTGAGAGCAGAACCTCTCCTGTAATGGACATGCAGGAGCAAAGGTTCTACAGGTACGGACAGGATTGTACGCAAACCAACTTAGATATGCAAACGTGGAACTACTCAGACTGCGCTTTCACATCCAACGACATGTCCGAATGTAAACAGTACTTCGATGTTCAGCACCAACAAGCGGTGAACGCATTCAGTGGCCTCTTATAATAATGGTCCTGTACATAGTTCTGTAAATTGTAAATATTGTACCTGTAAGCTAGCGTAAGTTGTTAATTTTGTCTCTAAGATACAAAGATAGATTTATTATAAGCATTATGTTCCTACAATGGTTTTAAGGAAACTTATCTCCTTCATTTGAAATGTGAGAAAATAAAAAACAGTTTGTATAAAATGGTCTATTTATTGTATATAAAAATTACATTAAAATTGTCAATTTTACATTTTTAATTTCTAACAATAAAATTGGTCACTACAAAATAGTCCATTAAGCGATCGCACGATTGTATTATGCATTTGCAGAACATTCCGAAAACCTTCATAATGACACGTTACACGACACCATAATTTTGACGACACACGTCCGCAACCCAAGCCTAATTGCAAATGAGCTTATTCGTGTCCAGCACAAATAAAACTATGCGACATACCACTGACCAACACGACGACCACAAGCAGTTCTCATGTAACTTCAAAACCCTTCACAATCCATCACGAATTTTGGCTGATACCGAAATATCATAACTTAATTAAATTCGACACAATTATGGGTACCTATAACGACATCTCAAACAAGTATTTACAAACGATTGCGTTAATATTGCAGTGTATTGCAACATGCGGGTTGGTATTGCACTTTATAGGACATACAACGCAACCAGCAGGCTGCCCCGCACAACGTGCACCCCGTGGGTCGCGAGACTCGCGAACGAGTCGACCACACCATTGTCTCCTGCAGTCTCAACAAAAGTTATTACAGTAAATATTGAGAATCTATATAACGGAAAATTATATCATTGATATGAACGTTTACACTATATACTATGTGAAAGAAAAGTGTAACATGGTCATAAATATAAATAGTAAATTCTGAATATTGCTAATGGAGCCGAATATGTTCGAACGGTTTTACATGTACAAAATACTCATACAGCTAAATTTTCTCATTAATTTTATACTTAATAATAGGCCCCTAACACATTAATTACACAAAATTTTGTCAGTTTGCACGTGTAGAACCGTTCGGCGAGGGGTCGAGGAGAGCACAGCACGCACTATCACAGCAGTCGGCATTCAGCCGCTAAGTGCCTCTAACCGTATTTCCATCGTCAAGTCTCGTATGGAAGTAGGACTAGAGACACCTGGTAGCCCCACGTCGGGCGCCACTTATAATAAGGCCACAAACAAATTTAACGTGAAGCATGTCATCTTATTTTATAATAACATCATAATTTGCGCTTCGAACGAATCTAGTTTAGTGTTAGAAAGGCTAAAACAATATTCGGACGCAAGTGTCTGTGCCTCACTATTCATAATTTATATTATTCATCTTTCTTCCTCCCACCGGAGTGTAGGACAAACTAATCACTGTCAGCCGGAGTGATCACTTCACTCTAGCGAAACTATACATATCATACGTATCATCTAAGCTACAATGTGGATTCGGTAAGGATTCAGAGCTCAAATAGGGGCGAGATCGAGTGTTTAAAGCATTAACATTGCTGAAGCCTATCGTCAAATCGTAAGAAGAATGCCTAAGAGGAACGACTGTCCTACTAAATAATCACTATGACTTAGTTATCAAGATAGTACTTATACAGGTAGGAGAACCTTAAGGAGAATGTGACTCTAACCATATTAGACACGTATCTAGGTATTACACATATAATGTACTTCGTCGATTTGTGAACAAAGCGCTAAGTCTGAAATCAAGTATACAGCGATAATAATTTTTGTGCTAGAATATAACTCGATAATCACCAATAACACTATACTATAATAAAATAGCTAACATAGTTTGGTATTCAATAAGAAAATAAATGATTCTATCTGAAACAAGAGGGTATTAAAGGAACTAAAATATAACACAACACAACGTAGAGATAGAAATATAAAATACGAATACATTCGCAACATAAGATCACGTAAAGCTTCAACACGACTAAACAAATTTGTACTATTGAGAAGAAATCACTGCCTAATTGAGATACGAACTTCAATAGAGGGAATCGGAGACGGTAATTTCTACGTTATATTCTAAATAGACATAGAATATAGGAGAGAGGGAAACACTGAGAGCTCGCGGGCGCGCGAGATATGTACCGCAGCTCCACCGACAGCTGACCGGGAGGAAGCCGTGCCGAGGACCCCGACCGGCCGCTCTGATGATCTTCAGACGACCTCACAGCCGAATGACACACACGTACCGATGGAACGTTCCGCAGTCCCGACGAGCACGCTGCAGGCGGCGCACAGAGTAGTAAATAAATGGAGTGCTAGTACTCTTTCCCTTACAATCACATTCTTTATTCAGCTCCGTGTGGGGAAGGAGTCGTAATCAATGTGTGATTACCGCCGTATACCACGTTCTTTATACAAGCGTTGTTTGTGCACTTTAGCTTCTGCCTATCTTCATGCTAGCCTTCCTAGCCGGGTGCTGCTGTTCATGTGAGTGTGTGAACTCACTATCATGGTCACTCCATTAGTTTACTATGCGTCGCGGGATACTAGATGGTGGTCGATGGGGGTAGGTCGGTGTGTCAGGGTTCGGCTTCCTCTGCCAGCTCGGAGGTTCCCACGTCTCCCCTGGCCACGACGGCTACAGCGCTCACCGTCAGCTCCAATGGTTCTGCTCCTACGCAGCGTCCCACGCTGCATTCCATGTCCGTACTGCAAATATAAATTAGAAAATGTAAATACAACTAGCCAAGGTAATAGGGCTGGACCGTAAATCCTTCTTGTAATGTCACTATATTAAAACCATGGGCTTCCAAATTCATTATTATAACATTTGTTCATATGCACATTACTTAGCGTGGCTTTCAATACAAGTGCCTTCTTTGCACAAGAAGAGACCTTTGTTCAGCAATGGGAGAATAAAAGACTGGTATTATATGTCGTAATGGCCCAATGGTTAAAGCGCCCGGCTCTCATGCATGAGGTTGTAGGTTCGAATCTGGACAAGTAATAATGTCACTTTTTCAATTCAAAGGTACTTTCTTAACTTTATCTTAGGCATTACTGACAAAACATCGTGAGGAAACCTGGACTTTTAATTAATATAAGTCTGGAATCGCTAATCTGCCTTGAGCAAGCGTGGTGATCAATGCTTATGCCTTCTCTGTGTGAGAAAAGGCCTTTGCCCTGCAGTGGGACAGTATTATAGTAGGTATTAACAATTAATTAATTATATTGCTATTAGGTGTTACTTACACAGCACTAATGGTAGAAAGATGCATCCTAGCGTTCTGCCACTGCTCGCTAGCTTCAATAGAATCCAGTTGATCTTCAGAGTGCGTATGCGCAGATGCAGCGGAGACGGGGTCGCTGCAGGACACAGGAGATTCCAGGTTGATCAGCGTGCCCGTGGCTACCTCTGCCGCTCGAGCGCTTTCCTCTGTCGTTGAACTTGTTGATTGACTTGTGTCCACTGACTTTTGTGGGTCTGTTTAGAAAGATGTACGTTTAGTTTTTGAAGCTTATTTATGTAACAGCGATTGCGGGAATCGGTGAAGAATAAAATAAAAGTGGATATATATAAATATTTTAAAAAGTTATTTTAAATAAAGATACACGTAGTATAAACATTCGCTATTATAATAGCATGCGGGCGCCGCAGTAGAGGATTACAATATTTTCTTCAATTACAACCATTGAATCATTGTATTACTGCGACGACCCCATTAATACTCAACCTGCTTGAGCTCGCTTGAAGGCTCCACCATCTTAATAAACTATGTGAACCCAGATGGCAGTGAAGCAAACAAATAAGCATGACGTGTTGCTCAGCAAGCTAATGAAAATGTGAGAGATGAAGAGAAATAAGCAAAGACCTGGGGCATGCATGTAGGTCAACCATTTCTTGAGCGGGCGGGCGTCACCGAACACCGGCAGCACACCGCCCTTCAATGCATCTGCAACGCAACGCGCGTGCACGGTTAAACAAGGACAACAAACCGTACTATGAGGTATCAAAGAAAAGGTGCTATTTATTCCGTAGCTCCGTCTCTCTCTAACACTAAAACAGTGACGTCATAGTACGGCCGACAATGACACACAACGCATTCAAATTCAGAATGTTGACTAAATGGAATATGGTTATTAAGAAAAAGGTTTCAAACAGGCTTTCAGTGCCGTCTTGCTTTAATAGTGCACAATACGTTACGATTCTCTTCATCTGTTCATAGAAAACTGTTCGTTTCATATAGGGTGACTGATAAATAGAGGCCGATACTTAAATACGTTATTGTACTCATGATAACAAAACAACTTTTCCAAAGAAAAGATTTTCTTTAATTTACTAAGCGCCAATCAACCAAATCGAATATTGAGTAACAAATTAACACATCATCAGCAGTAAATTAATTTTGTTATCCTTTAATACAGACAAAAAAAACTATTCAACATTTACCAGGCATTATTATTTTTTCGTTCAACTATTAACCGAAAGAAAAACGCGCGTGCGCACGCTATTGCTATATCAGTTGCTCGCTAAAACAAAACGTTTGATGATGGGAACGTTGATTGTTATCATAAATACTTGAATACTAATAAATATAATAAAGATATAAAAAAGGACTGCCTCGTTGGTCTAGTGGTCGCAAGCGCGACTGCTGTGCATGAGGTCTTGGGTTCGATTCCCAGGTCGGACAAAGTGCTATTGGGTTTTTCCATCAGGAATTTCTCAGTAGCAGCCTCGGAGTCTGGATTTGTGCCCGGTTGATGGCAATAGGCTCGCTCCCTATTACATGGGACTAAAAACATAACTGGCGAAATGTGGGTGTACTAATGGGTACACCTCTGCCTAACCCTTCGGGGATTACAGGCGTGATGTTATGTTATATGTTATGTTATAATAAAGATATCTAGTTTCAGTTTGTGAGGTTGTAGTTTCTTTGGATCCATACTGAACCGATTTTGAAAATACTTTTGCAAATTGGAAGCTACGTTTTCACTGAGTGCTATAAGCTATTCGTATATTTTATAATAAAAAAAATTGAGAACCGTACGAAAAATCACGCGAACGTAGTCGCGGGGAGAGCGCTAGTCATGAATACAATGATTTGTATCAGCATCAGTCAGAATTACCAGTTACCCTACATAGGCTAAACTCGTATGAATTCTTTTGCAATATTAAAGCAAGGCAAAGTGACAAAAGGGATTTCAAAGGCACTGCAGAACTACCAGACTAACTTGGACTATCTAAAGAGCGTGGATAAGCAAAGGGGCGGAAGCAAACACTACACATTAATGGTGCTAGTCTAAAACCAGTGAGACACCATAAAGTTCTTTATACCAAAGCACTCGTGGCGTATATTAAGCACAGTGTTCAAGAATATTAGCAGTTTAAGTGCATGTGCACTTCACGACGATGGGGCTGTTGACACCAATAATCAAGAACTCCAAAATTCTCATCTTTTAAAAACGCACTTTATTTTAGCCATGAAAACCTGATTAATTTTCAATTGCAGTTAAATAATAAGACACATTTCATTTATTCTCTCTCAAAATGGTTATGTAGGACTTAACAGATTTTTACAAGCTTTTCTTAACTATATAAATTCACATTGTAAGAGCTGGCGCCTGAACTAGGTTTAAGAAAAACAAAACCTATATTACAGGAAAATAAATAAAAAACAGTAAGATTAGGTTATGTAAACAAGACTTTTAATTGTTTTGAAATCAATAAATAGTGAATTGACAAATAAGTGATGTCACAATATTCAATTGCCATACCAAAATCTGTGGGGGAATCGAATCTATGGAGTTTTGACAGCTTATAAAAAGTATCTCAATTGACTAGTGGTGTCAAGTACCCAATAATGACATAGTCTAATAGAAAATTACCCTCTTGTTTTTGCCGGCTTTCACACCTCACTGTAAAATTTCAATTAAATCGATAACAATTTAGATTTCTTTTCTAAAAATAATTTTATGGTGTCACACTGGCTTAGATCGAAACTTTAAGGATCGAACTAGCCGTTATTACTCAGCTTATCGTACAAAATACTTACTTTGTATTCAATTTTACGCTTCTATTATTCGATTTAATAAATTAAACGATCGCTGTTACAATAAATGTGACCATATCTAAAGTTTTATTATAAAGAGGTTATTTTTTTTTGTTTGTAAGGTGGACGTAGTTGCCAAATAAAAAAAAAAAAAAACACTGGAAGACTTCACTATTGGCGAGTGGCATAGAATATTTATTGTGATATACTTGACTTCCACGCCGGACGAAGTCTCGGGCGAAATCTAGTTATTTTATAAAGTGACCTATTTTTCTGTTGGTTGTTTTATATTATATATGTGGGTGGGTACACTATTATACATGTCAGAAATGCCTGCCCCTTCAGGTAGTATAGGCAAAGGTTATTTTGTTTTCATTTTTAATATTCTATCTATTCTGTATGGCATATAAAGCGTATAGTGAGTGTACTGACCGGTCCTATGTTTGTGTTCGCAGCAGGGCGGGAGCGGCGCGGGCGAGGCTCGCGGGGGGCGCACGCGCACGCGGTAGAAGCGCGAGCCGCGCGGCATGCCGTACCGGTTGCCGCTCTGTACAATTGGAAGACACTTGCTTGTTATGTGGGCGGTTGACTCAAGATTGTCATCATTGACTTCATCGATCTATAGAGTAGTAAGTTAATATTTAATAACAAAAAAGTGCCAGTACATTTTAACAATAACTTTCATTGCAGTTATAAGCCGCAATAGCTCAACAGTTATGTGCCTATGGCGAGGACAGACGAAAAAGTCAAAAACGTCGTTAAAAAAAGGGAGTCCTGGGGGCTTGGACAAAGTAACATCGCTTCGTAGCGAAACGATATCTAAATTCATCGTCATCGTCTCTGAGATAATGACAAACATTTCATAGCCAATGTAACACTATGGTCGCGATAAACGATCGAAGCCAAGGCGAACACTGAAAGCGCTGCTTGTCTACGCATTTATATGGGATAAACACGATAACGATTCGTTACTTTATGGTTTCGTTATGAATTATAACAAAGTCTACCAAATTGCGATAACGATTTCGATTGACCACGTGACTTAACGTGGCTTATGTCAATCCCATACATTTTAGTATTTTCTAACTTCGTTATCGTTTTGAAATTGTTACTTTGTCTAAGCCCACTGTTTGACGAAATAGCGACGAAGACGGCAAACTAAAAGCGTATTCATAGAATGTCATACGCTTTGTTTTCCTAGAACCTAACACGAGAGCGCTAACGTAAAAGTATTCGATATGATATTTGCCTTCAAACTTAAAACAAATGCGAAACGAGTAATTCTAATTTTAAAATCAATCTTTAGTTAACGTTTACTCAGCGCAGGCGTGCTAGGCTCTCCTAATATGTGACGTGCTGCGGTTCATTAAAAATCCTTAATCTCTAGTTTATTAAAATGACCTACCTTCTTAGCATAACAGTACTCCTTAGACTCGACCGTGGCGACTGCGTACAGCCGCCTCTCACTTTCGTTCTTAACTGGTATGCTCAGTTCTAGAGCCGGCAGACAGTCAGAGTGCACGAAATACATTATTGATGCTTCCTAAAACAATAACATTAAGGGTGATATTCATTTGATATTCAGTTGGTGATATCAAGCTACGCAATACGGAATCAACCCACACAATGAAACTTTTGAGAAAAAGCCATTTTTCTCTAAAATGTGCAATAAAATTATTTGACAAATAATTTTATTGTGAGTTAATTCCGTTTTCACAGTCTCATTTCTAAATTATTTATTGACATGGGTTTTACATTTTCTTCGGAGACATATCGTAAGATTCTAATCGATTAGTAAAAGACAACTTTGATATAGACTAAAAGAATCCTTTTGAAAGTCTGATTAAGTTAATGAGTCACTAAAAGACTAATAACTGTTGCGATTAGTTTATTGAAATAACAACATCCAATCAAATCACTTGACACAATCCTTTATGAAACCGAGTTCAAGCTAACTATGGTAAGTGTTCCTGCTTACCTGTAGCACAGTATAGTTGAGATGCGCAGGATCCCACATGACCAACACTGTGTGCCCGGGGAGACATGACGAAAGCGACAGCGTGCCGGCCGACAGACCGAACGGCGTGTGACAGCGACCGCGACACTTCTTATTGTCTTCCTTTTTCGGTGACGATCTGCAAGAATAAAAAGCATATACACTAGGCGTATCATACACCTCGAGACTTCAACATGTAACCTAATTGCGTAATTTTGAGTACAATGTGTTAGGCGCGGGAGTCTCTATATAAAATAGAGAGACTACGACTATAGCTTTGCCGAATTCTGTTCTAAAAGCGTTCGCTTTCACATAAGACAAGCTTAGGTAACACTGTTTATACATTTTATATGTGTTAAGGCACAGCAAATAATTTACCATTAAAGTTAGGGCTTTAAGTAGTGCGCATTAATGTAAATTTTGTAATGACAAGGAAAAAAAAATATGGCTTAGCACAAAGCTTTCTGAAAGTTACTTACTACGAAAAATAAATATTTTTTCATGTTTCTTACCTGCCATCGCTATCGTCTTCTCTGTTCTTATCTTCTTCATTTTTCTTTTCCAAATCCTTTTTCAAATCTTTCACTTGTTGCTTCAAAACTTCGTTCTCGTTCTCAAGGGAGGCCAACTAGAATATAAACATTTGGGTCATATGAGTTACTCATTCTTTTTACACATTCTGTGTTTATCATATTTTTACACATATTTTCTGTAAAAATAATACAAATAATATAGTTTAAAAAAAAAAATGTATAAAAATAGTGCTCCGCCCGCAACGAGGTGGTAAAACCCAAGCTACCGGCGGTTAGGGATCCAGAGAGGAACCTCCTCACTATGCGTGCCGTGTCCAAGACAACAAAAAGTGTTAGGAGGTATTGGACATCTAAAGCGGCAAAAGACTATATAACATTACTCCCAAAACTACTTGCAAATTAGAAGTACATACATATTACATTTACCTAAACCATAACAAGATATAACTACCAAGACTCGGTGCAGACATTGAATAATAAACCCTATTCTCATTGCCTTAAAGTGCAACTAAACGCGCATGCTTAGCACGTCCGATGACATCCGTTTGATATCTACGTCATGTCCATATAACTTTGCACTTAATGGCATTGAAAATAAAGTGTATTATTCAATGTCATCTGAAATGGTTTTCTGTGTGTCAAAAAGGAGCTTTTTGCTGTACAAGGATCTTAAAGCGCATTTACCTGTGTCTTAAGCAGAGCATCGAGGTCGTTAGTCTCGGGATCAGTCAGCTGTTGTATAGTGTCGCGGTACTTGCCGCACTCCCTCACTAGCGCGACCTCTCGCTCACGCAACGCGTCTATCTGTCTCTCTTTTTCCGACAATAACCGACGGGTCACGTCGTTTGTCGACATCGACGTTGAAAGCTATAAGCGAAATGTGTATGTGAGAAAATAAAATGTGATTGCTAATCTAGGTGCGGTGAGGAAAACAAGCTCTATTACATAGATTTACGGCTAGTGAACAAACAAAATTAGATTAATTTGTGATCTGAATGGATTTTGATAAGTTAGTCAGCCACAATTTGATAGGAAAAATATGCTTACAAATCATTTGGCTGACAACTGTTTTATTTTTTGTTCCAGAAACAGGGTGTTAACAATTTCTTGATAATGTCAAAAGCCCATTGTACATTATACATTAAAATAAAAAGCAATCCAACTACTGTTTTTTGTTTTTCATTGTTGTTTTATGTCATTGTATCCTTTTCAGTCAGCAACGGTTCAGTTCTTGACGTCTACAGGGACTTGAGTCCAATAATGAAGACATTTCGAAAATTGGTGCAGCTATCGATATATCGAGTGTAAAGCAAACCCGGTCTGGAACCTAGCTAATGCTTGTTACTAGTTACTATTTATCTAGTACACTACACAGAACTAATATAAGCCACATGCAGTATCTTTTCTAAAGCCACCTAAGCATTCCCTTGTAACAAGACATTGAGCATTCCCCGTCCTTTAATTTTACTAAACAAATTAAGACTAGAGAGATCCAAAAGTCCCTTTAAGCTTCATTTAGAAAAACGATATTTCAGTCGAATTGCCTTTGCCATTTTAAAATAAATGTTTTACAATATTTTGTACATCAATTACACTTGAAATACGATGCGAATAGGTACGCCCCCTATTACATGGGACTTAAACATAACTGGCGGAATGTGGGTGTACTAATGCCTGCCTAAGGCTCTAGACAGACGGACTGCATTTCAACTGCACTCCGACTGCCAAATTGCAGTTTGAATGCAGTTACCATGACTGCAATGAAACTGCCAACCGACCGTGCAGTCGGTGTGCTGTTGGCGTGCAGTTCCAACTACTACGCGCACGCTAAATGCAGTCGGCATGCAGTTTTATTGCAGTCGTACTAACTGCGTTCAAAATGCATTCAAACTGCAATTTGGCAGTCGGAGTGCAGTTGAAAAGCAGTCCGTCTGTCTAGAGCCTAACCCTTCGGGGATTACAGGCGTGATGTTATGTTACGTATATGACGCGTACCTGTCTCCCGGAGTCATATTTCGTATTAATAGCAGCGATTTCGCCTTCCATTTTGAGTTTCCATTCCGCCTCGGCCTTGGCCAGCGCTTCTCTCACAGCCTCCTCCTTCTCCACTTCAGCATTCTCTTTAGTCTGCATGACGATCGCGTTGTGACTTGATATCTCGATGACGTCGGTACGCTCGATCTTTTCGAGACTCGACTCGGATGGCGACCGGTCCATGTTTGTTAGAGCTACTAGGCGGAACCTAGGGGAAAATGTTAATGTAAGATACTTTAACTTATGGTAATGTTTTACCTCCTTTATTTAACAAAACAAAAAGTTGTCTTAAATTATGAGCAGAAGATCAGATAATCGCATGCATATTTCTTAAACTTTAGGTGTTGGTTTAGTATGGTATGGCTTTAGTATCAAAAAAAAAATCCAGAGATTCCGAGATAACCGTGATATTCTTTCTTCAAATCAATTATTCGTAAAAGTCGCATCTTATTTTCTTAAGAAAAAAATAAGAAAGAAAGAAAATCGATCCTTAGTTATAATTAATAAGTTCTACGACGGATCGCATTCATAAAAACTTGGTATGCAATAAAGGTGCGAAAGAGGGAGACAGCTGCCCAATTATCGTATGTCGTCGCTCGAATGTCGCGCGTACTGCATATGTGGGTTAACATGAAGAAATAACATAATCTTACCTCGACCGTAAAGACTCAATCTCAGCCTTATAATCCAGATGCATCTTCTCCTGCAAGTCTTTGATCTCCTTCTGCTTCTGTGCTTCAATATCTTCTAACTTCTTCTCAAATCCCTGTATTTCTTCCCGAGTCTTCTCCAGTAAATCCTTTGTCTCTTGATGTTCGTTTTCTAATCTTTCTATCTCTTTCTGGTGTAAGTTTTTGATGTTTTCTGTCTCTGTTTTGAGAGTGGCGATAACTTCGTCTTTTTCGTTAAGTGCTGCTTTCATATCACTTAGTTCTAGTTCGTGGTCTACCGTCAGCCTCTGGGTTTGTTCACGGAACCTTATCGCACTTTCAACATTACTCTTCTCCCACGCTTCTAATATCTCTATATACTTACTCGTCATAAATTTCTTCTGTTCGTTAACCTCATCTTTCAACTTGTTCAACTCTTCTACTATAAATACTATATTAACTTTACATACACCATAAACTTTTATTAAAAACTCTTGCAGTTTCTCCATATTTATTCTGTGAGTATCCATGTTATCCTGAAATGTAAAAAAACCTTCAGAACATTGAGTAAATACAGTTTAGCATTACCGTGCATCGCGATTCTACATTACATACAAATATGAAGAAAAACAGAATGAAAAAATTACGCAAAATAAAAATAACATATGATGCAGCTCATACGGGGCCGGTGAAGACAGGAGCAAATAAAATAATAACGAAACGGCAACCACTCAGATAAGAGCTCCGAAAGCGGAGTACATGTAGCGAGGAGATCTTAGGAGAGCGGCGTGTTGGTACAAAGTAGATAGGCATAGAACATCGGCTTTATACCATGAGCGAAAACGGACGCACACATACACACGAGTCTACCTACAGTGGGTGCAAGCGCACACGCGACTGTCGATTAGACATGGTGTGCGCGCGCGCCGTTTCTGCTCGTAGTGTGGAGCCGGTGCTGTGTACGTATCTAGTTTGTGGTGTAGTGTGTGTCGCGGGGTCGATGTACACCTGTCGTTCGTCCCGGCCCCATTCCAAGCTCGACGGTAGCGACTCCTCGATGTAACAATCAGAGTTTTCGAACTCGTTTGATTTCGGGCTCTCCGCGGTTTCCAATATAACCGGTAGTTTTCGCACCTCGGTTACCGTCGACACGGCCATGGTTTCGGGAACGCAAATTGTGGAGATGTCGACTTTCTGTTTTTGTGTCGCACTCTGGCCGCCTAGCTTTTCGAAGTCGCTGACTTCCGTTACTGATTCAAAGTCTCTGTGAAGTGAGAAAACGATAAGATCAATACTAACATTCACAAAAGACAATTAAAAACAAATAAATTCATAATACTCACTTATCCATATCCACTTGAACATCTATGTCTTTGCTTTCGTATTCCGAAGCTCGTATTCTGAAAAAAACATACAAAAGTGTTTTATTACTAATGAAAAGCTCCGGCTTCGCACGGGTGCAAATTTCCAACTGTTCCGATGGATTTTCTTAACTGGTCAAGCCTCGGCTGACTTACCGGTAAGTCAGAACAATAGAAAATCAATTGTGTCTCATGTCTGTACGGTGATGATCCAGCCATTGTCGAGTTTTGCGCTTAGCAAGACATTTAGCGATTCATTTTTAATTATTAAGATACATTAACCTTAATTGACACTACAACAATACAACAAACTCATAACACAAGCATACCTCTGTCGGAAAAACTGCACAGTCGTATCCATATCATAGCTAGGAATATCTACACTTAGGTCCGGGAACGCATTCGCTATGAACGCCACATCTGCCTCTGTGAGTTTGGGCAGGTTGGCGTCAAACGTTGGCGGGCCTTGTGTGGCAAACGTTGGCGGTAGCTCCGTCATCCCGGGGAACAGACTCCGCAGGAAGTGACCTTCGAACACTGTGTTGAACTCTTGCCGCCTGCTGATTTCTTCGTCGTGTATTTTGAGCAGTTTTTCTGCGAGGTCTGTCGCCCACTGGAATTTAAATAAGGGATATTAGTTGATAAAAAGAAAACTACTAATATTAAAGATGATAGGAAAAAAAAATACTTTCATTACTTTGTTATTCGTTAAAATCCAGAATACCAGACAGCAAAAAAAGTGCAATTCTAGACACGACATGTATCAAGAATGATTTAATATGATATGTATGTCATTCTATATATTAATTTCTAATTTTGATGTTAAATACGTTCGCACAATAAATTGCACCTGTCATATTATCTCTTCACCACCTTTGGTTGACTGGTAGAGATGCCTAAGGCATTATCTTCTCTGTAACTTTTGTTACATAAAGATTAAAAGTTAGGTGTTTTACTTCATTCCAATCTACTAAGTAATATAGGCCCCGACTTCCACCACTGTACTCAATTCACTGTAATCAGTAAATTCACCCCAGAATCAAACACCTTACATCCTTTTAGTGATAAAAGCCCATCTTACCTTAAGATGAGCTTGTGAGAAGGTCCGTCTCCTCGACACCTCGTGCACAGCTCTGACAAACACCTGCGGCGCTCGGTGTAACTGCGCCACGATGCCGAAGTACCGCGACAGACGGTTGAAGCACTGGAACGACAGCATCGCGTGCGCGTCCTGCACTGACATCGAGTTCTCGATCATTAGGACCGCCCTGTAAATTGTAAGGGTTAGATTAGCTGAAGTTGTGTGCCAGACAGGTGTTAACACTTTCGGTGCCCAGAATCCAGCGTATAGTGCAAATTCCATACTATACTGAACGTTGGGCACCGAAAGTGTTAAAATAAAGGATGTCGTAGGCACTCAGTGTCGCTAAAAATAACTTCGATAGAGTTTTAGTGAAAAGGTTTCCTATCTATAAGGTTGGCAAGGAAAATCTTTAATAGCACCAGTGAAAACTCAAGTTCAACAACACTTAACATGTGTGTTGAACTACAGTAAACAGTTATTGAAGCAAAATAAAATAAAAAATATCGACTCATTAAAAAGAAGAAACCGCTTTAGGCCACCTCTTATAGCGTCCACTGCATGATAAGGATTAATTTCACATAACATCACGCCTATAATCCCCGAAGAGTCACGCAGAGGTGTACTCATTAGTCCTCCATTAGTTTGCCACTCAAGTTTAAGTTCCAATCAAACAAAAAACCAAAAATTCTAATTGCGTGGAGTAATTCCATTTTACCTATAACAATCATCATCATCATCATCATATCAGCCGTAGGACGTCCACTGCTGAACATAGGCCTCCCCTACTGATTTCCAATAAGACCGGATGGAAGCGGCCTGCATCCAGCGCGATCCCGCGGTCTTCATCAGATCGTCTGTCCACCTTGTGGGTGGACGTCCTACGCTGCGCTTGCTGGTGCGTGGTCTCCACTCAAGAACTTTACGGCCCCATCGGCCATCAGTTCTGCGTGCTATATGGCCTGCCCACTGCCACTTCAACTTGCTAATTCGTTGGGCTATGTCGGTAACTTTGGTTCGTCTACGAATCTCCTCATTCCTGATTCGATCACGCAGAGAGACTCCGAGCATAGCCCTCTCCATAGCTCGTTGGGCTATCTTGAGCTTGCTAATGAGGCCCACTGTAAGAGACCACGTTTCAGTGCCATATGTCATCACTGGTAGCACACATTGGTCGAAAACTTTCGACTTGAGGCACTGAGGTATTTCAGACGAGAAAACGTTACGTAATTTCCCGAACGCTGCCCAACCGAGTTGGATTCGGCGGTTGACCTCTAACAATACAAAATATTTACTCACTCTAATCTCGCCTTCAATATATGTGAGAGTTCGTCCTTCGACTTGGCGATTCGCCGCCTGATGTCGATGAGCATCTGGTGCCCCTTCAGTAACTTCTTCAGCTGGCACCAGTGGGACTGGACTAGTGTGGGCAGGACGGAAGGGTCGCATGCTGTGTTTAGACGCTCGCGGCACTGAAAATAAACGATAAATGATTTTTTAGATAGGAATTAATAGAAAAATAAAGGAGGCTTTAATTTATGTATAGTCGTCAGCATATACATTTACTTTTTTGTTGTAAAATTGCTCCTATTACAACCCCATAAGATGCTGCAGTGTTTTTATTTTATTTTATAAGACATGAATTATTTAAACAAGTGTAAACGTAGTTTGATAATTTTGAGCTTTGAGAGACTAGCTAGAGAGCTATTTAAATATCAGTCTTATATCTATGTAGGGTTGATATCAAGCGTCATCGTCGTTCTAAAACTACAGTGATTTTGTCACATTTGGGTAGTTCCATTTTAAGTAATTTAATCACATAGGATATTAAATTTGAGTACAAAAAAATAACCAAAAAAAAATACATCTCATGTCTATTCTAGATTTTTTACTCCGATTATTACAATGTCAGTAAGTCTTTCACAAGAATAAGCACCATTTATTTACAAACAGAATAAATGGCCTATTAAATACTTCTATTAGATTTGTTTATTGTACAACTAACTCATTCAACCATGTAAGCACGTGTAATATCCATGAATGTGGCGAATTCAAAATATTATTCTATTGTTTATACTTTTCCACATCGTAATTGCACGGTGTCAACGTTTTGTATATAATGCCTATATGTATTACTAGCTTTTGCCACGTTACGTCTTTGGTTACTGCTCAGCTCCCATGGGTCGTACCGTGATGATTTATAGCCTATACTATTCCTCATGAATCTGGCTATCATATGCAAAAAGGTTTTTCTAATCGGCCTGGAAGTTCTGGAGATAAACATGTTTAATCAAACAAACAAAAATATTTGCAGTATTTTTACTTAATATATTATAGGATTGAGCTTAATTACTCTATATTGAGCAACAATTTCCAACCGTTTATAGGTAAATCCTCCAAATAGATGAGATCACGATTATAAATTAAGGGTATTATTCAAAGCTCACCTCTTTTATTTCTTTGTATTATACCGATTATTGATATCATTTTGTTAGTCACTGAAGAGGGACTTCACCAAACAGATTTCATATCACTAAAATTGTAGAATGTTCCCTGTTTTTTACAGTAAATGGTTAGGTCACGTACATATTTTTTCAACTTAGTACATTCATAGTCAATAATCCTTTTCGGCTTTACCGTAGTTGGTTCTAAATAGTCAGAATTCGCAAGAGTTTTCATATCAGAAACCGTAAGTTTTAGGACGTTTTAGAACTGAAAACTTGGGTCTAATGTAAAGGAGTGAGTATAGCAACTTGCCCATTCTTCTCCATAGGTAACTACCATTTGAAAGGAGCAACTAAATTCAAATCTTTTATCTTTTTTTTTTTTTTTTTTTGAGTTGGTAAAAATCATCAAATGACTCCTTCCGCCCTGGGTGGGGCGGAAGGGACTGTCAGACTTTTACTGACTAAAAAACCACCCTGTTCCTTGGAGATGACATTCGAAAGTACGTTTTTATAGTCTTATTGAAGTAAATTATCTGACATTGACTTTCAATTTTGACTTTAAATCATCTAAAGTTCACCTCACCTGTATAAGCGACGCAGCCTGGTCGCGTTGATCTCTCTCCAACTTCTTCACATCGTTCAGGAGCTGATCAAGGCCGTACAGCCTCTCTTCAATTCCCTTGATATGCTTCAGGCCATGCATGTTGGCGTACTCCAGAATATGGTACAGTTCCGCCTCACGCTCCTTCAAAGGATCTGCGTCTAGCTGTAATAAGATTTTTGCTATTGTAGCTGGTATTGGTATGGCTTATTTCAACGAGAAAAAACTACAGATACCTATTTTTTCCTAACAGATATCGCGAGAAAAATTGCGCCGTGTTATCTCATGGAATGATCGTTGGGCTCGAAGGGGAAGGCGGGTTGGGAGGGTTCCTAAAAAAATCACGGAATACCACAAGGGAAGAAAGATTAATTTTTCGTTGAACGTGCGATTTCAAATGCGGGAAATTAATTTTCCCGAAACAAAATAAAATAAAACCTGTATTTAAAGATAGTATTCAAGAAATTGGTTGGGGTGGGGGGTAGTCTAAATCTCACGAATCCCCAAGGGTGAATGACGCCTAATTTGTATACATAAAAATATTAATTATTATCAAAAACCATTATTTTCTAAATTCGTATTGTATTCCTTCTTGGCATGTTATCATCAGAGAAGACCGAAAAAATAAAATCGAACAAAGTTTTATACATATTAGGAGTACAAATTATTCTACAATATCCCATAGATTGATACGATTTTAATGGCTTTACGAGAACGTACGCAAGAAAATGTGTGGCCTTAAAACATACTTTGATAAAGTTTTTATGCGTTTTGATAAAATTTAATACGCGTACACTGTTTTCGACGTTGCGTATGTAAATTGTATTTGTTAAATTCACTGCAAAACCTTACTTATTTACAATAATATTATAAATGCATATTATAAAAGAAACTCGAAAGTCTGTCTGTTTCTGTCACTTTCTGTGTCTAATGCATTGGCATTATCTATCTTATTTTACTACAGATAACGTTGATTTTTAATTAAACTTTCATGTGGTCAGTTTTCTTTAGCCAGACTTCATCTAATTTCAGCATTGTCTACTTACTAAAGCCAGTCCTTTCTGACAATAGTCCAGAATATCTTGTAAGGAGGCTTTGTTCCCCTGAGCGAGGATCCAGTGCAGCAGGGAAGGCTCCTCCTTGCTTTCATAGGACTGCGCCTTGAACGTGACTCCTTCATCAGACTCCTCGACGAGGGGAACTGGCTCTGCAGACGACGCTCCTTCGTTGCCTGATGATAATTTTTGGTCGAACACTGTAAAAATGTATATGAAGCTGTATCAGATATGTTTTTAAATTATTTTTAAATTTTAAGGCCAACTTTTCAATCGTCAAATAATTGTTATTTAACAGTTGTTTATTTAACACTTTTGTTTAGGAAAATATGTCAAACGTCCACAGCATATTTACATAATATCACGTCTGTAATCTCCGAAGGGCTAGGCAGAGGTGTACACACATTTTGCCAGGTATGTTTAAGTTCCATGTTATAGGGGGCGAACCTATTACAATAATCCGGGCACTAAACCAGACTCCCAGGCTGCTTCTGAGAAATTCCTGATTGAAAAACCCAACAACACTTTGCCCGACCTGGGAATCGAACCCAACCAGGTAGCTTTGTTTATCCTTCAGATAAACATTATCTGACCATAAAAAATCAGCACTTAGTTAATTAATGAAACTCACGTCATAATATTTCAGATTTGTGTGGCTAAACAAAGTTAAGCCCAAATTAACATAATTATCGGAGACTTGATGACGTTTAAAAATGCCTCATAATAGTCTAATTGAAATAATTAATTTGACATTGACTTTGATAACCCTTTCAGATACTGTACGTCTCTAAGATCATGTATATTAGACAGCAGACACGAATTCCCTGTAGAGTTCAATGACCTTTTCCGTACTCTATATTTTATGAGCGTGTAGGAAGTACCTATCTGACCTATCTTTTACGCGACTCAAGATGCTCATAACGGCATAATTTACCGGTCCAATAAAACGTACCTACAAGAGATTTCATGCCTTATTTTTAAAGCATTAAGATCCATAATAACTGCATCAATATAATCGCTTTCCTTTTGAGAAAATACAAGGTGTTTCCATTTTATGCCCACAAGCTTAGCTTTTCTCTCTAATAAAACAAGACGGGGTTGGATAAAGGAAAGTGAGAAGAGTGAAGAAACAATTAGTTGACACGTCAAAGCGTATTAATTAAAAACGCGGCGAGTTGAAGTTCAAGGCAAAACTAATTCCTCATCTCTAACTTAGTCCGTAACTGTCACCGTCCTTTTCTTTAGTTTCCTGTCAGTGAGAGATGTCAATGCTCTAATTTACTTTAGTTTGTCCACAAGAGAATCGGCGCCATTATCAGGTAAGACTTCACTAGGATCACGTGCGCGCCACATGTCATAATGAACACTAAATAACGATAATTTATTGTTGCTAGATTGAGAGTAAATAAATAGAGATAATTAAAACGATAACTGACACAACGTAAACAAAACAATGTATCAAAATGGTAATCTTTCCAGTGTAACTGTACCGGGAAATCAGGACTACCCACTGATTATTTTTTCGAACCTTTACAGTTTACACGTTTCTGCAAAGTGTGTCAACGTTCTATTTTGTTCATTAAAAGAATTACGTTTACAATGTATTTAAGCGAAACAAGATTCTGCCCGCGAATTTGTCTGCGTAAATTATCATCCTAAATTATCCCACGGGAACGGGCTCCACTATAAGGCTGGTTTTACAGTCACGCTGATGCGTAGGTGTAAGCGCTGACGGCGAAACGATGGTCGGCGCTGAGCCGTGAGCGACGCTCGCGCCGTCATACAAATTGAGCCGTCAGCGCCGACCGTCAGCGTGACTCTAAAACCAGCTTAATACATCTCTGTGCCAAATTTCATCTAGATTCATTCAGCCAAAATATCCATCCATACCAATCCTTCCTTTAATCGTATCAAGATTAATATCACGCAAAAGAATAAAATTCGTTTATTGTTGTCAATACTTGACTCAATGACCCTTGATTTTCGTATGGCCCGACACATATTTTGCATATTGAATTATTAATGATACCTATTCATAACATCGGATATCACAGTTTTAGGCAGTGTCACATTCGTGATGCACGCGGGGCAATTAGTAGCAACTCACAACAAAGATAAGCCAAAGCACTGTCTCAGATGTGTTATAATTGGAATATGTTATCAGTCAGTGCCCCACCTATAAGCTTAAAACATAGGCACAATAATCTCTTTATAATTGTAGTAAAAAAGACCCTTCAAATCACATGGCTGACGTCATTGCTGCCCATAATCGTTTCCGCTCAAACCTGTTTGCGTTAAAAAGTCATTAGCTAAATATAGATAGGTCGTCGGTACCGACTCATTGACATTGGAAGCTAAATTAATTCACCGACTAGCCTACTTACATCATGAAATGTAGCGTTCAATCAATTCCTCATAATTACACTTCTTAACAAACAACAATTTCCTTGTTAATGATGAATGATGTAGCAGAATTTACGAATTTAAATAATTGTGTTTTGTAAAACATGAACGAAAAGTTATTTCTTTTGAACAGCCCACAACATACATGTTCGCAATTTAAATATGAACTCATTACACAAATAGTGGCGTGATAATAACTCGGTTATTTAAACAGACATGTTGTATTGTTTAAACCACTTACCATCTTCGTCGGACAGTTTGAAAGCCTCGACGCCAAAATCTTGTCCGGCCTTATTTTCTGAACTGTTGTCCAAAGGATGAGTGATCCGGTAATGAGGACCCTCAAAATCTGTGTCTTCGAATACATCAAACGCTGAGAATCGGTGAGCCTCGGCGTTTAATTGGAGTGCGGGCAGTATTGGGATCTTGCCTAGAGATTCTAAAACTTCGTTGAGCCTAGAAAATAAAATATTTAAGAACTTATTTATTGATAGAACATCTACTGGTATTGTTTTATGTAAGACTGTAGTTTTTCTCTGAATTATTTATCAAACGTTAGCTCACACGGAAAATCCCCTTCACAGAGCCTACAGTTATACATGAATGCTATCTGTTTGTGCCCTTTGTTTCACAAACTCAACATATATCCTGTTCAAATGCTAAACTTGTTTGAGTTACGAAATATGTACAAACATGTGTAGAGATTAGCAGAAACATTCAGAATCATTGTTGCTCGTACGTACTTTAAAATACATATCACGCGCAGATAACGAGGATCGTGCTTATCACCAAAGTTTGGTCTAGACAGAGAATTATTTGCAAGAATAGGCAAAACAGAAGTGGGGCGCGCCGGTCAGGGTCAATGGAAACGCGCCGGTGCACGCCGAGGTCCGAATGCGACCCAAAAATACTTTGACTTTGATTAGCAAAACAAAATAGTTGTATTTTTGGGTTACATTTGAGTATTGCAATGTCGTGATGACCCAGTGTTTGGGCAAATATCAATGTGACATTTTAGATTCTTATTTCTAAGTTTATCTTAGACATCACTGATGGAAAACATCGTGAGGAAACCCAGAGCCAATCCACCATGAGCAAGCGTGGTGATCAACGCTCACGCCTTCTCTGTATGAGAAGAGGCTATTGCCCTGCAGTGGGACAATAATAGGCTCGTATTATTTTATTGCAAAGAGAAAACGGCGCGTTGAACTCATAAAAACAAAGTAGTTATAGGTACGTTTATGTGGAGTACGTGAGGTTGCACCGGATTAGACAAAGGCGTCGAGAATCAATACTAGTGCTGCACTGTCCTATTACAGGCATGGCGCGCACGACTGTACCCTACAATTTATTCATAAAATTACAGCGCAGCACGAACGCCGGTAGGTAGGTCAGCTAAACACTCGCGCATGAAACATACAGTATCAGTGGGTAATTATTACGCACCCAGGCTTTATACGGCTTTAATATCCACGAGTAATTCATGTGTAGATTGTAGTAACATTTTTTTCACTTCAATCGAGACGAATTCTTTTATAAACAACGTACCTACAGAACAACTTTTAAGTGATTTTTACAATCTAACTCTATGGTAATAACGGAATATTCACAATTACATCAAGGTAAATTGTTATGTTAAATACTATTATGGAATATTTAAAAGTTTGAAGCTGTAGATAATGTTACAGTAAATTGGATTTATTTACTTTGTTTCTTTTGAAAGGTCAATTATTTGTGATTGGCGTGTTAGTAAATAAATCAATATTGAACTTGCTGTGAACTTGAACTGATTGCATTAATGGTTTTTAACACGAACGTGCGGTGCAGCACATCGATTGCAATAACTATGGTACTCGTAAATACTATTCATTATAATTTTATGTGGTGTTTAAACAGCTTGTTTATGTTTCATGAAAGTTTAAAACATACAACTAATTTATACAGTTTGTTTAGTTGTTCTGAATTCACTACCTAGATACCTATCAGTTTTCGGTACAGTTTAAATATAAATGGCCTGTTTTAAGTTTGGGTTACTTATCTTTATGAATTTATCTAGTAGATAGCTATCGTCTATTGATTAACCTATATTGTTAAATATAGATACTCACCCAGACAATTTTTCATGATACTCCTCCTTTTTATGTCGATGTTTCCTGAACGATTCTTTAAAATTTCGTGATCGCTCACAGAATTCGTTGTAAATGTCTTCCAAGTTCGCGACCACCGCCGCCCAGCCCTGTTTCAAAAACATCATCGAATTAATGATAATACCTAATTAGGTCGAGGTCACACGCACCGATTACTTGGACTAGTTTAATTAATTTAAAATAAATTAAGTCATTCAAACGAAAACCTATTGACACACTTAAGCGCTAGTTATCTAAGTTCTTGAAACACTTGATTGGACCTCTTCAACTTTTGGAAATAGTTTATTAGTTTTAGTTTAGAATAAGGAAATTCTTTCACGATTGAGAGGCCATTTCCGTAAAATAGAGCATAATTTATTATTCATATATTCGAGTTGTAGGTTAACAATTGTTTCAACATAATGCGATTTTAAATACTTACTCCGCACGTGTGTACATTGTCTGGTTTATCTACTACATAGGTAGGCAGGGTATTATGAATGCGAATGAATACTTCAATCTGATGGGCAAAAAATACTATTTAGATAATAGTGTTTAGATATGAACGCTATTGTAATAGCACGAGAATTTATAATTAGCTTAATATCTATATTAATAGTTGCTATGAAGATACGGTTAGAGTCCCTGGTAGGTACCTAGCTATCAGTCGCCTCGCACGTGCTAATTACGGAAGCAATTTTTTTAACGAATACTGGCTATCGTACTTTAATCGAGCAAAGAGTTGAAACTTTGTAACACTTTTCGGATTATATTTAAACACAATTTGAAGGCCGCATTTTAATCTTTAGTCGGGTGTGTAATAGAGAAAGAAGAATGGGAGATAGTTTGTATACCTATTGTATTATTTCTTTGTTAGTTTTCGTAAACGAGAAGCGTTTTGCTACGACGAGTATGTTCAAGGTCAAAGTATGTTTCATCGAAAAAAACAAAAAATATTTCTTCATTGACGCACATACCAATAAATCTTTTTGGATGTTAAAAACTAAAGTAAACACATACTTGGTGTTGCAGATGCTGTTCATGCACAAGCTGGTCGCAACTGCTGGACACCTCTAGCGCGAGCTCACTGAACTGCTGCGCGAGAGTCGCGCAAGATATCACAGTGTATACATTCTGCTGCATGGCGCAGCACTTCTCCACCGCAGCCTTTAACTCCGCTACCGATTTACCATCAAAAGGACTTCGGAACTCGCTTGAAAACTCGCCAGTACTTAACTCCACAATTGGGCTTAAATCGCACACTAAAAAAATTACACAACAGCTTAATAATTCAGATAGTAAGATGACAATAACATCAGACAATTATGTTTATGAATAATTTTGAGAAAAGAGTTTTGAGATAAACAATATAATAAGTAATGCAAATTAAGACAACAAAATAGTATCATGTTTATTGCTGAAGCATTATCAATTCTATTGTTACCAAAAAAGATCCTAAAAATAGTACATTGTTAAGGAAGTTACACAAACAATGTGTTATGGTAATTAATGCAATCATCAAGAACTTACTGGATTGTTTCAAATGGCTCTCCTTGACAGATGGTTTGCTGAACATGTATATTGGGTTAGTGTCTGTACCAGCACTGTATGAGGACACCATGTGATCAGACTGAAGAACTTCACCCCCGCTCACAAGGAGCACCAAGGAGTTTGCTGACACTTTAGTTTTCCTCTCTATTGCCAGTTTTAGTGAAGATACGCTAAAAATAACAATTTAGTCAACAACAGGCAGGAAATGGTCAATATTTGATAATTTATAACTCCCGTACTATTTGCGTCGCGGTTTCAAGATTTCCGACGCAGGAGATTTATCTTTTATACATCCTCAGAAAGTATTTTGTTGTACATAGTTTATTTACTCTTAAGATTGGCAAGAAATATTCTACAAATATAAGGTATCCTACAGACACCACGTGCAGACAAAGAGCGTCATGAGTTTACGCATATTGCACGGTTACCGCATGCGGGTGAGAGCATACCAATTGCGGAGGGTGGGGTCATGACCCCACCCAGGGCTATGACCCCCCTCCCCCCCGACTGCAAGCAGTATTCACCCTTGGTGCTTTCCCACAAATACATAAACTTTTCTCTACCACCAATATACCTATTGGCTTATATGGCTCATGTCTATTTATAAAATTAACTAGTTTTGTTGCTATGAGTAAGATAAATTATAGGTGCATGACTTGTAACATGTTAAGCACAAAGAGTAAAAAGAGGCAAAAACTCATTACTAATTCAAATAATTTATGGTAAAGTTTATTCAGATGGAATATTATTGATTTTTACGTATCTTTTGAAGATCTGTGTTGTTTTCTAAAAACTAACATAAACTAACTCATGCTTTTTACCCTGGAGATAAGCAGAAACTGCAGTTCTTAGGAAGTTCATAGTAAAAAGAATAATATGCTACCTAATTTCTTTAGCAATAAGGTACATTATTTATACTTACTTCTGCAATGTGAGGCTCATGTCATATGTGGTCATTTGACCAGCATCCACATGGAAAACGTACAGCATGGTGGCGGTATATTATGTACCTTCACAGCTAAAATATAATACACCTTAGGGAACTATAGTTTGCATATGACTTGTGTATCCATGGACACTGCAAACAAAAAGTAAAATGAATACAAATTAAAGTTTGATTCAAGATTAGCAACCATAATTTCTAGGAGTGATTTTCTATACATAACATGTATTTCTAGACTTAGAAATCAGTTAATAAATAAATCATATGTCAATTGCAGGATAAAACAGGTTAATAATTAGTCATTACACATATTCATTACTAAGTAAAACTTAGAATTTAAACTAGAATCACAAAAAAAAAAATTCATTAACAATGGCTGAATTTATTTGAGTTTTCAGATATTTAGTAGCCAGCTACATTATATTTCTTATTTAATATCCTTAAACAAGTATCAGTGCATTCAGTTGCATAATATTACACAAATAAATATGTCCTACTGCAGGACAAAGGCATTTCTAGTAAAGAAAAGGCAGAGATTCAGTTTATTACCATACTTGCTTCCTTACTGTTCTTTTGTGTTAGTAGCATGATAGGTTTCTAAAATAAATGTTTTCTTTCTGTTTCACCGATACTGTACAGCTGCTATGACCATGTTTTTATTTATTAACTGTTGCTACCTTAATGTCAAAGTACTTACTATTAATATAACACCGTCAACACATTTAAGAAATGATGTAATGGCTTGATATTTTACACATTTCTCTCACTAACTATTCATAAATTATCATCTCATCATTCATTACTTTATAATGTTTTGTCTTTTGTTTGTAAACTGTGATAATATTATCAATATATAACAGACTTGTCCAAAAATGTATAAATGTGAAATTCTACATAAATATATCTACAAATCAACAAATCATAATAAATAGAAAAAAGATCATGATCAATATTTACAAGTACCTAATGATTTTATATTTATATAGAGTTATTAGTCAATCTAACGCTTTATAAATGAATGTAACCAATATTTGTTACAGAAATATATTTTTTGTGAACTTATGTTATGACCACGCGTAATATAAATCCTAATAGACAACTTAGACAAGCCTAAAATAAACAACAACGTCATAGCACGGACTATCTGCACAATCGGTACATTTGTAAACTTTAGTCAATGTTAAAATAATTGCAACGCTTGATGCAACATAAAAACACAGTAAAATGGAGTAATAGACGAGACCATCTATCTAAACCAGTTCAGTTTTTGCGTTTGAAAAAAATTTGAACAACAAAGATTTTTAGCACTTACGCAGTCCAGAAATCTCGCAAATACTCCTTAGAGCATTGCTAAGCATTCAAACAAAATCCATTAACACGTATTCCTATTCATCACGTTAAATAACGAATCAACACATAAGGCGAAATTACTCCACTTATTTATGCTGTTTATAATTTTAGCTCTCGAAAATGTAAAAACACCACCATTGCTCAACTCAATAATCACTCAGCTGACATGACAGCGCACACTACATACTCACAACAAAAACATTGAACTATGTAACGCTAGTGCTGTCTTTATCACACATATAAATGCTTTGAATATCTATCTCTGTTTTATGCTATACTATGTAAATCCGCCTTCTTTCTTGGTAGTTTACTCTAACTTCATAAATGTCAAACCCAAACGGAAGTTTCAATGTTACTAGCAAAATAAAATAACATGTAGAAAAATATGGCGCTACTATCGCCAACATGGAAACTCAAAGTAAGTTAACATTACACAATGACGATGAGGTTAATATTTTTTTAAACTCAAAGATAAAACTCGTTACATTTTACTTTGATGCACTCTGAAGGGTGAGCAACTAAAAGCACAAAACCTCTAAATCTCCTAAATCCTAATCCTCCAAATCTCTATATTTGAAACTATTTTCGAAAAAAAATTGGTTGTTTGGGTGGTTACATTGATGATTTTTGTGTTGCTGGAGCCTTTGGCTTCATCAAACCATTAAATTAATGCTTAAATATATACTTTTTTTTAATTTGTCATTATTACTATTCTTGTTTGATCATATTTAGGCTGATATAAAAAACAATGTCCAAAAACACAGCCTACAACGCTCTAATAGTGCCACCTAGTTAATAGCTAAATAACTATTCAATGGTTGACAAGTTTTTAAAACACAGGATAGATGGCGCAACTTTTCGTGTCATTGTTCGTTATGACAAACCATTTTTTTGCAAAGTCAAGTTCTCTGACTCGCGAAAATAATATTTAACTCAGTCATGCATACCTATATCATACATGTTATCAATGCATGATAACATGAACAAGCATGATAATATGATGATATAGCCAGAATGACTGCAGGTAGCATGACAGTAACTTTAAGATCATGCTAATCAGCAACTTTTGTTAATATTATCGTTATCCCATAATAATCTATATCGATTTATGCAATATCGATCATTTCGAGAATGACTATCAAATCAACAGTAGGTAATCCTAAATAGGTAACATGGCCATGGGCTCAGGGTGGGGCAGCAGTCTAAAATAATTTATGTAACTAGCAAACTATACCCTCGGTCTCACCCCGGTTAATTTTTCATACAAAAAGGTTACACCCTTAAGCACCCTGTGTCTGTATGTTTAATTAGAATTATCCAAAACACCTTCTTAATGATCACCAACCTACACCACGAAATCTTCTATTCAAAAATGTGTCTCGATCGTTTGGGCTCTGGGCGTAGGTACGGCAATTTGTTAAATCAGTCAATTTAGAAGTAATATATCTATTTACAGATACCTACCTAGTACTTTCACGTACATTAAGTACACAATTACACATTGATGTTGTAAGTTGTTTATTTATTTTGGTATAAATCAACTTCATAATATTACTTTAAGATGAACTAACTGCATAATATTACTAAGACATGCCGGCGAGAGTACTGGCAGAACCTCTTTATCACTTCGAACTTTCTTACGGATATTATGTATTGTAGTTAGTAGCTAGATATTTTAAATTTTTTGGTTTGGTTAGGTTCCTTACAGGTCTAAGCTAGCCTCATCGTTGCTACGCCCATGATAGGTAATCAAAAATAAAAACAGGATTTTTCAGCACCATACTGTTTATTTCAGCGTTAAAAGCCTTTTACATAACAATTATGAATGACAGTGTTTATATATTGCTATAAGCCTCCCAAGTACATATACATATATATACAGATCCATAATGCAAGTCAATTCAAAGGGTGATCAACCGATCACCTTTACAAAAGGTCATAGTTTTATTATGCATTACATTGGCACAAAGTCCTTTACAATAAATAATTATAAATAAAACCATTAGAAACAGATCAATAACAATACTTTCGTCATACATAATCTGATATTAACAATTATTTATTATTGTACAAACATTTATGTATGAGTGGACCCTTAAAGATTGAATTCAATACTTAAAATGATAACATTATTGAAATTTATTTAAGCATTTTGATAATGATTGTTAACAAGCTCTTATAACTGCATAGAAAAACAACCACCTAGATATTATAAAACAATGAAAATAAATGTTGTCATAAATGCTTTCAAATCCATACAAAATATCATCTTGAAGTCATAGAAATGCATACACTTAAAAAATATAAATAAAAAAAACAACATACTGGTGAGTCTAAAAATACGTGTAAATCCCATAATAAACCTTCTTATAAAAAAATTGAGTTAAATATGACTTTTTTACATAATCATAACGTATGTAGACTTGTATAAAAATATTCAAAGTATTATTTGTACATCACAAAATAACATTGTAGCTACCCTATAATTTTCGGGGAATATAGACATACTCTGCCTACATACTAAAGTTTAAAATTAAACACAATATTTTATATTGGTTAAAAGTATTTGTCAGTAATTAATATCTAGTCAATACCATAGTTCACTGTAATCATATCAACCATCTTTTAATTGCTTTTTAAATACATAGTAAACTATGTTGATTTTTTTTATCACCATTTTCCAACATGATAGCCTGACCTCTGAATATCAATAATTCGATGAAAGGTAACTCATGCATGAGCTTCACGTGATTATCATAACTTATATTTATTTTTGTCATAAGTCAATATCAGGCAGTGTACAGAAATGGATAAGGCACTAACACAACCATTGTCATAAAGTTAAAATGGTCCCCTTAATTAATAAAGATGCTATCGTGCAAACTCTCCTATTATAATTAGACGCAGTTGTGCAAAAATATTCCGCTTTACAATGGAAGTCATTATGAAGTGATATGTTTCTGCAGAAATACATCCAATTAACAAAACAATGATGGCTTGTTTTAAAAAAATACTTTCTGAAGATAAAAAATAAATCTGTAAGAGGTACAGTAAAGGAATGCAGAATAATATAAATAAATAACAATTATAACTAATTGTGATTAAAATCGGAATGTAACATAATAAACTGAATAATTATCAAAAACCACAAAAGCAAACCACCACCATTATCTCTAAATACCAGGCACTAATTTAAACTTCACAAAGAGTAGGCTTCTTCCACTTGTATGAGCCAGTGTACTTAAAGTTATAGGAAGTAAGTTTACTATCTGCTTCTGAAGGGCCTCGTGATCCATACACGTAAGGGACAGGTTTAACGTGTTTCTGTTCCAGTTCTTTGAGAACAGGCGTGAAAATACGCCAAGCCTCCTTTAATTCGTCGCTCCGTACAAAATGCATTTGTGTACCAGTAAACACATCTGATATGAGCCTCTCATATGCATCGGGGACATCTGCTCCTCTGTAACGCATGCTATATGTCAGATCCAATTCAGTTTCCACCAGGTCGAATTTCATTCCTGGAGATTTGCTCATTAATTTCAAATATAGTGCCTCACCAGGTTGTACACGTATCACTAATTCATTTCGCTTTGCATGTCCATTGAAAATGTCACCAGGAACATCTTTGTATTGAATTCTCACTTCTGCCTTTCTCTCATTAAGAGCTTTTCCGCAGCGAAGTATAAAAGGCACACCTTGCCATCTTGCATTATTAATCCGAAGTGCAGCAAGAGCATATGTTGGTGTTACAGAACCCTTTGGTACTGTTGGATCTTCTAGATATCCCACTGTTTCTTCACCTTTGCCTTCGGGATTGCCTACATACTGTCCAACTAAAATATCATCCAGCTGAATAGGTTTAATGTGGCGCAGAACTTTTACTTTTTCATCTCTTATATCATTTGGATTCAGGGTAACAGGTTTCTCCATAGCAACAAGTGACAAAATTTGAAGTAGGTGATTCTGCATTACATCACGAATAATACCAAAATCATCAAAATATCCTCCTCTGCCTTCAGTACCAAATGGTTCCTTAAAGGAAATTAGAATAGATGCAATATTTTCCCTGTTCCAGGAAGGGCTGAATATTTGATTAGCGAATCTGATAGTCATGAGGTTTTGAACCATCTCTTTCCCAAGGTAGTGGTCAATTCTGTAAATCTGCTCTTCTTTGAACAGGCCAGCCAGGTGACTGCTCAACTTGTCCGAACTTTCATCATCCCTACCAAAGGGTTTTTCAATGATAACTCTGGTGAAGCCTTTAATGGATACACAGGCATTTCGTATGTTTACTGTAACATCTTCAAATACGGTTGGTGGTACTGCTAGGTAAAATATTCTGTTAGCAATTGGACCCTTTTCAAACTTGCTAATTAGCTGGTTCAGCATTTCATAGTCAATTCTTTTGTCATAGGAACCGGCAAAATATTCATTCGCTGCCCAAAATTCATTTAATTTCTCTTCTTCGCCCGGACGCACTTTCATGTATTTTTTGCATTTCTCTTTGACATCTGATATAGTTTGTTTCGTACGAGCATATCCAACAAACTTGGTATTACTAGGTAAAAGATTGTCCCTATATAAATACCATATAGTTGGATAAATCTTTTTTCTTGCAAGATCTCCTGATGCACCACACAATATGAAAGTATGGGGATATTGAAAATCAGTTTTGTTTTCCATGTTCACGTAGGTTATTCACTTGCAAAATCTTTCGTACTTTCTGTCGATAAAAGAAAAAGTAGATAATTTAATTTAGAAGCACTTATTATTGATGCCGTCGTACTGATAAGAAATTAATTACAATGCAAAAACTACACTAAACATTAACGCCGGGAAACTCAACAACTGTAAACTTGTAATATTGTCAGCGAAGTATTTATACAAAAGTTTTTGCAATTTTAAAGTTACACAGGTGCAAGGTCAATCAACATTTCGATTTTTGATTGGTTTATAGATAAGTATAACACTTTTTTAACCAATAGAAATACAATACCCAAGTAAAAATATCACGGTGACAATGAGAACTGACCTTATTAGATGACATTAACTTGACATTGAAAAATAAAAAAACCGCGTTCCGTTACACTTATTAGAGTTGCGTTACAGTCATGGATTCATTCATTATTTTAAAACACAATATTTGCTGCATTTTCACAAATTATTCTATACTTTTTTAACAATAATTTCAGTAGGGGTAAATCATTTCTTTATAATTAATTTTTCATAATTCTCATTACACAAATCATATATTGCTATTCAATCAAAACATTTTATAATTATTTTTGATTTTATTTGGATTATAACATTTAACCACTGACTACTGAAATCTTCTTTTTATATTAGTTTTTCAGTTAATTTTAACACATTACTAGGCTTCTTGGATATTATTAAAATAATTTATAGCAAGTAATGCTAAAAAGTCTTTAAACTTCCGAACGAATTTCGACTGTGACGTGACGCGTTGTTTTATGTCACTAAGAATTAATTGAAATTGGGTTATTGGTGAATTCTTTTGAATATTTACCACTATTGTTGCCTTTTTTGATTATAGTAAAGTTTTATTACTAGTGTGTTTCATAATATCTACAAAGACATTTGTGTACAGCAAGGGGGTGTATTATTTCAACTTCTTATAGGTATATTTAGTTCAACGACCTTGTTACTGACAGGTTCATCGTTAGCCACTGAACTATTCTATGAAAGTGGTATACCGTAAACGATAGATACATTAGATCAGATGATGGAGCCCTCGAGAGATTCAGGTAAGGAAATTTTCATTATAGCTGTTAAAAACTTTGGTTATGTATGCCAAATCATAGTGTCAACCATAGTACCATGTCGTATCTATGATACTGTGGCCCTTGTTTTACAAGATAAACAAATGTTCCAGTAGGATTTACCAGTTTATTAGCCTAATGTACCCTGCCAGTGAATGTATTGTTTGTCCTACGTCAGTACCTATTGTGTTCAGTTTATATTTGGCACAAGTCGATTATACTTGAGATAAGTTTAAGGTGTTATTGTACGATTGAAGCACTATACATAAGGTATTTAGTATTTACGCAAGCAATATTATTCACAACTCTCATATCCTAAGCTTTAAACTGAATACAGGTATCTAATAAGACATAAACAAAAGCTAGAATGGACAAAGTAGAGTTAAAAAAATACAAAATATAATATTACATGTTATGCCCTAGTGAAAGTGATATGCAAATGATTAGCTTAGCATAAAAAAGGTGACCCAAGTTTATTATTTGTTCTTCAGCTTGATATAAAAGAAAAAACAAAAAGTTTGCAACTTTTAATAACTTCAGAATTTATTTACTTAACCATTTCACATCCCTAATTATGTTTGATATATCAACTAAAGCCTGCTAGACGGAACATTAAAATATTTTAGTTATATTTTTACATGGAAAAGCAAGAGAATGTCTGCTACCAACTTTAACAAGATCTGTGTTCTTTTATATTGTAGATTAGAAAATGCTTATCCTATTTATACTGCTTACAATCAAAATGCACATAAAAAAATGCTGTTGTCAGTCAATCAGCATTATATTCCAACTCCTGACATTCAATTAAGAAACACAAGTGTCAAACAAGCATAGGTAGGTATTTCCATTAGGTACTTCATAAATTTATTCAAACTAATTAGCAGTGTATTGAATACACAATAACAACAAAATCATATCAATTCTTTTGTTACTTTCAGATTAAAAAGTAATGACTGTGTGGACTTGACACAATACTGTTGTTGTTATAACTTTGACATTATAAGTTTAACAATGAGTTAAGTTTATAAATTCTGACTTAGTACAAGCCATAAAAGCTTATTTTGTTGTGAATTAGGGGTGTCCTGATTGATATAAGCATGTTGTAGAATTTGCACTATCAGTTATAGAAATAATTTATACTTATTGAATGTAAACATTACTTCCTTCAAGCTGTTACAAAATACCCAAAATAAGCACAAAATTATCTAAAAAAATAATTATAATATAAAGGAAACCATTTTAAAATTGCAGTGTCAGCAAGATCTATCTATCATAATCAATTTCTATACCTATTTGTTTAAAATACTTTAATTTTATTTGATCTTTATAGTTTAGTATGAATATATCTATATGTATTTAAGTGATCAACAATAGTAATATAACAATATCACAGTACTTAGCTAAAAATAAATATACAAAAATTATAATATTCAATGATAAATCAGTACATAGAGTATAGAAATATCTTATTTATTTTTAATAACTTCATAATCATCCAGAATTTAATAATGACACATTTATGCACTTTTTATTTCTCTAATAATAACACATCATTATATTCCTTACAACTCTATGCTTGATCAAAATACAAATCCAACAGTCTGTAGTATTTGTCATTCAAATACTACAGTAAAATCCCAAACAAAATGACAAGTTTCATATAATTGTGTTTTCTATACCTTTAGCAAATTATAATTACCTTTGTACAATACAAAGGACAGTGTGTGTTACATTCTGCGATTACCTGAAAATTATTTTGATGTTTAGTTTCCATTCAACGTCCTAGATGGCGCTTTTGAAATAGTTCCTCGTCTTATTGCTAGATGGCGTTGCAGGTATGAATGTGAAATATTTATTTAGTACAACTTTATTTACACAGTTTAATTCTTTGGAATATGCCGTGGAAAACGATGCTCTCTATTTTAATGCAACTTGAAAAAGGTGAAAGTGTCTCCAGTACAATTAGAAGTTCGTTCATAAAATGCGTACCTACCAATTTTTCCGATCTTTTTTCTGTGGTGCAGTAAGGATAGTCCGCTACATATTTGGTTTCACAAATATGTGTTCCATTGTAAGTCTTATTTGCACCTGCAAAAGAAAAAACTTATTGTATTTAATTAATTGTAATATTAACAGGTGGTAGTCGTATTGGTAAACAAATTCCCGGCACGTGCCGTTCGGCAAAAGCCGGCGGACCGTGCCACCGGCACTGTGTGTATGACCCGTCAGGGTAATCAATTTCTCTGTATTTAAAGTAACTTATCCCCCTACGTCACCTTTGTCGTTCCCTCACTGCACTGTTAAGCATCACGACTACATTCGTAGCGTTTGTGGTATGGTATCGCTATCGTATGTGATCTTTCGAAGTGTGAGCCTTTCGGATTATTCCACCTTCTGAGTCTCCCGACAGCCTTCTTAATCTTATCTATGGCCATCCTGCCCGTCCTTAAGCGGGTTTTCCTTCTATCCGGCCCAATAAGCATCGAAAAAACTGATTGACTTTGGCATATTGCTATCCAGATAGGCGCTCGATGATCTTGAGTTCCAAGTCCATCTTACACCTCCGCATCCAGTTATAAGCAGCTCCTAGTCTGTCCGCTCTCGCCATCGACCATCGTTCTTGAATCTACTTGACAAAGGTGATAAACTAGCAATACTCCACTCCACTAGTACGTATGGAGTTTCTTGCCCATTCTTCTCCATACAAAACTACCTTTTGGAAGGGGCAACTAGACTCAATTCTATTTTTTTTTTTCATGTAATGACGTTCAAAAGTGCCTTATAGTGGCCTAATTGAAATAAATGCTTTGAGTTTGACTTTGGCTTTGACCACTTTAAATCTAGTGAAAATGATCTCTTCTTTCCCATCATTCTATATCCAGGTTAGATACTGAACGCCTAACAACACACACTTCAAAATAACTGGTGAAATGTGGGCACGCTCTTTTACTTTAGGTAGGTTAGGTTCGACTACTTTGTCTTTCGTTTCAGAGACTTTACAGGCTTGATGTTATGCCTAAATCAAGACAAAACACTTCTTGCCCTTTATGGTTGTAATTGAATTAATTAGTGGTAGGTACATCAATGGCTGGTGACCATTCACCTGATTTGGCAATCAATTTATTATCTGCCGAGGTCACATTGGCACTAATACATTTGTTTTGTTTTAAAGATAACGAAGCTGATAATAATTTGTTATTGTCTGTTCTTAGAAAAAGTTGGACCCAAACATTTAATACACCGATGTCCATAAATCTAAATTAAAATCAAATTATTAATCTAACCGCAGACTGTATACTTTTCATTTTAACAATCAGCAAATTCTTCAAGAATATTTAAAAGTAATAATTAATAAACCACGTGTTTTAAATTTTCGATTTTTGAGGTCACGCAGGGTAGCGTTCTAGGCCCGGTAATCTAATCTTCTTTAATATACAACATAAAAAAGCAACGGCAAACTTCCAGAAACCCCACAAATAGGACAAGTTATTTTAAAAACTTGCCAGGTGCGAGACTGATTTGCACAAAAAGAGTTCCATATCACCGTACAAGTAACACTACATGACATCAACATTCATTTTTAATATCTGTTGCGCCCATAGCGCCTATTCTGAAAATTCCAAGCGTCTACTAATTAGGACAGTATAAAAGATATATAGCTCTGAGACAGCGGAGTCTTAGTAATAGGGTTCCGCTTGGCTCCCTTTTGGTTATAGTACCCTAAAAAAATTGCCGTTTCGCAATGCCTGGGACAGATCAATTCGATTTCCGTTTGAAATGAGCCTACTTGGCACAATGGCTATCAATCCTAGTTCTTATTAGAGGTTAAACAGATTTAAGTCATTAAATGAATATTAGAAGTATTAGAAATCGACGGCTAGATGACTTATTAGAAGCCCCCGAGAGTTGTTAAAAGATATGGAAGAGCCCTTCGCAATTGAGAGGAAATTTTTGGATCCAATAACTGTAAAAAAATGTTTCGATTCCAACAAAGAAACAACAGAAGAAAAGGACCCAAAGATATTCTTTGGGTCCTTTGGGATGATGCATTTGCAACATTTTAAATTGAAAATGTAATAATTATGCTTAACAATGCAATCGTTTACTGCTTATCTAATCATGAGAAGATTAAGATCGCTTTCATTATACCAACTGTTACTTGTAGAAAAAATTACTTCGTAAAAAATAAACTCATTTGTGTCAATCGTACTAGTAAATGGATAAGCTAAGTTAATTAACTTACACTTAATAGGATCCATAAAACTTATAATAAGCGTAGATCGAGATACATTCTCTTATCTACATCAAAGTAATAATGTGCGTAAAAGATAGTCTTTATAGGTAGTCCAATAGGTTAATAGACTAGTGAACAAGATAGATCCAAGGAAAGGAAAGGTCGTATAGTCTGGCTGGTCACATTGCATGGTGTGGTTCGAAGGACTAAAGCACGTGCGATGCGGCGCGACAGGCAGCGCGGGCGGGTGGCAGGGCGAGGGGTGCGCAGTCGTGTGCAGTGGACCACTCGACGTCGCACAAGGTCAAGGAGAATGATTAACAACGAAAATACAGCAAAACAAACGGTGGCGATGCGGGGTACGAGCGGGGACGCGGCGCGCCAGTCAGAGCAGCGACGCCGCCCGCATCGGCCGCGAGACCGGCGCCGCTCGCGACAAACACGAAAATCGATGCACGATCCGTAACCGGCATTTAACATTAATTAACTACCGTAATTTCAATATTAATCTTTGATGATAGACGTCATGACGGGCTCCGCGCGCATTAACCACCCATGTTTGTGATGTGTCACTCGTGTTGACGATTTAGGGTTGTCTCACGATTTTCAACTTTGGAAATAAGAGCGCTCTTGGATCCCATGCAACTATACAGCCGTAATTCCTATCAACGTCTGCTGGTGTTTCTATGATTATGTATGCGATATTATTTGCACACATCTTTGCAAATTTTATGTGAAGATAACCAGTTATTCAACTTTCAACATTACCTATTTAGCAATTAACCAATTAGGTATTGAAATTCCATATTTATTTTGATTTAATGATTTCAATTCTATCCTAATTATGTCCATTTTAAAATTATTTTAACTTCTGAGTACTGCAATTTTAAAACACATAAAGTAATTTGTGTGCCAGAAGCAAATTCTCAACATGTTTTCTAAATGTTTCTGCCCTCATATTTCATTAGGACATGATTTAAGTAAAATTATCAGTTTCAAAGCTTTTAAAAACTGAAACACTAATTACTTAATGCGTATTTGAAGTAAAACTGTTATCGAATATGATTGAACTTAAAATCAACAACGTTAACATAGAATACGCAATATAAACTTGTAATGTTTTAATGCCCTTATGTCTTTATCTGACACGAGTCGTAAAGAGCACTGCAAGGTTGCAAGTGTATTGACTCTAGTGTTTTGAATAATTTTATCTCCGTGCTCTATTGCTCTAGTCGCTGCATTTCCATTCGCGTATTCCCCATTTTCATATCGAGATAAGATAGAACTTTCCTCGTTTGATAGTTTGACGTCAGGGTGATGTAACCGTGTACCGAAATCGTGCCAAAGAGGACTGATGAGAACGGAACCTCGTCAGTTTTGTGATCACATTAGGATTAACAGATACATTTTTTTCCATTCAACAAAACAATGGTTAATTAATCCTTTATAAGGCTTTTAATGTGTATCGTATTATTAAAATATTTGAGGTATTTCCGTCCCTAGATTATAAAGTACTGGCTTACTGCTTATAAAGAGTTAATTCGACTTCAATCTTTCATTTTTAATCATCTGGCCATAAAATTCAGATGCGTGCAAAATTGTCTCCTTTGCCAGCTTTGTTTCTTTTGTAGACTGCAACTTGACTCTAGAACAGTAAGCAGTGGCATACCGTTTTTTTTTTCTTCGTTAAATCCATAGTTTGAGTCATTAAGTCCAGTAAAATTTCCTAACAATAGAACATCTTTAAACTTTGGAAATCAAACCATAATAAAAACAACCAAATGTGCAACCTTCTTTTACTTGAAAACTTGAAATACTGGAAACAGTTCCCAAGTTCCTGATAACTTTAACGATCTATAAATATTATACGACTAATTCTAGGAAACAACGACGGCAAACCGACATGACAATTGTAAAATTACTACGTACACGTAACTGAAGCAGAACGTTTGATGTTTGTCATCATAAATTATGTACCTACTCGTATTACCCATAGTTATAATGAATTGATTACCCTTTTAATTGCTGCCTGTATCATCGTTGGGACTATTAGCTTTCTCTGGAATTCTTGCCGTTCTTGATTTTTTCAATCTCTTTTGAATTGTTTTAAATACAGTATAAGTTCGACTAAAGACGTTTAGATTTAATATTCTGTCATCCAATAGAAAGACAATCCATAATGTAAAGCAAAGCTGCCATTTTATGACCCGTTGTTAGCAGTGTTTATGAAATTTGGCTTTAATGGTTGTTGCAATACAGCACCATAGGGAATCTGGAAGAGTAACATCATATCATCTATGTACAACCTTAATAATGTTCTATTGAATTTTATATATTTTCACTGCAGCGACTATTATTGGACATATCGTAATCTATACTATTATCGATTAAAGAGGTACGATTATTATTTTAATAGCTGTTATTCAAGACAAACACAAGACAAGTTGTATCATTGTCAAGGCTTTCAACTTTATTTGAATTCATCGCCGCCCTCGTGGTATTTCACATATGGCATACTAATACGTTGCATTACGTTTTTTTTTAACACAGTTCCATCTTGTTTCCGTAGTTTGTTTTTATTTTCTTCACCTTAGTTAAAAGTGTTTATGGAAAACGTTATGTAATGATGACTGCAACACTTGCTATATTTTTGTATTTGAGGCCCTCCAAATCTCTTAGGGCTTGCCGTAGCATAGATAAGCTTTGTAAAAATCAGTTAAAATCTAAGCGTCAATTATACGCTAAGTTTCATTTCTGTAGCTTGCAGTTGTTTCTGAAATGAACCAAGTCTTATTATTTGATTCTAGCTCAGATTCATCACACAACAGTTGTTTATTTTAGCCATCTTTTCCTTCTTGTGTAACTACTACTACATCAGCTACTTCCCGTCTTTATGAGATTTGATTACTATATTTTAATGAAAAGTCCTTTTATATGATTGTTTGCAAATCGAACATTTCCAGAACCGCGCCCTTTCGTAAATTGACAATTGGAGTTATTTGATCTTCATTGATTTTATCAGAATTTCAAAACAAACGATTTGAGTTGATTCGTTAATAGTCATTGTAGCCGCTTATTAAAATATTTTCAAATTTATTACAGCTTGTTAAGGAGTGTTTAGTTTATTGTTGTTGCGTGTACCTAATCGCAGGCGCGAGTGGCGTCACGTCACGCCGCGGGAAGTGTTACTCTCTGGCTTGGTCACGGCCAAGGTCTCGGTCGACACAACGCTTGGCGTCATTATGTAACGCTTGGATAAATGATGAAACGCTCTACTTCTCATTATTTTTAATACAAACATATGATATGGATAATGCCGGCGATAAAAATATTGATAGTTTCTTGGCTTCTACTTTGCCAGTCTTACTTTCTTCAGTTTCTTCTACAGAGATGAAATATTCTCATGATTATATTGGATTTATGTAATTTGGTTTTGGCAAATATGGTTTTTGTTTTGTTATTAGAACTTTGAGTTTAAAATGCCATGTTGTTACGTGAATAAAATTTAAGTACGATCAAAGTACAAACAATAGGTCGTAAAAAATTCCAACATTAATGAGTTACTATGTTTGCACCACATCATCTCTGTTAAGAGTATGGTGTCTGGTCAAGAGCAACAATATCTTAAACCCTAGGATGACGATACAGGGCAGGCGACTAAGGGATTATATTAATTCTGTTTTTGGTTTGAAGCAAATATGTTAAAAAGCCTTAATAAAAGAATTACAATTTGCGTTCTCCTTGTAAAAGCCTATAAATATCACCCTATAAGTCATTCAAGGATAAGGTGAAACTTAAGTTAAAATAAAGAACTTCAAGTGGGTATTCCCGAAAACGATACGGTCCCAAACAATACAATAGTAAAAAAAAAAGCAAAGATGACTTGAATCCCAACATACCTACAATCTTTAACGATAACTTATCACCTAATGCCATTGTACCACCTGCATCTTTGATAGCTGTTTATCTATATTGAAACCAGATGATAAAAATCCATTTGAAATCAAATCACGTGTCTATTAGTATATCGACGTACAGGTTAGCAATAATAATTATAATTACCACGTAGTCTCACAATGAACGCATCTCTGTGTTGAAAATGAGCATTGTTTTGTAGTTGGGAGTTCCGGTTGGTCTCCCCGCGCCGCGCGTCTACCGGCTCGCCCAGTGCAGACTGGCCAGCAGAGGCATCGCTCAGCGATCTTGTGCACGAACAAAAAACACCTGTAGTCGTCAGCGAATCGCCAAGGTCGCAAGCCCCCGCGGCGCGCTTCTCTCTGCGTTCCGTTTACCCATATCTCGCGGCGAATGCACGCGCCGCCCCCGCGCCTTGACTCACCGCACACCCGCACGCCGCGCGTCGCACGTCTGCTACTCTACGGGTCAAATCTAGGACGCTATTTATCTTTGCTTTTGCATTACATGTCTTGTACGAGTAACAAGCATCAATTAATGACCAATTAACATTCGCCTATTGTATCTTGTAATTATCCATTTTGATCATAACCTGTATTATTTCTTATTGTAGATCAAAATTTTTATACTTCAGAAAAAAATTGAGGAGTAAAGTTTCAAACACAAATGAAAAGGAAAGTAGATATGTAAAGCGAGAGAGTTTGATAAGGTGTTGCGCGTGCGTCGGTATTGTCGCAGTGTAAGCTATTGTCAATGTTATTGTGGCAGTCGAGCGCGCGTCAAGTCAAGGTCGGTGGAGATCGATAGCGTCGGCAGAGGGGGGCAGCGGCAAGCGGACTTCCATCTCCACATACTCCACATGCACGTATGCACGCACGTCATGCGGACCAAAGAAAGTGTAGGAAAGTGGAAAAATTCCTTGATAACGCGACAAACTGCTCTACGCTCACTGAGCGCTGCGTAATTCTAACTTATCGACTTGTTAAATCTTTTTAATCTGGTGTAGAATTTTCACGACCGCAAAAGAAATCTTATTTCTTTTCGTTTTCTTAATACGACATTATTATCGTAAAACAACTATAAATAATAATGTCGTTACAATATGTAATATTTCCTTTGTGAAGTTTATTACCGGTAGTGTTGGTGTCCGCTTAGTCATTGTCGGAGCGATTCCCTTTGTGTGGCCCATCAATCCCGACAATATCATAATGGCTCAATTCATTCATTTCGTGCCTGAAGGCGACGGTATGGCGTTTTACTAAAGCCTTTGTCGCATTGTCGATGGCGTGTTTTCCATCGTCTGGTTTCTGTATTGATTTGTTGCCTTGTTTAACACACTGAATATAACCCCACTATCGTAGATTAATTTACGAAAAGATCCTCTTTTCTCACGAGAGGCTATCAATTACATAGCCGGGGTCGTCAAGGATACGGCTTGATTGACAGGTTCGGGTAATGTAGTTAGTTCTATGATATAGCTGCTTCCCTACACCCTAAACCGAGCGTAAATGGATATGGATGAATTCACGCCCGGCTGATTTCTTTTGAATTGAACGTGAATTTTATCAAACGCCTACGCAGTACGCCGTAAATCAGATAGGTATTCTTTGCGCGCTTTCAATTCGCTTTTCGGTTTTCAAAGGATTTATTATATTATCAATTTTCTATTGTATTTATATTCGATAATAAATATTCATAGGTAAATTTTTCTGACAGCCTATAGGTACTGTGTTTACTATCTTTGTAACGAATTATAGGGTTTATTTGTTCATCTATCTGTATCGATCACGTTTATTCGTTTACTGAGCATCGCAGTATGTGGTCCAGATGTAATCTAATATCTCGTTATTATGTTATTTATTTCTGAGCCAAACCCTTATGATGTTCGTCATTATTCTAGCTTTATTTATCGCAACATGTATAGCGTACATTTTTTTTTGGTACTTGATATTTTTTTAATGATTCCTAATTGCCCAAATTTTACCTTTGCTTTTTTTCATAAATATTATATCGCAGAAAGAGTTATCTAACAGCGAAAAACGGCATAAAATAAAAAATGAAAGTAATTTCCATTTTAGTATTTGCCTCTACTTCATGGCCGCTTCTCACACTTTGCTGGGAACACTATATAAATCTTTTCCCCTTGAAGAAAACTATAGTAGGTTACATTACCAAAGTACGCTTTCTGACTAGTCACTTGTTACTTAAAAATTATGTTAAAAAAATTGCGATTACTATTATAATAAATTGTGCAATATTAAGCGTCAAGGTGGTACCTACATATTGTTTAGTTTAAGACCGGAAAACTTTTTGTCGTCAATCTATGACGAACGCCCTCAACACGTGCAACGGACGTCCCTATACGCACAGCCCCAAGGCCGCATATGCCGTACATACAAACAAACATTTGGCCATGTTTTGAATTATCGTCTTTGATGCCCAAAATTTTAAACTCAACGGCAGCGATGTTTGCTCGGTTATCTATAAGTTAAAATGAGTATACTATGTTGGTATAAAAGCTGTTCTAGATAAGTGCCGTGCGTGTGACCGCATCCCTGAAACTTGAAATATTTGATTGCACGAACAAATAGTGATCAAATGAATAAGTGCCATTTAATCGCGCTAGGTTTTACTAAGTGACATAGCGAATTTTTATATGGTAGGGGCTATCGCGGGGAGTTCGGTCTATGAGTGACGTAAAACTTAATTACAGAAACGCGCCGCAGCCACGATCACGAAGGCCGACTGCTAACAACTACAATTATTTAGATGATTCCATTCTAACATAACTATAAAATTTTAGATTATCTAGTTCGATTCAGAACCATCAGCTTTAAAGGCAAAAAATGTGATTATAGCAACTCGTTTTCCACATAAAATCAGATTTATTCACGTATGATTGTATGCGGACCTTGAGCACGTCGGGTGAGACCTTCACGCCGGTAACCGCGCGGAAGTTGACGGGTACATTTTTTGTCAAATTCGAGCTTGTTGAATTTTAGTGCGCATTAGTCACTAGCTAAGCATCAGCGTCGAAGCTTGTGGCGCATTGTTGACGAGTTGCACTGCGATATCGTCGCGTCGCGTCGGGTGCAATAACAGTCGCTATCACAATGTCACAACGCCGTCTGCTTTGTCCCCGATCGCGGCTCTGACGCTTTTGTCCATATCTCCGGCGTCGCACGCTCGGTCACATTTGCACGTATTATTTAGAAGCCTAGCGTCATTGCCACTATTCAGGGGTTTAATCTTTCGCAGCGTAAATTGATCGTGACCATCGCACCGCGCGCTGTGTTGCCCGCCGTCACTTGTGTATCCGTGCAGTTTAATTTTGAACGTTGCTGAAGTGCAGTGGGTTGATAGTGATGTGAGGATGCTTGTGCGTGGCCATGTCCGTGGCGAAGAAAGACAAGCCGACTATGTCGGTGACAGCACTTATCAACTGGGCCAGGCCCTTGCCGCCGGGCCAACAGCAACAGCCGATGACGCCTACGTCGCCAGGGAACATGGGAAACATGCTTCAACCAATGGCTACGCAGTCTAGCATACCGACCGTCGACTGCTCACTCGATATTCAATGTAAATATCACATTATGTAATTAGCAACGGAAAATTCTTTGGTTCTCATAGCAAAGCAGCGTATCTTTAATAATGTATGCTCTAGCTAGCTCTAGCTAGATACCCTCGTATATCAAATGTATTTTTAATTTATCTGCTGCCTAAGGACCCGATTTTTTTTTAATAGTGTTTATCTTAGTAAATAGGTCCGTTTATAAAAAAATAAATATTTGTTTATGGCAATTCATGCCCTTGCAATTGTTATAAATGTGTGCTAAATATGTAAATTAAGACTAAACATACAGATGAACTGTTTTCAAGGTTTGTGGTGTAGAAGCAGCCTTTGTTCCATTTCTATCAATGACTATAGCTGCTTGATATACCGGGAAGTTAATAAGAAACTACTTTATACCTATCGGCTTGATGCCAGCTTCATATAAACAAGTTATTCATACCACAAAGCAAGAAAATGACGATGTTCTTAAAACGATTAATGCATGATACTTGTTGTCAGTTATTTATATTGATGACATTATAATTCATCATACAAAGGTTAAGAACGTTAGCGAATCGGAACTGCGATTATATCTCTACTTCTAATAAGCAATTAAATAATTTTGATGGTAGGTACTAAATGTGTTGATGTCTTAGTTCACTTAGACGTAGTTAGTAGGCGGCTTTTGAAACATTTTGGTAGAGATAATAAACGGGTTGATTAAAAAAAAGCGTGTTCAATGTCACAATAGGACCGTATCACACTTCCGTTCTGTTCTATTGTAATTCAATTTCAATTAGTATGATAGACAGTGCGAATTAATACATTAGTAGTGTTGTATTTTGTTAATTCGCATTGCCTCGCACCGTTGATGAAAATAACATTCAAGTATCAAGATTATCAAAGTTTATGTTTGCGCTATAATTCGTCATATTTTGTGTAAGAAACTAGCTAGAGTTTTTTTTTATGTAGATAAGGTGCTTAGCTTACCTAGATCTACTAGCTTACTTGATTTCCACTTTTTGGGTTCACTTCAACCATAGTAACATGAGTACAGGGTGTAAATGGATGGTTTTATAATTTATTCTCTCCATTACTACAACATAATTTACTTTATTAAAATAGATAAATAATATAATATACCCTGAACATACCTGCCATCACTTAAATTGCCGAAGCCGGACATAAACTTAAATAACCTTTAGATATTTGGGTAAAAATTGAAATTTCACAGACTACCCTAAGAAAAATAAGAATAAAATTAAAAATATACATTTTTTTTATATTATATTAATTGATTGCTTATCTTTTGATTAAACGGGAACACAGAAAGTGTCCAGGTTTCACCCTTTTGAAAACCCCTTCCGGACGCCCTCTAATCTAGGATAAATCCGGCGAATCCCGAAGGAATGGCAACCTTAACATTATGGAAATTAAATCTGCATATTTGTTTTTCTCACATGTACCACCGCGTTTCGCCGCTCGGTAGACGTGCTACAATCTTTCTTTTTCACTGCTTTTCGTTAATTACGAAGATTAACATGAAATTATATGAGACATCTCGTTTCGCGAGAGTGAAAATGGTTATTACACGCCACAATTATATCTCTTTGAAATAAAACTCAATTATAAATCTAATATGAGTTGTCGTCGTCTTTTATATGAACGAACAATATAATAACAGTTTGTGAATATATAAAACTTGTTAAGACTTTGAAATAAGATTTTGCTCTGAGATGGCTACGAAGGTTTTAATCTGGTTATAATATTGAGAATCTAATCACTTTCCCAAGAAATAAACTGTCTTGAGTGTTTGGATTTATTAGTTTTTAACAAATTGTATTTGACTGTTGTCACGAGCAGAATCAACTTTATCCAGAATTCCATCTGGAATTTAGACCATCTAGTCTAGAATGTCTAGAATTCTAGAATCATTTGTGAGTTGTAGTGGTTTTAATTAAACGTGCTTCTCAGCAAACCATTATAATTTTGTTGACAGAGGCTAGGGATCAATTCAAATAAAACGCGGCGTAATTGGAAATAAGTTTCAGAAACTTATTATATTTTCATGAAAGAGCAATCACTTGTAGGTTTTCCTCAAAGGGCTTGACGCTCGAGCCGTACTTTTCAAAAGTCCCACTTCAAAGACTGATTGCTACTTATGAATGCCTCCAAGATGAGGGCATTATGGGAATAATTTTAGAAATTAAGTATAGAATTAGTTGAAGAGCCCATAGCACAAACTTAACTTTCAGATGACGAAACTCGTACTAAAATGAAACGAAGCTTGATTCACTCAATCAAAAACTTTCTGTATAGTGTTTCAAAGTAGAAAAAATAATAAAAAATATTTCTATTAATATAGGAACTATTGTGTTATATCGTGGTTATTGAAACCACGATATAACACAATAGTTCCTATATTAATAGAAATATTTTTTTATTAAATTATGAAAATTTCTCTGCAATGCTGGAAAAGATGATAAAATTAAATTAAATTCAGTTACTCTGTTAAGAGCTTTCTGTAAAATTAGAACAGTCTCTCCAGGCGCTGCTTTTTCGCAGGTTGTTTGACGAAGATATAATGAATTAATCTTATAAGTTTTCTCTCGACCATTCACCAGATAAAGGTCAGGACTATTCTATCGAAAAGGTTATACCAAGACCATTAGTTCAGTAAATACATCGAGTCTTTTCGTCTCCTATTTCTTGTTTTCATATGCTCTAAGCGCCCTATTCACACGTAGAAATTGAAAATGTTTGCTTGACACAGGTACACAATAGCTCCGTCCACGTAGGCGTGATACGTTTCATCTCAGAAGCTGTTCGTAGAACGCTTTGTTATGGACCTTGAATGTTCCGTTACATTGTTTAAGTTACATGTATTGTGATTCAGATATCAAACACTATATTTTGGATTATTTGTTTCACAACTTCGTGGGAAATATATTAACAATATCCTTCTACAGGCGCCGTTATCCCAATTTATTTAGGATCTATGCATGTCTTCATGATCGTGAACGGGCGCTCTCAGTTGAGACTGGTCATCTCTTATCTGCCATGGCTGATAGCTTTACTTTTTAAATTGTTTTATGTTTCTCTTCACCTGAATTATTTTCACTTATGAAAGCAACATGAATAGCGTAACCAGGATTTTGTGTAACTACACTGGAAACAGTACCTATCCGTTGAGTAACGTTTCTTGTCCATTATTCTCTTTAGAGACTTACCTACATTTTGGAACGGGCAACTTCAATTTTCTGACTAACTGACCGACTCCTTGTCAATTCAAAAGTGCCTTTAAATAGTCTAAATTAAATAAACGCTTTGATTTTGACTTCTTCTTGAATACCTCATCAGCAGTAATCTCATTATTCACCTCTTTTCTAGCCAAAAATTCATCTTTATGTTCTTTGACTTCACTTTTGAAAACCATCCATACTATTCAAAAGATCCCTAACTATTTAATATTAATAATTATAATTTTCACCTGAATCATGTTCAGATATTTCCATATTTATTATGTGCTGCTGTAAAATGTTTTTTCCAAGATGGTCAAGGATATTTTTTTCCTGGTAGGGGTCGTATGCTATTATAATTTGTAATGTTAGATGTCCATTAACATAAGTTGTTTGCTCATGATTTCGTTAGATAGAAGATCAACATAATATCAATGCGAAAACCTTGTTTTTTATACTATTGTTGAGAAGCTTTTGAAATACTTGGAAAGAATAACTATTAAGGATGTATATTTGATTATTATAGAAAAAGATTGTAAGGCACTAGGTCTAGTGGTATATATTTTGTATTTGCAAAAAAGAACAAAGATTTGACTGCCTCGTTGGTCTAGTGGTCGCAAGCGCGACTGCTGTGCATGAGGTCTTGGGTTCGATTCCCAGGTCGGGCAAAGTGTTATTGGGTTTTTCCATCAGCAATTTCTCAATAGCAGCCTCGGAGTCTGGATTTGTGCCCGCTTGATGGCAATAGGCTCGCCCCCTATTACATGGGACTAAAAACATAACTAGCGAAATGTGGGTACACATGTGTACTAATGTGTATACCTCTGCCTAACCATTCGGGGATTACAGGCGTGATGTTATGTTATGTTAACAAAGATTTATTAGTAGATTACAGCATGTTAGCAGGTATTATGTTAGTCAAATCAAGATACCTTTTTGAAAAAAAAGCACTGCCCAAACTCAGTCGGTTTTTGCAAATAGGAATTTCATAGATCGGAAATGACGTATCAGTTGTTCTCTTGTTTCTGAAGGTGACGTAAGCCCTAAACAGTCGCTCAACCGATGGACAGATACTATGACGTTATTACGTAGGTACCTACACGAGAAACGGATGCCTTACCAGTGAACCGACCGATGCAACCGGCTCTTCACACAGATAACGCTTGTTTTTAACAATCTGCATTCAAGTTCACGTTGCATTTTATACTTACGAACTTGACTTATGTATGAAAACGAATATGGGTGTAATTAGTACTTGCAGTGAACTGTTTTATGGGCACAAATTGGTTATTTTCCTAGCCCTATTGTTTTATGTTTAGTTGAAACGAGTTTTTTAATTATTACCTAAGTATTAAACAACTGAAGCGTTGGTTTGTTCTCTATGATTGTGTTCAAACATATTTAGGCGCTTTACACACGGAGCATCTTAAGTTGAGGCAACTGGCAATTCTTTAAAAGTTTCCTGTTTAAGTTGATAGTTGCTATAACGTTGCCGGTTGCCTCAACTTTTTGGCAATTTGTGAGCAACTTTCATAGCCGAGTTGCCGTTGCCGTAGCGACACTGGCATTGCCGGGCACACGGAGAGGGAGGGAGGGTGTGAAATCGCCCAAAGCGTTGCGATTGACGGTTGAGGAAACCGGCAACTTTAAAAACCGGTACAATATTTAAAAGTAGCTAGTTGCGGCAACTAGCAACTAACTTAGTTATCGATTGCAGTAACTGAAAACTGTTGACGATTGCCGCAACTCGAAACTCGAGTTGCTCTGTGTGCGCAGTCCAATTGAAATGTATGTAAACGGCTAGTTGCTAGCTAGTTGCCAGTTGCTGCAATAGTTGCTCTGTGTGCAAAGCGCCTTATTTTTCATCGTACATTTGTGTAGATATGCAACGCATTACAAATAAAACGTTGCGCTTACATTTATTAATTATACCTACGTATGATGTCACATTTAAATATAAAACGATAGGTGAGGTGTAGAACCGTGGACAGATTGTTATTAATAACCAACAAAATAAAAAAGAAAAAAACAAGTCAGTTTTTTTAATGTTATCTATCTACAATGTATTGAGTTCGATGCGTAATTATCAAATTAATTAAAGTATGTTTTTCTCTATTATCTACCTGGCATGATGTAGCACTTTGTATTACGTTACGCTTAGGTAGGTACCTATTGGGCTATTGTTGATTCGTCGACACCGAACAAAATACACGACAACACGAAAAAAATCATCTATTTAGTCCCTCTTTTGTTGAAAAACAAGTTTTTGGGGAATCATTTTCATAATTTTATTGAAGTCAGGGATTTTAACTTTAAAGATACAAAATATATATACACGTGTAAATGTTTACCAGTCCCAATTTAACAGTAAGTACAGTATAATATGAAAAAATACTTTTTCATAAATCTCCAGAGTAATTGATCGTAAATTCTAACATTTTGCAAGAAATGAGAAGCCTTTATGTTCAGACACAGCTGGTGAGACAGTTATTGTTCAATTACTTGGTAGTAGTTCAAAACCAGGTCCATATAAATCAGAAAACTAACCAAACGACATTAAACCTTCAAGATATAATACAGATAGGGCATTATCAAATGAGAAGCAAGACGCTTCAGTACCTACATGTGCAAAGATTTCTTATGTGATATCGATTTGGATGTTTAAGACAATGGCAACTCGTTTCACAAGGCGCACGACCATCGAAGCATGTTCAGTTAATAGATCAGATATTAGTATTATGGCATTTAGTTTGTATGCTTTACTTTGTCCAAACGAGAATACAAGATTTACATTCTATGAACACGTTTGCACACGAGTTGCGTCACGTATGCTTTTAAACCAAACTTTCAATGCTTTTATCAGTTGGAAACACCTGAACATTTTCCATCATCGCTCGCCATTCGGTTAAATGTGCCCACTTGGCCGATACAATTCGATTTTTTAAGACGTTCAAAGCAAAGTTATTTAGAAAATCTAAAGATTTTCTATTGCGCAGCAAAATGAGGGTGGTGGCTGTGTATGTTTATTTTCTTTTTTGTCTGGTGCAGAAGCCCTCGGACTAATGAACCGGTTTTGTTGGTTTTTGGAACAACTGCCATCCATACTTTTTTGTTTTCCGGAGAATTTGTTTATTTTATTTTGTGAGATAGATGCTTGATATGAATATTTACACATAATAGATAATTGTATAGGGATTGATTGTGTTATTGAATGGTTTAAAATTAAAAGCTATTAACATTATTATTTTATTTTAAATAGGTAAACTTTTTTCTGAAGATCCTTTACATAAATAGAACACAAGAAAATCTTTTATAAATATTATTAATATAAAATACCTGCAGTTAGTGGCAGCAGCTCAAAGAGAAATATATATGTACGCCTCCGCTCGGCGTTTGTAATTAAGATTTTTATTATTGAATCTGTCCAAATGTTGATTAGACTTTTTATTGCAGGGCTGAACTTAGAGGGCGGTTTTATGTCGCCGATGTCACCGCCGGAGATGAAGCCAGACACGGCGATGCTAGACGGCCTGCGAGACGACTCCACTCCGCCCCCCGCCTTCAAAAACTACCCCCCGAACCACCCCCTAAGTGGTTCCAAGCACCTCTGTTCTATATGTGGAGACAGAGCGTCGGGAAAACATTATGGAGTGTACAGGTACTTACATCATAATTTAATGTCTGTCAAAATAACTTTCGTGAAATTTTCGTAATGGTTATTATGTAGACACACTGTTGCCTCGCATAAACGTTCTAAAAAGCATTTTGTGGTTCATACGTGATGTTATTATCGATATAAATTAAGTTACTTGGAAGGTGTTAACTTCGGTCTCGATATTCTAACCCTCCTCCCTCGGGGGCCAGATGTTCGATAACAAGAGTTTGCCTGTGAAGTTTTTGCTCAAATTTTTTACCATTCCCATATGCAACATAAATTGGTCAAGCTGTTTTGAAACTTAGGAGGGCATGCAGCTAGGGATCTGTAGGTACTTATACACGGTTCATTCTTAAAATTAAAGTCTTCCTATTACGTCGAAATCAAATAGTCTAGTAAACATAATTTGTCCGAAATATAGGTCTTTGTATATTGGGATTAATTGTCGTGATGGCCTAGCGGTTAAGGCGCCCGCCTCTCATGCATGAGGGTGTGGGTTCGAATCCGGGCAAGTATCATGTGACTTTTTCAATTCATATGTACTTTCTAAAGTTTATCTTAGACATTACTGACATCATTCAGTGCCTGTTGGTCCCGGCTGTCATACGTGGATCTTTGACAGTCGTTACGAGTCGTCAGAAGCTTGAAAGTCTGACAACCAGTCTTACCTAAGGGTATCGTATTACCCAGTTACTGGGTTGTGGAGGTCAGATAGGCAGTCGCTCCATGTAAAATACTGGTACTCAGCTGCATCCGGTTAGACTGGAAGCCGACCCCAACATAGTTGGGAAAGGCTAAGCAGATGATGATGTATATTGGGATTAATTCTGCCAAAAACCAAACCTCGACAAAATTTGTCTAATTTTTCAAAGTAGGTAGGTACCTATTTGTAATGATTTTAGTTATTTAACACTAATTAATTATGAATTTATTCTAAGCATACGTTTTGAATGTACTTTGAACTATTATTACTGGACAGTAATGGTTCACATTTTGCATACTTAACATACCTAATTAGTTTGCCGTAATTAATTTAATTATTGAGGCATTGTGGGTTAGATGTTTTTGGCTGTACTAAGCTCAATCGCTAGACGTCTGCGAAGTAGTTCATTCATCATTTTCGTCAGCTGTTTTGTTTCACTGACGGACATAGTAGCAAGATGAGATGTTTCACAATAATAGACGAAAACCGTGTGTAAATATAAAATAGCCCAGAATATGTTTTGGCAAAATACACGCTCACCTTACATTATTGTTTTTAAATGCGACAAAGTCTCTACATAGTATGTATAAAACAAAGTCGCTTCCCGCCGTCTGTATGCTTATATCTTTTAAACTATGCAACAGATTTTAATGCGGTTTTTATCGATAGATAGAGTGATTTAAGAGAAAGGTTTATATATCTACATTGCACCCGTTAGAAGCCTAGGCGGGTCGCTAGTTATAAGTTAAACCAAATTAAAGGGTTTATATCTGCAATCTGGAAAGTACGTTAGCCGTTGGTTTGGACCCGGCTGTCATACGTGGATCTTAGACAATCGTTACAGGTCAGGTACAGCCCGAAAGACTGAAATTCAGTCTTACCTAAGGGTATCGTATTACCCAATTACTGGGTTGTGGAGGTCAAATAGGCAGTCGCTCCGTGTAAAATACTGGTATTCAGCTGCATCCGGTTAGACTGGAAGCCGACCCCAACACAGTAGTTGGGAAAAGGCTAGGCAGATTGATTGATATCTGCTGAATCGCTAGACACTCGACAAAAGCAAAATGGTGGGTCGTTATAATTAAATTTTTCTTTTCTTTTCAAGTCTGTCTGAGCAGGTATTAGATCACTCTTGGGAAACCTAGACTCTCAGAATCGTTCATATAAAATTAAATGTCAATCAATTCGTCTCGCGTTCAGTTACGGTCTGTGATAGGCCATGGATATTTATTATTTTAATTAAAAATGCAAAATGGTTGGCGGTTCTGAATTTTTATTACAATTGAAAAAAAAAAGAACTTGATTTTACATCATGCGTCTTGTAAGGTGTGTATGGAATATACGGCTAATGTTATGTATGTAGTTATAGCTACTTATGAAAGAAGACAACTTTATAAAACGTGTTTTCGTTTTAATGGGCAATTTAATATTAGGAGGTATTTCGCTAATGAGGGAACGTTTGCAAACAACCACAAAAAAATTTCAACTGAAGCTTTGTCTCCAACGATTAACTATGTCGTTATTAAAATATAGCCGAAGATAGTAAAAAATTACTGCTGGAAATAGTAAACTACGCTGCGATTGGTTATTATGTAAACCTAAAGATACAGTGTGGTAGCTATAAAAACTCAATTTAATTAAAGTTAGTGCGAATAACTGCAAAGATAATATCTTGATATTATTGGTTAGTAAGTATTTAATTTGTTTGTACAGTTTATTTGTTATCTTCTTATGTACTTAATATTATAACGCTGTAAGTTTGATTAATTTTTTTTTTATTTGGACACACTTATCTCCGGATAGGCTAATAATATTCTGAAAATTTTTCACTAATGGGAAGCTATGTTATCCCTAAGTATATTTTTTACTAGTGTTGATCTGTACAAATAAATAAAATTGAAGCGTTTGTTTGCATTGTTAAAATAACAGCGTTTTAATAAATGCATATCTTTAAATATTTACACGATACTTAACCAAAATATTTTTTTTTCAAATTTTTTGTCTCCGCGCGAAAATAATACGCGGACGGAGTCACGGGTAAAAGCAAGTATAATATAAGTAGCTGAAGATGCCGCCACCGTCTAGACAGCTCTGTTAGTGTTGTGTCTGTGTTCAAAAGAACGCTATTCGTGTGTATAGCCACCCGTAGCTTAGATACAACTTTTATTGGTTGCGTGTAAAATGAATATTATGTTATGGCATGCGCAAAATTAAAGATTTTACACCTTCTTATTATTCTCTAACGTTTTAATTGAAGTAAGCGGGCGTGGGAGTGTACGTTTATTCGATATCGTTTATATTTACACGATTCAAACACTATTGGGGCTACTTTATACAGACTGTATTTAAAATACTCGCTCAGCTATACATTATTGAAACGATTTACAATTCTATCGATTGGTAAACGCTCGTAATGCTATTCAAAAGACATTTTTTTCACCTTGGTAATTTTTTATGTTAATTTGAGAATCACGCATTCGAGGGCAGGTAGTCTTTCATGGCTTTTACGGTATAATGTTGATACCTATAGGTGGAGATTATTTGCGTGTTGGTTTGTATCGTTCTATCTTGCTTGTACTGTCAGTATTCTGAATTAACTGACCCGTCTTCCCTATATCTTCTTTCTAAGACGGGGTCAAGTAATACTGGGCACTGACAGTAACGAAAATGAAGCTAGTATTATCTAGAATATCTATGTTTGCGTGTCGCTATAATAATATTTAATGGCTTCTATATCCGCGAGAATATAACCCTCCATCTCCATATATACGCCACGTATATCCCTCATAATGTTAAGGACGGGTAGCCATCAATCTTGGGATGCCTCCTCTATCTACTGAATAAGAATTATAGGGATCATAGACTTATATAATATAAGCTACCCGTAGTTGCCCGTAGATTCTCTGGCAACCAAGAAAAACGGCTACAGATACCAGAATAAAAAATATCCTACGTGGTAATCTAAGACATAGTCTAACTTGTTGCTAGTTTTATCTAAACGCGTTCAACGGTTTACGCGTGATTGAGTAACAAACGTACAAACATCTTTACTTTCACATCTATATTTCCATACTGTTATTCTATAGAGAAAAATTTTGTCTGTTTCTTTGTTTTTAAGAGCCCCATCTCTGAAAGCCTTGGTCTGATTATAAAACTACTTTCACTGATAGAGAGCTATATAGTGTCATAGGATATTTTGATTGTTTAATTTACTTCCACGCAGACGAATTTGCGCGAAAAAGCTAGTTTAAAATATTTTAGGCAGACTCGGTATTATGGATAACGTTTATACCCAATACCTAACTACGAAATCGCTTTGTTGATCCGCCCTCCTATCGAAAACAATCCCTAATGCCTCCGACACCCCTAATGCGAAGGAAGGGCGTTATCAACGAATTAATCTCAGCAAATTCCTGATATCGAAAATTCTCACATTTGTTTATTTTCGCGTCGTATAAATAATTATACGGCTATGATGAGATGTATAGAGTGTAAATTCGTTCGTTGGCACGTGTTCGGAGGCATGTACATAGACAGAACGCGTGTACCGCTATTTTTGTACCAAAGCTTTTTTTGTGTTATACATTATTAGAGATACTATATACATAATAATGTTACTGATTCATTGGGTTTGTTATGATTGTGTATGAGGCGCTTGTCTTCTTGACATAATGATATTACAATGTGGGCGGAGGCTTCAAGCAATCCCTAGATTTAGCTACGACAGAAGCTTAGTTTAATTTTGAATGTTTACCGTGCTTAGTGAATGAGATTGAGAAAGAAAGGTCTCTTCAAAGTAAATTCGCCAAAAAGAGTCTTTAAAATATTTACTCAGGTACTTTTCCAACGTCGGGTTTCGTCTAATGGTCCGCCATTGGTTTTATTATTTTCAATTTGAACAATCAAATTGATGAAAAAGAAATCTTTAATCAAATTATTTCCAGATAATTTTTAGTATTCACTTGAGACAATGTGATTGTGTTTGGTGTTTAATTTCGACAAGTTGAACCTTCTTGAAACGAAAAACATAATCAATACTCTTCACCTTAGCTTTGGTAATCTTATCTTGATTAGTTTTTGTCGGATTTTCCTGACGTTTTTAGAGTTCCGTCCGCAAAGGGTGTATAACGGGGTCTTTTGAACCCAATAAACATAGATATTTTCACAGAGTATGTAGGTAGCGTTAAATATTCTATGGTAGTACGGAACCCTTCGTGTGCGAGTCCGACTCGCACTTGATCTGTTTATTTGGCCTAATCTCCAAAACAGCTGGACCGATTTTGACGACAATTCCATTGACAGACAGCTGATGTTATAACCAGTAACATAAGATTCACGCGTACTTAACGGTGAACATAATTATGCTACTATCTCCTTAATTACAAAGATCTACGTACCTACCTCTGTTACCTTGATTGCTTTTACAAATCCGTATATAAAATAGAAAAAACAATGGCTTTTATTGGCTTATCAACTAGCTCCAAGATTCTTAACAAACATTACGTAAGTTGAATAGTAGTACTTTACTTAATTAATACGCCATGGATACGTATTTACATAGGAAACATAAATTATGTCCTCCAAGGCAAACGGAAGCCATATGTATGATGGAATTAATTCTTACATGATAATACTGGGTAGAAGGGTTCTCTAGTATAGTTGTGTTCTTCGAAGTGCAAAGGTTTTGTTCTCAGTCGGTTGCGCATTATCGACCGACGCTATGTAAATTACGTTAACGTAAAACGCAATGAATTGTGAAACTACTCTCATTGTTGGGTTTTCATTTAGCTTAGAGTGCGGAGGTTTTTCTGAATTCCACGCTGATCTGAATAGAAAACAAAAGACTGTCTAGGAAAGATTACACCAAGTTAAGTATATAGGTACCTATTGATTTTCTGTAGAGTGATTTTCTTCGAAGCAGTCTTTAAGGTGGAAGAGATTATAGCGAAAGGGTACATGATTCTATTTCACAGCAAATTTTCACTTATTAAAGAAAAAAAATACAGCTCTTCCAAATATTTTGATCTTGTAAATATTGCACTTTTGTATGAAAGAGGTCAGTCATGAGATAAATTTGCGCTTAATACATTACAGTTGGAAATTCATTCAACCTTTCAAAGTGAGTAACATTATACCAGCTGTAAGAGCGCATTTGAAATTAACGAATTTGCAAAAAAACTAAATTAGTAAAGCAGGGTCTATCCGAATCCGAAAAACATGGCAAGTGGCGTACGTGATATAAACGTTTGGCTATCTGTATTCTAAGCTAATGTTATGAAGAGGCAACATTGCTTGTTTGTAAGAGGTAACCTCTGAAAACACTGATCCGATTACAAAAAATATTTTACTGATAGAAAGCTAGGTACATTATTTCCGGATGTCATAGGATATATTTTAAGTTACCAACTATATTTTACGTCTACATAAACCAAGTCGCAGGCTGAAGCTAGTAGATATCCATATTGTATGTTTGATGGTATTATTTATGAAAATCCCACTTCATTAAATGCCAAGTCACATTAAATTATGATCTACGATTTAGTTATACTCACATCGCACCCTTTAGCCTGTTGACATTTACTTAATTGCTATACGTAATAAACCCTTCAATTAGTGAAAGTATACATATTGCTTGCTTAATTTTGACAAATAATGTTGTCTGCAGTGATAAAACAATAATCGATTAGTAGTCCACTTTTAATATCGAAACACGATCGAATCGAATAACCTTCAAAACTTTCAAGTTCGATTTAATCGTGCGCCATTTTGTTTATTAGGTAGTAACACAAAATACCTACCTAACTATCGCTAATAAGTATATTATTGTTTTAAAAGACCGTACACCTATAAACAGACAAAATATAAAATAATCCTCATTATACAGCATTAATTAGTCCATAAAACTAAATTATAGCATAATAACAGTGACATATTAATCGCCGATATATCACGAGGGTTTCATCGTTTTATAAAACAATAACTTGAACCGTAAAGGGTGTTCTTTACAAATTCTAAAGAGTATAGTAGGTACACCTACCTGCCTAATTTATTAGCGTGCGTGCTCGCACACGAGTTGATTTAAACCTCTAACTTACAAGATTTAAAGCTATGTTTGTAAACTTTGAAGAAACCGGACAATGGCCACTTGACCACGCCCGCGAGACCGCGACCACGGTCGCCTACCATTGATACGGCTAACGTATCGTAGTACTTACCTAGGTAAAACATATTTTACAAATTCTCTTCACAACATTTTGCCTGACTCATATATAGAATGACGAACGTGCGAAAAATTTCATGTAACGGTTCGGTTTCACGTTAGCATCTACAATTTCTAAATTCGAAGTATAATTTACGCCTGTTGTTTATATTCTTAAAATCAATATCCCATTAGGTATGAGTACAGAGAAAGTGGTATTCGTCACGACTGGACGAAGTTGCAAAACACATGTCGAAGTCGAAGGCTCAAAACGCAATCATGTCATTAACGTCGGCCCGAGAGAATTACATGCGTCACCGTCACCGCTTGTTCCTTTTGACCGAACTCTTATTGATTTTACTCGTGCTTTTTATTTCATTGCACAACTCACCGTGTAATGCGCAGTTGTTGCCTAGGTACATAGAAAACATGAGTAATACCATTTATGCAAGTTTCTGCATACAGATTCGTAGGAAGATTAGTGCTGGTTTTGTAGTAAGATTTATTTTCCATACATGTTTAAGAGGACCATATTTTTCCAAGATCTAGATGGAGTTAAGCTTTATGTCCTAAACTTGATTTCTGTCCAAATCACGTATGCGGATGCAGGTCATATGATAACTAGTGACGTCATATTTAAATCATGCGTTATTGATGGTTTTCCCTTTCAAAAGTGATGTAAGCAACAGCAGGCAGCTACAAAACATAAGTGTCTGTTGCTGGATTTGCGTAGTTGTTTCTACTTCTTCATTTTTATTGCTTCTTAAGCTGACTTTTATGTCTCTCGTGAGCTGGTACATCCTTCGTTTAATTTGATTATCAGAATATAAATAAAACAGACCGCTCTTAATATAATTAAAAAAAGAAAGCATTAATCGTAAATTATCAGAATTACTTACTTATTTGGACTTCTTTTTCGCACGAACAAGCAAGCAAGTTACAATAAATAATATAAGTACCTAACGCCACAAGAATATGTTTTCTCATTTTCATCAATAGTCAATACAGCTCAACACCCAAGTATATCGAAATTACGTGGGATAATATGATCGAGTGCCCGCCTATGTCATCCTTTATTCCCGAAGGATCTGTCTGAATTACCCACGCAGAAAATAAAGTACTTTTCCACCAATACAGCAATATTGCTACATGTTATCTTCCTATTAATATTAATAGGAAAATATAGTTCATTTACGTATGTTATGCGAGCAACACCAATTGAGTGAAGTGAATTTGAAATAGACCACAATGTGCTAAATTGATTCGTGATGCATGCTTCGCGTCGCCACTGTGATAAAGAAGCGAATATACTGAGAGCATTCTTATTCACAATACACTTGAGAAAACTTTAGATAAAATGATTTAAAATGTTAGTAAATTAAGGCTTGTAGCAGTAGCGAAATGGGAAAAAGAGGAAGTATGGAGTTTCTTGCTCAAATCGCGTGCATGTCTTTCCAATTAGGTATTCAGGTCGTAGTCGAAAATTTTCGGAATTCTTGGGTTCAAATTGTCGAGCTATGCCGAGACATACTATTGGAAAGTAAGATCTTACAGAAATGAAAACTTGAGTGTCATGTAAAAGAGAAAATATTTAGTTATTTGCCCATTATTTTCCATACGAAACTACCTTTTGGAAGGGACAGGTATTCGATCCCTTTTTCTTATAAATGATGTTCAAACTGCTTTTTTAATGGTATTAATTGATTTTTTTACTTTATTTTCACTTTGATTTTATGTCTGATTCAAATGATTTTCTTGCTCTTATCCATGGCAGACAGTAGAACGATGAGCTATCTTGTTGACCCATAGATTTAGTCAGTAATTTGGCAGTTATTGTAACTCTCTACTTGACACGTTCTTCGACCACATTAATAAGCGTTTCTATTCTTACACGTCTCATTCTTAATTCAGTATCCATATCGACAAACGATTAAACTGTGTTCCAAAGTCTTTACTAATTCAAAAGCTGATTTTCCAACCTGTCTACGACTCGGATCTATTTATACCAGAACTACAAGAAATGATATCGATCAATACTTTAAACATGCAACGGTCAGTCCCAGTGTGTCCTCTACGTATTATTACAGTCAATTAGAAGTTATGTCCACTGTTTATTAGTGGTATCACAGCGAATGGTAATTAGTTGATCATGGTATATGAATAGACTGGTTTGACAGTCCCGAATTATTCTATCGATTACGTATGCTTAGCAGGTGATATATCATCATTAGTTGATATCAGTCACTGTTGAATAAATATTATATTCATATCGTCATATCATCTATGTATAGTTTTTGTATGTACCAATGTCAGGACATAACAAATGATTTAGAAGTATTTACTTTTAGCTGTCTTCAGATACACATATAGATATAACAAAGTACATACCATTGTTTTTCCAGTTTTATGGTAATTTCAACATGTTTTGTACACTTATGTATGCTCATTCAAATGTTTCTTGGCTCGAATGGAACTATGTTATAAGCAGCTTTTGTTAGAGGGAAATCGATTATGTTTAACGTTTGTATAAATAAATAATAAACACTGAAACCGGGCAATTAGGGCTGCTGGTAACTAGGTAAGCTTTTAAATCTTCAGACTGCCTGCCAATCACGAGGCATTGAACTTCTTTTCCATGACTGTCTATGTCCATCCGTAGATTACAAAGGACTAAAAAGGGAGTATCCAATGAATCAGTTAACATGTAATTTTTTTGTTCCAGTTGTGAAGGCTGCAAAGGTTTCTTCAAGCGGACGGTAAGAAAAGACCTGACGTACGCGTGTCGTGAAGAACGCAGCTGTATCATAGACAAACGGCAGAGGAACAGGTGCCAGTACTGCAGGTACCAGAAATGTCTCGCGTGCGGGATGAAGCGGGAGGCCGTCCAGGAGGAAAGGCAAAGAGCTGCCAGAGGAACGGAGGATGCACATCCGAGCAGCTCAGTGCAAGTACAGGTAACTAATCGTGTGATGTCGTGTCACTTTGTAGTTTTAAGTTTAGATGTTACTAGGACATCCTTTGTCATCCCTAAAAACCATAATGTCTTCAACAGTCAAAAGTTAAAGAGAAGAGAATAGGCAGAATGCAATCAACGCTTTAGAAAAAAGGGGGTTTTAATCATTCGATTAATAACTATAACTTTAAATATTCTTCATCATCAATAATATCTTCGACGATGTTATGAAAAACGAAAAATTAAATTAAATTTATTTGTACCAAACAGCATTAATCGCTAAATTACAGGTCCCCTGGTCCCCACACTAGAATTCCCTCAATCGTGGGAACGACAGAATCCTTAAATGTTATGATAGCCGGTCAGTTCTTTGTGTCTTGTCTCATAGTCAAACAAAATAGAAGCTCTTTCGTAGGTACGACTACGGGCTAGGCCATCTAAATTATACGACGGAATGGACCATACATGTAAATCACAATTTCAACTTCGTCAAGGGTCATTAAAAAACATCGAAATGAGCAAAAGTATAAAAATATATTCGCTTATTTCTCAACTAATTTATTTTTGTAAGAAGTAATGTTCTTAATTAGCCCCTTAGACTATACACGTGGCCTTTACTTTAACATAATTAGAATGAATATAAAACAGAAATTATATCTGAATGTAGACTACTGAGACTCGAAACGTCGAGACGTATAAACAATTTTGCACTCAACTCCGTCCATGTTGAGTCTAATGAAAAGTTACAACGCTCAATATTCACTACTGCACATAAATGTCATTATAACTTAAAAACTGGTCAAATGCGAGTCGGATTCACACACGAAGGGTTCCGTACCATCGCAGAAAATATAACAGTATTTCCATTATAGTATCGAGCCAAAAATGCAAAAAAAAACAAGTCTAGTATGGGGACCCATATCATATACCCATTGATTTATAACTTGCTTTTTTTATTACATATTTGTTGGTATAGCCGCAATAAAAATACATATTCAACTCTCTAGCTATATTACGGTTCATGACGACGGACGGGTGGACGGACTGACAGCAGAGGCTTAGTAATAGGGTTAGCACCCTTCTGGTAAAGAATCCTAAAAACCGAACCCATTTTAATCGGACAAAGTATGGTACTAGGTTTTAGGCCCAGCTTCAATTCGTTCCGATTAATACAAACTCATTTTTTCTAATTTAAAATAAATTTTATCGTGAACATACCATACCATATACATGTATGGACATAAAAATGGAAGTTGGACTTCGCGTTTTATCGTGAAATACGTATAAATATAAACGCACCTTGTGATCACACACGAAGATGGAAGATACGATATAACGGAGGAAAAAGATATCGTTACGAAAGCTTTTACTATGTTTCAGTCATAATTCGAGAAACCCAGCGATGAAATTTTTGTCGCATAAAATGTATGGAAATGTATGTATGAAACTAGGAGCTCGTGGTTAAGTAATAACAGCCGCACGGATCGATCCATCAAGTTAAGCTACGCTTGCCGGTGTTGGTCCGTGGAAGGGTGACCATTTTTACACACCGAGACTCCTCCGTGCCTCGAAAAGCACGTTAAGCCGTTGGTCCCGGCTGTCATACGGTGGATCTTTGGAAGTCATTACGGATCGTTAGAAGCCCGAAATTCGAACAACCAGTCGTACCAAGGGTTGTCTTATTACCTACCTAGTTACTGGGTTGTGGAGGTCAGATACGCAGTTGCTCCATGTAATATACTGGTATTTAACTGTATTCGTTTAGACTAACCGACCCAAATATAGTCGGGAAAACGCTAGACAGATCGGTAATATTTATCAGATTATTTTTTGTTTTAATAACCGAGGAAAAATCTTAGATCCTGGGGTTCTAGGTTCATGTAATAACTCCATGGTAAAAGCATTCGTTTGTCCACATCTACAATCAAAATAAATTCTTGTAAACAAGTTAGTTTCTGTTATAGTAGTTCGGTACTAATAAAACTACACATAAAACTACAATAATACGTCCAACCAGGTCTTGCTCTGTCTTTACAGCAGATATTAAATTTTCTCCTGTCCCTCGCGGCTCCAATTAGCGTAGGTCAGAAGCTGGTGGTATAGCCTGGTATCAAGCAGTAAAGTAATATCGTAGTGTTCATTAAAAATGGCCGGTGTGCAAACAACGCGTCTAGTGATGCGCCACGACTGATTTCTTTGTTCATTGCGAGCGGTCGCGAATGGCGAGTATTCACGAATATCGATTCGTTGCGTTTCACTCGTGGAGTTATTATGAACGTGATTGCTGAACTGTTTGGAGATTATATTGAATGGATTAAATGTTGGAGTGTGTTTGATGAAAGCTTTTGATGCGTGATAATAATAATAGACTCCATAGGTTTATGTTCGGAGAATCGAATGACCGACCCACGTAAACTTTTAATATTTCATTCGAGTAATCGTTTTCAATTTTTAATGGTATGTTTTATTAATGAAAATTGCAAAGTAAAATTTCTAAGACATTAAACAGGATTGTTATTTATTTAATTACTTAAATACATAGTAACTTAATTATGGAAACCTGTTCAGAATAGAATCTTATTAAAACAACCCTTAATTTTAATATCGCTAAATAATTTTGTACCCGGTATCTTATTATGTAGGGTTCTATTCATATTTTTAATTAAATTTTATGAGAGTAACCTTAAAATTCCTCTGTATAATGTAGGACATTAGGCTTATGAATATGCACAAACTACTTTAAGGTTTATTTTGTTATCAAGTTGTATATACCTATACAGAGTGTTAGTGTAAACACCGTTATCCTTGAAACCAGTGGTTTGGTTTCACTAATAGAACGTAAATCCAATGAAAAAAAAACTTTTTTTTTTAAAGTAAAATCTCCATTTTTCCTCAAAATTATTTCACCCTATATTACAATGATGTAATTAGTTAAAACTTATGTAGGTAGTTATAACGGACGGCCAGTGCAGCAGGTCAACGCCCTTTGCGGTGATTACGTAACTCGGGCGCATAGTATCCATGAATTTACGGACGGTATCGGACAAATATTTTTTTAATTTTTGAAAGAAAACTTTGTTTATTTATTTTTAAATTCAGATAAACATTTTTTATAATAAATCAAGTACCTATGGTTTTAGTGACAACGGTGTTTACACTAACAGTCTGTATACTGGTCACAACACCATAATGTGACTGTTCCTAAATTACTCTAGGACAGGTATTTTCAAAGTAGAGGGTGCAGAGTTCAAGCGTTTACGCCGTACATAACGCATTTCATACAAACTTAGTAACATACTTAGGATTAAAACTTAGACATTTAAACATATTACTGTAATATATTAGTCAGAGTTTCTAAACCGCCTCAAGGGCCTCTGACATGGTTTGAGTGGGACAGTAATAGGCTGGTATAAGTCCAGGTTTCAAGTGTTTTGGGTGTGTGGGGTGGCTTACTGCCCACACGATAAAGAAGAATATATTAGTGAAAATGTCGGCTACTTGTAGTCGAAGCGACATATACAATATACCTTAATGTACCTCTATTAAGGGGGCGTTAATTACAATTAAACCGCCTAATTTATAGATTAGATTAGTAGTCGGGTCTGTCCTATTTACACATTTACTTTAGAATACAGCAATTAACGTTGAAAATAATGTTGTGCCTACCTGTAATTTAAGAGCATACATTAACTGTTGCTTGTTGTATTGTTAAGATCGTCTGTATGTGTCTTAGTTGGTAAGCCTTTATAAATAAATAAATAAATAAAATTTGAAACTTCAGATTGGTTAGTTAGTTGCTTACATTCTCTTTTCTTTAACTCAATAACCATAAAAGAAAATATTTCTGTCTCGTCCTTTGGCTTAAACTTATTCCGCCATTATAAAACGAGTTCTATATTTAGTACAAACTTAAATCTTTGAACCAGTTATTGTATTTTGAACTTTGTTCTGATGATGGTAAATTTATGATACAACACATCGGAAATATAACTTTAGAACCGAATAAACCGAATCTTAGTTGTCAATTCTGTTTTAAGAACTGTTCCTACGTGAATAAAGTTCAAAATAGAATAACTGGCATGCTTTGGATGAAGTAAGAACTTGTTTTGTTAAAGATGGATTGTAACTCGAAGCACTAAAACTCTTTATGATCTATTCCTATTTTATCCCTCCAGGAGTTGTCAATCGAGCGGTTGTTGGAGATGGAATCTCTGGTGGCGGACCCCAGCGAAGAGTTCCAGTTCCTCCGCGTCGGACCTGACAGCAACGTGCCGCCTAAGTTCCGTGCCCCTGTCTCCAGCCTTTGTCAGATAGGTAAGGAAAGGGAAAAAGTATTCTGACAGGTTGTGTAGTGCCATAAATATGTCTTAATTGCAACACACATAAGTAGGCAAAAGTAATTAAAACGTTCAAAATTTATAGATACCCAATTTCATCTCAGCGGACAATCAATGTCAAAAATATGGGTAATTCGAAGGCATTTTTTAAAGATTGACACTGAGATTACAATCCGATAGAAAAAGTATTGCCCTTTAGATTTTTCTCAAAAATAGTTAAAGTCAAATGTAATCGATATATCCATTCTAAGGCAGATTTTGCAATCGTCATATAACTTTTGAAGAGTAAATATAGCGGTTTGACATTACTTTCTATACACAATCTGTCAACTGTCGCGTTTATACCTACTTCAAATAAACGCTATCTGACGTTTGAAAATCCGCCATTTTTTTTTAAACTTTGGCCTACACTGGGTCCTTCTCCTATTTTGTGGGTACGTTTACTACCTTATTTACTCACACAAACAGTCAGAACCTAACTAAGTTTTCACATCGCACACACAGACAGACGTACACGGCCTTGGGTCCCAAAATGTATCAAAAGAAACGCAATTAATTGTTTCTAAACTATTTTCCGGGCTCAAAACTACTTGTTTATATGAAGCCTTAAACAAAAGGCTTATCGGAAGGTAAACAGTACCTAAGTACTTGTAACCGTACTGATAAACAATACATGACTATTTATTCCTCATGTATGATTAGTAATCAACGCGATTACCTACTCTTCGAACCGCGGTCACACGTCGGTCAATGCGCACTGCTCACAGTTTAGAAATATTTACGATTCGGTATGATAATGCAGATTATACTTTACACTGGTTATAATAACGTCCTAGCTTCAACCGACACCTGGCGATTGTCATAAGGTCATGTGATTGAGAATTATTCAATGAGCGTTGTAAGGACAAAAAAAAACATCAAGATTTCATTTCGTTGTGAAATCTTTCGGAAGTCGTTTACGTGACGCTTATTTTACATGATATTCATGCAGCCTTGCAGAAACTTGTAAGTATTGTAGATTCTTTTAAATTCAAGTTAAATTGTGAGGTCTCAACAATGAATTAAAAATTCTTCAAGGAATTTTAATTCATTGATTAACGAAATGAAAAATTGATACTCCAGGAATATAACGAATTTTTACAATGAGACCATTCTGAAATATGAATAGAAGCTGGTCTCTACAAAAGTGCAGTAAAAAAAAGTATAGAGCAACAATTTTTTTTTAGTGCGCCTGTATTTGCGCGTGCTTGTAGTTCACTATAATAATAGGTACAGGAGACAAGCCAAATGCGCAGGACATAATATGTCCTGCGCATTTGGCTAGTCTCCAATAAGATGAGCTGACGTGACCGAAATTCGGTCAGGATGATATTAGTCATAAGTACCTGTATATTTGTCCAGGTATTCTGTTTGGACCTTATACATTACGGCTGAATGTGGATAGTACCAATAAATTTTTCTATGAGCTGGCAAAACGCGATCCCCCTATAAATTTTGTGTGGTAATGGCAAACTGTGACCTAACTTATTTGTTACCTCAATTGACTAACCATACTAAGCTTAAAAAACTTTATAGTTAATTGAGAATTAATCGAGTTTTCAGGGCCAAAATTAAGTGGTTTTTTTTTGTGGTACTTAGTCGTTTATTGGAATTATTAGTTAATGGTTTCTTCAGCCTTATTTAGCCCTGCAAAGACACTACCAGCTTCTATCCAAAAACATTGACGTATGATGCGAATGAAGATTAAAACGCAGAAATAAAAATTCCACGCAACATAAAAACTCAGGCATGTTTATATGTATTTATGTACATAAATACATTATTACAATGGCATACATAATTCCGAACTGGTTTAAAATGGCGTCACAATTTGTGTCTACAAAATATATTTAGGTAGGTTTGTTGCTTGAATTATTATAATACAACATATTTTGTTCGAGCATTCTTTTAGTTTAGTTACGTGGGAAAAATTATCTGATATCTCTTATTTTATGTAGGTCGTGGCGTTATTTAGTGTCTATTTGTATTTTCCTAATGAATCTGGAAATTCTGAGCCCAAGTACCATAAAACTGGTGCCTTAAGACAGTGAGTCTGCGTCGCGACAGGACAGAAGCGAGTCGAACTGGATGGCTTCTTTCAAAACTGGAGGGAGAAGACATTCGTCCAGAGTAGGACAGAACAGGCCAACAGAAAAAAAAAGATAACCGCCTTCAAAAACTACAAAATAAAAAATAACTTTAGCTTGGAAGTTGGTGGCAATACCTACATAACAAGAACCAAAACCAAAGCCGCCGACTTCCACGCTAAAGTTATTTTTTATTTTGTAGTTTTTGAAGGCGGTTATCTTTTTTTGTAAAAAAGCTTTTTATTTTTCACTTTTTAGTGCTTGTGTGTTAATGTTTGAAATCCTTACATAAAGCCCTTTCAAACAATACCCCACACGATATATTTAATTTTAGAAAGTGGTAGGAGGGGGTTGACGTACCCCCTCCCCACTTCCTTCAGTTAGTCATCGACTACACGTATAAACAATGCAGTTTTTCTTGTTACGTAAAAAAAACATACGCGTCGAATTGAGAATCTCCTCCTTTTTGAAGTCGGTTGAAAAAGAGGGACGTCGTACCGAAAACTTTTGCCATAAATCCAGTACCTTACTTGAAGACCCCTGAGGATTATCAATTAACGTCTGTTAAAGAAAATACGTCTATTTGATACATTTTCACCGTGTAGGTGCTCTTTTATGTTTACGAACAGCAGATTATTGTATTAACCGACGAAAAATTTCATATTTGGTGTGGTCTAGATAGAACCATGTACTGAATTAATTGTTAATGTTTTCAGTTTTAACCCTCTTCTTGGCAAACATTAAATTTTTAGAAATTTTAATAATATTTTACTTAAAATGTATTTATCGTGCACGCGTGTCTCAAAATTTTCGAACAGTACTACGTATCTGATTATCCACCGTGCCATGAATAGTGTTAAGTAAGTATTAAACTAGACATCCAAGGGCCTAGTCCGCTTCTACTAGAGTACCTATGTCAAAATGTTTAGCTGGGCGGATTTATGAAGCCCGAGCCCAATCCCTTTCGACATCTAAATTTAATTAATAATCTCCCGGTTTGACCCATACTGGTAACAGAAACATTTAAATAATCCCTTAAGTTTTACATTGATTAATGCGATTTAAATCGCTGTCTTAGTACAAAAGTTCGCAATTTGCAGTTGTTTATCCTTGTCGAATTGAGGTGACAAAAAACTGAGGACGAAGATAATATAAAGAAAAAAAAAATAGTTTGTTATTCAAGTTTCTTGGAATATGAACGTTAACTTGCTCATGGATAAGTGATTTGCGTAGTTTTAAAGTCACATTTTATTTGTGTATTGTGTTCCGAAACGGGTGTTGGCGATGTAGGTGGCGATGGTAACTACTTATAACTAGGTAGGTGGTGGTACCTACACACTCTTCAATCTTTAAATTGTAATAATTTTGGTGTAAGTGGGTAACGGGCCCCTGCGAGTTGGCTTCGGCCCCACGCACGCCTCCCAAAGGTCCGAGACTTCGTTGGTCCCGAATTATATAAAAAACATTCAAAATAATAATAGTTTATACTTAACACACGGACACGGCTCGCATTGTTAGGTTTCTCACTCTGGAGCCCTGACCGCCGTAGCTTAGACCCTGTTTCGAATACCAGTGGGCAACCATATTTTTTTTATTTTTAAATTATTGTATTTTTATATTAAGATTTAAAAATGTTATTTGTTTAAGTGTATTTATTAAAGTTTGTTTATTTTCAATTACAAAAAATATTTATCTCTTTCTTATAAAAATTGAAGTTACTTCAGTGCTAAGTGCCATATACATGTTATATTTCACTTCCACGCAGACGAAGTCACGTGCAAAAGCTAGTTTTATATATATTTGCCTTTTCTCAACCCACCATATAGGTATATATTGACTTAGTTTACTTACTAGGTATGTAAGCAAATTTGTCATACGCTTGGAATATTCAATTATAGAGAACTCGATTTTCCGACGAGACGACGTTTCAATAAGCCATGAAAAAAATGATGAATACCTGAACTATATCTTTGAATGTTGAAATCCGTATTTATATTTCTTTGAATTGCCACCCTGTATGCAGGGCTGGATTGACCATGTCAGGGTTGCTAGGTAAAGCAAGTATTAAAAAAAAATCGTTTATTGGGCTTCATTTCCATTTCTTCTCCATAGAGGCCTACCTCCGTTTTGGAACGAGCAACTAGCTTCAACTTTCGGACTAACTGACCGACTCTTTGACAATTCAAAAGTGCCTGTAAATGGTCTAATTTAATTATTAAAAAAAATAAAAAATAAAAATAAAAAAAAAATTATATCTGCCTTTTTTTTTTCTCTACTCAATTTTCTCCGTTCTTACGCAGTTTTTTTACTACATTATAAAACATGACATTATCCTATTTAAAAAACAATTAACGGAATGTAAACTTATAACATATATTTTTCAGATCGTTTTTTCTATTGAGGATTTTTTCTCCGGCTCATGGCCCCCTCCGATGCGGGGCCCTTAAGCAATTTACCTACACTACATAATAGACAATACGGCCCTGCCTGTATGTAAAGGAAAACACGGAGCCCGTAATAAATTCTTATAAAAAAAAACGCGTAAGCAAGGAATATTTTCCTCAACTCGACGTAAATCGATACATCGGATAAAGTACTTCTTTTATCCTCATAATTTCTTTACAAATTGAACTAACTGTATGTGGTTACCTTGGAGTATACATATTCTAAGGTAGCAATATTTCTACGTCTTTTGTTTACACGGATTAGATAAAAAATGATAGAAAATACTAGATATTAAAAATATAACATTTTAAAGTAATTTCTTTGAACGTGATGATAACGGTATTTATTTTAAATCCGGACTTAGTTATTTCGTATCAGGGTACTTTCTACTATCTCTTGTTATTTGCGTCAAGTTGATGTAATATCTAAAAGCAGGCCAAGTGCGAGTCGGACTCGCACACGAAGGATTCAGTACCACCATACGATATTCAACACAACAAAAAATAAGCAATAAAACATGTTTTTTGGGACCCCCTATAATTTTTAACTTTTATTTATTTTCATTTTTAGTCGGTGTAGCGGAAATAAACATTCTGTGAAAATGTAAACTTTGAAAATTTTATCTTTTACGGTTCATGAGATACAGCCCGCTTACTGACGGACGGACGGACAGCGAAGAAACGTATAGAGAATAAAACGTTGGTAGGGTGTACTACAAAAGTTTTATTCTCTGTGGTAATTGTAGGTGAACCAACTTTCACTCTTACGGCCTTAATAATAAGGTTGAAAAGTGGTCAACAATCATTGTCTTTGGTTGTACTTAGGTACATTTTTTCTCAGCCTTAATAGGTATGTTTACTGCCATCCCTTTTCCTCGTTGTTTGTCCTACCTATAATTTGCGTGGGTACAGATTCGATTAAGCCGTAATTCTCTTTTAATTTATTGCGAATTAATCCTAAATTTGTATTCATACAAAATTAATGGCGATCATACGTGCTTATTTAGTGCAATCAAGATGTTTGTATCAGAGGTCACATTAAATGGTACTGTATTATTGATAACCGAGTTGTTCCTAAAATAGCTTTCTTATTATCTCTTTTATTCATTAAATAAACATATAAACTATATTTCGAAAATATACAGGTTGTTTGGAATGTCGATGCAAAGCCGTAAAGCGGAGCTAGTATACACTATTTAGAACCATTGTAATCGAACTTGTCTTATACAAATTAAGATTATTATTTTTTTAGCAAATATTCTTGATTTTTGATGACCAACCCATTTTCAGTTATTTGTCACTAACTACAAAATGTTGTTAATCAAAAAACATTTAAATGCATTTGACTGCCTCGTTGGTCTAGTGGTCCCAAGCGCGACTGCTGTGCATGAGGTCTTGGGTTCGATTCCCAGGTCGGGCAAAGTGTTATTGGGTTTTTCCATCAGGAATTTCTCAGTAGCAGCCTCGGAATCTGGATTTGTGCCCGGTTGATGGCAATAGGCTCGCCCCTTATTACATGGGACTAAAAACATAACTGGCGAAATGTGGGTGCACTAATGGGTACACCTCTGCCTAACCCTTCGGGGATTGCAGGCGTGATGTTATGTATGTGTGTATTTAAATGCTAACAAAAAATTGGCGCACTTAGTTTTACACAAGTCTAATCAAGAGAAGTACTGCTTTCTGAATCAAGCCCTTGATTCAGCCGCCTAACGAAAGCCTCTATTTATCCTTCATATTATTATTTGCGAAAATAACAGTATTGTTCGGTGTTCAGATTACATGACTATCTACAAGGACGAGTTTCCTTGTTTGTAAGTAGATATGTCTGATAGTATTGTGGTAGGTATCAATGATGTTAGCCATCAATCAATGTCAACAGGAATCCGATAAAATCTACTTGTATACATTACTTGTGTATTGATCTGTGGGTGAGGTGTGGTCTTGTAAGTTTGCAATACTTGGATCATATGTTTTTCTGGCCGTTTACTTCTGGATTTTTCACAATCAATGACATTTGATAAGGACCTAGGTCAATTAGGTTTAGTTCTGCCGAAACGAACTAGTTCGCGTTAAAATTTCGCCTATTATGCGAATTCATGTTAGCATAGAAACTGACTGCCTGCCTTCATGAGTTGAAGAGGCACTACGAAGAATAATAATTTTAAGAATTAAGTTCAATATTATTCATAATACAACATAACATCACGCCTGTAATCCCCGAAGGGTTAGGTAGAGATGTACCCATTAGTACACTCATATTCGCCAGTTAGGTTTAATTTTAATATACCTAGTAACAGTATAACTCTTTCGAACAAAATCCGCAACATTCCTGTAACGTGTGGGCAGTAAGGTCTTACAACCCCACACACCCTAGTGTCGGAGTTTCTAAACCGCCTCAGGGCCTCTGACATGGTTCGTAGTGGGACAGGAATAAGCTGGTTTAAAGTCCAGGTTTCCAAGATTAACTTAAGAAAGTACATAATATAACATAACTTAACATAACATCACGCCTGTGATCCCCGAAGGGTTAGGCAGAGGTGTACACATTAGTACACCCACATTTCGCTAGTTATGTTTTTAGTCCCATGTAATAGGGGGCGAGCCTATAAAGGAAAGAAAGAAACAAAAAAGAAAGTACATATGAATTGATAAAGGCACAGGTCTTAATAATCCCTATTTCTGGTTTTCTAGGTAACAAACAGATAGCAGCGCTGGTGGTGTGGGCGCGCGACATCCCCCACTTCAGTCAGTTGGAGCTAGAGGACCAGACGTTACTCATTAAAGGCTCCTGGAACGAGCTGCTACTATTCGCCATCGCATGGCGGTCTATGGAGGTTCGTAGAAGTTTTTTTGCTTGAAAGGTACAAGAGCTGCATTTGGAATACTGGAGATGCCTAAATAATTTTTTGACGTGTATACATTCGACTAATTAAAAACGTTTAAAACGCATTGCATTTTTGAAAGATTGTAACTTGGATTAGATAGAGGTCGAGCCGTCGAGTCAAAACAAAAAGATCTCTCGCGAAAGAAACTGTCGCGATGCAAAGATTGTCGTGGATTTTCCCTTAAAATTTCTAGAATTCATGTCCTTAGTTTCTTGACGAAACATTAACTGAAAACGTCACAAATAGAGTTGGAAATTGTGTGTTAAAAACAGAATTCTGTAATTAGGATATATGCTTTGAACGCTTTGATTCTGCGTGACGTTTAAACATAGTATCTTTCACTGATTGTATTGATTTTAGATATTACACTTATTGTGATATGTGATGTGCATAGGAACTGTTATTACAGGTTGGTTCGTTTTGGCAAATTAAGATCAAATTAATAAAGTAAAACTGTTCAACGCTATTGCTGTTCTATCTGCGCCGTTCGTTCATCTGTTAGTCTTGTCTATATTGTATTTTTCTTTCTATTCTTCTTGCATATTTTAAAGTGATAACTTTCTGAATATTCCAGTATTTGACTGAGGAGCGTGACGGAGTCGACGGAACCGGCAACAGGACTGCATCGCCGCCACAACTTATGTGCCTCATGCCCGGTATGTAAAACTGTCACCATTAATTCAAACACGTGTAAAGCTGTCTGAATCTAGCACAAGACTTGAGATCACCAATCAATTTACATAATATTTATAAACTGTCAAAACTCGATTTTCCCATAGATTTTGTACGGCAATATAAACTTTTTCGTCACTTATTTACCAACTCAATTGATTAACTACTTATAGATTTTAAAGCAACTTAAAATCGAATTTTACTATTAATTTAAAATGCAACGGGGTTTTCAGGGCTAACATAAAGTGTTTTTTTAAAGACGTGGTGTGTTGGATTTTTTAGTCAGTCACACCAGTTTAAGTTTGTTTCATATTATCTCATAGATTAGTACTTTTCTCATGGGTTTTTCTTACAAATACTTTTTCTAAATGTAAGTACCTAAATAAAGATGTAGAGGCTATATAGGAACATGCATAATAGTGATATAATACATTGCAATAGAACTCATATTCCCTCAATCACGACATTTATTATAAAAGCAGCAATTTACTTTTATTTAGTTTCTATTTCGTAAAGGTTAGCGACTTTCAGAACACGATTCTATGCATAATCAAGCTAATCAAATTCAATGTACCTATGTTATTACATAACATAATATTTATATTAAAAACCACCTGCCAACATGCTGACACGCTAGTTTTTTTTTTATTTAAGCCTTGAGTTTCGTGTTTTTCTTTTAAGGTCATAATAACACTCGCAATATCCTGGAATTTATATTAAAATTTAAACATATTATTTATTATTGGTCATAGAGAGCTGAAAAGCTCGTGGCTAAGTAATAACAGCCGCATGGGTCGATCCGTCAGGTTAAGCTACGCTTGCCGGGGTTGGTCCGTGGATGGGTGACCATCTTTACACACCGAGACTCCTCCGTGCTTCGGAAAGCACGTTAAGCCGTTGGTCCCGGCTGTCATATGTGTATCTTTGACAGTCGTTACGGGTCGTCAGAAGCCCGAAAATCTGTCAACTAGTCTCACCAAGGGGTATCGTATTACCCAGTTACTGGGTTGTGGAGGTCAGATAGGCAGTCGCTCCATGTGAAATACTGGTATTCAGCTGCATCCGGTTAGACTGGAAGCCGACCCCAACATAGTTGGGAAAAGGCTAGGCAGATGATGATTTATTATTAGTCATCTAATTCTAAACTATTCGTTAGCTTAATCCTATTTAAATTGCATTATCTTTATAAGTAACGTCCCATCAAAGAGCACATTTGATGGGAAAATACAATTCGGCAGTTGACACCAACAATCAATTTACATACTTTTTAATACTTAATATTTTTATTGCTTTTCCATATGTATACTTAGGTGGTAACCTAAATAATTGAGATCATTATGGAACCTGTAGGACATAGCAAAATGGTAGGAGAGAGGAAGCCCCGTTTAAAGAGATCATTATTAAAACATTGAATTTTAACATTTGACGGGCCTGTTGGTCTAGTGGTTAGCGGCCCTGACTGTTGAACCGGAGGTCGTGGGTTCGATTCCCACCCAGGACAAACTTTGTGTGATGAGCATGATTGTTAGTTCTGTGTCTGGGTGTGATTTATCCATAATATGTATGTATTTATAAATTATATAAGTATGTATATCAGTTGTCTGGTTACCATAACACAAGCTCTGCTTAGCGTGGGATCAGATAGCCGTGTGTGAGTTGTCCCAAGATATTTATTTATTATTTATTTTATGATCTATCAAAACACGATTTCCCTATAGATTTATTTGCTAACCTATTTGTTGTACTGTGACTAAACGTCAATTCTTATGATTCCAGGCATGACTTTACACCGCAACTCGGCGCTTCAGGCTGGCGTGGGTCAGATCTTCGACCGCGTGCTGGCAGAGCTGTCTCTCAAAATGCGCACCCTGCGCGTGGACCAGGCTGAGTACGTCGCGCTCAAGGCTATCGTACTGCTCAACCCTGGTATGTATTTATTTTAGAAACTTGCTTGCAGCGTTCCGAAACCAGGGAACATATCTATATGAGAGGTTCTAAAGGGGCTTTTGTCTCCAACTGTAGGTCTATAATAGGGAAAAGAAACGAAAACAAATTATTTTTGAAATATAAGTTAGTAATTACCACGCTTTTAATAATTTTAGATTTTTGCTCCCAAAATCAAAGCGATGATGCCGTTTACCCCGTTGGCTGCGGGAAAACACACTCGTTGTATTACTAAAAAAACGCATGTGTAGTCAGCCTCACTACGGCCTTGGCGTAGAGAATGTTCGCCCGCAGTCAACAGGTTAAAAAGATAGCGCTCTGATAATGAACTGACAATGTGCCACAGCCATATAAAGGAAAATATGCTAAAACCTGTACAAATCAATGACACAGACTACATCGCTTGTCGATGGACGACTAATGAGCGATTAATCGACCAATAACAATCGGGGGTATACTTTTCTTCTTCGTTTACACTCCATTTCTTTGCTAACCAGCGCCTGAAACACAAAATTCACACATACTTATTCACGTGTGCAGTAAATAAACATGTTAAAATACTCTCGTTTATTTTTTCAGACGTGAAAGGACTGAAAAACAGACAAGAAGTCGAAGTTTTACGAGAAAAGGTAATTTGCATACATTGTGCTTGAAATAACACCTGACCGCAGACCGCATTTGAATATTTTGCATACAATTTAGCCGTCGCTGCAGAGTCATTTTCGCGACGCTCAATGTCCTATGTAATTATATTACATTGACGTGGTATTTGTCATATCACATTTGACCTCTTTTGCATTTGAAAGCGATGAACATTGAATTCTAAATAAGCCTTTTGTTACCTATATTTTTAGATTTGAGTATATTGTAATCGTGCAAACATATAAGCCACTATAGAATAGATATATTATAAATGGTAGTTTTGGGCGTATTTTAAACTGACTGGTGTCTGAACAACTGAATGGGATGCAAATGTGCAATCCTGAAGATATCAGAAGACCAATTCTACTAATTAAAAACGATCAAAACAATGGCAAGAAATGTAGGAAACATAAAGGCATTCTAGACAAATTAAGGCAGGTCAGACTAAGATCGTGCCTAAAAGGTGGTAGTAGAATTGCCCATCTGGACATAACTTGGCTGATTTTAAGGTTACTGTGTATTTTTCCAGATGTTCTCGTGCCTGGACGAGTACTGCCGGCGGTCGCGCGGCTCGGAGGAGGGCCGCTTCGCCGCGCTGCTGCTGCGCCTGCCCGCGCTGCGCTCCATCTCGCTGAAGAGCTTCGAGCACCTGTTCTTCTTCCACCTGGTGGCGGAGGGCAGCATAGGCGGCTACATCCGCGACGCGCTGCGCAACCACGCGCCGCCCATCGACACCAACATGATGTAATACTTAGCCACAGCAATACACCTAGAGGCTTCATGCTCGTGTCCACACGAGGAAAGGATGTAAACATCTGGGTCGGATCCGACCCAGCACGAGGTAGCGAGGAAGACTGTGCGATGTTATCGCGACCGAAATGTGCAGCTAGATTAAGATAACAAGTTCTTGTTCTGTATTCTATTAAATTCTATAACTAAGCGTAGAGCAACCATTTGCCGGTCAAAGGTTCGAGGTTAAAGTTCTGGTTTCGGCCATCTAATTAGGGTTTGTTATATGGAAAGTTAGCTTTAGCAGACGAGTGGGCGTGTCGATGTGGTTAGGAACATTTTCGAGGTCTTAGATTATAATCTTGATACCTCACAATAGTAGCGTGCGTGTGACCGCTGCACGACCTCTGGCACGATGTAGGAGTTTATCAAATAAACGTACAGAATAAAATCGTTGCTATATTTTAGGAACTTTGTTAGCATAAGCAAGATATAAAATCTGATAAGTTTGTTAAACTCTTGGGCTCTGCAGTAGTTGGGTAAGAAAATAAGAAAGGCCTTTAAATATCGGTAATGCGACGAATATATTGTGTATTAGAAAACATTCTAACTATGCAATGTTTACTGTGTAGTTAGTGATATAGATGAAATAGTTATCTTTGGTTACGTCCCTCTGCTTATAAGTACCTGGGAGATTATAGCCCCTATTCTAAAGGCCCTCTATGTTCTGTTCACCTAGAAACTTTGAAAAACGAGCGAAAATACGTTGTATGAGGTGCGGGTCACGTAGCAACAGCGCGTCGTGTATCGGTGTGTGTACAGTACATCACGAACCACACAAGTTAGGTAGTGTAAATGGGGCCGCCTCTTTTATTACGTAGAATATGATTAACGTAAATTAGTCATTCATTTATTAGGGAATTTTAATCGTCAGGTAGGTGTCCATAGCGAATTAATATAATGTTAGATTAATTAATGTGTAATTTTAACATTTACCAAATCTCTCTTCAAAGCACGTACATTTATTAATACGTATCTTTAAAGGATTGAATAAAGTGTCCACGAGCCAGTGATAAAAATAAAGTTGATTCGTAAAAACGAAAATAAAAAGAAAAATTATACAAAATTATTGCTTCAAATATTTCCCATATTATATACATGTTGGTGCTTTAACATGCATTATTTACATATTATGCATATCAAATATGCATAGTAAACCTTAAAATTAATGTTACTTGACAAATCCTTATTTTCATTACGATTAGTATAGAAAGTTATAAAACTGTAAATATATCTTTGCATGTACAATGTAATTTTATTATGTTTAGACAAGTAATTTATATTGCATATTAATATATAGCTCACCAGTCGTGGGTGGTGGGATTATACGGATAGAATGGCCTACACGCTAAATTTATAAAACCATGTATTTCGATACAGGCCACTTTATTTTTGTACCTTGTGTATCACGCATTTTCAAATTCGCTAACAAAATTAACCAGTATTATTACATTCACACTATTGAAGACTAAACTCTCCAAAATGTAGATAGCGAGCACGGAATCTGAACGGTACAGTGTCTTGCGTAAACATGTATACACTTAGCAAAAAACTAAAGCAATTTTTCCGTTAAGATATCAATTTTGAAATTAGAACTACTTCATAGTAGCATGGAATCCAGTATATTCGCGTATATAAGCGCCTTTCTACTATGTCATGTCGTTTAAAGCGTCGTGGCTTTTGTATTTAAACGGAGGTTTTCACATATAGGACGACAAGACACTGTCGTCCACGACTTTTTTTTAGTGACGATAGATTGTCTAGTGTGGTAACAGCTAGAGACGACAGTCATCCAACGATAAATTAATCGTCACGACATAGTAAGACTTGCCCTAAAGTAGAAATGTAGGAGAAAATTGCGTGAGCCTCACCGTCAGACTTTGTAGGACCCATTATCGGATCAGACGATTTGTTTATAGTTTCGTACGACCGACTTTTTGTAGGACGTGACCGTTGTACTATTGCCATCAGTACGTTCCATTTCCCTCCGACAAAAAATCGGTCACCGATTATCGGACGTAGGACGGAGGTCCCTAGAATGTTGCTATGTGTATACATGTTTATGCTCATAACTGAACATGCTGGACGCGTAATTAGAAAAGTTAAAATTAATGTTTCATAAGTGTTAAAAAAATATATAGAAAACTTATATTGTGATTAATCGCTGGAACTAGAAGACAGCTCAATTTCCTAGAACATTTTTTATCCAGTCTATTTGATCCACTATCGTAGGAACCGTGTTTAGGGTGACGATCACGTTCACTGTAGTTTGTTGACGTTGAACAGCCACTTTCTGTTAAGGATTAATGTTGAGCAATGATATTATTATATGAATGGGTTTGAATTATATGATGGAGATGTTGCAGCGGTTGTGAGATGATTTATAATGATGTTCACTAATTATCTGACTAAATTTAAGTTATATTTTTTGTATAGACATACATAGCTTTAAGATTCATAAATGGTGATTAAAATTATTATCACAATAATGTCATATTTTTATTCTTTGTCCTTTTCCCGTTAAAATGAATATTCTTATCTTTTTGTAATCCCAGATATTAACCATAGAGCTGTTTTTTTTTAATGAGAAGTGGAAAAGGTTGTACTTAAGGTCTTTAACCTTATCTTGAGATCTCTCAAGAAAATAAAATAAGATAATTTTAATACACATGCTGTATACGTATTTTATTTAATAAAGATCATTAAAAGTTGCGCATTGTTATAAAATGAATCACTTATGAATATTATACTTAGTATACAAGAGGCACAGCCAAGCAGTACAAGAAATAACAGTACTTATTATGTATAAAAAACACTTCACTCAACTGTGTTGCATTGCTGATAACTAATAAAAAAAAAACAATAAAATAGCTTTGTATTAATATTATAATAATTGTACACTTAGAAGCACCCAGTGTTGTTGTACTTAGTCGTTGAAATGCGACGCTTCCATAGATTCGAACACATCCAGTTTCACATTCATTCTGTAAACAAGAGGATTTATGTTATAGCAATGTTAATTTCTCCGATTTCGTGAGGCCAAGTACGCAGGAGATAGAGTGTATAAGTATGTACTCCTTCTTCTCTAACTCCCATAGTCCGTTGGGATGGCCATCCGTTAAAAACAGGGAGAGATCAAGCGCAGAACCAACGGCTTTACGTGCTTTCCAAGGAAACTGGGTGTCACACCACCAGCTTTCAAACTCCGAGCTGCTACTGAGAAATTCCTAATGGAAAATCCTACTAAAACCTGAGAAACGAACCCAGGATCCCACGCCCAACAGTCGTGCTTGCGACTACGAGGGGCAGTTCATGTGCATAGACTACAAAAATAATTTCGTTCGATAAATTAGAAGGCTTTAGTCAAAACTAAAACTTTAAAGCAATAAACATTAAAACGTTTTCATTGTAGAAATAAAGCTTAAAATGCATTAATTACGTACAATAATAGAGTGATCTTTGTATAAAATTAGTTGTGGTTCTATAGGTACATACCTAAGGGACAAATAACCTTTTTTTAAGTGTTAAAAAGATCCAGGAATCACTCACTTTTCAAAGGCCGTATTCATGTCGTTGACTTTGGTAGGATGGCAGACGATGGCGAGCTTCCCTTGTTCCGTGTCGAACAGCGTGGGGAGCCACTTAGCCGCCGCCGCGTGCGTTTCCTCCGGCGTCACCGCTGATATCGCGCAGACTAGATCACTAAAATAAAACAAATATTAAATTTATAGAAAATCGTATTAATATTTTCTGAATTGGGTAGTTCACAAATTCAATAATTTCAAGACAAAAAAAAAACATTATTTTAACCCTTAAAACCCGATAAATTTTCTATTACCACTAAAGTTCGATTTCTAGTTGCATTGAAATCAATAAATAGTTACGTTATTCGAGTTGGGAAATAAGTGACGTCACTGTATATTATTGCCATACAAACCTATGCGGGAAGTGTCAAGTTTTAAGTACCTTAAAAAAGCAGTTCTAATGATAGATCAGTTATATTTTTCAAGAGATGGAGCTTTTGTCTCTCATCATCTGCCTAGCCTTTTTCCAAAAATGTTGCACCTCCACAACCGAGTTACGCGTATAATGACTCTCTTAGATGGATTTCACGAGATGTCATTGTACAAGAAAATATTTACGTCATGAACAGACGGAGCTAGGTAAGACAAATGAGACCAGCATTTTTTGCAACATACGGTGGTCCCAGTTCATTAATTTGTGGCGGAAATGAACTTACTTGTTGTATGTAGCAGCGACTCTGTACAAATAGTTCCTGAGAGATCGCCTGACGACGTCAGCGGGACACTTCTCGTTCTCCACCACTTCAAATAGCACCGTACTCTTTGCGGACGCGAACAGATCCTCGTCAAACTTGGCGTCGCTCAAATATTCCTCCTGAAATAGGAGAGGGGAAAGCACAATTAGATTTTCAGCTTTACCCCCTGTGTCGTGTGGGTATGTTTACAACCATATAAACTCACATACACAAACAACCAGACCCAGAACAACAATCTGTAGGCCATTCAAATGTTTGTTTCATGCGGGAATCGAACCCGAAACACGCAGCGCCGCGTCCTTAGGTACTGCGCCAACCATGTCATTACACATTAACATGACATCACGTCTGTTATCCCCGAAGGGCTAGGCAAAGGTGTACCCATTAGATTGCCCGACCTGGGAATCGAACCTAAGACCTCATGCTCAGCAGTCGCGTTTTGCGACCACTAGACCACAGTTTAGTTAAATTACTTTATGATCTTTGACGAAAAGTAAATCTATTTACCAAAATGCTCTTAGCTTTGCTGAACGCTGCGACTGCATTGGTTGCTCTGTAGAGCGAGAATATCAATCTACCCTCGTTGGGCGACAAGCGGATCGCGTACCCGTAGGACAGGCCGCAGCCTCGGATCAGACGCCACATCGGACCCTATAGATAAAAATCACGTCATTAAAAATCTTAGTAACAATAAAAGTATTCTTACATTTTTTTTCTAATAATGTTAAAATATCATTGATTCCAAATATGTACGGTCAGTAAAGAAGGTTGGTTAACACTGTTACTTTAACAAACTATGACAAAATATACATTACACTGCTTTTCAGCTTTGCATGCAACAGTCACTTTGTGAAATTTTATTGCTAGATCTTTTTGATTTCCTAATGATATTTGCTTTCGTTGCTGACCGTACCATCCAAAATAGTCCTTTAAACACATCATAGTCTCAAATGGAAGCTCAAGTACATACCTCCAGCTGAGTAAAGTAGTTAAGCGCAACCATGAGCGGCGCCACATCTTCGATGGCGTGTCCGAGCGGGCCGGGGCTCATCAGCGCCACGCAGCACGACTCCCAGCCCCCCACGCCCAGCACGAAGCCGCCGCCCCAGCCTGACAGGAGTTCGGCGTCCCAGTATAGGCGGGGTCTGAGAAGAATTAGGACGAGAAATTACATCCAGACATCACTTGAAAAAGTAGAAATTTATACTAATTAATAAAGCTGATGATTTTTTGAGTACCAGTCGGATTGGAACAAACCTTTTTATGTATGATAGCCAGGTTTATGAGAAATAAAAATAAGTTATTTAACATCAGCAGTAAACAAATCATCATCTCATCTGCCTAGCCTTTTCCAAACTATGTTGGGGTCGGCTTCCAGTCTAACCGGATGCAGCTGAATACCAGTATTTTACATGGAGCGACTCCCTATCTGACCTCCACAACCTAGTAACTGGGTAATACGATACTCCTAGGTAAGACTGGTTGTTAGACTTTCAAGCTTCTGACGACAAATACGTAAGTTAAAGCGGATGAAAAAAAAAACCACTCTTACGAAGTCGCGAGCAACAACTAGTTAACTTATAAAATGAGCAGAGTGACTTTATTTACATAACATAATATTTGACGGGCCTGTTGGTCTAGTGGTTAGCGGCCCTGACTGCTAAGCCGGAGGTCGTGGGTTCGATTCCCACCCAGGACAAACTTTGTGTGATGAGCATGATTGTTAGTTCTGTGTCTGGGTGTGATTTATCTATAATATGTATGTATTTATAAATTATATAAGTATGTATATCAGTTGTCTGGTTACCATAACACAAGCTCTGCTTAGCTTGGGATCAGATAGCCGTGTGTGAGTTGTCCCAAGATATTTATTTATTTTATTTTATTTTATTTATCACGACGGTAATTCCCGAAGGGTTAGGCAGAGGCGTACTTATTAATACACCCACATATCCCCTTTATTTAAGGGGCAATAAAAAAAATCTTACTCAGCAGGTGTAATTTCATTCTCCCCACCAAATCTCTTCCACGGTTCCGTACTCAGCTTATATCTCTCAAAATCAGTAGCGAGATGAAGCCAAACATTCTGTGTGATACTCTTGAAAGTGTTCCTAGCCTCTGTGAGTGCTGCTTCTCCAGAATCTCCACCAGCGTTCAGTTGTTCTATGAGTTCCTTCAAGAACTTGTGTTGACGGAGAACTGTACACCAGTGCAGGTTGCTGTTTTTGCTGTAAACTGAGTCGCGGAGTGCGTCGTACATCATCTTGTCGCCGGATCGTCTTACCTAGAATTATTTGAGCTTGTATTAAATACCGCAATTTATCCAAAAATAATAGTAATGAAAATATAATGATACTATGTAGGAATCAATTCTAATAACATAACATCACGCTTGTAATCCCCAAAGGGTTAGGCAGAGGTGTACCCATTAGTACACCCACATTTCGCCAGTTAAGTTTAAGTCCCATGTAATAGGGGGCGAGCCTATTGCCATCAACCGGGCACAAATCTAGGTTCCCATGCTGTTACTGAGAAATTCCTGATGGAAAGACCTTATAACACTTTGCCCGACCTGGGAAACGAACCCAAGAGCTCATGCTCAGAGGTCGCGCATTGCGACCAACGAGGCAATCAATTCTAATAAAATTATTGACTATTCAATAAATGTAGTGCCAAGAACACCCGTTTTTGCTTTGCTATTATAAGTTGACATTATGAATGATACGACTTTCTCTGTTACTATCGAATGAAACAATAACTTATTTTATTTTCTGAAAACTGACTATGTAGCAGTTTTATGTTTACCTGAGCGACATCATTGATGAGCCTCTGAGCGAATACAAGCAGTCTTTCTTTCGTGATCTCAGGCGCATACAAGATCTCGTACAGATGATTAACTACCGCATCATAATCTTTGGGTTCACACTGGAAAATAAAATCAAAAGTTAAAAAAATACTGTAAACGAAAGTAGGGAAAACAGGAACCATATCGGCATTGTAGAATTAAATTAACCCTTATTTCAATAAAGTTTTCGAAGTACATTATATATAGGAAAACACTGTAAATGATAATGATTAAACAAGTCCCATATTGGCATTGTAGAATTAAATTAACTCTTAATTTAATTGAGTCTTCGAAATAAATTTATTGACTGTAGGGAATTATTTATTTAAATATCACTTGTACATTGTACAGTCAATCAACTGGTGATGAACTAAAATCAGTAATTTAGAAATAGTTGATAAGTCCGCATTATTGGATTACTTTCGGAAAATTAAGAATTTGTGTAAAACCAAAATAAAGTATTTTTTCTTTCCACTTTTATCTATCTTTAATTCATAGACTAGATTGTCAAGATAAAACATTTGCTTTTACACACCCCTTGTGGGCGCTGCAGGCCTAAAGGGAGTAAGAGGGTAAGAGACCCAGAAAAAAAATTAGGGCGTTTTGTAGAGGCTTGGGTAGCGATTTATAATTTCATCAAGTAGGTTAAAAAATGGGAGCGTTGGGAAATAATTTATTTTTAAAGTGGGCAGTAAAGAAAATAAGTTTGGGACCCCTGGTATAAAGGGAGTTACTCACCCTCGTTTCAATATGCACAAAGTTCCCAAAATGTCCGACAGAGAAGTTCCCGGAACGATCAAAGCCGATGTTATTACTGAACATGACAGTCAGCTGTTCCGTGGCGGAGATGACATCTTCATGAGGGACTAGGGTGTCACCGCGATGAACCGCGCACTCCGCTAAGCCGTTCATGTGTAGAGGGAGCCACTTGCGAGACGACTCATCCACTGAGCTCGTGTCGAATATAAGGTTTATCTGTAGGAGGAAAAGGTTCATTGTTTAAAAAATAATATATGGGATTACTTACTATTTTTTAGTACTAAGCTTTTGCCAAATAATTCAATTTTATCTAAAAATCTTGACGTCTCCTACCTATAAAATACCACAGTTTCAAGTAGTATTCGAAATTTCATGTTTAGTTATCAAATGAATTTGACATCTTTTGCTTTTATTTACACGCTGAAATGTAAATGTCTGTTTTCAGTAGTACTATCGAAACAGAATTAAACTAAACAAATAAAATGTTTTTTTTTTGCTTTTAAATCTAAATATCATTAAAATATTCATTGTTTCGAGGTCACCTTCTAATGTTGCTCACATAATAATTGACTACAAGAACCAAAAAGGGATAACGCTATGAGAAAACAACATTTAAAATTTCACGGTGTAGGTATTATACTCGATTTATATGTAGCCCCAATTGTCACACTAGTTTACAAAGTAATTCTTGTCAGTGATCACGATTGTACGCTACTGCTTGCCAATTTCTAAGAAAGACATCTAATTCGTTACGCATTTCCTTCATGGTCTACCGCGACTCCGTATCGCTGTACCTACCTACTAAATGGTAATAAAAACTCGATTTGCATTGCAATAGTCAGTCAATTGACACAGTAGCTGAATTATATTTCACTTAGTACACAATCGTTTTCAATCACAGTAGCCATCAGGTTTAATTGAAAGATTAGTATTGTTATAGTTTATCTGTCGGTCTGTGTCAAGATTGTTTTTCAGAATATGTGTTTTATAAACTTAACCTGTATAGTCTGAGCTATAACGTATGTGGTATCAATAAAAAAAAACAAGATTAATTGGCTTACGTGAAAGGAGAAAGTGGACTCGCCTGTTATATTATTATTATTGAACTGTTTTCTGGTCTGGATTTTCGTTAAAAAATGACAGCAAAATAGAATGTTACATGTTTATCCCATTATAGCGATCTATTTTTTGTTCTGGACCATACATGATATCTTTCCGATTACGGAGATATTGAAGCTCACAGCTTGTTTCGATGTTTAATTTTTTCTAAAATAAGTTTTAAATGTTCTATCTAAAACTGTCTTTAGTTAGAACATTTAAAAACTTATTTATGCCACTATAAACTGTGTTTTTACACCCCATTATCTCGAGCAGTCCTCATAGGATTATCGTTTTTTCTCTAGTTAGATATTATTCGAGCGGAGCCGTGGTTCCTACTAGTGTATGACAAAAAAAACTTACATAAACGAAGTTGGTCTTCAAGCTATGCACTCTAGCATACATTGGCAGTTCCTTGAGATTGAAGTGTGGGCAGGGCTCGCCGTCTGAACTCCAAGAGTTGATGTTATGGCATTTGAACTTGCACGGAGGCACTGGTACAGAGGCTAACGTGCCGGCTGGGGGAGGACGCTGGGAAAAATATGTATAAGTAAATATATTAAGGTTTGTATAATTAACTGACTTAATTATATGTAGCTAGGAACCTGTTTCCGATACTGGTGGGCTACTACTTATTTTTACATTATCTATTTGCCAGTTACTTCAAAAACGGTCCAGCCTTTTCGGAGACTAGGTGTTAAGTACACCGTACCTCATTGAAATCCATGGCTTCTTGTAGTTGCTGTGCCTTCTCAGCCAGTCCACCTTCACCGAGTTGCGTTCTTTGGTCTTCTAAACGTTTCTTTTCTTCGTCCGCCATTCTGAATTACAAAAAAAAAGATTCTTACTTTAATAGTTTCAAATAATTTTACTCTCATTGTTGTCTTATTCACATACTTAATATTTTGAAAATCGAAACCGAATGTGCTGGCCCTCTTATGTGTGCTATGTATTAAAGCGATCCTGAGTAATTTCTGTTGGTAAACCTTATAACAAATTGCCCGACCTGTGCATCAAACCCAGAACCCCACGATTAGCAGTCGCGCTTGCGACCACAAGACCTATAGGGCAGTCAATAATAATAATTATTATATTTTAAATGTTTTTATTTTTATATTAATATTTAAAAATGTAATAATTATGTATAGTAAATAAATAAATGGAATAATAATTAAACACATAATATACAGTTCGTTCTTATTAGTGTTTAATTTGTAATAAATAAACTAACTGAATCACATACTGGGTTTGTAGATCAATGCTCGGGGACCCGACGACGGTGACGAAGTCGTCAGTGAAGTACTTCTGAAGCAGACTGAGCCAGTACTCGGGGGACTCCTCCAACAACGCCAGCAGGTCGGTTTGGGGGTTCATGCGAGAGATGAACTGAAACCAAAATTAAAAATAAAAGAAAATTATCATACCGTTACCATTAGAAGTTATTTAAAAAGAGACAATCTTTTTAGGATCCTCCATTAAGTACGTTACTGAGATAAGATAAGATAAAATTTATTAAAACAAAAATATTAATACAATCAAACACTTACAAACAACACCTTGCGTATACAATAATAGTATATTATAATTAACCATTAGTGTTATCAGTAGTCTTTGTATGAACTCTGGTATCCAAAGAAAGATCTAACTTGTGTTATAGATACCAGCATTCTCACATAAATGAGACACATATGTGGTAACAATGGTTGCAACTGAAGACAATGTCAGGGGTGTCGCAGTATAAGAGAAGAAGCCTTAAGCAGAGATTACTGAATAGTTACTACGTAACAGATACTTCACTCAGTAGAAAATTTCCAATACCTATTACGATAATTGCCTACTCCCTCGCGTCAACAACCACTGTATGCTAAAATGCGCCTAAATGCTCAAGCGTACAGCAGTGATTGCTTCGCACCGCGCGATTCCACAGTAATCGCAGGGCTGCCTCTTCGATAAAATTAAATTAACATAACTTTTTATCTATGTTATTGAGAACTGTGAATATGTTCTGACTTTTATGTGGCAGTTAAAAATTTTATCATTTATAAAATATTTAACCAACTTAAAAAGAAGGAGGTGATCAGACATACAGGCCAAACTGAGAAGTTTGACTTGTATGGTTTGTAGGTATGTATGTTTGTGCGCGATAATCTCGCGTTTGACTAAACCGATATCGATGCGGTTTTCAGAAAAGGATTTGTTACATTTAGGAGAACGTTTTAAAATAAGTATAATACTTCTTAGTTTGATGATGATCTTCGGAGATGTTCACTAGAAATGAAAAAAAAAGCCTTACGAACGAACAGCACTATTAAAATTGAACGGCGTGCGCGCGCTTCGCTTGCGAAAACCGCACTTAATTTGATCCGCCGGCGGACCGAGACCGCTCGGCTGGGCGGTAGGCACTTATAGCGCGCAAGTACATGGAGTGACGGAGGCCTGCCTTAAGTAGAATGTGTGTAAGTGTAGGAAAGATTTGCGTTCGCGTCTGTCTGAGATGTCACCCGTACCCGGTTAGCGTGCGTCTAAAGAGTTTAACTTGATATCTTTACAAGATTTTCTGTTTCTTCGTAACTCTGAGCTAGTAGTTACTGAAAGGTTTAAGAAAAAATATATTTTAAATAAGCAGCTAATTAAGACGTTTGAGTGGTGTATTACACCCGCGTTAAGTGATGATAATGAAATGGTACCGATGGTAATGAAATTTGACAATGGTGCCGATTCCCTTGTTCACAAACTAAACTAAATTTAGACTATTTCTATCTTTTTTATGTCCAATAAAACAAGAAAGAGGCGGTCCGGAAATAAATAAGACCTGTCAATTTTAATTAATCTGACACAGGTGCCGATTCTCTTGGTCACAAACTAAACTAAAATTAGACTATTTCCATCTTTCTCTGTCCAATAAAATAAGAAAGAGACTAATGTAAATAAGAGCTGTCAAATTTAGTCAATCTGACACATCCATACAGTTATAGTTGGCATCTTAAAACGTGTGGATTAAAAATACGGAGAAGTTCAAGGCAAAACTAATTTGACATCGCTAACTTAGTTATTTAATGTCACGGAATGTCACCGTCCTTTCCGTTCGCTGTATGTTAGTAAGAGATGTCAATTCTCTAAATTTAGTCTAGTTTGTGAACAAGGGAATCGGCACCACATCCATACAATTATAGTTGACATCTAAAAACGTATGGAGAATTTGGAGGCGAAACTAATATGACATCTCTTACTTAGTTTGTGAGTACCACCATCCTTTACTTTAGCTATGTGTCAGTAAGAGATGAAAATTCTCTAAATTTAGTCTAGTTTGTGAACAAGGAAATCCGCACCATTGTCAAATTTCATTACCATCGGTTCAGTAATTTTGTCGTGATGATGTAACAAACGGACAAAATCGTTTTTACATTTATAATATTAGTGTGAATAGGTAAAAAAGGTACTTTCTTTTATATAAACAATTTCATTCACGTGTATGTTTTAACAGGTTTTCACCAGACCGTAACTAAGAACCAATCATAAATAGTTATTGTTTGAAATATCAGTACAAATTTATGTGCATTATTAAAATCTAAGATTGTATCCTGAACAGTAAATACTCTATTTTCTTTCTCATTAATTTTCTAATGTAAAAAACAAATAGTTTAACGTTTTATGTGGTGTCACATAAATGTATTGAACTTGGAAATCAATCTTTTGATTATATTGTAACTTTAACAGTTTTTTCAAGTATCGATTACCTAATATAATACGGCCGAATTGAACTGTTTCTTCTACAGAATAAGTTTCCAAATCCTCGCAGAGATGAAAATTATAGCAAAATTGTAACCAACTATCTTTCTACTATTATAAATGCGAAAGAAGACAGATGCAGACAGATGCAGACGAAGTCGAGGGCGGAAGCAAGTACTAAAATATATTTTTTATAACTTTTACGTCATTTTTTCTATAACATTTATTTGAGTACAGACGACAGTGCTTTAAGGTAAACACTGTGGCATCTAACGCTGTTGTAATAGGAGCGATTTTACAACAAAAAGGTATTGTTTGATGTGCTGGAAACTGTACATACTGTTGTAAAATGTAAATACAATAAATTGTCTCCTCAGAGGTTGACCCTGAAGAGACAAAAGACACACATTTTTCTTTTCTTTTTTACCTACTTCTATGTATCATTCTGTTTATATATTAAAACTAGACAACTAGATTCAATATTGAATATTGAATTTTTCTTTTCTCTTGTAAATGACGTTCAAAAGTGCCTTTTAATGGTCTAATTGAAATAAATGATTTGACTTTGACTTTAAAACACACTATCAAACTTACGTGATGCTCATTCTGCGAGTACAACGCGTCTCCGATACAGCGGAATGCCACAGCGTGATGAGGGTCCGACTCGAGGCTGGCGATGGCTTCCCTCAGCTGTTTGCGCAGCAACCGGCCCAGGCGCTCCATGTCCATCACATGCTCGCCCATGCATACCGACCGTAGGCATCTCACCGCCTCGTCGCGAGCCAATTCTAACTTATCCATAGGAACATTGTCGAGTTCTATCTTGATAAGAGATGCTATATTTTCTGTTAGGTTGTAGGAAATCTGTTTGGGAAATGCATAGTCATTTTATTAACTTATTACAACGACACCGACACACTTGACACTGTGTTTACATTGTGTGTTATCCTGATATCTTAGCAAGAGAGCTACAACAACTTCCAGTGTGCTTTATATAAATCTAAGTATTAGGTACGTAATGGTAAATAGTAATTGTTGATGTGAATCAATACTTATTACACATACTTATTATACATAAGCCATGAATTGGTACAAACGAACTTTCAAGGTAAGCAAGATATTTTAGAAACTTGAAAATGACCAAACAGCGCTATAAAAAGTCTAAGCACACAAATAAGTAGCCAAAAAATACACAATTATTAGCCTTACATCTCCAGCGAGGGCGTCTTCTCTTTCGACGAGGCATCGCTGAAGCGGCGCCGCAGCAGTATCGCACAGGTAACGCAGAAGAATCGCACACGCTGTAAGATCCTTCATTGCTGTCTGTTCTGTTAGCAGAGGTCCACGCCATCCGAATATAACCTACGGGAACATGAATGACCATGAATTTTTCTCTCTTGATTTCCTGTATTTTTTTTTACGATTACAATGAAGTGGTGTTTCCCATCAATTCGAAAGTCTAAATCATATAAGGGCAGAATAAATATTGTGAAAACAATGTATTCTAAACTCTCTAGAGTTAACATTTTTCGTCGGTTAATAAAAAAAGTTGCAACTGTCAACTATCAGAAATGCATCACCTACTGGGTCAAAATGCATGAAAGAGCAGATTTTTTAAAGTTGAAATTTTTGAGCTCTTGAACTGAATCGACAATAAAGTCTTTTCAGATATCTTTTTTTTTATTTTAATTTGCCAAGGTTGCGAATTTTGTTTGAAAGACTTACCGCGGCCCTGGAACATAAAGGGCACTAGGAGGAACACGGATGGGTTTTAGTCAGTAAGACTCTGACACTCTTTTCCACTCCGCCCATGATGATTTGACACTATGATAATTACCAGTCCTTAAAAAAAAACCTCTTATATTTTAATATAATTTAAGAGAACAAGTATCAAATGCATACCTGTCCACAGTCTTCAGTGTCTGCAGGCCACTGCACTTTCAATTCTCCGTAATTTGGGGTAGGAGGGATGGTCTGCCACGGTTTGACCCACTCCTCTTGGACCTCACTCTCTTTCTGTACAGAAATAATTAAAACTTCTAAAAAAAAAATAATAATTTCCGGGATTTCAGGAATTAAAATTACGAGAGTTTAAGTAAAAAAAATAAATATAAAGATTGTTTGTTATCATGAGTACAATAATGTGTTTTAATATCGGCCAGTCGCCCTATATTCATTCGATTATACGATCCATAGTTAAACAGTTTGTAATCTACTAAACACAGACATACATCCCGCGTGTATTCACGGTAGAGCTACGTAGAGGTATTAAAGTACACGCTCATATCCCTATTCACATAACATCACGCCTGTAATACCCGAAGCGTTAGGCAGAGGTGTACCCATTAGTACACCTACATTACGCCAGTTATGTTTAAGTCTCATGTAATGGGGGAGAGCCAATTGCCAGCAACCGGGCACAAATCTAGCCTCCGAGGCTGCTACTGAGAAATTCGTGATGGAAACACCCAATAACACTTTGCCCGACATGGGAACCAAAGACCTCACGCTCAGCAGTCGCGCTTTGCGACCACTAATCCAACGAGACAGTCCCTATTAACAGTTTGATTTTAGTTTCATGTAATAAGGTCGGCCCAGTATCGCACATAAACGCAAAGCACGCGCAACCAATTTAATTATTAAGAAAAAATACACCTAGACACAGCCAATGACGTAAGCATTGAATCATCTAATGCATACTGCGTGTCTTAGGTAATAGACTTAAAAATTACCTGTATGACCTAGCCTAGGTCGTTCCAATAAGAGCCACAGTTCTAACAAGACCTCAGGACTCGAGTAGTAGGTAATTTGAGTGCAACAATTCATTCAATTGAATAACGATTTGATTTAGTTCTTCCTGTGCAGTTTAAAGATGCTGAGTGAGAAAGGCATGCACCACAGTCATGAATCTAGTTAGTTAACCGGATTTCAAATCGCTGTTGTCTCACATTTAAAGTACAAACTAAAAGATGCTAATATTTTAGTTCTAACAAACGTCTGCCGAAACTCGCATCAAATTTTCTACCATTTTTACCCGACTGCATCAGAAGGAGGATTAAGTTTTCGAGTGTGTTTGTATGTTTTTTTGGTATGCTCTGTAACCTGAACAGCGTGCTGAATTTTGGTTTGAGAGGTGTCGTTAGATTCGTCTTAATTGTGAGAGTGACACTGAGTACACCAAAATTAAGAAAGAAAGACGGCCGATTTTTATAAAAAATGCCTATCGGTATAAAAAAGGGTTTATCATTAAATAGGTAATTGAGAATTATCTTTGTGTTTCTCATTTCATTTTTTCAATTCGACGGACCATTTTAGATCTATTCCGATTTAAGGCTGGCTAGCGAACATTATTACTGAAAACTAAAAAAAAAAACGTCTACTGGTCTTGTTTTTTCTTCTTAGTTTTTTTTTTAAAAAGTTCATGTTTTATCTGAAGAACGATTGTAGATATTTAAATCTAAATTTTAAATCTCATTAAAGTATACGGTTGGGATGTCAAGCTGATATTGATGAATAGTAATTAAATTAGTAATTTAATTACTAAGAGATTGTGGGTTGGTATTGCAGAACAAAGCTCAATTAGCTAATAGATTCTTTGTATAGATTCATTACGTGACCGTTAAAAAAAGCATAAATTGAGGTTTATGGTAATCGCTTATTACGCTCGTATTGCCTTGAATAATCCAACTTTTAGACACCAGCGCGCCGTTCGCGTGCTGTCACCTTTTTTATTTTGTGACAACAAAAAATATTTTAACACACACGATTTAAAGATCAAACTTGAATGCAAATTATTTGAGCGATGAGCCGTACATAAAAGCTGTCAAACATATATGTGTGAGTTGTGACAGAGATGTCGCTATACAAAGTCAAACTCTAAAATTCCCTGTGTCCAGCACAAAAGTTTGTTCATAATTTGGGTAAAAGCCAAAGAAATGCATCGTGTAATTTATTATTTTTGTATAATATAAATGTTCTTGCCAAGATCAAATGAAACAGAACAATGGTACAAATTGATATTTTATTGATTTTACTCAAGTACCACACACATAGAACTAGCCTTAGTAAATTATTGTTGCTTAGATGGTTATCACATGCTAGGTGGTGTAGCTTGCCCTAGACGGGCCCCAAGGGTGGATCCGGGGCGGGGTCATGGGGGTCATGACCCCCCCTGGGTTTACTATTTCTTTTTAATTACATATATTATTGTAATTAAAACATAGTAAGTGGAGGGTAATGATTTTTGTAATTACTACGCTGAGTCATGTTGTTTTCGCATCTAGAATTAGTCGACGTAACGTAAACGCTGCGCAATCCAGATATAGAACCTGGCATGTTAATTTGGAGACATTTTGATACTATGATAATTTGATCCTAAAAAAGCAGCATAGTCGCGCTCATAAAAGGCACATATGCACAATAGCCTACGCGACCTCGTCCGAATGTTCTTTTTTCTCGCGTTTAGTTAGGTCTTTGGTTACTGCTGCTCCACTCCTATGGGTCATAGCGTGATGTTATATGGCCTATACTATTCCTTATAAATCAGACTATCATATACCAAAAGATTTTTTCTAATCCGACTAATAGCACTAGAGATTAGCGTGTTTAAACATACAGACAAAAAACTCTATAGCTTTATTAAATTAAAAAATATAGATAAGGAAAATGATTTTTATTCCACTCCATAACAGCAATCACATCTTACACACCTGTTAAGCAAATAATGTAGTTTCTTACCTTAGCGATGATGTCGTCTTCAACAACAGCTAATGCTGCGAACACATCTTCTGCTTCTATCTGACCTGTCAAAATAATTGTCAGATTCTCTGCACGGTAGAATTTCTTATGGAACTCTCTGACCTGTAAAAAAGAAATTTTGTTTATCTTGATTCATCAAGTGCTCAAAATGGAAATGTGAATGATGCAACTACAATGAGCATGTTTAGGTCATGTTTTTATAGTATTGATGTTTGTTATTCAATTTCATGTTCTTTCTAAGTTTATCTTGGACAACACTAAGCTTGGCCCACGGCACATGGGCCACCGATTACATACATTACCAATTATTTTTTGTAACTTTTTAAATTAATTTATTTTAGTCAATACCTGTAGATTTTGGTCAGAGTCAAAGTCAAAACATTTATTTCATTCAATGACCAATTACAGGCACTTTTTAATTTTTAAACAGTTGGTCAGATAGTCTGAAAGTTGATGCGGTTCTAAAACGGAGGTAGGCCTCTATGGAGAAGAACAAGCAAGAAACTCCACGGACACTCTTTTCAATTAAGTTTTTCAAAACCTGGTTTTAATATTCATTATTATGTTCCTATAAGAATCTTTTAGGAATTTCAATTAAGTATTTTATTTAGAAATGTAGTAAAAGCAATCTGAACTATTTAATATCTTACTTTTGTATTATCAGTAGAAGTTCTAAGATTTTTCATAATGCCTCCAGTTTCAGCTGAATAACCACTGCCTGGATACATTGCACGTAATAATTGTAGCTCACATCTGTAACAAATAATATACTTTCATTAACATTGCCAATGACAAACACAATGTTTCAAAGATTAAAGAGAAATACTACTGGATCTTATATTAACATACAATACTATACAAAAATATTAATGGATATTTTTCCATACACAACATAATCAAAAACCTACATCTGTAACTGTACAAAAGCCTACGGTGAAATTTGAATCGACAAATGGTAGAATAAGGAAAAGTAAAATTACCATTGGAAAAGATCAAGAAAGAAATCAAATAACTAAGGAATTCATTTTTACTACTTATTTAACAACATAAAACATATCTATTTAGAAATATATGTTATTGTTTTAGGTACAGTTTTGGATTCAAAACTGTCCATCAACAACAAGATTCTCGGCTATAAGTCCTGAACAAAAACCTATCTTGGCAAACCTCATTTTTGCTCATAGTCACTGATTGTAAGATTAACTATATAAAAAACCTTTTTAGGCAGACGCTGGTTTAACCTATTGACCGTAGCTATACGCCAAGCCCGAAGTATGGCTGGCTACACAGTTTGTGTTTATTGTAGAAAAATACATGTGGTTTTGTGTGTGCCACACTTGCGTTTCTTTATAGGAACACAACGGGTATGTTTTGTCACAGTCAATGGGTGAAAACGGTAACATAGAGAATTTCTTTGCCTTACCTACTATAAGAAGTATTCTCTCTTCCCTGCATCTCACAATACACAACACCAGCATCCTCTCCTTCACCATCAATATGGTGGACTTCCGTAATAAACCCTTGATCAGTCAGCGTAGGCCGCAGTATATGATCCAGGTAAATAGGAAGCAGGGTTAACATGCCAGCATCTCCGGCAGTGTATACTGTGTAACAAGTGTGGTCGGTGTCTGTCCATGCGTTTGTGCCGTGGGCCATACAACGGTTGGCCAGTAAATCCAAGATGCCTTTATAGGGGTACCGCTCAGACCCAAGGAAGATGAGGTGCTCCAACGTGTGTGGCAGGCCATCATCGTCATGAGCTTCAGTCGCTATTGAAAATTAAAAAGAAAAATGTAAATTTGAAATAAAGTTATTTTTTATTTTTTTCCTTTTTTTATTTCGGGGTCCTGACCCGCGTCTTTGGAAGGCGTATGGGCGGCCTAAGCCAACTCGCAGAACTCGAACTCTAGATGAAATGAGAAAACCAACAACAAAGTCATTATCTTTTATCCATTTGCTGATATCATTGTTTGTGAATTGGATTAGATTTTACTATTTGCTCTGTGAATTTTTGTCTTACGTCTCACGTCGAAGACTTTGGTAATTACGTGGTGTAAAGTAGGAAGTAGGTGGGTAGAATTTTTTGTCAATTTAGTAACGTTCTTTTGAAATTTACATAGACTCAGCTTACTGTTCAATTATAACTTACCAAGACAAAAGAAACCGTTGACCAGAGGTCCCTCAACTCCAGCGATAATCACTGTGATACCGGTCTTTTCCGACACATATTTGTTCACTGGAATCACATCGGAAGCCTTTGTCGACGATATCAATTTGAAGTGAGACATTTTAGGTTTACGCCACACTTTATTTATGTACTAAATTTTATTTAGAAAAACACTGGTGAGAAACTTATTTACCGGCGCCCGTCTGATCTGCAATTCAATAAATTCTACAATCAATCAATCAACGCGCAAGTGATGATTCGAGTGAATAAAAATTAAAAACCTCACTTGACACTGACTGGAAAACAGTCAAGTGTCAAAGTATTGTCAGATTTCGAATTCGATCGAATGTCACTTAACTAGTGATGTAAGCCCACATTTAACAGTAGCGTTCCAATTCCAAAATAATTTGTATTCCCATTTAGAGTATAAATACTTCAGACTACTTAAATATGAGACTTGATTGGTTTTTTATAAAAATGAGAGAATATCACAGTACCACGGCAGAATAAAAAAAGTTACGTAAAATAAATGATACTTAAACCTGCCATATTTTCTCTTTACATCACCCTAAGGGAGGCTTGAAACGCTTAAGTTATTAAGTTCACCTTTATACAGTTATTTTTTACTGAGTAAAATAAGAAAATGGCAGCAAAATATCCGTTACAAGAAATACCAGTGTTCCTCAATATTATAAGCAGAATTGAATCGTTGAGTATTACTTTTCAAATGGAACAATAAGTATTTCCATTTCCTTTTACAAACATCACTAGCAAAATACTTTCATTCATTTCATTCGTTCCTCATAACTTCATGACTCATCGACCTTCACAGATAACATCAAAATAATTGTTGTTGAACTGTTTTCGAATATGTTGCCATCTAGTTGCCATAGTTTCCAAAGCGAGAAGGCCCAATTCCATATTAATTGCTTGTTCTGCAGTAAAACTGAAAAGTAGTCAAATAACAACACAAGTATCTGCTTTAGACTTTAGTCATATAGATTCGGTTGTGAATGAGCTTATTTTTGTATTATTTTCGTTAGTTGGAATGTTGACCTGCTTAGGGTTAGGCACAGTCCTTGAGTTAGGTAGGTTTGCCGTTTTAATAAATAATGGTACCAAACCCTTCGTGCGCCAGTTCGACAAGCACTTAGCCAGTTTTTTTTTAGTAATGAACGTAACAATGTACTTTTCTGAACCGCTATAGTTGAGGCGCAAGCATGGCAATAGCAGTTATTTTTTTTTTCTAATTCTCCTCTTAATACCTAAATCGTTTCTTGTCCAAGGTTCTACACCTTAGACAAGAAACGATTTAGGTATAGGTTGTCATTAGTGAAACATGTTGTCGAATACGGAAGATATTGATTCAAGACTTAACGATGCTTGTTTCCGTTCCATTAGGATACTAAAAATAGTATTACCTATAATTTTATGGAATAACGACTGTTATTGCCATGATAATAATATGTATTAGTTTATAGTTATTGTACTTATTTATTTATTTGTGTTTTATGGGCCTTAGTTGCCTGAAATAAAAGTTTATTATTATTAAAACGCCGCAACTGTATATTTGGCGCCGCGGATAAATCTTGCTTAAAAATATTAATGAAGGATTTAATTGATAAGATAGAGCAATTGCGTTTGTCTTCTTGTCAGGAATTATATATTAATTATTATCTTTTGTGAAGCGTACTTACGTCATAGGTTTTAGCAGACCCGAGTTACTATGCAACCAATACTTTAAAAAATTGCAATAGGGTTTCTACTCACGTCTGACTATCTGTGGCCGATTTTTTGTTGGAGAGAAATAGAACGATAAATTCCAATTCTAATAAATTCAGAAATTCCACTATCTTAGATATTTTCTTAAGGTGGCCCTCCGTAACTATGAAATGATCGTCCAATACGATAATCGATCTTGCAAAAAGTCTGAAGTGGACGGAGGCCCTAAAGTCCGACATTGCACAGATAATGTATAATAAGTAAAGGTCAAGTTACGGCGTTTAGTGTTTCCGGACTATGCTTATCTCTTTTGAGGATTAGCAAATATTCTCATGGTAATGTTTTTATATCTATGTATACTTTTATTGTAATTAATAAAGCTGAAGAGTTTTCTCTTGCTTGAGTGTTTATTTAAACGCGGTAATATCTGGAACTACCAATCGGTTTGAATAATATTTTTTTGTAATATTGCCTGATTTATGAGGAATAGTAGCACCACACATATACCTGTATAACATCACGCTACTACCCACGGGGGTGGAGCAGGGCTGTAACCAAAGACGTACCTTGACACGGGTGAAAAAAACCATGCATAGGTAGGTGCCTACGAAGTTGCAAGAAGCAGCTAGTCTACTCATATTTGTATTGAAATCTGACCTATCCTTATAACTAAACAGATATTTAGTACACACTAATAAATTCTGTACTACAATAATTTGTTCAAGGTTGTGTTAATGTTCAAGGTTAAAGCTCGCGAACACTTACATAATAAGTTGGCAGACTCGTCTCACAATTAATTTGTTGTACTTCATCTATGTATTTTATCTCTCTCCCCACTATTTATATATATATATATATTGTATGTATGTATGTATATATGTATTTATTATTATAATATATTCTCTTAATTTTCTGTATCTGTGCACCTACTTTGTTTTTGTCTCTGCATCACCCTAAGGTAGACTGGTAGAAAATGCCTAAGGCATTAAGTCCGCCTTTGTACAGTGTATTTTTTTACATGTGCATAAAGTTTTAATAAATAAATAAATAAATAATAAATAATTTCATGGTCACCGTGTGTACGCATGATTCCGTGTTCTTATGAGATTTTACTACTGGTTTCGTTAAAATCTTATTGGGGTTATTAGTTCAAGGTGAGTAAATTAGAGGGTAATTCTGGAAATTGCGAAGTGGCCTACATAGGATTTAGTTTTCGAGGGGTGCTACAGATTACCTACTACATTTACGGGGTGCTTCGTGCTACGGACGTAGGCATCGAGCTACGCTATCTTTGCTACGGCAATTTATGTATTACTTAATACATAAACATCAATAAATTATCCAAAAAAAATGATTAAATGGGGCTTAGATGAAAGAAAGATTAATGTATTCTTGACTGTCATTAAGAAGACTGATGTTATAGTAATTGTTGTTGTTGTAGTAATTTGTTAAAGTATAATAAGGTTGGTATTCTATCCTTTATTTAGGGTTCCGTACGCAAAAGATTTAGGACTTTTTGCATGATCTTCCCGGACCTTATTACTAAGACGTCGCTGTCTGTCCGTCCGTATGTTACAGAACTGTATCTTTTGAAACGTACTATGTAAGCACTTGTAATTTTCACAGAGTGTGTATTACCATGGTCGCTATAACAACAAAAAGGTAATAAAATAAAATAACGTAAAATTTTATAAGGTTGGGTTATTATCATAAAATGACATCATCCGCTCAGTCTCTGACTAGAATCCATCTGTGTTCCTCCCTAATGGCTAATGCCCTTTGCGTTCCAGGGCCGCGGAGAGTCTGTCTTATTATATTAGAATAGAATAGAATAGGTCTTTATTATAAGCTTAGAATGTAGGAACAATAAAACAGTTGTTAAATTATTGCACGGTGGAATGAAACCCTTTGTGTGCGAATTCAACTTGCACGTGGCCTGTACCTACCTCTATACTGTAGGTTATCCTTACCTACAGCTAGAATTAATTTCCCGCATAAAGCGTTGAGAACTGACACAGTGACATAGACATCACGATTTAAGATAGACTAAGGACACAACGTAAACCGCACTACTTAATTAATAGAAAATAAAATATTCTAGAAAAGATTTGTACTTAAGATTTACCTTGCACTACATTCGTATAATGTAGGTTAATTGTCAGACTAAAAATAAATAAATTCGGGCCGATATAGCCCTTCACCCTGACCACAAAAAGGGTGTTTTGATTTAGGTCAGATAGTCCACGATTCTATCGGTTTAAAATACAGTTTTTGCAAGGTAAAACGGAAAAAAGGGCAATAAAAAATTAGGGTCAATCGCGTAGGTCTTGTAAACAAGTTAATTGATTTATAACAGACAGTAGGTAGGTACCTATGTATAGGGCTACCATCTGTCAGGAATTCTCTGGTTTTGTCCAAGTTTAGAAGGCGTAAGGAGGTAGTCCGGAAAACGGTCGCTGTGACAAAAACAAAACACAATCACAGAAATATCAATTAATAAAAATTAAAGCAATAATAAATCGAAAAAATAAAAGCCAGCCTATCATTGTCCCACTGCTCACTGCTGGAGTGCTGGGCAAAGGCCTCTTCCCATACTCAGAAGGCGAGGGTCCAGGTTCCTATTACGATGTTTTCCTTCACCAATGGCAGTGTAAGATAAAAAGGTAAGTACTTAAATAAAAATGATTAAAATTGAAAATGTAAACAATTTTTTATTTTTATTGTAAAACTGCCTCGTTGGTCTAGTGGTCGCAAGCGCGACTGCTGTGCATGAGGTCTTGGGTTTGATTCCCAGGTCGGGCAAAGTTTTATTGGGGTTTTCCATTGGGAATTTCTCAGTAGCAGCCTCGGAGTCTGGATTTGTGCCTGGTTGATGGCAATAGGCTCGCCCCTATTACATGGGACTAAAAACATAACTGACGAAATGTGGGTGTACTAATGGGTACACTTCTGCCTATCCCTTCGGGGATTACAGGCGTGATGTTATGTATGTTTGTTTATGTATTGTAAAACTATTTTTGTCCGGAATGGGTAATTCAAGTGTTGGTTACTTGTACCTACGTATGTAACGTTTAAAGATATGAGCTGATATGACAATAAATTATGGCTGCTTCGTTTGACGTAAGTAATACCTAGGCACCTACGTAAAACACAATGTACAAAATATGAATAAATAAATACTTAATACTCTAAGGTGAAGAACTCTTAAAAGAAGTTAGGTACTAACGTACCTACCTATAAAGACAATTTTACAACGACACGGTAATTTAAAAGATGGACAATAAAATAACATGATGACATATGGATGGTATTTTTGGAAGAAAATTTCAATAAAAAAAAACGTGTGACGTTTAGCAAAACTGCATCCACTATGAGTTGATTTTCAGATTGATTCACACACAACATAAGTAAAGCCTGTAATCCCCAAAGGTCTTCGACAGAGTTGTACCCATTAGTATTATCCATTTTAATAGGGGGCGAGTCTATTGCCATCAACCGGGCACAAATCCAGACTCCGAGGCTACCTACTACTGAGAAATTCCTGGCCAAGCAAAATGTTTTTCTATTTTAACAAGTAGGTGGGTACCTAGTCTATATCAGCCCAGAGTTTGGAAATTGGCAGTGTGTCATCTTCGTGCATCGAAAAGTATGTAAAGCCTGCGCCTGATCTCACCCCGGTCGTGTCGGATTGCCGTCTTATCGGACTATGAGAGAAAATGCACCTGGGTTTCTCCCTCTCCTAATCATCTGCGTACTAGCCTACTAGGCTTGACCCCAATGAGTTTGGCCGCCGCTCTGTGACCAAAATTCCAAAAGGATTTTACTATTCATTAAGTTCAAATTGGTTTCAAAGTTTTGCAGACCCCATACAACTGTATGTAACATAAAATTGCACACATAATCTGCGCAGTTACAAAATTATGATGTGGTATTCTCTGTGCTCTAGTTACTTCGTAAGGCAATGCACAGAAATAAGCGTTCATATTATAGTACTTAAACTATTTGTGGTGTCAAAACGTACCTTAGAAATTAGACGGGAAGCCTTATACTTAGATGTCGCCTAACGTTTGTGAGAACCGGCATTAGACAGTCTTGAGTTTAAAATTAATCGCACTTTGAAACGACTGTTTGTGAAATGCCGCCAAAATCACACACATAGGTACTTACGTACATGTAAAATGAAATCTTGCAAGTCATTTTATCACATGATTTCATTTTGTGACGTAATCAAGCTTTTTCTAAGACTCGCCTTTGTCTGCGTTGACTTCAGAATTAAGCCAAGGTCTTATATTGTCCCACGGAATTATAAAAACGGGATAAAAAATGTTTTGTGTTATGCTAGGTTATGTGTGTCATATTTTAGCTAATTACAAACAACCATTCATCAATTCAGCTTCACAAACTGTCGCGTGTTCAATAATGAATAGTATATGTAGTAGGATAGGATTGGAAAGAAAGAATAAAGATAGGAGAGTAGCATTGACTCACTAAAATACCTACACATAACATAACATCACGCCTGTAATCCCCGACGGGTTAGGCAGAGGTGTACCCATTAGTACACCCACATTTCGCCAGTTATTGTTATAGGGGCGATATTCCATAAACCGGGCACAGATTCAGACTCCGAGGCTGCTACTTACTAGTTTAATAAAGAAAGATTATGTGTGTAGTATTTATTCTTTGGGGTGAAATTCAATGAAGGTCATCCTCTGTAGGTTTTTCATCAATTTCTGAGGCACAATTTTGCCTATTTTTTTTTTTGCAAAATCCGCAATATAATAGGTCAAAAAGGCCAGTAATTTAAGTAAATACCTAATTTACCTTCATTTTTTTATACATTATTTATTGTTTATTTAAGATGAGTTTGCTACTAGATTTAAAAAAAGTCTAAGATCGAACACTTAAATATCTATCTCTAAGTAGGTCCTTATCTAACTTATCTAGTACCTACCTATCAATAAAAAAGTTAATCTTAAAAGCAATAACATCTCCTCCACAAAAACCACAAACACACAAGTAAGGTCAGTGCAAACAGAACAGCAGTGAGCTTAAATAGTTGGAAAATAAACTAAAATATAACAGACATAGAGTTCAAAGTTACGTACCTAATTGCATACACGATTTAGATGCCGCACGAAATTATACTTTATCTTGCACGTAATTTTCAACTCTCTAAGTACTATGGAGATTCTGGCTAGTTACAATATACATCCTTACTTTATTCATAGAAACACTAAAAACTTATCTATAAACTCTAATACGTCCCTGCCCCTACCTCCGAGGGAGAGTCATAAGGATATGTTTCTGGGGAGACGTAAGCAACAATTTGACACTTTATTAAGTGTCACCAAGTAGGTAGGTATATAGAATGCATTTATACACATTATTGTACTCATGATACAAGTTACGAAAAAAAACATAAAAAAAAAACCGGAAAAAAAATCCTAAATTTGAAAAAGAAAATCACTATTAAAATACTAGTATCAATGTGCACTTACTTCAAAACGACAACGTTGTCTAATATAAAAAACCTACGTTATAATAAAAGATAATATACTCATAAAGTAATAACATGGCTTCAACAAAAAACCTGAGTCGGCAAAATGCTCGAGCAAACATTGAAGAATTTAAATGAATTTAAATACAACAGCAATAGAGTTGAATATTGCGTTTTTGATTCATTATCAAATTAATCAATGAAAACTGCAAGAACTAACAAAAAAAACGTGCATTATAGACCTTTTTAAACCCCAATGCAAAAATGACGGGGTGTTACAAGTTTGACGAGGGTGTGTCTGTCTGTGGCATCGTAGCTCCCGAACGGATGAAACTATTAGGATTTTCTATTTTTTTTTTTGAATGAAAGATGTTTTATTCGGGAGTGGTCTATGGTATGTTTTTTTGTTAGGGGCTTTTAAAATTTTTAATTCACTAACATTTTTTCCTGTGTTGTAGATGTGTTAACATTATAAGCACAGACATAGGTAGGTATGTACACTAACAACAATATTGATAGTTTATCTACATTGATCCTAAGTAAGACATCTCGCGACAGTAATGTACTATAAGTATGCAATCAAACATCAATCGTCTTTTGTTCATAATTATGTTGTGACTTTCTAGTCGACAGTGAAAAAAAACACAATCAAGCATGATTGTGTTTCTTTTTTCTCGCCGCTTCAATAGAGAGATGTGTTCCTATGGTTCTGTCTCCCACGCTGACAGTATCACAACATGATCTTTCAAGTTCTAACAATACGTAAGTCAAAAATATCGACTTTACAGGAGAACGAGAAAGCTTGTAAGTATAATTTTACATAGGTACCAATTTATAATTTGTGTTCACTTCATATTCTTTGTACTAAATATAGGATTATTATGATTTATTAATACTTTGTTATTAGTATAATGGGCGGCAATAGGCTTGCCCCCTAGTACATGGGACTTAAATAATATAACTTTTGGGATGTGGTTATACTAATGGCTTCGGGGATTACAGGCGTGATGCTAAGTTATGTTTAGTAGCCCAACTTTTTTGACATTCGTTTTGATTTTTTATTTTTTTATATTCAAATTGACTTACGTCATGTTCGTACTCAAACGACGATATGTTGGTACTTTTGGTTCACCGGTACCCCGGTACCTCATGGTCGGTCGAGCTCCGCTTCCGCCGAGTTCCGCTCGTGCGATAGCCGCGAGCCGCGGTCGCTTCTCACAATCACAAAGTCGCTAGTACGCGCCGCGTTCACTTGCGTTGCTTTGTCGAGCTCTTGAATTGACGCAACCTAAAATCGGAACGGAAAAAGTTGGAAATTCGAAAAAAGTTTTCGTAACTAATATTTAAAAAAAAATATTTGTGTGAAATAATTTATACAGCTACGGTATTCCGGATTAGTGCTGATTTTTTTTGTTTCTTTTTTGTGGGGGAAAGAAATGGTAAGCGAAATTATTTTTAATATTTATTTGTATACGTAGGTACTTACTTAAATATTTATGTATTAGATAAATATTATTTAAAATGAAACTTAGAAATATACTTATTTATATTTAGCATTGATGGATGTCCCAAGGTACCTACAAATCTTTTATCTCATTAACATTAATATCGCTTAAAAAACCAATTATAATTATTAACTTTTTCCCAAGTTAAGATCAATGTCAGTTGTATGTAATTGACATTGATATTAACTGCATTGATCATAACAACACGTAAATAACATAATAATGAAATATATAACTAGAAATAAAGTTAGTAAATAGGTATTATGTATTTTCAAAATATCTTGGGAACAATTATGTAAGTGCCTATAATGACATGATAACATTGAAATATATTATAAGGGAGCAGCATACACTTTTTATGATTAATTATTATAATGTACCTAATTAGTGAATATTGGAATTGAAAACAATTTGAATTATATACAAAACCATCGTCGATCGATGGTTTTGTATTTAATTCAAATTGCTTCATGTCATTAGAAAAAATATATTCTATAGAGATGTTCTTTTTTATGTGGTGTCATTCACATCGTGTGAAAGAAAGATAAATAGATGAATAAAAGATAGAAAATAGTTTCTAAATATAACTTTTCTTCAATTGAATCTAATATATTTTATTTAAAAAGTCCGTTTTTTTTTAAATTAAGTTTATTTAAAAAAGTCGCCACAATGTTGTAAAACCTTATACTTGAAATCTTTTGTTTCTATTTTCTTATAAATATTGCTGCCTTTGTAATAAAAATAGGAGACAGCATCTACGGGGTTGAGCAAAAAAAAAGGAAATATTTTTATTATGTGGCCCTTAATATTTTCCGAATAATATTTAAGGTATAGCTCTTTGGGGGAGGCCTACGTTCAGCAGTGGACGGCCATAGGCTGATATGATGATGATGATGATTTTAAGTATGGCTTAGGCATACTTAAAATGTTACTGACAACTCGGTAATAATAAATAATAATTGGTAATAATAATAACTTACTGTGTGGTCCGTCCATACCGGCAAATATTGCTGCAACATTTTTTTTAAATGATTAGGTCCTCGCGCCAAAATTTTTAGCGTTCCTCTTCCTACAGGGGCATATTTTCACGATAATGTTTTTCTGCAATACATAGTCAGCCTACCTCAAATGACCACAATGCTTTTTAAAACAGTAATATTTTTATAATACTTTGTAATTTCCACTGTTGGATTTTCAACTCTTGACGCTGAGCAGAGCGTTGAAAATCCAGAGTAAAACAAAGTACTTAGTCATAATACTTTTATAAGACAATGGTAGGCCCTCAATAGTGTTTTATGTTTTGCCAGGCCATGCTCTGCCATGCTGGACCATAGTCGAGAATGTTATAGCTAGCTATATAAAAGTATTACCCATTTAGAAGTAGCATTAAATAAAACATACGCAACCGATCGCAAAGAATTTTATCACGTTTTTGATTAGGTGCCTACAAATTATCGTGTTTTGTACGTAAGTAGGTACTCTATCAACAGATAATTGAATAATTATCTAAATAATTATTTGCAAATGTATTATTGACAACGTGTTACCCCCAGTATCTGTAAATTAACGAAGACATTTTATATCAAATCTATGGATTACATAGAACATGTTAATAATACCTAATATATGTAAATCTGTCTTGTGAATGTTTTTTTTCTAAACAACTAAGTTGAATATTATGTAATGAAGGCAACATTCATCAATTTTGAATTCCGATCTCTCAAATATTTTTGATATTTTAGGCCAGTATTAACAAGGGGTAATCGTATTACCCTGTTACTGGGTTGTGAAGGTCAGATAGGCAGTCGCTCCATGTATAATACTGGTATACAGCTGCATCCGGTTAAACTGGAAGCCAACCCCAACATAGTTGGGAAAAGGCTATGCAGATGATGATGAAAATTATTCGATCATGTATAAATTCTTTGTCACCTAGAAGTCCTAGAACGTACGTATTTACGTAATCAATATTCACAAAAAATTACTTGAATTTAAATTTAGAATGAGGAACGAATATTTAGATTTAATTACACTAGATTATTGTACATTTTTAACTTTATTCGATTAGTATAATGTAAACGAGGAATCGCAATAAGGAAATATGAGTTTCTTAAATAACTTGTTAAATTCTAATTGTGGCTAAATTAAACATATGTATGTGCTATGACATATTTTAAATACTAAGATAGACCGCTAGCAATCATATGCAGAATTCTTGTTCCCACTTCCCAGTGGCGGATTCAAGATTGATTTTAGCAAAATAAAAAAGCGCACATTTTAATTGATAATTTACTTATTCAGTTGAGGATAATTGAGAACAATTGTATCTCAGGTAAATGTATCTTGCAAAAATGTTTAATTGGAATAATATCATAAGTTCACTTGAAGATTTGTCACGGATGAACTCAGATGCTCTTTGAGCACATGTGCTTTGAGCACTCAACCCCTCCCTCTTTTTTGGTTTTTGTTTTTTTTTTTTTAGGATCGGTAATTATCAAAAATGATTTCTTTCGCTCTGGGCGGAGCGGGAGTGTTAGACTCTTACTGACTAAAACCCATCCGTGTTCTTTTTAATGTCCTTTGCGTTAACTGCGGTAACTGTTTCAAACAAAATCCGCAACCGTGGATCCGCTACTAACAGAATTTAGTGTCTTATTTCCAGCTTAGCATGACGATTCTGTACTTTTATTTTATTTTTTTCGTGGTGAAATCCTCTTCGTGTCTTTCGATTGGGGACAACGGAGGGTTATGTCGGACTCTTACCGACTAAAACCCCACGGTTCCTCCTGCTACCATGAGTCGGGAGCCGCGATTATTTTTAACGGTGAGCGAGACGAAACGAAACCAACCAAACGAGCGTACTTTTGTGAGTCGTGAGTCGCAGAATTTCTGCCTGGCAGAAAATCTGTTTGGATGCCAGACGAGCGGATTTTATTCAGATACTATCCAACGCTTAGATCCAACGTGCGTCGGAAGCAAACTCAATTCGGTCGTAATAATGCATGTGAGTCGGCAGACCACTCATTTTGCGTCGCCGTGTTAATCAAGTAGGACTTTTATATGAAACTCGTTACAACTTACAGATAAACAAAGAAAGCAAGCAGGTAGGTAGTTACTTAAACCGCAAAAGCGTTGCACTGTTAGGTAGACGTGATATTGTGACGAGTTTTAGACTTCGTTCAGGACACATTCCATTAAATAAGTTTGGATTGTTAATGGGTAAAGTCAGTACTTCAAACTGTAGTGAATGCAACGTTATAGAGGACGTGTATCACATTTTGATGGAACGTGTTCGGAACGAGGTATTTAGAAAATGTATCATTGAAAATTAAATTGATGTAGTTCCGTTCAATGTTGGCTGGTGTAATAGCATTCTGTCGTTCCCTCTCTCGGCGGAGGCCAGATTGCTGTATAGGCTGACACATATAGGTATTAAGAACAGATCTCCATAAGTTAAGTAATAGTATGATTTGTAAATGTATTTTCTTTATATCATTTATGTTGTCTTTACGGAGGTGACATGTTCAATTGTGAACAAACCTCCTTAAATAAATAAAGATTAAAAAAAAAAAAAGCGTTGCACTGGAAACTTTACTGGCGTCATGGAGGTTTCCCTTCGCAGAATCCTACTCGGGCGCGAACTAAGGTGAACTTTTTGTTTTAATCAAAATCTCGAATGCACACTGAGAACTCGTAACTTGGGTTATTCCATCCATGAATTTTTGACTTCTGACGGAGGAGGTGTAGTCGATGCACGTCAGCTCAACCTATTTATAGCATGTTAGTACTAACGGTGCTAAATATAACTGGCCTGTTTTAAGTTCAGAATATGTTTGCATGTGTTTCAAGAATAACGTGAGAAAATGCCGTAGCACAATGCATTAAACTATAATATTTTGCATAAAAATAAAATTGAAAGTCTGTTTATAATGTCAAAATAACAACTATTTACTAAATGCGTTTATAATTATGTATACACAGTAGACAATTATGTAAATAAAAAAAAATGGTTTGTTTGTTTAAGAAAATCTTTAAAATGCCTGGGACGATTTTGACGGGACTTTTACTGGCAGATAGCTTATATATGTTAAGGGGTAACTTACTCTATTTGGACGTAGTTACGCAAAAAGGATCCAACCCACAAACTCGAGTGTAAAGTAAAGGTCGATATTTTGATATTTCGGGTCAAATGACCGAGAGATTAATTCGGTTCAATAAAAATGACCCAGAGATAAACAAAGCTATGACGTTTTGTGTCAACACAAGGTTTATATACCACCCCACATATACATAATTATGTATATGAGTTTATGATTATGTTTACGATAACTTTAGCATGTAACTGAATTTAGAGGTTTTTGTGGGTAAGATCCTTTAAGCGTAACTACGTCCATTTTATTTTAGAAAAGGAACTAGGGTTCTGCTTTCAAAAATTATAACTTCGCAGATAACCATCACTCAAAGTCGCAGGAACAGCTAGTATTTAATTTTATTATAATTATCTAGCTTATAACGATATCTTTCTCAGACAATACTGCAGTTAAGTTTTATGAGGTGAAAGACGATTTCAGACATGCACGCTTTTCAACTGAAAGAATTAATGGACGTGGGATAAACTTTAATGAAAGTCGTGACAAAGATCTGTAGAAAGAAGCTATTGTTTTCTATCATACATTATGCAGTGAATAAAGTGTTGCTAACCTTGAATAGATACGTGAATGCACGGATTCATTCTTTTGTTGTTAACTTTCCGTCATAATATTTAATTTTAATTACAAACATTTTAACATTTAGTTTTGACAACAATTGAGCATTTAATACTTTATAAATTTAGGGTTTTGTATCTAATGGGTAAAACGAGACCCTATTACTAAGACTCCGTTGTCCGTCCGTCTGTCTGTCTGTCGCTAAGCTGTATCTCATGAACTGTGATTGTAAGACAGTTGAAATTTTCACAGATGTTGTATTTTTCTACTAAAACCAGAATAAAATAAATATTTGAAGGGGCTAATTAATGAACTGTTTAAAACAAAGCTGCAATTTGCAAGAAAAAAATACGTTAAAAAAATATAATTCCGCGGTTTACATTAATGGTTCAATTCTCAATACTAAAACGACATATCATCATAAGATACCACGCACAATGATATCGTATCTAAAATATTTATAAAATCCTGTACTTACTTTGATTGATTGAGTTTATAATCTATTTCGCAAATGAAAACAAAATAATCATGTGGACACTAAAGTCGCTTGAAGATTCTTACATAACGAGAATGATATGCAAATAGTTTAAGCTTATTAAGTTCCGGGGTTGCAGGACGTCTTAACAGGATACCGTGGCCCCGGAACGTAAAGGGCAACAGAAGGATCAGGGTGGTTTTTTAGTCAGTGAAAGCCTGACAGTCCCTTCCTCCCCACCTAGGGAGGAAGGACTTAATTGATGATTTTTACCACGTCGAAAAAAAAAGCTTATTAAGTTAAAAGGGTACTAGAGATATGTAGGTAATTTTTTTTAATACATTGATTCGTTCTTAAATTTTAGTCATGCTAGAATGACGCAGGTCTGACGACTCCGGGATCTTTGACCAACATAACAATTACACACTATGTCACTGCTCATTATTGTTGTGTTTTTTATAACGATACACTTAGAATATCTCCTGTATCGACTGCTTCGTTGGTCTAGTGGTCGCAAAGCTCGACAGAGCATGAAGTAAGTATTGGGTTTGATTCGGAGGTCGGGCCAAGTGTTATTGGATTTTTTCCATCAGGAATTTCGCAGTAGCAGCCTCGATTTGTCCTCAGAGTCTGGATTTGTGCCCGGTTGATGGCAATTGGCTCACCCTTTGGCGAAATATGGGTGTACTGTACACCTCGATGCACACGTCGAGTAACAACCCACAGGTTGTTACTGGTACCGGGATACTAGTTTATTATTGAAAGACTTATTAATCTTATAATCTAATAGGCTCACCCCCTATTACATGGGACTAAAAACATAACTGGCGAAACGTGGGTGTCCTAATGGGTACACCTCTGCCTAACCCTTCGGGGATTACAGGCGTGATGTTATGTTATGTTACTTATTAATCTTTAAACTTCGTGTATGGAATAACTTTTATATTATTAATATTTAAATTCTTGTTGTTAGCTTGACAGCAGTCAACACGCGGTCTGCTTCTATTCTAATTATAAAAGGTAATATTTATCTCATATGACTAATTGGTTGCATATGGCTTAATCAGCCAGGGTCTACATTACTTAAAACAAAACGCAATACCACACCTCTGCCTATTTATAATTTTAGTATGAATTGCAAAGATCTCATTACCAATTTGATCAGATTTGTACAGGTAGGAACACAAATAAATATGAACGTAAAAGCTTTAAAAAAAAGTTACGGACGTCATCTACATGAATTGACGTAGATCTTTAGTAATACAATGAACATTAAGTCGATTATCCAATTACAAAACTTGTTCTCGTACTTGTATTTGAATGGATTATTTTATTAATTAAAAGTTAAATAATTAAGATAATAAAATGTATTCTAGAGCTGATGAGTTTTTTTTTGTTGTTTTAAACTCGATTTATCTATGGAACTAACAGTCAGATAAAGAAAAAAACTTTGATATCCAATTCATGAGGAATAGCATAGGCTATATAACATCACGCTACGACCCAAGAGAGCGGAGTTGTAACCAAATATATAAGATAACGCGATTTAAAAAATTTGCGCGTTTGAAGTTGTGGGCAGAAGCTAATACCTATAATAAAACTAAAGAGTTCTTTTGTTTGTTTTAATAATCTGTTAAACTTCTCTTCTCATTGATTGAATAACATTTTTTGTACAGTCAACATAAGACATAGGTACGTATGCAAGGTCGTCAGATATACTTAGTTGAAGTTTTCTTTCAAATCGATGGATGTTTTCAAATGTAATTTAATTCAAAAAGTAGATATTAATTACTCAAGTTCCAGGTAATGAGGCACAATTGATTTTCTATTGTATTGACTTACCGGTAAGTCAGAATAATAGACACAATAGATTTTCTACTGTTCTGACTTACCGGTAAGACAGAACAATAATAATAATAAAATAATATGTTTGTGCCGTTATGGGTTGAAACTCTAGCTAGGGCCATGGGGTCTAAGCGCTCACCTTATTTTCACTTGACCAAAGGGCTACACTTTTTTTGGGTCAAATAAATATAATAATGATGAAGTCATATTCATTAAAATTTACTGCTTCGTTGGTCTAATGGTGCATGGAGCAAAGTAGCAAAACTAAACTAAATGAAAGTCTCGTCAAAATCAGTCTTGCCGTTTCAGAGGTAAGCCGAACAAACAAACAGACATTAACAGAGGGACAAAACTTCTAAAAGTTAAGTTGTTGGTATTACTGTAAACATTCATATGTATTTAGTAAATAGCTGTTATTTTGACAATACAAACAGACACTTCAATTTTATTTATTTGTATAGGTAACTCCGTTATTATACCTACACGAGTCACGGCGAAATTTTTTTTAATTTGTATGTTCTTGAAATAATGTCAAACACTATCAACAACATGGAGATACTTTTACTACTAATACTGTGACTAGGGTTACCAGGTCATTATACCTAATAGCCGGACAGACCAGTCAGTTTGGCCGGACATTTGGGTAAAAAGGCCGGACATTATTACCCTACATTATTGAGGATTTTGTGTCTCAGTATTAATTGGTACGACAATTTTTTTTCTATTAATACCATAAATCTTGTTAAATTCTAATCTAATACAAAAAAAATGGAATGCAAAATCAGTCTTAGTTCTTTATTATTAATCAGTCAAATAAAGTCATTAGTGTGTCGTCAGTGTTGAGAGGATGAGTGAAAGACGATTTACAAAAGGTATTTATATGGCAGAGGTGAGTGGCAACGCCGGGAGGGGTCGCCCTAGGAACACCTAGACTGACCTTTTTGGTGAGGTCCTTCAGAAAGGTCAGGTGCGGAGTACTCGTAACCGGCGTGCTTGTATGACGAGATGTATGAACGTAGATGAGGCGAAAGGAGTATGTAAGGATCGTAGCAGGTGGCGTTCTGTAGTTTCTGCCTACCCCCAGTCATCAGCCAAAATTAAATTCTAGACAAACATTTTTAATTAATAACCTAACAAAAGCCGGACAAGTCGGACACCGTTTATTTTGGCCGGACACGCCATCAAAAAACCTAACTATGTCCGGGTTTATCCGGACGCCTGGCAACGTTAAGTGTGACTGTCATGATGAAACACTATGCGTGTGCGCAATCGTATGTACCTACGTGCCAGCATTGTCTGTGGTGCTTGTACAAATAGATAATTATGCCGTAATGATGTCCAAGATTTATAATTGAATGTTTTTTTTTAATTAACTGACATTTGAGTACCTACTAGCTGACTACAGAGATAATCATGTCATACGCTAATCGTGGGTACCTACTTATTATATCCTTGATGGCTAATTTACACTGACTACTAAGAATAATAATGCCTTATTTTAGACTGGCTAATAAAATTTATTTTAGGCTGGCTTATAAATTGTTATTTTAGTCTGGCTAATTACCTAAATGTAAAAAAAAAATAAGTTTGTTGGCATCTATTATAGGTACACTGTGGAAAGGAAATCCTCATTCTAGAAGAGACCCTCCAGAGCTAAGCTTCTTTGACTTTTATTTAAAAAAAATTACTGTCTAATTATTTGAAAGCGAAAGGTCACTCACTCACTCATCACAAATTATATCGAAAACCGCTTGACGTATAAAGATAAAATTTGGCAGGATTGTAGTTTGTAGTTAGTAAGACGTCCGCTGAGAAAGGATTTTCCAAAATTCACCCCCTTAAAAGATGAAACGGGTAATTTCATATATTTTGACCGTGTAGGCGTTGTTGTCTAAAATAGCTAATTTTTTATTTAAATCCGACAAAAAATATTAAAGCTGGAGTTTCTAGAATGTACAGAATTCATAATAAAAGATTTCGATGTCTTTTAAACCGTTTATTAGTAATAATATTATTAATATGTAGCAAAAAATCATAGGCAGCTTATTAATAAACTTAAGTATTAACGTAAATCTAAATGTATAAATCTAAATATATAAAAGCGAAAGGTTACTCATCACGTATCAAATAAAGACGGCTTGACGTATAAAGATTAAAGGCAAAAGGTAGTTTATAGTTAGTTGACGGCCTCTAAGAACGGATATTTTAAAATTAAACCCCTAAGAGGATGAAACGGCGGTCAGACATTTACGCGGACGAAGTTGCGGATAAAAGCTAGTAAATAATAATAAATTGCCCGGTTGATGACAATAGGCTCGCCCCCTATTACATGGGCCTAAAAACATAACTGGCGAAATGTGGGTGTACTAATGGGTACACCTCTGCCTAACACTTCGGGGATTACAGGCGTGATTATGTTATGTACAAATAAATTATAGAGCAATATTTAATAAATTATATGATAGACACTTAACATATTTTATTGGAACAAAAGTGTCCGTCGCGTCATTAGGCACGGCCAAGCAATTACAGTTGTATGTACCGCTGATTACGCGGCATTATAACCCTCAACTTTCAAGGCTAGGATGTGCCTGGCACAATGATCGAATGGGTATAGTTGTACTCATGAGACTCCCATTACGATTGCCATAATCGTACAGCAATGCCAATGTTTATTCAATGAAACAAAGGATGTGTTGTGGGAATCATGCGATTGTCTTCTGATTGTAAGAATCTCTAGTGTCAAATGTAGTCATTTATTAGTTTCTTTGTTGCTAAAGCAAAGAGCATACAATAGCTAGGTATACTTACATATACCTAATCCAGTGAAAGATATATAAAACACAGTCGCTTCCCGCTGTCTGTACGCTTAGATCTTTTAAATTACGCAACGGATTTTAATGCGCTTTTCATTAATACATGCAGTGATTTAAGAGGTAGATTTAAACGTATAGTTAGTATTTACATTGTAACCGTGTGAAGCCGGGGCTAAAATTTGGTACACAGATAGTTATTATGACGGAGGCATGCGCTAATAAAAGTTTTTTTTTAAAATTAACACACTCGGAGGATGTAACCCGGGGTTGCGGGACGTCCGGGGTTGCGGGACGTCTTAACAGGATACCGTGGCCCCGGGCCGCGAAGGGCTACAGAAGGAACAGGGTGGTTTTTTAGTCAGTAAAAGTCTGACAGTCCCTTCTGCCCTACCCAGGGCGGAAGGAGTCATTTTTACCAACTAAAAAAAAAAAAGAAGGATGGAATCGGGGTCCAAAGTTTGCATGGAGAAACAAGATTAGATAGACTTTACACGCGTACAAACTCGCGCGCAGAAGCTAGTAATAATAATAATACAATCTTTCACTGTTAGAAAGCTACGCTAATGCTGACTGACATAGGAATTTTATGGTATACCTACTTGACTTTCACGTGATCGGGTCGAAGGCAGAAGGCACTCTAATAATACATCCATGCCAACATTATTGATGCGAAAGTAACTATGTATGTCTGTCTGTTTGTTACGCTTTCACGCCTAAACTGCTGATCCGATTTTTATGTAATTTGGTACGGGGTAAGTTACAACCCCTAAGAAGGACGTAGGCTACTTTCTCGCGTCCGCGTTAATCGAAATTTTCGCGGAGGAAGTCGCGAGCAAAAGCTAGTAACATTGTAAACAGGCAAAGCTTATTATTTTTTGTAAGACGTAATCTCAAGTGATGGTGCGATTACATATTTTTTAGGTAGGTATATTTTCTCGTGCCGGGGTTGCGGGACGTCTTATCAGGATACCCCGGAACGCAAAGGGCTACAGAAGGAACAGGGTGGTTTTTTAGTCAGTAAAAGTCTGACAGTCCCTTCTGCCCTACCCAGGGCGGAAAGAGTCATTAGATGATTTTTACCACCTAAAAAAGTAAGGTATATTTTCTCGTACCTACTTGATTTTTACGTGGACGAAGTCTGGGATTCATCCCAGCTTCAGCTTGTTAATACAATTAATTGGTTGTCACACGAGGTGTGCGACTGTTTGCATAGACCATGCTAAGAAATCTAAAGATACCTATATGTATATAGGTACAGCAATAATGCTTATTGGTAGAGTGCACAGGATTTCGTCAGCAAAAATTCGATTTTGGGTCTTACCAAGTAGGCTACCCCTGACAAATACACGATTATATATTATATATAAGTAACAATAAAAAAAACAGCTGTTTAGTACGTTTATGTTTGTCTAACTCGTCAAAGTGTACTGAACAGCAGATTTTTTTTAATTGTTATTTTTTGACAAAAATGGTCCTAATCGTTTCGAGTTTCATGATCGAGTTTATGGCTTTCGGTTCCAGAATGACCTAAAAGTAAATGTGTATATCCCACCATGTGAGAAGCATTCCAAGATTTTACCCAAGAACTGAGTATAATGGACTAGGCACAAATACCCACAAAGCTGACTTACAAAAGAGTAACTACCTAGAAAAATATTACTATGACAGTCGGATAAAAATCACGTGAATCAAATAAACAACTTTATATTGTTCTATTCCCATGAAACTGACAATGCAGGAAGTATAAAAAATATCACACGATCAAATAAAAAATAATGCTCCCCACGAGATCGATTTCTTATTGTTTATAATCCTTTTGTTAGATAATTATGTCTAATTAATTATATTTTAATGTAGACCTGTTTTGAATTTGCATTTATTAACTTGCATTGTTAAACTTGATTGCATTAGTATTTATTACTAGTTTCTGCCTGCGACTTCGTCCGCGTAAATGTCGGTTATTGGCGATATAATCTTGTTTCTCTATATAAATCTTGTACCCCGTTTCATTCATCCCTTTAAGATTTTTCAAAATTTAACCCCAAATTTTTGAAAATCCTTTCTGAACGGACGTTTACTAACTACAAACTACCTGCCTGCTTTTAATTTTTATACGTCAATATAGTTTTTCGATATTTCGTAATGAGTGAAGTAGATAGAAGACAGCTCTGCACGGATGCAAATTGCTGAATTATCCAGTGGACTATTTCTCTTGACTCTAGCTATCACACACGTACAAAAAGTTTTTTTTCCAATCTGACCGGCAGTTCCAGTGATTATGTATCCAACAAACACATCTCTTCAGTTTTGTTATATTAGTATAAGACCCTTCGACCCGTCGGCAACCTTTGGCAGGCAAGGGCCACAAGGTGGCAAAATAAACTAAAAGTCGCAATCGCACTTGTGATATTAACCCTAGAAGCCCATTATAATAATATAATAATAATATTTCATTTATTCTCTCTTCACAATAAGTGGAACAAAAGAATGAACAAAAAAAAAAAAGAAAAAGTCATAAAGAAAAAAGAAAAAAAAACATAAAGAATGCAAACTTAAAACTGTATAACTTAAATATAAGTCTACTTACGTATCCCATTGAAAAAATAAAAATACTACAAAAAATTGTTAAAACATACGGAATTTAAAACTAACATTATTTCTTATGTTTGAGCGTTATAGCTAGAAAAATAACCACCGTAAATCATTCAGAAATGAAAACTACAAAGTACCTAAATATGTGACTGATTTAAAAAAACAAAACGTCCACGGACCGCGTGTTGCCGACCCCTGTGCTGGTATAGACAGATTACAAAGTGACATTTGAATAACATTTTTTTTGTCAAAGTTTATATTTTCTCATAAAGCAATAAAACATCACAAAGCATGCAGATGTTAACGCATTTCACGGTAGGTTGTTACTTCATTTCATTGTGGTAACGCAAAATCTCCGAGTTTGTTAATCCATGAATACAGTAGTTGCTTTGTCTTCAATAAAACTTGGCTCACCATAAACAATTTCGCTTTTATCTACACTTGAAATTGAGTATTTTATTGTTGATTCTTTAAGACAATATAGTACCTAGGTAGGTATTTCAAGATAATCTCCATTCACGTAATTATATTAATTAATGATATAATTTCTTAATAACGTCATAAATTACACTATCGTTATTAAAGGATAAATTAAATCTACAAATGATAAGATAATGTGCATACCTAGGTTTATTAGGACACTAACAGAGTAACAGACTAGCAACACGTGTCATGGCCGACGGACGCGAGTTTCCGAATTGACGAATGGTGAAGGAACAGTCTTAAGCTATTTGGTATACAGGGAGCTAATTTGCAAATACATTTAATCAATATTTCGAGTGTGTCAATTGGAACAACAAGATTGTTTTCAGAATTATTATTAGACACCACAGGCAATGTAGCAGAAATTTAATTTACTAGCTTTTGCCCGCGTCTTCGTCCGCGCAAATGTCGGTTATCGCGGACGCAAACGAAGTCGAAGTCTAATAAAAAGTAGCCTATGTGAGGACATAGAGATAGTTCCATTTGGCATGGAGATAGTTTAAGACCTGTAAAGGCCCCGGGTCTTAAACTATACCTACTGTCTTAAACTACCATGCCAAATTTCATCATAATCGTTTAAGCCTGAAGAGGTAACAGAGAGACAGAAACACTTTCGCATTTATAATATTAGTATGGATTATTTTTGTTTGTAAACCAAATAGCTAGTTCGACTGTACTATCAACTCGTATAAGATGAAACAAACACTTGAATTCAACGAAAAAAAAAATTCAATGTGACAATAGTTGTAGAATTTAAAATTTAGTATCTGTATTTAAGCTGAAAGATGAATGATTTAAGCTGAAAGAACCGTACTTAGTGCATCATCACGAAACGTGTTTTATGCGATCAATCGGTATTTTTTAGGGATCGACCACCAGTATTTATTTTTGATAAGGATTTTTTTTAAAAAGGAGGGGAGTAATTCGGAATACTTGGCTGGTCCAGCAAGTGACAATTTTAATTGATAAGATAGATACATTTCAATTTAACGTACTTATCTACTGATAATTATGTTCTGTTTTCGCTGTAAGATATGCGCAGAACGCTGATTATTTTTCTAAACTTAAAGTAACCTAAGTTACTCGTTATAACATTGGCTATCTGCCCGTTTCGGAAATTAACAAGTAGACCGACAGACAGACAAACCGAAAGACTATAGAGAATTATTATTTAAATTGTTTTTTGGTATAAGTATTGGTTTGGCTGACTGCCTCGTTAGTCTAGTGGTCGCAAGCGTGATTGCATGTGCTGTGCATGAGGACTTGGGTTCGATTCCCAGGTCGGGCAAAGTGTTATTGGGTTTCTCCATCAGGAATTTCTCAGTAGCAGCCTCGAAGTCTGGATTTGTGCCCGGTTGATGGCAATAGGCTCGCCCCCTATTACATGGGACTAAAAACAAAACTGACGAAATGTGGGTGTACTAATGGGTACACCTCTGCCTTACTAACCTTAAACCCTTCGGGCATTACAGGCGTGATGTTATGTTATGTTTTTTTTGTATAAGTAGGTGCCTCGTTTTTAAACATTCATATGCATTTAGTAAGAATCTGTAATTTTGTCATTACACACAGACACTATTTATTTGTATAGAAGAATGAGATATTTTCCACAATCTACAGCGTCAGTTCTGGGATGAATCTAATTAGGTACACCCGTACATGGTTATAATTTTTTAGCATCATTAGGTACTAATATGACTACCTAATAAGCATGATTGTTGGTTCTGTGTCTGGGTGTGATTTATCTATAATATGTATGTATTTATAAATTATATAAGTATGTATATCAGTTGTCTGATTACCATAACACAAGCTCTGCTTAGCTTGGGATCAGATAGCCGTGTGTGAGTTGTCCCAAGATATTTATTTATTATTTAATATTTTATCGAACGTAGGAACCTACAATGTAAAAACTATACCTTGTTATTAGGTACTAATTATACGAGTAGGTACGTGCGCTTGCATTTATGAAAATTGTACATACGCTATGTATTTATTTACGTTCAAGAACACTGTATAATATGCAATGCTAATTTGCGTTTTCAGAGACAATTGCTTACGTTAAAGATTCAAGGTAGGGACAATAGGTAGGTACCTACTACATACCTACTTACCTAAATAAGCAAAAAGAGTGGGTTTTAAAATCCAATTATTTTCCGTTTTTGTATAAAAACTATTAGGTTATAATTTAATTGGATAATTAATGAGTACCTACGCGCTATGCAATATTACTTGCACATGTAAAGTATTTAGATGAATAGACGAAAAACAGTAACATTCAAACAAACAACTCTTAAAACTTGGCTAACTAACATTCCAACAGATTAATGTTATTTTTTCATAAACATACGCACTTTTGGTGTTACTAAACCACATTGCATAAACCTACGGAGTCTTTTGGTTGAACACAATCGACCCCTTCACCACCATGATGTAATGGCGTCTAACGAAATATGGTCATTAAGAAATACGTATCTAGGTATGAATCGAAACCTATGCTTTATAAAAAAGAAATTCAAAAACAAGCTTTAATTTAAAATTATTACATTATTAAGTATTGGACATGGTGTTGTCATCAGAACTAAAAGTCTGTGCGAAATTTCAACTCACAGATACCAGGAAATGGTGAAAAATGGTTTGCTTTTGTAAGGACAACTTGCTTAGATACATACATACGAACAGTGCAAGCTATAGCTTGTAAAAAGCAATAAAAAAGAATACGGTTGGGTTTTTTGACCGCCTAAAAAGGATTTATGCGCTTACAAAGAGTACCTATACATCCTTAACTCAATAAAGAAAAGGCACGAGTTTCAAATTTGGAATCATCCTAAACATATACTAAAACCTCAATCAATACATTAACGACCGTTCCCATAAAACCCCACCGAAGATCTAAAGGAAAAAAAGTGAATGTCTTTGTCATTATGCTTTCAAAGCAGCTCATTCTACTAACCTTTAGGAACGATCGCAATCTAATCCTAGTCGCAATCTGTCAAAAATGCTGTCTATATTTTTTTTTACATTGATTGTCGCTAAGATGAGATTGTGACTAGATTTGGTATTAATGCATAATACGGAAACAAATAATTTAAGACTCAAGTAAGGTCTCTAGATATTTATATCGTTGGCATTTTTTGATCTGAAAAGCTATATTTTATACTAAACATTTATGTTACAGATAAGGAATGATAATCATTCTTTAATATATACATCGATCATTACGTCATTCTTTAATCAAATCCATTGATTTATTAATTCCATTGCTGGGTGAAAATATTAAGTGTGGTGCGTTCGAAACTCAAAAGCGTATTCCATAAATTAACATGTACAGCCAGTAACCTTATTTTTTTTTTTTTGTGCGCTGTGCCTCATGACATCCTCCGTCGTGAGGGCAGCGAAGGGGCCTTCCGGACTGTTACCGGCTAACACCATCGCAGCACGTGTTTCACCTCTGCCTATAGCCGGGAGTGCGGAATTCTAAAAATTCTAAAGCTATTCCCATAATGTTTGCAACTAGCTCTAACTGCCCCTCTTCTCTTCTTTTTGCTTTTTTGAAAGGTCTGGTAATGTAGGGCTGCGGTCACTGATTGCACTAAATAGTCTTAAAATCGAAACCAGTAAGAAAGTGTAATTTTTGATAAAACCGGTTGTACTACTAATCGGCTCACGATTCATAGATCACTTATGGTGCGCTTATGCTAGCAACTCAATTGGGCAATGCTTGTAATTTTAGTTAACTGTGACGTATTGGAAACCCCAAATTGTTTACAAAAATTTGAAGATTGCCTAGAAATTGCCAGAAATTGCGCAATTTTAGATTCCAAAAAACTTTAACGATGAATTATTGTTTAAAGTGACTGCCTAGTAGAGTGTAGTTTTCACAGCATCATATTTGTAACATCCTTTGTGTAACAAATATGATGCCGTGAAAATTGTACTCTAATCTAATCTGTCTAGAGTATAATTTTCTGTTGAGAACCAAGTTCTACATATTATAAATTGCATAAAACAAAGTCGCTTTTCATGTCTGTCTTTGTGACCGCATACTTCTAAAGAAGGGCTTCTAAAATTCGGAAAATCTTGTTTTCTTTTTTAATTTGTCGATTTATATTTTCCGTCTTATTTCTTTTTTTAGTAAAACAACAATTTTCATCATGTTTTGTTATCTAATCTTTTTTTTACTTTTACAAATATCGTTTGTTGCAATGCATTTGAAAACATGAGAACATAAGATACATTCAATACTCCAACGTAAACATTTAAATATTATGAAAGTGTACCTGCCTACTTGTTGCAATATCATTCATTCGATGCTATAGCATCAAATGTCAGCCGACCTGACGAACGTATAATGGTGTCAATAACATAAAATGTTAGTTACGAGTAGGGCTGACATCACCTAAATTGCCGACGCCGTACAAAAACTTCGAAAACCCCGAAACATTTGGGTGAAATCGAGCTATTATCCCGGAGATACCGGAAAAAAATTATAATATTAATTTAATATTAAAACTTAAAATATTTTTTTACTAAGATTGGTTTTGATTTATTGCTTATCTTTCAATTAATCGGGATTCCCCCGGACCCCTTCCGGACGTCCCCCGGACGCCCTCAAAACTAGGACATATCCGGGGAAACCCGGACGGATGCCAACCCTATAGTTACGTGTATTTATGGCATCACATATTACGTAGATAGGCTTACCTTACGTAATTTATTAAAAATCAATGTCATTGAATATGTAAGAATTACACAACGGATAACCGGCTCTGTCGTGTCTACAACTCTTTTATGTTCATTCAAAAGTTGTATTGCTCCTGACCAGACGATGCCTTACTTGCTGCAGTACCCAAGGTCCCTAAAAGGTCCGTAAAAGTTGATATTATTAATTCATGCGAACCGTAAATTTTCCGGGATTTAAAGTAGCCTCTGCTATTACAGAATATAATCTATCTCTGCGTCAAATTTCATCCAGATCTGTTCAGCCATTCTAGCGTGATTGAGTAACAAACATCTAACCATATATGCATTTATAAATAGTAGTTAAGATTACATCTAGGTTTCTTTTTTTATTCGGTTTTCCCCACGCAGAGTGCGATAACAAAGCCTGCCTTTGTTTTCAAAGCTGTGTGGAGAAAATCTTAGTTCAACTTAGCTCATACTTATTCAATTACACACACACTTAAGTATCTACTTACCCACTTACAAAACTAATTAAAAACTTGAGCGTATGTTGGAGAAAGTGTCATCAAAAACTTAGCACTTTTTATACTCAAATAAAACTTTCCAAATCTACTTAAGTCTAACTTTCCGCCAAGTTCAAAAGCCTTACCCATGACACATAAATTGCCATCGGCTGTCATTTGAACAAAGACTTGTAGCAACAGCTGGGACCTGTTGCGCATAACAACTAAGCTGAGGTTAACGAATGTGACTGTGACTAATCTTAGTTTTGCAACTGTCCTTGGTGAAGGTGTCATTTCAATAACACTGATGAAGCTAAACCTATTCTAAACACAGACACTACTACTTCAGACACCCTTCTTTATTACTTATTAATTATATTATTATTATTATGTGTTTAGGGTTAATGTATGTATGTGTGTGAGATTCTTTATTCCACCATAACTTTTAAACGCCTGAACTGATTTAGATGTATGGGGTATCGTTACAATCCTTGCATCGTTCCGGGTAACATAGGCTAGTTAAAAATAAAAAGAATCCTGTGTGGTCACTTTAAAACGTAAATTAATACCAGCCTCAATTTTTTTTTTGTGAATCTGGCCGTGTCTATGTTTATCGTCTAGAATTTGACAAGTAGATTTAAAAAATATATAACACTGTAAATAAAAAACGTCGTAAAAAAAGCTGACGAGTAAACAAAGCACAAAAATGTGCAATTTATGCAGTCGTGTTTTTTATTTTTTTAATTATTGTAGCTTGTGTTTTAAAACCAACTTTACTGTTGTTACAAAATATAGTGTACACAAAAATATTTATATTATTCAGCAATTATTAGCGGTTGACTGCCTCGTTGGTTTAGTGGTCGCAAAGCACGATTGCTGAGCATGAGGTTTTGGGTTCAATTCTCAGGTCGGGCAAAGTGTAATTGGGTTTTTTTCCATCAGGAATTTCTTAGTAACAGCCTCGGAGTCTGGTTTTGTGCCCGGTTGATGGCAATAGGCTCGCCCCCTATTACATGGGACCTAAACATAACTGGCGAAATGTGGGTGTGCTTATGGGTACACCTCTGCCTAACCTTTCGGGGATTATAGGCGTAATGTTATTACGGTTCATTAAACTTATTGAATGAATATCATTACGTGTACAAAGCTCGTGCATTGAAAGTAACTCACTTCAATGTTACTGAATGACTGGAGACTTTCACTCGTAAAGCTGTCGAAACTTCACTTTCACATTAATCTATCCGTAATAAAATATTGACAGCATATTCTGTAACTTTCAGAACTATGAGTAATTTATACTAATTAAATAACACTTAAGACTTTTCTCTGTTTGTTTAAACGTGCTAATCTCTGGAACTACCGGTCGGATTGGAAAAATTGTCTTTGTATGTGATAGCCAGATTCATGTGCAATAGTATAGGCTATGTAACATCACGCTACGTCTCACGGGAGCGGAGCAGTAACCAAAGACGTAACATAAAGCCGGTAAAGAAAAAAAACATGATTTCTAAAAAAAGGCATTGAAGCTATCGAATACACATGCCTTATAATACGCACACAAACGACAAAAAACGACAAGACGACAGATCTATCCTTAAAATATCAGTTAATGACGTAAGTCTAGCGACAGTATGATCTTGCACCATTGTTTTTTTTTACTATTAGTATCTATTGTGAACATCTAACTAACACATTATTTTAATATAAATTTTCCTAACAATCAATATTAGTTTTTATGTGTCATCATTTTGTACCTAAGAAGAAGAGTTAAAATAGTCTTTAATACATGTATAGTTTAACACATAAGTTTTTTAATGAGCAACATAGCTTCTGTCCGCTACTTTGTTCGCATCAAAGTTGATATTATTATGCCACGGGGACCTACATTTTGTCGGGATTTGAAGTTCCCTATGTGTCTATTCCAGACTGTAATCTATCCCTGTGAAAAATTTCATAAATATCCGTTCAGCCGTTCTGGCATGATTGGGTAACAAACATCAATGCATACAAACTTTCGCATGAATACTAGTAATATGATTATTTTTTTGTATTAGTTCATACTTGAAAGGTACCTACATAGTATTTGCACAGTAAGTATCTAAATAGAGTCACAGTATCCGCATACTACATACATACAAGGAAGTAAATATTTTATGTATAAACAAAGTTGGTACATAAGGTACAAAAATTAACATTTTTCCAACGTGGTACTAATTAATTACTTATTTGCCCAACATAATTGAGGTGTAGGTACTAAGTACCTATCAATTAATACTTAAGTGTTATTATTCAGTGTGAAATAAATGAGACAAAATTAAATGCTAATTAGGGTCATTGCTCAGTGATCGCATCGGTCAATGTTCGCACATAAAATAATAAAATAAAAAATCAAATCATTTATTTCAATTAGGCCATAAAAAGGCACTTTTTAAAGTCACGCATGGGCCGATTTAACCAAAAAACACTATTCACATAAACCTATATTTAAAAATGGAAAAGAATTTGTTTAAATTTTTTGTATCTAACCGTAATTAAGTCAACATTTTGATGAAAATGGTAAGACGGGCCCTTAAAAAACCGGTTATATTATATACCTAATAACCGGTATTACCGAAAATCTTTTAAATAAGTAGCCAGTTACTAGGCGGCAGTCCCTGTATTGTAGTAATTAAAAAAATAAATAAGACAGCCTACCTACTAATTACCCATTAGTGTAGTTAAATATTATAATCGTATTAATTTTGCGTTACGTGGGTATCATGTGCTAATAAAAAATCTTAATAATTAAAGATGATTTGTGTGCGTATAATAATACCTTCATTATACCTTAATTATATACGGCATTGATTATGCAGAAGGAATACTAAATAATGACTGCCTCGTTGGTCTAGTGGTCGCAAGCGCGACTGCTGTGCATGAGGTCGTGGGTTCGATTCCCAGGTCGGGGAAAGTGATATGGGTTTTTCCATCAGGAATTTCTCAGTAGCAGCCTCGGAGTCTGGTTTTGTGCCCGGTTGATGTTAAAAGGCTAGTCCCCTATTACATGGGACTAAAAACATAACTGGCGAAATGTGGGTGTACTAATGGGTACACCTCTGCCTAACTTCGGGGATCACAGGCGTGATGTTATGTTAATACTAAATAATTTTGACGAACTGCTAAAAGTTAACTTCCTGAATGGATGTTGTTTCTTTCTGTGTCATAAAATTTGTAGATTTACTACCCATTAATATGCAATCACCCTCGGTTTCTCTAACGAAAAATTGATGTGACAAATTGTGCGTAAGCGCACGTAAGCCGCGTAAAAATTCAGTCAACCAATTCGTCAAATCACAGCAGTTTACGGGCGCTTGACATTTATTACAAATCAGCCTATGCTCGCGACTACGTCCGCGTAAATATTGGTTATCTGCGGCGTTTTAATTACTTAGGCGCCTAATTTTCTAAAATAAAAGCCCCAGTTACTCCTTAAAACATGTGGAAGACTCGTCAAAACCAGCCTAACAGTTTCGGAGATTAGCCGTAACAAACAGACAGACAGTTTGACAGATAGTATTCGTTTTACCTACTACTGATACTTTAATTTTATTTATTTGAATGGATCACATTATTTCTTATTTCGAGAAACCAATAAACGGCGTTACGCGCTGCGTATTCTGCGTAGACGCCACTCAACGCTAACGCTAACTGTTAGTGAGAAAGCTTCAAGATTACAAGCATAAAAAGTATGCTCTATAGGTATAAGGCAAGCATGACGTAAAAAATCTACATTGTTACATTATTTATATGTATCAAAATTACAGTTGCAGCTGTGGTTAGACCCTGGAAAAACGGCTTTTTCAAAGATCAAGGCTTAAAATATATATATATATATAAAATATAAGTTACACTCTCACATTGTTCGTTAGTTTTTAAGTCCGCCTTTGTACTTCTTTGTTGCATAAAGTTTAAATAAATAAATAACTGGTCGTCGGCACAAAGAGTAAATTTTTCTATAGTTTGCAGGGTATTGTTGGCGATTCGGGAACTCTATTTTAAAGTTATACATAAAAGTAGGTTGTTACAGTACCTAGTGGTACGATTGTACCACTAGGTACTGTAACTGATTGCTGACACCCCTAAAACCGCTATTGTGTTCGTGTGTCACAGGTGACACCTCTAGAAAAACAACTTTTATAGTCAAACAATGGATATTTACAGTTACTTAGATATGGACATCCAATGTTTGCAAATCATAGATGTTATGGCTAGGGCTGTCTGCCATCAGTTAAATTGCTCAACAAAATGTCAAAAATCCCGCTAATTTTGGTAAAATTGTTATTTTTTTTTTTAAATATGTAGTAAGGATCGTAGCATGTGGCGTTCTGTAGTTTCTGCCTACCCCCATGTGAAAAAGGCGTGAGATTATGTATGTATGTCACTGAAAATAATATTTTCGGGATACTGTTATTTTTCGCCCGTTATGAGAAGTGCACGTTTTTTAACTAGTGCCCCTTTTGCGAAGTGCACAAAGTTTGCGATATTAGAGCCATTTAAACAAACAATGATACGTGCTTACCAGCATTGCGATTGAGTCATAAGTCATCGAGTTGAAAAAGATAATACTCAGTTGGATTCGGTTTCGCTTTCTTCAAGCTAGCCTACCCATTATGTGTTTATCAAAGGTCGTTGGCACTCACTTTCATTTGTGAATGAGGTTCCCATTGAATGCGTGTACGCGTTTGTACACGACGTGCCTTCGTCTTGTAGTCGAAAACGTTTATCATCTCTTTTCTTAACTTGAGAAATATCGAATCTATTTTATTGCAATAGTGGCAGAAATCTGAACTGCTTTGTGACGACCCGGGGTCGTCACAAAGGCGTTGTGAATTGTTTGTCGGTCCGATAAAACTGTCGGTCCGACTTTATGTAAACCAGGCCTGAGATAGACCTGTGTGTGAGTACATCTGAAGATGAAGGGTATTAAATCAGGATGAGTGCCATATCTGATCGGATAGCACTGCAGATGGTAGGTATTGCAGATAAATTAGGTACCAGGTGAACTGTCTACTTATAATAATATAATATTTACTTATAATAATACCAGCGCCTGTTATTGTCACACTGCAAGACAAATGCCGATTTCCAAACAGAGAAAGCACGAGTTTTCATCATAACGCTTGCTCAAGGATCTTTACCGATGTCAGTGAGGTCCAAAATAAACTTGGAAAGTAGGTACATATAGAAAAAGTCATCGTAGATCGTGGACCCGCAACCTCGTACATGAAAGTCGCCTTGACCACTGGCCATCGTGCCATGAAAATGCCTACTTGTTAGCCATAAATTAACAACTAACTTATGAGTCTCTCGGAGGATTGATGATGGTTGAGCATCTTATTGCCTAAGCTATGATTAGTCATCTTCAAGGTCTGTGTAATAATCTGTTATGCTTCTAATTTTACATACTTAGTTGTTCAACTCAAACATTAGTTTATTTAATCTGACAACAGTTGGTACCAGTTGCAAATATGGTGTAGTAGCGTTATCCTGCCTACGATTTTTAGAGCTAGATATTCCTATAAAATTTATTGTATAAATTATGATGCCTATCTTTATGTTGTATGTTTTAAGATTTCGCAAGGCCAGAATGAATGCGTGTTTGTCATAAACTTGCTGTTATTTAAAAAAAACGAGGTTAGGGTTGCAGGCATATTTTATAAAGTTATAACACACACTGGTGCAGAGTCGCGTGTGTTCGCCCGTGACGTCTTAAGTTGCGGGACGTCTTAACAGGATACCGTGGCCCCGGAACGTAAAGGGCAGCAGAAGGAACAGGGTGGTTTTTTAGTCAGTAAAAGTCTGACTGTCCCTTCCGCCCCACCCAGGACGGAAGGAGTCATTTGATGATTTACACAACCTTAAAAAAAAGACGCGTGCACTCACAAGCCAAAACAATTCAATTCATTTAAGTAGGTAAGTATTAACGAAAAACGTTTTATGATGTAATGAATTTCTACTCTCACGTATATTTTCTACAAAAACCGTGAAAAAATTTTAAGAGAATTAGGAGGTTTTAAGAGCATTTCATATAACTTTCAAGTCCTATTTTTTCGAAATGTTTGAATCGATTTTATTTAAACTTCCTACGCATAAGTAGGATACATAGGTCTAAAATGTTATCAGAAAATATTTAGAAAAATATTACCGATTTAAAGTTTTCCATAGAAACAAAGAATCCCAATTATCTTTTTATCAAAAATGTAAACATTAAACGCTCTAAAGTCATTTGTTTTTAGTACCTACACATAATCTTATTATACCTACTACTTGGTTGGGCCAAGGTCACACCCATCACCCATAGCCTTTCACTCCCTCTTGCCTTTTCTGGTAATCTCCGAGTCATCACGTCGCGCCAGCGTTTTGAAGTTTCATAATACAGTACCTACCTATATGCTTATTTTTTTAAATATACTTATGTTCATAAGTACCTAGTTGTTATATTCATGAAACGAGGATCTTTGACAATTTGACATTCGTTTCATTTGTTTTCACCTTCCTTACCAAGAAACATCTTTACAACTTTTGCTCATGATGTTAAAATCACGTTTTTATAATAATTTGCAGGTAATACCCAAGTGATTTTGATTCTCAACAACAAAATCTGACGCAAAAAGTTGCATAGCTGCGAGAAACCGCAGTAATCATCATCTAGGTCAGGGGTTCCCAAGCTGTGCGTCGTAAAGCTATCCTGAGAGCGTCATGCTAGCTTCAAGTCGCATTGATTGTAGTACAATCATTATGTTGTTATATTTTCAGATAAATAGAACATAACATAACACCACGCCTGTAATCCCCAAAGGGTTAGGCAGAGGTGTAACCATTAGTACTACATTTGGCCAGTTATGTTTACAAAAAAATAAAAATAAACAGAACAGAGAACAAATAAATAAATCAGAACAAAGAACAAGAAAGAGTAAATAGAACAGTACCTAATTAATAAGATCTTTGGAGTTTTCTTTCATTAAATACTAGAAATATTAACTACTAGCTTTTGCCCGCGACTTCGTCTGGGTAGATGTCGGTTATTGGCGTTCTAATCTTGTTTTTCCATACAAAATTTGGAAATTGGAAAATCCATTTTTAGTGGACTTCTACTAACTAAAAACTACCAAAGTTCATTTTTATACGTCAAACGGTTTTCGATATTTTGTGATGAGTGAGTGAGTGAGTGAGTGAGTGAGCGAGTGACCTTTCGCTTTTATATATTTATATAGATTTAGAATAATAAATAGAAAAAGCACCTAGGTACTCTTAAAGTCTGTTAGCACTACACCTAAATATGTTCTAAAAGGCATCGCAAAAATAATCACAATATGTAAAGGGTGTAAAAAAAGGCAGCATAAAAAAGAATGAAAACCCCTGAGCTTAGGTAGGTACCTACTCAAGTCTAATTGAAGGTCTTTGTTTCCAAAAACATGACACGTGGAATTTAAAATTGATTTATTTCAAGAACTTTTCAATGACTTTTGTTAGTTAATTAAATCAAATAGGCAAAGCCACAATGTTATAGGTGTGTCTGAATAGATAAGGCTTTAAAAGATTGAATATACTTCTCAAGTTAGGTACCTAAACGTATCTACAACGTTAGTTTTTGTTAACTAAAAACCTGAAACGGGGTCATTGTACTCATCAATAAAAACAACTTCTACAACGGGATAAAAAGGTAATCATGAAAAAACAAATCAGCTGATGCATAATCTTATTCGATTTTCGAACATAATATAAATGTATAGAGCACCTGTTTTTTTTTTGTCGTTATTTCAAGGAATAAGGTTGTATACATGTACGAATTATATAAAGGCCTATCTCAGTACATATATGTGATATTATCACGGGGAAGATAAGGTTGCGTACGTCACCCGTGTGATCGGTCGTGCGAGATATCATAGACATTATACTACGGTTAAAATCAAATAGGTATCCTCCTTATAATATATCATACTTATGTGTATAGGCCTATATAGTATATTCTTTTATAATATGTAGGTACTAGCTCCGCCCTCGACAGATTAAAAACCACGAATTGGCTAAATAAGTAGGTACGTAGTTTTTTTTGCTGGTAAACAAGGTAGTAGCATAAAAAGGAGTCATTCAGAATTTGCCGATTAAACAAATCTAAATTTATTTATGTCAATATTATGTTTAACCGAGTCATGTCTGTCCTTCAATCTAATTTACAAAGTCTAGCAATGTTTACGTACTTATTAGGTAAATCTTACGTAAATATCATTGACAATGAAATATCCGATTAACACCTTTATAAGAATTATCTAGTGAATATTGAACTGCTTTAATTTTTTGGACAGTCATAACATTCAAACAAATTTATATGTATGTGTATCTATAGGAGCTCGTGGCTACGTAATAATAGCCGCTAGGGTCGATCCATCAGGTTAAGCTACGCTTGCCGGGGTTAGTCCGTGGATGGGTGACCATCTTTACACACCGAGACTCCTTCCTCCGTGCCTCGGAAAGCACTTAAAACCGTGGCTCCCGGCTGTCATACGTGGATCTTTATCGGTCGTTACGGGTGGTTAGAAGCCAAAAGTCAAGTGACAACCAGCCTTACCATGGGGTATCTAATTACCCAGTTACTGGGTTGTGGAGGTCATATAGGCAGCGACTGCCTATATGATCTCATGTAAAATACTGGTATTTAGCTGCATCCGGTAAGACTGGAAGCCGACCCCAACATACATAGTATAGTTGGGAAGTGACTATAGGCAGATGTTATGATAATCCCAAAAAAATAAAGCAGTATCAAAACGTAAAATTAGGGGAATAACCTGAAAACGTTTTGTTTATAGTTTAGTTCAAGGTTTTACGTTTATTGAGGAATTAAACGAAATCTAATGTTTGGCATTGATAGCTAAAAAAGCAAACGTAAAAATATTATAAGACAAATAATACAAAAGTAAATAGAACTTGAATTTAAGTATCTACGATCAAAAAACTTATCCTTAATATTTTATTGTGTTAGTTAGGATAGCTCCAAGCTTCACGCTACGACGTAGCAAGCGCTACGAATGTGGGTTACGACAAATTGTAACGATTAAAGATAGTGTTCTCTAGCCAATATAAGATAGAAATTAGCCAGGGCGTCTACCGCCATCTCTTAAAAAAAAATATATTTTAATATTGTTTTGTAATTTCTGTTGTTGCATTTTCAACTCTTGGTGTCGAGCCGAGCGTTGAAAATCCAACAGTGCGGAAGGCAAAGTTATATTAAAATAATATTGTTTAAGAAGGTAGTGGTAGGCCCCCTGATCTAAACATAGTTTAAAATAAAATCGTAGAGAAAAAAAGTAAAAAACGTCAAGAGTAAAAAAAAAACAACCGTATCAAATAAAAAATACTAGGAGTTGTTGGATCGATGCTGATGTCAAGTTTTTAGAATTTTTGCCTGTTTGTATGTGTTCTGTTCCAGGTTCAAAACACTGCTAGATAGAATATCACAAAATTATGCAAAAATACCTATTCCTTAAAAAAAAAATCATCATCATCATCGCATAAAATATATAAAATCACGGTATTCGAGACTCGTGAGCGGAGCCGCAGGCATAGCTAGTTTAAATAATACAAACAATACCTAATATAATGGCTTCCGACGGGTAGCTGTAGGTAGCTGTAACCTAACTACAATAATACGTGCGCAAGAGTTTATCTCGAACACAATGGTACAATCGTGATAATGCACAGAGGAACACTGATAATAATGAAATTAACTCATACTCCACATGTTCCGGATTTGTATGAAGTATGAAGCAACTATAGCTATTGTTTTATTTCCGACTGCTGTATTAGGTACGGTCACTAACAAAAGTCAATAAAAATCCTCGTTTTTTTAACTATCGAATACTATCGATGGAAATACAAGATAGATGTAAAATAAAAATAAAAAAATATTTCGTTCTATATGTATGTCGGAGATTGAAACCTTTTTGCTACAACGCCATCTGTTATTGAAAAGCGGAACTGAAAGTTCAACGGGGTTGCATACCATCTATGGATTGGCTATGCATAGAGTGAACAAGAGTACTAATGGGATTAGTACTTGGGTGGGGTCTGTGACTCAGTGCTGTCATGAAAAAGCAGTGCTAGACAGAATGGTCTGGACTGCCGTGGATGACGTGCGCTGCATGTCGACTGAACCTGCCAGTTCACTCGCACTCGGAGTTGTTTTGTTAATTTAATATTGTGATAACCTAACTGTACTGTAAAGTAAAACCATTGTAAACTAATACCATCTTTTGCTTGTCCAAGTTACCCAAAGACTGGAGATTCGCCCACGCTTCAACATGTATATATTGCGATATGTAAAATTAACAATGTTAATCAAATTTTGTCGGTGACTGTACCCCCATAGCGGACAGCGTTGAACACACGCTTGCTGATTTGTTTTAGTTTTTGTAATTTTTGTATACTTTGATAAAAAATAATTACATCCGTTAAAATAAAGTAGTAACTACTAAATAATCTACGTGTTTCCTACTATGAATAAATATATGGTACATGTATAAGTACAGTAATCTATACAAATAATATGAAGCTGAATAGTTTGTTCGTTTATTTCTTTGCTTGAACCTTCAGAACTACTAGTCCGATTTTTATCCGGAGCTAATTTTACCGAAAGAAATGCATTCTTGATTGTATTTTAAAACAATAATAGTGGGTAAGTATTTTATTCTCTGAAGAGCCCTTTTTTGTTTGAACACGCTATATCCGAGTCTAATCCGATTCTGAAAATTCTGGCGCTTATTGGAAGGTACATTATACTTAAGTGCTATAACGACCCGCCCCGGCTTCGCACGGGTGCAATGTAGATACTAACTATACGCTTGCTTTATCTATAGATGAAAACTGAATAAAATATATGTATATAAAATCCGTTGCGTTGTTTAAAAGATCTAAACATACAGACGGCGGGAACCGACTTTGTTTTATACTATGTAGAGATTATACTAAAGAATTAGGATCTGCAGGCTAAAGCTAGTATCTCAATTAAATAATAAAAAAATCTACTAAGTAATGATAATTACAATTATAAAAATCAGATAAAAAACGTTAGGTAATGCTATTGTTGCAAGTTACGTGTTAATTAGCTTAATAGATAATGATATTTTCTTATCTACGCTTATCATCGTTGTAATACTTGTAATAGAATATTATTATACCTGCAGAATAGTAATGAGCTAAGAAGAAATCATTATCAGCTTTAATTAGAAAATATCGTAATAAAATGTGCATACATTATGCGCCGAATTGTGTAATAGTAATATCCGTGTAGTACTGTATTGTTGACACGTTTGCCGCAGTGGTTGTGCTGATAATACGCTGTCCATTGTCGGAGTATGAACAAACGCGGCTGTCTGATTTAAAGGTGGTTTTACACTAGCGAAGCAGAGCGTGGATGAGCGTGAAATAAAATCACGCTTAGGCGATAACACATGGCACCGTGCACCGCCGCGGTTGGCGGTGAAGCGGAACTCATGTCGCATTGGCCTCTAAGAAATCCGTTGATGCCTAACACACGTACACCGCCCGACCGCGCGGTTGAGCGGTGCAATCCGCTTTGCCACCACAACCTTCCGCGGGGGTGCGCGGTGCCGTGTGTTAATCGCCTTACCCTTTTACACCGAAAGATGTCCATCGCTATACAGTGCTGTTGGCCGACGCTCGATGACCGCAGCGCGATTAGTTTATCTGTTTTACAAAATAAATCAATACTCTATTCTTAGAGCTATAAAGTTTATTGTAATAACAAATAGTCCAATTCTTCTCTCAGACCTTTTACCCAAAGATGGGCAGAGCGTGGATAGAAGTTTTGCTATACTTTTAAGTTTAATTTACGCCCATCCACGCCACGCCAAGCTTCACCGGTGTATAAGCACCTTAATAAGACAGTGAGTGCACCTATGCATCATTAAGTACTTAAGCACAGGTGCACTCTCGTACGCACGCACTCGTGCGCTATAATATCTCCTGCGTACTTAGCTAGTCCTCATTGAGATTTAAAGCCGTAATCGCAATCGGTTTTGGCAGTATTATTATGTACTTAAATGTCTTGGAAAAGAGTTGTCTGAGGAGCTCGTGGCTAGGTAATAACAGCCGCATGGGTCGATCCGTCAGGTTAAGCTACGCTTGCCGGGGTTGGTCCGTGGATGGGTGACCATCTTTACACATCGAGACTCCTCCGTGCCTCGGAAAGCAGGTTAAGCCGTTGGTCCCAGCTGTCATATGTGGATCTTTGACAGTCGTTACGGGTCGTCAGAAGCCCAACACACGACTAGACAACTAGTCTCACCAAGGGGTATCGTATTACCCAGTGACAGGGTTGTGGGGATCAGATAGGCAGTCGCTCCATGTAAAATACTGGTATTCAGCTGCATCCGGTTAGACTGGAAGCCGACCCCAACATAGTTGCGAAAAGGCTAGGCAGATGATGATGAAATGTCTTGGAAAATCCTCAAATAACGTACTCGTATTTTTGTCTAATGCTGATTGTTTTAGAAAAGTGTGTTATTGTTACACAAAAATGATTTCTATGTAAATAAGTTATTAATATTTACATTTTCTTTGTTCCAGGTGGTCTAACCTTAAAGATCTGCAAAGAAAAATGGCCTTAGCAATTATATAATATAATTTGTTGGAACGTGAATAAATTATTTTAAAAATGTCAAATGCCGAGATGGTCGTCGACAACAATATGAACAAAACAGATATCGCCAATCAGAAGTTTGAGGTAAGAGAAACACGCAGAGGCGTACACCGCATATTCCGAACATTCTCTAAAAGTAGGTTGAACTATCATCCCAAGGGAACAAGTACATTACTGGGATAAAAAGTATCCTATATGTTAATCCAGGAATTGGTCTATCTATGTGATAAATTTCATCCAAATTTGTTCAACGGTTTACCCGTTATTGAGTAACAAACATCCAAACATCTTCACAAACTTTCATAGTAGGAAGTTAGGAAGGATAAAATAGGGCTGATTTTTTTTTGTGTGTTTGTTTAAACATCCTCATCTCTGGAACTACCATTTCGATTGGGAAAAAAACTACGTAAATATGATAGCCAGATTTATGAGGAATACTATAGGCTATATAACATCACGCTACGACACAAGGGAGCGGAGCAATGAACACGGGTAAAAAATAACAAGTTTAGTATAAGAACACTGATCAACCTAGGACAAGTACAAAGTCAACAAGAATGACAGTTTAGCAGTCAGGTTGTCGGCTGCTAAACCGGACTTTCTTGTGGTGTGACCATGACCTGCGTTCATATAATAAACTAGCTTCTACCCTCGATTTCGTACGCGTAAATTTCGGACCCCCGTTTCATCCACTTAGGGGATGATTCTTAGTGGACGGATGTTCTACAAAATAAACTACCTCCCTGCCAAATTTCATTCTTATATTATACGTCAAGCGGTTTTCGATATTTCATGATGAATGAGTGAAGTGAGTGACCTTTTATAAGTATATTTAGATTTCATAGGTGTTTTTTTGCGCCTTCTATACATGAGCTGTCTGCCAGTCAAAGTCCCTTCAAATTGGCCCTGCCTTTTCGGAGATTAGCCGGAACAAACAGACAAACAAACTGACATAATAAAATAAGTATAAGTACAGTGTAAACATTCATAATATAGATTTAGGAAAATGTTGTTATTTTGATAACAAACATACTAACATTTTATATGTTTATATAGTTAATAGATGTATTGTATTAGATTCAAGTTTTATTCCGACCGTGGGATCTTAGAGGCAGCCGTGTCTTTAGTGCGCGTTGGCTCTGCGAAGCTGCCGACCGGCTTTGCGTTGCATTATTCACAATCCACCTGCAGGTGTACTTCCATTCTAGCTGCACTGCCGTTTGCATAACCGATTTCGTCTTTTGCGTTGATTTCTTCTCGGATTCGTATCGGTGACGAATTAACGAACCCGGTGGACGAATGGGATCGTTATAATGTAATGTGTCGAAATCATCTAAGTTTTTTTAAAATTAGTCTATCATGTCGTGTCGATTTCAACACATACGTAGTAAAGTGTTCTTCTGACTACAAAAAGGGAAAAGGTAGGTACGTGATAATTTTTTTTAAGATTTTTTCGAAGATTGAACGAATCTTCGAAAAAAAAAACTTGGTTTTTTAAAACTACTGCCTACGTGAATTGTTAGCGCACGTCATCATTCAGTACATCGCTACTTATCTATAAGGGTATCCGATATTTGATACTAATAAATTGTACTCATGATAAATAACTTTCCCAAGACTTTTTTCATGACCCCAAAGGCATGCGCACGCGCGCGTTCTTACGGTTGACAGCTAAGTGAAAAAAGAATTGCATAGTAAAAGATAAACAGGTAGTTTTGTTTGTAAAAAGTGATAAGTAATAAAAGTAAATTACATTTTTGTCATTCAATATTCCATTTGGATGACAGATCATTATACCTATTATGCTTTGCAAAAAATAAATTGTTTCTTTGGGAATGTTGTTCGTCTTCATTAGTACAACTATGTTTAAGTGGGTATCAGTAACTATAGCTATTATTATCAGTCACCTTAGACTAGATAGGTACCATACACAAATAACGAATCATTAAACAATTATGTATGTACCTATGTACCCTACCTATTGGTACATCTAAGTATTCATCAATATAACTACCACTATAAAAAGATTATTTTTTTGATGCCCTATGAGGTTTCTCCTTTCTGCCTTTTTTTTTAAATTGTACATATTTTACATTTACTTTAAGGTTTTATGTTTAACTTTTGACTGAACTGACATACTTACATAGCATAACATAACATAATATCACTCCTGTAATCCCTGAAGGGTTAGGCAGAGGTGTACGCATTAGTACACCCACATGTCGTCAGTTATGTTTTTAGTCCCATGTAATAGGGGGCGAGCCTATTGCCATCAACCGGGCACAAATCCAGACTCCGAGGCTGCTACTGAGAAATTCTTGATGGAAAACCCCAATAACACTTTGCCCGATCTGGGAATCGAACCCAAGACCACATGCACAGCAGTCGCGCTTGCGACCACTAGACCAACGAGGCAGTCAAACACACAACTGAACACACACACTGAACTTACATCTGAATTGATAACAGTCAAAGACACTCTGTAGCAGAAAGAAAAAATGTTAAGAAACTCCGAGACGATAGTTACTAGGACTACTATAAAACTACAAAACATAAGTAGACATTAACTTGAAACAGGAAAACCACTTGAATATCATATTGATAGATACTATTCCTTTCTGGTCACGAAATACTTAGTGGTGAGCTTCTTGGTAAAAAAACCAACCTTCTGACGTCTTTGATTTTATTGTTACCTACACTAGTTCCTACCTGCGACTTCATCTACGTCAAAGTTAATAAGTAATAATAACCGCACGGGTCGAACCAACAGGTTAAGCTACGCCTGCCTGGGTTGGTCTGTCGATGGGTGATCATCTTTACATACCGACACCCTCCGTGCCCTCGAAAAGCACGTTAAGCCTTTGGTACCGGCTGTCATACGTGGATCTTTGAAAGTCCATGAAATGATGATCTTTTTTATTGGGTGGTTAAAATCATCAAAAGTGATCCATCCGCCCTGGGTGGGGCGGAAGGGACTGTCAGACTTTTACTGACAAAAAAACCACCCTGTTCCTTCTGTTGCTCTTTGCGTTCCGGGGTCACGACGTCCCGCGAAAAGATGACCTTACAAGGAAGTTACGGCTTTCGACTGGAATCGAATTTCGGCTTCGGTTTTAAAAACTAATTTCAGTCGGACACGACTTAAGGACCCTGAAATGTAAAATAATTATCAGCTGTTCTCCCATACATTTTGATCAGGTTTTATTGCACTTTTACAGTGGTGAAATGTGAAAAAGTACTTTCCTACCTACTCTCTACCTAATCATTAGAGAAATACAGTCTTTATGCATTATGATGCTATGTTTTCCCTGGCTTTCTCCAGCCGTAGACAAATGGCTGAAAATAAATTTCTAATTATGGCTGTAATCCTATATTAAAATTAAAAATTACCTTTTCATATTCTCGCAAATTAATAGCACATTGTCTACGGACATAATGTGGGAGCTTGTTATTTCATTATGGTAATGACTCTCCGGTGGCTTGGTTCATTACAGCTTTATCTTGCTTTCATCAGTGAACTAGAATTGGAATCAATAATGCAAAAGGAAGAATAGTGCTATTATTTGTGACTAGCTTTTGGCCCCAGTTTGTTTACCCTTAAACCGATCGCCGCCGGCAGTAGTACCTCTTACAAATAGACAAACATACCACCTCTTTATAATATTAGTATAAATTTTCTTTTCACGTCGTAGCCGGAGACTAGAAATGTATTATAAGTATAAACTAGCTTCTGCCCCCGACTTCGTACGCATCAAAGTGGGTTCTCCATACAAACTTTGCACCCCTTTATGGGGTGGAATATGGAATATACTTACAAAACGGATGCCTATAATGTCATACAAAGAACACACCCTCCAGTTTCAGGTTTCTACGATCAGATATTTAGGCTGTGCGTTAATTCGTCAGTGAATCAGGGCAAAGCATTTAATAAATAATAAATTAAATAAATAATAATTTTTTTTATTCATTTATAGTTACAAAATATAAAATATCTTATTATACTCGTAAAAACTTAACATTATGTAACTATATAATAGAAATTATGTGTGAATAGTACGGTGGTCCCCAAACTAGGCGGCGCCTGTATCTTGGGGGCCAGAGTTGCGTTAGCTTAGGCTAAAAATCAAGACATTTGAGAATTTACAGAGAAGTAAAATTTATATAATAAATAAAAAAGTTAAGGGATAAAAAATAAAAAGTAATGTAATAACACAAAATAAAAACAAAGTATTATGAACATGTGTTGTGGTGTGTACATGAGTTGTAGTGTAGTGTGGTGTGTGAGTGTGAAGGCGAGATAAGGTGTGAGTGATATGATGAGATGAGTTGTGAGTGTGATGTTGAAATGGTATTAGAGTGTGCTAGTGAGATTGTGTCTGTTGTGAGTGAGGATTTATGTGTGAGGAGTTAAAAATATACATATGTACATATGTATTTAATTTAGTAATGCCTCGGTTTCATTGTATGACAGGGAGAGAAGCCAACTTTTTGTGATTCTTTTACATGAATGGTAGGTAACATCTTTGATATCACAGTACTTACTTGTTTTATTGTATATATGTGTGTGTAAGTATGAAGGGCAGCGTCTGGCGAGAAGACTGTTTGCAATAGGAACAGGGACATTTAGAATACGTTTTGAGAGTAGGTGTTGGTAGTCAGCTCTGTGTTTTATTGTTTTGTGGACATGTAGGGTGGCACTGAGAAAATATAACTGACGTACTCGGAGGACTGGAAACTCATCGAACAGCAGATCTGTCGGGAACCTAAAAGGTTTTTTGAGCATCACTTTGATGACGGCTCTTTGAGCCCTTTCGATTTCAATGAAAGAGCTTTTCCCAGCTCCGCCCCAAACAGATATTCCATACTGGATTATCGATTGACAGAGACCTAGGTAAATTGTTCGGAGAATTTGAATTGGTGTGCAGTCACTTAGTCTTTTCATAACATAAATGAGTTTTCTGACACGACCCGCAAGCAAGTGAATGTGAGGTTTAAATGACAAATTTTCGTCTATTGTTATACCTAAGTATCTGAAGGAGGAAATGCGGTCTATAGGTGTACATGTACAATTTGCGAGTGGTGGGAGGTGATCGTTGCAGCATGTGTGGAACTTGAGTGTTAAGTTATGAGGAGGACTGGAAGCTGACGTTTTAAAGAAGGTAATGAGCTTTGTTTTTTTTAAGTTAAGTGTAAGTAGGTTCCTACTGAGAGTCTCGGAGATTGTAAGCAGACCGATTTCTGCAAGATGATACACCTGTTCCCAAGATCTAGCATGAAATAGTATTGCCGTGTCGTCTGCATAAGAAATAATTTCAGCATCGTGGAGAGGTGCGTTAAGTATGTCATTCATGTAGAGAGTGAAAAGAGTCGGACCGAGAGTACTGCCCTGAGGAATACCGAAGTTTATTGGCAGTAGCCCGCTAGAGTAATCACCTGCTTTTACTAGTTGCTGGCGAATATATAGATAAAAGATAATTATGTATTCTAGATAGTATAATAATAATTTAGAATTACCTAACCCTAGGTAGGACTTATCATTAATTTTATTTATGCATGAGTACGACTCATATTTCAAAGGAATTAATACATAATATATACGTAAAAAGACATAACGACTTGTTCTACCTATTTAACATTTCCCGTCTTAGCAGTACAAAGTACAATCACAGTCTAACGATCATAATGCGACATTAAAACTGCAACGTGCAATCAGTAACCACAGTAGTTAACGTGGGTATAGTTGGTTGTGTGTGTGATTTTATATAGTATGTTTGTGAACGCACCCAAGATACAGGAGAAATTCCTAGTGTCTAGAAAAAAAAATTACTTCTTTTTATAATAAAAGAAGAAAAAAAAAGAACAAAAGCCAAACGGGACGGAATGTTTGAAAATAGAACATTATTGCGGAGTTTTGAATTTGGAAAAAAAATACTTACTTACTGGCCAGTAACACCAATAAAGTGAAAGCAAACCGTATAGCCAAAATCATAATAAAAATCCTTTTAATGAAAATCTAGTACATGATTAAAAATTTTAACACTATAAAGTGATCTGCGTAGTAGCTAGGGAAATAATAATAATAATATATACGAAAATAACATGTCATGTTATTTTCGTATCTCCTATCTCCTAATTTTATTTATATTTTATTTAACAGTTTTAGACCAACATAAACCATTGAAAAATCTACAGTTTTTATTTAATTTTGTTCAATTTAATAGCAAGTAAAACCTGTGTTTATACAATAGACTTTAAATAAATAAAAATGTGTTTTGACATGACAAGTGTCACCAAGAGCCCCTTCAAAAGAAAAGTTCAAAAAAATAATAAATAACGATAACATGATAACGAGATCAGCAAGTCGACGTGCACGCCTACCACCTCCGGACTCGTCGCTCAGCTCCGCCTCGCCGCCGCCGGAATCCAGCCCCACCGTGAGTGCTGTGATACCGGCCTTGGCAGTTGCGTCGAGCTCAAGCGACGAGTATTTCTCTCCGCCTTCGACGCCACCACCTGTTCGTCGGCGGGGAGGACGCCGGCCGCCGGGTTGTTTGGGACTCCGAGGCCCACCGGCCTCTGATAGGGTCCCCGCTTCCGGTGGAAGTGTGCAGCGCATGAGATGGACACAGTCCGTTAATGAAAACGTCATGCGCTCATACTTTGGGGCTACAGAGGGGGGAAGTAACCTGACTGCGTACCGTGGTCGGATGCTCTCTCTGTTTCAGGTGCTTGAGCCTGCTGTCAACGTATCGGCACAACGTCTATCGGATCAGGTGCGTGCCATCCAACGTAATCATATGTTGGATGACATTGTGCTTGATCGACTACGCATCGAATCACGGAGTAGCCACGTTACACTTGCTTCGCCAGTGGTTGCAGTCGCGGTTCAATCGCCGAATTTACCTAGTGATTCACCGCGACTCGACCGCATAGGTGAGGAGGTTGATGACGGGGCTATTACTGTGAGTTCCCAGTGTAATGTACAGTTGAGGAGTGCTTTGGAGGATGCGTTTCGGGAGTATCGTTCTATGCAGCCTGAGCTGAGACCTCGATTGCCTCGTTTGCCCATGCACAAGAAAAATAAGGCGCTGGTGTGTGCTCTGGATTCACAGCTGTCAAACTGTTTTGACAGCAGTGTAGACCTTGTTGATGCCCACTCGATCTTGTACTGTGCAGCTGTAGCGGCATGTCGTGTGGCTCACGTCAAATTTCCCAATAGTGACGGAGCTACACGACTAAAACCAGCGGTGCCAGCATGGCAGTGCAGGATCGAGCGTCGTATCGATGGGGCTAGAGCACTCATCGGCAAGCTAATCTGTTTTAGGGAGGGCAATACTCGCCCTAGAATAATGCGCTTTGTGAGGCGGGCGTTTTCGGGGACTGATGTCAGTCCTCGAGATTATTTGTCCCGCGTCACAGAGCGTATCGACTTCCTGAAGCAGAAAATCTGTGCATGGGCAAACCGTATTCGTCGGTACAAGCGGCGAGTGGAACGATACACTCAGAATCGCATATTCCAGAGTGATGAGAGGTGGGTATACAGAGCTTGGGAGCGACCAGGCCAAGGTGTGATTGATACGCGCCTACCGGATGATGACGCCATGTGTTCGTTCTGGCGCAGCATCTGGTCGGTGCCTGTCAGTCATACTGAGAGCGATTGGACACGGGAGGTTGAGCGAGCGTGTGACCTGATACCAGAAATGGGGGCAATTACCATCAGCCCCCAAGATGTGGCTCGTGCGGTCCGGTCATTGCCTAATTGGAAATCTCCAGGGCCGGACGGGCTGCATAACTTCTGGATCAAATGGTTCAGAAGCTCGCACGTTTGCTTGGCGTCCCAGTTCCAGTCAGCTTTAGTGTCTGGATCGTTGCCCCAGTTCTTAACAACTGGAATAACCCACCTGCTCCACAAATCGGGTAGCACTGCGGAACCCAAAAATTATAGACCGATCACTTGTCTGCCGACGGTCTATAAAGTTCTTACATCCATTTTGAGAGCTAAAATTAACAAACATATTGAAGACAATTCTATCATGTCTGCCTCTCAAAATGGATGTAGGAATGGGTCCCGTGGTACTAAGGAGCTGCTCCTCATTGATATGGCCATTAACCAGCAGGTTCGACGTTCTCGAAAGGATCTGTCTACATGTTGGATAGATTATAAGAAGGCCTATGACTCGGTGCCACATACATGGCTTATGAGGGTGTTGGAGTTGTACAAAGTAGATGCAACTTTACGCACCTTCCTAATGTCATGTATGGGGCAATGGAGGACGGTCCTTCGCTATCCAGGATGTAGGCAGATTCCAGAGAGCAGCGAACCGATAAGGATAGAGCGTGGTATATTTCAGGGTGATAGTCTGAGTCCTCTGTGGTTTTGTTTAGCCTTGAACCCTCTAAGCACACTGCTGGAGGGTTCGGGTCTGGGCTATCGGTTGAGAAGAGGTGGTCAGGTCATATCTCACCTTCTTTACATGGATGATCTGAAACTCTTTGCCCCCAACAATTCGCGACTGATGGAGCTACTGAAGGTAACGGAAACTTTCAGTAGTGCCATCAGGATGGAATTTGGTGTGGACAAATGTGCAGTCATGCATGTGAAGCGAGGGGAGATTATGGAATCTGTGGGAACCCAACTCTCGGATTCCATAAACCTTAGATCCCTTTCCTCAACTGAAACCTACAAATATTTGGGTATGTCGGAAGCGTTAGGCATCAATGCTGCCGATATGAAACAATCGTTGAGGGAGCGCTTCTTTGGCCGCCTGAATAAAGTATTAAATAGTCTTTTGTCAGGCGGAAACAAGGTGCGCGCCTTCAACGGTTGGGTCATGCCGGTTTTGATGTACTCTTTCGGCATACTCAAATGGACTCAGACGGAACTTGATGCCCTGGATAGGAGGGTCCGCACATTGTTGACCGCAAATCGGATGCATCACCCACGGTCATCGGTAATGAGACTGTATGTCCCGCGGAAGTGTGGAGGTCGAGGCTTTTTAAATGCTAAGACCTTGCACAACCGTGAGATATGCAGTCTCAGGGAGTATTTCCTAAAAGCCGACGTGGGTATGCACCGAGATGTGGTCTTAGTGGACAAGGGCCTCACCCCGCTCTCCTTAGCGAACGAGAACTGGCGCAAACCTGTAGTATTGGATGCTAATGATCGCATGGAGGTATGGAAGAGCAAGGAGCTTCACGGGCGCTACTACCGGGCCCTACATGGGCCTGATGTAGACTTTATGGCGTCCGTATCCTGGCTGCGCTTTGGTGACCTCTTTGGGGAAACCGAAGGTTTTGTCTGTGCAATTATGGACGAAGTTATAATGACGAACAACTACCGGAGATATATTGTGAAGGACGGTACGGTTGACATTTGTCGGGCATGCCACCGTCCCGGGGAATCAATCCGGCACATTATATCTGGGTGTTCTCGTCTGGCTAACGGAGACTACTTGCATAGGCATAACCTAGTAGCCAGGATTATCCACCAGCAGCTTGCCCTTAAATACAGTCTTGTGGAATCGGAAGTACCCTACTACAGGTATGTGCCCGACCCAGTTCTTGAAAATGGCAATATCACATTATACTGGGATCGATCTATCATCACTGACAGGACTATTGTTGCCAATAAGCCTGACATAGTGGTGATAGATCGATTAGAGCGTCGCGCAGTGATTGTGGATATAACAGTCCCGCATGACGAGAACCTCGTGAAGGCTGAGAAAGATAAACAAATGAAGTATCTTGATTTGGCTCGCGAGGTTGTCGACATGTGGGATGTGAGTACAGCAATCACTGTGCCGATAGTCGTGACGGCCAATGGCATAATAGCCAAGAGCCTCGACCAACACCTTAGGAGGCTCTCGTTGGGCGGTTGGATCAAGGGCTTGATTCAGAAAGCGGTACTCCTGGACACGGCGCGTATTGTTAGGAGATTCCTTTCTCAGGAGCCCTGACCACCGGTGGCTTGGACCCTGTTCCCGACGCCGGTGGGATACTATTTTTTATATTTTTAAATGTTTTTATATCTTTTTCATAATAATATTTAAAAATGTAATTATATATGTATACAAAATAAATAAATGGAATAATAATATTATTATGTATTCAACGTAGAAATCCGGAATGGCAGTGTTTAACAGACTCGCGTTGTATAAGGTTGGAAACTTTTTAACTCATGACAAACTAAATGTGAAGTATCAATCGTAGTGTTTTTATTTTGTTTTTAGTAATCGACGTTTTTGGTACCTATGTAAGTATACTTTATTACACAATGTGAATAATGTACTTTGTTATAAGCTAGCTTCTGCCCACGACTTCGTCCGCAGTCTTTATCTTTGGTTCTATACTCCTGTGGGTCGTAGCGTGATGTTATATAGCTTTCCTAGATACGAACCAGTAGTTCCTGAGATAAGTATAACACAACAAACAAATTCAACAGCTTTATAATATTAGTATAGATTGTCTGGTTTTTAAGGTGTAGCGGTCAACTTTTAAAACAACTTTCAAGGTTAAGCTGTCGAACAAAATAATCCCTAAATAAAAAAAGGAACAAATACAACTTTGAGCATTCGAGATTTTTCCCTGTTATTGGTTTTTTTTTTTTGCTTGATTAATGTTCTTGTGATAACTCATGTCTGAGGGTCATTCCGTCCATTATTTGATGAATTTTGGACTGATCTGTCATGGTTTTTATCAGAGTCTCTACGAATGTCGCGTTAATGGGTAATTCAATGAATATTCAGTATTTTTGTATCTGTTAAATGTTAAGATTCAAAACGATTCAAAGGTCAAGATCGGTTAATTACCCTCTTTGTTTTGTCTTTGACATGTCACGGCTCTGCTCACGTGTATTTTTTATTATTATCTGTGATGCAAAGGTAATACCTAGGTCGTTACTCTTAAATTTTCATAATTTAAATGTAAAATCAATAATAAACTAAAACACAAGTAATTTTAATTACGTTTTTATTTCGATTTATATTAGAGCTTACAATTATGTCCTACCTACCTACGTTCAAATCAAAATACAGTTTATTTATTTTGGATAAACCAGGCACTTTTGAATTGTCAGTCCGTCAGAAAGTTGCTCGTTTTAAACGGTAGATGGCTGGCGAAGAACCTGCAAGCAACTCCGTGAACACACATTTTTTATAAAAATATTTATTTAGGTTAGATCTTCTTGTTGAACGCCAAAGTCCGCTTCGTACCTATGACAAAGCAGGGAGAAAAATGGAGTTTTCATTTGCTTACACGGTTCTGAGTGCTAAGTGTGAGTTTTTTTACTCACGTTCGATTGAGAGAGCGTTAGTATTTTATATTGGGAAATAAGGTTTCTCCTAGTGACCACCAGATGGCGCTATAACTTTTTGTCATGTAAAATTCTAAGGCGCTTTGCACACAGAGCAACTATTGCAGCAACCGGCAACGTTATAGCAACTATCAACTTTTACAGGACACTTTTAAAGAGTTGCCAGTTGCCTCAACTTAAGTTGCTCCGAGTGCAAACCGCCTAACGCGCCCGCAATTGAGCGTGAGTGAAAAAACTCACACTTAGCACTCAGATAGTTTGGACCCTACCAGTCAGGTTATGCCAAAAATATTAGAACGGCCTAAACATCATCTCAATAATAATTAGCATCGAAATCATTGCAAAGTCCACTAAAATAATCCGCAGATAACCTGACAATCTTATCTTATATTTTTACTAGCTGCTTACTGCGACTGTACACGTGGTTTTTCCACCCGTTTTGAGTTACGTTTGTGGTTACAGCTAAGCTCCCGTGGGTCGTAGCGTGATGTTATATAGCCTATATAATTCCTCATGAATCTGGCTATCATATACAAAAAGATTTTTCCCAATCCGACCAGTAGTTCCAAAGATTAGATTAGTTTAAATAAACCAAAAAAAAACTCTTTACCTGTATTATTATGAGTCAGATATCAGTATCAATGGTACAGTCATGGATATTTTGTTTATCCGATAAACTGTTGAGTCTGTTGCTATCGTTTGAGAAGGAACGTCGTTTAACTGTATTTTCTTTTTCAGTTGAAAAACGGCGACGCCGATTTAGAAAAGGGAGGGAGTAAAAGCGTAAAGGCGTCTTCTAGTATACCTTGGAGTAAGGTGTGCATCGGGATGTTTGCATTGGGCGTGCTCATCGGCGCGTGCGCCGTCACCTGGGTGTTCCAAGACTGGAAGGCCAGTCTCCTGGTGCTCGCTATCCTGTGTGTGGTGTACCTTATTGCCTTCTACTATAGATGGATCTATGTCGCCATCTTAACTGCTCCCAGAGATTTCTCGTAAGTTTTTTTTGTTTTTATATTTGTCTGTAGTATTTTTTTTTCCTTAAAGTGAATTATGGCTGTTAGTATTATTGTTACAAGTTACAGGTTGAGGTTAAAGCTAGTCACGAAAAAGGAAATATAAAAAGTAAATATTTTTGTGAACATGCAATGAGTTTTTTGAGGTTGTAATTTTGAGGATGAGCATGTGCATTCATGCTCGAAACTACGAGCTTTGAATTAAATCAGTCAGTTGGTCGCATGAAGATGCGACAGACTAAGCAGGGCAGATAGGATTTATTTGAAAAAGAAAATGGTTTCCATGCAAACAAGTAGGTTTACATCGAGTTCTATTTTACTTGGCAGTGCCCTGTATTGCTACATCAAAATTCTGAAGCTCACGAAGAACTTCACCAAGAAGAACTGGTCCATGCCTGACATCTTCCATCAGATGGTGATCAAACATCCGAACAAGGCATGCTTCCTGTTTGAAGATGAAACGTGGACATTCCAACAGGTAAATAGAGGAAATAATAAAATTAAATCATAGTACAAAATAGTCACGCCTCGTTGGTCTAGTGACTGCCTTGTTGGTCGCAAAGCGGGACTGCTGAGTATGAGGCTTTGCCCGACCTGGGAATACTATGAGGAACTTTATTCTTTTTGATTAATAAGCGCCATTTATAATGTGCTCGTAAAAATAGATACCTTCTAGCTTATATACTGCTACAGGCATATAAATCTATGTTACCAGTTAATAAAAGGAAAATTAATAGACACATATATTTTTTAGCAAGTTATTTTTAGTCACAGATGGTCAGACCTTATTTATTTGACAAATTACTGGCGTGTTCTGTTTATGCAAATAGTTGTAAAGGATAAATCAAATAGGAATCAATAGTTAGGTACCTTATACTCTTCAATAATTTGTCATGAATTCAGAATAGAACAATACCAAAGTTCCGTACCACGGTACAATATTTAACAGTAATATGTAAGCACATACAAAAAGACACGTTTCTTGTACTTTAATGTTGTTTTTCTTTTTGTATTTTTATATTTCTTGTACTTGCGGTAATAGAGTGTATATTTACAGTCTAAAAATTTCAACTCGCTTCCCAACATTACGGTTCAAGAGATAAAGTTCGCTGACAGATTGACAGACAGACTAGACTAGTAATAGGGTCCTGGTGGGGGTTGGTACTCGTCGGGTATGGTATACCTAAGCCTTGTAGATATATCGTTTGCGTGTCGTGTTTGAGAACACATAGCCATATTTATTTTACATCAATTTCCGTCACTTGACATTTTAACAACTTCCTCCGGAAAGCAATAACAGTTGCTTTTAAAACGTAATTATCACTTTCAACATAATGGGAGCAATGGGTACTTACCTGAAGTTTCACACGCCATTTCTTTTAACGAGGTTTCTGGGGGAAAGAGGTCATCGTCTTTCAGTAGGTAATTACTTGTATGGTGTCGTATTATACCTGTAGGAGTTAGTTCCAATTCCACCGCTCAAAGTTACTTGTCCGAAGTTGCCTGTTCATATCGCGGTATCCAGGAATTAACCAATTACTTGTCTGGAAAAATAGCAATGTCGTTAGTGACTCGATAGCGTTAGAGAGACCCATGACACCGTTACAGTAAAAAAAAACCATTTTCGATTATTTAGGTATATTGTCTTAATAAAACGGATCGAAAGAATTGGGTTATTCCATCAGAAATGTCTCAGTAGCAGCCTCTGAGTTTGGCTTTGTGGCCGGTAGACGGCAATAGGCTCGCCCCCTATTACATGGGACTTAAACATAACCGGCGAAATGTAGGTGTGCTGACGGGTACACCTCTGCCTAACCCTTCAAGGATTTCAGGCGTGATGTTATGTTATGTTATGGATTTAAAGAATTGGGTTATTCCATCAGAAATTAATTTCTCAGTAGCAGCCTCTGATTTTGGATTCGTGCCCGGTTGATGGCATTAGGCTTTTAACTATTTAATAATTTATTTTTAATTATCATTTTCAGGTGGAAGAATACAGTTTACGAACGTCAGCACTTCTTAAATCTAAAGGTGTAAAGCGCGGAGACACGGTCGCGGTGATGATCGGCAACTGTCCTGAGATGCCGTCCATCTGGCTGGGAGCCGCGCGGATTGGTGCCGTGTGCCCGCTCATCAACACCAACCAGACTGGCAACACCCTGCTCCATTCTATCAACATTGCCCATTGCGATGTTGTCATCTACAGCGATGAGTTTCAAAATGGTTAGTCTATGTACCTATCATCATCATTAGCCTATAGGTATTACCGACCGTACTGCTACTGACCGTAGGCCTTTCTAATTCCACGAAACCGAATTCGATCCTCGGCCATACCTAATCATTTACCTATGCTAAGAAGTCGCTCCACCAGGCTACGAGCGTGACTCAGTTTTTGTCGATTCGTTAATGCTTAATAAACATCTCCCTCAAAATCTTTAGAAGCGTAGGTATATATCTTACTTAACTATGTTAAAGATATAACTGGTACCTACAATTTTTTTTAATTCTGATATGCTGTAAGGCAATTTGCAACAAAGTCAACAAAGTAGACGTTGAAAAATTAGCTAATTTTTTTTATAACTTTAGAAAGCTTTCGTCCCTTACAAGTTGAGGATAATACTACCTTAAAATAATGTTAAAAAGGTTCTTAAAGTATCCGAAAATAAATCTTCTTTTCCAGCGTTCCAAGACATTTCAAAAGAACTGAATCCGTCCATTAAACTATTCAAGTTTATCCGTCGCCCCCTCAACACTTCCCCCAACGCCGTGAAGCCGATGGCACCTGAAGATGACTTCACTTCAATGCTAGAGAACACCAACCCAGCTCCCTGGTCTAAGTCAGACAGCGAAGGTTTCAATGGAAAAATGCTGTACATCTACACCTCCGGAACTACTGGATTGCCGAAAGCAGCTGTTATTTCTCCTTCACGGTAAGTCAATTTATTAACCAGTAGATGTATGCAACCTCAGGTTCCTTGATAACCGTTAATTAACTATGTAAATAAAATCGTGCCGTCATATGTTAGCATTAACCAAATAAGAGGCAGACGAGGTCGTCTTTGTCTTACATAATCATGACATATTTTAATAAAACAATCGAAATTAATTAAATCGAAAATTTCAATTCTTCAAAGTTACGCATAACGTTATGGTTGTCCTTTAAGTCTATTAATAAATTATTCGTAGTTGTTTATTGTTCTTCACTTGATCGATCGATCGAATCGATAAATATTCAAATTATGTAAAGACCTATTATATTTATCTTTTCCAGAATGGTGTTCATGGCGTCAGGCGTCCACTACCTTGGCAGTTTGCGAGCAAGTGACGTCATCTATTGTCCCATGCCTCTGTACCACTCGGCCGGTGGCTGCATCACAATGGGTCAAGCCTTCATCTTCGGTTGCACTATCGCTCTTAGAACCAAGTTCTCAGCATCCAGATACTTCCCCGACTGCATCAAGTACAATGCCACGGTAAGTGAAAGCTCGGTGAAAGTGCACTGCACTAATGTGCTACATTGTAAGTGCAAGCTGGGATACAGAGAAATCAAAATGTTATGCGCTTGCGCCGGTCGATCGTTAAAAGTAAATTGCTTTGTAGTTGATGTGAAAGTGTGAAAGATGATGTTTGGTTTTAGCTTTTAAGCGGAACAAACACAGATCTATGTGTTCTCCATGGCAGCCTTGGCCGACATTATGTTCTATATTTTTGTCGAAATGATGAAATAGCGTCACACGCTGCTTGGCGGCACGGTTCGCAGAATGATTCAATTACCAACGCAACTTCCGAAAAAGCAATATTTGGCCTATTCTACGAAAAATATTATAATAAATCAAGGTCGTAAGTCGCATAAGAGCCCCACACAGCTTTAGGCTTTGTTGCTGTGTGCTAAGGCTCAACTTTAAATGCACGTACAAGTATTAGCGGGTCGAATCAGTCGATTAAGATCATCTTGGTTTGGTTTAAAAGTAGCATAAACATAATGTATCTATGTTTTGCAGTTTGAATCTTTTGAGCCGTCACCTCTCAAGGTAGAGGTAATTAAGTAGGTTGTTAAGTTGTAATTTTTAATTGTTTGTTTATATTTCCCAGGCTGCTCACTACATCGGTGAAATGTGTCGCTACGTGCTGACGACACCGCCGGCCCCAACAGACACGCAACACAAAGTCAGAACAGTTTACGGCAACGGAATGAGGCCAGCGGTAAGATAGTTGGTTCTTAATGAGTATTAGATCTGTATGCAACTGTCAAAGCACTCTTGTCACCTGGTTTGCTCAGTGCGATTTGTCCATTTCAGACCGTAACTGTATTGATTAAAGTCCAAATTTCTTGGCAATGCTTTCTAAATAGTGTTTTGTTTTCAGATTTGGCCCGATTTCGTCAAACGTTTCAACATAAAGAAGGTTGTCGAATTCTACGGTGCCACAGAAGGAAATGCAAATATAGGTAACTAACGTTTGCTGGCGACTTCCTCTGCGCGAATTTTCTTCTGGACCCATTCCCCTATAAAAAAAAATATTTAAAAAATACCCTACTCGCTGTTAATGTGTGTTTCCATATATGAAAGAATTTTTTTAATCTGCTAAGAAGTTTTTGACTTTATCCATTGGAAACAAAAATACAAATCTTTTCTCTTTATAATATTAGTATAGACGAAGTGTCTATCTTTATACTTTAAAATTAAATAATCATTTCCAAATATTATCCTTGATTAGTGTGTGTCTATTATAAAAATGTGTTATGTCTGTTTCAGTCAACATCAACAATAAAGAGGGAGCTATTGGTTTTGTATCCAGAATAATACCGGCAGTGTATCCTATCGCCATCCTCAAAGTAGACCCCGAAACTGGAGATCCTATTAGAAACAAAAAAGGATTATGTCAGGTAAGGAGCATTTTGGACATCACTATTGAGAAGAAATAGCCTACCTATTATACCTATTTCTCTAATAAAGAAATGATCTGAAGAGAAAGGTCAAGAGAAACGTTTAACAAATTTTCCCCCCATTTGCAGGTGGCGCAACCCAATGAGCCGGGAGTGTTCATAGGAAAAATTAAACCGGACAACCCATCGAGAGCGTTCCTGGGTTATGTTGACAAGGCTGCATCTGACAAGAAGATTGTACGAGATGTGTTCACTTTTGGAGATTCTGCGTTTATTTCAGGTCAGTTTTCAAAATCTTTAGACATATTTCTTGAGTTATAAGTACCTTAAATTAAAAAATAATTGAATTTTATCATTATTTGAAACTTAAAACACTAAGTTATTGTGAAAGAGATGTTTTTAAAACGGCTGCTGCAGAATTTTCACAAAGCTCATTTACGTAACAATAACATGCGCGGTGACATTTCCAAAATATCCTTGATTCGATCACTGATCATGGTCTGATTGACTATGACCAGTGATTTATCAGCCTAATCCAGTAGATAAGCTAAGGAGGATTACAGCTTCATCTTTAAATCTAGCATTGCCAGATACAGGCTCCTGTACCAGGCTTCCATTTTATATTTGAGGCATTTAACGAACTGTTTAAAGACAATCAAGATATAATAGAACTTCTAAACAACGATGTCAATCTTGTTGCAGGCGACATTCTGACGGCAGATGAGCTCGGCTACCTATACTTCATGGACCGTACGGGTGACACGTTCAGGTGGCGCGGAGAGAATGTCTCCACCACTGAAGTGGAGTCTGCTATCTCCAGGGTCGCTGACCAGAGGGATGCTGTCGTTTATGGTGTTGAGGTGAGTGTAGTTGTAGATAGAATTTGTTTCATCAGCTAACGAGATTTTACCGTCTGGTTGGATGGCGACATTCACTAACTTTGCCGAGTCATATCAATAGTGTCAAAGGTTTACCTGCTTGCTGCCTTCTTAAAACATGACTATACTAAATACTGGTCCCTATTGTTTCTTTAGTTGGGTCCTTGAGTCACCTAACCAGTCCTTTCTAAGCCAAATAATATAAAGAACAACCACTGTTTTTTTTGTCCATGCACCTAATCAGGATCTACATCTGAACCAGTTCCATAATCAGACTTTATTCTTCAACAGATACCCAACACTGATGGACGAGCGGGCATGTGCGGAATCGTAGACCCGAATGGAACTCTGGACTTGGATAAATTGGCGAAAGACATCGCGAAAGACCTGCCTAAGTACGCGAGGCCCGTATTCATTAGGCTCATGACTAGCGTCGATATGACTGGTAAGATTTTCGTCTTATATTTATAGATGAACGTCAACAACTGGTACTTTGTGTACATTGGCACCATGGATTTAAACGCTAAAGGAGTTTAGAACATTACTGCATCCCAGTCAATATTTTTTAAATGAACAGAGACAGAATGACGTTTTAATAGCGCTTTATTTATTTAGTGAATAATGGTGCAAGTGGGCCTTTAATGTTGATGTAGTATTTTATTTGTCAAGACTGGCATTCTCATATAAAACATCACTGTCGTCAAGGGTGGAGTGTGGAATTAGTAACAGGCCCTTGATTTTTTGTCTTCTGGTTTTCTCATCATCAATCACTGCCAGTATAGGTCTTCCCTAGGCGGCTCGCCCAGCTTACTGCTATGCCATTGGGTATTCGTTACTTAGACACTAATTCGACACACCCAAAGTTTGCTGACTATTACCATCACAAAGCCATTCCTTAAAGTCTATCTTGTTACCAAAACTATTTGCCTTTACGTAGTTCTGTCTTCCGACAGTCCATCATCTCCATCATTTAGAGACTTCATTAATATATTTCCATTTTGTTCACAGGAACATTCAAGATGAGAAAAGTGGATTTGCAGAAGGAAGGCTATGACCCGTCGTTAGTGAAAGATAAACTATATTACGCGGACCCGAAGACAGGCAAGTATGTTCCTTTAGGCAATGAAGAGTACGAGAAAATTACATCAGGACAAATTAGACTGTGATTTTAATTTTATAAACTTTTACATGAAGATATTATCGTGCCTTTAATGTGTAACAAATATTTTGTGATACTGTTAAGTGCAAGTGCTTGAGATCATTGTCACGAGTAAGTAATTAATTACTACCTACCTACGTATTATTTAAGTCAAAATCGATGTAGGGTACGTATTTTTTATTACCTATTCCAATTTTTACCTTGTGGATATTTTTGTTGGTATCTATTTATGTTTGCGTTATCAATAAGTATCTTATCGGTTAATAGGAAGATTGTACCTAGGTATTATAAAAATATGCTGTTTAGCGTAGGTAGTTAGGTATATGCCTATCTACCTGCCTGCCTTGTAGCTGTTGCTATAATTAACTGTAAGCATCCAGCACATATCATTAAATGTAGTTAGTATTTAGGTATATTTATATCAATAGGTACTTATTATTGTTTTGTCTTAGACTACATAATAACAACAGAGTAAAAAAATCGCGTCTTATGCGAATTCCAAAAATGAGATTAGCACATAATGTCCATATCACAACGCTAAACAAGCGAAAAATGGGTCCTAAAATAGCTCAATTATTATTTAAGTAAAATGTGAATGACGACTTAATTTTTCAATATTTTAATACGACTACTTATATTAATTAATTGTAAGGTAATTTATTAAGTTATTGTTACCTATAAATAGCTCCTTTTTATATTTTCTGTGAAATTACCTAGATCTTAGTAATGCTTTTTTTATTAATTAAAGCTAAATGAAATTATGGACACGCGTTTTTGTATTGTACTTAGTCTATGTACCTATGTTTATATATTTTGTGGACAAACGGTGTAAGTAAGTAATAAAATATGTTTTCAAATTAAAGCCTCTCTTTTATTTAATAACCGACTTTTTTACTGTGTGTTCAATATGAGGTAAAAATAAATCAACTAAGACGTGAATCCATGATAATAATCTATTAGCATGCTGGCTCTCAATTTCCCATCTGAGATCTTATAATTGTATTCATTTGTCTTACCGAAAACATGTAAATCGTGGGTTCAATGTTCGACTAACGTTTATCAGTTAGTGCCCTTCAATAGATTTAGACTGAGATACAATAGATCTCAAAAGAATAAAGATAGATAGCAGACGAAAATATAATAACTAATAATTTTAATTATAATTATCTTTTACAAAAAAATAAATAAAAGGCGCTGTAAGTAACAAAACGCAACTGTCAATATTATTTATTGATTTGAGGGTGACAGTGACATTTCAAAAGAAAGTTTACGTCAAAAAACGACCAATACGACTAAACGTCTAATTTTCTGTACATTGCGTATTATCCTTAGCAACGTTTCTCATGCTTTAATAGTGAGCCCTCATTAGCATTTAAATAGAATACATTTATTTGAGCCAATCATTGCATGACCGACTTTTTATAAAGCAGGTTTTTATAAATTGTAAATCAAAGATTATAAAACTGTTCGAAATGTTATTCTGCAAGTCCATTAAGCATCGTCTAGACCTAGAACTCATACGACACTCGTTTACTACCTTGCACTGTGCGTGTGGGTTGCATTATACGCGATAAGAGTTATTATTGTCAAGTGGTTTACCATTTAGATAACAATAAAGTGCTTCTTTTACTTTTTTGCCCTTTGAGAATTTCTCGCAAATATTGCGAGTGAATGAACTAAAGTTAGTCGACGGGCATACAGCGCGCAACAGCCACAGTGGCTCGCCGGACAGCAGTTAGACGCGTTTCGTTGCGAAAGGCGGTCGTGATGGCGATCGTGTTTGCCGCTATTGCGGCTGCCTGTGCCGCCGTTTGGCTCTCCCAAGGATTCCTTTGTATGATTGTTGCTCTAGTAATTCTCGGTGGTCTTTTCCTCGTTGTATTCCATGCACACTGGTGCTACATCGCACTTAGGACTGCTCCAAGAGATCTCAGGTAAGGGCCCTAAACTGGCACGTCATCGTATCGTATTTATTATTCGATAGCTGTAATCATTACAGAAATAATACTAAAACAATCATAAATAAAATTTTAATTTCAGTACATTTTACACTACTGTTTATGTAATTAAAAAAAAAAGTTTTCCAAAAAGTTTTTTATGTCAACATTTAGCTGTTTTGAGTACAGAAAATAATTTATTTTTTATTTACAATTCTAGAGCTCTGTTATCATACATAAAGATCTTATGGATAACAAGGAAGTTCAGCAGTAAAGATCTGACTATACCAGATGTGTTCCACGATGTTGTGAACAGACATCCGGATAAGCCATGTTTCTTATTTCAAGATGAAGTCTGGTCCTTCAAAGAGGTTTGTAACACATTTGAAATATTTTAAATGGAACACATAGTTAAAAAAACACCCTATTATATGTTAAGTAACAATATACAAATCAACAAGTCTTACTATTTATCTATTCATTACAAATTCATATGTTGTACACACACAGGACATATTTCAACACAATAGAAATCAAACCTAAGTAATCTATCATGATTGTAAGCATGGATTTTATGTTGTTAACTACGTTTAAATTGAGAAGAAAGTTTATGAAAGCCTTTTGAAATTGCTGATGCATTTTAAGAGAAAGTCACCAGACTCTGTCAGCCATTTACATTCGTCATATTCCTATAGCTTTATATTTGTATCTACGTTCAAAGTCGAGTATGGGTCATATATTCAATATTCATCAGTGTATTGTCTGGCTTTTATATAATTAATTAAATGAATAATAATTTTAAATGTAAATAAAATTTTAAATATTTTTATTCTTTTTTGGAAAATATTATATATATATTCTCTAGATAAAATCTTTCTCAGATTGAATTACCTTATTTAAAGTATAATACATTTTTAAAAGATCTTTAAAATAGAATAATCACAGGTCACAATGTTTGTTCAGCACACATTCCGAAATTACTAAACCAATGTGTATATAATTTTATTTACTATGTGTAATTTGTTCAAACTTAAAAGGTAGTTTACTTTTTATCTCAATTATTGACCTTAATAGGTACTTTTTTTGTGAGTTTGCCATAGCTTTGTGTGGCCCAGTCAGCTAGATATAAATATAATACCTTGGTTCGACCTGTTAGTAGCTCACCGCTGGAATGCAGTCAGAAAAAATATACCTACTGCAAAACATTTGAATATGTAAAAAAAAAAACAAGTAGTACAACATTCAGGTGACAGTTTGTCCTTCAGAAAACTGTAATTAATTCCATTGAATTTGGTAAAAGCCGTACCTAATTAACCATTGTTTAAATTCATGTCAACAGTTTTGAAAAGATGTTATAAGGACAATTCAGTCACCAGTAAAGTCTGGACTTTAATTTTAAATGTTACAGTCATTGATCCAATTTCAAAAGAAAGTCAAAGACATTTCAGGTTTTACTAAACCTTTATTGAGCAAGTTCGAAAAAAGAATTTATGTATTTAACCTATATGCAGGTATGTTGGCATCTCTAAGAATAATAATAGTGTCTCTTCTAAGATAAGCGGTATCAACAGCTTAAAATCAACAATATAATAATCAGAGATTGCAGGCCTGAGATAAACTGATGCTAGCAATAAATTCCTTAAGAAATACATATTTCTCTTAAAAATACATTACCTATTATATCAACTTTAATGCTATTAAAACTAAATTATTTTTTACATAACACACAACACATTAAGGTTTAATTTAAATCATGCATTATCTACACGAATTACATACATAGGTAACTGACGAATAAACAGTTCATACAACTAGCTAAACTTTGTTAGAAAAATAAATATTTACCTACTTAAAAAATACGAGATATCCAATAAGAAAAGATTTTCGAAACACAACTCTGAATGGCCCACCCACTCAAATGTTTAGGTTGATTTTTGCATGCATGCAAAAAGCAGGTACCTACATAGTTATTTATAAGTATAGTCCAACTAGTTATTTGGTATTCAGACAGCTAACTTAAGCAATGTTTTGAGTGTGTTAATTCTTTTAAATCACTCTAAATAAGTTTCAAAAAAATTAGACACCACTCAAGCTTAAAAAGTGAACACAAAATAACAATGAATGACAATGTAGCAGTAAGATAATATTGTTGTCTGTAAACCCAATGGCTTGTTTGACTGTACAAAAAATATCTCCATTCAAAATTAAATAAATCATACACACTTCAATATTAGTTCCTATAAAGTACGTTATGTAACGATTAGTTTAAAAGTGTAAAGTTCTAAATCATACATCAGCTCAAGTGTTTTAGTCATGTTGCTAAAAATAGTTTACTGATATAAGTTTTGTTTTAGGTGGAAGACTATAGCTTGCGGGTGACGGCCGTGCTTAAGGCACAGGGTATCAAGAAAGGCAATATTGTTGGGTTGCTAGTAAATAATTGCCCACAACAGCCCGCGCTATGGATGGGGATAGCCCGCCTGGGCGCTATCACTCCCCTTATAAACACGAACCAGCGAGGCAATGCTCTCATACATTCCATCAATGTCGCGAAATGTGACGCGTTAATATTCTCCGAAGAGTACCAAGGCGGTAAGTCAATCAAACAGGTTTTTTTTTGTACTATGTATCGAAGGTAGAACAACAATGTTCGGTGGGCTGATGATCGTGCTAAGCTCTCTTTGCTTATGATAAAATGAAGTCGAGTTTTTTGTGACATTGTACGCTCAACGACATATCAAGCTATACGTGGTGTACCAGTACACTGCAAAGTAAATGCCTGTAAAAATTAATGGCTGGGTTTGTGTTAAAAGACTCTGGTTACATGAAAAGAACTTTTAGTAGGTACCTAAAAAGTTCTGATTTCCCATGCGTACAGTATAAATTTGAAACGAACAAAAGTATAGGTCAGTGCCTAATTTGCCATCTTCCATTATACGAGTATCTGAATTACGTATTCTGGTTTATGGTTAACGTTAAATAGGACAAAGCGATTCGAGATATTTCCTAAATAATACATAATCACTTGTTGACAAAGGCGATCGGCAAGCTTGTATGGGAGTTTCGTACACCTAATAAAATATCGTGTTTTGAGATATCTTTTGTTTTAATTAGTAGTCAATACGATAGGCAAGCCCTTATAAAATTCTTAGATTTTTAGAAGTTAGTACCTAAAAGTTATAACCAGTTTTATTTTTGAGGTTAAGTCCCAATAAATATTATTACGTGTAAGGACATAAACATTGTTTTGGTGAAAAAGGATGTTGTAGATAGCTGGTGCTATTTTTGTAGTGTTTTACTTATCCTTACGTTGGCAAATTGACATGAGAATTGTATCTATTCAGTAAGGGTGCTTTAGGCGAGACCTACGTCCAGCAGCGGTCTGCAATAGTTTGATGAATGATGATGTGCTGATGGAGTTTTGAGTGTGGGTAAATAAAACAACTTTGTTTTTGTAGGAACATACATTTATTTTATTGTTGTTATAGTTTCTTAATCTATTCTTAATATTACTTCATCTAGGAAAGGGGCAGGTCGGGTCATACCTTCATGGCGAGCGTAACTAAGGTACCAAATAATGCTCATAACATGTGAGCAGCATCCCACCGTTCTTAAACCTACAATGCAATTACAGCAATAACTTTTTATTGCGTCCCGACCATTCATATTTGTTTCTGCTACTATAAAAACAAAATAAGTTCTAGCAGAAGAATGGCGGGACTTTATTTTAGCACGAAGCAACATTGGGTTTATTCCCTCTAAGCCATGTATTCTTTCTCGAGATACCTCTAATGTATATACTCCATGAAAGCGAAAATGCTCACCCACATATGAACGAGCCTGGCGAATTTGGTATATACCACAAGCAAATAACGTTAATTCCTCCATGGATAGCCGCGGAAAGGAGATGGTTGTCGCGTCTATGGGTACAAACCAGGAACCGCGCCTGTTTAAATTATGTAACCTAACTAATTCAGCTACAGTATTCGGTAAAAACAGGCGCTCAAATATGATGGAAACAAACTGCTCTGCATGTATATTTTCCGTAAATGGCGGAGTAAACGCATTCAGCAGAGCAGCTGCTATTTTAAAATCTGCCATTAAATGGCGACAACCACGGTTGAAATATTCATGGCGGAATATTTTGAAATCTCTCTTGAAACGGCCATTCACAGCTTCTACTACCCACCTGTTAATAGTGACACAGCGTGAACGATTGCCATCAAGAGTAGATAGCTGTGATTGGTCGTCTTCTTTGGTTTCAGGCATATGACCTATGTATCCTTTCTGATGCAGACTATCCATGCAGTCACGAAAACCTCTATCTACAATAAAGATATCGTTTTCGTTGTAAAAATCATTAAATTCAGTTTCGTTTAATAAATTATTCATTATGGTGGCATCATTTGTAGTGGCACTATATGGTCCGCGTACATCTATAATATATCCATCAGAGGCACAGAGGATAAATGGCTTTAATAAATTCCTATATTTATGAAGGGAATATGTATCCTTTTGGAACAAGTAGTTACAACTTTTTTGGGTATATATATATGTTGCATCAGCTATTGTGATTGCAGGTTTTTGATCAGCTGGTGCATTAGGCTCACCAAAAATGTGATCGGCAATGTAAGTATTTCTTGCTGCCACTTGCTCCCTTCTTAAATGAGAAAAACCAAGAAATTGTGGAACATAATCAGTTAGCAATATATTTCTTGCTACAGACATTAATGTCTCTAGGGTCCTTCTCGGAACTTGAAATAGACAAGACAATCTATCCCCTGAATCCCCAGTTCTTAATTTACACAACAAGACTGTTAATGCAAAACTACCCCGATGCATATTCTTAAGCCTCGGTGTTACATCTAATATTTGTTGATGTTGTTGCTTATTTATGCCTATAAAATACTGAACTTGGTTATCGGGGTAGTTTTGAATATTCTCATAAGAGATGTTACGTAACCCTTCCATTAATATAAAAATTATCTCCTCTATGTGTGTCGAAGTAAAGCTATTAAGGCTATACTCGGCAGTATAAAGGTTTTCATAATTAGCCTCCTGTCTATGTAAGGAGCAAATACGAGCACCTCTTGGTATAAAATATTGATACCTAACCAATACATATTGCCTGGTTTCTTCAGGCACAATATTTCGCTCCGGTTCCATGCACTCTTGAAAAATGCAATGCCTTGGTGTCTCAGCTGCTCTTCTTATATTGGGCAACACAATATGTTGGGGTCTTTCTTCAGGTTCCTCTGGAACATTGAAGCTCAAATCTCGAGCTTGGCCCCAGCAAACTCCACAAACTTCATTCATGGATGACATCTGTGAATATTAAATAACATTGATGAAACAAAAATTAAACTTCTTCAAACTTAGTAGTTTGAAGACATAAATTGCGCCCATCATGGCCAAGTTACAGAATAGTTCTTGACATACAATTATTGATTTTCACCTTTCAGAAAACCGTTACCAAACATAATCTATGTTATATTAATATGAGTGAATAGATTTATTGCTCACTGGAGTAGAGAAGAAGGGCTATGTGACAATGGAAAAATCAGTATCCTTTTGTTGTTAGTAAAGCCAACATCATGACTGTTCCAGATTTAGCATAAAAGAAAATAGTATTTTTCAAAAAAAAAAGCTTTTCCCCACACTAGGAATGTCTCCTGTGTCGTGGGTGTGTTTATAAACATAGAAACTCACGTACACAAACATTCAAACCCGGAACAACTACTTATAGATCATTCAAATATTTGTTCCGTGCGGGGATTGAATCAGTGACACACAGCGCAGCAGTCCAATTGCCCTTTGCATGACACGTATTTATAAGCTAATTACTATAAAAATAATCATTATTTCATAAAATACCTGCTGGTGCTCCAACAAACGAGCAGTATTATCGGGATTCCACTCTTGATCTGATGTTGGGGAGGATAGACTCTGACCACATACAGCACACATCAAATCAGAATGATCACCCTCCAGATGATCAGGTACAGCGGGTTGAATTTCTTCAATTGGTGAAACAACCCTAGTTCTTCTAGCTCTTAGCCAACACGGCACACAAGCTTCATCTTCAGAACGAAGCTAAAATAAAAAATATAAATAAAGAAAAGCTTGCATTTAAAAATACATGGTATTAGTGAAAAAATATATACATTGACTTATTTCTTAGTTTAAATCAAATCAAGATACCTAATTGTTCTAAGTTATAATAGGTACATGTTGTTATACCTCTCGTGGTTGGATCCAAGTAGCAACTGTATTAGCAATTCTTCGTTCTTCTTCATTTGCACCTTCAATCAAAATCCTGCGTCGACTGATTCTTAGTATGGATCGTCCGCATACAACACAAACACATTGATGGCCTATGCGTCTCCTCGGCATATTATCAGAAGAACGTGGATGAGTAGCCAGCTGCCAACATGCATGGCAAACATGGTCAGCAGGTGTTATCTGGAAATAATGAAGTGACTTTGAGTATGAGTAATGGTTCAACATTGCTTTTTATGACTATGACAGTCATACTAACAAAGAAATAACTATTATAATAGTGTTAAGCAAACCAAGTTAGACAACCAAGTGTTAGGCAAGTAAACAATACATGTAAAAGATCACTTATGTGTTTGTTAATGTACAAACACAAACGTGATCGTTTTCAAGACAAATTGTAAACATTTTCAACCACAACAGTGTTTATTTTTTTCAAATAATGTTTAGATTAGTATTAGTTACATAAATATTATTTTTAGTATGTGATCGCATAGTATAAATGGCAAGTCTACGTTTTAACACGTAAAAGTTATCACTTCGTAACTAGCACACTCGTACGCAAAATGTTATTTGAAAACTACTTACATCTCTAGGATATGTCCACAGCCGAATAGTATTGACGATGTCTTCACTCTCATCAGATAAAGCGTGCCTTCTTATTCGCGACAAGCGAACGTTGCAATTGATGCATTGTAAACTCGTCATTTTAAAGCACGTACACACACAGCACTATTAATAAAGCGTCCTTTCGCGAAAGTACTATCAACAGATAGAGTACGGAGGAGCAGCGGCTCGACTCAACGTAAAAATGGCCAGATAATTCGCTAAATTGCTCAGATGCAGTTACAAACCACACTCCAAAACAACAGCAAAGAACTGAACAGAGATTTAAAAAGATTTCCGTAACCTGTCAATAAAATGATTGCCAACACAAAAAAACACTGATGGTAAAAAGGTTCCCTTCATGAAATAGTTAATTATTAAGATTGTATGCAATAATTATTCATTTTAAAGTAAAATGTGTAATTGGTTAATTATATTTACTATTATTTCTATTTTTAAATAATTATTTATCATTTCGAGGCTCGCGATATTTTACAAATGGCAATTTCTAAAAACAGAACTACGTTTAGTTGCGTTTAGTTTATGATTATATTACGTTTAATTACTTGAATCTTTGAATTGATATAATTAATTAATTCCGACTTCTAAAAATACTAATGTTTCATGAAAATGAATGGTTTAATTGCCTTAATAAGTGGTAAAATTTTTATCACAAAACAACAAAAAAAGTATGTTGTACGAATCCTGCCGATTGCCTTTATCTGACCCTTGAACTCGCGTTCATTAATGCTAAGACGATAATATCTGTCCAAATAAATATTGTTTATCATCGTATTACAACTTGGTGTCAATCATTTACTTCTCCAAAACAAATTAACAATGTTCAATGTTCATTAACGGGTTTATTTTTCGTATTGTATAGTAAACTATTGACCCGCCATTGTCAACTCTGCAAGTGTAGAATTTAAAAATTCAAAGTAAATTAGGAAGTCGATGAGGGTCACCTAATTCGGAATATAGCGAGTGAACTGAGCATAGTAATATTCCTAAGAAAAAAAACTATATTTACAAACTTAAATCTTCTCGAAACTAGCTTGCCCTGAGATCCTGGTTTTGCGTTTAGCACAGCAGTGCAGGTCTCTGTCTTAGGGTTGCGGAATTCGTTCAAAGGAACCACTGCGGCCCTGGAAAGGGCATTAGAAGTACCTAACACGAATGAGTTTTAGTCAGTAAGAATCTGACACTCCCTTCCGCTTCGCCCGCAGCGGAAGAAATCATTTGATGATTTCCTATCCTTACAAAAGGTCTCTGTCTGCTTCTGATAAGTCGTTATCTGAGTAATTTCCACTTCTACTGAAGTCAGTACTTTGTTAATAGATCAAAAGTGACGGGACGAAGGAATAGGAACCGGACAGTTTACCTTAACAAGACCAAATTATGATTGATAACCAGAACATTCTGAATCATCGTTATCCTAGATACACACATGTAGCAATAGTCCTAAATCCTTGGACTTTGGACTTAAAATGGACCGCGAAACGAGAGGTGTTATATCTCCGAATGATATTCATTTCACTATTGACCTGACGAAGTGAAGTGTCTGTTTGTAATGTAAATTGTTATTTACATTACAAACAGACACTTCACTTCGTCAGGTGAAAATGGACCGCGAAACGAGAGGTGTTATATCTCCGAATGATATTCATTTCACTATTGACCTGACGAAGTGAAGTGTCTGTTTGTAATGTAAATAACAACGTTTATAAAAGATTAATATGAATGTTTACACGTTACTTACATGAAAACCTATTTTTATTATTCTGTCCGTGTTTGTTCCGGCTAATCTTCGAAGCGGCTGGGCTGATTCTGATGATTCTGAGTCTTTCAATGGCAGATTAAGTTAATAAAGAGTAATTCACGCTTTTATTTTAGAAAAAAATTGGGTTTCGGGCAAAACAATTAAAACCCACGTCATAACCGTAATTCACACGAACGAAGTCGCGGCTATAAGCTAGTAATATATAAAAAGTTAATTAATGATTAAAACATTAAAAAAAAAAAACAAATGAAAACGTCTTTCATAAAGGAGTACGCATGTTAGCGTGAACAATAATGTTCAAACAAAATGCGTGAGGTCACAGCTTATTGCTCTTTAAAAAAAGGGAAGATAAAATACTGAAAAATACATTTTTTTTAAATTTCTTGTGCTATAGTATTAAGAGTGCCTACTCAAGGTCATAGTAGTAATGTAAAAATCTTCTTTAATAATATTCACACAAAAATACGAGTTTAAAAACCTAAAACATGTTTAACTGGTATAATAAATTAGTTGGCAAACAATAGTTGTATTCTATTACATAACATTTCTATGCTAATGATTATGATCCTGAACTGTATTTCTTGACAATTTTTTGTTTATTTTATAAACATTAGCATAATAAGTGGTAGTAACATTGATGATTTGATTAAAACCTCGTTTTTTTTCTCTTTTCTTGATATTCACATGCGACTAGCGTTGTTTATAATTACCGTTTTTTTATAATACGACGTGGAAAGGTTTTGCTACTATATCCCATAGTAGCAAAACCTTTTACTACGAATTCAGTACATGATTCTAGACCCCCCAGCGATGATAATTATGATGACACGGCTGCGGCGGCTGCTTAAACCCTTAGACCATCTCGACATCTTTCACAAATCAGCTTTTCCATATATTTTGACCGTGTAGGTGTTGCACTTTTGTATAGAACAGTCGATTTTTTTTAAATAACATTTTACAATATGATGTCCATTCCACCTGTAATATAATCAAAATATTTATTCCAGCTATTCAGGATGTAGCCAAAGACCTGAGCCCATCTTTGAAACTGTTCAAGTTCTCCCAGCGTCCTCTGAACCCATCCAACCAGAAGATTCAAAGCAGTGGTGATGGTATCTCTGACTTCAACAATCTGGTGGAGACCACTCCACCTGCACCCTGGACGCTGGCAGACGCTGAGGGCTTCCAAGGGAAACTGTTGTATATTTACACGTCTGGAACCACTGGACTGCCTAAAGCTGCTGTTATTTCTAATGCTAGGTAAGTCTTGTGTTATTTTTGCTACTGCTAACCGTTCTATAAAGCATATAACGCGGGAGTTCTAAAACTTATTTTGTCTACTGCCTAACTTTGAGAATAAATTATTTTCTAGCGCCCCCATTTATTCACTTACTTAAAAACCACCTAGTAGATGAAATTACAAATCGCTCTCCAAACCTCTACACAAACGCCCCGATTTTTTTTCTGGGCCTCTTACCTCTCCTTTAGGCCTGCAGCGCCCACAAGGGGGCGTTATCGCCCACTGGGAAAGGCTGATATAACGTATCAAATATATCCACGCATTTTACATGGAACTAGAATTATTATGTTTATGACTAGAATTCTTGTGGGCGCGGTGGAAATGCTCATGGACTTCCTCCGTCGTAGGGGTAACGGAGGGGCCTCTTACCGGCTAAAACCACCGCAGTGTTCCACCTCTGCCTATGGCCGGGGGGCGAATATATTTTAATATGCTGTTAAGATAACTGACTTTTTGTTACTTTTTTTTTCATATAATTTAAAGTTGACGTTGCCGCATAGACGGTGAGTCGCATTGGCGTGAATATGTTGAAACTAACGTAGCGTTGCGACTGCGCAGGTTATTTCTTCCACGGATTTTTTTAGAGATTCTTACATTCAGAATTTTTTTTTCATCTTTTCAGATTTGTATTCATGGCGACCGGGCTCCATTACATGGGTTTGGAAGGCAACGATGTGTATTACTGTCCCTTGCCGTTGTACCACACTGCGGGAGGAGTGATCAGCGTCGGCCAAGCCCTGATACTCGGCTGCACAGTGGCGCTGAAGTCAAAATTCTCCGCCTCGCAATACTTCCCAGATTGCGTCAAGTATAAAGCTACGGTATGTGAACATTATTAGCTTTTGCGTTGTTCTATAAATAACTCGAGTACCGCACATAATTTTGGAGGTATTTTTTTTTTTGGGTATATCTGAATATCATTTGCTACGCTTAGTAAAACACGAAAATTGGTATTCATTGCTCTATCTGTTATTATCAAAAGGATCTAATTATTCTTAGCACGTAGAGGCGTGACGTATGTATTTGGCTATATCTTACCTAGTCTTCATACTACTTACTACTTACCATATGGCTCTTGGAGAGCTTCCAATCCTCCGACCCATATACGCGGTTTCTCGATCCAAAAAAAAAATCTGACAAATACACGAGCTTAATTATGCTGTTCCGATTGGTTGACTGAATTATCAATAATTGCCTCATTAATTTTCGTACGACATAAACGAGTTTGATGGCACGGCTCGCACAGTGGCTGAGCGATTGGCTTCTGCCGAGTTTGATTCTCGCACGAAACAAATATTTGTATGGCTTACAGATTATTTTTCCGGGCTCTTTGTGTATGTGAGTTTATCTGGTTATATTCCTAGCGTGGAGCAACGATTAAAAAAAAAGTCTTGCTTTATAATGATTTATTTATAATCAATATCAGCCCACGATTCTATTAACTATACAGCAAGTTTACAAGGTTACTAAGGCGCTTTGCACACGGAGCAAGGATTAAGTTGAGGCAACTATCAACTCTTTTAAAGTTTCCTGTAAAAGTTGCTATAACGTTTACGGTTGCCGCAACTTTATGGCAATCTGTGAGCAACTTTCATAGCCGAGTTGCTCAATCTACGCAGCGATCAGCGTTAGCGGTATAATATTTAACAGTTGCTAGTTGCGGCAATTAGCAACTAACTTAGTCATCGATTGCAGCAACTGAAAACTGTTGATGATCGCAGGAACTCGAAACTCGAGTTGCTATATGTGTCCGCAGTCCAATAGAAATATATGTAAACAGCTAGTTGCCAGTTGCTGCTATAGTTGCTCTTTGTGCAAAGCGCCTAATGCTTATGTACATTACTGACATAGGTATTGTACCGTAGCGTGTAATTATTTGTACCATCGTGCATCGCATGGTTGACGATGTGCAAGCAATTTATTGTATTTTGTTGTATTGTTGTATTGTAGCGAGGGTATGTCGCGGGTTTCGTAATGAAATATTCATTCTGCACTGTTTTTCAACTTGATAAAAATCTATAATATTAACTGCGTTTACAAATAATTTTCTAATCATTGAATCAAACGTTATTGTTTTTGGAATAAACAGATAAGGCCTTATTATAAAACAAAGTCTGCTTATACCAGGTATAAATTATTTGCCCAATTTTTGTATTATAAACTTTATCTTTATCGAAATAAAGTACGAAATTCAAAAACTCGATTTAATTGAGAAGAAGCAAATACTTTGTTTTATAATAAGGAGGATAAAGTTTAGATTGCGCTTTAACTTTTTTATGTCCTTGCAGACACTAGTCATTCTAAATCATCTTAATCTACACTTGTGTAAAGTTAATATTTTAAGTACCTAGCAATAGCATTAATTGGATACAAGGTTTTAAATTGACTTTATTTATAATATACCTTTAACAACAAAACACAATAATGGTGTCGTCAAAAGCGATCCATCACCTATGTTCTGTCCTAGTTATTGTGACAATATGTGAGCGGTATGTAAACAATTTTAATTGAATATTGGATAATGAACTAAATTTAAACCGGAATAGAGTTTAAATTGCCTAATTGCGTACAAGATTAAAAATACCTCGCGTAATTATATCTTGCACGCAATTTTTTAATTCACGAAAATTAATTCACGAAAACTGCTCGAACGTTTCGCTGCTCCGTCTTCGCTGTTCCTTAATAGGTACATGTTTGCAAAACAAATATTTACACTATGTTTTAGTGTTAATCATTGCCTAATAGTATCTCTTTGATCCAGTAGCGGATCGGGGGGGGGGACTAAGGGTCTCCAGCCTTCCCCAAAAGCAGATGCTTTGCAGAGTTCTTCCGTGACAAATCTTTATTATTATGCCAATTTAACTTTTTGTATTCAAATCTATGGTTCCCATGTTCTATAATCTATATCAGTGATCACAAATTAGTTTTATTGGAGAATTCGAGCCAATAAAATACATATTTTTACGAAAGAATTGAGACATGACATATTGAGACATATTTTTTAAATTATGGTTTTATTTATTAAGTTTATTGTTTTCTTAAAGTCATAATATACGTCGGCGGTCCGCCATTTTATGACCCCTAATCTATATGTTAGTGTGCATTCATCTATGTCTATTTGTCACGCAGGCTGCCCACTACATAGGCGAGATGTGTCGCTACGTTTTAGCCACGCCCCCCTCGCCGGCCGACACACAACACAAAGTGCGCGTGATCTACGGCAACGGGCTCAGACCACAGGCAAGTAATCTTATAATAATAACAGTTTATTAATGTCACGCTGCAGGGCAATATCCTCTTCTCACACAGAGAAGACTAGAGCCATTGCTTATGGCGAACTGGCGATTTCCAACTTAAATTAACTACTAGCACTCTTTCCGCGACTTCATTCGCGTAATTTTTCCTACGGATCCCTATTTTTTTTATATAAGATATATTATAGCCTATGTCATCCGGGGATAGTGTAGCTTCCCAACAGTGAAAGAATTTTTCAAATCGGTCCAGTAGTTTCGGAGCCTATTCAATGCAAACAAACGTACAATCAAATCTTTCATGATTATGACTATAGATGTATAGACATAAATAAGTCCACGTTTCCTCACATTGTTTTCCTTCACCGATGTCAGTGATGTCGAAGATAAACTTGGAAAGTATATATGAATTGAAAAAGTCACATTGGTACTTGACCGGATTTGAACCCAAAACCGCGTGTATGAGAGGCGGTGGCATCATGAAACACATGGCACACGGCCATCAAGTAATCTATTCTAGTAATTTCCACTTTTAGTGTTTAAAAAAAACCTTTAAAGTTTATTATTCTGGCTCATAAAGTTAGCTGGTTAAACATTTTGGTTTACTAAAAATTTCAAGGTAAGACAAAAAGCATAAAGTAACGCTAATTACCAAAATTATAATGATGTCTCGACACGTCGGATGAGAAAATTTGAAACAAAGTCAATCTAAATTAAAAAGAAAAAAAATGAATTTAATTACAGCTGGTTTTTAAACTTCATGCATAAGATTTCAGTTATTTGGTTTAGTTTGTTTCGTCATAAAAACGTCAATAAATTGTATTTTATCAAGAAGTGTTCGCTTCATGTAGGGCTGCCATCCGTCCGAGTTTCCCCGGATTTGTCCGGAACGGGACGTCCGGAAGGGGTAGTCAGTAGCAGATAAATAAAAAAAATATATGAAAAAAAAAATACAATTCATAATTATTTTAAGCTTTTTTATATTAAATATTTCCGGCGTCGGGAATTTAGGCGATACCATGTTAATTTTCGTTTTTCTGAAATATAAAGTATTAATGTTATTGTACCCCGCCATCCACACGATCCTGTAGAGCCCGTCCCAGACTGGTCACTCTCCCACTATTAATACAGAATGAATTCCTATAAACCTTCACTGCTTTGTCCCCCATTGTTCTTAATACTTCCTTTTTCGCTTGAATAAGACTGTTTTTAGTCTTCTATAAATGCAAAAGTTTGGACGAATGTTTGTAACTCAATTATGGCAGAACGACTGAACGTATCTGGATGTAATTTAGCACAGATATAGGTTATAGTCTGGAATAGTACATAGGCTATTTTTTATCCCGAAAAAACGTACGGTTCCCGAGGTATAATATATCAACTTTGACGTAAACGAAGCTGGGGTAGAAGTTAGTACTAACATAGTCTTAAGTGATATGAGTCGTATAGTTACTCTAAATAAACATTTTTATTATTCTATAATTATCGCATCTAACGTTTGCAATTTTTGCATAAAATAAGTTTAAACTGACTTTAACCACAAAACACTGAATATTAAATTAATGAATTAAAACACGTTTCTAGGTGCTTACAGTATACTTTTACGTAAAGGTCATCTAAAGCATAAACTTCAAATGTAAAAACTACACTGTACAAAGGCGGACCTAACCTACCCACCTAACCTGCCTTAGGCATTTTCTACCAGTCTACCTCAGAGTGATGCAGAGACAAAACATAATAGGTCCACAGATACAGATTTTTTTCTAGAATAAAATATTATAATAAATACATTTATACATACGAACGAAATATATAAAGTTACTTACCTAACTGCATTGTATTCGATTCTTTAGATTGGTCAATGTGAATTGGAAGGTTAAATAGAACTTAAAATAATAACCTGTGAAAACATTATACAAAATCCGGACAGTTATTGTCCTCGTTCGTTAAGGTAATTGAAGGAGAATTAATGCACGGGTTTAGCCCGTTTTTTTAAGTTCATTTAGAGCTAAATGAATGCGATGCGCCGCCGCATAACAATTTGCGGCGTATGTACAAAGCGTCGCACATTATGGCTTTGTGACGTCACACTCGTGACTAAACTTCAGTTTTTTGTAATCTACTCGAATGGACTTTTACATTAGTGTACTCGAGCTAGGCGTACTGATGATTTTAGAGAAATAAAATATTTATCTTATTTGAACCGTTTTTATTTTAACACCATTCCACAGAGTATGTATTGTCAGATAAAGTACTTATTACAAACAGTTTTCATACATATGGTATGGTAAAATAAAGTTTATAATTGATTGAAAAACTCACCAAATGTGTACTTAAAACAATAACTCGGATTTGTAAATAATGAAATAAAGTTAGTTTTATAGATATGGTATAGTATAGTAATAGTAAAGTAGTAGTAGTTTATTTTTACAAATTTTTGCCCGCGACTTCCTCGGCGTTTGTTGGTGTTTAAACTTACCCCGTACCAAATTTTATCAAAATCGGTTCAGCAGTTTGTTGTGAAAGAGTAACAGCCAGACAGAGGTACTTTCGTATTTATCATATTAGTAGCTATAGCTTATTAGAACACAGAAGTTTGGCAATCATTATTGAATCATAATATTAGGGCAATGCACTTTGACACCTAAGTCCATTCAATAAGGTCAAGATTAATGTTATTTATGTTTATCAATACACAACAAATGACGCAGGCATATTGATTGGTTTATTAACCATTTACCGATGTAATTATGTATGTAGGTAGAAATTTTAATTCGTAGTTTTTTTTTGTACTGTTAAAAGAATAATAACTAAGAATTACTTGTTTCTTATACAATGAGTTGGCGATTTTTGTTGTGTATACTATAGTATTGTATATACACTCAGCGGCACGGAATGTGGCCCAAGCGCGTTATGTGGTTTTTTATCAAAATTAAACATGAAACTGGGAGTTTTCTACGTTGTAAAACTTAAATGTTTATTAAAATCTTAAATGCGAATGATTAATTAACAAAAAAGTGAGTAAACTTTATTAAAATCCTACAAAATTACAAAAAAGACATTAAGCTCTAAATTTAAAAAAAATGTTTTTGAATGAAATTTACAGATTAAGCTATGGCACTTAAAATTAATAGCGGGTATTTCCACCTATGGCCCTGATGACCACCTGCATGTGATCAGACATGCCATGGATTATGTTTTTAATGTCCATCTGGGTTATTTCTTCCCGAGCAATTTTTATTTGACTGATGGTCTCTGGAGGGTTGGGACTGGATCGGATGCGTCTTTTAAGCATATCCCAGACATGTTCTATGGGATTCATGTCTGGGTTTTGTGCCAGCCACTCCAATTTTGTGATTTTCACTTCCGAAAGGTAATCATCCACGCAAAATGCTGTGTGAGGTCGGGCATTATCTTGCATTAAGATGAAATCTTCGCTACCGATGCATCCCACGCTTAGTAAACATGTTCCTGGAGGACCTCTTCAATGTATCGCACTGCCGTTAGACAACCAGCAGCTACAGCCAACTCTGTACATGCGCCTGAACAAATCTCTTCCCAAAAAAAAACTGATCCACTATGGATACTGACGGTTTGCCTGGTAGTGATTGGCAGAAACCTCTATGCATGTCTTATTCACACGTTCGTGGCCATCTGCAGCTCTTATGGCTACTCTGCATTCGTCAGTCCACGGAACTTTACTCCGTTACTCGTGAGTCCAATTTGCGTGTTCGCGAGCGAACCAAAGTCGAGCTACGCGATGGTGCCGGAGCAGTTCTGGACCTCGAGCTGGCCTTTGAATGCGCAGATCTCGTTCCTTAATGCTCCTTCTTATTGTCCGCTCACTTTCGTTGACCCTTCTGGCCGTTTTTAGCCGCTGTCGTATTTCAACCGCAGTAAAGAACTGATTTCTCAAAATTGCGAGAGCGATAAATCGGTCATCTCCCGCTGATGTATACCTAATACCGCCATTTTCTGGTCTCCTTGTGTATAGACCGATTTGGTCGTACCTTGTTAAGGCGTATCTGAGAGTTGTATGCGATACATTTAAAGTTACAGCAATCTCTCGCTGCGTTCGCCCCTGATTCCTAAGCAACACAGTTTGAGCAACTTGAATTGAAGTAAGAGGCATTATTTTCTAATCCTGGAAGCATAAATGACTACAGATTCATCACAAAGTAAAACAGTAAAGACTAAATGCACGACCATTTGAATATCGAGGTTCAACTCACCCGTGTTTCGTGCGTTCCGGCAACGAACTAACGTTAAGTGTCACAATAATTAAACAAATTAAGTTTTTTCTATGCTTACTCTTTTAAATTAACAAAGAACAATGTCCTGAAAAACTGCCACACGAAATTTTCATAAGCGATATCAAAATTGCCTGTTATCGGTTTGTTTATGTTTGGGCCACATTCCATGCCGCTGAGTGTAGGTAGTTTTTAAACTTTTTTTTTAATGGGTAATTCCTGCCTACTTTCTGCAGGTACTGGTCCAATTACAAAAAATCTTTCCTTAAACTTGGACTGCCTCGTTGGTCTAGTAGTCGCAAAGCGCGTCTGTTGAGCATGAGATCTTGGGTTCAATTCCCAGGTCGAGCAAAGTGTTATTCGGTTTTTCCATCAGGAATTTCTCAGTAGCAGCCTCGGAGTCTGTATAAGTGCCCGGTTTATGGCAATAGGCTCGCCCCCTATTACATGGGAATTAAACATAACTGGCGAAATGTGGGTGTACTAAAGGGTACACCTCTGCCTAACCCTTCGGGGATTACAGGCGTCATGATGTTATGCTTTCCTTGAAATAAAGCTACATTAGTGCGAAGTTTCATGGGATATGTTTTCTGGTATACTCGACTTCCTTGCAGACGAAGTCGCGGGCAGAAGCTGGTGCATTATAAAAAAAAATGATTATTGCTTGAATTAATAATTTTTCTCTGCCATATGGTTTATCAAAAACATCGTTTTTGGCAGTTACATACCAAAATTTACCAGTATTTTATTCTGGTCACATTTCAGTTTCATACCTACACAAACTACTGCCCGCGATTTCATAGTAATATGAAATATACCTTAAGACCTATTCTTATACCTACCTAATATACATTAAAAAAAAAAAAAACATAAAAATTGATCGAGCCGTTTCCGAGGAGTGCGACCACAAATACCGAAATACGAGATTTTTATTAGGAAATTAATCCAATCCCCAAGATACTAGGTATCCACCTAGTTTGGGGATCTCCGTCTTTTAATAGGCCCACACGTAGATAATGTTTCGTGTTGTTTGCGCAGCAGTATTTCCACGTAGGAACACATATTCGAAAATTGTTCGAATAGGCTAGTTGACACCATCATCAATTAATGTACTTTTTATGACCTGTCAAAACGCGATTCTTTCATAGATTTTATGTGGAAATACCGGCCTGTGACGTCACTTTTTTGGCAACTAAATTGTCTATCTTGACTTGTCTAACAGTATTTATTGATTTCAAAGCCACAAAAATCTAATTTTACAGAGAGAAATTAAAAAGAAATCATGTTATCAGGGCTAAATAAAGCGTTTTTTTTAAGAAGTTATGTGTGTGTGTTATGTGTTGGTGTGTGGTGTGGTGTAATGGTGTCAACTACCCAATTTTCAGTATAGCGTTGCACACAAAAATACCACAATTTCACAAAATCAAAACACTATCTAAAAACAAATGACTCATTTTGAAATCGGAATAACACGGCTTTCGAATATAAATTATTTGAATTTCGAATTGCGCGCCAATCCACAGATAATTAAATCTGAAAATGCTGGTTATAAAATCTCCAATTACATAGGTACTCTGATTTGATTAATCGTTGATTTTGTCTTGTTTTCATAATTTGTTTCTATTATTTCAGATATGGAAAGACTTCGTCAAAAGGTTTAACATCAAGGCGGTGACGGAGTTCTACGGAGCGACAGAAGGAAACGCTAATATAGGTGAGCATCCTTTATTATATCTGTAATTTTGAACATCACTTGTTATTTGTTATCCGTAACAGAGTCCACAGAATGACTTTCCTTTTAATTGCTGACTTTTCAATAGATAAGGGCGTTTACGCCGTACGGCATTTGATACGAACTTTCAAGTCGTTATTTTTCGAAATGAATGAATTGATTTTTTTGAAATTTCGCATGCATGAGCAGGATACTTAGGTCTAAAAAGTTATCAGAGAACATTTTCGAAATGTCTTATTTAAAAAAAGATAGTTAGAAATATCTCTGTTCCAAGAAAAACTTAAAATTGGTCGAATTTAGCTGTAAGACAATTTTTCGAAAATATTCTCTGATGTTCTGTTCATCAATCTGCTACTGTAGGTACTATAGTTTGACCGATATCGTTGTGCCGTTGCCTTAGGTCTAATCGCCGACGTTCGTAGCAGGTGAGGTCATAAAACGTGTGAGATAGACGACTTTTAGACCTTGGTAATCACACACATTTTATATCTGCGAGTCTGAGTTTTTAATATTATGATATGACGGTTGCAATCTTTGATCCTCAATTTGCTGAGGTTATACCGATCCGATTATGTTGTTACAGCGAACGTAGACGGAACGCCAGGTGCCATCGGCTTCGTATCACGTATCTTCCCGAAGGTCTATCCTATCGCCATCATCAAAGTGAACCAGGAAACTGGAGAGCCCATCCGGAACTCACGGGGACTGTGTCAGGTAATATTGCAATAAGCGTTTAGATACATGCCCCGAAATGCCCCGTGATTACTTCCCCGTTGTGTTGTTGTTGTAGTTTGAGAGTGAGGGAAGAGGGAGTGTACTTGTATCTGCGCACGCGCTTGTGCACTATAATCCCACCCCACGCACTTTTATCACTCCCAAAGCATGGCTATAATAAATAATCAATATATTTATTGTTCTATCAGCTAGCGGAACCCAACGAGCCTGGCGTGTTTATCGGCAAGATCCAGGCTAGCAACCCAGCGCGCCAGTACCTCGGCTACGTGGACAAGGCTGCCTCCGACAAGAAAGTTGTGAGGAATGTCTTCCAATTCGGTGACGCCGCCTTTATATCAGGTAGGTGTCAGTAATTTAAACACGTTAAGCCGTTGGTCCCGGCTGTCATACGTGGATCTTTGACCCTCCTTACGGGTTGTCAAAAGCCCGAAAATCTGACAACCAGACTTACCAAGGGGTATCGTATTACCCGCTACTGGGTTATGGAGGTCAGATAGGCAGTGCCTCCATGTAAAATACTGGTATCCAGCTGCATCCGATTAGACCTGAAGCCGATCCCAATATAATTATGAAAGGCTAGGCAGATGATGAGGTGTCAGTAATTTCAATTTAATTCCTCCTCACAGAAGATGTACTTCGTGAACATCTAGCATTTTTCAGCTTCCATAGTTCAACCAGATGCAGCAAAATATTAGCATTTTTGGCCGTTTCCTATTCGCTTACTGTGCTACGCGCTTAGGTTATGAACTCTCTTCTGTCGAATAACTTGTTACCGGAATACGACCAGAAAAATGACAATACACATGCTTTAAAGAGACTACCCCTTCACGTGACACCTTTAATATCAAGGTGTTTTCAACCTTAGCTGCTGTGATTTAAGATCCAAAATATCTTGTAATCCAAAATGCAATTTGTTTTTTGATGTTTTCAACCTTAGCAGCTAAGATTTAAAATCTAAAATACCTTGTTAACTAAAATGGAACTTTTTTCCTTTCTAGGTGATATTCTGGTAGCTGACGAGCTAGGGTACCTGTACTTCCGCGACCGAACAGGTGACACGTTCAGATGGCGCGGAGAGAACGTCTCCACCACCGAGGTGGAAGCTGCCATCTCCAGGGTGGCTGACCATAGAGATGCGGTCGTTTATGGCGTACTGGTAAATACCTTTTTTTAATAATAATACCTAACACGAGACTATTATTGTCTGTCCCACTGCTGGAAAAGGCGTCTCCTACAAAAAGGCTATGAACCAGTCCAGTCCAAGCTTTCTCACGATGGCAGTGATGAACTTAGAAAGTACTTAAGAAATAAAAAGACTCACATTGGTACTTGCGCGTGCGCGTATACTAACCTACAACCTCGTGTATGAGATTTGGGCACTTAAACTACTGGGTAATCACAGTATTTTTATTGAGAGCCGACTAACGACTTTCCGACTACGGCAAAGCCAATAAGATGGTTATTACGTAAATGTTATCTGTTATCAACATTAAATATCTAAAATAATGACGTCACTTTCATTAATGCAGTCATACCGCCTTTCAAAGAAAATATAACCTACAGCACCATTACTAGCCGTGTGGTAGGTTATGGTTTGTCTAAAACAAAGCCAAGATATAATAAAAATAAATAAATAGGTATAGAACATCTAAGATTTCATTACACGATCGCTTGCGGATGATTTTATGTGAATGAAATACTATTCTCTGCCAAGAATTACATAGCAGAACCTTCATTGAGTGTTTGTGTATCAACACTGTAGTATTTAGTCGTGTGTTTACTAATTATAGGACTGGCTTGGTCGTCTGATCTCACAAGTGTAACATCAGGTGTATTAAGAGTGAAGTGAAGAGTGCAAAAAAATATATCTTGCTTCCCAGCAATTTCTTTTTTTTTTTTAACCTTTGACGTAAAAACTAAGCTGTGTTATAAGTTTGACATGACTGTGTGTGTGTCGATCTGTGGCATCGTAGCTCCCGAACGGATGATCCGGTTTTGATTTTGTTTAAAGGTAAATTAGTTGACTGCCTCGTTGGTCTAGTGGTCGCAAAGCGCAACTGCTGAGCATGAGGTCTTAGTTTCGATTCCCAGGTCGGGCAAAGTGTTATTGGGTTTTTCCATCAGGAATTTCTCAGTAGCAGCCTCGGAGTCTGGATTTGTGCCCGGTTAATGACAATAAGCTCGCCCCCTATTACATGGGACTTAAACATAACTGGCGAAATGTGGGTGTACCAATGGGTACACCGCTGCCTAACCCTTCGGGGATTACAGGCGTGATGTTATGTTACGTTATGTAAATTAGTCGGGAGTGTTCTTAGCTATGTTTGATGACAATCGGTCCAAAGTGGCCGCCGTCGGGGGGTCTTTTTTTATTTTTTTTTATTTAACATGTGTTTGCTCTAAACTCTTGTCTAGGTCAGAGGTGACAGAGACAAAGTCTACGACGGAGTGAGCTTACCCAGAGGCAGCCTCTTCACTCTAACTTTAAAGACATTAGGGTTTTTTCCTCAATGTTGCTTAATTTGTGTTGTCATTTATTTACGTTTTATATTATGTTAATGTTAACAGGTGCCAAACACGGAAGGAAGGGCGGGTATGTGCGGCATTGTAGACGTGGATGGGACTCTGGACCTGGACAAATTGGCGAAGGACCTCGGAACGGACCTGCCTGTGTATGCAAGACCTGTGTTCCTCAGGGTCATGGCTAGCGTAGATATGACTGGTAAGTTAAGTACTGCAAGCCTTTTTAATAGATGGTAGTTATATGATGAAGATGCATCAAGCCCTAATTACTATACATCGCACGATAATAACTGCCTCGTCGGTCTAGTGCTGCTAATCATGAGGTCTTGGAATCGATTCCCAGGTCGGGCAGTGTTATTGGGATTTTCCATCAGGAATTTCTCAGTAGCAGCCTCGGAGTCTTGATTCGTGCCCGGTTGATAGCAATGGATTCGCCCCCTATTACATGGGACTTAAAGATAACTGGCAAAATGTAGGTGTACTATTGGGCACACCTCTGCCTAATCCTTCGGGGATTACAGGCGTGAACTTATGTTGTTTATGCACGACAGTAATACCAGACTATTACTGTCCCACTAAAGGCCTCTTTTCATACTAAGAAGACACGATTAATGACGCCACGCTTGCTCAAGGCGGATTGGCAATATAAAGAGATGCTTAATTTTTGCTTCTGCGTTAAACAAAGCGGTAAATGTACATAACGCAATCTGCAAGTGTTTGTGTCCTTTATTTCGCTATTTGAAAATGTAATAATATTTGAATAATTATCTCAAATAGACAATTCGTAATGGAAGTATTAAAACATCATTAATATACTTTTAAATAATCTTAACCCTCATTAAGTCGCAGTTAATAAACGACTTCTAAACAATAACAATTTTTGTTCCACAGGTACATTTAAAATGAAGAAGACTGATCTACAAAAAGACGGCTTCGATCCAAAACTGGCCAATAAAGACAAACTTTACTATTTAGATCTGAAACAGGGCCGGTACGTACCCCTAGGGGTCGAGGAGTACGATAAAATAATAAGTGGACAAATTAGACTGTGATCTGTTTTAAAAATCTGTTGTTTCAGTGTTGTTGTAGTTAATTAAATTACTTGTGGTTCAAATGGCAAGCTTAAAAAACTAACTGATGTAACGAGGTCACAGAGGCTCAAACATGCGCATGCGCAGTTCTTGTCGGCCATGTTGGTAAAACTAGACTTTATGACTCGGATAATCAGTTTATTATTATCGGTCTGCGCTGAGCATAAGCTGTTGTTGTTCTTCCTTTTAATATTTAGAACGCGTATGATTCTAGTTTATCTTGCATTTACACTTCAAATACAATGGAATTGCGATTCTAACGATAGAATTTAGTTAAGCAATCTTTGCATTTTCTTTTGCTATTAAGATGGTTTTCTTTGCCGCTATTGTTTAATAACTAAAGCCTAACACACACAGAGAGCGCGAGCGTGACGTGAGCGGAACGTGAGCGTTACGTGAGCGGGACGTGAGCGTCGAGTGTGTGGACATCCATATTACTACTTGAAATACAACCCGACGACACGCTGAAGTCACGCTAACGCCCTGCTCACGTCACGCTCACGTCACGCACACGTCCCGCTCACGCTCTCTGAGTATGTTGGGCTTAAGTTACATAATTAATGCAGTAATTTTATTTCGTGGATAAGTGTAATTATTCGGACACGATACAATGTATACTCTTTTTCACATAGCGCTAAAAGCGTCTAGGACGTATAGCCGTGTTACTTTTCACACTAGTATGTTAATTTTTGCATTTCATCCTAATCGTGCGCAGGGTATATCATCATAAGAAGTTGAACTTCAAAACGTAGCTGTATTTATTCAAAGTCTGGTGACTGGTATTTTAGTGGAAGTCTATCATCTAGTTTTTGAAAGTCTGATCAATGCAAAAGTTACTAACGCTTTGTTGAATCTTGTCAAATACTGTGTTAAGGGAAAGAAATGAAATCATAGAAATCAAAAAGTAGTTGATGATGAATGCGCACAAGTGTGCACATGACTTTTGGTTGTCAAAAATAACGACAGCCAATCACTTGATTTGGCAACAGATTAAATTGAAGAGGCTTTGAGAAACCGGAGGCTAGATGTAATTAATCTGTCGCTTTTCGATGGCTGTAAATAAGTTGTCTTGTGGTCTGCTTGCTACATGATCTTGTGCTCGTACAATATAAACCATTTGTGTGCTAAAACATCATGTGTAAGGCCCGACAAGGCTTCCTATACACGTAACGTTAAAGCGAACTAACATAAACTGTACTCTATTTAATTCATCTTGTAAAAAAATACCTGTCAGAACGTGGCATGATCGCCATTTTGAGTATCAGTTATAGATTGAAATAAAGTTCACGGTTCGGCGGCCATTTTGTGTCTCAAGGCGGCAGCTTCAGTGCCCGTCCATAGATACAAGTAATTGATTCCATGTTAGTTTACTCATCGCCAAGTTCATAGAGAGCTTTGTCGGGCCATATCTATTTTTCTATGTATCTTTGTATAATAATCTAAACGTTTTTAGAGACCTTACATTCCTTGACTGTAAAGTCTGCTTCTATGAGGAAACAAGTTTTGATGAGAATGTTTATAACTTTGGCATTATTAAACGTTATAGTAATAATCTTTAGGGTTGTTGCTAAGTAGATCTAGTACGTGTAAAAATGGCACGTCGAGTTGTACAATAAGGGTTAATTTATTTTAAATATTGAACAAAAATAATGCTCAATCTATGTTTACTCAAAGAAAATTGAAAATAGAATAAGCTCACTCATGTGATCTAAGCTTTATACAACAAAAAAGAGCCAACAATATCTCAATAATTTAATTAATCAGCAATAAAAGTTCTGTGTATATTCCTAATTAAATACTTAGAATAAATTTAAAAGAAATCTAAGTTAATTTATCCAAAATTATAACAATAATAATCACATACTTCGAAATATGGTAAAAAAAAATTACTTGGGTCGTTTTAGCAGAACTAACCTCAACACTAAACTGACCATGTGAAGAGCCTCATGTCTCTATGACACATTCCTGTGTCAGTGCTCTTTCAAAAACTCGACGTATCATACGCCTAGATACTATGTGTCGTGATTTTATTAAAGGAGGTGGGAATCTATGAATTTATTAAATTAAATTAACATTTTTGATGGACTGATCCGGCAAGCTGGCGTAGAAATACTTGCGTTCAGTTTTCTGTTATTAAAAGTTTGAATATCGAATTTGTATTTTTTTTTTAAATTGTGAATACTATGCCTAAACAACACTCGAATATTATATCTGTGTAGAATTTCAAGCAAGAAATATTATGATTATGGTATTTTTTTTTGTCATAGTCCAGATTTCTATAATATGACCAAGAGCGGATCGGGGGAGGGGGGGCCACTATTTCCTTTTAAACAGATTTATTATTGTGTAATCCAAAACGGAGCCTGTCCTGACTAGACCTGGATTATATTGACGGGTGAAAGGCTAAATGTATTAAGCGACAATGTGGTCGTGTTTTATTTTCAACCTTATAAGGTGTTTGTAAACACACTTAAATAAGGTTGAAAATAATTGGTGTTAAATAAAAGGTGTTTGTAAACACACTTAATAAGGTTGAAAATAAAACACGACCACATTGTCGCTTAATCTATTTAGCCTTTCACCCGTCGATATAACCCCCCTACTGACTTAAAAGATTAGATCCGCTCTTGTCAAGTGGTGTATATTAACAATTGATTTATTTTAAGTATCAACTGCAATTAATCATAATGAATTACTTTTAGTCACTTAGCCAACTTTATACCTCATACTTGAAAAAGCTTGCTTGTTCAAATGACTCTATTAGTAAGCTCAAAAACAACGCTTTGAAAAGAGTATTGTAGGTACTTAAACAAAAGACGTTACCTACTTTTGGTGTGGGAATATTTTCTAATTGAATTTGTTAAATCAAACTATTGTTAGGTTAGTCTTAGTGCCGACACATTGTTATTAAGTTTAATCGGTAACCAATAATTCTCATCATTATAAGTAATTCATATTTATATTTTTTTATTATGAAAAGTACAGCATTTTCGTAAAATACTTGCCCCCATAATTGTAAAACATTTTTTTTTTTTTATTCCAGTCTTGTATAAATACAAGTTATATTGTCATTGTCAGTTTTGTTACATAAAATTAGATTATAAGATTATTTAACGGTATGGGATATGTTGAAAAAACTACATTAAATGTATATTTTCATACAAAGTCTTTTATTATTGTTACATAACATAACATCACGCCTGTAATTCCCGAAAGAATAAGCAGAGGTGTACCTATTAGTACACCCACACTTCGCCAGTTATGTTTAAGTCCCATGTAATAGGGGGTGACCTTATTGCCATGACCTCTGAGTTTGTTTCGGTGTTTCTTCTCAAAGCAGTCGGCTAGGAAACACTGGACTCATCTAGTTTAAAATGTGACGTGTAAAAGTGTTATTTATAACCAATTTACTGAATAAACATCATTTCATTTAATTTCATATCAACCGGGTACAAATCCTGAGAAATTCCTGATGAAAAAATAACACTTTTCCGACCTGGGGATCGAACCCAAGACCTTATGCTCAACAGTCGTGCTGTGCGACCACTAGACCAACGAGGCAGTCAAGTATTATTGTATTGTTTTTGTAACATGTATACAAGGTGCAGTGTTTTGCATCGGATAATTCTCACAGGATGATATGAAGATGATGATAAAGACATTAATGAATCAAATAAAATACGACTCAGTAATTCGTAATCAGTAATTTTTAAGTACTTGTTTTTTTAGGTATTTATGTTTGACAGTATTTCAGAATAAATCTCTTTTAAAGAACAAGAAATGAATACACACGAGTACCTACATTAGTGAATTCTTCACTCATTTATTGTACTCTGTTGCTCCTACTATGTTATCTCTTCACCACCTTTGGTTGACTGGTAGAGAATGTCTAAGGCATTTAGCCCCCTTTGTACTTTTTTGTTGCAAAGTTTAAATAAATAAACAAAACATGGCCTCGTTCCCTATACGATAGGCAGCATCACGCGATTATATTTCTGTGTGCGTGCGGGTTCATCGCCCTGCTTGCCTAAACCCAGCCACAAGATGGCTACTTCGACTTCAAAAATCAAACACTGAAAAAAAAAAACAATTTATTTTATATTGATTTTTGTGTTGAGAATCACCAGCATAATTACCTCCATAGAGGAAAATATGTAATATTCTATTTGAATTTTGACGTGGTTTCAAAACTGCATCATGTATAGCTCTGCTTACAGCCGTTTTATTAAGCTTAAGGTGGTCACTCACTGAGCATTCGCGTGAATAATAATTGTGCAGAAATAATACATATTTGTGTAGGTATCCAAACTAATACATAGACACAGATTCAACACAGTGGTAGAGAAAATAAACATAAACCGCTTTTAATATGTAGGTAGGTGTGTAAGGCTACAAAAATCTATATGTACCTACAAAAAATAATCCTACGTCTTAAACTAGAAAACTTTTTTCAAGAGACTGTGTTCGGCAAAATGTAAGTTAATTCTAAAGTTGTACCTATAGAAGACTACTTAACTTATTTTGACTCGTGGAAGGTCCATTATTCCATGATGCGATGCAAGTAGGCAAAAACTACAAAAACACAATGCTACTATCCTAATGTACCTAACAGTTCATCTTCAACATTTAAAAAATCTAGTCCTAAATGCAGCATTGGTTGCGATAGTCTGTGTCATTATTTCCCCATAATTTTCTAATCAGTAGATAGGTATCTCCATAGTAAAAATTTCCTTCCTCCTTCTATCGTGGTCTACGTGACCATGACCTTACATTACAATAATATAATGAATAATAATACATTTCGAACATGTGTATCGTCTTGTGAACCAGTACACTGTAAACCACCTGTCCCGTGCTGGTTAGGAATTGGCTAACGGCGCAACGTGGAACCACTCAAGCGTATGAGTAACCAACCAAAGGTATACTTGATACCTCAACGTGATTGACAAAATGATAAAAAAGTGTGTAAAACGTAGATAATATTTTAGCATTCGATCAAAACGGTTTTCTTTTGTGAGTATATCACCTCTTTTGTGAAGGTAGATAACCTGCTTTCTCGGTTTTTTATTCCTTTGTCTATGACGTTACGAAAGATTTTTGAATTCGGAACATGAAATATTTATCAAATAATGTGAAATGTCAGCTTCAACACGTCATCCGCGAAAAATTCTGTAATTGTCGCGTCCTATAACGGTATTGTTTTATACACAAGTTCAGATGAGTTAACCGGGGTGGGTGACATAGCGCGCCTACCGTTCGGGGATCAGCTGTTGTCGGCGCATGTGCAGCTGGCGCGAGGGGGGCACGGGGCCGGCGCTTCGCCATTGACGCGGCCGCTTGCTCGGCACACGCACCGCTCCGCGTCCTTCCCGCATTTATACGAAACTGTTCGGTGTCGATGGACGCGCGCGTCCCCGGTGCGTAGTGTTCGCGCATCGTACTCACACGTACTGTTTATCTGTTACCGGTGTAGGTATAGTTAGCCGCTGTGTGCCCTACTGGGCCGATCGCCAGCATGGACGCGATACTGGCAGCGCTCGTCGCTCTCATGGCACTGGCCGCCGCGATGGCCGCCGTGCTCAGTACACTCTCTAAGGCGGCGATATTCGTCATCCTCGCTGTAGCGCCCTGCGTCTACCGATATAGGAGGCACATTTACGTGTTCATCAAAACTCTTCCGAGGGACTCCAAGTAAGTACCTACCCTTGTATTTATTCTCCCTCCCCAGCTAAATGAAAGCATGTCTACGAAAACACCTGCATTAACAACCACTGCGTCAAAAACTAAACGGTTTTCGTTTCAAGGAAACCTACGTTAAACGTGCTTTTTATTCATGATTAAATAAAAATTGTTCTGCACAGAGGTAATTATTTATCATAATATTATCGGCTAAACGTACTGCGCCACTGTGCAGAAAATAATAACAACAATGGAATAGTCAGATGTTGGAGCACATTGAAATTTCATAATAAAACTCGGATCCATATTTAACCAACAGTTAACCTCGTGCTATGCCATAATGCGGCTAATCTAAAGATGAAGGTAGCTGGCAATTTCACACCTGAACATCTTCCTGTTCTCAATTTTCTCGTATTGTTTTGTTAACGTTCGTTTTAAAATTTTAAATATCCGCAGTGAAAGAAATTACTGCTATTATTATTGTAAACTTGACGTCGAAGAGCATGGAAGGCCTTTGCACCTTAAGTGCTGACGTCCTTTGAATAAATAATTAATTGTTTGTCTCGACATATCATAACTTAAGTCATACGTTTATGGTGATCTCCAAACTAGCGTACATAATGATTATTAAGTTAGTTATTTAAATCATAGTACGTAAATCTACCATGGTTTCTACTACGCGCTGATATGATTTATTTATCCTATGGCGTGATAAGATTAGATATTGATAAAGCGATAAAAATGAGAACACTATGGGTGCATCGTTAAAGATTTGCGATTTGATTATAGAATCATACATAAACATCACGCCTGTAATAGACCTGGCAGAGGTGTACCCATTAGTCCCATGTAATATGGGGCGATCCTATAATTGCCATCAAGCGGGCACAAATCAAGATTGCGAGGCTACTGAGAAATTCCTGATGAAAAAACTCAATTACACTGCCCGACCTGGGAATCGAACCCAAGACCTGACGCACAGCAGTTACGCGACCACCAGACCTTCGAGGCTGTAAATTTTAGAATCGCTTTATTTTAAAATATCTGTAAGTCTGCAATTGCTTTGTTACAAGAATAAAATCAAATGAATCATTGTCCTTATACGAGTCCTGTTAGCTGGTTAAAGTTTACATTCCTTTAACGCACGCGTATGTAAATTGCTTTCATACGTTATGTTGCAATGACCAACATACGTTGCTATGCTATAACCTAGCTCTGTTATATTTACATAATTAATTATCGATCCTAATATTTTCATTCCACGACTTGCGTTCTTGCTGTTTGACACGTAATATTGTACCTAATACATCATTTTGTTACGGATAACAGTAAGATATTGTTTCCTCATTTGTTATGATTGGCATTACAGGACTTTGAGCGACGTTCTATTAGTGCTACACAATAATAGACAAAAGTTTCTGTTGTCCAAAGATTAAAAGTCACGTCGAAAACAAACATGTCAGTTCAATACTTTTCTGACAGTTCTATTACTGTTAACGGTTGCCCGAAGCGGTTTATTGTTAAGGATAAAAATAAAGTTTTTTTTTCTATTAACTGAAATACCCATTTAGATTTTTGAATCGTATAGCAATACGATTTAAAAATTGTTTTGCTATGTACGTCATGTTATTTTTTTAATGTTCCTATAATTTCAGACAACATTGTTAACAGACTATTACTGCCCAGTGCCCTATAATAGCAAAGAATTTTCCCTATAATTTTATCAACATTTTAATTTCAGTCCATTTTGAAAATATAATTTAATGTCTTTTTTTCGGCGGTTCGTAGACTGAGTCTACTTCCGCTTTTGTATTTCTAGAGCTTAAAACCCAATCCTTTTCTTGTCCTCCGCACAATTTTCCATTTTCCGTGGTACATTTGAAAGTGATGGCGTTATTTTATAACCTTGCCACCACTAGGTAAGACCATAAAGCTATCTACTACACTACAGTATCGATTGGATATCTACTAGCTAATTTATGTGTAGCTAGATACGTACATGTCTGGTATTTATGGTTATATACATTTATTTCCTTTGTGAGTAGTGTTGATATTGATATCCACGTGATGTTACACAATATACTTAGGTACTAAATATATAACGCTTGTATTTGTTTAATATCCATATCGTTTATGGCAGGTGCAACTATCTTACGACTATTATAAATGCGAATAATTGTATGAATGGATGTTTATTACTCAATCACGTCAGAACGACTGAATGGATCTTGATGAAATTTGGCACGTAGATAGATTATAATTTAGAATAGCACATAGGCTACTTTTTATCCCGCAAAAAATTACGTTTCCCGTGGGAAAATAATTTAAATTTAAGGCGGACAAAGTCGCGGACAGGAGCTAGTTTACAATAATAGAATTATGAACAAGTTATGTAATACAATTAAAATCATATACGATAGAGTAAGCGGTAATAACGTTTTATTTTCAACTAACTGCGATGGCTACGATCCAAAAACTAGAAAAGATACTGCTGAGTAAATATAAACCTATAAATAACAATATAATAAAGTCAATTTACCGGCGAGTTCGTGACTCCAAAATTCCTTACTCGGTTTTATAAAGGTTATCATCGAAACGTAGCCGGGGGGCTCCATAACCCGGGTTTCTTGTAATAAGAAACATTCAGCTGAAATCTACTAAAAGAAAATTTGTTTGCTGAAAAGAATCTACATTTATTAGTTAGCTATTTCCAATATTATTAACAAGCTTTTACCAGCGAGTTTGCTCGCGTGAATATTAGTTTTCAAGGACGCAGATGACGTATTAAAATGTATTATAAGTCACATCTTTGGTTCTTACATTAGGACCAGTTCAATGGTTTTGCCGTGATAAAGTAACAGACAGAGTTATTTTCGTATTTATAATATTAGTCAAGATTTTCTAAAGTTTTCCCTGCCTTTGCTTCACTAACAAGCTAGACTAGACCTAATTACTTAAACATAAATGTTAAAATTACACGGGACAAGCTGGCTGGTCCCTGAATTATTTATAAGCTGCTTTCATGTTTGTCATTGAAATAAAGACGTAGTCACTAGTAGTCTTGTCAACACTTAGGTGTTAGTCTAAACTAATATTATAAAGAGAAAAGATTTGTTTATTTATGTTTGTAATGAATAATCTCGAAACAGATAATCCGATTTCAACAATTCTTTCACCTTTGGAAAGCTACTTTATCAGACAGTAAAATAGGCTATATTATATTTAAAAAAAAATAGGGATTTGTAAGAAAATTTACGTAGATAAATTGGCAGGCAAGTTTCGAGCAGCTAGTTTCTACAAAATATAGTTATAATATAGTATTCAAAAACATCACTCCACTTTATTAAAAACCTAACCAAGATCATGGATCACACAGATTGGCCAATGTTTTGTACAATTTATTGTCACGTGTCCCAAAAACAAGTTTAGCCCCTCTTTGTAAAGTTCTCTGATGACTAGTCTCGAAGAGCGACATTGTTAGAAGTACTTCCTTACCTATTATACATGTAATTTGTACTTGAGAGCTATCATTGTCATCAAGGTCCCCTTAACCCTTTATTATAGGTACTATTTCTTTGCCTGATTGTACGTTCTAACACTTAACAACTTGCCGAGATTTGTCTGCAGATAAATGTAGACACGTGATTCAGTCACGTTTTAGGCTGCACGTACCAATGTCATCACAGCCATTAGGTACCTACCAGTTTTTTAACAAGCTAACCTCGGCTAAATATTATATAATAAATTTTTATAAATGTTATATCCTACCAAATTATAATACTGCATTGACATTAAGTTCTCGTTTTTTATTTTAATTATGAGACGTCTGACATGCCATTGAAGGCCGTGGGGCGAGGGAGATTACAGACACCCCAGTTATTGATCCATTTTCAAACAATTTATATTTTTCTATACGTTGTTAGACTGCCTCGTTGATCTAGTGATCAGGCAGTGTTATTGGGTTTTTCCATCAGGAATTTCAGGAGTCTAGTTTTGTGCTCGGTTGATGGCAGTAGGCTCGCTCCCTATTACATGACACCTATACATAACTGGGGAAATGTGGGTGTACTAATAGTTACAGTTTAACCTATCCCTTCAGGGATTATACGCGTGATGTTATGTTATGTATGTTTTTAGATGGAATTAATTACAATAAATTGTTCGATTAACTTCTTTGTCTTATATTCGAATGAAAACACAGTAATTGGAATTTGCACGCGCGTTACAATATAGACAATGCTTTTGATTTAATGGGAAAACAATGATGGCTGGATTTATAACAAAGCTTAGGTAGATAAATACATAATTGAATGAATCCTGGTCACATCATATTGATCATGCTATGACCGTGAAAACTGCCAAGAAAATCGTAATTCTTTCCTGATCTGGCGGCCTATGACAATGCTTTAAAATAGTATTATTTCAATATTACTTTGTAATTTCCACTCTTGGATTTTCAACCTTTACACGCTGAGCAGAGTGTTGAAAGTCCAGCGGAGTGTGAGACAAAGAAATCATAAAATAATACTGTTTTAAGACATAGTGGTAGCCTGGTAGGCCCTCTGATGTCTTCGTTGTTCTATGATTTTCGTAAGACTTATTTTGTTCTAAATTTCTTATTCTTTTACACCCACACGGCAATACTTTATTCAAAAGCTTTCAAGCAGTCTGATTTCTTTATGATAACCAACCTAAGTGGTTCTTTCGTGAAGTATAATAAAAATTCTTTCTTATTTTAACTTAAATTAATTCCAAACTGTTTATACACGGCATAGGTATATTAATGAGTAATTCATGCAGCCTATGTATACCTACCTAATTACCTGTAGATTTAATGTACAGATTAGTAGCAGGCTATTAGTGTTAGGTTTACGAACATTAAATGCAAATTGTCGTCACTCTAGACGAGCGTAGCACCTGCGTAGACGACGGCGTAGAAGCCCTACGGCGTAGACTCGGCGTCTACGCTACGTCACTTTTGCGGTTGAAGATGCGTAGGTATCGCTATAACGCTATAGTTTCGATTTATCGATACAATGATTAACAAAATGGATTTTTAGAAGGAAACAAAAAAACTTTTGGCGTTGTTGTAAATATAATTATGAAAATTTAAAAAATCTGTGGTGTTTCCGGTCATCTGATTTAAATAATAATGATTATGTATACAGCGGTATCAATTCTAGACCAATGTCACGCCAACCTTAATTATGTATATTACCTATGTTTTGTACTAGTCTACAATTATTGTTCCAAATTCATTTTTAATAGTAGTTCAATAATTATATTCAGTGCTTTCTTTGTAATTATAACGTTTATGTCCGTTTAAATATTCAGCGTAATTTAGGCATAAGTATAATAACCTCATCATACCGATAACATCGATCATATTTTTAATATTATATTAAATTGGTTACAAATGCTACAATCAGATGTACCATACCCTAATTTTATTTAATAGTACGTTTTAATCGTCATGTCTATGATTCCGTGGTTTTAGTGGAGGTATTATTTACTCTATGTTACTTACTTCCTCGAAGTATAGGTAAATATAATCAGCCTATTCCGAACCCTGCTAATTAGCCTCCAGTATTAGTGCCCTTATCATATAACAACATCTCATCGTGTATAATTATAACATATTGACCAAAATATGGCTTCTGAATAGAACGCGCTGTTAGCTGTCGGTGTCACCTTGATACATATCTTATTAGAATCTTACTGATCGGAATCTTGCTGTCCATTGTGACGTAGCAGACAAAACATTAAATGAGTAATTACTACTTAAATTACATAATATTAATTGTTTTTGTTTAATATAATTACAAAGATATGCGTATCTTTAAAAGGTTTAATGAACTTAGTGTGTCGTTTACTTAGCGTATTTGACATTCTTTATTTGTTCAGTTACTTGATAATTTAAAGCACGTTCAAAGGTACGTGCATTAAATTTTTACGTATAATACAGATCTGCCTTTCGTACATTGTACAATTGTATGATTGTAATTTTTTAAATATCTTATTTCTAAACTTTAATATAATACTTTAATATTCTTTTAGGGATCTTTCAATATAGGTATGCGTTTGGTGCCAGACTGCTGCAGCACTAGAGCAGTGCTACGCCGCAGCACTTTGCACTAAACGCATAAATTGACAGAGCTCTTACTCAGGTTTAGTAAGTAAGTGGGTAAAGGTACCCACATGACGTGTCACATTTGCTATCTATCGAGCCCGTAATGTCCCACTGCAGTGTAGTAAACACACACTTCTGTTCTCTGCTAAAGCCAGTACTTTAAGTAGAAGTCAAACTCGTCCCTTCGTATTTTGATTTAGGACCTCATATATTATCAGTGCCCATCCTGTGTTACCATCCGCTGTATTCGCCCCTGTTCAAGGTCGCATTGTCGATCCGGTAGGGCTGACACTGGCACAATCATTGAACTGTACAAAATGTTTTAGATTGGATTTCGGTTTAAAGACATTTATTTCTCAAAGAACAAATTACAGTTCACTTAAAACTTAACTAAATTAACAATTAAAGATTTTCTTAACTATTTCCCAATGCAGTCACCCTTCCTATAGTAGGTACAAGGGTAACAGTTATAGTTTAACCATTAGGTATATTGTAATAAACGCTGCCTATAGGTTTGAGGATAGTGTATTAAGTACATACAATACACAAAGAATTTGATGATATCCTGACAAGAAAAAATGGAACAGTTACATAAAACAAATCCATTATCTATTTGTATTTTGCAACCCTGCATGGACATGTGACCTACATTATTGTTTGGGAGGATCGATGGCACAACACGCCGCGCAGTCTGCGATATGATGGCAACTGGCAAGCTCTAGCCGTACTATTGCAAATGGGATCCGATTGCGTCACACCATTTCCTATAGGCTATTGGGCTTTGTTTGTTACTTGAAAAAGTTTCGGGTAACTTTGCGGCATTTTCTTCTTTCAATGTCATACCGACAATGAATAACTTATTTGTAGACACTGTTGAACTTTATGTTACCGTCGTATTTTAAACACTAAAAGTAGATACGTAATTAAAACCGACCTTTTTCTTTCTATCTTTCGAAATGCCTTCTTTTCACGTTAAAATATTCGGCAAGGCCAAACCAGGATAGATGAATAATTTATTCGAAACGCAAGCTCTTGCTGGAACGTCCTTGCATCTCTGTAAACACATTGGTGTACCCATAACGCCTTGAGGTAGAAACGTAATTTAGAAACATGCGTGCCAAACCCCTATTAATTACGTATTAGGTACCTAAACGGTACGTTCGTGTCTGTGGACGTAAACAAGAGAAGTTAGGTCGGGTCTCGTGATTTCACTTCAAAATCGTTGAACGCAAAACTCAAAAGTTGAACGGTCTCAATGCTTCCAGGTGAAAAAAAGAGCAACAATTTAGCTTTTGGCTACAGTCCACCGCCTACATGACATTTAGGCGCTACCTAAATAAAGTGAAACGATGTACGACGCAAAACACGTATTTACGATTACAAAGGGTGAAAGACGAGCCAATAATTTGGCCGGGAAATATTCCCGAACCCAAACAAAGATAAAAAAAGGTTTCGCCGGAAAACTGATCTTGACCTAGCAAGATGACGCTTAGCTGGATAGGGCATTATAGAATGTTTACTTTAGCGTATTCATCAATAAATAATACAGTCTATATTTTATTTATTCTTCGTGTGTGGCGTGCGTGTACGCCGTTTGCAAATCTCTTCCTGCTCGGATACGCCTTGTGCCACTTCTATTTTTATAATTGACTATCGTTTTGGACGAACTAAGGACTCACAATGACCGTTGTGTTACGACGTATTGTGTTAGGTTAGGGCCCGTTAGAATGACTAATAGTATACATGGATAAACATAGTTGAGTTGATTTCTTAGCCTTTGTTCTAGCTACACGAAATCTTTGTATGTACTTACTACTCTGTTACAGTTGTTGCTATATTTGGCATATAAAAATTAATTATTAATTAAATTATTTATTAAATTGTTTATTTTCAGTCTTCAATATTACAAATTTCTCTTAGAGTAAATACAAAAGCAAGACAGTGAATTATTATCGCTTAGAGATTACGTTGACGACTATACTAGTATAAACTGTGTCACAGTCGTCAACGTCTTCCGCACTAATTTCTTGACAACGCAATTCATTGTTTTAAAATAGGTAATCTGTAATGATGAAGAATTTTATACAAGAAATATAAACAATTAAAAGAAGTATAGTTAAAATTATAATGAAAACACTTACCCGGTCTATATGTATAATACTTACACATATTTCTATTATTAGGCTACAATTTAGTTTAATCGCAATATAAGTATTCATATTTATTTGCATACCATAATGTGTAGGTATAAAAGATGTTACATAAGATTAAAGCTAAAGTACAGCAATTATGTACCCTATTAGGGCACAGCAACATCAACAACAAAAATTTAAATATAAAATAAAAAAAATAACAATTCTTATACATTTTTGTGAACTAACTTATCTGAAATCCTTAAATACCTAATGCTACCTCTAAAAAGAAGATATTAACCACCCGCTAACGATACATTGGCCTTCCTAACAACAACAAAACCTACCAAACCTTCATGTATACTATATGTACTGTATGTATAATCTCGTTGCCTGAAAACACGCGACCTTTTCAGAGGCAGCTATCGGTCTGTTCGCATCATCTCATACATTGTTTACACACTCGTCCCGCGCGGCTATTTTCGACTTGAACTTTAGTCGAAGTACGTGTGCGATTAGGCGATACAAACTGTACACACACGTTCACACATACCCAGGTATATCAACGCATTCTTAATTGACTGTTTGTATTAAACGCTATATCTAAAATGTTTCTACGTTTCTAGCACCAATTTCCCATTGTTCGTTTCGATAAACAATGAATTTACAGTACATTTTATTATAATTTTCTCCACATAAGTAAAATATATAACGTGAATGGAACTGTTAGTTATTTAATTTTAATTAGTTACTATATGAAATGCAAAGGTTTTAACTTTCGTTCAGTCGTAAGCTGAAAATGCAAAATTACAGCTGGTTGAATAATTTTCTGTTGTAACAAATAAATTTTAGTTCACCCGAAAAATATACAATGAAATAATTTAATTTTAACTAACAAACAAAACAAACCGGATCCGCGTTCGGATATTTTAAGATAAAAGTGTTTTTAATACGAATACAAAGAAGAAAATAATTGCGTTTAAATTTTGTGCAGATAAAAACATCAGTGGGCAAATATTACTTATCAGTGTTGTTAATTACATTAAGTAGGTGCCTCACCGTAAGTACATAGTGTTATCTTTACACAAATCATCAGCCATTTCAGACATCTTTCATCCATTCATCTTTAATTGCAAGTGATTTTTTTATAATCTCTTCCGAAAACAATGACCTGTTATCATTGAATGTGCAATAAACACTTACGTGTAGCTACGTTATCAAGAACAATTATCATTTTAATAAATAATTTCTACCTATTGTACTTATTAAAGAATTTACAACTAGGCAGGTAGTAAATGCAGGTACATTAATATTGTTACTATGACTCCACAAATAAAAGGACTTGACTTTTGACATTCGTCTGACAAACCGTTGGTTGTCGGAGCGTTTCACAAGTTGTTTGATACGCAAAACAAACAGGATAATAGCTAGGTATAACTTGCTAATAAATAGACTACAACATTAATAAATTAATACGAGGTCGGTAGCGTATGGAAATGAAGTTTCATCTGCTTAAAAGCAATTCAGGTATACCTACATTAATTTATGAAACCTTCAAGCAGTCACACAATTTTAGAAACTTTTGCGGTTAGTCAAGTGTTCCGAATTTAGTAGAATAATACATAACATAACGCCCGTAATTCCCAAAGATTTAGGCAGAGGTGTACCTATTAGTACACCCAAATTTCGCCAGTTATGTTAAGTTCCATGTAATAGGGAACGAGCCTTTTTAACTATACACTATTATCAAGATGCTCACTGCTTTTCAAGATTTCTTATCTTCTTTTTCAAAGTTATAAAACAGTACACGAAAATTCTAAATTCCCGCTGCTATGGCGACTAAACACAAAAATCGGAAAAGTGCTCGGGAAAGCATGGGGCTTTCAATTTGTAGTTAAAAATCAAAACTTCCTGCCAACTTCAGGACGTCCGGCAACGCTAATTAGTATGCCAGTCGCTGTCCGAATAAAACACTATATTGCAGCATCTGACCAGTAGGCTTACTCTTGAACAAAAACGAGAATGAGATTAGAATCGACATTACATGTACATCCGATCCAGTTTCAATTCCAATAAATATAAGAAGACATTTATTTATATAATTAACGAGTTATTTAATATTTTAAAATTTGGTAATTTACGTTTTCATTTGTATGGCAATCTCATTCTCATTCTCTCAATTCAATCTCATTCTCGATTTTGTTCAAGAGTAAGCCTACAGAACTGCGCCTGCAAGTGGTACGCCCCGGAACATCTTTAACGAAGGTTAGGCAATATAATAAACAAGATAATTATTAACATTACTTGCTACTGATACTGCTCTTTATGTGCTATCAGCCTCCTTTGTCCTCTTTGTTTTATTGTCTTTGAACAAACTTACGCACCACAGTAAAGTACAAAGGTATATTGTGTTAACATTACCAGAGATAACAAATATCTGTTGTTATTTTTTTTTTACCAATTAAATGACGAATGAACAGTGTCTTAATTGGGTGTTTACTTGATATCTTTATTTCATTTTTGACAATCTACTAACACGGGTAACCTTGATGGAGAGATCAAAGGTAGCAAAATCGTTAGATAGTAGGTAAATGTTTTTCGCATTTCGTATCTGCTAAAGAAGCATTATTCGTTAATTCAGTTTAATTTTTAGGCTTTTTGTCAGCAATAGGTACTTACATGGGCTTAGCGCCACAAGATACTAAGTTTTGATGACTTACATCCGTCACAATAATGTAATAATATTATGAGTTCTGTTTAAATGGATGCGGTATCTATATTTAATGGTTTTACCAATATTTACGTTTCTCTATTTTCTGTTGTTTTCAGTCCTGTACTAACTCAACAAGATCTACATTTAGTCCCAACTGTTTCAATATTTTTTTATGTCTACAGTTGTTTTTTTTTTTATAATACACTTGAAATTGGTAAAATTGTCGACGTCGGCCTCGCTTGCACATATAAAATTTTGTGATAAAAGACAATTGCCGAATGTGTGAAAGGTCATCACTTGAGAATGGCTTTCTGCTGTGTTAATAATTGTCAGCACAAAGAAAATTTTTGGAAAGTCGACCGGATATATCGAAATTTTTTACGATATTTCTGTATAAAAATCTCAATTTAATTGCACACATGCGAAGACAGGACGAGTAACATTGTTATATTATTATTTTTATGATATTTAAACGGTTGTGGGTAGATTCAAAAACTTATTCAATAAACCAGTGTGTCGCTAATTCCCGCCTTTCATTGACGCTACAAATAAAACTTAAAAGTGTCATTAAAAATCTCGTACCAACTAAATAACGTTGAATTTTCATTCTCCATAGCGGTTGCGCGAATGTTAAAAGAAAATTTGGCATTCTCCATTGGCCAAGCTCTATATACGCAATGCTGTAGTTTCCCTGTTACATAATTTACCAGGTTTTCCTGTAACACTGCCTTACTGGCGATATGTTCTTTGATGCGGAAAATGGTTCTAAATTGGTTATCATGGAATTGTGAGTGTTTTGTTCCGCTCATTATATAATTGTAATAATTTTCCGTGTTTGCGGTAGGTTGCTCCTGAAAATCTCTTTATAGGTTGGACTTACCCTCTTTTTTGTTTCTGTTGAATACACACAAATCAATAACCCAATGTTGCGAGAGTAGTGTTATCATCAATAAATGTTTGAAGTTTTCAAATGTAATTTAATTTAAAAAGTAGATAATAAACAGTTCATTATGGGCTGATTTTTCAATAGTAAGATAACTTTTTCCAAAGAATAATTATGACAGTTATATATATATATTTCATATGCACAAAATATGTACCTATAAAAAATATGGGCATATTTTTTATAGGTACAAAAGCTGTCAAATCGCCATTTTTATTTTCCGATAAGAGTGATCTGTTAACTAAAAATAAAAAATTGCCCTAATTAAATTATGTCTCAATCGAAGACATCCATCGGTTTCTAAGAAAACTTCAACTACATCTGCCGACCCTGGATACCTATATCTTTTTTTGACTGTACCTAGGCACTAGGCATTTCATTTACGTTTAGGTTAGTACGAATAGTATGATCCATACGTAATGCAAATGTAACTCTATTTGTTATGCATTTACAACTAAATCACTGAACCAATTTTCATTAAATTTGCTACAGGGTAAGTTTGAACCCCATGAAAAGACATGGGCTACTTTTTATTTAACGTCTTCGTCTACGTCCGCGATTACCGACATAAACGCGAAAGCGAAAATAGTTAGTCATATTATATTTTATTACATTTTCCAACACGCTATAAGTGTCATTGCTCTAGAAATGATATTCGATGACGGACACGAGAACAGAGAAAACATAGCTAGCGGCATAGTCTACTTGTTCAATCACGATGACTTTGTACTGTAGACACGAGATATCTCTGCGGTTGATAAAAGATGATGAAATTAAATTATATTGTTGGTTTAACACCTTTGGTTACGGTTTCCCGTTTCATTTTTTATCAGCCTATTTTACGGCAGCGAAAAACAAATAAGTAGCTCTATTCAAATGAACACTATACTGCTATGGCAGTTTCGTGGATAAGTTCTGTTCTAGCAGAACTGCTTGAATACGTAGTTTAATACATTATGCTACCTGAACCGTAATTTTTTCCGAGTTAAAATGTAGCCTATGGGCTATTTCAGACTATAATCTATCTCTGTGCCAAATTTCATACAGATCCGTTCAGCCGTTCTGGTGTGATTGAGTTCCAAACAATCCGTCCAAATTTCTGCATTTACTTATAATATAATAGTTTTAAGATTAAACTGATTCAGCAAAGAACCGAAGTTTTGTAGGGTTTCGGTGCTAGGCATTTGGTACCTAAGTTGTAAAGAGACGAATTATTGTACATACAAACACACAACCAGTAACCAGTTCAATCTAAAAGATTAGTTAACTCTAGTCCCACGTAATGAGACACAATTGATTTCCTTTTGTTCTGTCATACTGGTAAGTCAGCCGGGGGCTTGACCGGTTACGTTTACCGCACATAAAATTATGTTGGCAATAATAAAATGTTCTTGTAAAAAGCACAATGTTGGCAATACTATCTAAGTATCTAAGAAAGCTTTAATCGACTATAACCCTCAGTAATAACCCTTTGAATGAAAAAAAAAAACAACAATTACTTTCTACGGGTTAGTCGATACAGCATTTGATTCCAAAGTCATTGAACCATTATTTTTGATACCGCATTCGGAAACTTCCAGACCCGTTACGTTAATAAAGGAAAAGAGCGTGACCGCACGTAATAAGTACCTAGAAATAAACATTAAACTACCAAGACAAATATCCGGTCGTTTTGACACAAGGTGAATGTCTCACAGAACTGTTACCACTACTTGTACATACATACATAACGTCACGCCTGTAATCCCTGAAGGGTTAGGCAGAGGTGTACCGTGTACCCATTAGTAAACCCACGTTTCACCAGTTCTGTTTAAGTCCCATGTAATAAGGGGGCGAGCCTATTGCCATCAACCGGGTGTCGTGACTCCAAGGCTGCTACTAATAACCACTAGACCACTAGACCAACGAGGCAGTTGTACTAACATGTAATTCGAGTAAATAATATTAATAGAGAATCACAACCCGTCGAAACACTTTAAAAATCGTAAATTTTAAGTACCTTAAATTCTCTTATGTTGGTTAGTAACTAATTAAAATACTACCTACAACTAAACGACTGCTGAAAGCGCGTGGAAAATTCTCATTAACCTCTTTTATAACTATAGGTAGAGGTACCTTACACCTCATTTTCTTAGGGTACCTACGACGACGATTTTTCAAATACAATTCAAATCAAATCATTTAGGTATTGCATGACATAATTACAACAAAACATCGTACATAATCAAACAAATTAAAGAAAATCCGTAATAATGCATAATTCAACGCTAAAAAGTTTTTTTTTTACGTTGCCTTACATAATCTAGAACTAAATTCAAATTCCTGCTTAAGTCTAGCTCCAAAACGATTGATGTTTTAAATATTTCCGCCGTGTCACGTTGTTTTATATTTAAAAAAAGATTTCTAAGGTTGTTGGGCATGAAGGTCGCATTTGTAGTCATTTAATTATAGGATTACGAACACGTCAAGCTGGTCGCGTGACTGTGGAGCAAGCGCCGCAGCCGCAATGCTGTTTATGGCTTCCTTCATAAGTATTAGCGTTTCTAGCTCACCCTACCGTGGATTGTGTACGCTATCGTGCACAACATTTTCGAGCCAAACATTCTGCTTATAGAGCACCACTTTATTAACTGTTCCATTACGGTACGGTACAAGCCATGCTTATTAATGTGATATTAATTAAGAGGTACCCGTTACGATAGTTTAATCTACTCTTTGTAATGTAACTATAGTTATTTGAAATTGTTTATAAAAATCAATACAAAACAAAGCTATTGTTCCAAACGTATGTATAGTGTTTAGTATACATAGTATCAACATACAAATAGCTCGGTAACGTTCAAGATAATTTTCTCGTGGAAACTGCGTTCGGACGCATTGTAGTTGCCTCTTGAGTCTTGACCTACGATTACAAAATAACATATAACATCCCCCCTCTTGTAATCCCCGAAAGGTTAGGCAGAGGTACCCATTAGTACACCCACATTTCGTCAGTTATGTTTTAAGTCCCATGTAAGAGAGGGCGAGCCTACGATTATTTAATTTTATTCTCAAACGTGCCAAAACTGTAATACACATGCTGCAAAATAACCTACATGCTTCGACATGACACATGCAAGCAAACCGTTATATTTCAGCGCCGTTCGATTTTTCACCCTGTGAATATTTAATGGCATTGTCCATGAGTAGAAAAGTATCAAGAACACTAAAATAATCGATATAAAACCATTAACCGTATGAAATCCAACATCTGGAGCTATTAAAGTCCTGGACTGATTTGTAGGTACGATTGATTTGAAGCTAATTATAGCATTTCTGACCCGGCGATATTACTTTTCTACGAAAAGGGTAGATTGACGTACTTATTTCGTAGCCAGTTTATTGCGTAGTTACCTACCTGCTTCAAGCTCCACGAAAATATAAGTACTCAGGTACTACCAATTATTATGTATAAGTGCCTACTGTGAGTTTTTTTTAAAACTTATTCGATTGCGTTAACATCCACTTTTGTCATTTATTAAGGAATAATTTATTTTTTTCATTGTTGTTACTACACGATGATATTCCAGATTCATTAAAAATTTAAGCTTACGTTAATGCGATCGAGTACGAATAAAAACTCACACTAGGCACTATGTTGTCCTGAAAGTTTAAATCCCCAGTTTTTTTTGGCCGAATTCAGTTGAATTCTGTCGAATCTCATGATAACCTGGTTGTTGCTATTTTTGTCAATAAAATTGTTAATATCTTTCACTTTAAATATTAACTGTGATAAGAGTTCAGTTTATAATGATGACAAGACGATACGAATCTTGATTTAGGTAATCTATTGTTAGCAATAAAATGCTATCCAATATTATCATTGTAGCTTGGACTTGGATCTAAGTATAATTTATTATAGTTATAAACTAATTAATAGCTGTACGCGTAACGTACGCATGTTTCTACTTATCTACTATACAAATCATTTTTATTTATAGATGTTGAAGATTTATGTTTAACTCTGTGGTTTTTTTTTAAGGATGAAAATCATCAAATGACTCTTTCCGTTTTAGACTTTTACTGACTAAAACCCCTCCGTGTTCCCTTAGTGCCCTTTGCGTTCCAGGGCCGCGGTAACTCTTTCGAACAAATTCGGCAACTTCTGTGGAATTTGACGACTGAATCCTATCTTCAGCTCAAACGTTGGAAAGTGGTGTAGAGCTAGCGATGTTTAGGCTGACTTTTGTAACGATATTTTATTCTAACAACACAAATTGTAATCAATTTCCCACCTTCTAAATAGATAGTAATAATGTTCCTATTTGATCCACAGATTTCTATGGCGTTACGCCAATGGCATGGTCAGGTCGAAGCGATGGGGACGTCAGGACGCGACAGTCGCGCAGTTGTTCACCCAGCGCGCCCTCAAGAACCCAGACGCGCCGTGCTTCTATGTCGTCGGTGACCGCGACTGGAGCTTCGGCGAGGTCGGTACAATACCAATATTTAAGTATGTAGCAATGCAATGGAATTTTTGATGCTCGATATAAATAGCTCGTCCAAGTACCTAATACCACCACAAAGCAAACACACGCCGCCAAGGAGCGTTGCTGTTTTCTAACTTAAAAAGTATGACTCAGAGTCTCAGACTATACAGGATCTACAGCGAAGGAGCAGGCAGGGCAGGACAGGAGCTTTAGCTCTGGGAATGCAAGATTTACCTGCTTGTTAGGGCTGCTAAAACTGCGATGCGACGACGCAGTGCAAAAACCTGCGAGCTCGCACGTCTACTCAACTACAATTTCAACAAACAGTTCTTTTTCAATTCGTCAACTTATTGCGTTGCGAATTCGCACCGCGTCGCATCGCAGTATTATGTACAGTCAGCAATACAGATAGGTATGCATGGTCGTCAGATATAGTTGAAGTTTCGAATAACCCGATAGAATTTTTCGAATGTAATTTAATTTAAAAACGTAGATAATGGTGCCGATTCTCTTGGTCGCAAACTAAACTAAAATTAGACTATTTCCATCTTTTTCTGTCCAATAAAACAAGAAAGAGACTAATGTAAATAAGAGCTGTCAAATTTAGTCAATCTGACGCATCCATACAATTATAGTTGATATCTTAAAATGTATGGATTAAAAATGCGGAAATGTTCAAGGCAAAACTAATTTGACATCGCTAACTTAGTTCGTATCGTCCTTTCCTTTCGCTGTATGTTAGTAAGAGATGTCAATTCTCTAAATTTAGTTTGTGAACAAGGGAATCGGCACCAATGAACAGTTAAATAAGTTAAGTTACAGTCAATGACACCCGTCGGTTTCTAAGAAAACTTAACTTTTCTCAACTATATCTGACGACCCAGCATACCTATCTGTTTTGATGTGTGTACAAGCCTACAAATACAATATTTAAAATTGTTGATCAAGTCAAATTAACTTACAAGGCTTAAGTTGATTATCTGGCAGCTGGCAGTTAAGTAAGTACTAAGTATTTACTTACCCAAAGTAAATTGCTAAAAACGAGTCGGTCTCCGTGAAATTAGTCTGACGTGAACGAGTCGGTAATCTTATTATGTAGCTACTAAATATTTTTTTGATTTATTATTGTAATTTGAATTAACACAGGTACTTAATTCAAAGTCAAATAATCAAATTCTAAATTAAAACTTGCAAAAAACAAATTAACAATGACCTTCAGTTTTGAACGGATATAATTATGTATAATTATGGTACATATATCTATAACTAAGTACCTATGCTATTTTAAGAAGACACACTTAAACAAGTACCTAAATGTCCAAACTGCTTAAATTTTAGGGCCAATCAAAACAATGCATTTTACCCCACAGATGGCCGCGAACTCTAACAAAGTGGCTCGCGTGATGCAAGAGCACCTGGGCCTAAAGCGCGGCGACGTGGTATGCGTGTTCATGCCCAACTGCGGCGAGTACGTATGGACGTGGCTGGGCATGGCCAAGGTTGGCGCCGTGTCTGCTCTCATCAACAGCAATCTGCGCCACAAGCCGCTGCTGCACTGCATCCAAGTCGCCAAAGCTAAGGCTGTGGTGTTCTCTAATCATCTTGCTGACGGTGAGTGATAATTATCCTTCCCTATTCTCCCATCCCAACCCCCTAACGCCCAAACATCGCTAGGATGACGGACCCTTTGCCGCATGCAGCGGATTCCCTCGAACTTCCCCAGGGCGACAGTCTATCTAACAGATGAATCTTGTGATGCGTTATCAGATTGGGAATCTATGGCCAATAAGCAATTTTATTGATGACAAGTCTAATCTATCTCACAATATTATCCTCAGTACCTAGTCAATTTAAATCTATTGAGTAGGCGGTTTTCAATACTATGTACTTCCCATCACATGGTAAGTAAATTGTATGACGAAACCAGAAAATTAAAATAAAGGTAGAAAAATTTGCACTAGGCACTCAGAGTGACTAGTGTGAGTTTACGTACTCAATCACGTTAACGCAATCTTTAATTTACATCCATCATCATATCAGTCTACAGCCCTCTACTGCTAGACGTAAGCCTCCCACAAAGAGCGCCAACCATCCCCGGTCCGTATCCATCCTGCAATTTACATTAGTGAAACATAAATAGTGCTGTATGAATCATCATCATCTGCCCAGCCTTTTCCCAACTATAATATGTTGGGGTCGGCTTCCAGCCTAACCGGGCGCAGCTGAATCTAAGTCTGCTTAGATGAAAAACACAATTATTACAAATTAATTGACTTCGAATATGTTTAAAACTTACAACAGAAATTCTATTGCGAGCTCCCCTTTTCGGTAACATTTCAATAATGATTGGTTTGAACAATGGCTCAGCTTGCAAGATTTAAGAGGATGCGATGTTTTGTTATGTAAATACTCAATGGGGCTGCGACGGGTTCTGGCAGACAGGAGTATCTTTTGTTTGTTTCTGTAAATACTTGTTTATGTAGATATAGGTACGGCTTCTTCGGAAAGTATCTAACACGACTTAACACATGAAAATACACATATACCACACCTACACCTAGAACATTGAGTAAAAAGCATATAAGTACCTACCCATATGGACTTTAGGCATAATAATATGTAGGAATTAGACTATAGTTGGTACCTACCAATTTTTTGAGACGCCATTTGTTAAGTGCCCTAATAGCTACGTCAACTTTGACCCTACTTACCTACTTATTTTATTAATTTCTAATGACGCAGGAAAACCGTAATTGTCTCTGTTAATAAATAATGAGTCAGTAAAAGTCAACGTATTTATTTAGATGCCTCGTTGGTCTAGTGGTCGCAAAGCGCGACTGCTGAGCATGTCTTGGATTCGATTCCCAGGTCGAACAAAGTGTTACTTATTAGATTTTTCCATCAGGAATGTCTCAGTAGGAGTCTCGAGTGCCCGGATGATGCAATAGGCCCGCCCCAAATGTGGATGTACTAATGGGTACACCTCTGCCTAACACTGCAGGTATTACAGGCGTGATATTATGTTATGTTCTTTGTCATATTCTATAGTACTACAAAAACCGTTTCTGATCCCAAACATGTTTAATTAACGTTGCACGACGAAATACCCTCTTTAAGATTTTTTGTAGGTAGGCAGTTACGCCTGTGTTGAGATTTCGTTCAGTCGACCATACATATTTTTTGTCTGTTTTTAACAACGTAATGGTAGATAATGATCACTGCAGACACGAATGTAGTATCCTAATTTCATGCTGGGTCAGGTAGGCAAGACACGTTATATTATAAGTAATCTTTGAATACTTATATAGATATATTTATACTTATATTATAAATGCGAGTAACTCTGAATTGTCTATTACGCTTTTACGTCTAAAACACTGAACCGAAATTGATAAAATTTCGTATGGGGTAACTTTGAACACAAGCTACTTTTTACTACTACTGCGTCTGCGTCAGCGATGCCCGATATTAACGCGGACGAAGTCGCGAACAATAGCTAATTGTTATTCAAGAAGTATTCAAAAAATACTCTTTTAATATCTAAAGGTCGAATAGAAATTCGCAATACAACCTATGATAATAACGTCGTATTAAAAATGCCGAACCGAATGTTCCGACCCGCTTATGTGTAGATATAGCGACCCTTCGTCAGGGATACACAACATTCTTAACATAACATTACGCCTGTAATCCCCGAAGAGTTAGACAGAGGTGTACCCATTAGTGCTGAACTAATGGGTATCATCATTCGTCATTGCTATGATTGTTCAAATTAGAATTACTTACATAGTCTAACTCCTCATTAGGTACTTTTCAATAATCCCTAATTTTCTCCCACCAGCTATCTCTGAAATCCGCGAGCAGCTGCCAGCAGACCTGAAGCTGTTCCAGCTGTACGGCGAGTGTTCCCCTGGAGTCCTGGACCTGGGCGCCGAGATGGAGAAGCAGCCGTCGGAGTACCCCGTCGTGACTGACAAGCCGCGATACAAGGACACTCTGCTGTACATCTACACGTCCGGCACCACCGGCATGCCCAAGGCTGCTGTACTGCCTAATTCTAAGTAAGTTTCTCGTTGTGCTGTATGGTTCTTGTTGGTCTATTGGTTGAGACTGCTGTGCATGAGGTTTTAGGTTAGATTTCCAGGTCCGGCAAAGTGTTATTGGGTTTTTCCATCAGGAATTTCTCAGTAGCAGCCTCGTAGTCTGGATTTGTGAACTGTTGATGGCAATAGGCTTGCCCCTTATTACATGGGACTTAAACATAACTGGCGAAGTGTGGTTGTTCTAATGGGGTCACCTATGCCTAATCCTTCGGGGATTACATGCGTGATGTCATGTTGTTGTTTCTTCTGCTTTTGTGTTCATCAACACTTCAGGTAATATACGTCTGGTAGGTACTACAAGCTCCTATTGTTCATAGTTTTAAGCAATACTTAGTCCTATTATGGGATAATTAAGTTAGACCGTTTGAGACATGAGTATTGTGATTTAGACGTCACCCCTGTAATCCCCGAAGGGTCAGGCAGAGGTGTAGGTACTTCACATTTCGCCAGTTACGTTTAAGTCTCATATAATAGGGGGGGGGGGGGCGAGCCTATTGCCATCAACCCGGCACAAACCCAGACTGCGAGACTGCTCCTGAGAAATTCTTGATGGAAATACTTAATAACACTTTACCCGACCTAGGAATCAGCTTCAGCTTTTCGTAATTAACTTATCACAATTCTAAACTCGCAGGTACCTTCTAGTGGTAGTGGCGACGGTCCACATGCTGGGCCTGAAGAGCTCGGACCGCATGTACAACCCGCTGCCGCTGTACCACACGGCGGGCGGGCTGGTGGGCACGGGCGCCGCGCTCATCGACGGCATCCCGTCCGTGCTGCGCGCCAAGTTCTCGGCCTCCAACTACTGGAGCGACTGCATCAAGTATGACTGCACGGTGAGTATTTTTCTTACTCCTCCGCTATTCTTTTCTGATTATCGCGGGATCCAAGACAGTTGGATCGTTTCTCCGGGACTCGTCGAGCTTCTTTGCCTCGCCACTTTTCTGCCGGTCTTCACTGTTGATTCTGGCTTTCAGATGCAGTAGTTGGGTATTCCCAACCACTGCAACTCCTGACCACACTGTCGTGTGGTGGGATTGCACGGTCAGTGGGTAATACACTGCCACCTTAGGTGGTGGCCAATCACTAGACAGTCGGATAAACTCCTACCCTAAAATATCGACAAATGTTGATAAATTTGTTGGTTGTTGTCAAAAACAGCTTTTAATCAATGTATCCAGCCCTTTTTATCTGTTTGTTATGGTCGAGTATACTAATGCATATGAAAAGTTATTTTTTGCGATTTTTAGAAATTATTGATTTGATGAAAACAATCGAGATTCCTGGACCGCATTACAAATCAATTGCATGTTTACTTTTAATTCTTTTCGATACAAAATTTATTATACACGATTACTTTTAAGTCGTCCTCGAACCGAAAGCCATAAACTCGATCATCGAACTCGAAACGATTGGGACTATTTTTTTCAAAAAGTAACAATAAAAAAAATCAGCTGTTCAGTACATTTATGTTCGTCTAACTCGTCAAAGTGTACTGAACAGCTGATTTTTTTTATTGTTGCTTTTTGAAAAAAATAGTCCCAATCGATTCGAGTTCGATGATCGAGTTTATGGCTTTCGGTTCGAGGACGACTTAAAAGTAACCGTGTATAATATCCAGTCCATTCCAGACTAAGCAACAACTATACCGCACAAATACATGACAAAGCAACATTTTTGAAATGCAGGTGGCACAGTACATCGGCGAGATGTGTCGCTACCTGCTAGCGCAGCCGCCGCGGCCGACAGACTCACAGCATCGCGTGCGCATCATGGTCGGGAACGGCATGCGATCTGCTATCTGGCAGGAGATCGTTGACAGGTACGCAATTGATAGATATATAAATTAGTAACCTATACTTATACTCATAATTTTACTCTTGATGATAAACAACGCCCAAAGATTTTTAATTTACTATGCTCATGTCACCCACTAAGGCGTGAGCACACGCTCGTCCTGTACGGTTAAGTTACATAATAAATTCGCTTTATATTCCTATAATTTCCCATCAATTTCCCCCCCATTGGTGGGGACCAAGTGTTCAATTCGTTAGTTTTGTATTACACGTATGTTACTTTGAGTTGATTAAATCTGGGATTATTTGTTGTCGATTTAATTGTTGCTACGTAATTTAGTAAAAGTTGTTTATTTACATAATTTATAGCTTCTCGTGACGGGGACTTTAGGTGACAAAGACTTTGCATACAGTGCTAATTTTATTGCAATTAACAACAAGTAATTAATTATTGTCTTATCTAGGTTCAAAGTGCCACAGATAAACGAGATATACGGAGCAACGGAGGGCAACGCAAACATAAGTAAGTGAAAATTTGTTCCTTCATACATTTACATACAATATCCAGTGTGCCATCGACACGTTTAAACTTTGTAATTGTGCTTATGCGCCGACCGGGGTCGTGTCATGTGCCATTTCGATAATTTATTGCTTAATGCTTCCTTTAACACGATTCATGAATGGGCTCGTTTAGATATTGGATTATTTTGACTGTTTCTTTAAAAATATGAAGGGTTTTTTTATTTAATTGTATCAAATAAAGTACGTAGGTACCTATTTACTTGTACCTAAAATAGCAATTATAACATTAGCTCGATCTAGCTGTTTTGGAGATTTAGTAGAACAACAATAAGAGACAACATTTTTAAATATGGCTCAAGTAGGTACCGTGTAAACATTCCTATTATCATACATTTGTTTAATTTGTCTACAACAGGTACCTAGTTCTTTGAGCGAATTATATTCATAATACATTATGTACCTACTTATAAGACACGGTCTGGTCACGACTATGTCGAATAGTCTTAACAAACGAATGGAAAAAATATAATATATAAAAAAATATTGGTTCAGCATTAAAATTCTGCCTTTGAGCAAGTTATTTAATATGAAGAATATGGATATATATGTATATGTTTACACTAGCGTGTGTTTTTTTCACCGGCATTATAAGTTTCGTCTTCGGTGACTGCTCCGCTCCTATGTAACGTAGCGTGATTTTATATTGCATAAACTAATCCACATGACTGGATATCTTATACAAAAAAGTTTTTTTCTATTCCGACTCGTAGTTCCAAAGATCAGTGCGTTCAAACAAACGAACACAAAACTCTTCAGCTTTATTAAATAAAAAAATAATTATGTAATGATTATCATAATACATAACTAATGTTGTTGATCTTCAAGCGTAATGGTACCTATATACTTATTTTGCAGCTATATTTGAATAAGTTGAATTTAGTTATTACCTTGAGCAGCTTTAAACGCTGTAGATAAAAATGCTGAGGACATTTTTAAGCACAAAATGTTAATAAGGTAGTTTTTATTTACTTAAATTATGATTCTAGATAAGGAAATTGATAGTAACTGTATTTTCCTTGTCTGGTTCCGCAATAGGTAAATAAATAAACGACTAGTAACCGCCTGCGGCTTCGCTCGCCAATTAAATTTAAAATTCGATTGATTTGAATGATATGTGGCGCCATCTATGATCTGAGGAACGTTATTGTGATTTCTCTCGCGATCAGTACTTTTTTTCAGGATGAAAGATAGGCCTATGTCCGTTTCTGTACACCTGACAATGTTTCTGCAAAATTTCAGGATATCGGTTCAGTGGTTTAGGCGGGGAGAGGTAACAAACAAACAAAATTAGTTTGGACTAGCTTCTGCTCTAGACTTCGTCTGCATAAAGCAAAACTAGATGATGATTTTCGATCCTTTACTCACAAACTTTCGAGTTTAAAATATTAATAGGAGAGTTATAATTAAAAAAACCAGCTTTTTCATATATTTTATTACGTGTATTACAGTAAACGTGGACAACACAGTGGGCGCGGTGGGCTTCCTGCCCAAGCTGGTCCCGACGTGCCTGCACCCCATCGCGCTCGTGCGCTCCGACGAGAGCGGCACGCTGCTGCGCGGGCCCGACGGGTACTGCATACGCTGCAAGCCAAGTCAGTATTTAATCTTAGGATTTTCAACTATGTGTACACTGTTACTATATAATTTGTACATTGCAAACTCTTTATGCACCAAATGTACAAAAGGCGGACTTAATGCCTTAGGCATTCTCTAACAGTCAACCAGAGGTGGTGAAGAGATAACATGGTAGGTGCAAGCTATTTTACGAGAACCCCATCACCACTCACCACTTACAGAAGAGCACAGCATGCACTACATTACGCGCAGATAAATTATATAATTTCCAAAAGAAAATTATTGATTATTGAATTGAATTAAATTACGTATTAAATAATAATTTCATAGGTAAATTGATTTAGAATTCTAATACATTGGATCGAATTGAATAACAAAGAACCATAGGAACAATCAAATTTAAATTAGAAAACTATTTAGTATACCTTCTTTTTGTTCTTTCGTGGAATATGCTTATGGGATATCAGTGCCTCGCAAAGCACGATAAGCTGTTGGTCCCGGCTATCATTCGTAGATCTTTGACAGTCGTTAGGGGTCGTTACTGGTCGTTACTGGTAGTTACTGGGTTGTGGAGGTCAGATAGGCAGTCGCTCCATGAAAATTCTGGTATTCAGCTGCCACTGGTTAGACTGGAAGCCGAAAACCGGGGAAGTTGGCGCTATTGCAGGCTTGTCCATATTCTGAAATACGAATAATAGTTTATAAAAATATGAAACGCTAATGCCACTCAAATAGATTCATATCGTCCCTGACCTATCTACATGCTACTATTAAATGTTATTTAAACCTATTAAGAGCGGAAGTTCCTAATAAGCTTGGAATTTCCGCTCTGAATGCATCTGTTTCATGATCACACAGCTGATTCGATGAATGTTGTTGACAGATGAGCCGGGCATGTTCATCGGGCTGATCGCTCAGGGCAACGCCTCCAGAGAGTACTACGGATACGTTGACAAGGTATGATGCTGATACGAGATTAATATGTTTATTTCTGTCAAAGGTCACAAAGCGCGACTGCTGAACATGAGGTCTTGGGTTAGATTTCCAGGTCTAGCAAATTGATATTCAAGGTCGGGCAAAGTATTGTTGGGTTTTTCCCATCAGGAAATTCTCAGTAGCAGCCTCGGAGCTTGGATGATCGGAGCTCGGAGATTGTGCCCGGTCGAAGGCAATAGGCAAGGTAACTTGTAAATGGGGCAAAAATGGCTTAGTGGATTACAGACGTGATGTTATTTTAAAGTATGTATGATATGAGAAAATCCTGATGAAAAAACCCAATAATACTTTGCCCGACCTAGAAATCTAACCCAGGACCTCATGCTCAGCAGTCGCATTTGCAATCATTAACAAGGCAGAGGCATTATTACCGAGATAAAGCCGTAATTTCCCAGAAGCATCGCAGTGGTGCAAACATTGCTACGCATACGGTACTTCTGGTTTTTCAGATATCCACAAACGGTTGATCACGTCGGTTGAACACCTCGTCGCGTGTAAGCCTTCCCACAAAACATTGAGAAGGTAGTACTTACAGTTTCTCCTTCCTAATTCCCAGGACGACAGCAACAAGAAGTTGGTCCGCGACGTGTTCTGCAAGGGCGACGCGGCCTTCGTGTCGGGCGACATCCTGGTGTCGGACGAGCTCGGCTACTTGTACTTCCGCGACCGCACCGGCGACACGTACAAGTGGAAGGGCGAGAACGTCGCCACCGCCGAGGTCGAGAACGCCATGTCGCCTAGCCTGCAGCAGAGGGCTTGTGTCGTCTATGGAGTATCTGTAAGTTAAAAGTAGTATTTTTGTTTAGAAAATGTGAAATAAATATTTTTGGGGTATAAACATGCTTAAATTTTAGTGGTTGTTTCTGTGGTAGATCGATTTGCCGTCTGTCGAGGCATAGTTAAAAAGAAACAAAAAAATCTTTTTTGCTTTCAAAATAATTAAAATATCATTAAAACATACATTGTTTCAAGGTTACTTTCGAGTTTTGTTAACACAATTGCAAAAATGAAATAATATAATTTGTTTGTACTACCAAGACAAAATCATTACGCTGCTATGCTAAAACAATCATTAAAATTCCACGATGTATATGGTTGTTAAACCACGCTGCTTTGATGACGTTATGCATTTTAGCTAGATTTACCAACAAGCCAGGTACTGTTTATTTCTGTAAAAAACATTTATCGGTGGATTCAGGTGAAGTCAGCTTGAGGTGGGCTGTCAATCCTTAGCATCAGGTGTGGGATGACAGCTCCTGTCAAGCTATTTTCAGCCTAAAGGACAATAATAAAAAATGATTTTGGATGCTGTCCTCTTAAATTGCAAGAACTAGAGACCACGAGATGCCTTAGATGTAGACTGACAGTGCTTAATAATCTATAATGAGGTTTTGAACGACAATCTATAATGATTTTCGTATAGTTTATTTCGTACAGAACACCCATGAAGATGTCAGCGTCAAAAAATCCTCTATAATAACTCTCATAGATGTAAGCATCAGAGAAACCAGTGCCTGTATTAAAGCTAGCTCGTACCTCGTCAGATCCCCATGACGGAGGGCCGCGCGGGCATGGCGTGCGTGGCGGACCCCACGCGCTCGCTGCAGCTGGCGCGCCTGGCGCGGGACCTGGACGACTCGCTGCCCAGCTACGCGCGCCCGCTGTTCCTGCGGCTCATCAACGATATTGAGATCACTGGTCAGTCACACACATTACATTAGAATCATTATTGTCACCAAACGTACTCGAAGCGTAGGTTGAAGGCCAATGTAAGAAAGAAAAACTGTTTATTCCAGTGAAAGTGACACACATACATAAAAAATATTGAGTGCAAAAGCCCAAAACAAAAACAAATTGGTATTAAAACTAAAAACATAACATCACATTACACCACCCCCGAAGGGTTAGGCAGAGGCGTACCTATTAGTACACCCACATTTCACCAGCTATGTTTCAAGTCCCATGTAATAGGTGAGCCAGTCAATAAAAAAAATGTATTGTCTTAAAAAGACATGTGTCACAACCGCGCGAAACGGCTGACCTTCAGCACAAAACCGCGGCCCGTGCACGAAGGCATGAAACCACTGCGCTGGTTTTGAGCGTAAGCCGGCGGGTCGTTGTCTAGTAAACTAGAACTATAAGTAAAACATTCACCTATAGTTTCGAGGCACATAAGTTTGAGTCACAATATTATCAAACCCCTCGTTGGCTTTTCCAGTTCGCGTGTTAACTAGTAATTAGAATGTTTACATTGAAAAATATATACGTACCAAAAACTGATTGCTGCAAGCTTTTGCTTATTCAGCGGCCGAAACAATTTTCTTCAAGCGTTTCGTCAGTCGAGATTTCGGGAGTCTAGATAGCTTATTATTCCTCGATAAACATCTAGTAGCTGGTGGTGCCTGCAATAAGAAAATGAAATTGAATGGGATTTTTACACAATGCATTTTTTAATAACATAACATCACGCCTGTAATCCCCGAAGGGTTAGGCAGAGGTGTACTCATCAGTATACCCACATTTCGCCAGTTATGTTTTAAATCCCATGTAATAGGGGGCGAGCCTATTGCCATCAACCGGGCACAAATCCAGACTCCGAGGCTGCTACTGAGAAATTCTATTGCCAACAACCGACTACTGAGAAATTCCTAATGGAAAAACCCAAAAACACTTTGCCCGACCTGGGAATCGAACCATAGACCTCACGCTCAGCAGTCACAGTTTGCGACCACTAGACCAACGAGGCAGTTATTACAAAACTCATACATAATTAATCATAATCATTCAAAGCTGACCTCATAAGTAATAAAGTGCATATTCATGATAGTAGGTATCGAGTTGATACTTATCTCGCCCCCCCACATTATGTTCTAGTTACATTATAACTAGATAACAAATAGCAAGGGTCGGTCGTTATACTAGTCTTGATAAATAAACAAAATGATGACCCTTATGTTTGTATTTAAATCTGCTTGCCCTATGAAACGCAATTTTGTATTAAATTGAATAATAATATCTTTAAACATAGAACGATTGACGATTATTTCATCAATCGATGTATAGGCGAATGGAGAGGCCTATATCCAGCATTGAACTGTGGTTTGCCGATAAAAATGATCCCCTAACACGCAGGCTGCGAGGCTATGTAAGGTTTCTCTGTCACGCTGCGAGCCTTTGAGTTCCCCTATCACGGTGCTAGATTATATTGTGTGCTCTGTCACGTTAGCTTCTCAGAAATTAAAATTCATTTATTTGCGATAGAACATGGTTTTATAGGTGTTACATTAAAATTAGTGCATCTATGTTTTACTAAAGATACCTACATATGCATTTTTTTTAAGCATTCAGTCTCTACAAATTCCCTATTAGGATACAAATGACGTGTCCCGTCACGCTGCAAAACTAGATATTCATCTGACCGGTAAAGAATCAACGAGGGTAATTAAAAACTTACCTGACTCGGACGTTTCTATTTCCAGGCACGTTCAAGCTGAAGAAGCTGCAGTACCAGAAGGAAGGCTTCGACCCCGACGTGATCAAGGACCCGCTGTACTTCCGCTCGGGACAGGACTTCGTGCCCATCACGCCGCAGCTCTACACAGACATCTGCACCGGCAAGCTCAAGCTGTAGACACGCACGCGCTGTTTAGGCAAACCACACGCAGTACAGGCGAGGACGGTTGACGTGCTGAAAGAAAGAAAGAAAGAAACATTAAAAAAATACGTTAAAATGTATAAGGCAGGGTGTTGACGGTCCTAAGTGTGCAAAGCTCGATTTATAGCTTATTTTTATGCCTCAGGTGCTAATCCTCGCTCAATATTGCTGAAAACATAATGATAGCGAATGTACCGTCCTGTGCCTGTACTAGCGTCGGTCAATCAAAGTAAATCGTTATGTGAAAATATTCTACAAACATTCGGTACCGCTCAAGCCAATACATCATTGGCACATGTGATACACGAACTGTCAAAGTTTTCTGTAATAAATTAATCACCCTCGACGGGTTGACGAGAGAATGCCTGCACGGGCAGCATAGTTATAGCTAGACCAAATCACTGAATTTTAGCACTAAAACGCCGGCAGTATTTCGTTTTATCCAGCTATAGTACGGCCGACGTATCTTGGCGGTCTGAAGTTAGCTGTTTGGCTGCGCAATGGATCTTATAGAAACGAAATTGTCTACTGCGCAGCAATCGGCTAACTTTAGGGCCGCCAAGATACATCGGCCGTATTGTAATTTAGCTTATTTTAGGTAAAATTTACATTAGAGTTTTTAAATTGTTGTTCAAAACATTAAATAATTAAGGCAACGGTGGGCGGGGCGTGTGAAGACACTAGTTAAATTTTCATGTGTTACCTTGAAAGGGATTTGAGAATACCGATAAGCTTATTTTTTTTTTTAAATTAAAATACCTACAGTCAGGCCTCGTTGTGAACAGGCGTGGCGTGTAGTGAGCGTGTCGGTGTCGTGACGTCACGGCTTCCGTGTGGCTGCAACACTTTGACAAGTCGATAATTATTTAAGCGTAGAGGGGGGTAGATACTAGCTGTTGTTTAATGTTTTCACATTTGGAAACTAAATAATAATAGTTGTATGATTCCAGTTACAAATTCGAATCCTATCCTCCGCTTTTTCCTTTAAAGCAAAATCATTATACACGAAACCATTTTAGCATTAATTAATTAATTACAGAGATTTTTTTTCAGAAAAATTAAAAAAAATTACTGATAAGAAAAAACATTAAATGTATGTAGCATATTAGATGACATTCCACCATCTAGTCACATAAGGTGTTCTATTCATTTATCTTAAAATGTATGAGTTCCTAAGTATTGTTTTCGGGCACTTGAAAGTCCTATTATTAGCGAAGCAGATACCAAATAAATTAAATCCATGGCAATTAATCGCGATACGGACTTTGTATTTAGATTTTTGTGCCTTGAAAACGAAAATCGCTGCACAGTAGTGTAGACTAGGAAAACTTTGCAGTTTACTCCTAAACAAAATTATTACGTAAGTTGTAAATAATATAATAAATGATTAAAATGTCTTTACTGGTTTCATTTAACTCCCCATAGGCACTTCAGCGGCGCGACCTATTCAGTTCGTCACTTTTATGGAAATGCCGAACCGAATGTGCCGATCCGCATCGAAAAGAAACACATGACCTATCGAGTGTGGCATGTCACCGCATGTGTGCATGCGTAAATAAATAAAATCCATCTTAGATGAAAAACAAAGATAAACGCGTGCAGGTTCGACACTCGACCTTATGATTCGTAGTTGTAATTCGTAGTCCTGATGGAAAAACAAAATAACACTTTGCCCGGCTTGGGAATCGAACCCAAGACCTCATGTTCAGCAATCGCGCTTTGCGACCACTAGACCAACGAGAAGGTCACCACTAGACCAACTATTACAATAATTATAAATTTGGATAATTATAATAATTTTGAAAGGCATGAATCATTTTTCATTACCGATTGCAAGAATTTAATGAATCAGAATCCATACTAATATCATAAATTCGAAAGAAAGTATGTCTGTCTGTCACGCTTTCACAACAGAACCACTGAACCGATTTTGATGAAATTTGGTACTGGGTTAGAACGCCAAGCAAGGACTACAACTAATTCCGCGACTTCGTCTACGTCCGCGATACTCGGTCAGAAGTGAGTTTCTCTTTGCAGTTTGGCAAAATATTGTTCTACTTGAAATTAGCCATGCTTCTAATTACTTGCGTTACGCCTGCAGCAGATGTGTCCCTGTTCTGGTGTCTATGAGAGCGTCGAGTGAAGGCTACATCTGGGATCTGGGATCTTGGGAATCAATCAAATCTGGGATAGAATTTTATGGATCTGGTACACTTGCGCGAAAGACATTTCCGCGCCAGACACTTGCGCACGTCCCTTTGCGCGCCAAGACACATGCGCGAATGGACTTTTGCGCAGTGTTGCCAACAGATAAACTAACTCCCCACCAGATTCTACTCCAAAAACCACCAGAAAACCACTAACAAAAAACGGCCCTACTTCATTCACGCTGAAATTTCCACTAAACAAAGGAAACAGGGAATTCTGGGCCGAAGTTGTAATGAGATATAATTTAAGAAGCGTTATAATTTGTACAAAAAAAAAATACCAAAAATTAGTCTCAATTTACAATCCAGAAGACGAAAAAAATAGCTTTTCATTAATAAAATAAGTTAGTCAATACAATAATCGATAAATGTACCTAAATAAAAATAGTTTACATTTAAAAATATGAGTTGGCCGACTATCAAACAACTAAATTGCATTATTACATAATTAAATCGGCTAATTTTATTTTGTTGATTGTAAGTGGTTGAAAATGCCGAAAATAAAGGCTCTATTTGCTTTATTAATAAAAAGACGCAGGTAATGTTTAGTAATTGAAACTTAATTCTACTAAGCCAGTTATGCCACTAGAAAAATCCACTAGCCACTAAAAGCAATTTTTCGCCACTAAAAGGGTGGTGGAAACCACCACTTTTAGTGGAAAATCCACTAAGTTGGCAACACTGCTTTTGCGCGCCTAGACCTTTCCGCGAACAGACACTTGCGCGAATGGACATTTCCGCGCCAAGACACTTCCGCGAGTCCCTTTGCGCGCTGGCCACTTGCGCGAAAGACACTTCCGCGACAGACATATGCGCGCCTATACTTGCGCGATAGATACTTCCGCGAAATATGCGCGAAGTATATTTTTATAAAGGACAATGGGCAAAATTCTTGAATTAGGGTTCCGTTACTTTTTTTACAAAATATGAGTCATGGGTGTCGTGTCCATGGTTTTCGAGGGTGCTGATGACGAAAATGAGGTCTAAAAGAAAATCCAAGATGGCGGCCGGTAAAATTTCCAAGATATCTTTCATGGGTGTCGTGTCCATGGTTTTCGGGGGTGCTAATGACGAAAACGGTGTCAAAATGAAAATCCAAGATGGCGGCCGGAAAATTTTCCAAGATATGCTTCATGGGTGTCGTGTCCATGGTTTTCGGGGGTGCTGATGACGAAAATGAGGTCTAAAAGAAAATCCAAGATGGCGGCCGGAAAAATTTCCAAGATATGCTTCATGGGTGTCGTGTCCATGGTTTTCGGGGGTGCTAACGACGAAAATGGTGTCAAAATGAAAATCCAAGATGGCGGCCGGAAAATTTTCCAAGATATGCTTCATGGGTGTCGTGTCCATGGTTTTGGGGGGTGCTGATGACGAAAATGAGGTCAAAATGAAAATCCAAGATGGCGGCCGGAAAAATTTCCAAGATATGCTTCATGGGTCATGGGTGTCGTGTCCATGGTTTTCGGGGGTGCTAATGACGAAAATGGTGTCAAAATGAAAATCCAAGATGGCGGCCGGAAAATTTTCCAAGATATGCTTCATGGGTGTCGTGTCCATGGTTTTCGGGGGTGCTGATGACGAAAATGAGGTCAAAATGAAAATCCAAGATGGCGGCCAGAAAATTTTCCAAGATATGCTTCATGGGTGTCGTGTCCATGGTTTTCGGGGGTGCTGATGACGAAAATAAGGTCTAAAAGAAAATCCAAGATGGCGGCCGGAAAATTTTCCAAGACATGCTTCATGGGTGTCGTGTCCATGGTTTTCAGGGGTGCTGATGACGAAAATGAGGTCAAAATGAAAATCCAAGATGGCGGCCGGAAAGTTTTCCAAGATATGCTTCATGGGTGTCGTGTCCATGGTTTTCGGGGGTGCTGATGACCTGCTGATGGCAAGCCGGCCGATCACCGGGCAGGAGGCAAGGCCTGCGCCCCACCCGCCCTCCGCTGCCGCCGCCACTGTCGCCGCCGTCGCCGCCGCTAGGGCGATTCCGCCCTCGAGGAGGGCCCTGGAGGGGGATGTAATGGAGGGCTAGTCACCGCCCCATTGCGCCTCCTCCAGGCCAATATCAACCACTGCGCCGCCGCTCAGGATCTCTTGGTCCAGAGCATGGCGCAGTGGCTGATCAACATCGCGGTGGTCGCCGAGCCGTACCTTGTCCCACCCAGGGATGACTGGGTGGCGGACCTCGACGGCTCGGTGGTCATAATCGCGTCGTCTCTCGAGAGCGTCAAGAGAGGACGGGGCTGTGTGGCAGCACGGTTCGGGGAGATCGCCGTGGTAGGCGTTTACTTCTCCCCGAACCGAACTCTCGCCGAGTTCCACGTCTCCCTTAGGGAGCTAGGAGTCGTCGTCGCCGGGTTCGGTTCCCTCCCTGTGTTGGTCCTCGGGGACTTCAATGCCAAGAACGTGGCTTGGGGTTCCCGGTACACGGACCATGCACGGGGCAAGATGGTGGAGGACTGGGCTCTGGAGACAGGCCTGGTCATCCTGAACCGGGGTTCTGTCCCCACGTGTGTACGGATGCGGGGCGAGTCGGTGGTGGACATCTCGTTCGCCAGCCTCGCTCTGTCGCCACGTGTCGTTGACTGGCGCGTAGAGGAGGGGGCGGAGACATATTCCGACCACCGGTACATCCGGTTCGACGTCTCCGCCCAGATCCCAGATACGCCGGTCCGACAGACCCCGAGTGGTCCGCGATGGGCGCTGAAGCAGCCGGACCGGGAGCTCTTCCTGGAAGCCTCGTTCGTGCAGGCCTGGGTGTCGTCACCAGACAGGCCTGCCGACGTCAACGACGAGGCGGAGTGGTTCCAGGAGGCCATGTGCGTGATCTGCGACATGGCAATGCCCCGGGCCCGGCCAGGAAGCGCCCGGCGTCAGGTGTACTGGTGGTCGCGCGAGATAACGGCACTACGCGAGGCGGTGCCGCATCCGACCTCCGAATGCGGCAGCCATTGAGGCGGAGCTGTACGAGGGGTACAGGGCGGCGAAGACCGCCCTCCGAGATGGGATGCTGCGGGCTAGGAATCTATCCCGCAGGGAGATGCTGGAGGCTCTGGCACAGGGACGTCAGGCGACAGGGCGTCGGCGCCCTGTTTCCTTCTCGGGGGGAACATACCCCCCCGCCCATGGCTCCGCCCCTGGTGGTGTCAGACGAAGACGCGGACCACAGCGACGGCGGCGACTACAATGCTCCGGAGGTGGCCGAGGTAGATCTGAGAGTGGCGGTACAACGGCTGAAGACCAAGAATACCGCCCCGGGACCCGACGGCTTACCTGGGAAAGCCTGGGTCCTGGCCTCGGGGGCTCTCGGTCCTCGACTAGGGAGGCTCTTAAGCGCATGTTTAGAGAGGGGCCAGTTCCCGCTTCGTTGGAAGACGGGGAAACTGGTCCTCATCAAGAAGCCGGGGCGCCCTGCGGACTCACCGTCCGCATACTGACCGTGATCCGGGCCGGACCTTGCGGAGAGCCAGTTAAGCTTCCGCAGGGGGCGCTCCACGGTGGACGCCATCATGCGCGTGAGGGCCCTCACGAAGGGGGAAGCAGTATCCCGGGGCAGGGTCGTCTTGGCGGTGTCTCTCGACATCTCCAATGCCTTCAACACCCTGGCCTGGAGTTGCATCAGGGAGGCACTCCGGTATCACCGGATGCCGACCTACCTTCGTCGTGTTGTCGAGGACTATCTGACGGATAGGGCCGTCATCTACCCCGGCCAACGGGGAGAGTGGAACCGGCGAGAGATGTCGTGCGGTGTCCCACAGGGATCGGTCCTGGGACCGCTTCTGTGGGACATTGGATACGACTGGGTGCTGCGCGCCGACCTCCCTGACGGCGTCAGCGTAGTCTGCTACGCTGACGACATGCTCGTCCTGGCACAGGGAGAGTCGCACCAGGCGGCGGCCGACCTAGCGACGCGAGGGGTTGCGACAGTCGTCGAAAGAATCCGGCAATTGGGACTCGAGGTGGCATTGCACAAATCCGAGGCCATGTGCTTTCATGGTCTTCGGAACGCGCCACCGTCGGGTTCCCAAATAACGGTGGGAGGGGTTCACATGGGCGTCGAGGCGACGATGAAATATCTGGGTCTCGTCCTCGACAGCCGGTGGAGCTTCAAGGAGCACTTCCGACGTCTGACTCCGCGATTGGACAGGGCTGGGGCTGCTTTTTGGCGGCTCCTGCCCAACCTCGGGGGACCAGGCGCCTCCTACCGGAGGCTTTACGCCGGAGTCGTGCGGTGCATGGCCCTCTACGGGGCCCCTACCATCAGGCGGCGGCCACCAGCCAAGTTGGTGGCATGCCAGAGGGTCATGGCCATCCGGATGATCCGGGGATATCGCACGGTCTCCGGCGAAGCGGCAAGCCTCCTTGCCGGATTGCCGCCGTGGGATCTGGAGGCAACAGTCCTCCAGCGCGTCTACGAGTGGCGTGTGGACGCGCAGCGCCGGGGTGAAACCCCGCTGCCGCGGCAAATCGTGCACTGCGGAGTGAGCTCCGGTGCGATCTCATGGCGGGATGGGAGATGCGACTGTCGCAACCCAAGTTCGGGCACGCCGCAATCGCGGTGATAAGACCCCTCTTTGAGGTGTGGCTGGAGAGGCGCTACGGCGTCCCCACCTACCGCCTGACGCAGGTCCTCACCGGACACGGTTGTTTCGGGAGGTTCCTGTGTCGGATAGGGCGGGAGGAAACGCCCGGGTGTCACCACTGTGTGGATCGCCCGGAGGACACGGTGGAGCATACGGTGCAGGACTGCTCCGCTTGGGCAGAGCACCGCCGTGCCCTCACGGAGGTGATAGGCGGCGGCAACCTCTCGCGTCCGGACCTGGTTCAGGCCATGCTCCGGGGCGAGAGGGAATGGGATGCAGTCACCTCCTTCTGCGAAGCAGTAATGCTAGCGAAGGAGGAGGCGGGCCGCGTGACGGAGAGAACCACCTCACGCCCCAGCCGCCGCGGGAGACGCCCAGGGCGTCGGACGTCGCGAGGCGACATCCGGCCACCGTAGGCGCGGGCTTGCGGACGGCGAGTAATGGGTAGCTCGCCGTCCGATCAAGGACCAAGCCCGGGTCGACGGCGCGTTCTGTTCGCGCGCGCCTCAAAGAGCTGTCAGCACAGGGACGGGGCCCCCAACGGAGCCAACGCCTGCCGGGGTTGCAGGGCAACAGAAGGAACAGGGTGGTTTTTTAGTCAGTAAAAGTCCGACAGTCCTTCGTCAGTCGGAGTCATTTGATGATTTTTACCACCTCAAAAAAAAAAAAAAAAAAAAAAACAAAAAAAAAAAAACAAAAAAGTATAAATATGACTCACAGAGATGTGTTCCGTCCGACGGCTCGTGCGCAACTGAGCCGCTCTGTGGCTGTCGCCTGTATTTATAGACACTAACCACGTGCTCGGCGCACGTGTTTGAGTTTTTAGGTTAGGATTCTAACTTTGTAAATAAATGATTATTTTTACAATCTTTTGGAGTAAATAAACTGATAATTAATTGAACCATACAATTATAATTAATTAATCATCTTCAAAAAATAAAAAAAAAACAAAAAAAGTATAAATATGACTCACAGAGATGTGTTCCGTCCGACGGCTCGTGCGCAACTGAGCCGCTCTGTGGCTGTCGCCTGTATTTATAGACACTAACCACGTGCTCGGCGCACGTGTTTGAGTTTTTAGGTTAGGATCTAACTTTGTAAATAAATGATTATTTTTACAATCTTTTGGAGTAAATAAACTGATAATTAATTGAACCATACAATTATAATTAATTAATCATCTTCAAAAAATAAAAAAAAAAACAAAAAAAAAAAAACAAAAAAAGTATAAATATGACTCACAGAGATGTGTTCCGTCCGACGGCTCGTGCGCAACTGAGCCGCTCTGTGGCTGTCGCCTGTATTTATAGACACTAACCACGTGCTCGGCGCACGTGTTTGAGTTTTTAGGTTAGGATTCTAACTTTGTAAATAAATGATTATTTTTACAATCTTTTGGAGTAAATAAACTGATAATTAATTGAACCATACAATTATAATTAATTAATCATCAATAATAATTAATTAACCCTCAAAATAAATAACATTAACATAATTTGTGTTTTTAAACAATTAATTCGTGATCATAATTGTAATCAACTCTTAATCTAATTATTCGTTGATGTAGCTGCATCTTATATAGTTGACGAGGTTCTTTAAATAATGCACTTGCGCCGATACACATGATTACCATAATTTTGTTTTGAGCTCTATCTAGTAACGAAGATTTTGTATAAGTTGGTAATTACAATATTTGTTAAGTTACATGTTAAGACATTTTGTATATTGGTATTGTATTGACTGCCTCGTGGGTCTAGTGGTCGCAAGCGCGACTGCTGTGCATGAGGTCTTGGGTTCGATTCCCAGGTCGGGCAAAGTGTTATTGGGTTTTTCCATCAGGAATTTCTCAGTAGCAGCCTCGGAGTCTGGATTTGTGCCCGGTTGATGGCAATAGGCTCGCCCCCTATTACATGGGACTAACAAAACATAACTGGCGAAATGTGGGTGTACTAATGGGAACACCTCTGCCTAACCCTTCGGGGATTACAGGTGTGCTGTTATGTGTTATGTTATGTATATTGGTACTGATGGTTAGTAATTAATATGGCATATTTAATTACTTTTTTAAATATTGTGGGTTGACTTTGTTTGGCAAATCTAAGTTCCATTAAAAGGTTTTCGCCTTTATTTAATTAGGAACATAATAAACAGCTGTGTTTATATTAACAATAATAAATCTGGGATCTGGTACACTTGCGCGAAAGACATTTCCGCGCCAGACACTTGCGCGAGTCCCTTTGCGCGCCAAGACACATGCGCGAATGGACTTTTGCGCGCCTAGACCTTTCCGCGAACAGACACTTGCGCGAATGGACATTTCCGCGCCAAGACACTTCCGCGAGTCCCTTTGCGCGCTGGCCACTTGCGCGAAAGACACTTCCGCGACAGACATATGCGCGCCTATACTTGCGCGATAGATACTTCCGCGAAATATGCGCGAAGTATATTTTTATAAAGGACAATGGGCAAAATTCTTGAATTAGGGTTCCGTTACTTTTTTTACAAAATATGCGTCATGGGTGTCGTGTCCATGGTTTTCGAGGGTGCTGATGACGAAAATGAGGTCTAAAAGAAAATCCAAGATGGCGGCCGGAAAAATTTCCAAGATATGCTTCATGGGTGTCGTGTCCATGGTTTTCGGGGGTGCTGATGACGAAAATGAGGTCTAAAAGAAAATCCAAGATGGCGGCCGGAAAAATTTCCAAGATATGCTTCATGGGTGTCGTGTCCATGGTTTTCGGGGGTGCTGATGACGAAAATGAGGTCTAAAAGAAAATCCAAGATGGCGGCCGGAAAAATTTCCAAGATATGCTTCATGGGTGTCGTGTCCATGGTTTTCGGGGGTGCTAATGACGAAAATGGTGTCAAAATGAAAATCCAAGATGGCGGCCGGAAAATTTTTCAAGATATGCTTCATGGGTGTCGTGTCCATGGTTTTCGGGGGTGCTGATGACGAAAATGAGGTCAAAATGAAAATCCAAGACCTCATTTTCGTCATCAGCACCCCCGAAAACCATGGACACGACACCCATGAAGCATATCTTGGAAAATTTTCCGGCCGCCATCTTGGATTTTCTTTTAGGCCTCATTTTCGTCATCAGCACCCCCGAAAACCATGGACACGACACCCATGAAGCTTATCTTGGAAAAATTTTCGGCCGCCATCTTGGATTTTCTTTTAGGCCTCATTTTCGTCATCAGCACCCCCGAAAACCATGGACACGACACCCATGAAGCATATCTTGGAAAATTATCCGGCCGCCATCTTGGATTTTCTTTTAGGCCTCATTTTCGTCATCAGCACCCCCGAAAACCATGGACACGACACCCATGAAGCTTATCTTGGAAAAATTTTCGGCCGCCATCTTGGATTTTCTTTTAGGCCTCATTTTCGTCATCAGCACCCCCGAAAACCATGGACACGACACCCATGAAGCATATCTTGGAAAATTTTCCGGCCGCCATCTTGGATTTTCATTTTGACCTCATTTTCGTCATCAGCACCCCCGAAAACCATGGACACGACACCCATGAAGCATATCTTGGAAAATTTTCCGGCCGCCATCTTGGATTTTCATTTTGACCTCATTTTCGTCATCAGCACCCCCGAAAACCATGGACACGACACCCATGAAGCATATCTTGGAAAATTTTCCGGCCGCCATATTGGATTTTCTTTTAGGCCTCATTTTCGTCATCAGCACCCCCGAAAACCACGGACACGACACCCATAAAGCATATCTTGGAAAATTTTCCGGCCGCCATCTTGAATTTTCATTTTGACCTCATTTTCGTCATCAGCACCCCCGAAAACCATGGACACGACACCCATGAAGCATATCTTGGAAATTGTTCCGGCCGCCATCTTGGATTTTCTTTTAGACCTCATTTTCGTCATCAGCACCCTCAAAAACCATGGACACGACACCCATGAAGCATATCTTGGAAAATTTTCCGGCCGCCATCTTGGATTTTCACTTTGACCTCATTTTCGTCATCAGCACCCCCGAAAACCATGGACACGACACCCATGAAGCATATCTTGGAAATTGTTCCGGCCGCCATCTTGGATTTTCTTTTAGACCTCATTTTCGTCATCAGCACCCTCAAAAACCATGGACACGACACCCATGAAGCATATCTTGGAAAATTTTCCGGCCGCCATCTTGGATTTTCATTTTGACCTCATTTTCGTCATCAGCAACCCCGAAAACCATGGACACGACACCCATGAAGCATATCTTGGAAAATTTTCCGGCCGCCATCTTGGATTTTCATTTTGACCTCATTTTCGTCATCAGCACCCCCGAAAACCATGGACACGACACCCATGAAGGATATCTTGGAAAATTTTCCGGCCGCCATCTTGGATTTTCATTTAGACCTCATTTTCGTCATCAGCACCCCCGAAAACCATGGACACGACACCCATGAAGCATATCTTGGAAATTTTTCCGGCGGCCATCTTGGATTTTCTTTTAGACCTCATTTTCGTCATCAGCACCCTCGAAAACCATGGACACGACACCCATGAAGCATATCTTGGAAAATTTTCCGGCCGCCATCTTGGATTTTCATTTTGACACCATTTTCGTCATCAGCACCCCCGAAAACCATGGACACGACACCCATAACGCATATTTTGTAAAAAAAGTAACGGAACCCTAATTCAAGAATTTTGCCCATTGTCCTTTATAAAAATATACTTCGCGCATATTTCGCGGAAGTATCTATCGCGCAAGTATAGGCGCGCATATGTCTATCGCGGAAGTGTCTTTCGCGCAAGTGGCCAGCGCGCAAAGGGAGTCGCGGAAGTGTCTTGGTGCGGAAATGTCCATTCGCGCAAGTGTCTGTTCGCGGAAAGGTCTAGGCGCGCAAACGTCCATTCGCGCATGTGTCTTGGCGCGCAAAGGGACTCGCGCAAATGTCTGGCGCGGAAATGTCTTTCGCGCATATGTCCTGATACCGAATTTTATATGGGAAAACGTTATAGCGCCATCTGGTGGTCACTAGCAAAAACCTTATTTTCCATACAAAATACTAAAGCGGTCGCAATCGAAAGTGAGTGAAAAAACTGACACTAAGCACTCAGATGAGGGCAATGTGTTGAACGCCTGAACTTGAACTGCCTGTCGAAATACCCTAAGCTAGGTCCTATGGCTAGCAATCCGAATTCTTCCGTGACAAATCGTAAAGCCGTGTACGCGAAAACGAACATAGCGAACACAAACATCAAAAATGAACATTTAGTTCGTACGTATGGACGGCAATATTTGAACACGTACACGAACAAAGTTTGAATCGAGTTCGCGCACAACAGTCGTGAACTCCATCTTAATAGCCATGGCCAGGGGCGCCGACTCCGTGGGTGCTCGGGTGGTCCCCACGATTATGAATATCTAAAATAATTCTCTTTCTCATCTTTTAACCCGTCTCGCGATTAGCCTAGATTTACGTAAACTTACAAAATGCTGTGTAATACAATAAATTATATTTTCTAAATATCTTCTATTATCTTGTGTCTATTAAATAACAAAAAAATATATAAGTAGCTAGGTACGTCATTAAAAAAGCTGGAGCACCCACGGGAATTTTATAAACTCGGCGCCCTAGGCCATGGTGGCGCCTTTGGCTATATCTGATACTATACGAACAGTTTTGTTACGTAACATTTAATAAAGCTATTCGAACACCATCCCTACAGAACATACTAATAAGATCGCCACAAACACTACACGTTGGCTACGGGCGAACATTCGCTACGCCGAGCGGACAGGGCGGCTCGCTACACAATTAGTAACCGCACAGTCGAAACGCTTTTCGTGATGGCCTAGTGGTTAAGGCGCCCGCCTCTCATGTGGGTGTGGGTTCGAATCCGGGCAAGTACCAATGTGACTTTTTCAATTCATATGTACTTTCTAAAGTTTATCTTAGACATTACTGACATTCCGTGCCTCGGAAAGCACGTTAAGCCGTTGGTCCCGGCTGTCATTCGTGAATCTTTGACAGTCGTTACGAATCGTCAGAATCTTGAGAGTCTGACAACCAGTCTTACCTAGGGGTATCGTGTTACCCAGTTACTGGGTTGTGGAGGTCAGATAGGCAGTCGCTCCATGTAAAATACTGGTACTTAGCTGCATCCGGTGAGACTGGAAGCCGACCCCAACATAGTTGGGAAAAGGCTAGGCAGATGAAGACAGTCGAAACGCTTTTTCGTAAACGAGACGAGAGTGCGCCTGCACACACTTGTCGTGTGGCGGCTGGTCTAAACGTCAGTGCGGGTTTACGCGCTTGGCGTGTTTTACTACGCGTGTGTGGGCGCACACACACGGTTGTGCTTCATGATTTTGCGTTGAATATAAGATAACTTTTTGGAAAAATTCACTCGATTTATATTTACTAGTTAGTATTCATTATTAGAACACTTGAATATTAAATTAAAAACCACCTTCTGGCGGAGCAACGAAAAAATCATTAAATAACAAAAACACGCGTTGCGTGTGAGGCCGCACTGGCGTAACATTCGACCGCCACACGCAGAGCGTGTTTTTCCGCACAGCCGTTTAGAAAAAACTAAAACACATACGGCTGTGTGCGCCGCACTCTCGTTTCTTAGTGGAAACACAATAGGCGTGTTTTCCCATAGCCAACACATAGTGAACTTGATATTCTACTTAAACTTTTGCAAACCCTACGTAAGGTACCATTGTCATCAATAAGTTGTGTGCAAATAAATCCGTCGGCCACTGCCTGCATGGGTACCTACTATGCAAAGATATCTATCTTCGGCGTGCCCTACATTTGAAAGTTTGCATAGTTGCTCTCCTCGGCGCCATTGGAAGAAAGCTTATTTAGTCGAATCATAAAAAAAATTAATGGCTAAATGTGTTGCTAAGCTCAAAACTCGAGAACGATTCAATTTGGCCGATTCTTTTTTTGTCATGTTCATAATTTCCTGGTCAAGATTTTTATCAAAGAATGATCTTGTGAAACCCGCCGGAAAAGCCGGAAATTTGCAGGCGTGCGAGACCATGGCGGTTTCTGATAAATGTAAATGTGAATCATCTTTTAGCACTCTAATTCGGCCTAACATTTAACTCGACAAAAACGGAGGGTAGACAAATATTTCTATTGTGCGTCCGAAAACTGGACGGCATACCTACCTATCATCATACTTATAACGCCGTAATTCCGTTATTTTTAAGATGTTTTTCATTTGCCGTAAGTTACAAAGAAAGAAGAAAGAAAAACTGTTTATTCACGCGAAAGTGACGCCAATAACAATTTTTTTTCAGAATCGGATCTTTCACCGCTTTACCTACCTACTAACTACCGTCAAATCTGAAGTTCGTTGTTAAGATTCATATTTTAAGATATTCAAGGTCAAACTCGCTTGTAGTAACGGACTTATTATTCTCAGAATATGTCGAAATAAAGAATGTTAAATAGACTAAGTACTTGTAGCGATAAAAACTCATAGTAAAATAAATATAACTCACGGTTTGGGAGGCCCTCCTTGCTCAGCATTTCTCAGGACTGGATCCACTATTTGAAGAACCGGTAGCAACATATTTTGCACTTGGAGATCTTACACGTTCACATGATATTGAGCCACTATAACACTTTCTGATTCTAAATGTTTTTTACCACTATTGTCCACTATTAATGTAATAAGGCACCTACATAGTAACTATTTCAAGAAATTTATTTAACGCTGACAACCGAACCGCGTGAAAAACAACGCTATAATGCCGGTAAATTGAGCTACCGCCGCGGCCGCGCGCTTTAAACTGAACAAATAAAAGTAAGTGCAGAGGGCGCCACCAACGGAGAGGAAATGGAAATCGTTGACATCAGGATAAAAGACAGGTGCTTGACTCAAAATGGCTTCCGGATATTGATAATAAACAAATAATAAAACGTTCCGTCAAGTTTTTTACTTATTTTAAGGGTTAATAATAAACACATACCTACATAAACTTTACATAATTATATTTTATAAATACATTTACAAAATGTTTGCATTTTATTTTTGTTAACGGCGCTTATGTCTATGGCGTCTGTCAACGACGTCCAAGTCGAAATGAACGGCTTATGGCGGAAACAGGCTTATAACGTGTATTGTTGAAATGTTTTAAGACTGTTCCCGTCTTTTTTTTTTCTTCTCTTGTTTGTTATTTTCGCATTTAGAGTAAGCAGAGTAGAAATATATCACCATCGCTTTAACGGATTGCTAACAATTTTTTTTAATTGAGGTTTGGTAGTCGTTCTATCATAATTTTAGGATGTCAATTAAAAGAAAGTAAAAATATTACTTATTGTAATTTTATTCCAATTTACAATAACAACACAAATATATGTTACAAATTAAACAAAAAAAATAACAAACAAAAATATATTTATCGTTTTATCACGTATATCATATTATCTATATTTACTAAATTACGTGATAGACATCTTATAAAATAAATACTGTGAAAATAAGCGAAAAAATAAATTTCTTTGTAGCGTCATAAACAATAAACTCTCTATAGTTATCCTCGTAAGGCCCAATAACCTAATTTAATGACATACATTTAGTAGACAATGGTACAAGGACAAGATAGTTTTTAAAATCATTGAATTCCAGCCCAACTACTTAAAATTTTAGCATGATATAGTTTTTATACCGGTAACCCAAAAAAAAAAAGAAATTGATTGTAACTTTTTTTTCGTAAAGTACTTATAAGGTATTATGGAGGACAGATAGGCAGTCGCTCCATGTAAAATACTGGTATTCAGCTGCATCCGGTTAGACTGGAAGCCGACCCCAACATAGTTAGAAAAAGGCTAGGCAGATTGGGTCTTTAATTATATCGACCTTAAATTAGGTTGGGCCATACAAGGCTATATTTAAACAAGCTAATACTATACAATGTACATTGTATCCACAGATCTTGCGAATACCACATATCTACATACATTACAAGTGCCTTCAATTGACAGCGCCGCTGCTCACTAAATATTAGGAATGTTTTAATTTAATCATGTCCTTTTTAATTAACTACTAACCCTTTGTGTGAAATTTACGTAACACTTCGTATCTTGTAAGGCAACAAAAATCAGTTTTTATGCCTTTCTTCTCATTGACTGCGGGAAAACACTCACGCTGTGTTTCGACTAAAAAACGCGAGTGCGGCGCACACACACCGTATGTGTTTTTCTATGGCGGACACACGAACATTGGTAGCTAGCCGCACTTGCGTTTGGCGCAGCGAATGTTCGCCCGCAGTCATCAGGTTAATAGGTGTTTACACCGTACGGCATTACATCGACGGGTGACAGGCAAAATGATTTAAGCGAGAATTTGGTCGTGTTTTATTTTCAACCTTATTAGGTGTGTATAGAAACACCAATAAAGTTGAAAATAGAACACGACCAAATTGTCGCTTAAATCATTTTGCCTCCCAAACGTCGACATACAAACTTTCAAGTCCGATTTTAATGAAACTTTCTACACACTGCTACATTATTATCAAGATACATAGGTCTAAAAACTTAGCTAAAAACTTTTTTTTTAAATACCGCTAAATTCGATCGAATTTAAGTTTTCCATAAAAACCGATATTACCAACTATCTTTTTTTAAATACAACATTTCGAAAATGTTCTCAACTTATTTTTTAGACCTATGTATCCTGCTTATATGTAGGCTTAATTAAAATGGGTTCATTCATTTTGTAAAAAAAGACTTCAAAGTATGACGTGCTGTTAGGCATAAACGCTCTTTAACTGTCGTTCATAAGCAAAATGTTTTCCAACGTTGTTCCCGTCACAATCTTGTGGCTTTATATTATAAATTCTTACAAAAGTGAAAAACGAGTAGATACGGGTGTTCTACCTAGTATCATGAGTTGCTGCGGTGCAAAATGCTCGAGCAATATTGAATAAAATTGCGTAATTGGCTAGTAGACACACCAATAAACAATAATTTCAAAATTAAAATCTCAAATAATTTTAAATTAACTATAAACTTTGTTTTTTTTTCTGTTGTTTTGAAATCAATGAGTAGTCATGTAGTTGAGCTAGCAATAAGTGACGTCATACTTTGCTATTGCCATACTAAATCTATGGGGGTTTCGCGTTTTAACAGCTCATAAAAGTATGTTAATTAACTGGTGATGTCCACTACCCGACTGACCAGGATAATAAATTCCGAGCGGAATTATATCCTGCATGAAATTTTCAACTGTATTTCTGATTTATTTTAGCTCATTATCGATAAAAACTGCTCAAGCACATTGCTGCTCTTTTTAACGCTGACCTTTACAGTTGAATCATTCTTGAAATAACTACATATTATACAAAATTACTGAGCGATTGCTAATATTTCTTTGTTTCGTTTTCAGTAGCAAAGACGAAGAGGAAACGCTGAAGGTCCAAATAAGAAAAAAAAGGTTTTAATACTGAACAAGACCTTATTCCATAACGCACATTATTAAAGAAATTAAAAATAAAAACCAACTTAATAATAAGAAGAAATAAGAATTCGAAATTCAAAATACTTTAATAGGTATCTTCAACGTTTCCCGCCAAAAGCTTAGATAAATGTACAAAATACAAAGGGGCAGTGTGTTATATTTATTTTATAACTTTAATATTCTATACATATTTTTTTTTCTAAATTATTCAGACCATAATTCTAATACAACTTGATGAAGCAACGGTACATTGATGCATCAATAACATAATAAATTATGTATAAATACTCCTGCCGTTATTGCAAAATAATTGACAACACAAAACGAATAAAAAAAATAAACATTTACATCATACAATTAATTCTTTAAATAATGACTAGCAACTATTAAGGCAACTTTAATAAAATTTTCACAATGTATTATATTACAATAGTGTTGTTCAAAAGATTATAATACTTATAATTACGCGTAATACGATATTAGCTTATTCGGGTACCTACTAATACCAATAGTAGTAAGTAGATTAATCACCTCAGTAACGTAATATAACTCCTAGTTTCTCAAACGAAAATCAACGCATAATTAATGTGACAAAATGGGGGACAATGACATTATTAACGAATAATTCCAAGACAACTTCTTAAAAAAATACCCTATTAATTTTCAATTAACAGTAAAAATATTTTTAGTTGCTTTGAAATTAATAAATAGTTAATCAATTGTATCTTGCGTTTTGACAGGTCATAAAAAGTATGTCAATTGATTGATAATGGTGCCGATTCCCTTGTTCACAAGCTAGACTAAATTTAGAGAATTGACATCTCTTACTAACATACAGCAAAAGGAAAAGACGGTGACATTCTGTGACATTAAAGAACTAAGTTAGAGATGTCAAATTAGTTTTGCCTTGAACTTCTCCGTATTTTTAATCCATACGTTTTAAGATGTCAACTATAACTGTATGGATGTGTCAGATTGACTAAATTTGACAGCTCTTATTTATATTAACCTCTTTCTTATTTTATTGGACAGAAAAAGATGGAAATAGTCTAATTTTAGTTTAGTTTGTGACCAAGGGAATCGGCACCAATGTCAAGTACCTAATTTTAATCAATTACAGCAGCTGACTTGACAATTAGTCACATTAATTTATCGTTCGAGAAACTAGGAATATGGGTTGAATCATCTGCCGAACAACTTATTGGTCGCCATTGGAAAATCAAGCTATGATAATCTTGCCATAATCATGTTAAATGCGAAGATTTTTAAAAATAATAGCATCTACGTTTCTATATTTGTGATTACTTCAATGTGATGTGCGGTAAGAATCTGGTACCAAATGCTTGGTCCTAAGTTTTTAGCAATCATTTAAAATATATTTATTAAAACTAATTGTTTAAATTCGTTGATCGCCAACTATAATAATTTAAAATAACACCAAAAATAGATAACAAAATATATAATCGAGAACTGCGGCACTAAGATTTAATTAATTATCAAATAACTCAAAAATAAATTATCGTTATGTTCATAAAGTATTTTTTTTATGAACAGACTTATAAAACGTCCTTTGTTAAGTTATCACATAAGACTGTCTGTATCCTACAACAGAATAATATACTATTATTCAATAGAGATTCTCAAAACACTTGATCTATGGAATGTGTATTTTGTTATTATGCTACGATATATGGCGAATTTCTAATAAACAGTCCTTACTTTAATGCGATTTAGAGTCGAACTTTGCATGATAGTAATAATAAAGTAATACGCATCATGTAAAGTTCAACCAATCAGAGTAGAATAAGTGACGTCATAGTACGGCAGCGCAAGACTGCCTATGAAGAGAGAATTCGAAAGAATCGTCCTTTTTGTCTGTCAACGAGTACGTGATATATGGAATATTATAACAATATTGCGGTGAATTATTGTGTGTTGTTTTTGGAATACTATTTATTTTAAACTATCGTGTTTCTTAGTGTAGATAGTCACGGGATGAGATTAATATCAGCGTATACTTTCACTGAAAGAACTATTAGGTATTTTACACCAGTAAGAAAAAATCCCAAGACACATCTCCTCCAAAAAACAAACTTTATTTTAGCCTTGAAAATCCGATTCGATTTTAGATTATTAAAATTAGATTTGTAATCAATAAATAGTAAATCAATTGAGTTGGCATAAAAATGACGCCAACCGCAGCATCTATATTATAAATGAGAAAGTAACTCTCGTATTTGTTACGCTTTCACTGCTAAACCACTGAACCGATTTTGATAAAGTTTGGTACAGGGTAAGTTTAAACCCCCAAGAAAGGACATAGGCTGCTTTTTATTTAGTCTGCATACGCGATAACGGACATTTACGCGGACGAAGTCGCGGGCAAAAGCTGCATATAGCAATACTTCTTATATAAAACAAGATAATGGTGCCGATTCTGTTGTTCACAAACTAGACTAAATTTAGAGAATTGACATCTCTTACTAACATACAGCAAACGGAAAGGACGGTGATATTAAAGAACTAAGTTAGCGATGTCAAATTAGTTTTGCCTTAAATTTTTCCGTATTTTTAATACATACGTTTTAAGATGTCAACTATAATTGTATGGATGTGTCAGATTGACTAAATTTGACAGCTCTTATTTACATTAGTCTCTTTCTTGTTTTATTGGACAGAAAAAGATGGAAATAGTCTAATTTTAGTTTAGTTTGTGACCAAGAGAATCGGCACCAATGTTAGAATACAACAGAATTAGACGCACCCGTGGTATATAAAGCTTTGAGCACACGACGTGCAAAGCTGCTAGCGTGTAGAATGTAGAGAGCTGCATAAATATATATTAAATCCAGTTCTGACACAGCTGCTTCGACTGTTGCTTATAATACTGAACGCTGAAGTACGTGGCAGTCGCAGTCATGGAATGTAGGAGCGAGACAACACGAGTCTCAGTATTGATTTTACAGGAATTCCGTATTACCGTCCTACTCTACGTTTAGTATAGTATAGACGACACGATTTGAAATAGCAAATAAATTGTTTGTTAGTCAAGTTTTTGGTAAATAGGATACAACTTAACACTGTAAAGGTTCACTAAAACTACACATAATATGCCATTGAAGTTACAGCCTTAAATCGTAAGCATTAAAGTAAATTTTGCAATGACAAGATAAAAAGTTGAAGGCTCGCGGACGGCGGCCGGACCGTTACCAATTCAGACAGTACCATTTCAGTGAGTTACAGTTACATTATAAAAATTAGCTTAGTTAGCTTTGAAAATTTGCCAGTGACGTCACATGAAACACATTAAAAATAGCAGCGCTGGTTGCAGACGTTTGATATTAACATACTACATACAAATTAATACTGTATTTGCCTGCATTCACCTGTTACTTGCTCAGAGTAAATGAGCCTTCTATACAGAGGTTACATACGTTCCTTTGGTCTTTCCACACGTTCTTACGGTCTGTTCAGACGGATCAGGTGTTGAGGGAGGGGAACCAAGCAGCCAGGCCAGTGCGGGGCGGTAGTGCAGCTCGCAGGAGAGCCTCTTCGTGAGCCGACAGGCGTAGGAGTGCGGCCAGTGCTCGTGTCAGTTGTCGTGCCTCCAACTCACGCGCAGTTAGGAAACGAAGCACGACGTGTTTTAAGTACCTGGTGGTAGAAAAATGAGGGTTATCATGAGTTTGAATTGTTAAACGAATTTCGTTGAGAACATTTTTGAAATGTATTATTAAATATATAAAAGATAATTGGAAAACGCTTAGTTGCCTCTTCCAAAAGGTAGTTTTGTATGTAGAAGAATGGGTAAGAACCATGTACAATTTTTTGCATCTGCCATGTTATCTCTTCACCACCTTTAGTTGACTGGTAGAGAATGCCTAAGGCATACAGTGCTGGCGATGATTGCCGGGATAGATTTGACTGCCCGTATATCGGACATTGCTGTATCAAGCATGTTGCTAGCTGTATCCGATAATTTGTCTGTTTTTGTGTATTGTTTATGTGTTGTTTTATGTATTCTGGTTGCCGTATGGGTGCTTTTTGGTTACCTGAAATAAATACTTTTTATTTTTTTTATTAAGTCCGCCTTTGTACCTTTTTGTTGCATAAAGTTTAAATAAATAAGAAACAAGAAATGGTGACAATATTTTTGCCTTCTTACCTTCTACTAATATCTTGTTCCTCGGCAGACGAGAGGTCAGACTTACTGCTCTGTAGTTCACGTTGTAAAGTTTTCTTCATGTCCGATATTCTGTTGTCTAAAGTTTTTATTTTCTGGAAACACAATGCGCAATTAGTTATTATTTGTTTTACAATATTACACTCCTTTTTTGGGCAGTTATGAAGACCAGTTGACTGCGGGAAAAAGCAATCGTGTTTCTAGTAACAAACGCAAGTGCAGCGCACACGCAACCATGTGTGTTTTTCTACGGCGAACACACGAACTGTGTTGCCAGCCGCAGTCAACGGGATAACTCGGGGTCTTGAATCAAAGTCAAAGTAAAAACACTTATTTTAATTAGACCATTTACAGGTACTTTTGATTTGTCAAGGAATCGGTCAGTTAGTCAGAAAGTTGCAAGCTTGTTGCTCGTTCCAAAACGGAGGTAGGCCTCTATGGAGAAGAACGAGCAAAAAACTTCACGGTACTCTTTTCAATTAGGTTTTTACAAAATCCTGGCTGCATTATTATTGTTGCTTTTATATGTGAAAACAATAAAAATTAATATAAAACAATAAATAAAAAAAATCAAGTTGCCATGGCAGTTAAGAGATGACCAATCCCAACTGACAGCGCTCGTTCACGAGCATGACGCGTGGATCAGCACCAATCATGCACTGAAACTTATATTTACCCACTGACTGTGTTTGTTGAGTGTAGTGTTACTACTTACCTTATTTTTATCACAGATTTCAGTTTCTAAGTCTTGTATAGTTTTTTTGAGTGCAGTCTCATTTTCTATTAATTCGTCAATCTTTTTCTTCAGCTGTTCGATTTCCAGCTTGCGCGCCTCCTCGGTCTCTTTGATTAACATACACGCCGCTTGGTTCTGAAATTAATTGAAATATAATTATTTATATGAGTTTATATTAAATTGTTAATGGTACCCCTGTTCCCAGCAATGGGAAAAAGTAGGCTGATAGTCGTAGTTGACCATTAATAGGCCCTGCACTTTTAAAAGCCAGAAATGTTAATAGTAAAGTGATATGATTGTTGATTTTAACACGGAAAATAATGGCAAAAACTTTGTATTTTCTCTCACAAAAAATGTTTGGAATTATTCGATACTAATAAATACGTGAAACCAAAGCTGAGTCATATAAAATTACTCATTTCAAAGCACAATAAAGGTCGAAAATTATCTGGGCGTGGCGCGGTGTCAGTATAAATGTTTTATGATCGTAACAAAGGGAGCACCTTTCTTTTATCTTATCCTACAAACATCCTTTCTTTTAATGTTTGTAATTGTAGGGGTCATTGTAACAAATATTTTATAGGCAGTGTCCCTCCCCGCTAGTCAGAACAATATAATACAAAAAGTCGAACAATAAACCATCAGTGACAACGGAGGTAAGACCTTCACGCTAGCCTCGTGACAGGATACCAAGAACATAGAAAAAAATATTTCGTCTATGCCAGCTGGAATTTAAAAAAGGAACGGCTGTTATATAATAGTAATAAACTGCAAATAGCTGTTTCCTTGAGAACTATTTCCTAATCTAACTACTTCACAAAAACTGTGTGTTTCCCACGGTTTCATTAAAACCAAATTACATCAAAATCGGTTCAGTGGTTTAGTCATGAAAGTGTAACAGATAGATAAAAAGAGAGAGTCACTTTCGTATTTATAATATTAGTCTGGATTACCTCTTTGTGTTGAGCGATGAGTCCCTCCAGTTCCGAGATCTTACTTTTCAGATCAACTATCTCGCCCTCCTGATAGCGCACGTTGCATTGACTCATCTCTATCGTCTGCGACATGTGCGCGTTCCTCAGCAACGCTTCGTCTTTCGCTCGTTTTTCTCTGGAAAATACCATAAAATATTTTGATATAGTGTCTGGAAATAACCGGTTTGTATTCTTTAGTACAAATTGATTCTTAATAACTGAAGATTAAAATCTACTTAGAGTTCAGCAGGTTCCTTTAATGACCATCATCCATTAAATCTATGCTCTATCTGTAATTAATAACATAAAACTAAAGAGTTTTTTGTTTGTTTGCTTAAACGGGCTAATCTCTTGAACGACTTGGTCGGGTTGGAAAAAGCATTACATGTATATGATAGCCAGATTTATGAGGAAAGGTAAAGTCTTTTTAACATCACGCTACGACTAACGGGAGCGGAGCAGTAACTAAAGACGTAACTTAGCACGGGTGAAATAACAGCGCGTACGAAGTCGCAGGGAGCAGCTAGTATTTTATATGAGTAGAGAGTGAGTGAGAGTGTGTGATTGACTTGTTGCATGGGTACAGATGTTTTAATTCAAAATTGATCTCCTTCTACCAAATTCTTTAACAAACAATTGATTATTATGAACGCAATAAGCAGTGGAGTGTTTTTTTTTTTTTTACCCACGATGTAACGGAGCTGTCCGAGCTGTATGCATTTAGTTTTGAATGAGAGATTGTTTTTTTGTGCAAATGAATGTTCACATTTCTCTCCAAAACGGTTTTACCAATTTAAATGCGGTTTTCTAAAAAAAATATGTTTAATTTTTGCTATAACCTTGATTTTTAAAAAAGATCTTTTTCAAATCCGCCCGATCAAATAATAAATAAAACCTGAATTGAAATACTTTTACTTTTTCATAAGGAATGTGTGTTAAATACCTACTAAAAGTAGAAGAGTTAAGTAGGTGCCTATGTTATCGGCACACTTTTAATCTCGAGACACAACTTAAGTCGGCAAAACCAGCTGTTCTACAAATGAAGCAAATGACCTTCAATTTAAAAATTGGTTATGCTTTAACAATAGGTACCAACGTACATGTCTCATTCAAAGTAATTAAATATATTGGTCCATGGAAACAGCTGTAAGGTGGTTATTTAAAGTTTGTTACCAATAATGCAAAAAATGTAGAACAACATCTGGTACACTTGGTCAAGGTCAACAAAAATCGAAAATTGTAATACATTTTATTTTAGATCTCAGGTTTTGTTTACCATGAGTGACCATTACTAGTTTCGGAACATTTAAGGTTAGTCAAAAAAAAAAAAAACATATTTTTTGAACGAACCTGGATTGGCAAGTTTTGTCTTTTGACAAGACAGTTACTAAAGAGCCTGCAAAGCTTGGAAACTGGCTGAAAGGCCCGAAGCCCGAAAGACAACTCTGATATAGGCATGTGTGGATAGGTCTTTATTTATTACTTACGTTTACTTTTGAACACAGGTTCCAGGTATTACAAAATCGTGAAATTATTATGTCCTACCACAGTTAGTGACCCCATATATTATAATTATTTATTTTATTTACCTAAGTACTTACAGCAAATTTAAAGTGCGTGTATGCTGCTGTGATTGGTGGTTGATGCCTAGTTCACTCAAGCAATCAGATTCCGCACACTTGACAATTTTTCAGGTATTAAATACACTTACTTGTCAAATTTCCTCTGCACATCCAAGAAGTCGTGTTGCATCTCCGTGACCATAGAGTTGAGGTGATTGACCTCTGCTTTGCTCTCGTCACAAAGCTGGTTCGACTTGTCTACCTTTTCCCTCAATATCTTCACCAGGGTCCTCTCATTCTCCAACGCTTCCGATAACTCTTTGTTCTCTTGCGTCAGACTTTCAATACGGCTTTCGTAATCCATCGTTTTATCCTGAAATATGTTGATATTTGTACCGAGAGATTATTCTACTAACTTCCCCTTTAAAACCCATGAAATTCCCATTAGATTTGCTGAAGCTGAAACTGTTGTTGATATAAAAGAACTTGAAATATTTCGATAACAATAATGCGTTAAATTAGGTACCGTAGTTCTGTCACAGAGAACTATTAAGGCGATATAATAACAAAATTCTTTTCCTCGACTATACAAGTATTTCAACCTCATTAGTCAATTTACCTACTGCGTTATAAGTTCCTAATGTTGACTTTATCTAGCGTGTGATTAACCGTATGATAACTACACGTGATAACTTTGTAAACATATGTTTTATTTTCCTAAGTTTTACATACTCCACTACCTCAGCCTTGGAAAGTAGCGAAGTATTTAATCCTCTTTGAGCACTAAATTACATACAGTGTTTATACTTTCTACATCTGAAAGATTAGTTATTAAAACATTTTGTTTGTCTTATTGTGTGTAACGACAATATGACTGTTTTAATGAGTCATCGCCGAATTTATTATGAAATCTACGTACCAAACGAAGTGTTTTACGATAAATATTTACATTAGCACTTTTTTTCTCCCTAGTCTTAGCACAAACACACTGCACTCCATCAACTAATTTAGACACAATTTTATCTAAAAGAATTCTAGCACAGAGGAATTCTAAACACTTTTTTATAAACTATTTATAGTTTGCGACTTGTCACGTACTTTCTAGTAGCCGCTCTCACGACCGCTAGCCTCTACAGACAACAAGGCACTAAGGAACCGAGTGTGTAAGTAAACATTCGCCAATCGCACCAAATTGTACCGGTTCCGTTGCAACTGTTTTTGTACCTCCGATAGTTACGCCACCCAACCGTGCAAACCCATTGAAAATTGTCGCAATGTCACTAACTTTATTACCTGTTACATGCCATTATAGACTGTAATCACTATCACATAAGAACATTGGCAAACAGCTAACGGAACTCATCCTGTGTCTGAAAGTTCAATGTTAATTTACTCTAAAAGCAACTGCTCTTTATATAGTTTAATAACGCGAAACGTTAGATATGTTTAGGTTTATCGAGTGTGTACTTGTGTTGCAGATTAGATAGATATGTTTGATCAATCAATAGAATGTATACTACTGTTTTATCTCCATTCATCTCTTATATCAAGCAAGACAGGAAGGTTAAGAGCCCAATCCAAGATAAGATTTCTATTATGTAACATGCACACACCAAACTAGCTGTTAGCCAAGCGACACCCATGCAAAATTAAGGAAAAATCAAAAGAAACATTGAAATTTGACCAAAAATAATTTATTTATACAAATCCGTGCAACACATCAAAACAGAATTAACAATGTGTAAATATAATTTCATCATTTTTGTACTTTTATGATATAAATTGTTTTTATATAAATTATAAACTACTTACTTGGAATGGATTATATCACTTAAATAGTTAGTATAGTATGTTCGAAGTATGAATCCCGATTCGGTAAACAATAGATGTACCGTCACCTGTGCAAAGTGTATGACTAACCATTCGGACGATGTGATCGTGACAAAAGATCACGTATTGTGAATATAATCAATTTATCAACGCGACAATCTCGATAATAAAAACAAGGGAACAAGATATTGATACTAACCCGCATTGCGAAGCAAGCGATGTGCTAACTATCTTTATGAGATGGCCAATTACGATTCAAAGTGAAATAGCGAGACATTTTATAAATATTTTCTTTGAAACAACGGTTACGAATTTATTTTTAAATTCGTCATTGTTTACGAAAATTTAACTTGAGTTTCTATTTAATCCGTCATCAAACCTCATGTCACTGTATGCTGTAACTGTAATTGAGTAGTGGACAACAGCAATCAATAAATTGATATACTTTTAATAGACAACCAAAACGCGAATACCCGTAGATTTTGTATGGCAATATCGAACTGTGGCGTCACTAATTTACCAACTCAATTGACTTACTAGTTATTTATTTTAAAGCCACAAAAAATCTATTTTTACAGTAAATTAAAAATTTTCTTGTTTCTGCTGAAATAAAGTAGATTTTTTGTTTGAGAAGTTGTGTCTTAAAATTAATGCTTTATCAACTACCCAATTCTAGTCAACCAATCACAAAAGTGCTACCATGAGATTTTACAACAGATCCACCAATCAGAGGCCTAAACAAGATTCCCGAAGCAGAGTGAAGGATAATCACAATTGTCAATCATTCAGCTGCATAGTAAAGTGAGCCACACAACCTACTCACCCCTTAATCACAGAACAATTAGATCTGACTGCTAGTATTAACAGTTCAAAATATTGCATACACTGACCAAAAACAGTTACGTTTACGTTACGTTTAAGTTTACATAAAAAAAGAACGTACTGAAACTAAAAGCGTTCATTCGTTTCTCGGCTGTGATTGGTGCTTTCGTATCAGCCGTTGGTTGACAGATACGTTGCGCTAGCGTCGCGTAGGCGGACGTTTACTGCGTATGCGCTGCGTATACTTGTAAGCTTTCGTTTATGTGTTACTTATTTTGATCAGTGTAGCAAAGCTGCCGTAAAAATAGAAAATTTGAAATAACTAACATATTTAGTCACAATAATAAAGACTTTGTAAATAATAACTATTAATGTAAAAATAAGAAACTAATTATATAATAATTCGATATAGGAACATAATAATAAGGCCCATGCCCAAGAAACAATATTTGCAGTGATATAAATATTAAAATTTTACCAACATTTATATTTTGTATTCAAAAATATTTATATCACTGTAAAAACCGCAACGTGTGCATTTAAAACATAAACTTGTTTCACTGTTTTTAAAAACACTTGACAGTAATACTCCTAGACATAACTTTATAAGTACATTTTAGCACATAACAGTGTAACAAGTTACTTAAACAACAAAAAAATCTTAATAATTTTCTTTTATACACACAAAGCTAGCAAGCTAGGCCAATAGTGCATTTTTTATTATGCAGACTGTTAGTGTAAACACCGTTGTCACTAAAACCATAGGTACTTGATTTATTATAAAAAATGTTTATCTGAATTTAAAAATAAATAAACAAAGATTTCTTTCAAAAATTAAAAAAAATCCGTCCGACACCGTCCGTAAATTCATGGATACTATGCGCCCGAGTTACGTAATCAGCGCAAAGGGCGTTGACCTGCTGCACTGGCCGTCCGTTATAACTACCCTACTACCTACATAAGTTTTAACTAATTACATCATTGTAATATAGGGTGAAATAATTTTGAGGAAAAATGGAGATTTTACTTAAAAAAAAGATATTTTTTTTCATTGAATTTACGTTCTATTACTGAAGCCAAACCACTGGTTTCAAGGATAACGGTGTTTACACTAACACTCTGTATTATTATAAAGCCTTATGCTCACTGCAATATTGATACAATTTTGTTGCAGTAAACACATGGTTTTAACCGAAAAATATAAAAAATAGAGACACAATTTTTTCGACTAAGTCTTAAGAAATAAAACATCTAAATGCAAACAATATAATCAATAAAGGACTACATATATTACACTAACAGTACATGTAACAACGCAATACTAAATTACTGTAAACATGAACAAACATAGGAATATTTAGTAACGATTTACTGGTTTCTGATTAAGCAACTAGAATTCTATTAGAATAAGAATATTTAGTAATCTACAAAATGTATTCGGCAAATAATACATTGATAACGCAGGAGTGTAGAAATAAACTTAGGGATTGCTGAAACTGGAGTTAATCCCGCGGAGGGATGCAACTTAACACGTTTTAATGATTACGGATTCACGTGTAGATTGGCTTTAGTTTGAGCAGTCCTATTTCGGAATTACAAATTAAGGCACTGTTTTTATTTATTTCGCCTCATAACGTCATCACGCCTGTAATCCCCGAAGGATAAAGCAGAGATGTACCTAATTAATACACCCACAGTTCGCTTAAGTTACGTTTAAGTCCCATGTAATAGGGGGGCGAGCCTATTACCAACAACCGGGCACAAATCTAGACTCCGAGGCTGCTACTAAGAATTTCCTGATGGAAAAACCCAATATCAATTTGCCCGACCTGGGAATCGAACCCAAGACCTTATACTCAGTAGTCGCGCTTTACGACCACTAGACAAACAAGGCAGTCCATTCATCCATTGGTTTCACCCCAATTCATAGACAATAGTGCTATTCTATCCTATAAGTACATGTCGACCCCCTCTGCCCTTTGTAAGAACATTCTTACAAGAGTTTGCCGAAGGGTTCATATTGTACCTACACAGGTACAATATGTACCTACTGGCAAACTCCCTCACTGTCGCACACTACTAAGCGGACCTACAAGCTCATGTGTACAGCTCTAGTACTACGTCATAACACGCAGTGTAGGCGTATGTATATAGTGTAAATACCCTACTTGTCTTATCTGGTAAACAAACACGGTACGAAAATAGAATAGAATTTTCGCATTTATTTATAAAAACATAAGTTATGAATTATATAAAAAATTGCTCAAATTGCTCATAATCGAGATTTCAGAACGCCATATTTGTTGCGCGGCCCCCCAGGGTGAGTTTATGACCTGGGTCAAGGTCATAGGTATCCCCTAAATGGGGGTGATAAGGGCGTTTAACGATGGTACTATGTTTAGCAGTTGACATCTTTCAGCAGAATCATAATAACATTTATCTACCAAATAAGACAAGTAAAGGAGAATCCACTATGTATGCGAGACTAGAGTGGCTATATGGTGTAGAGGCTGGGACTCACGGCCGCGAGCGACGCGGCGCTGCGCAGAGACTTCACCTCCAGAGCCAGCGAGTGCACCTCCCCGTTGAGCCGCACCACCTGCCCGACAGATTAGCGCTACCTTGCTAACTAGACCACGATACACCGAGACGACACAAAGTGCACATACATGTAGAAATAACTTTGTAAAATTAGACGCTTAGGGTAATTTAAAAAAAGAACGTTAATTTTTTTTTAACCTTTCCAAATTTTTATCACAGTTAAAATCATATTTATTATTTTTTAAATTAAAAATGGTATTGTCTTCAAAAGTAAAAAAAAAAATCTCTTTCTGTCGAATCGAAAGTAAATCCTTTTTTAATAATTCTTCTTTTTCATTGTATTTGGCCCCAGAAGATGGCCACGTTTAAATTAATATATATCTAATAAAGACTTTCTTAACATAAATTATTGTTAGTAAATATTTTGGCATGCAAATAATTGAGACAGTTATTTAGGTCTCCATGTACGCTAGTTCTACATGCTTGTATGCATTATTAGGTAGACGATACATCACCAATTGGGTATTAGACACCGAAAATCAATTGACATACTTTTTATGATCTGTCAAAACGCGATTCCTTCATAGATTTTGCATGGTAACGGTCAACAGTGACATCACTTTTTTGTCAACTCAATTGACCCACTGTTTATTGATTTCAAAGTCATTAAAAATCTAACTTTACTATTTTTTTAAATATAAACATATTTTTATTTGAATATTAATTGGGTTTTCTGAATTAAAACTATGTATCTTATTTTTTATGAAATTGTATTTTGAAATGACTGGTCAATGGTGTCAAATACTCAATTAAGGGAATATGAAGACCATTTAGACAATTACGAAGTTAGTAGATATAATACAATTACACAGAGTACGTCTGGCAACATTTATAACGATAATACACGAACTGTATACCTTAGCCTCGCTGTTGACCAGATTCTGCTTGGTTTTCTCCAGTTCTGCAGCTGCATTTTGCAGTTTATCTTGCATCTCTTTTTTTTCTATCTCCACTCGTCTCCTTTCTGAGCCTTCTTCTCCCGCCTGTCGCGATAGTCGCGCCACCTATGTGTTACAACTTAGAATGATAATACCATTTTGATTTTAAATCTTTAAAAAATATATTACATAAATAAATATTTTTTTTTGTGGTGCTATTTAACAATGATATGTCTACCTACCTTGAAATGCGAAGGTCTTGTTGTTACTAGATGTAAAATAAACCATAAATCTATTAAGAATATGGCTCATTAGTGCTTGTGAAAAAATGCCTACCTAAAAATCATCATAATTATCACAGAAATATAAAAGGAAACGTTTTAATATTATATAAAAAAACATACTTATAAATAATATAATAAGAAGTAATTTTTATAATCCATCCCGCAAAACAAAACTCGTTTATAAAAATAGTCGCAAGAAAAAAAAATAATGTAGATACCTATCTATGCTAATTATATTTACAAAATAATGGTATTGTGCAAAACGTTAAATAACTGTCATGCTAGAGCTACATTAGCGGGCGAAGATTCGTGTAGAGATGGCGCGCTAAAAAATCGTGTACACGTGATGTTCTTGTCTACATTAGGCGGGCGAGGATTCATCGTGCCGGATTGTGTTGTCTGTCCGGCGTAACGTAGGTGCAGCCACCCAAGCGAAAATTGTCGCGAAAAATCCCTTTGATGCGCGACAGTTTGGCGACATTGCCTCGATAACAGACAGCGTCATAAACAGGTAACCCATTTTTACTTTCACGAATTTTAATACGTGAGGGGTAACCTGCTGATGACGCTGTCTGACATCGTCTTCGCGCGAATACTACGCGTTGCAGTGATCTGCCCGGCCACACTCATCGCGATAATACGAACATTCGCCGTAGCTTGCTAATGTAGCCGAAGCATTAGATGCAATTATTATTTGCTATAGACAGTTCACAGACGGTGTATAATTATGATGCTGTGTGGATAATGTGTCATGCTTCATGCACACGCCTTTCACATGCTCATACAAGATGCAGTTTTTCAGCCTCTTCAAATTCATAAAGCTAATGATTCTCAGAGCAAATCAATAATAAAATAAATAGGATATTTTTCTTTGTCTTTTCCGCAGTGTTTAGAACACAAAGAGTATTGTGTTTTGGCCCCTAAGACACGACGTTATTTAAGAATTATTTGATAAAGTCGCGGACCACTTCGGGTGCTTGGAGGAATCACCAGTGGTTCGCGAACCACGCAGCTAGACAGTGATAAGTACCTGTGTCTCCAGCGATGCTATCTGTCCGCTCCACGATGTCTTGACGTCAGCGAGTGCCATCTTCGCCTCTTGCAACTGTCGCGTGAGCACGGCGCGCTCGCGACACACGCGGTCGTAGTCCGCGCAAGCGGTGGGAGTCACCTCGCGTTTATCTGAGTTGATATATTGAAATGTTAGTGAAGAACGATTAGGTATTTTAGACCAATATGTGCAAGACAACAACTTCTTTAAAAAATCCCGGCTGACTTACTGGTAAGTCAAAACAATAGAAAATCAATTGTGTCTCATTATGTGGAACTGGAGTAAAAATAAGTTGCTTTGAATTTCATAAAAGGTAATCAATTGAGTGGGTAAATGAGTGATGTCATAGTTTACTATTGATGTTTGTTGTGTCTATGGAGGAACCGTCAGACCATAAATGTGTGTCAATTGATTGGTGATGTCAAGCACTCATTTAACTTTGCAATAAGCCATGTGTATCATATCTTTCGTTGGAGATCCATTTATAAATAAATATGTTTAGACAAGACTACATACACATACCACGGAGTAGATAAAACGTGTTCTCCGCATTTGCAGCATAAATGTACGTGCAACCAACTTTTTTTTTTTATGGCCTTTTCTGCCAGATTTGTACAGTCAGCAACATATATCAACAAATATTCCGTCTAATTGATGATATATAGGTATTGGATCTGTGTTGGTTTGTGATCTTAAATGTTTTTTTGCTGCCACTCTCAAAAAGGAGACAAAAGCTATCTAGCTATTTAATAGAGTAGTTACCGTCATCGGTCATGTGATGGTGCGGGTTGTCGGGCGGTAACGCGGCCGACACGACCGCGAGTCTGTCGGCTAGGTCAGCGGCGCGCGCCTCTGCTGTGCTAAGCGCACCGCTCAGCTCCGCTCGCTCGCGTGCCCACTCCCGTCGACATTGCTCTAGCTCCTCCTGTCATAGAACATAAGAAATTAATTTTTGATTTCAGAAATGTATATTGTATAGGTACTTCAACCCACAGGTTGCAAGTAAACTGCTCATGTAAATTGCACATGCAGCAACTAAGTCATCATTATCATATCAGCCAAACGATGTCCACCGCTGGTCATAGGTGTCCCCTAAAGATAGCCACAATGACCGGCCCTGCGCTGTCCACATCCAGCGGTTTTCCGCGACCTTGACCAGGTCATCGGTCTACCTTGTGGTGGGCCTAGCCACACTGGATCGCGGAAGGACTCGCGAAATGTTTTAGCTGATCTATAATATAGGTAAAGTTTGTTTGTTTATAGTTTGTAAGAGATAAGCTCAAGACATACTGGTCCAATTACATAAATTCTGTCAGTGATAGATAGTTATAAACATAACATAACGTAACATCACGCCTGAAATCCCCGAAGGGTTAGGCAGAGGTGTACCCATTAGTACACCCACATTTCACTAGTTATGTTTTTAGTCCCATTTTATAGGGGGCGAGCCTATTGCCGTCAACCGGGTACAAATCCAGACCCCGAGGCTGCTAGTGAGAAATTCCTGATGAAAAAGCCCATAACACTTTGCCTGACACTTTGCTTTTTAGATAGTTATAGGACATATTAAATGGTAAACGTGAGTTCCACACAAAGAAATCGCGGTGAGAAACTAGTAGTTCATACAACGTACCTGAACTACTGTATGTTGCTTGCATATGCACTACTAAGCGTGTCACACACAATTTGCACAGTACAAAACAATTCGAAGTTTAAACCATAGCATAAAATAAATCTTTATTAATTCCCAGTTCAGGGCCTTCCTTTAATAGATAATGTGAATCTATTTATCTATCTATAATCTACATATTTATAATCAACTACTATTCCTATTAACATTGTAAAACAATGTACATAGTTATCTAAGATTAGAGTATTAAATTGATATTTTAATTAGATCACAATATTTCTTTTAGAAATTATGTATTTTTTTTATCTTATCACTGGGAATTTCTCCTGTGTATCGTGGGTTGCGTTTACAAACATAAACTCACATGCTCTAACAACAAGACCCTGAACCACTACCTGTAGGCCCCACAAATATTTAGTCTAGTCAGGGAGTTCGGGAGTCAAACATGCAACATCAAAGTAGCCAATCGCTTAGTCACAGCGCCAATTGTGTCGCCATAATAGCTGGGCATTACATACCATAACATCACGCCTGTAATCCCCGAAGGGTTAGGCAGAAGTGTACCCATTAGAACACCCACATTTCGCCAGTTATGTTTTTAGTCCCATGTAATAGGGGGTGAGCCTATTGCCAACTGTATCTGCCAGCTGGGCATTATCCAGCTATTTATTGAGCAATTCTAAATGATTGTGCTCTATTCAACTACAAAGTAGAATAATAGTTAAGTAGAACTACCTACACAGGAAGTGTTACTTAGTTGTAGAGATAAGGCCCAGTGTATAAAATGAATATTAGTCAAGCTGTAGGAAATTACTGTATCTAACGCCTACAGTGTTACTTTTCATTAGTTGTATAGCCATAGACATTAGCGTGATTGCATAACCGGTAGCATCCACCCGTAAGCAGAATGGTTTGTGTGTATAAATAAAAACTCCTTACATCAAAAGTAAAAATCTTTTCCCAGCAAAATGTTTTGCTTAATATTATTTTGTTTGTTAAGCAGTATGTGGTTGTTTTACACCTCCTATAATTAAGAAGTAAAGGAATCTAGTTATCCCGGTCTTCTATGGTCAAAAGTGAGAAACGTCACTTCGTAGCATGCCAGCGGATAAGTGCAATTGCACGACCACTCTACACTATGATAATGCACACTGGTGCCGATTCCCTAGTTCACAAACTAGACTTTAAATTTAGAGAATTGACATCTCTTACTAACATACAGCGAAAGGAAAGGACGGTGACATTCCGTTACATTAAAGCACTAAGTTAGCGATGTCAAATTAGTTTTGCCTTGATCTTTTCCGTATTTTTAATTAATTCATACGTTTTAAGATGTCAACTATAATTGTATGGACGTGTCAGATTGACTAAATTTGACAGCTCTTATTTATATTAGTCTCTTTCTTGTTTTGTTGCACAGAAAAAGATGGAAATAGTCTAATTTTAGTTTAGTTTGTGACCAAGAGAATCTGCAGCACTGTCAACAATTTAGATAGCAAATGCTGTCATTTTAACCAGTCAGTTACATCTTAAGCTGACCAAAAGTCATCATAAATGTCTTACTAGCTTCTCCTCGCAACTTCATCTGAATCAAAGTTGATATATTATCCCACAGGGACCAAACATTTTGCTGGCATAAAAAGTAGCTTAAGTGCTCTTCCTGACTATAATCTATCTCAGTGCCAAATTTCACCCATATCCATTTAGCGATACAGGCGTGATGGAGTAACAAACATCGTATAGTAATAGTAGTAAGATTTAAATTCGTTTCACAAGTAAACTTCAACTAACGTTCAAAGCATCGAGTCTGTCCTGAGCTCGCTCAGCGGCTGCCAGCTGTGTCTTCAGTTCAGTCACTAGCCTCTTAGCTGTGTCTCTCTCTGTAGCTGCTTTTGCTGCCTCTGCCTGCGCTGTACGGGCTACTGCTTGAGCTGCCGCTGCCTCCTCGCCTACATGAAAGCGTTTACAATTATTTTCTACATAATTATGTACTGTAAATTCATGGAACATTGGTAATTTTTTGTGTTTAGAATTATGGCGTGAAAGTCACGTGTATTTAATGGTCTTAGGGGTAAGCCCGACTCGACTTGTACTTTCCTGATTTTTTAACATTCACACAAGTAATTATTTTTCCCACACGAATTCAGCACTCCTCCACTATTAAATACTAAGACTAGATTTTTGTTTAATTTATGCCTAATCTAATTGCATGTGGACATCATATAACTATAGAAAACAAAGATTAAAATAGAATCAGATGTTATCTTGTATGCCATTTATGATTTTGAGGGGTAAATGGAAAAATGTATATATTCAACCTTATTATGGGTATAAAATAAGGTTGAATTTATAACACAACCAAATTGTAGCTTAATACATTTTTCCATCGATTATATTTAATTTACACCAATCGATTTAATATACTAATATCACATTCAATATTCTGTACCAAAGTATTTATTACCCACTGGCAAAAAATAAGATCGCTAATGTCTGACCTTGAACGGAGGCGAGTGAAAGTTTCAGTTCTTCAATCTTTTGTTCCCAGAAGGCATCTCTCTCTCGCAGCTTAGCTTCCAACTGTGCAGAGTACTGCTGTTGTAATACAGCCTGGTCTACCCTCCCGCCAGTGCGTTCTGATAGGTAGGACTCCATTTGTGGAGATATTGACTAAAATGAAACATAAAAAAAGGAATAGACAACAGTAAACAATAGTAGCAACATTAGTACTTTGAATTTAAAAAAAGACTTACATCTGATGTAGAATCCCCATGTCCACCAGAACTAGAAGGACTTGCAGTTGACTGAAAGTGAAATACCTTGCATAAGATTTTGGAAAAATCTTTCAACTTATAATACTTACTTATAAGCAACAGAAATATGACCAAGCATGTAGCACTAACCAGTTTAAAGTCCCCGTTACGAGATGCTATAAATTTTGTAAACACACATTCAGGAGATCTCAACATTTCGATCAAATACTGTGTCAGAGTGAACTTACTTCAAAATAGCAACTCAAATGTGCCAGATATACATTCCAGTACATTGGACAACAATGCTGAATATTGCCATAATATAACCTGACTAAGTAAAATTAGTTGTTAGTTTCATATCACATGTATGTTACTTTGAGTTGATAAATTTGGGATTATTTGTTGTCGATTGAATAGTCGCCGAGTAACTTAAGAAATTTCTTTATTTTAAAAATGAATAGCTTCTTGTGACGGGGACTTTATTTATACGCAATTGAAATATGACCAAGCATGAAGCACTAAGAAGTCTAATTTAAGAAATATATGGGGTGTGAAAAGACAATCTACATAGCCATTAACTATGCATACTGTCCGTAAAGCTAAATAATATTGAGCAAAAATTATTGCTGCAAAACAACTTTTATTTTCAGGGTGAAAAATAACTGTTTATGGTAATATGCAATGTGACTCATGCAAAACATTATGAATGCACCAAACAGTAGGTAATAGGGGTTGACAAAGATTTTCCAACATATGAAACATATTTTCTTCGAAAATCGAAAATTGAAAATAAAAGACTGGAAGACTGGACTGATGGGAAGAACATAATGCAAGTGACTGTTGACACACTCGTTACTTTAGTAAATAGAGCAATACTAGTAAGTACTTACAGAGTCATCCCTGAGGGTTATTCTTCCTAAGAAGGCACCGCTTCGCCAGCTACTCGTTATTTTACTTATATCGCTGCCAGTTTCCTCCTTTATCTTACTTTTCAAACTTGCGAACATTGTAGCTTGCAAATGATGCTACTAAAAACCAACAAAAAACAAAAATGTAACTCGTTTTCCAATGTAAATGACCATGATAACGTTCGATAACTTACCAGTTTCGATTTTAAAATATATTGCAATACTATTTTACGTCAAATTGAAGTTACATTTATGTAGTCAGAAAATAACGTTCGTCGCAGTTATACGTATTCTGTTTGAACGGGACATATTTGCATTACAAAAATAAATACCAGAACAAGTAAAATACAGAAATTATTCGCACAAAAAGATTATTACTACTACTGAAGGAAGAAAAGACTATTCGTTTGACATATCACTTATTAGGAATTGACAATGACAAGTTGTAATTGACAACTGACAAATCGTTAGTGAAGTGACAAATAGCGATGTCCAAGAAAGTAAAACAGTACCACTTAGGCGATTTTTATTATTTAGTTTAATGCTTAATCAATAGCCATACTATTATTCTGTGGATTTTAGAATGCTTTTGAGAAATCTCACAAAATATGACAAAGGAAGAATCAATAGTGAAGAAAAAAAGAGAGAATTTCGTGAATTCGTCAAAATAATATTCGATTCATTAGATTCACATTTATCGACTACTTACAGAGCTAATTAATAACGCAATTTTTTTAACCTAAGACAGCAGCTTAACAGTGTGAATAAAAAACAGCTTTTATTAATTTCTTTTTCAATTGTTACAATTCATTGCAAAATGAGTTGAGTTGAGTTCCTCCTAGACAAAACTCTCCTCCTCCTTCCGTCGTTTTCCTATGTTGCTCGTGATTCACTCCACACTCACAACCGACTTTAAACATTAGGAATGTTCTTGCATGACGAAGTCGCGCTTAGAGTGTTATGGGTGTTGCGTTAGTCTAGGTACCTAGCTCGACGGCATGTCAGCAGTAACCTATACTAGGAAAACCACCTTTACTGCTACGAAGTAACAGCCTGTACCATTACAATATTGTATAATTCATTATTCGAATTCTGGAGCCGCAAATATACTGTAATAAACAGTCTGTGATTTACACAACAGCTTGCATACTTTTGTCTATATAGAGCTACGGGCATGTCATTTGTGTATTTTTTACTTTAGCCAAAAAATCTGGCCCATTGGGAGTCTAACTCGCACAGGAAGGGTTCCGTACCACTGTCTGATATCTAACAGTACATACTTTTTTAAACAGTTTTGTAAAATAAAATACGTTTCTTGTTTAGAGGAGCCCAATTTATTTTTTATTATTTTTGTTGTATAGCAGCTATAGAATAAACACTCCTTCCGTCAGGAGGTCTGTGTTGCTCTATGACACACTCTATAAAAAAATTAAATCCTACTTATTCCAGATACAACCCTGTGACAGACAGACGAACAGACTGCCCTTTGGTTACGGAACCATTAAAAGCGACAGTTAATAGCCTACCACCTAGTCAGAACCTCAGAACTATCTTATCATCACAAACAACACAGATAATAAATACGTGTTTTCTTTCATTAATCCCCCACTTGGCTCTCGGTTCAAGTGGCGTGACCTCAAATTCTTTTTAGGTCGCAGTAATGAAACGCGTAGGTACGGGTCAAGGTCGCTTTGAAGGATGCCCTCGACGCTAATACTTTTAGTTTGTACGTTCCAGAGCAATAAAAACACAGGAAAAATATTGCGATGTTTTTTTTTGGGTAGTAGAAATTGATTTAGTGGATCGATTATTTTGTTTTTTAGTTCAATTTACGTAGATAACTTATGTTTCAACGTAACTCCAGTTCTCTTACTGACTGCCTCGCTGATTTCTTCGTCCCAAGCACGACTACTGAACGTGGGTCCTGGATTCGATTCCCAAGTCGGAGAAAGTGTTATTAGGTTTTTCTATTACTTATTAGGAATTTATCAGTAGCACAGGCACAGAGTTTGGAACTTGGTGGTGCGACACCCCCATAACTCGGAAAACTCGTAAAGCTGTTGGTTCTGCGCCTGATCTCTCTCAAGTGGTGTCGACTGTCAGATAGCATCCAATCGGACTATGAGAGTGAGCACCTGTGTTTGCGCACACGCTTGTGCACTATAATACCTTCTGCGTTCTTGGCTAGTCCCTATTGAGATTGGCCACCTTGACCGAAATTCTGTCGGATGATATTAGTATTGCTCTCGTTATAGGCCCCTCCGAGAGTATTTGTCAAGTATAAAGACTTTAGATAACCACAAGTATGTACTTGCGGTATCTAAAGTCTTGATACTTGACATAAGCCAAAGCTAAAGAGATCAAAACAGACGTTGTTTCCCCACATCGTTTGTAGTTTTAGTTTTAGTTTTTGTATCATGATGTTCCAGTGGTTAAAACACCCACCAACATGCATGAAGTTGGGAGTTCTGTACCAATGATAATTATATCTATACTTTCTAAGTTTTCTAAGTTTCACATAAACATAACATCACGCCTGTAATCCCCGAAAGTTTGGCAGAGGTGTACCCATTAATACACCCACATTTCGCCAGTTATGTTTTTAGTCCCATGTAATAGGGGGCGAACCTATTGCCATCAATCGGGCACAAATCCAGACTCCGAGGCTGCTACTGAAAAATTCCTGATGGAAAAACCCAATAACACTTTGCAATGTTTCTAAGTTTTACTTTGATTATATACTTTTTAAGTTTATCTTGGACATCACAGACAGCGGTGAAGGAAAACATCGTTAGGTAACCTGGATCAAAGATAATATAATACTTCGCCTGGACTTGTGATAAAATCACCAATCTGCCTCGAGCATGCGTGGTGATCAATGCTCGTGCCTTCTCTGTATGAGAAGAGGCCTTTGCCCAGCATTTGAACAATCGGCTCATATTATTATTGTGTAATACATGATGTATAGTCGCTAGCACATCAGACTGTTGTAAAATCGCTCCTATTACAATGGCATAAGATGCTGCAGTGTTTACCTTCTAGCGCTGTCGTTCGTACTCTTAACACACCTTGGGAAAAAGATAGAAGTTGATTCTGTGTACTTATGACTGGGTAGTTGATCTAAAGTGTAACCATGCAGGCTGATGTATTCAACGCTTGTAAGCTGGATATAGTATAGCATGTTTCAGCTTTAAGATCCCATATGTTGTTGAATAATAACTCTTATGTCAATATTTCATAAGGTTCAATTTCTATTGTCTCTGCAATTTCAGTATTTTCTATGTTATGTGTGTACAGGTACTTAATTGTAGGGTATCGGGTATTATAGTAGAAATGAAAGACACAGATCACATATTCAGTTGTTTATTATCTATACTGTACTCAAAATTGATCCGAAGATCACATCACATAGTAATTTCATAAATAATATTACAATGTCATGTACTTTCTGTGATTGTTCGTGAATAAAAAAATGTTCACAATATTATCAATACTTTGTTCACTGGACCGGTTTACCTTTAAGTAGATTGTAGGTACATACTACATAATAAGATACCATTACTTTAGGTACTCAAACAACTTACAGTGTATTTGATGAGAGATATAATAATCAATTATTGTGTTGCAGTTTATTTTTTTGTCAATATATTTACAGTTTTACATTTTTTTTTTGTGATTTACAAATAAATTCTTGAATATTTAATTAGGTCATCATTATTCCATTTGGATTTATAATAACAGTACTTTATAGTTAAAAATATCACAAAAATGAAATATATTATGTGTAAGACACACGCAACATTAAAAATACAACAAAAAGAAAAATATAAAATCCACTAGAAACCTTGGGCCAGAAGAGTCCCTTCTAAACAGGAAGGATACTTTCGATGTTCTATATTTCATAACGGCAATTTGATACCATAATTATTATTATCACACTAATTAATTATAAAAGTAATCGATTGTCTTACAATAAATGCGTCAGATCATAAAATTTTGATTATAAAAATTATAGGCAACAAATAATTCATGAAACGATAAATTCCAACAAAAAATAAAATGACAACTTATATATTTAAGACTCATAGTGCCGTATTGATAAAAGTGAACTGTTCACCTTAGCCACTAGCACGGGACTGATAATAACAATCAACATAAACACAAACGCAACGAGTTACTAATGAGTTTGACTCCGCATCCGATATTCACCTTTTATCGATATGGCATTCCACTTACGTTACGACAATAAATATAACACGCTTACACATTAATCACTTCTTTAATTCCGACGCTAGGAATTATTTCATAATATATACCTAAAAATATAATCACGGCACAAGTATCCCTCCGACTAAATTACTAACGTAGTGTCACTTTATCAGGATTTAGAATCAAATATGTATTATGTATCTTAAATATTTCATTATTAATATATCATTATCAAAATATCCACTAAATGGGAGGAATAAATCAAATTATTAATATTTATTCTAACATTAATCGCATGACTGATCAACAAAAAGGATATGGACTAGGAATAATATTAGGCATTAGGCTTCCATGCCTTCGGGACGCGCGCGCCGGTCGCGTTACGCGTCGCTCTCGGTCGGACGTGCGACGCGCGCGACTGCTGCGTGAGAGCGTCGCGGGGGACACAAGCGACGTGTTAGGAACGCGCGACTCGGCGCGCGCGCACCCGCCTCTCTCTCTATCCGCATATCACCTCTACATACATACGACGAGATAAATTTGATCAAAACGTTAATACTGTTTGTGTTGAAAACAATATAGGTAGCTATTTCTTTATGCTGTACTCACCGAGAGGTAATCGGACTCGATCGTCGGTATTATTTTGTGCATCGATAGACGGGAATCGACCGGTAAAAGAATGATTATCTAGCAAAATCTATCTGGAATAAAAGCCGACGTTCTATCCTAGAATTTAGGTAAATAGCTTGGAAGTATGCCTTCTTCGTTTTAATATTGTCCGATAACGTTCATTGTATTATGAATTTCTGTCCTATCACTCTACGAGTGTCGCGATCTATGCTAATGTGTGAACTGGGCGACGCGTCGGCGTCGTGGGACGTGGGATGTGGTGCGAACGGGATGGCTCCTTAAGGGAAGAACGACGTACCGACTAGTCGCAGCGAGCGAACGCGCGGCTCGTACAGTGAACTGCGCGCGCGCCGCTCGACACACGCGAATTGTGCTCCGGCGTCAAAAGTTTCAGTGCCGAGGGAGAGAAGCGGCTACTCTATTGGTGTTTCATTACTGACTCACTTATTCTAATCTAGTGTAAAACTTGTCATCTAGAAAAAAAATAATATTATAACATACGTAAAAAAGTAACATAATTCTCACAAAAATGCTCACGTTAGGAGTGGGGTGATGCAACTTTTGACACCGGCATCGGCCGCCGGCAGCGAGTGCCGGCGGCCACGGTGCGCTCCGCACCACCCATAAACATTACATCGCTTGCTTATATACAACAAAGTTTTCGTGCGACGCCCAATGGCGACCGCACTGATCTTTACAGGAACTCATATCGTATCTTAAAAAAAATAATATACAATAGTAATAAAACATTTGAAACCTCACTAACTACTATTCGACGATCTCGGTACGATCTCGATAAAATTACTCAAACGGCTCCGGCGTCTCGAAATCTATTCATATCACAATCGCATGACCGTGCCTGAGAATCATATCCCGCTACTTATGTACACACTCTTTCCCGAAGACAAACGCACTCCAGGCGGGGGCGGGGCGCGCGCGCGTGCGCACGCGGCCCGCCCCGGCCGCTCTACACTAACCGATATTCACTAAGATATCACCACCTCAGCCGCGGGAGCGACAGTAGGATACTTGCCGAACCTGCCTTTCCCGAGTGTGCCAGAGGCGCGATCGATATGGATAACGCGGGGCGCGGGCGATGCGGGGATGGGAGGGTGGTCACGTGGGGGTGAGGGCGGGGCGGGGGCGGGCGGGGGATAGGGTATGGGTGCGGTGGTGGACGGGTGGCGGGGCAGGTTAAGGGGGTCGCAGCGCTGGCGGTAGTTGTACGGGGATGTGGTAGTAGCGGCAGGCGGCGCGGCGGCACGTGCCGGCGGCGGCGTCGCGGCACACCACCACGCGACACCCCACCACCTGCAGCCCGCACCCTGCAACACCACGCATCACAACGTTAGTATGCTCACACAAATGAGCGGCGACACGATGCACCCACAGGTCACAGTCAAGTTAAAGACACACACAAATCGGGGGAAATATTAAATTGGCTACATTCTGTAAAAGATCACAAATCTAAGGACAACTAATTATGGCCACATTGAGACCATACTACATGATAGGGTCCATGTACAAAGTCTACTTAGTATATGAATTGTAAAGCAAATACTGAAACTAGTAAAAACTACATCACTGATCTAATGTTTCAAATGGTACAGGAATAATAAGATATGTACCCAAAACTGAAATATCTAAACTAAATAGGTTATAAATGTATTTCAGTCTACGGATAGTTTTCTACTTTCAAGATAGTAAAACTACGCTATAGATGAAATATAACAAAATGTGGTGAACATGCAGATATACAAGGAGAAGGGAAAGGGGACATTGCTATCCATGTTCTGAAAACTTGATGTATTGTTGTCATTAATTAGTTACACGTTAACAAATATTATGTGTTTCTGATTGTTTGTTACTACGAAGTAGAAGAGAGTGAATTAAAATTAAGATTGTATGCTCACCTTCACGAATATGAACAAATCTGCAGGTAGGTCTCGTACATCCTTGTCGATTAAAATCTTGGCACACCGGGAGGGTGTCCAGTAACTGCAAATATAACAATGTTCTCATTAGTATTTATTGTCGTTACTTAACTTCATATTCATACAAAACCATGGTCCCACAATGCCAGAGCTCTTTGACACAACATTATTTATTTCTTCCATACATTTAAGGCTTATCCAGATTGAACAGTATTAAAATTATTCGTTGGCTTTTTCGTTGTCATAACTTTGCAAATTATTTCCATTTGCATATTTGGAGAAAGTATTTTTGTTTTTCTAGACTTATTTATTCATCAATTAACACACTAGTCCAACGACTTTCCATTTTAAACTAGACTTTTGTATAAAAAGTTGTATTTCCAGATGTGTCGCATATTTGCATTGTGGAACAACTGTATGTATGTTTCTTATAACTATAAATCTACTTCATAAACAGTCGATAATTACAAAGATAAAAAAATAATTACAAACTACTCTTATTTATGATTTGTGTAAATATGTAAGAGTGTATAATTATGTCGACAGGGACTGGTAGGTAACCGACGGTTTATGAATTCGTTATGTTAATAGTGTTAATTCTAAAATCTAGTTCATCACTGATTGGACATTCATACATCTGACACTGATCATTATCCTCATTGCACAGCCGTCTGAAAAATAACGCTGAAATAGTTTTTGTAATATCAAAGAGCAAAGTATCATAAATGGTCCATCACAGTAACCCTAGCACATTGTATTGAATTAAGGTTCCCTACTCGTGTTAGCTTGTACTCAAGTGATCAATATATATTGGTATATAGAAATAGTTTATGCGTGTGTAGTTTCTCAGTCGCTACATAAAATTAACACAAAACGGGACACACGGAAGGCGAAAATTGCTCGAAATCAAATCTTGTTGCTGCTTCAATATTACAAGAACTTTACAAGATTCGTTGCACAATATGATTGGAGCTTCCAAGCATTCTTTTATTTACGTGCGCGCTGATGTCATATCATGTGTGTCACCTTTATATTGTAGTACTGTCGAGATAATAGTATGCAACATTAAACAGAATAGTAAATCAAGAGCCCACTGCTGGAGTTATTCTCGTGAACGAGCTTCCATAACCGTCAGAGAGTAGTGTTAAAGTACGCTGCACTATGCACATAGGTATGAATATATAATATCTAAATGGCATGCAGAACGCTTGAAGTATAATCATTATTGCGCAGCCAATCTTATTTAAGCGTGACTATATTTTACAAAAAAGCTAAAGCATGATGCTAGACAACTTTTACCAGGGCGAGGGCGTACTAGAGGTTTTGTAGCGTCCAAAGTGTACCCATAAATACCAACTGTTGCTATAATAAAGCTAAAATAGGCTGTGTGGGGAGAGTTACGACATGTGTCTGCTCGGCTGTGATGAATTTAGATCTCCCGATGCTCTCAGTAGAGGAACAGAGGACGTCATGCTTATCGGTAGGTCGGCATGGTTATAATGTAAATAGACAAATTAAATTTATACCTTTAGCTTACATGACAGTTCTGGACGTGACATGTTAGTGGTAGTACAAACTGCAACATAATGACCATTAGAGAGTGCGGTTACTGTACGACAAACAAAAGAAAACCAAGTATATTATTACATCTACGTGAACACTTTAACAAGCGTCAGAGAGGCCTCAACAAGTCGTAAGCGAGGAATTGAAGCCGCAACGGCGAAGCATTTTAAGCATTATGAGAAAAATCGAAGTGAGTGCTAACAATTACATGACAAACGTTACTACAAGTACACTGAACTCTTATCTACATTTACAACACATATTTATATCACTTCGAGTTTTCTTCATTCACCATCGTCACTTCAACTACCAACTACGCATAAAAAATAATTGTTTACAAAAAGCATTTAAAATGAGTGTAAAAAAACCCCCTTATTAGCAGTTGATAGTTGATATTGGCCAAAAGGTGAATACCACAGGGAACTAAACAGTTGACTAGGCATTAGAATAATTAATTTGTATGTACACGTTATTATATAAATTAGGCAAGTTTGAAATTATATTATTGAAACGGCGAACTGTTTAGTGGTTCGTAAAATGGCTTCGTTAAATTTCAATTATTAAAGTGACCCTGTACTGAAACTGCCGAGTTCATTAGATATTAGAAGCATATTTAGAAAAGAGAGCGTTTCAAGTTTAATTGCAATTCCATGCGAGTGTCAAGCGGCGTGTTTCAGTATAGGCTCCAAACAGGATATAACTTATACTGAGGATATTATAGTAAGCTGATTGTATCTTACCGGGTGTAAGCAAGGCAATACTGTAGAGTGACTTCTTCCACATTTGAAAGCAAGTATGTCTCACTATACAAAACTAAAAATCATCAACAGGTAAGTTGTAGCATCAACTGTTCATTACAATATATAATCGATACAGTTACAGCACAATGACTAGATGGTGTGATGGTGACAATATATTATCATGAGTCGGCTGACAAGCGATGCCATCAGTCGGCGACCGTCAGGGTCGGCCGTCCTCGTACCTCCACTGTACCGTAGTGCCGGTAAGGTCAAATAGTTCACCGAATAGATAGTGTCCTGCCTGCCACCTGTATCAGCAGGAAAGGAAGATACTGTCAGAGGAGACGATGCATAGTATGATGTGAACAATTAGTCGGATTCCATATTGTCTCCCTTCGATGCGTGTAGTCAGGTTTATTAAGAAAGCTCATTTCACCAAGCGCACCTAGTCCCGCTGTGTGAATGGGCCGATAGAGTGGTGATCGTGTTTGTCTGTTCTTTGCTCATTGTTAACTAGCGCCTGTTTAGCCTACAAAGCCCGCGAGAAGCGTCACAAACTAAAACTAAATAGGTACGTCTACAGAAGCCGAGTGAAGAAGCAAGCTCTGAAGTTCTATGCGGAGTCCAAAGTTGGTAGATTTACTTCTTTACTTTCTGATAATTCAATAAGAGATGGCGATACTGAAGGCTTGTGTAACAAGGATATCAAAAATTAATATCTGCATGAGAAATGTATATTGTCGTTTAATCTTTACTAAATAAAGTTAGGCCAATACATTTTTACTATAACACACAATTACAACAACAACAATATTTTTTTAGCAGGAATTTCATTCAAAACATTAGGTAATGGATCAATTTATCGACTTCGAGCTTCTGAACAGAACATAACAAGCGGTAGACGCAGAGGTGTAGGAGGTGATATGCGTTCGATAGCGTACTGGTTAGAGCGAGGCGGGTGGTCATGAGCCGGGTGAGCCGGGACAGCGCGGGGCTGCGCGGGGAGCGCGGGATACTGTGCCGTGAAACAAGAGGACTGCTCTTTGCGACTACTCTATAATTAATGTGTTAACGTTAAGCCCACATCACACGGCACTAGCTTCGCTGTTTACTGAACTTGGAGAGCCACAGAATAGCAAAATATAAATTGATAAAAACATTAATTCATTGCTAATTCACAATCAACGAAACAGCAGTTGATTTACTGATCAAACTTTGTCACTGGTATACGTGCCTTCTGACACTAAAAAGTAGTCAATATATTTGTGGTTCATTCTTATTGTTTAGTTGGTACCACTTGATAGTATTGGGTAGAATGTTTATTACTAGACTGTGGTATCTCAGCATGTGCATTACAACAGCAAACCATGTGTCGTGGAGCGAGCGCGCATCCACTGGCGTTAACGTAAGCGGCATGCGGTGATGGCGCCGCGCAGTGCGGGTGCGGGTGCGGGGAGTGCGGGGAGTGCGGCGGTGTCGCAGTGCGGCACGCGGCACACGTTACCTGTCCGCGCTCGTCGGTGTACACCACGTAAGGCGCGTTCGGGGGCGCACAGCCTTTCCGTCCCGACACAAAAAGCGACAAAAGATTGCAATGCGGACGACAGCCGAAGCGTCATTCGGAAGGCATGTAACAGAAAGCGTTTAAAATAAATAGAAGGAAGTGCGACCGAAAGAAAACTGCGGGGGCGACGCACGTCACCCCCGCGCCACTACTGATGAACACGCCGGGCACACATAGCGCACACAGGAGCCACTAGAATAATGAGAATAATACCTGATGAGCCAAACGTATAGGGGTGGTGGATCTATTCCATGCGAAAATTAGAAGGCGGCTGTGTTAGGTGCGGGCCTGCTGCTGCAAGCCGGTAACCACTAGGTAGGTACGGGATCGACACATCGGCCAAAGCGCACCCGTGCGGAGCTCCTTCGAGAACAAGCGTGTACGTAGCGGGATCGACGGACCAAGCGCTCAACTCTCAGTACGACGATAGGTACTCACGATAAACGACGATCGACAAGAGGTAATAAAAAAACGTACAGTCATGCATCTCAAGCGTTATTATTACCGGGATCGTAGATACGAGAAATATACACGCATAGGGTAATAACGGTAAGTGAGTAGAGATACAGTAGTATATATATATAGCGTAAAACTACCGAGACATCCGCGAGGGCGACGCCGCTCGCTTCGTCCTTACAATAATACAATACAAATGTGACAACACGCCTAGCGCTAACCACCCCGACAGGCCGGGGCGGGACACTCGGCCGCACACGTACGAGTCTCTACGCGGAGACCCCGCGTCCCGCGCCCCGCCGACCGCGCGTGTCGCTCATCTATGTCGTCTTCATCTTTTTGTAGGGGTTCACGGCCGCCGCAGCCGCCGCAGCCGCCGCCGCCGCAGCCGACGGCGGCGTGGGCGGCGGCACCGCGTACATGAACTGCTGCTGGTAGTAGGGCATGGGCATGGGCGGCGCGGGCCAGCCTCGCGGCATCATCATGTGCGGCGCGCGCATGAGCCCCGCGTGGTGCTGCATGCCGGCGCGGGCCTTCAGCGCCTGCTGCGTGTAGGCGGCCGCCGCCTGAGCCATGGCAGAGTGTTGCGCGGCGAAAGCCAACGCCGCTACATAGTTCTTCTGCGCCACCTCCTTGGCCATGGCGGCGGGGTCGGGCGTGCCCGGGTCGCCGGCGGGCGGCGACGGCGGCGGCGCAGGCGCCGGCGCGGGCGGCGGCTGCGGAGCGGATGTCGCGGGCACGGGCGCGGACGCGGACGGCGGCGGCGCGGACACGCTGGACGGCACGCTCGCGGTCGGCGGGGCGGACGTTGCGGGCGCGGGGTACTCACATGATACGGGCACGAACGGCTGCTGAAGCTGCATCAGCTGCTGGTAGGTCGTCGCCGGCTGGTAAACGGGCACGCCCGCTTTGTCGGCGGCGGGTCGCTTGTACGGCACCACGCCGGGGAAGGCCTGCGAAAAGTAAAATAGAGCATGAGTACTATGTCGAGTGCGGGCGGACGCAACAGAAGCGTCACAGTTAAGTATATACAAGATACTTACGAAGTTATCGTAGTAGAAGGATCCGACGCTTTTCATGTCCATCTGAAACGAGAAACAGACGGTTGAACGGAGGGCTCCGGGCGGAGGGCTTGGTGCGGGCGAGCAGCGGCGCGGCGCGAGGGGCGGGGGTGGGCCCTGGCGCCGTGCCGCAGCCTGCCCGCTGCGGGAGGGAGAGGCGCGCGGAGGGATCGTGCGGGCGGGAGGGGGAGCGGAGGAGAAGCGTGCAAAGCTGGCGTTGTACCGGTGGCGGCTCGAGCTCGGTGGGCGCCGGCCGTTTCTTGCCCGGCTCCGAAGTCGCGCTCGCTGTCGGCTGCTGGGCTGCGGCGGCCGTCTACGTGAAGCGAAGCGTCGCAGGACGGGACAGAAACAATAACGATGTAGTAGATGCACAGAATACACCTAAAGCTCGGCGTAAGGTGATATTATGCGATAGATAAAAATAAAATAAAAGTGAAGCGTGAGTGCGACGGAAGCGTGGCGCGAGCCGGCGCGAACTGAACAGAACAAAGCTCTGCGAACGTAAGCGGCGTCGCGGCGAGCGAGACCAAGCGGAAGAACAGAAGCGAGCGCGAGCGAGCGAGGCGAGAGCGTGCAGCCTGGTGGCGTACCGCGCCGCGCGCCTGCGCCTTAAGGTGCGCCTGCAGGTGCAGGGGAGGGTGGAAATAGCGGCAGGGGTCGCGGACGCAGCGGCCCTTGACGGCGTCCATGCACACCGTGACACAGCCGTCGTCGTGCGCGGCCACGGGCGGCGGCGGGTGCGCGAAGCGACACTCGGACTCGGCGCGCTTGCACGCGCCGCGCTGGAACTCCCGGCACACCTGCACCACCACACACCAGCCATGTCCGCCGCTCGCGCCCCGCGCTCATCTACCCTCTGCCTACTCTCACGTCTGCGCGCCGCCGACACACACACACCGATGCAAGTGCTTATTGCAATGCGTCACATGTGGTTCCTAATTACTTTTACAAATACACGATTGATATTTTAACTCAGATAGCGGTAGCGCGTGAACAAAGGTCTGTGTGGCATTATTTACTTCATTTTGTCACATTATACAATTAACTTGTATCATTGACCTCGACCGGACGCCGCTTTCAGATTGGTTATTCTAATCGGCAGTCTAATATTTTTCTAATCTAACGATTTACGCATCCGTCGCATCTTCAAATCAATTTAGTCAGGATAGAATTTTCATAATGCCTACTTCTTGCCTAATGTATTTGATTTACGAATGTGAAGCGTTCGGCACGTCTACACTGTAAGCGCAAATCGACACTTATTAGCCGGTGGTAAACGATAGTTCGTCTAATTCACCTATTTGGCAGATATGAGCGTGCGCAACACAGCCGAGTTTGTGCCAACAGTGTAGGTCCTTCACCAGAGGGAGAAAGCGAGTGCTGCTCGCGAAGCAAACGCAGGCGCACCGGGCTAGTGCGCCCGCGCGCCACAGACACACGGGGACGGGCATACGGCATATCGGCCCAAATTGTGCTGCGGGGACCGACATACTTTTAATCTGATGCACTCAATAATCACTAGATACTTTACTCCTACAGTTTCAGTTAGATAACAATTGGAAAACAAATTCATATTATTAACTGCAATTATTAAATATCGGTCGGTCCCCGGCATAATTAAGTGGCAACATGGGGAAGCACTACTCGAGTGTAGACAGTAAGAGGGTTAATTGTAAATCGAAATTATGCTTACCTCTAAGCGGTCGGTGCGCGGCAGTTTCTGCTGCAGCACGGGCTGCTGCATGACGCCGAGCGGCGACGCGGCAGCGGCGGCGGGGTCATGGCCCAGCACGGCCGGCACCAGCTGCGGCGCGTAGTACTGCGCGTACGTGGAGCCCACGCCGGGCACTCCCGACAGGTACGGCGACGTCGCCTGCACACCACACCAACACTAACACTCAGTATACTTGTACATTTACTCATTCGTTAGCAGAAATGTTAGTTTCTTATTATCAAAATACGTTTACAATATCTTAAAACTTTAACGCGTTTAAAGCCCACTTTATGCTTGCTCGAATACAACACTTATTATTTTACAAAAGCGGTACACCTACGAACATCAAAATAAATAGTAAAAAGTTAATATCCAGAAAATTGTTAGCCAAACAAGCAATCTCATGCAATCATAGAAACGAATAATTGAAATATTAAATAAGCATACAGTTTATCCAGTCTAGCTACCCACCGGCCACCAGAAGAAGACAAAGGGAGAGGAAACTCCGGGAGAGGGTCGAATTGGTTAAGAGTGCATTACGGTGCTGAAGGTGAGCCTATAGTTTGTGTGAAGGAGAAGAGGCGCAGGATGCGAGGGGGCCGGTGGTGTCGTCGCGCTCGGCGGCGGCGGCTATTACCTGCGGGGCGAGCAGCGCCAGACTGATCGGGTCCAGCGCGGCGAGGTGGCTGGCTGCCGCACCCGCGCCGCCCACGCCGCCCACCTCGACACAAAACCACACAAACACGCTACTCATCGTGCGAGGCCAGGTCTGCGCCCGCGTCACCGCCAAACTGCCTCCACCTCACTCCTCGCACCGACTCACGGCTGCATCCAATCCACGGGGCACGCTTTGTAATCTCCGACTACGACATGCGAAAGGTACGACCGAAAGCTACAGAGTCCAGATGGGCGCCGAGGCGGTGCGAAGAGGAAGGTCGAGGAGTGTGCCGGAGCGCGTAGTTAGCGACAGTGTGAACAGTGAGGAGGACGATGTCCGGTGATTTTATTTGCATTACCGCTTATACCCAGATCATACACTTGTGAGTAAGTTTGGAGAATAGTCATGCCACTTAAGGAACGATTCGTACAAACATGCTCAAGCAGTGGGGAGCGATCGGCCTCAGCGGCAAAGTTTAAGTTGTGCCTGAAAGTTAGTAGACTATCTATATTCTAAAATAAATACACAGATTACTCCTGACTGTTTAGTAGGTTCACGCACTCGAAGCGAAACTTTAAATTAAAGCGCTGAGATAGTTGCAGGAACGGCTGTGCCGTCTTCAAGAAAGTAAATTACCATTAACTTTCAACGTGCACATGATTAAGTTTCAGAGAAAACTTCACGAGGGAATCGAGTTAATTTACTTATGGATGAAAATATTTTGAATGGGCTGCACCTATATTTGACTTACTATTTGATATTTATCTAACTAGTTACGGGCACATTAACGAGGCACAACTTAAACTCGATACGTTAAGTCTACGTGTTTTAATAATAAGAACGCTTATAATAAAAAATATAAAGTAGCGAGTAACACCGAAAGCTGCGTGTTGCGTGCATACTGAATACCTACATTAGTGTAGAGATCCGATCGCTCGAAGCTTCGGTAGTGGTAGGAGGGAGCGTAGCTTGGGTGACTCACCACAGCTGGGACTTGGCCAGGCAGCACCTGGCCGGGCGTCAGGCCCATCTGCTGCATTAGTGCGTTCTTGAGTGCTAGGTGATTCCGCCCGTTGATTAGCAACTGATCCTTCAGATGTTGCGGTGGATGGAAGTACTTGCAAGGTGGCTTTTCACGGTTACACCGACCCTGGAATTGATAAATATTTATATTTAACAAGTGGTAACTTTAACAACACATTTAAACACGGTTAACTTATATATAACAGTATGTATTAAGGTTCCTCGCCCTATAGATATGTATCTGTACCGTAATGTTTGGTTACGTTCACATTCGAGGGCGGCGACGACGCTATTATGGCACGTAAGTGGAAAATGCAATAGATACGAGAGCTATACGCCGCAGGTTACCGACATTTCTGGGCTTTGAGAATAGACGAAAATGGCGGACCTCATTCGATATCATTCCGATAAGCAATATGTGTAGCGGGGCGGCGGGCGACCGCGGTTTCGGCTCAATATCGGCCGAATGTGCGGAAATCCCTCCATGCATCACAATTGCCGTGAGCCGGGCACGTAGCCACCAGAAATCCTCCACTCGATTTTTCCTTATAACCGCGTCTTAGGCGGTGTCAAATATTTCTGAGGCGTGTCGGGGGCGGCCGCGCTCCTCGCTCCGCTCATTTTCGACGTCAATGAGGCGCGAGATAATTGCCTTTCGGAATCGAAGCCCTCCGCCGCACCCGTCTATGATGATTTATTTACATCCGTGTAATTAACTGTCGCACTACGTGACGGGAAGAGCTTCGCGGGCGTTTTATCGTCGCACGCCGAGCCTCCTGCGCCATATTTTATTCAGTGAAAAAACGGAAAAGCGCTTATCGCAGTTTCAAAGAAATACGTATACAAACAAACGCCATCTGAATATTCAGTACTCCACTAGGGGGCTCCCTTGCTGATAATGTCCGCGGAACAGCTTTGGAGTGATTTAGTGAGTAACTTCTAAAGCATGCCCGATGATATCACTATAGTAGCCGACGAAGACATAGCTATACGCTTGTATATCTAACAGCAAACATCGCGAAGTGTGAATCTTTGGCTGCGGCTGAATCAGATGCAGACATGTTCCGAATTTTCTCAGTTATTAAACTTCGGCGATGCGTGCAACTAGCTAGGAAGCAGTCGGCTGCATTTAGATTAACTTGTTACTGGCAGGCATAATGTTAGTTGGACGGTCCTCTCACAGTTTAAGCTCGGGATAAAGTTATTATTTCCTGTTACTCCGTGCCGTCTACTTTAGCCGAGTTTCGATTCGAACCAACCCGTTTGTGAAACTTGAATGGGTGATCACGTTTCATCATTACTATGATAACTCTGTTGGGTTTATCAAACTTCTATTTATTAGCTGCCACAGTTTGGGAAACGTTAGATAAGTTTATTGTTGGAACTATTCAGCTGTATTGGTCGACTGGAGTTGAAGGTTTCCGTAACTAATATATTTCTATTAACTCTACTGAAAACGTGCGATGGTTTCTTATCTAGCGTCTAAATTGTAAAGCCTATCTGTATGTATAATGGTTGGTATTATTTATAGGAGTATCGGCGATTGCAAGCCGCTGCAGGTGTATCGCCGCGGCGATTAGCGTGACGGATGCCCGCGCGGATACAAATGGCCGGCCGCCTCAGACGGATGACCGCGCCACGCTCGCCCGCCAAACGCATTACGACACATTAATTGCTCTTCGATCACTACGCCTCCACATTTGTTCGTTTTGTTCATTCACGATCATTTGTTTTACGCTTTAACCGTGTTTGAAATGGCTTTGAAATAAACAACGAGCTTCATTTTTATCCCATTTTTTTGTTATTTTTGTCCAATATTGAGAAAAACAGAACAAATAAGCATAGAAGACGTTACGTTACGAAAGACATGTTTATATGAAGCCCCGAAAATTAAACAAAAACTTTCAATATGGCCTATTTGTTCGGGAAGGGCAACGGGAGGGTCGAACGAGCGCAGGGTGGGCAATAACCGCCCAAAACTAATAACATTTTTGTGTGATAGTGGAGGAGCAAACCGAGCGCGCTACCCTCGCCGTGTCCTTTATAACACAACAATGCGCACTTGCAATACAATAAGGGGTTAGCCGAGAGTCAGTTTCATCACTGCCTTCCTTCCTGGAGATAAAGAAACAACGTTCGAGGGGAAGGAATGTACCGACTGTACCGAGCACTGAATCCAAACGACACGACTTTCGAGATGAATATACTTCATTGTGACTTGGCACTGGTGCCCGATTAAAGCTAAAACGACATCAATGAAGCGAGACGCTCGTGTCTCGTTAAGGTGAGAGCAGTAAGGCGGTGGAGTGCTCTCGGGAACTATGACGTGTATAACGAACAACCCTTGAAAGTAACGGCGTCCGCCGGCAGTCGGCACGCGCCTCACCTTGTTACTCCAACGCGCCAGCCGCTGCCAAATGCCACCTTTTCCATTCTCAAGCCCGGAAGCTGTATCAAGAGTTTATTACTGGATAATCTGAATCTCGGTTTGCCGACCTCGCTCATTAGGGAAGTTATGAATGACCTCATTGGCTTGGAATATGATGTGTGTTTGCCAACTGCCTATTCCGAGGACTGGAATCCAAACAGGTAGGTTTAAATTCAAGGAACAACTTTTCGACACCCTTTATGCCATTTTCCCTTAAATTTTATTTACAAAGATATAAAAACAACGTAGCAAAAAAACCATTCAGTCGTTTCATCCCGCGTATTAGTGTGCAGTTCAATGTACATAAATGTCTTAATCAAAACAGCAATCAGCCAACAGGACATGAAGAATGCGCCCGTCAGACGAGGCGTGCGGTCGTTAATCGATTAGAACGTTCGATCACGATTGATGTATCGGTGACACGGCGTCGACGCGCGGCGATGCGTGGTCAGGCGTACGCACAAGCCGATCTCTACTCGTCTATTTTACTATTGGGCGAGCGGACACGCGTCGGGATAAATCGACACACGAGGAAAACAATGAGGTAACGAGCCGATGAATGACATGCTACCGTCGCGAAACGGCTCGGACTCCACTTGTACGCACGTAAGTGGGTGCCAGAAATATTTGGGGACAGACGGAAATAGAAGCGGCCGATGAGACGTGCCAACTCCTGCATCGAGTAGGCAGCAAGCGCACGCGACACGTGGCCCACACATATTGCTGGAGGTTTAACATTCACATGCCGTTTTAAACTACTACGTTGACATTTTTAAGTCTATTGCAGCCAGGTTTTATTGAAATGAGAACGATGCGATGATTGACAACCTTTCGATATATTTTTCTAGCGCTACGAGAACGTCAGTCGAGATACAGTAAGGATTGTCACAGAGCTGCACTATTAGCCAGGGCTTGAACAAGAAATACGCGTACTCTTATTGTAGCTTGTAAGCGTAGCTAGATTAGGTACTTCTACTTATTGAACACGAAGTAGGAATTCATAATAAAATTAGGTAACATTTATATTTCTCTTTGAATGTCATAGTAAAGTAGGTTGTTCATGGAGCTTATTGAACTTGAAAGGAAATATGTCGACTGAATGATGCCACTTCCATAATGTTGTGTGTTCTTCAGAATACAAGACAGATTTCAAATCGGGGTCGGATGTCGCGAAAGGAAGCGGTTATTATAAGGTCCTTAGGCTTGAATCGAGTGATAGAGGTAGGTAACACGATCACGAGCAGACTTAAATCCGGTGCCGGATGCCTCAAATAATTTTTTCGACAAGCCAGAGCGAGGGAAAGGTGAAATCTAATTTGCAAAATTTTGTGGTCGGGAAGGGAATTAGGTAAGCAAAGTCAATTCTGAAAGTAAGTAGAATTTGAATTTAAAATGATTTATAGAGGCACAGGGGAGTGGCTAATGAGGCGTCATGCGAGAGGGGCGCGTGTTTACGCTTGGCGTTGAGCGCGTATTTTTTATCGCGGCCTCTGGGCGGCGCCGCCCGCGCGTATAGCTGACGTAACGTCGAGCACGCCTACCAGACGAAATAATTAGCCACTATCTAATTGATTTCGAATAATCACACATTAATGTTGATTACTATTTAAATATATTTACTTATTTGAATATCAAATTAAGAAATTACCACGCATAGGTGGCGATATTCTCGTTAGGTCAACAGCGGTCACTAAGTGCATTGAGTCATACCCCTTTTTTATCTTTATTTATTTATGTATATTTAATTCCATGGTCAAGAGAGCCCCAACTTACGTAATGTTAATTTCATTCTTAAACTACTAAATATTTCAAATTTTACTGCGAAGTCATACCCTTGTTTAACTGAAATTAAATAAGCTTACAACCAATGAGTGTCATCTTTAACTTGGCGAAGCGCGACGTTACTCATTCCCTAAAAAAATGAATCTTCAGGAACGAATATTCTTGGGACGATAATTTAGCACTGAAGTTTTCCGTCTTAAGAACTAATTTTTGCTGTGGTACAACTCATTTTCTAAGTTAATCCGTTTTTTTTATTACTTTTATGCTTTTAATACTCTGAGCTAGCCGTTAGTAGTGAGTTACTGTAATTAGTACTCTATGCTTATTTAATTATTACGGTTATATGTATACGTCGAGTAGCCCTCCCTCGACGAAAAAAAAACTTTGCAGAAGCCTTAAAGTAAGAATTATTCAGTCCGGTGAAGTTCCCAACAAGTTTGCATGGCGGTGCCGTAGCTTAACGTTAAAATATGCATTCGTGCACGGAGTTATCTCGGCCACTTTTGCCGTTGCCGCCGGCGGGCACCCGCCGCACGGTCACTCCTTGTTTATCCCGGCTTTAATATTAGTTGGCCACTTTTAAACGGTAATGTCGAAGCTTAGGGCTCCAAACTGTCATAAAAGTTAGGTGTGTTAACAAAATTCTTCAATTTGATTTTAGTAAATGAACGTGAATCACAATAGCAATAAAGGTCGGCAGTTTGTTCGGAGATTGATCCCCTACGATTTTCTGTATCGGTCGGGTCGTCTTCGCAAAAATTGCATTTCCCTTTGTGATTTTGATACCTATGTTACTAACGTTAGTATTTTAAGTTTAAAACTGTTAATAACAAAATTTTTAAGTTGTCCGAAATAAAACGTTTTAATTTGATTTGATTTGAAAAGGTATTGCCTTAGGTGTCGGTCTGGTCGCGGTGCCGGCGCCGGCCGCGGGGACCACGGGGTGCGAGATTAATGCAACGGAAGCAGGCGCGACCTCTCCAGGTGTTTCATTAAATTGCGCGCGGCGCCTCGGCCGGCTCGTACGGCCATTATGAACGCTGCAAGCTCGAGGGCCATTCGCTTTAAGAACGCCCGCGCCACTTTGTAACAGCCTTAATGAATCTTGTTACTTATAGGCTCGCGTAAATTGCCTGTTTTACTAACGTGGCGTGGGGTGAAAAAACATTAGGTCAGTGAACGCTTTCGTAAGGAATGCCTTTAGTGCTCGCTGAGAGGTTTTGTGTTTCAAGTCACTGCCAAGCTTTTAAGATGTTTTATTAGCCGACGGAAAATCGTAATATCTGCATTAGGAACAGGTTTATTGAACCGCAAGAATGAATGGCCAAATGAGTTAGGAGCCAAAACTAATAAAAACCGCCAGATTAGATTAGAAAACTCGCTTATTTTTAGAACTGAAACTGATAAACACAGCAAATTATTTAAGTAAAATTGTACTTCTAATATTCTATAATTTTAGACTAGACTACACTGTCTGAAATGCAGTTAAATAGACGTCGTGTCATCAGAAAATCTGTTGACTCCGTCGTACTATTTACAGATGTGCTCATTTCTCAAGAAAAAGTATCTACAGCCCGCTAATAATGTCCATCTGATTTATTTTTACTAATGCTAATATTTTCTGTATCCATTTCTATTTTTGTGACAAAACAACTTTTTGCCTAACAACATAATAACATTTTAGGTGCAACGTAATGATAATTTGTAACGAATGAGTCAGACTTTCAGCAAAGTAAGGTAGGTAAACAAGGGGACCGTGTGCACGTGTTTCAGCTGTAATCTAGTGAACTAAACGACACAAGTTGATGCGACACGACGACGCTACGGAGTCACCCGACCCGCCGCCTCGCACCGACTAACCAGTTTAACCCTGCTGCTGCAGTAATTAGTCTAAGCAGCTACACGGAGCGCATGATTCCAAGTACCGGTACTCTCTTTGACTTTCTTGCTTATTCAGGGGGTTAACACGTGCCCGGATTCCGGATTTCAACGGTCCATTCCGCACGCCACGGCTAAATTAAGCCACATTCGTTACCGTCTAAAAGCAGGCTAAGACTAGTCTTAGTTTCGAAGATAATTAGGTCATCTGATGCTTTCAAATCTAGATTCACGTCTAGACTAGCTACAGAGATAGTGTTAAAACTAATTAGAAAATGCGAGCGACACAATGGAAGTAGGTAGAGGATTTTTGACTTTCAACATCGGTTATCTGTTATAAGAGTAACAGACAACAATAGTTGTATCACAACAAAGGTTTCTAGGACGTTTCCGTAACGGTATTTTCTCTGCTTTTGTACTGAAGTTAATAGAAAACGTTGAACGATATCGGGTTCTTTCACAAAACCTTGGCGACGGCGAATAGGATAGTTAGTGTCTATCTTGTATCTCTATGAAGCTTATTTTGCGAGTTTGTCTTTGCTTGCCGCATTATTTATTTATGTATTTTGTTTTTACAAGCTTTTATTTATTTGCACTTTTCGTATGTAAGAAAGTATGTATGTAAGTAGTCTTTTCAAAATTGCAAACCATTTTTCGGCCATTGGTTGATATCCGGTTGAGTTGAAACTTTGCACACACCTTTAAGTTCTGATGACAATACAATGTCCAATACTCAATATAGTATTTTTTTTTTTTTAAATTAAAGCTTGTTTTAAAAATATTTTTTAATTAGATTATTAAGGCTCGATTTGAAATCTTCTGTTTCTTACCAGTGTTTATTGTTTAGCATTGAAATTACTCTCGAAATTATTGGTTTAAAGTACGAACGAAACATTTAAAACAATTATCTTGCAGCACTTTATGTTTAATTACCGAAAATGTGATTAGTTGCGAAATAATTACACTAATTACACGATAATTAAACAATTGTACAGCATTAATTATTTTGGCTAGAACCGCAGATTTATCAGTTTGTTATTTATGTAGTAATTTATTTAAATTTGAAGCATCCGACACGGTTATTTCTTTACTAAATAAAATAATAACATCAAAATTGATTATTCTATTGCTATTAGTAATATTAATTAATATTCAACAACCATTCATCCATCCATTTATTTTTAGTTTTTATGATAATTTTTATTATGATTGTATTTGTTTATTGATAAGTGTTGTTAATGTCTATCTACCTACTATCTACATAAATAAAAACGAAACGCTAAATGTGTTGCTAAGCACTAAACTCGAGAATTGCTGGACCGATTTGGAAATCCGTTCTTTTTTTTTTAATATCCATTAAAATTTCGAAGCTTTGCACCCGTGTAAAGCCGGGCCATACTTTTTTAAATAAATAAATTGCAATTGCAGTAATTACAGCAAAAATGTCATGTAGAAACGGATGAGTGAATACAAATTGAATAGAAAAATAGTAAGTACAATCACGTAACATACAAAATAGGCAATCATTGAAGTTGACAAGTTGCCATGGCAACTAATGTGATGCTTCGTTTGCATTAGCGAATAAGATTTGTTTTCTGTCTTCGCAGTTCAACTCGCACTGTTTACACTAGTCGTTCTAACACATATGCTACATATACATCCGGTACGGAATGTAAATCATAACAAATTTTAATTGTTACAGAGTGATTGAAACGGCAAATAAAATTACTGAAGTTGGTAGTTAGGTACTTACTGAATTATATAAAACAAAATAGAACATAAGTTTAACTGACGCACGCAGACATAGGTTCAAAATAATCATCATCATCATAACATCAAGCCTGTAATCCCCGAAGGGTTAGGCAGAGATGTAATCATTAGTACACCCACATTTCGCCAAGTTATGTTTTTAGTACCATGTAATAGGGGGCGAGCCTATTGCCATCAACCGGGCACAAATCCAGACTCCGAGGCTGCTACTGAGAAATCCTGATGGAAAAACCCAATAACACTTTGCCCGACCTGCGAATCGAACCCAAGACCGCACAGCAGTCGCGCTTGCGACCACTAGACCAACGAGGCAGTCAAAAACGTAAAAAAACAGTCAGTTAAACATAATCAATGAATAAATTTAATTTTACAGCATATTTTGACACAATGTTAACTTTGAAAAAGTCTCAAAATACTACTAATAAACGTGAAAGTTTGTGAGTTTGTGTAAATGTTTGTTACTCTATCACGCTTAAACGACTAAACGGATTAAGCTGAAATTTGGCACACATTTAGATATTGATTTAGCTTATCACATACACGACATACATTTATTATCCCGTTTTTGTATTCCGTCGGATAATTTAAGACTGACTTCATTCTGAAGCAGACGAAGTCGCGGGTAGAAGCTAGTCTGTCATATTTTTGACTGACAGCGTTCCAATATACATAATACCGATTTCCCAATTCAGTACCTACCAAGGTATCTAAATACACACCATTTAACATTTGGTCTACATAAGTCTGTTTTCTAACATGGTATAGCTATGGTATGAATTACAGGATAATGCAAATTAGATATTATTATAAACAGCTGCGATCTGACTCCTAAACAAGCAGGAGCTTATCTCTGAAGCAAGATAATGAGATACAGTTAATAATAGGAAGAGGCAATACGAAGAATAAATGAACTGTTTATTTATTTCAATCATATCCCGTCGAGTTATTGTTTTTATTATAGTAATGTCGATGTAAACAAAATCACAGCCGAAGAAGAATATAAAAGGCGATAAACGTGGAGCGAACTAACTACAAAATAAAGAGCCTTTACTACGTACGATAAGGGAAGTTTAAGAGGAGTTTTCGGGCTCGGGTCGCACCGATAAATTGGGCGGCACTTAATTATGATCTCGAGCGGCATCTTGCAGGCGGCTAATGTCCCGGACTCGTTTAATGCGCGAACTTGTAGTCTCGGCTCCGGCGGGCGTGATAAATCTCCATCTGTGCCCTGCGCCCAACCCCTACCTTCAACGTGGCGTGCGACTCGACACACACCCGTCTAGAGACCGTCGTCGGTAACAAACACGAAATATAGAAGTTACTACTTTAAAATATTTACTTTTGTAATTTTTATTTTATGCCAACCTAATCTTAACTAAAGTACACAATCACCAAAAGCAAATATTACGCACTACCTATATTGTTAGTGAACACGGGCCTTAGTAGGCCCAATCAACCGGTTACGTATTTAAATAGTTGTTTAGGTCAATTTACCTAAGGAAATTTACAATATAGAATTGTTTAAACATGTAATCGTTTGATTAAATGTGGGTGAACAGAGGCCTAAATGAACAAAACCTTTTCTAATGCGTTGCTACGGTTCCCGATAATTAAAAGGCCATCGCAATCATTTTCTGTAAAAGGCGTAGCAAGTGCTACGCGAGTGCTACGCCGCGTAGTACAAGGAGAGACTACAATATTAATCACGAAGAAGTCACATTCATTTCACCGTTTGGTTTGTTTGAACTTTGAAAAGTGTCTTATGTCGTAAATTCCTAGTTTGACTTTAAGAGTCACTAATGACTTTTAGAGGCATATGTTAAAATGAAAATCTGTTGATAATTTAAAAGAAATACGATAAAAAATTGAACTAAACAAAATATATTATGCTAAATTAATATCTATCCTAATCTGAAATTTCAAGGTCTGAAAGCCAGGTGTGCTCCTGTCTAGTCTGAAGCGCGCGTTTCCCAAGTACCTATCTCATTTGTAAACAGTATTCGCGGAGACCGTGCGTGCGTATTTCATTTACCAAAGCCTTAAAAGCCAGTAAATATGTAGGTAGGCATAAATCAATTTTCTAAACAGAGTGAAATTATTAACCGCAATGATTTACGATGTACAACGAAACTTCGTTCCGTTAGCATTGCCCTTTTATGTTGCGAATGTGGGTAATATAGGGAATTATTGTGTACGGCCGGGTACATTAACAAGAGTGGCACTGCGTTATTGCATCGTGTTACGTTAATGTCGCGAAGGTTGGCGGCGCGGCACGGCTCGGCACGATATGGGGCGCACAGGGCACAGTCGGCGCCGCATTATCTAGGTATAATTAAAGCGGGCAAGACGACGGCGAGACGTTACGCCCGTCCTAACGACTTTTATGGCGTATGTAACATTGCCGGCACATAAAATAAATGTGCCGCCTCCAGCACCCCGATATAGCACAGTATTCCCAGATTAATCGCCAAAATGTTTGCTCACACGCTATACGACTGCCGTTATTTAGACTATACCTCTACATAATGAGGTAAATATTGGAAAATGTTTTCCTGTTCCTCCGCTGACACTAACGTAGAGTCATGATGGCCCTTGAAAGTGTCGGATGAAAGTATTTCCTGAAGTTTATTTGTTAAAGTTTTTGCAATATAAGTTTCTATTTGGAAAGGGTTCAAGAGTTTTTTTGTACAACGGAGGGCACATAATACAGAGTATAAAAAAGTTGTTTACTGAAAACGTCGAAGGTCATTCATGTCGACTGCTCCCGTATTTGTACACGCGTGTATTTATGTGCGAGTGGATTTGTTTTTTCTCTCTCTCGAGTGTGTATTTAACGCACACCCTTATAATTTGTGTATTGTAGTATCGTCGTCTTGGGATGTTTGTGCGTCAGTGAATATGAGGGTATACGAGGTGACCACACGGCCGGCTTCCCCGGCGTCTAAGTCCAGAGGCGTCATTTAAATCTTTATATGTCCACATTAGCTTTATAGGCGACGGGGAGCTTTCTCCAACGTTAGCGGCGCCTGAGTGCACTTTTATTGAGGATGAAATACCGTAATTGCCACTCGGCGCCAAGCCGTGACTGACGAGTTTTGTACGTGCTAATTGTGCCAACTCATCTATAAGGTCGCATGACCGCCGCCGAAAGGTCAAAACATACTTTACTTACTTCCTAATGGGGTCTACGTAAATTAACTCTTGAGCGGCGAATTGATGTTTGTTTTGATTAAGTAATAATATTAGAAGTGTTTTAATGTTACATCAGTCTATTCACAACATACAATATTCTTATATCATCGGGGATCGTAATCCTACACAATATTGGATAATACATAAAAGGAAAATATTCAAAACAATAACCGCTTTTCATATCTCAATCCCCGAACAGCCATAATCTTGACAAATGACGGTCTTTCGAGTGTAGTCGGCACTACAGGCCGCATTGACAAAACTCCAAATAAACTGACACCGACACATAAATAAGCATATTCGATGTTTTATTGAGAGTAGGAAATACGAAGGAAATAGTTTCCTGGGTCATTACGCGGGTCATCAATCAAGTGTGGCCCTGCAACGCTTAGATTTGGAAATTGTACGACGTGGATCGATTCGTGTGGCAGTCGATTTCCGAAGGTGTCAACTTGTGTCGTAGGCGCAGGTAAGGCTGCCGCATATCGGGCGAGCTTTGCGTGGTCGTAAACGGCGATAAAGGGTGAAGGCGTGAGGACGGTTGTCGGGCGTCGGTATGCGATGGAGTCGAATGCACGATATCTGCATTGTGGGGCGGCGTCGCGGCGCCGGCGGGTCTGGGCGTCGCGGCGGCGGCGCATACATCAGGCACGCGACCGTCGCCCCCGCACCCCACACCGCCGCTACACCCCTCGCCAATTATCATAGTTTTGTTCCTATTTTTTGCCGCATTAATGGTTGTTTTCAGACAAACACCCTGATTGCTCGTGGTGCATTGCGATTACAGAACACATTATGGGGTCAATTATTTTTCCTTTTAGCAAATTACTGTCTATGTACCTATGTCCGCATAAACAATTATTAAATTTTCTTCAAATAAACTGATTGCTAGTTCTTATTTTGTTTTATTTGTTAGACCTTAAGAATTTTCCCAATTTTGAATCGTAATTAACACACTATATCAACCGTAAATGTATTTTATCTGTTCAAAACAGTTTACAAAGAACGAGATTTTCCTACATAAAGTCAGTTTTTACTAAATGCTATAATAATAATTCAAATTGATTTGAATAGATGAACCGAGTCGGTATGCTAATAATGTTATGCAAAGATAATTAATAAATCCAAACTAACTTTATTATTTTTACACTAATTGCACAATAAAAAGCAAAGTCATTCTTGGAGAAGTTAGTTTAAAATCCACATGGAGCTGACGTGTCGTTACGTATGCAGCGAGTCAACCGCCGCCGGTGCCGGGCAGGTCGAGTGCAAGGCGTCGTGCACATTGCGCTGCACCGGCGCTCCCCATTATCCTATGCAAATCCGGATTTCCCAAATATCGTGCTCTGCCGCGGGCCACCTCGCTATCGCGGCTATTAATAACCCGCCGTGTTACAAATACGAGCCTCGGAGCTGAGCCGTTTAGTCCGTCGACGAAATACACTAGCCGTATGTTACTTCATACGCTCACGACTCCGCGCTAATATTAAGTAGCGCTGCACCGTATTTTCCAATTTGATTAAATCCTTTTTCCAATTACGGAGCTTCGGGTAGGCGTTTTTTATGGCAGCTTTAGGATACGGAATTTATGATAAGCTATGTTTATATCGTACGAGCATTATGAATAGAATAAAAATTATCTTTAAGGAAACAGCAAACATTTCATAATGATATTGTTGTAAAAAGTAATATAAACTCGTGTTTATGATACTTCCCCTTACATAAGTACACAGTTGTATAAGTAATACTTACGAGTTAATTTGTAAATGAGGAAACTGTCTTGCTACTTCGGTAATACGTGTTCTCGCGCGGTTCTGCCTTTTACTTTGTTACGAGGGCGCTACTGTAATAATTTCACAAAATAACTTTGTATACTTCAGGGGAAGTTCGTTTAATATTCCACTAGGTAAAGTGTTTATCGCGCTAATCTCGTAAAACAGGTTAGTCGAATGAAGGGTGCAGATCATCGCGCCGAGGTCAGAGGATGGGGTCAGGTCGACGCGGGTCAGCCGGTGAAAATAATCCCTTACCGTTGGGGCGAATTAAGTATAATTCGTTCACTATAAGTAGGTACGTATCGAGTTATGTTGGGTTCTTATAATTGAATCGTCGAAAACAATTACCTACTTCGTGGTGCGTCTGTGGGCGAGAAAATGGAGAGAAAAGAATGGAGCAAACAGCTTGCACTCGCTCCTTGCAAGTTTTTTGAAGAGCGTGCTGGATAATTAGATTAGATGCCGCTGCAGCCCGAGCCGACGTGAAAACCGACACGAGGTTTTTCTTATTAACTCCGCGTACACGTTAGTCGTTAAAGTTGGAATTTATATCGAGAGTGGCCAATTAGTGAACATTTTCTGCTTTTCAATTGAATTTCAAGACAAAAACATTTCGCGGATAAAGTTTTAACGACGAAATTAATATTACACCGTGCTTTACAAAGTAATTCAAAAGCCCGGATTTTTTAAAGAATTTTTGATCTGGCTTGGTTAAAGAACACATTACACGGTTAATATAGGTAAGCAAAAATAAAAATGATATAGATCCGAATGTATGCTCACCTAATGAGGATCCTAATATTGCAGAAACGTTGGGTATGCGTTAGTACACAAGTCAAGTCGTCCACACTGAAAGGCAGTAGTCTACGGAATGGACAGTTGCGTCGTCCACCTACCCTCACAATTTAATTAAATATGGCTTCAGATTAACTCGGTGAGGCTTCATACAAACTATTCTGTTTCATATTTTCCACCCCCCGATAACGTTTTACCCCCACGCTTTATCTTTACCGTGTTGACGATATCACACTAATATACGTACGTACTTTTACTGGATACAGACATTTTCCTCCATAAAATTATATCACAGCACTCTAATAAGATTACCTGAAACAAAAAGATTACACAATTAGTCGGATCACGCGATTTGTTTACGCCAAAGTCAATTAAGCTAAACAATGTCGCTAATAATAACAATGGGAGCAGGAGTGACGAACCAAAGTTACTTGGGTGTACAGTCTTGACTTTGATAATAATGGGTTTGGTTGGAGAGCCGCGGGTGGGGTGAGCGGGGCGCGATTGTATCCGATGATAAACATCGGCCGCCCGCCGCGCCATCCAAGAGTCGGCGCGCTAATTAAACAACAACGGAGAAAATTAATTTGATTGTTTCGGAACTACGCCTCTTTGTTACGGCCTACCAACGGTTTACCTAGGAACAGTGCGCGGCTGATGCCTCTCGACGTCGCGATGGAGACGATTTTTTACTGTAACACCATTTATATTGTGTAGAGAGGACGGCAGGCGAGCGCGCGACAGGTCTCGGTGACAAACAAGAACAGACTGAAGTCGACTGTTTGACACCTAATGGAAAGCTTCCAAGTGCACCAGATCGATGATACTTTGTTACAAAGGTTAGACAGACTATGACGTCATGTTTGGTAATGTTTATCGCCGTGTTTAACTTTTCAGCAAAATGGATCAAAATACCTTCTCAATTTGGTATCCGCAAATCCGTAGCTACAAGGTTAATTGACATAAAAGTCACAGTTGCGGTAGACATGTGTGACAAATGCGGAGTGCGTGATGTGACGTCGCGGTGGCAGCGACATGCGTGGCATACTGGCGCCGCGCCGCTTGTTCCGGCCGCGGATCAGGTACCGCGGTGTCGCCTTACATTACGCACACCCCAGCTAACACTACACCACACCGCCTTCCGCGTCCTTATTAATGACACGCGGTAATTAATTAAACCTACGCGCTCAGATATTCTAGTCACTAACATATGTTAACAAGATCCGATATCCCCAGTGAGCGTAACAAGATCATTATATTATACCAGAGACGCAATAATACAGTTATTGTCATCTACACTACTGTAAATGAATAATTTATAGGGTTAACGCAGAGTTCGGAGCTTCGGGTGTCAATTAAGTAAAGTATTTACGAAACGCCCTCTCAATAAATAAGTTGGAGAATAGAATTCGGAAAATTAATCGTGAATAGGCACGGGGGGTCGGACAAAAACTTTAATGCGCGCTTGGAAACCTTTCGGCGTGAAAATGTGGAATTACATGCGGTATCCGCGTCGGCCAACTCGTTCCTGAACGTGTGAATTATTTACGCGGCGCCGAATGCGGGTGAGGCGGCCCCCGCCCCGCACATAGATTGGAGACGACTAACTTTTAGTTGTATCCACAAATAAGTTGATTCGATTTAATTTGACCAGAGGGTAATGTTGCTGAACAAATTAACAAACCTTTTAATGTCAAAATATAGATGAAAATTATTATAATTAAAAATTAAAATAATTTGTTTAGCGCCATAATTACATGCTTGGCTGCTCTAACAATATGTAATGAGGATTCAATGTGGAAATACCGTAAGTATTTTTTTATAATGTATTTCTATAACACTTCGTCTATATTTCAGTTTGGCCACACAACGAACACCTCTCAGGGATTATTTGTGTGCTGGCGAGCCGTCCATTTATATCCGAGCCGTTAATTTTACCAATATATTTAATTAGTATCTACCTATAATAGTAATACTAATTTAATTAGTCTCAAGTCAAACTTCAAAATAAAAAATAATTAATTTAACATATTTTCATCGTGAGCTCTAACCAAAATTCTAACTGAGAATTAATCCTGATTGAGGAAAAAGGTTAAATTTATTATTTTAGGAGCTTTGACAGAATTATCATTCCTTAATCTTTACAATCTTAATTTTTATTAATTTGGAATAGCCTTGTTTCAGATTCAGGTTCTAAATACAAATTATAAAATATACACGTTAGAAGTAGGGATAAACTAAAATTCAAATGTGAAAATTCAGAGTATAAAGTTTAAGAGTGCATGAAATGTAGATGTCCGAAGGGTAGAGAATTCGGGTCGGGCCGGGGGGGCGACTCATTAAAGGATGCGCGGTTCATCTCATTCGGGCCGGACAAAAACGGGCCGCTGTCCGATACGGTGTGGCTCGCAATTAAACACGAGACCGAACGACGACCGTTCATTGGAAAAGCGCTGAACAAGCGAACAATACAACAGCTATCTAATTACTTTGTGCCTCTGCGCCGCCTGTTGTCTCTACAATGTAACGTCACTGTAAAGTTGTTTGTGGTTTTTGCCAAACGTACAAGTCCCATGTAAACTTTCCGACGGCCTGACTGACTATCAAGCTACCCTAACGAAATTAATTATAGAAACTTAATGAGAATAAAAATTACATACGAATCAATATTACACATTAATAAATGTTTACGAATAATGACGATACTTGATTTCCAAATGTGACACTAAAGTCTATGAAACGTCGTTATTATTAAGAGCCCTGTCGGGTCATTAATTGGAGCCGAAGTGGGGTTTAATACAATCGAAATCAAATTAAGTACATTCAGTTGCGGTGAAGTCGGGTTCAGTTGATTCAGCGGTATGACCAACACGTGCGGCGAGGCGCGCCGGCTTCTGACTTGCCAATAAGAATAAGAAGTAGTAACTTACAGTCTAGTCGTGCATCGTTTTATAAAGCTTTTATGTAGGTAGATATCAAACATAGTTTCTTAATATTGTCAATGCAAATATTAGTATTCGTTATAATTAAAACCAAATGTTGTTGTTATGAGTATCACAGCAACACGAATAACACGACAAATGAAGTCGAGACTGGCGATTATTCCGCTCCATGTGCACCCGACGAACTTAATGCCGGCCGCCGACGCGGCTCCACTGAAACGACCCATTAATATGCAAAACAAAACTTGCAATTAATTGGGCTTTAAAAGTTAAATCGTCACTACAGGCGAAAATTGTTCTTGTGAATCAAGATTTATCGCTAAAAACGTGACGGAGTTTGTCGGTGATTCAGTGGGATCGTAAGAGGGACTCGACAGCGACTAGAGACTGACTGAATACACGAATCTAGTCGCGAACACTTGCACCGCGACATCAAGTAGTTGCTCCCTTGACGTATTAGACTGCAAGCGACGTCCTGGCGGGAGTTATGAGGTATAAGCGGCGCGTAGTTGCACGTCGGGAATGGATGGTCGAATTAATTGAAATATAGCGTCGCGCCGGTGTGCGGTCGTGCGGTGGCGGATTGGGGGATTAAAGTTGCAGCAGTTCAGCGCCGGAGCAGGTGCGGCACGCGCGCGGGCGGGGCGGGGGCTGCACTGCGGCGAGGGCCATCGGCTTGCCGAACACGAAGTCGAAGCGTTGAAAAATTGCGCTGAACGTCTTGAAGCGCCCCCGTAGCGGCGGAGGCGCGCTACATACAAATAAGTCAGGGCTGTTCGTGTCGTCGCTTCGTAGCCGACGTCGACGCCGCTATCTCTACATCGCATCGCTCTGCCGCGTAATCGACGAAAACTTCATAATTTATCACGAACGAGGCCAAAGTTCCAAAGTATCGACGTAGCCTTTTTTGATAATAAAACAATTGGAATAGGAAACCTCAGCAGAGACCGTGGTCGTAAAAGATTTATTTTCACTTTTATGAACAAAGACCTTCATTAAAGATTTTTTAGCAAAATTGAAACTGTTAACAAGACAAGATAAAAACTTTATGTAGTATATGATAATACATAAATCAACTACATTAGCTACCTACATTCAAAAATATGAAACAATAATTCGTCTACACCGCAAATGATATCTGAAAGTCTCCGACCCGACTACGGAAAGGTCGAAGTAGAAAATATTGCTGCAAAGCTAAGCGCAACTTTTGCAATGACTCAGCGATCTCGCGACGTCGCAAGGCACCGGGTATCTACTCGAAATATCAAAATAAGATTATTTTATTTTGTGTCTGCTCTTATCGAGCAGCAAAGAGGATATCGTTTATCTGAAGTGATCGGTGATCGACTGAAACTTTCGTAGGACTTTCCAGTGAGATATAAATAGAAGTAAAATAACAATTCAAATAATCGGGCCTAAATCCGTAAGTGAGGGTATAAGCGAAAGCTAAACTTTATTAAAGGTCCGACAGCGTCAAGGGCCGGGGCGGCCGACCTTCATAAAACAAACTTTATGACAAACAATAACATTTATTACATAGTTGAGTATTAATGCGCACTCCATTTACAGCTGGGCGGGCGCCGTCGCGGCGCCCCTGCATTGTTGGTCGCGCCGCAAACATCTTTTTAGGTTTAATAACTCACCCCACGATACGGGACTCCTTGCTTATGAAACGTGAATAATCCTAATCTACAGCCCTCGCCGAAGCCGGCCTCTCGACCAACATATCGAGTAGGAAGTATAGCAAACAAATCAACACGTGAAGGCCAGTTATTTTAATTAAAAATGTTCAAAAGCTAGTCGCGATTTGATCTCGGCAACAATCACTTTTTAAAACTTTACAAAAATTTTGGTAAACTACAGGTATTTTTTGCTTAATGAGGCTCAGATTAGAATGTTAATGTTCCTAAAAGATATTACAATTGACCCCTGATCTATTGATGTAAAGTAATCCTCCTTCAACGTTGCAAACTTGCAACACGTTGATAAGCTCATGTCTACTTATAGAGGCAATAAAAGAAAGTGACATTTAATAAAAATACTAAACGTCGTGAAGCAAGGAGTGGACAGCGATGCGCGTCGGGTTCTTGTTCTAGACAGAAATAAAATTTTATATAGGGCATTATACGTGACAAACGACGTGAACGACATGAATATCCTCTTTCCAGTTACATTTTGGGTAGCTATTCTTATTTTACGTAATCGTAGCCGACGTTATGTTGTGAGTAAACAATAATATAGAGCTAAACCACTAAACTATTAAACGGTTACATTTCACGAACTAATATCACAAGCAATAACCATTGCTCCTTGCAACTACTAGCAATAAATGTCAAGAACTCTTTGTTCATTAAAATGAACGTGTTTACTTGCTGTTCGAGTGAGTCTGAGTGCTGAACCGATTGTACATGTACAATACAGTCAATTATAACAGGATTAATGTTCGTACATTACAGAATAGGCGGTAGATAAGAATTTAATGTGTCATGGATTCATTCGGTAGACACTAGACGGGGGGGTTTGTATAAAGCCAGTAGAGGACATGTGTCAACCGAGAGCTCTGCACAGGGAACGTTTTTATACCAGAGAGCTGCCGAGAATATCGTACGGGTGAACGACACGATTTAGGGAAATCTCAATTTTCCGACCATCCAAATGTACAGGCTTTTGGACTTCACTTTTTGCTTGATAGTGAGGCTTAGGCCCAACGTTGTAACAATACTGATATAAAAAGTTAGTACAATATCTGTTTGTTTAACAAAACTGAATAGTAAGTATGTTTGAGTGTATTCAGATTTCCCGATTGTCATTCCTTCTGAATCATTCATGACCATCAACCAGACGAGTATCGGATATTTATGACAGGGTTTTATTTATTTTAGTAGTTCTAATATTATTCCAGAGACGATCACAACCTTCGCGTGTAGCACGTCATTAAACCACAATATGATGTAGAATCGCTGTATTATGAACGATCCGGAAAATTATTCGAAAAGTGAAATAAAGTCTTGAAATATTGTTGTGTGTATTTAGTTAGCAGAAGGCATCATGGAACGCACGTGTAAGGTACGGCGCGCAGCATCAGTCGGTGTAATGTGTACGCGTAATCGCGATGGCTGGCTGGCGGTACTTGTCGATGCTCATTTGCGTATCTAAGTGGGCCCGCGGAGGCCATTAGCCCACGATCGAAGGCGTCATTACTCGCGTAGTGGCGCGCGATAAGGACACCCCGCCACTACACCCTTAACGACACCGCCTGCGGTGGAAGTGGACAGCTACGTACCTTCCACCCTTCAGATTGCTATTAGAAAAAGAATTTAAGCAAATGTTACGGAAAATTGGGTCAAATTTTATGCTAAAAGCTTCTGGTTAATTGAAGTTTTATCAGAATTTACGATTTAGTATATTATTTAATTTTTACTTTTTTTTTTCAGTTTACAAAATATGTACTCAAAATTGAAAGTTAAAGAGGTGGTCTTTATAAACGCATAAGTTTCTGTTACCCATTTTTCGTAACGATGAGTGGTGAGATATTTTGCAGGCTCCATTTGTTAATGGTAGAATACACAATCATGTCATTTTGTAAGGCAATCTCAGTCCACGTGAAGGATTCTGAATGCTAACCCTCTGTTTATCACAACAATAGAAGTTCAGAACATGACATCATCGTTCCGGTGTTATCGCTATTAGCGAGAGTTATGTACAGCTTACGGTACAAGTGTAACTACTTACATACTATTAGGCAAGGCATGTGATTTCATAAATGGTCGTGAAACGCCATTGCGGAGTTTCCTCGTAGATTTTAACGAGATTGCCCGTAGTCGCCGGTGCCTGTAGCATCGAACTTGCGGCGAGAACCCTCCAACACAAGTTTACAACTTATTAAAGAAGATCTCTCCGAATTGATATTAAAATCCGGGGAAATACTTTCCGTTTCTTACTTTTTACGAAGAATCTTAAACTTCTTACATTAAATATGTATTTTTATTGCAGGTAAAGATATTCTTCAGTAGAACAGCAAATTATAATATTTAAGATTTAATTTCTTCGTAACTTTATCAAAATATAACTTTTTTAGTATTCATAGCGTTATTGGTTAGCGGTCCTCCTGAAGCTGGTAACAGAATTTAGAACTTAGCAGCTAAATAAATTAAATTTCAACACCTTCAAAATTTGTGTAACGAGAATACTCGTCCACTGACCGCTTTGAAGAATCTGATTATACAAATTTATCCCTTCCTCATAATTGTCTTTAGACTAGGCAAGTCACGTTTCGCCAAGAGGAAGGCGGGAAGGCCCCTCGTTTATAATCAATGTCAAGATAGTATTATCAAAAGATTGGTTAAAAATTGTGTACACAGTGGACTTTACAATAGAGGCTCGGTGTTTATGATAGGCTTATCTGGCAGTGAGGTCGGGCGGGTGACTAATGTGTGAATAAAATATAATCGGAGTGGCGGGCGATAGTGATCGATTCGGCGGCGGCTGGACGCACGGAGGTGAGCTGCGAGGGCTGGCTGCCGGTGATCCGATACATGTATTATTCAAGCGGCGAGGAGAGGAGCCGCGGCTCGCAGGCCGTTCATTACAATACGGCTATTGGAGCACGAGCTCGCCGCCCGGCTCGCGGCGCCGGCGAGCCGGACAACTTCTGCGATGGCAGACAACGCGACCGATTAAAATTTCATCTCTCTTTGTTCGGGAACAGAGATAACGGATCGATGTGCGCCGCTAATGCCCCTGCACGCTCTATGCCAATCTAAATTGAATCATCGATTCACTGTCCATAAGCACTTAATAGAAAATGAAAATGTCAATGTGTTGCTGGTTTTATTCGTTGTAACTAATATTAAAGTAAACAAACGTTGCATTACAACAGGATGTAACGTTTGGTACTCTGATAACACATGCCTATGTTTGAGAGTGCAGCAGATACCGTAGAGATTAGAGAATATATTCGCATAACACAGTATGGTGTGTGCTCACAGGTTTATCAAATCCAACGACGAAATTGAAACGCGCGACACGAATATCGGCTTGTTTGATTAAGCGTAATGTTTTGTTACAACATACGCTCACAGACTAGAACATTTATTAATAGCACGATATACTTGAATGGCATAATTGAATGCACGCTAAACTCGAATAAACGTGTGAAACTAAATCTCTGTAAATTATACTGCAATTCTGACCTTTTGTTTGCAGCATGTGTGTGTGTGAATTGGTTATTGACAATTCAATGCGATATCCTTATCAATAACTAATACTTCATTGCTCGACAGATGTTCCGTCAATGAGTGTGTGAAGGATCGCTACGGACGACACGTAGCTTGATTTCGTAGACAAGTTTCGTAGCAGTCAAAATGAATACGCCCTAGGCCGATACAGAAAGGGCCGACTGCATGATTTTATGATGATGACTCAATATGGAATCGTCGATTCTAATTTGGAAAGCAATGTTGTAAAAGAAGAATCTTTGTGCACTAACATTGATAGGGGTTGTGGAACAGTTGCCGTTCCTATTGAAGGATATTTACAGAGAACTCGATTCTTACCAATTATTATCGAGCGGCGATTGAAAGCGATGCCGACCTATACCAACCGAAACTGCAAAATAAAGTCGAAGTGCAACGTTCAGGACGTTTTTATTTTTTCCCAGCCACTTGCGTTCAGTTAAAAAGGGTAATAAATAAATTTAAATAGACAGGACATTCTCGCTACAAAACCTTCAGCCATCTGAATAACGCACGGACGTCTTTGCAACATAACTCACGTATCTAAAATAAAAAGGCGACAAAGAAGGCCATTTGTTTTGGTATTACGCTATCGGGGCGCACACGGTGCGGGCTACAAGCCGTAGCCAGCGAGCGTGGACGCTCCTTGCGCGTTCGATTTCGCAAACAGACGCCTCACGACGCAAACAGTCGAAACTGTGAAAGATAGCCTGCAATTCCTGTCGGATATTTAGGTGCAGACAAGGGCCGTCCATCTTTTCAATCGCATGTTTACAGGATGCATTTTCAAAGCTAAGAAATTGACCCATTCGCTTCAAAGATTAATTTGAGAAAATAAATCAGCCTTGCTTTGTATTCCCGTCACAGCCGACAGCGGAGCCTTAGAAGCTATTACAGTGGCCGTAATGAGATTTAGAGCGCTCATATAAAGTTATTTATGTGCAGAGTGCGGCTACCGTGAACCATGGCAGGGAGCGGAGACAGTGTGGCTCAAAAGCTATATAAAGAGCAGCTTCATTAACGTACAATCACATGGTACGAGTTCATTATGCGAGAATTAAGTCTCATTGATGTATCATAAAGTAGAATGAGTGCCGTTAGATGTGTGTCAAAGAGGTGAGCTGTTCTATAGTGGTGTTGATGTGTGGCACGCAGGGTGGGGCGGCCCTACAACTACCATCCATCAAACTTGTCCTGTATAGTAAGCTAAAATGATTGAGCTTATTATGTAGCGGTGAAACACAGATATTTTCTATTTAGGTATACGTTTAGGGATATGGGAAAATTATATTGCTCATTTGGGGAAACTTTATGCGACATTTCTTATGAAAACTTTACGCTTGGTAAAGCGTGCACTTACTTACACATATTTCAATAGACTGCCGCCCAACAATCAATAAAAACATGAGAACGCTTGATCATTGAAAGTATAGCGACCTTGGTTCTCACGATAATCATAATTAATAAAAGAAATGGGTGAATGGTGTAGGTGTATGGAGTATGCGAGTCCCGGCACAATAATGTGGAGTCAGTCGACATTACATCAAATGGCTGAAAGTATCGCTGACACGCACGCCTCGTTTGGACAATGGCGCCGGCCCTATTATTTATTATTATTTTTATTCGAGGAGGTGAATGATCGATAGTGTGGGGGGCTCGCGGAAACGGACTTCTTTGTTCGGCGAGATTAATCACACGCACTAGCTATGATGGAAACAACTGAGATATTAATTAAAACGTACGATCGGTAAAGCTACTGCAAAGTTTAGGGAGACTAATATGGAGTCTTTGTTTATTCTCTGAAAGTACAACAAACGCTACCTACGCATTTTGAATGAACGATCATACAAAATACTTCGACATTCGTGAAACAAAAATAGCTATAAGCGCCCTATACTTATGGGCTGTCAAGATAAGAAGGAACTATTCAAAATTGTGGAACTGCGCACTATAAAGGATCATTAAAGCTCAGTTCACGTACGGACTACAATTTATTCCCCGGGCAATTTAAGGAAAAATTTCGTGGCAGTTTTACCTTTTCGCATGGGAAGAGGAAGAGCAAAATCGGAATGTATTTTAGACGCCGTATGACGCCATGCTGACTTGGCATTTGGGTGGCTCCGCACGCGCCTACTCGATACCGACGCCGACGTGGCGTTTTTACAAATACAGATTACATATTATTATTTATATGTTTCTGTTTCGAAAGGGTTCAGATGGTGACGCGGTGCACCGTAGCGATATGGAAACAAATGTTCTTATAAGTTACACATAGGTAGTTGTGATTTAATCCTTTCAGTAGTAGACAGCGACATCGGTTATGGCGTCGTCGGGGCGGACGGCGCGCCGGCGGGTGCGGTAACGCGATATCGCAAACAAACGCTTGGACACCGCGCCTCGCGATGTCAATTAAGCTAATTAAACACACTGCGGGGGAGAGAGGACGGTCGCCCGCTACCCGCGCCCTCCCACAATGTCCTCAACTGACGCATCATTTTCACAACAAAAGCCATTCCTCACAGAAGCGGAAAACAATGGTCCAACTATACAGATGAGCGAGTCGGCCGTTCGTTAGATGCAACCATCACGTTTGTAATTAAGAACCAGTGAAAGGTGTCGCGGCAATCTCCGAGAATTACTCAATAATTAGTAACGATCTGCAAATGGTCTCCATCATCTGAGTTTAACTTTATTTAGGTGAAGTTTACAATGCAAACGACGACAAAATATGCAAACACAATGAGAAATGCTCCGCGTTAGTGGTAAGTAATTACTCGCCGATGAAATTATGGAAATGAGCGGTGAAAAGACAAATAATAGAATGAGTGCTAACAAGAGATAAGACACGGCTTAATTAATAAAGTTGGCGCGCTTGTCTTGGGGAGGCGCGCCGGAGACGCCCGCGATTCTGGATCCGAATCGGATAATCGCATTCGGCTAATTGAGCGTTAGATTGACGCTATCGGGCCAGAGAGTCAACCGGCGGCGTCCCGTGCACCCCGCCGGCTCTTTGATCCACCCGCTAATACGACCAAATCATAGGATCAGGCTACAAAAGAAACTTCGTGGTGAGAAATCGTCGGGAAATAAACACTGCTATACGTTAACAGATAAAAAGAGGAATGAGATTGAGCCGAAGACAGTGGTCGTCTAAGTAATGGGGGCCGAGGAAAATGACACAAAGGGTTGCAAGCGTGCGTCATATTTGGGAAAGTTTTAACGAGAGGGGCCGCTAAAGGGGGTTGCTTGCGTGTCACGCGAGCTTCCATCAGAGTACTTTGAACTGTCATCGTTTGTCGACAGAACGTATAACAATTAAAATATTTTTGTGTTCCAGACTAACTCTAAGATTTTTCTTTACTCAAATGGAGTACATTTTATGGAAAATATTTTCATGTTTCATAACAAGACGAGGTAATCGATCGCTTGCGGCATTTTCACTAGCTTTGTTAGGTGTAAGTATGTAAATATTGTAAGACTTCAAGGAAAATGGATGAAAACGAGCGTGGAAGACAATGCACGTGTTATTGAATGGTCTCCAGTCAAGGTCAGTAACTTTCGTTGCTTACACAGGTGCGAGGCGAGCGCGCCAGACGCCAGGCGTACGTACGTGCGTGTCAGACATGAAACGGTCGTTTGGAGCTCGACCTATGACGGCGATACGCATACGACCAATATAAGCGACTATTTGCCATCGTTTGCACGTTGAGTACTGTTTAAATTTTCTCATAATTCCGCATTAAAACTCACATATTGCTGGAATAATTTAGTCGTTTTCTCATTTAGTTCAGTCTATGTTTATAAATCAAGGGTAAAGTTGAATAGCGGCAGCCCTATTCCATTCCAGGCGGAAATGCGAGCGTAATTTAATCAGAAATTAAACAAGTTATGCTTCAACATGTAACTGATACACTGTGGTAAACGATGTCTAATTAATTCGTGTTTGACTTTATTATGTTAACATCATCAGTTTCAATTTACACATGATGGTTTTTGGCTAAAATAGTAAATTTTTTTGGCGTTAATTAAAAAGTCACTGTAAGGTCCTTATTAAACGGAGTCTTTTTTGAGGGGCGACAGAGTGACTAAGTACATTATAAAAAGTGTATTTACACTCGACCTCACGCGGCGGACGGAGAAACTTTCGTTTCGGGCGCTTTATGGGCGGAAAAATTGAGAAAAGTTGGAGCGTAACGGCCGGTGGCGAAGAGGAATAGGGACTTCGGGCGACGGCGAGTTTAATATAATATGTAAATCGAACGGCAACACCGCGACCTCACGGTCGGAAGATACACGCCGAACTCATATCGCCTGGACGTATTACATGGGGAGTCGTAAATTATCGTGCAAAAGGCAAAGCAGCAGTTTTACGCTGGCCCGCTGCGGATGAGGCTGCATAAGCGGTAGAAGAGCGAGGAAGGGTTACGAGCCTATGAATGCAAATGAGCGTCGCCGAGCGGGTGGAGGTCGGTTTATCGGCGGCCATTTACATAAAACCGTAGAAGCCGACTGGTGAGCACACTTACCCGTCTATTGCTATGATCATATGCTGATTATAAGTACCCGACACGACGGATAATACCTTTATAATTTGCCCAAATTTCACACTACCCTACGGACCTAAATCTTAGTCAAAACCAAACGTATGTGGCAAACAAAGTTACTAATGAGACGTTAAATATATAATGAAGAGTTTAACGCACAATGAAAACGACTAAATAATAGTTTATTAGCAATTAAAGCCAGTTTCTTTGTCATCTATTACGAATCCATTGTAACTATTTATATGTAGACGTGACTTAACATTTGTAGATACGCACGTGTCCTTTAAATGTCTACGATGCCCAATTCTAATGCAGATGCGTGTTTCAAGCCTTTTGTGTGAACGAGGTCATGCTAGTGTAGCAGAAAACATTTTCGCCTGCTATTCCTGCATAGATGTAGAAAACTTTAGTGAGTTTAAATTTAAACACAGATGACTTTACGCGCTGTTTATTCCCTGCCGTCACTATCTACGCTCGAGATCAGCTCGTAAAACCGTCGGGTTCGAGCATTGTTTTATTATCGGTCCCCGCTGGTGTAATACTGCACAATGACGCCGCTCTACAATCTGCCGCCATTCATTAAGCCCTACTGACCAAATGTAATCTGAATCCGTGACCAATTTTGAAGTGTACTTATGTATAATTTCGTTTAAAATCTACGCGACTGTTATTCAACCGGTTCAAGCAAATTTTAAAAAGAAGCCTTTTAATCTTGCCAACATATCTGAAATGGTGGACAGGCGACCCAAAACTTTCCTGTTGCGATGTTTACAAGGCTTCCAACTCTACAAAAACAACGATACATCAAAAGTGAGTTACAAGTTAACTGGCGCTATCCGCCGCGGCCCACGGCGAAATTTCGATTTAAGCTGACACGGGTACAGACCGACCGCGCCTGGGTTCTCCTTGTTGACTTACAGCGACACTTTTCAAGTTGCTCATTCAATAGAAGTGACCTCCTCAAACTATACTTACCTCCCCACGTCCTTTATAAAGTAACGCGACATAATGACGCTTTACAGACCTTTTCTATTATTTAGTTAGTATAAAGGTGAGCAGCGAATCATACGAGTCGTAAATTCATAAGCATTCAACGTGTCTGTTCAACAAGTAGGGCAGCGAAAGACACGAAGGGAGGAGCGTTAAGAGAGGACAGACGAAGGGCGGAGCTTTCTGAAAAACCAGTAGCGTGTCCACAACACATAAGAGACTTAACGGTCTTTCTGTTGTTGCTAGGAGATTACTAACAGATGTTTGTTTGTTCGTTACGTCCCATCGGGAAACCATTCGTGAAGTCCTGTCCGTTGAACGTTTCATTATGTGGAAACTTGAAAGCGATGAAGTTTACACACAGCGATTTGTTGAGAAAAGTAGATGTTTAAATTTTACGCAGATAGATGAGCCCCGTGAAGACAATAAAGAACATAAAGTGTACAGTTTAAAACTTTTGGCGAGGCGAAACACTCCGGCGCGACGCTTTGAAAGTTGCAAGACGAAGCCGGCGGCGGAGGCGCGCCACACCTCACCACCGCGATCCCGCTGTCAAACTAAGAAATATTGCCGTTCCAAAGTAGCTCCCACGGTTTTGTCCATCCAACTTGCAAAAAGCGTTTAAACTAGCCAAGCCGATGATAGCCACGTCAGCCTAGGGATATCTATGTGCGTTGTTTTTTATTTCAGCTGCTGTTTCATTCAACAACCATTTACTCAAATCTGCAATGTTTATATTTGATTCGGAGCCGATATTTCAACATGTGTGCAAATTGCGCATGTAGCTCAGTCTATTAACGAAGTTTCTACTACGTTGTTGGAACCAGACAATTACCTATCAAAATACAAGAGGCTGTAATTTTAAGAGCGTCGGTACTTTGGATCAGCACAGTAAGCCTGTGATCGCATCACGGCCCCCGCGCCGCTCGCCCCTCTGGCGCCCGCTAATCCTATTCCCGCGACAAATTAATATGCTCATCGGCAGCCGCGTCACTAGATTACAGCGCGTTCATAGCGCGATTGTATTTTAAGTGTATTATCCAATTTGGTGGATATTGTGCGTGTGGTAATCCGCGGTCGTGGAGCACACGCGAACGTTTAGTCGCGAGTCGCGGTAACGCTACAACGGTTGTATTATCGCACGCTGCGCTGGAGCGAGCTAGCGCACTTAATAGATTTTGTTGGTGCTGCATCAGACTCCGACGCGGTCAGCCTATTGCAAACTAACGGGATTATCGCCCGAATATGAGTTTAGTGCGATAACGGGATGTGTATATTGGTGTGTGTGAATACAGCAGTATAACTCGTGGCTGTAACATTCTGTGTAACATTTCACCCGTGTAAATCCAAGTGTTGATGGTTACGGTTAAGTCCGACGAATCCTTTGAACGTCTTCGTTAGAAGGGATCGGAGCTAGGTCCTGCCTGTCCTTATGTTGAAGAGCGCTCGTCTCGAGATTCCGACTGAGTGTCTCATTATCTTGAATAGGATCACTTTAATATAAGCAAAAGTTAAGACTACACGGATACAAGTACCTAAGTTTACAAACGCTACTGTACATCCGTATTTTATAACAGACCTTAAAAAATAATAAACCTCGCTGTTTCAAAAACTTCTCTTACATGTGTGGGTATTATATTTTAGCTCTTTTCCAGATACGAACGAAGTGAACTAAAAATTGCGAAAATAATTAAAATCGGCGCAAACCATTAAAAGCGCAGTTTATAATAGGAGAGTGCACCGTGAAGTGTCCTTCATGTAGGTAGTTAAAGAGTTGGAGGAGCGTACTTGAGCACGAGGACGCACTGTAGCGGCGTCACCTCGCGACTAACGAACCTGCCGACAAAAACTCTGTTCTACTTTACAACTGCGCCGCGATAATTCCGACGGTAAAACACTCGCTTTGTACTTAAAAAAATCTCATCGAGTTAATTGTGTGCAAACTTGGGGCGCTGAATAATTGATAAATTACTCCGAGCTGTGAATTATTTTTAATTACGATGTTTGTACACTCCGGAATTTAATTCCTGTGTATTTAAGTAAGTTGATCATTTTATAAAATGGACCAGGTTTTGGTCTCCTAAAAATTGGAAGTAAGTAGGTAATTCATTACGAAGAACACTTTTAATTATCTTCACTGTTTATTCGATTACATTATATTAAGAAAAACATTTGCAACTAAAAGGTTCTGTCTGTAACAGGGCAGTGAACCAATTACATACTTATCAACAGTAATGACTTTAGCCAAAAACCACTAAACAGAAAAAGGTACAACAATCGAAAGAGCTATTTATTTTACGATGTTCCACAAGAACCATAAAAGACAATAATGATCAATAGCACGCGATCCCGCCAGGGTCCAGATTTTAATATCGAGATTGTGGAACGGTCGCGATTTCATTAAAATTGTTTCATTTGTAATTAGAATTCTAAACGTCCAATGCAAAAAGTTGCCTACGGTTAAGTATTTACATAACTGAATCAGGTACCTCTCAGAGCGGATGCTCAAAAAAAGTCAAAGCATGATACTCAAATCTCAATAACACTCAAGAAAGATTCCGTGACTCGGCCAGCGTTCGGAAACAGAACTTCAGTTCATAAAAGGTGAAAAAAGGCAACGAAAACTGTAGTAGAAGTGTTGCTAAATAATGAATGCTCACCACTTAACAAGAATGGTGGAGCGGGCGCGACTGTCAGTCGGCACTCATCCTCGCCTCGCGCTAATTGAGTGGGGCATCTCACGACGTAACACGACAACGCCACGGAATGTAAACACCATCGTAAAAACGACACTGTCACATTATTTCGGGTGCTTCATCAACGACTTCCTCGTGTAACACGATTTAATCAAACGATTCAAAGTAATTTTTTCAAACTACGTTTCACATGCAGCAGTTTATCTACTTTATGTTTTCCGGAAACACGATGTTGGAACGAACGATCAATGGACGATAGCAGATATTTTATAGCAAAATGTAACTAAATAAAATGTAGTAAATTTGAGAACTCAAAGAAAACGATTAGTAAATTTTTCTTTTATGTGTTATGTCATAGTCTGCCTAGCACGTGACATTTTGTTATAGATAATGTGGGGGTATAATGTGTCGTGGCTAGTTAGTTTGTAGTGAGGTGTGATCGGCGGCAATACATCACGCGCCGCCGGGAGATATATGGGAGTTGTCGCCTATCGGTCGCCGGTCGCCATGAATGGTAACACATTGTCCAATGCTACACGTCGCGCTTTTTGCAACATAAATAATGATACAGCTCTTGCAACATGAAGTAACAGCCGAAAAACAACTCGTAAGGAAAGGACTACTTTTTCAGAGCTAGATTTATCAGCTGCGAATTATTGGAGAATGGAAAAGAAAACATTGCACAAGCCAAAAACATGAGGCCAGGGCAGGCAAAAGAATAATTATGCTTAAATATTGATTATAACTTTCTAGAGAGTTACACTTTCAGACGCCATGACACTTGCAAAAAGTTCAATAACGTAGCTGGGTACAATAAAATTCAATAAAGCGTTCTGCCACTGCATGACCTTCGAAGGGCGAAGGCGATGCATCGATTTTCAGTCCCGTCTAACAATAGTTCGGTCGATAGTTAAATGGAATGAACGGCGTAGATTTCGTACGCTGAAAAATTCAAGTTGTAAAATGAATGTTTCAGTGAATTTGCAATAATTAACTAGTGATTACGAATTGAAATACATTAACGAGGAACATCAAGATCTAAACCACCGGCCATCGTAACTAATTAAAATGAAAATAGAGCAAATGTAGAACGTGTTTCAATAGTAAAACCGACAGTTCGCCGCGTTCAACCATACATACGTGTACTCAGTTGGTACAGGCGCTAATCCCACTTATTTCACACGGCTGGCCATTGCATCGATTTGTGGGGGTATATAATATAGTTCTTTGTGAATACACAACTTGTTAAATATGGGATTAGAGAAAAGACTGCGTCTGGCTTGGAGTGGGCAAAGCGCACGATGCGAAACGAAACCGGTTATACTTGTTTATTTTGCACGCATTCCAGCCGGCCAGGCGGGAGCGAGCGAGAGGCATCCCGGACGGATCAGGAACTCGATTCCTACGGCGCGCTGGCCTTGAATCCCAACTCCTCGTAGTGCCCGGTAAAAATATTGTGAAGTTGTGTAACGTGTGTACCATGAGATGTAAACTAACTACCATTAGAATCTGCGTCATTCGTAAAGAACCGCTCATGATTTATGTTCCGTTAATGTGTTTCTCCTTTCCTGGATCGGAAGATCTAAACAATAACCATGTGTTCCTGGGTAACTGGGAAGCTACGTATAGCATTAACTCGTCGAGTTAAGAAATACTTGGTAAATTAAAGATAGACTTGTATAATATTGACATAGAAATTAAAATTCATTTCGTTCATTGAATTCATAATCGTGTCCTGTTATTTGTGCTCACGTCTTGTGATTGTTCCGTGTTTAAGAGTTTCAATTCAATTTCAAGTTGTTTCCGATTTTCTAGCATATTACTTCATTCAGCAACTTTTTAGCGGAGTTATCCAATCTCGTGCCCTTAGCAACCACATTGCGTATTGTGGCGGTTTGGAATACAGATGCGCGCTCTACATCTTCTATAGCTCATAACTTGTAAAGCAGGTTTTGCAACTCTTAACCAATAAAGTCACTGCACTACGTGGAAAGTTTTTTTTTAAATCTTTTACGTTACAGTGGGCACATGTTCTACATGGCGAGTTTATGAGTCATTTAGATGTGTCATTAGTGTAGGCTTTGTTTATGTCGCGGCGAGTGAATCTATTTACGAGGAGCACGTCAACAGTTAGGTACGATCATATCGGAAATAAACTGGCAATGCATTCATTGTAATTAATAACTAGAAATTGTGGGAGGATTTATTTGAGTACAATAATTAAGGGGGAGTTCCTAAGCCGACAATCCTCTTTCCTGTGAAATCCATACAGGTTTCGTGTCACGTCCGCGATGAGAATTCACTTTAATTGGCAAATAATACGTAGGCCAATTAAGGATGCTAAGTTGGATGGAGGCGCGCGTGACGCGACTAGTGAACGTATTCAATTATGCAAACGTAGTCGTGAAAGAACAGCCCGAACTCCCCGTCTTCTTCTCTTTTATTGACCGTCGGGAACTGGCTGACGAAGTGCACTTTGCCTCAATTCCTCCGAATTACGTAATAGTTATCGTCACGTGTAATGTTTATGCTCCCGGCTCGACTTTCACTCCTTTCACTGACTCGTGAGCAAAAAAATATAGGTATAATACGTACTTATACATCACACTTTCTCTTCATATAGCAACAACGCGCCGACGAGGGTTTACATGTACACATGTACAAATACAGGGTTCATTTTTAATAAAACATTCGATATTGCACAAGGTAGTGAAACGGCGAGATAGCGACGCCACTGGAGCATCTGAGAATCGCGACGACGCTCGCCCCGGGGACATCGCAATTGTCATGTAAAGCGTCGTCGGGGCTAAAGCGTGGCACATCGAGCCCGCGCCTCGCCTCCGGCTGAAAATGCACTTTTGCGAAGCGATTGCCTGTCGATCTTAAGTTATTCAGCGAAATGGTGAGTAGCGACCTAAGTATGGATAACGATCTGCTCCGACAGTGTTAAGCCCCCCAGACACTCAGATTTATCGTCAACTTTATCGCGAAATGGATTGTATTGTAGGAGGAAATATAAAAAAACCAAATTGTATATTGTAGGTTACATTAATAATAGCACGTAAACAATGACAATTTCCAAGTAGTCCAACGACGTTGCGATTAATTTAAAAGTTTGTAGTTCTTTAACAGAGATAGCTACCAGCCAATACCATCGCGGTAAAAGTAAGTATCGAGAAAAGAGAATGACGCTCTATGCGCTTCATTGTTCTGGTCGTGACTATGTATCAAATCGAGTGGTTTTGTCGATTCGTGACCAATCACTTAGTACGGCGAGCCAATCATGAAGGGAATTACTTTCATATTGTGTTGTTACTGCACAATTTGGATGTCCAACAAAGAGGTTCATAAGAATAACAGATTTAATACTTTGCTATTTAATAATAGTATGTATGACGATGGGACGTTACAGACTACCAGTGCCTGAGATCAAAAAGACATGTTTTCGTTACAAATTTGGAAACGGAAAAAATAAGATGCAAAAGTTTCAGCATGTGTGGCACCAAACGTAATCAAAATCAACAGCGGAAGGCTGTTTAGTGTCATGCGTGTATGATTTAGGGTGGCAACTTGTCGAATGCGATACAGAAACCTCGGAGCGAAGGCATAATTTATTGGCACGCGTAACTTCACACTACATGGCTATAACCAACTTAGCAAATACTGTCCTTATAGGGCGACTGGTAGACCACATGATCGTAATGATTGTCCGATACTGAAAACTGGATTTGTTCAATATTGCCGTAAAGGGTCAGACTAGACTTTCGCTATCGCGTAATAGTCTCGCACTGGCGGCGGTGGGTGACGTAACCGTGCGTCCGGCGTGGCGTCGAATTCGGTACGTTGTGTACGTGAATCGTGATGCAAGCGAGGTGCCAAGGTCGAGGCTGATACTCGGCATGCAAATGAGCGCAGATAAGTCGCGATCATTACACCCTACTCCCGACGCCGCACGGTGGGCTGGAATTGTCAAGTGTGGACTTAAGGATTCAAATGAGTATTTTTAAATTTTATGTACTAATACAAATGTTTTTTGTTATTTGTAATTTTTTTATACCCAGTATTTTTCGAGTTATAAACCCCTAAAGTTTGTATGAAATATTAATTGGTTTTTGGTCTATTCTGACATGTTTTAATATTGTATTACAGAAATATAGCAAAAAAACAAATTATTGGTAAACATTCTACACCACCCTTATGACGTCATTTATTTTTACCAATACTCATTAGCCCAGCAAAATGATGACGTGTCATTATGTGATTGGATGATGAATAGCAGGTAAAAAAATGACACGGTTACATTTGAAAAACAACCATCTTCAGTACGTTGTTACACATCGTAATAAACGCACTATCCTATCTCACATTTTCGGAATACTAATACTATTTATTACGTAAAAATGTTCGATTTGGTGTCAAATATTGATATTGTTGTGCTATTAAAGGAAAGTGGTAGTTTTAAAAATAATAGTGTTTTATATAGTGCTATTAAATCTAGATTAGTCCCCACTGTGTTAAGTGATGAAAACGATAAAGCGCTAAAAGCGTTTTGTGCAAAATATTGCTATAATCTGCAAAGGAGATGGCATAATGCTCATAGCAAAGAGGAATTGTTTAGCAACAATAATTGCGAATGGTTATCATCGGAAATAAAGTGGCCTGATTTCATTGTAAGTGCATTTGAAAGAAACCAAGACTATGTTCCTAGTACATCAAGTGAACATGAATCTCCAGCAAAAGTGTCTACTGCCACGTCAACGAATTTAAGTCCAAGAAAACCATTTTGTGAATTAGGACCTAAGCAAAAAAAGAGACGTACAGAACATATTCATACAATTATGACTACAGAGGAAATATCTCATGCACATATTATGAAATTACGAGAGGATGGTAATCAAGGAATAGCTCAAATCCTCGAACACCTACTTAAAAATCCACAGGATGTGCAAAAAACCAAAGATAGTCTTTTACGTAAAAATGAAAAACCTATATTTACTCCAGATGAAGCTTTGGGACTTGTTTTGGCCCTTAAATTAACAAAGTGGCAATACAATATTTTAAGAAAAAGTATCAAATAGAAAAATGTCGACATGTTCCCTCCCTACTACAAGGTGCAAAATGCAAAACAAGAATGCTACCCGCCAAAGGATGATATTACCTTAACAGATACAACTGCTAGAATAAAATTGCAGGCTCTATTAGATGTAACCGCCAAAAGGATATTCAAAGCAATCAATATTGATAGCACAGACTGTAAGGAGTTGACAATGATAAGCAAATGGGGAATGGATGGTGCCCCGAATCAAGCAAACTATAAGCAAAAAATGACAACGGATGACAAAGAGGACAGTGCTTCGACAGATGATTCAAGTATTTTTATGGGTAGTTTAGTACCAATAAAAATTGTTTCCGAAGAACAAATTATCTGGGAAAACGACTCACCAAATTCAGCATATTGGTGTCGTCCAATATTTTTCAAATTTGAAAAAGAGAATAAATTAACGATTTTAAGAGAGAAAACCGAAATTGAAACGGAGATAAATGAATTAAAGGAAACAGAAATTGGAGACATAAAAGTCTCACATTCATTATTGCTTACCATGATAGATGACAAAGCAACATCAATCCTCTGTGAAACTTCAGCTCAACGATGTGACATATGTAAAGCTGTTCCGATAAAAATGAATACCTTGTCTTTGTTATTGACTAAAAACATTGATACCGACTTGTACAAATATGGTTTATCATCGCTACATATATGGATACGTTTTATGGAATGCATTCTTCACATAGCCTATAGACTGAATTTCAAAACATGGGTTGCAAAAGGTGAAAAACAAAGTTTTGATGGAAAATAGAAAAAAAAGCATTCAGGAAGCTTTTAAAAATCAAACAGGCGTTTTAATAGATGTTGTAAAGCAAGGACATGGAACTACTAATGACGGGAATACCGCTCGAAGATTTTTCTCAAATACAGAGATTGCTGCTGCAATTACTGGTGTCGATGAAAACTTAATAAAATGGTTTTCAATCATTTTATAAACAATATCTTCAGGTCATAAAATTGACACAGTGAAGTTTAAAGAATATACGGAAGCCACCATAAAATTATACGTAGATTTATATGAGTGGTATCCCATGCCCTCCAGTGTGCATAAAGTTCTTGTTCATGGAGCAGCTATCATTAAAAACTTGGGATTAATTCCGATTGGAAAGTTATCGGAAGAAGCGGCTGAATCGAGAAATAAAGACTTTAGGCGATATCGCCAACACCATTCAAGAAAATTCTGCAGAAGAGCTAATAATGAGGATATTTTGAATAATTTAATAATTAGTTCAGACCCTTATATATCATCAAAACGTCATAAAATGAGACGGAAACACAAACCATTTTCAGAAGAAGCGAAAGCCATGCTTCTGTTATCTCCAACATTTGAAGATGATGAGCGCGAAAATATAGAATTAGTAAATTTGGAATGTTTAGAGAACGAATCTGAATCAGAATCTGATGAAATTGTATAAGTGATAATTTTGTGAGTGCGTGTGTGAGTAACAGTGTGCGTATGAGTGGATTAGGCCTCCTGGAGACACCACTGATAAAAAAAAAACGCGCTTAGTTCTCTACCTCAAGGGTGGTGTGGAAAAGGGAATGAAAATCAATTTTCTCCAAAATCGAAGAAAATCGAAGCAAGTGATATATCGGATAATTTGCCTAAAAAATAGCATAATCGAATACCGAAAGCCGTTTTTTGAGAACTCTTGAGAATTAAAAGTTATTCATATAAAATCAAATTTCTCCATACAAAAAAAAATTAAAATCGTTATAACTTTAAAAATATTAGGTATATACAAAAATCGTAGAGGAAAAGTGTCTTGTATTTAGTGGTAGATCGCAAAGCCGTTATTATTATTTTTTAAATTGCTCATCAATTTTCGTGAATACCTAAGTCCATGAAAGCTTGATTTCGGCCCACCGTGCGCCGGGGCCTCTGGCGTCATTACGAGCCCTGTCGGAGCCGCCTTTATTTTATTACGCGGATGTGTCGAGAAAGGAGGTTAATGTCGTCGAATTACACGCATTGTTTCACCTAGCCATTGCCATGGAAACAACGAACGTTGCGAGCCTATTTTGCTTACCATTACACCCGAGCGAAAAATTGCTGCCGAGCTATGTTTACATTATAATACACACTATGCTACGTTAGTTTCTCTTTCTGTTTTAAAGGGACGACAAAGCTGTTGCATTGTGGAGATTACTGGTACAAAATTCCCTACGTTGTTGCAAATAGCTAAATGCTTAGCTGTCTGATTGCGAGTGCATGCGACAGAATCAGGAAGCCTATCTAGTTTGTTATCAATAGGATGGACTGAACCGAAGAAAATAACTTTGGAGCTATTTACGTGATTTTCCACGTTGGTGGTGGAGACGTGTCTCTCGGGCCTCACCGTTTAATTAAAGGGCGGCGCGGGGTGAGGGAGCCGAGGAGCAGGGCATAATGGCGGCGCAATATCGGATGGAAATGCGCGGCATGTAGGAATGCGCCGCGCGCCGCCCCTCCTCATTCGCGAACGATTCGTGGTATTTTTTATTGACGACTCTGGAAATGCTATAGTGGGAATAGTCCATTTGATGTTCATTCTACTAAAATCATGCCCGGAAAAGACCTCCACTAATGAACATTAAAGGATGATTGCTCTACTGTGTTAATACGAATTGAGATGATAATAACTAAAAGTTTATGTCGCCGAGGATACCATCTAAAAATATACTTTACCTAATGGACACGGCACGACAGTATTTTTCATCCGCGCTCTGCGCTCAGTGGAAAGATTAAATTTAGAGACTGACGTTTTTAGAAAGCACAAATTCAGCGGAGATAGCCGAAAAACGTTTTGCAGCTTTTAAAATTTGTAACGTTAAAATATTTAAATGGAACTATGCATAGATTGCAAGAGTGATACTAAAGTTATTAGTCTTATTTCAATTAATGTTGTAATATCGAGTTGTTGGCTAAGTGCATGAAGTGCGCACGAACGCCAGCCCGAGTGCAATTTGAACGGCGAGTGGCGAAATCTGAGAGCGAACGAAACGTGACACCCCACTTATCACGCAACGTGAAAGTTGGACATCTTATTAAAATCTGATATTTATAACTGCGTAACGTCTGTAGATTCCGGTCTTCATTATAATAAGAATCACACACAATCGTAAGTCTCAACACAACGCAACGTTCGGCATTGTAAGAGTTTTTTGACTACTCCATTTTACTGCGAGCATTTGAAATTTCTTTTCTTCAAGATTATCTCACAATACATATGACGTTCTTGGCAAGTCAAAAAATTAATGCATCCGTATGGTACGAACCTATTTTATATTAAAATAGTCAATACAGCTATAAACCACCGAAAACCTGGAACAATTAAAACGAGAACGACAATTTATGCAGCAATTACTTGAAGCATGCTGGCGTTCAATCCAGGTCAGATTAAGTGATTTTTAAAAACTAATGCAAACGATAGCACGCGACGAGTGCGCCCACAACGCTCACTGCTGCACAAACTTAATGAACGTTCGCTCGCAAAACGCAACCCAGCCCGATGGATCGTACATTCAGAGGTCCTAAATGGAGCGCCATAAATACTCTTAATGAAATGTCTTCATTAGTGTTCATTATCTCCAGTGCTATTTTGAAGATCTATTATGTTAACATGTTAAATTGTTCTGTCTGACTAGTCGAGTCGCCGCCGTGTCTCATGAATAAACATTTGATAGATAATAGCATTTCAAATGTATCGAGATCTGGATGATGTCCAATTAGGCGCTAAATATCGTTCAGACGATGAGTGTCTTTATCAAAACTTGTTTGATCGTTTCTGTAAATACATATATTATCCTTTTCCAATTACTGACTCTAAGTGAACCATGTAGCTAGGCAGTAAACATTCCATAGCTAATTTCTCGTCATTGCGGTCTCAGAGGCAGGACGGACGGAGCGGACAGACATACGTATATCTACAATGAATCACGTAACGGTGCCTGCTATTCTAACAGAGCCCGCCGTCTCGGCCACGTCTACTTACCTATCTACAATGCGTGAAGGTTCACGAACAATCTCCAGCCCGAGATTGGTGACCTTGTTTATAAATCAGTGTACAAAATAGACTTCTAGGTTAATTATGAGAGTATTTTATTTCGCTTTATAATTATGTACGTTATGATACCATCTCAGAGTGTGATTTATCTGCTAATTACACGTTGAACAGGGTATACTCGTCATGATTGGCATCGCAGATAATAATTGTGTGCTGAATAGGATATACGGCTTCGTAACAGAAATATTGGGGATTTAAAGTTGTATTAGTTGTAGAAGACTTGTTTAGTGCTTAATGCTTAGAAGTCAATAAAGTTTTCCGACATATGAAACAAGTCCAGCGTGGCGCACAACGCTAGCCGGTTGAGATTACTGGCGGCTTTTAAATGGCCTCAATGCTCTGAATGTTCAGTAGCGGAACACTTGGCGGGCGAGTTTTGAAAACCCCTCCAGAGGAGTGGCCAAAGCTTTTGCTCCAGATTTGTTAGCAGTAGTTTTGCTCATTTGCGAACCGGCCGAGTTGAGGTGATCGGAGTTCATCAAAGGATTCTTGCATTTATGTTCGAAAATGTTTATAAAAGGCAATGAATTCCCTTTGGATATTGGCAAATTCGCCGAAAGATCAATTCAAATGAGTTCCAAAAATAAAAATATAGGTCAACGGGAAAATTTCACAATAACGTGCGCTTACTGAGTACTGATTGTTGGAAGCGATTTATACTTTCCAAGAACCAGAGGAAGGGATTTCAGCGCGCTACTTCGCTAATTTCGTACTGTGAGTGTTGTGTAATAATATCTTGTTTGTGTTAAACTGGAGGCCTGGAGTGATAATCATCGGCGTGTAACATAAATTCGTTTACACCGGGATATAAAGTTGCCTTGATTTCATTCGAGTTTTCAAAGTGGAAGTATTTCGTCTTCAGCAGTGAGTTTGCTTACAATTCAGTTGTGTGATGAAAGCGAGCGCGTGGGTGGACGAGTTGGTTATGTACTTCTATTTCGAGTGTTGAACGCGATGTGGCGGCGTGGCGGCGATTGCCGGTGCATCTATCACTCCCACGTATGGCAACTATACTGCAAGCTGTGCGAACAGAGACCACGTGAACCCACGCGCACTTTCACTGGTGCCCTTTACAAAGTACATTATTATTCGTGCAGGTAGATATTTCAAACTGTGCGTAGGTTTTTGATATGGATATTTACAAAGACTTGGCTGTTATACATCGTATTATTAATCCGTTGAGTTCAGTAGAATTTTTTCAAAAGAGTTACCTAAATTAATTCGTAGCTCGAATTTGGCTGGTAAGTTAATTACTCGTTAGATGTTTACCGAGCAACTATTACCTAAATAAATTGTAATTAAAACTAATCCCAATGTGAACACGCCAACTTGGATATCACGCTATTTTATGAGTCTACAGTGTAATTAAAAAAGAAACTGGTAGGAGAATGACTTAGTCAACCATTACAAAGTTGTTGACTAAGATGAAGTCACTGTCTAGTTGATTTCGCAAGGCGACCGCGACAACGTATCGATGCATGACATAACCACTGCGAGCTCTATGAAGTAAATTGATGCAACCACGTTATATTTTATTTGCCTACCTAACACTAAAAATACCTACGAGAATATTAAAAGTTGTATGTGTCTGCTCACGCCTACGTCATGGCTCGCGGTCAGTGTTTCATGGTCGTTTTAATGTCAGCAAATTGAGAGTCGGAGGTGATGCGATGAGACGTTCGCGAATCCGGTTTGACAATACAACGCATCGGTCGCCAGGTAGATATCAGCGGCGTGGGTGAGGTTAAGTGAATAAGGCAATAAGCTCGGTTTAATCAACACAACACGTAGCCTAATCAAATATGACCCCCTCGTCATATCGCGTAATTGAAGGCTTAATCACGGGAGACGTCTCGCGAAAGGCGCGGCGGGCGGCGCGGGGGAGCAGGATGAGCCGCGAGTTTGTTTGATCAGCCCGCGATTACGTACGTACTGAGGCGGTGACAACTTTTGTGGGATAACATTCGGTTTGTTTAATGAAATACTCACACATTCCATCATTTAGAAGTTGATTGGGGCGGAATTTATTAATATTTTATCATGTGAATAGTTAAGAACACACAATGCTACCATGCAATGTGCATGCAACGTGCAATGCTACAATGCTAAATACAGAAAAAAAAAAAAGTTGTTCTTAATTCATTCTCATCTTTTTTGCACAAGACTTCTACTTCATATGCATAAGATAATGAATTACTTAGAAAGATTTTTTTTAAGCAATTTATTTTAATCTCTATAAATAAAAATGAATCGCTAAGCCCAAACTCGAATACGGCTGGACCGATTTGACTGATCATTTTCTTTTTGTTGTATTATATTTTGTAATGAATTTTTTTTTTTTTGGTGAATTCGGAAGTTAGCACCCGTGCGAAGTCGGGGTGCATAATTTCTTTACTAAATCATCAAACAGGTAAAAAAACAAAACTAGCGTGGCAGCGTCTGTATGCTAAGGTACTAAAGTGCAATGTGTGCATCTTAGAGACATTCAAAACAACATTGCTCGAGTTCACCTAGCTCTCGACCGCTTTATTAGCTTTCTAGCAACAGACACAACACCCTTACCATATAAAGGGGAAAATCGAATAACAACACCGTTTCAGGTTTCAGTGATGAAAGAACGAAGTTTTCGCTTTACCCGATTAGGCGAGCGGCGGTCCAGTGGGCGCCGGGCAGGCTGCTTCAAAGAGCCACTAGTGCGCCTCACAAAGCCGTTGTTTACTTTTTCGTTCCCCAGTTAAATATCTGGACGCTCCATCGCCGGTCAACAGTATAAGCGGCGTTCTCCGCCGTCGAGATGCTTTTTATCGTGCAGATTAGCGCTGGAGCGACGTACGATGCACTATTTCGCATTCTCCGAGGGATTATTTAAAGTTTCCTTGAGCTATAGCTCGGTCCAAGTGCGGTTTTATCTTTAAGCGGGGATGGAAACTGTGAAGGGTTGAAACGCGTGCACGTACGATCCTTTATACATCCTTTAATATTTAAAATGGTTTCCGATGAAAGTTAAAATATAGGCTGCCAAGCTTGTTTTAAAATTGTTTTATTTTCTTGATTATTTATGGATAAGTTTTTAAGTTAACTTTATTAGAATTTTACGAGAATTTCCTACGAAACATGTTTCGATACATAAACTGGACGAGTTTCATACTATCTGGTTAGAGAATCCAGAGATAACTCATTAATAAGGTAATGGCATTGAAGCGAAAGCATTGTGGAGTGCAGACAGTGTGGACGCGACGGTGCGATACCACGATACCACCAGGGCGCACAAAGCCCGCACAATGTACGACGGCTCATTGTTTAGAGTCTCGGACTAAACATCATGCCCGGCTTTAAGCGAATTACCTACTGCAGCCTCACACATGTAACTTGATGTACACAATGTAAGTACTAGATGGCTTGCCGTGATATATTCCGACCTAATAATGTACATACGCCGCATTACTTTAAGATTGCTAATGCTTTAAATTCAATTACCATTATTATGTTGAGAATGAGAAAACCAAATTAGTCTGTAAGGTGAGGTAATAAAGGTAAAACTACTCTATTTAAAATTTACAGAAGGGCGACACTATGAAGGGAGGAATTGGTAGTGATCCGAATCAACTTACACACACCGATTTTTGTGGTGGCAATGAAATGTCCGACATAAAACCGTACTGGTGCTAACAAAAACAGGCACAACTTTTTACCATATTATGGATTGAAGTACTGCATGCAGCAAACCGCCATCGACGATGTATTTCTATCCGTATCGTTACAAACATGACCATATTGAATAGCGCACGCGGATTGACAGACGTGGAAATCTTTACCGGGCGCACTGGCTCGCTCCCGATCCCAGTGCGTTTTATCTCTTGATCGCGTTATTCAACGAAGCATCAAAGGAAAATACGAAGGGAAATAGGTATTAAGAAATGAGAAAACGCCTTCTATTTATCTGTTGTTGATTTGCTAAGCAAACGGTCTGTTGAATTGAAAATAATGAATTACTTACGTTTTAAGAATGCTAATCATGTGCAAATTCAATTACGATCAACGTATATTTAGTAAAGGAAACGAACGGTGTTATCTCAAGATTTGCTAATGCAATTTTAGCTTGTGAAAAAAATACTGAAACTGACTGAAAGTGATAACGAGCTACGTATATTTAGTCAAATAAACGGACGGTGTTATTTGGAGAGTCGAATGAGTGGACATAATCGCGATAAGGCCCTCCGGCCCGAGGCGATGCAGCGGCGGAGGTGCGTGTTTACATGTCAGTTTTAATTTTTATCGCCCTCCATTCGCCCGAAATACCTACCTACCCGTTATCACGTCATTCTACCGTGTTGATAACGCTATAGCACGTAATAGCCGAGCAAACTTATCGTTTATTCGGTGCCAATCGATGTAAAATATTTATGTTTTCTCAATTTCATTATACCTCTGCTGCTGTTCATTTAAATACGTGGAATATTGCAAAACCGGCGAACATTATGCAGCATTAGTTGTACAGATAATGCGTCGTTATCGTTAGACTCGCCTCTTAAAAATACCAAATAGGTATGTACATAAGCATTATGTATAGAGAACAAGTTAAGGCTGCGAGTCATCGTCCTGCTCATTATGTTAGCGCTATGCCAATTCCCATACAATAGTAGACGAACGACGGCGACGGCGGCGGCGGGGGTGACGTCACTTGAAGCTAGCCTTGAGATTGAGGTCGGCGAGCGGAATAGAGGCGGCGAAATGTCGCCTCGAGGGGTTGTTTCTTGCTCAGCCGGAAAATCACAGCTGCATACGTTTTTGAGAGTATTTAGGTACTGTAAGCTCAGATTTGTCCTACGAATGATAAAAAATATGTGAAAACTCACCTTGATACTGTCGTAGCAGGCGGTAACTCTTCCATTCTGCACCTCCACCGTAGCCGGGGGATGCGCAAACTTGCATTCGGTGTCGGGTCGCGAGCATTTATTCCGTTGAAATTCGCGGCACACTTCAAGCTGCAGCCAACGAGAGTCCTTGCCGTTTAAGAGGTTATTCATGTTCACCATGGTGGCCATCGCTGTCATAAAATTCAGGGGCGGTAGATGCGCGCGCAATTACGCAGAGCGAGTGCGGCGCATAGGCGGCGGGGAGCGAGCGCGCCCGCGCGCTCTCAGCATGCACTGGTCACACGGAGAGAGAGACTGCTGCTGCTGCCACTGGCTTGCGATCGCGCACCCTCACTAACACTACGACACACACGCACGGGACGCGGTTCCGCGGCGATTCACGCGCGGCTACCACGCTAGGTACCTACTTACTAGTTGATTAATCTTACAATTAAGTTAGAATTAAAGACACCGACGTTGCAAGCTTATTTAGGCGAGTATTAAAATATTATTATCACACGCGTTCTTATCGATGTTGACGGTTGAGTTTAGTAGAGGGCGAGCGGTGCTTGGTGCGCGAGCATGGCGGCGGCCGGTGCGGGTCTGGGCAGGCGACGGTGGGGCGCGTAAAAAGCTAGATTAGCGGCTCGGCGGTCAGCGAGCAAGCCGGTGCGGTGCGGGGCTCAACTCTGCGAACAACAAAACACACTGGTTACTCTCCGGGCGGATCGCCCCGGAGCCAAGCACAAGCGGCTACCGGGTTAGCAAGCACGCGCGGCGGCCGCTCTCAGGCCCGCGCTGGCGACGGCGCCGCGCTCCCGAGGTGCGCGTGCGCACCCCGGAGCAGCGCGGCGCCCTCGCTGGCAGCAGATTTTAGGCAAACATTATTTTTCAGGTCTCGTTCTGTCGCATGTTATTTGCCAGAAACAATGCATAGTGAACACTATCAGAGGTGCGCAAGAGGAATTAGCAGTTATCAAGATTTTAATTTGGGTGCTGGCTATTTAGGCACTAGGCAGAAAGGTACCTTCATACCGTAGAACGTCGCCTCCAACCTGCTACCCCATCATCACCCTACTTACTAGTTATAAACGCTTATGATTTGATGATACAATTTAGGTATGATGGATAAGTGAGGTTTTTAATGCAAATGATAACCAAGTAGGTAGATAAGATAAAAAGGTCATAATACTTATTAATTTTGGTTTGGCATTGGCCATGCTACGTTACTTAATATTACCTATTGCATAAACTTGTACCGCAATGACAATCATTCTCAATTTTCGCATATTAATGGAATTGGAAACCCATCTGTCATAATTACTCTATTTTTGAATAAAGATGTTTAAACGTACAAAAAATTAATGGAGATATCATTCAAGGTGCCTTTACTTTTCACATTTATTTAATGTGTATGAATTTCACAATAAAACACGCTGATAAAAAGTTTGCTACTAACAAAACATCCCCGTTATCCGGCTTAACATTTATTGGCAACAAAATGTAAAACCTTTGAACAGCGGATGAACAGATTTTTGACGTCAATCTCATCAGAATAAAACTATAAAAAGATGTAAATGTGTTTTCACGGCGGCAACGCCAATAAGTGTCAGGGGAATCATCGCAAAGAAAAATTCTTTGTGTGGGCGCTGCCACTAGAAACGTAACAGTCTGAGGCCGGGAACAGGGAAAAACTCGTGAAACCAAATCCTATCGTAATGCGCTATTTAAAGCATAACCTGGTTGAAAATAGCTCGGTGTGCGGCAACGCAACGTCGCGCTCTTCACCGTGCATAAATCTTCAAATTTTATTTTCAACATATATGCATCGGGCCGTTTTCACGTGTTGTGGATGCGCTGTGACGCTCGAACCAACACATTTTCCAAACGTTTCAGGTTTGTTTAATTGTTTTGTTAAATAATAGACGCTATTAGCGACTAACAGGTTGATATAGTGGTTTTATTATAGAAAATTGTTGAAATGCCACCGATTACTCTGTAAATTAGCTGGCGTGAAATTAGATTGTACTGTGCAACAAGGAAACTGGTAACAATGATTACGGAGTGCTGTGGTTGACCAAATCTAGTTACGTCGAGGTTCACGATAGTAATGGTCATTTGCGTCCGTTGTGGTTTACATTAATCAATCTTTTTTTTGGTATACATATTTAATTGGTACGGTGTCCTTGGAAAATACACTTACCTACTGTAAGTGAAATTGGATAATTCAAAGATGTGTAAAACTACTAGTGTAGTTATATTGTGTTTGTTCTAATCATTCAAGAGTTGCTTATTGTTATGTTTGCTTATTGTTTACAAATAAACATATCGTCAATACAGTAAGAACAATAATACGGCAAAGTAACGCAACCTTTGAATTTATTGTTTTCCACCGCCATGATTGCAACCTAACAAGTCCAACCCCTTGAAATCGCACACAAAGCCAATGGACGTCCTCTTATTTTCTACATTTAAACCAGAAATTGAGAATAGTGGTTTCAAATAATATCGGCCGTCGATTCTTTTCACATCGGCGCCGATCTCTGGGAGATTCCTTCGGTGCTCGACACGCACGGGGAAGACATTCAATAACCCAGTGAAAAGATTACCAAGAGCAATCAGACGGAAGCGAATCTAAATAAGAATCTCGTGAGAGCGGTCGGGGACAGGGTGGGCGCAGGAGGGGGAAAAACAGTCGAGCGGGCCTTTGTGAGATCGCCGATTCGATCAAGTTACCATTGAGAGTATCATGTAGATTTAATAGTTAGGTGCCTGAAAAGCGCGGCGGGGAGTTAAAAAAATAATTTCAAATCACATTTTCGCACGAATGGTAACCAGACTATTTGCCCGCATCCACGGTCTCGACCGGGACTCGAACCTGGGTCTCCCACCGCCAGGGAGGGCGCTCTAACCACTGAGCTATCAAGACAATAAGAATGCGAACAGCTCGCCTGGAAACCTTAAACGAAAATTTTACCAGAGGTATAACGTTCTTTTACAGGAAATATTTCAAGAAGAGTAATGTAGCTTCGAACTGTAATAAATCAATTTAACGTCGTTGAGCAAGAAATTCTTCTGCTTTTCATTTAAATTGTGAGTATTTTCGGTGTTATTGTGAATGTTTTTGGACTTTTCAAATAGTATTACCCAACCGCACTTTTCATATTGAATTAGACACCATTTTTAGTAACGAACACAAAGAAATTTTGTAAACAGAAAAGTGAACGCTTATTATATTAATTAATTCTCGAAGGCTTTGGCTATAATTTGCGATTGAATTGGGTTCGACGGAAATCGGGGTAAGGTCGACCGTACGCGTTGCAGCTGTTTGAAAGGTACCGCTTAATTCTTTACCTTCACCGATAAATGGTTCTGGTACTTTATTTTTTGTGCATTACGTGACACGATTGTCTAATGTAAAACTGGTAGCCTTTACACTAAAACTAGCACTTTGAGGGCGACTTTGTCCGCGTATATTTCGTAATCTTTCAACAAGATCTTCACCCCCTTTAAAGGGTAGTTTTGAAAAATCTATGATTATGGTCTCTTCATTAATCACCTGGACAAGTATTTTTGTAAGTTTGAAAGTAATTCAAACCGACTGTATTCTCCCTTTTAACCAAACCAAGCCAAATGCTCGGAGTAATAGAAGACTCCTAGGGTGCGGTTAATAGAAAACAGCGAATCAAACCAGTAGTACCTTGGTCTCTGTTTCTGAGATGCTACAAAAACCTGCCAAACCTGCTATTTTGGTTTTTCAAAGGGTTGTTCAGACTGAGCTAAAAATATACTTGGTTTGAAATATGCATTTATGTACAGTTTTTCTCACATAGGTACTTTTAGCATATTTCAGTCTAACTAGAGCTGAACAAATCATCAATACAAAGGAAAAGCAAATTTAAGTAGTCACAATACTACAAAAGAAAAAATAATTATTCATGTTATTTTTTTCAGTGTATTGAAACAACGTGTTGGAGTGTGTCCTGTTTCCTTATCATTGACTAGACTTATCACTACCGGAGATGACAGTAATCAACTAGAGCATTCAGTTGAACGATAAAAAGTTGTCCAGACAGCAAGGCCGTCGGGCAGTGCTAATACAGGCGTAAAGCATGGCAGGTATGGCCTTGGATGGTGGTGTCGCGGTTCGCCGCAGACGCAAAAACCACCACCGTGTTTACCTTCGACATGCTTGGTCGGATCACAGTCAAGTCTCGCTCAATGCACTCTCAGCTTTAGCATTATCTGCATGTGGATTTACATACAATCGATTTAAAGCATTTCACTGTATACTGAGTCTCTGCGTGCAGCCAAATCGGATTAATTGTTTGATTCTGGGCTTTTCCAAGTATCTCATTTTTACTTCCTCGAAAGAATATCAAATAGTAGGGAATATACAGTAGAATAGTATTGTGTTTCTAAAGATATACTGTGACTGATACACAAGCAAGTAAGTTTTAGTTCATTAGGTGTTATCTGATCCAGGTTTTAATTCACGCATTTCCATCAATCCAACTGCAAACTGCTTGCGATTTGTAATAACCTTCAAGGACAAACCTGCCTCCTGTAACGCAATTTAAGTCATAAATCTTGAGACGATGGTTGAAAATTGAACGTTTTTGCTTAGTTTCGCATGTGTTCGGTGGCGTCGAAGTGATGTCACCGTTTGTTATTCCTCGCATGGTTCCATATTCGTTGGTCAGACAGCGGCAGTGCGCGCAATTGTTGACTCACATCGTTAAGGAAAAAAGTGTTATCAATTACTTAGAAGGATGTTTACTGAAGTTAATATTATGACTGAAATGCTAACTGGAACATTATAAGTTGAACTATATAACGTTGGTAAACGCTCATTTAAGCTCAGAAAATTTGTGATTGGTAAATCTGAATATTCTAAACACAGCACATTTTTTGGTTCGAACAAGTAAAATGTGTTAACTTTAATGAAAATTTGCCGTTAATATTCAGATACGTTTACTCTAACTAATCAGTCAGAAAATCTGTATAATTTACATAGGAAATAAGATTGTAATCACAATTTAATACGAATTCTATACAGCTCCAACTAAATGGTTTGTTGAACACGTAGGTGAACCATGGTAGCCAAAACAAAGGCTATTGTTTACCGTGTGCGAGGCAAAGCAGATCGCAACTAGCGCTACTTTCGCATTCGGGACGTGCACGAGGCACATTTAGCAGTCTCAGGGGACGTCGGCGGACTGGTAATTAGCGGGAGAGGCGAAAAATTTGCGACGGCTTAAATTTACGAGGCGCAAATTACACGATTCCGGCGCTATCGTTGCTGCACGCCCGTTAATGTGCACGCCTTATCGAACAAGCGAGGGCCTGCCGACCTGCCACCGCTCTCACACTCTACAGATCGTGTCAACCCCATAATCAATACTAATCACACCACAATATATTCATTTAGAAATACATTTTATAAATTTTGGTTTTGATGCAAGATTTTAGAAGATTATTTGGGAGCAGCTTATGTAAGTTTGTACTATAGGCAAAGGTTTTGCTTTTGATTCACAAATGCGGAAAATTGAACAAATAATTGAACACAAAAGCTTAAATTAAGGATATTTGTTGATACAGTTTGACAAAATATACAACGAACTCTGAAGTGTTACAAGGAGACAGCTACAGAAAATAGCAGACACTGAACAAACTATCTTAAAGAACACAATGGACGAAATAGGATAGCCAAAAAAGAAAAGAAGGAACCGGGCGTAGAACAGACAAGAATGGAAATTGCTGCACTGACAACATCCAACTCTTAAATTAAAGATGATGCAACGTTACTGTGAGAGGACGCTTCTTATAAGTAGATGAACGTTATCAAGGAATTATCGGTACGAAATATGTTTGCTCTAACCTTTTTTGTTACGTCGTGCGTAAGAATTATGCTTCAAACAATTGATAACGAAAAAATATGTGTAGCTAATATGTAACAAGAAAGAATTTCAACTTAGTTGCAGCTAAAATTTTCGTGGTCTTAATTTTGTCCTTAGTTTAAATCCAAACATGGTTAAAACTGCCATAACTTCATCGCAAACAAAGGACAATTATCAATGGATATATTTGGTCATGTAATTCAGTGAGACCAGTTTAATTTTATCCAGATAAGATAATAATGCTGATAAGAGGAAGCTTATCGCCGTCGGTTTGGGTTCTGTTCAATCCTTCTTTGCCAGAGTTAGTCATAATATCCTTGAAATCGTAATTAAATGTCAGAGTTTCCTTATTTGCCAAATTTGCAAAAAAATCCCATTCAGTTGTGAAACGAGTTTTGTGTCGGTCTGTAATCAATTCTATTCGGTTTCATTTCTTTTAAAGGACATAATGTAAATGCCGGCTTGTAGGTATGCGACAATTGTTATTTAATTTGTCCTACGAATTTTTATCATTTTTGGACACATTGCATCTTTTTATTTTCGACTTGAAATTTCTTTAAGCCGCTGGTTGACCTGGGAATTCACTTCAAACTAAACAGAGCATTCGCCGTTTTTTTAATTTGCTCGAACTGAAACAGTTACTTGTCCTGCAGTATTCAGTGAAATGCTCATTACAAGTTTATCGTCGCCTTTAGGCATACTCTCATATCTTTAGGTCTCTGTCGTCCGATTTGAAATACAATTCATTTTAGTCTCTGTATTAAGTTAAGAGCTAAAATGGGGCAATAATAATAATACAGAGCGAGCCCTCTATTGACACACGCTTTTATTGTTGAGCAGGTAGCAGGGCCAGCTGTTACCCTCGTAGTAGAAGCGTTGCAAACAAACCATTTTGTACATTTAAATGGATAAAGCCCTGCCATTTTTTAAATTAACATGCTCATATCTCACTTTTCAGTTTTTAAATATTATGTAGACAGCTTGCTTTACCTACTCAGTTTTATTTCACACTTAGTTAAAAATTCGTTTCATAATCATCTTTTGTGCTTTATCATCTTTTCTGTAAACATTTACAAATATAACGGATATATTTTGATTGTTATTACATTATCACTCCGAATGACATCACCAGCTTAATTTGCAGTTCAAAAAGAATCAACATAGGCAAGTACGCATGCACTTATCTTTTCATGGAAAAGCACTTTTAAGTCAGACAGTCTTTTTGTCAGGATGTGGAACATTTTTATAAACTATTTTTATCATTTTCGAATCAACGCTATGTTGTGTTGTTTTAAGCGATAAGATAAAACCTACGTAATTTCTCGCACAAGATATGATAAAAGAATATATGCCAGTTTTGGCTTATCTCTAAATTCAGAAAACTGAGGATTTCTCAGTGATAATTTCACTGATTTACCAAATTTTAAGTGAATAAAAAGAGACTTGACATTTTAGTTGACAAAATATGAACTTGACTTGGAAAATTTAAAAACTGTTACCATTTATTGTAAAATTAAAAAATTTCACTGAGAAGAAGACATGTATAAGAGTCATGGTACATATACAGTAGAAGTCCAGGATGAACTTAACACCAATTTACATGAGAAATACTTACATGTTTCAGAAAGCAACAAAGAGAATTTTGAACGAAGAAATATTAGTCAATGTATACGCTACGAAAGAAATAGCCAAATGCACTATTAGAAGAAACTGAATCATGAAGGAGTAAAGTTCCACCAGGGATTAGGAGAAACTACTTAGCGTAACTTTTACATTATGGGCAATGTCGATGAAAGCTTTAAGTTGGTTTGTCGTGCGAGTAGCGCAGGCCGCTCTGCACCTAGCAGGTTTGATTGAACCAAGGCGAAAGCTCTCATGCGGTGGAGCGAGCGGACCGAACCAGCAGCATTGCCCACTAGTAACATACCGCTCGCTCCTACTGTTGGAAACTTTTCCGTCGAATTTCGGAAATCGCCGGCGGTTTAACTCCGTCCACAAACAAAGACAAACACTAACGAGACAGATGGGTACAAAACACGATTGCCAAAAACACACTAGCCTTTATCACAAACTTTCACGTTATACACTTTGTCGCGAGTTCCGAATTTCGACGAGATCATGCCGCATTTAATAGAATGAGCGTAACACTTACATGATGAGGGATAAACAAGCCGGGTAAGGGAGTGTAAAATGTCCGTAAGTTAAAACATAGCAAGTTGCACGTAAGTTAGGAGAAACGTTTCGCCGGTAGCGTAGAGGTCGCGGTTCGCGGCCACAGCGGGGCGGCACGCGTCGTGTTCGGAGCACGAGTGCGGTGCACGGAGCGGCGCGAGTCACACAAGCACAAGCGGAGTCGGCAGGCGACTGACGGGAGGCAAGTGGCGCGGCGCGGGGGCTGCCGTGCGCGCGCACCCCGCGCCGTCGCCCCCCGCCGCGCCCCCCTTCACCCCGCGACCGACGCCAGCCGGCCGCCTTATCACACCGCGCGGCGCGCCGCTTCCTTTCTCCTCATGCAGTTGCGAGCTTTTCGCCACTGCCACACTTCCGCCCGCCCCGTCGATTGTGTAGAGTTTTAGCCGGTCAATGTGTTGCACTGATTATTTCCACTTCTTGAGCACAAGACATTCATTTTAACGACGCGCGACGTTCATGTATGTAAACCTTTTTGTTTCGCTAAAAACTTTAACAAATGTAAACCAACATGGAAAGTTAAGGCCTTCATTAGAAGAGTAGCGTTTATTACCCCAATTCGGGGTAAAATAAAGTTTAAACTAGGTTCATCCATATATCACCGTAGGGAATAAAGATATATTAATTGGTAGACAAACGTACGAAAAAAACTTTCAAAAAAAAAACACAATCGCCGAGACGGTCAAAATACAAAATGGAGAACAAAGGACTTGATTGCAAGTTTGCAACATGTCCGGTAAGTTTAAGTTGTCCATGGCGGGTATTTCGAGGGGAAGGGTGCTGCGTGTGCAAGCGAGCTAGCAACTGACTCTGGCGCAGGCGAAGAGCGGCGAAAGTGCGCCACGGAACGAGTTTGTGTGGCGCGTGACCTGCCCGAGGACACGCTTACCTCCATCGCCCTCGCAAACTAACATGCACTCTAATGCAATGCACCTCATCTCATGCCATTATTGGTTAACTAGCTATCGCCCGCGGCTTCGCTCGCAAATTAAGTTTAAAATTCGTTCAAAATTCTAAAGACATGTGGCGCCATCTATCATCATAGGAAAGTTATTGTGATTTCCCGCGGAAACAGTACCTTTTTTTGGGATGAAAGGTACCCTATGTTTGTTCCTGTACACCTGGCAACGTATATGCAAAATTTCAGGATGATCGGTTCAGTGGCTTAGGCGTAAAATGGTAACAAACAAACAAACAAACTTACTTTTGCATTTATAATATTAGTAAGGATTGTCATAACTACAACAGCCCAGACTTCTCATCTTCAATGACAATTTAAACCTACATGCTTATGTTTTATCCATACTACCACTAACAGCAACTGAGTTTGTTCTGGATTTCGTACTTTCTCCTACTGAACTGAAACACTCCTACCTATAAAGGTAGTCTTGGAAAATTATTAGTTACGAATTTTATTATTAACTTGTTTTTATTGATTACTTCGACGACCGATACAATTTTTTTTTTTAACTATTGGCAACGGTTACAAAAAGATTGAGTTGATGCATACAAAAAGATTGAAGTATGTCATGTAATTTACAAAGTTGAAACTAAGTACCTAACTGACGGCAGTTACTTGTATTCAACATTGCTTTATTTCACAAGATACTTATTTTTAACTTTGTCGATATCTAGTAACCTGAAGTTGAGTTTTTATCGTCGTATCGTAAAATGATTTTTTATGAATAAGAATTTAATTAAGTAATGTATTTAATGATATTTAAATTCAGAAATATGCCTAGTAACCGAACACTGCGAAAAAATACGGTTTGGTTTCAAGTTAAAGCAGTCGAATCGAATGATGTTTCGCACATAACATAATTTCACACATGTAATCCCCAAAGGACTAGGCAGAGCAAAGGTGTACCCATTAGTACATTTAAGTCCCATGTAATAGGGGAGGGTTTCCTCCTATTGCCATCAACCGGGCACAAATCCAGACTCCGAGACTGGTACTGAGAAATCAGATACAGAATCAGATAGAGAAATCAGATGTTCTCCAATACAAAAAATAAAAATGTATACCTACTACCCGCTTGTAAATAAAAAAATAGTAAGTTCAATTAATTATCTAATTGTATGTAACACAGTTTCAAATCTGCAATATTAATTAGCCCCGTGAAGCTTTATTCATAAGCTAGACAAGTACCAGAATTTTTATTTATTTTATTTAATTCTTCAACACGTGCATCCTTTATACCGCTGGATTTAGGCTTCTTAACACATGTTCTCAAGTTCGTCACACTATCCCACGCGTGCTGATTGGCCGGTGAGCTAAGCACGCGGTTGTCATATCGCGAGGACTGTTATCTGTTACACTACCTACTGTCTCTGCATTAAATTTTATAGTTTACTTAGACTGAAACAATTGAAAACCAGCGTCGACACAAGTGGTCCGTTTATGCTGAACTGGGCCTGTTTGGCGCAGCTGTGGGGCACACAATAACGTTTTTATTTTATTTTTTGGTTTTTTATTGCCTTTTATTATTATTTTTGTGTGCACATGGTCTGTCAATAAAAAAAATTCTTTGTTTCTTCCTTTATTTAACTATTATGATGTAGATATTTGTTTTAGCTAATATTACTTAATTACAGCTACGTTAAAATGTTGGTGCACAGTCAGAGATTTAGATAAAATATATTTTATTGTACAGAAAGTGCTGCTTTACTTTTCCCTCCTTAGACAGAAGAAGACGACGGAAAGATGAATCAATTTTATAGAATCTACATGAAATGAACCCTTTGCTTAAATGGTTGTCAATAGGCAATCTATTGCCATATGTGTCAATAGCTCGGCTCGGCTCGTGCTGGCTGGCTGGCTGGGCGAGGCGACGGGCGCGGGCGTGCAGCGGAGCGGGCGCAGGCGGCGGCGGTCACGAATGCGACGTGTGCTAGTTTTTGTGGCGCGCACGCTACCAACCGTGACGTCTAAAAGCTCGTTTATACGCTTCTTATAGTCGTTTGACTCGAAATATCCAGTGATTTTTTACTCGACTGGCTATCATCTTAATAATGCAGAGCTGCAAATCATTTGTTGTAAAATCGTGGTCAATGCCCGAGACAAGGCCAGTTTATTGTTACCTTCAATTCTACTTTTAATTCGTTGTATTTTGAAATATGTTTTTGAATAAAGCCAAGTGTCTAACTTCGGTCTGAACTTGCCCGAGACGCTTGAACGACGACCCATCCAGTGTGTTTGTTTTGCAACTTTGAATCTGTCTGAGCCACAAATACTTCAATATTGGATTAATCAAAGAGTCGTTTAATTTAATTGGTTAATACTTGAAACTCAAATACAGCTAGTTGTCAGATAATGAGTTTCTTCATGAAGTTCCATTTTATCATGCAATTAGTTGATATTGGTAGTAATAGCATTAAAACTATATCAGTACCCTATATCGCGTTCGTGGAAGAGCATCGTTCTGAATTTTTATTGCACATTATCTTGGTTGGTGGCGGCTGGTTTCTTTATACTTCACCTAGTCGCAAGCTTATTGCGCTTCATAAAGTAAGAAAGCACGCGCCGGTCATACATTCTTCTCGGATGAAAGACGGGAAATAAGCACGGCACTGCGGTGCTAATTAGTTGTTTTTGAACAATTTTTTCACCGTCTAATGAGTGAGCAATGATACCGACAGCAGCTGTTTCGTCGTGCCGCCCGCCTGCTCACAATGCGTGCCGGCAAGCCGTCGTCCAATGCTGACACGCGACCGAAGTGTTACCATCGTGCTTATCCAACGGCTACAGTTCTTTTAACATTATTAGCATTTGATTTTTTTTAATGACTTTTATATTACTTTACACCTCACATAAATTGCTCTTATATTTGGAATAAGAGACGTATCTACATACCAAATTAATAAATTCGCTACAAAATCCCAAGCAATTTTTTATTTACAATTGCGACTGCAGTTCGATTTAACTGCAGCTAAGTGAAAAGGCTGGAAGATGCGCTCCGTTGGCAAAATTCGGTACCAAGACAAGCGACGGAGTTCAACGACCTGCCGTTCATCTCGCGTTCGCAAAAAATGCACTGCCCCGTCCCACGCCGAACGCAGTTCTCACACACATAAAAATATAAGTAGATACATTGTACATGAACACATACCAACAACGCGGTTACCAATCGCCGCACGTGTAATCGCACACCGCACCTCTCTCCTTGTTCGGATACCCGAGAACATTTCGAGAACAATGATTATTGCTTGCAAGATGCTAGCAGCTGGTCATGGCGGATACCCTCGCTGTATGTAGCTAAGTGCAGCAGTTATGATGATTGAACATCAGTTAACACCATAACAACAGCAAAAAAAATAGAGGTTACTCAGTATCTTTATTCACCGTTAATTCATAAAAGTATGTCGTTGAATGTTACTTAGACGCCGAGAGACCAATTGTTGGACAATAATAAATTAGTGGGGGTGCGCCCACACTGCTCATCTCCACATCAGTTTACCGCGCACGCGCCGAGTTTCCTGTACCATTCACATCATCACCATTTGAGCACCCACAAACACGATTGTCCTTTCCTTTTGTGACTTCATAAAGACAATATTTATCATATTTAAACATACAGTTGACATGACATCATCCTAAGAATAATCCATTCATATAGGTAACGTTGAATCACGCAACAAATTAAAACATAAATAAAATTTATTTATAGGCAGGTTCGATTTACTCTATTTTTAGGGGAAACAACAACATTGATAGCTTTCTGTAATGAGTAAAAGGTAGGTTACCTTTTTACGAATCATGAATTCGACTCCCTCCCACGCCCGTATCAAACTATGTAGTGCAATTTGTTTGGAGGCGTCCTTCGGCTTTTCGACATCGGCGTCGAGCCAAGGATCGTCCCAAAAACTAAATTCAGGCTTCCGATTAAATTGACCTTGAAACAACGTCAGAAAAACATGGAACGTCTATACGTACGAGTAGAACAATACCACTAAGTGATAAGAGAAGAGAGTGCGCACGATATGTAATTCGCGGGGGTACCGTTTTAAACGCGATTTCGCCAACAAAGAGGCTCCAATTCTCGGTCGACTGCCTGCCGCCGTGTATCCACACACCAATTAAGCTAAATTAAACATACGAAGAATTTAGAAACTGGTTAGCTTCCTTGAAGCGCGACGTAGTAATTGGCTAACCCCCGCTAGGAGCACGGACGCATCACTTGTGATTTATTGATTGTTTTTTTTTCTCTCACTCATGCAGCCAGATGAACAATTACACTTCGATAGAAATTGTTATCTATATATTGTCTAGTCAGGTTTTTCAGAGGCCGATGTAATGAACTAATTGGGATGTGATTACATTCGAGATTACAGTAAATTGACTCTGACGCCGTAAGTACATTTATTAGATGAAATAGAGGATATATAGATTTCTAAAATCGTTGAATATGATGCTAAATCATTTTCAAACTGCTAATTATTATTAATGAGTTAATTCTCATTAATTAGAGACTATACTTATTGGGTAGATAGATGTACAAAGTACCTCATGTAATATTCCAGTAAACGAGGTCTCGCCCCGGGGGTAACTAATGCTCTAATATTATGTCAATCAACGGATTTAACTTGACAAATATCAGAATGATGCAACCCTGTCAACTGTGAATACAGAAAAGATTAACAATTAAGTACCCGCCGGTGCATACTTCGCAGTGAATTCTCTTTGTACGTACAATTGACATATTTTTGATTAAATGTATATATAGAAAAGGGGTTGGTGTGCTGGTAAGTGGATTGTAGATGACTTCTTAGCGCGGCGGTACCATCGTTTAATTAAAAGCGGCGGAGCGAAGTCGCGCTCCTGAGCCTGTCTCGGAGGCTCCGCGCTCACGCCTGCTTGATGACTCCGCATAAACGTTAATTAACTCGCTCCATCCGACTTAACATTGCTATTCTGTTGCCTGCGTACACTGATCTATTCAACTGCACACAAATTGTGACTATTCCAGGAAATATGTTGACGTCTTAAAATAACAACTAGTTTCCATATTGTTGTCTAAGCATTGTATTGTGTATCTGAAATAGAAAATGGACAGCTCTTTTGGTAACAGATGCTGTGATTTCTTCGTTTTCGTATTTCGATGTACGTTTACCCGTCTTTAGATGATTCGCGTACTGAAATGGGTTCCGGATCAGTGACGTAGGCACGGAAATGAAAAACTTCTATTGGCTGATATTTGATGCTGTTGTAGTGACCGACAAGAACGTGAAAATGCCTCAGGTGCTTTGCTTTTACTCAATATCTCTATAATTTCCGTTCAGAGTTTTCCAGCTAAAATGTATCTATGAAATGACGGTCGTAAACTGTTTTACTGTTCTAATATTCATATGCCTAGAGGAAAATTTAAATTGGCTGCCACTTATGACGTCTTTATACAGTTTATAATTGGTTAGTTTAATTTTAATAATTAACACGCATATTAATGAATGCACGTTTATTTGCACGTAGCTGTAGCGATAAGTAGCTAAGTAATTAGTTTGAAGACCTAAAAAAAATCGCAAATGAGTTTTGGTCGTCATTATTCCATACTAAGTAAAGAGCGTCGATGTTAAAAAGGACAGTACATACATAGTGTGAGCGGTGTATAAGAGTGGTCTCTGAGTAGCTAGTTATTACCCGAATTATTCGCTAAGTAATAAGAAACGCAGCGAGCGGCGCCGGCGCGGAGAGCACACTGTGCTAAGTGGCTTTTAAGGTCGCTTACCTCATCTCACCGCCTCTAGTGAGACTGTCTGACTGTTCATGCACGAATTTAGTCCGATAGCTCTTTGTTTATTTGATCTTATAACACCTTGTCGAGTTTACAAAACAGTATTATATGTTTTTCGTCTTCCGACAAGCCTGCAAGTGCAACACGATAAAAGAAATGATGTAGTGAAAATTGTTTTGCATGGAACAACGAATAACATTACCAGTAAGTAGTATGTTTTTATAAAACATTTTGCTGTTTTACAAAAAAGCCGTTGAGTCATAACATTAAAAATATATAAGCACAAAAGATCCTTTGTGTTGCAAAACGCCAATCATCGCGTCTCTTAGAACCTATCATAGACGCAAAATTGAGATTTGTGAATCATGAAATTGACACAGAGTTGAATATTTTGAAACATAGGTATTATAATTATATAAAAATGTCGGTGACAATGTATGTTATTAATGCCTGATTATTCATTTTATAGTATACTTTACTATATTTGGTTTTTGTGTGTACCTACCTAGTTATATTATCTTCCATAAAAGGTTACACTAGTATTAATTCGGCTTAACCATAAATTTTTCGAGGCTGAAGTTTGGCATAACTTAACTAAGACTTAATTACAAGGGCAAAGTTTTAAACAAGCCCGAGTTTAGTTTACTAGTGAGAATTAAAATAGAACTGACTAAACATTATAAGACGGTGATTATAAAAGAAAAAAAATATTAATCTTCTAAGTTTGTGCTTCGTACCATTAGTCGACAAGCCGTCGGACACGACAACATACGATGACTCAAAAAACAGCTCTGCTGATGCTGTATATATGGACATGCTAGCCAAAAGTAACCTCTGGTTTGCCATATAAGTAAGCTTAGACGCGAATGTAATCAAGCATATTAGACGTTCAATTGTTAAAATTAAAGCTCATTGAGTATCTATCAAAAGAGGTAGTAAACAACAAAAACTGGGAGCTTATCGGAGCGATTACTCTGAACTTATGTACATCTTAAGTAAGTATTTGGTGGAGTTTTTGTTACCTAATATAATTCCATGGAGACTTTGCTTCAGTTACTTAGTTGTTTCCGGATAGGGACTAGCTGGAAGCATTGCGCTGTGTGCGATGCGGTTCAACTCGGCTGCCGCAACTCGTAAATAATGGCGTCTCATTGTGGGCCATTATTAATGAATCTGCCACCCCGCGCTCCCGACACCGCACCCGCCCGAAAGCCAAATAACAGGTGCGTCTAACCCCATTCGCACAATCTATTTTCGATGTCTTATAGCCGTGCAGAGAAACGCTCGATGCGTTCTCCTGCTCTAAATATTCATACCATATGCCAGATATTGAGATTTGTTTGGGCGTCATCTGCTCGACATCGTCGTCTCTAAATAAGCGCGGTCTCGTGTTGGCTTTGCGAAGTTTCATTAGCCGTCTGGGAATACTTACTTATGGTATCATGTTGCTTGAATTGTGTGCGGAATTTCCACCTACCATGAAAGGAGTTCTGGCAAAATAACGCTCATTAAACAGGCTTGAGATTTACGAGAATTTATAAGATGAAAGTATGGATCTTATTTTTAAAAATATTCAGAAAATGTTTCCGGACATTAGAGTTACTTCTATTGTACTGAATAAATACCGAAAAGATTCGCTTTAAAGACTCAATGTATCATGTAAGCGGATGGGACAAAGTTGCCCTGGGACACGTTAGTTGTCACGGGGCTGGATGTACGAGGCCTTCTCACTGTCGCTCTATTATTTACTCCACAGAAAACTGCTTTTCATATCACGAGCAGCGGCCCGCAGCGGAGTCGCACAAAGATGGCTCCCTCGCTCCCTACATAAATGCACTTACTTTATGAATGACGTAATCGTAATATTGTTCCGAGCTAGGATTTGTGTTCATGTTTCTCTGCAATCAGCTTTGTGTAACGGTTGTGGAACTTGACTGTTTGCATTAAATAGTCGAGCGGTTATTTACTTAGAAGCAGACAAAAACCCACTTGAAGGATTAGCGTGACGAATGGACGGGCGATAAGGCTAGACGAACTTAAAACGTACCTTAATTTATCATAGACATCTATACGTAAATCGCGTCTGGGTTTTGTTGTTCGTGTGTCAGATTTAGATTTAGCAAGGACACGAAGCGAAGCGAGGCTAGGCGGCAGACAAGAGCGAGGTCATAATTGAATACTTTAACCAAAACTGTGTTTACATCTTATGGAGTAAATTGCGTGAATCACAAGTGTGACGTAATGGAGGAAGTTACCACTTGGCTGGATGCAACCTACGCGTTCCAGCCAGGTCGACCGCACCGTCATAATGTTTCAAAAATATTGCTTTGATCCGGCACCATTATTACTTAAACTGGTTACATCTTCGCAATGGAGATTGAAGATTAACTTAATAATTCTGGTCAGTAAATTTTCGCAATCTGCTTCAAAAGAAATAAAGGAGGCTTATTTAAAAATATGAAATGAAAGTATTGTTTGGTTTATGGCGCTTTGAACCCCGATGTTGATTTGGTTGAATGAGGAAAAAAGTAATGGTAGTTAGTATGTACATTTCCTTAATATATCACTTCACACGCCACGTGTTTGTACTGATGTGGTATTTATTTGCATCTGTCAATAGTCCAGGTAATTTCGGCGAAGCATCCATCGTCGGGCGATGTTTAGATCACCGCTCGTGTTAATTAGCATAATGGTGCTGGAGGTGATGACGTCACGTATCTAATTTGATTACATTGGGGCAAGGCCGCTGTGGTTAGCAGTTAGCACCGAGTGCGCAACTTTAACATGCACCACAAGTTTTCAGAAATGGTAATGTACGGACGACAACGCGTTAAGGTCACTGCGGCATCTTATACAGTTGTAATAAGGGCGATTTTGCAACAAAAATATATGGTATAGCTAATATGCTGGCGACTGTACCACAAGCCTACTCAATCACTAACCTTTAATGCACTATTGCTAACAAAATAAACGCTTTTGCGTCATCATAACACGATCGCGTCCAAACTGCACTTCGAAGCGTTTAGAACTTGAAGTTGAAACTTTAACAAAGGATGCCTTTCGAAATTTAGTTACGGTAAATGTTGTGCAGACGGTGAACCAGGGTTTAATTTAACAATCAAAACAATTATTGTGTTTATAACTCTAGTGACAAGGCATAGTTTTCGTATCGATCTTGTTTAAGTTATTTGGTAATTTAGGACAATAATGAAAATTGTGTTTTTGTCCAAGCATACGTAGAAATTAATATTATACCGACATTGCACTGAAATATTTTTTTATTAAACATTTATTAAAATATGAAGTTAATCGCTAAAGCATCGCGGAATGAATTGCCAACGTTAGATAAGAACAAAGAAACTCTCACTTTAAATAGCTGCTAAAATTCCGTTACAAATTCTCACATTTCCTTGAATTCAGCCGGCGCTCGTGTGGATCATTTGAATTATAAAGTGAGAAGCGAGTGCATGCACAGTGCATAAGATACCTTGGCTATGTAAATGAGGTGAAGCTGCAGCCTAAGTAAGGGCGAGTTTACACCTGCGGGTCGCGACCGCTGTCTAGGGGACGCGATTAGCCGACGAGGCCGGTCATAGTTCAATCACAGGGGAATACGGTCAACTACTTTTTTTAAGCAGTTTAAGAAACGAATATATTATTGAAATTTAATAATGGTTATGACCCCTTTCGCGGAGCAACGGTCTTTAGATAATGTCGATTGTACTATCGAAAAAAAATATATATATTGTGTTGAGAATATTACCATTACCGGTCACAAATAGTGAGCACGCAAAATTGGACGAAGTTAAAACGTGCGTGTAGTTTGGTGTTATTTGGCGGCGAATATCCAGATTTTAGTAAAGTCTATCTAATAAATTTGGCAGTTTCGTCTCGAAGTAAATGAGACAGCATTTAATTGTAAGTTACCCAAACAAAACAACAAGACGGATCCCAATAAAGCACTCTAAACCAACAGATAGAGGAATAAGTTTAACTCTTACAACGATCCTGTGACCGTTACTCAAAACTTTGGGCCGGCTTTGTTCAAAACACGAAACTAATTTATTCGTATCTCAGCGTACCATTCCACCGTACTAAATAATCGAAGAGCAAATTATAAATGCGTATTAACGGTCAAGTCGTAGTTCAAAGATTAGGGCAGAGGGCAACCCTTTACTAGTATCGCGCGCCGGTAAGGTGAAGTTTCAAATTATATCGGATCACTGGAGTGAGCTCGATGCATGCTCAAACAATATTTGATATTTTAATAAAAGCAGTCGCGCCCTTTGTATTTGAATGTTATTATGTTAGCCAACAAGTACCGGCCGTGCTCTTTTTATGAACTTAGTGAGATTACTTCAATTTTGTAACGGATTTAATATGTGGAGTAGATGTCCTATTCAAATCATTTATTCAAACATCAATATGCATTGCCAACAAATTGGATGCATTTCATTAGCTAATAAATGAAACAAAATTGATTAAAATTTCCAAAATTTTGATACAGAGGTTTCTGAATTTCATATAATCATGTCAGGATTCAATTTGACGGTTACGTTGAAGTCGAGTAAATATAAAGATCTTTTATACAATCTAATTTACGAAAGGGCCACAGAAATGTATTATGCGAATACAACAAAGCCTAAGTAATACATAGTCAATATTCTTGTCTCCCTTTTCAATATGTCCATATTATTATGTTGTATTTGGCGATGTCATGTGCCTTCAAGTCTGCTCTATTTCGGTTTAACCCCGCGGTCAGTCACGGAAGTGCAAACCCTTATCGCAGACCGACACAAGTAGTATCGGCAATCGTCAAGGGCGGCGGCGGCGACGACGGCGGCGACGCGGCGCGGCCAGCCCGCCGAGCGTCGCGTGCGGCGCCGGTAATGGATATTGATGGCTATGGCGCGACTAATTAGCCCCCACCACCACCTTACCGCCTTGCCTGCTTAAGCTCTTTTTTTCACGGTGACAACGAGCGATACAACACGCTTAACGGACGCTCATCAATCTCCCCCGGAGCGTATCTCGTTCGACCACTCGAAATGAATCGAGCGAGCGCTGTCTCGGGATGACATCATCCGCGTGCGTACAGATTAGATTCTGGCTCGTGGGAGTGACGCCGATGCGCGTCCAAACAATATCACAATCGAATTAGAAGCCGGCTTGGTCTGGGCGGTATCAATCACCGTGGGCGGGCCGCGCGACATTGGACTTCAATTAGGCGGGCGGCGCGTGTGATTGCTCTCACTCCTCTACACGCTAAAGGGTTACTTGACCCACTTATTAGGCTCGACGTACGAGTCCTCGCCAACCGGAAGCTCGGAAATGAAGAAGTGATTCAATATTTATTCGCGCTTCGAGTCCTTTTTATATTCTAAGCGAAATAAAAAGAACTACCAAGTTATGAATTGGATTAATTTTAACCGTATGATTTTTCAATTAGCATTTAAGAGTTAACGACTCTTATAAAAAGAAGCTTATGAATACGAAAATTAAATATTATCGTATTCAGCTATCATGCTATACCAGAATGTAGGTACATTATGAAACTATGTACAAATTAAAGCGGCAACCGTGACGGGAGAGCAGATTAAAATAATGATCGCTTATTAACATTGTTAATTAACTTAAACGAGTTAGAACATGCACTTCGGCGCAGGCGCAGACTCATGCCAATTACCTATTTTTGCGAAGTTAACAAGCTTGTAAAGTGTAACGATGTGACATACAAGTGCGAATAACAGGTTTGTTATAACTCAACACTGAGTGGTTGAGAGTGTCTCGTACTGCGATTGACCACAAATAGGTCGGAGATTAAATAACACTGCGCCGACCTGTGCAGGTTTCTAAATATGTACAAAGCGATATTATTGTAACCGCAGACGATATTTCGCAACTGTGATATCAACTCTGGTGGGTAAACGTATGCGACACGGTGTGTGCAGGCGTCCAAAGTTTGTGTGGCAGCTAGTGTTTTGATATTACACAACATCAAGTTCATGTAACTTTGACATAATATTCTAATTTGCATTTGAATAGTTTTACTTATCCACTAGCTACTGCCCGCGACTTTGTCTGCGCCAAAGTTGATTTCTACATGCAAACTTTGAACCCCCGTTTTATTCCCTTAGGGGGTGAATTTTGGGAAAACTATAAACTACCTATTTGCCAAATTTTATCTTTATACGTCAAGCGGTTTTTAATATTTCGTGATGAGTGATTGAGTGATCTTTCGCTTTTATATATTAAGGTAGAATAAACAGATTTAAAGTATTTAATTACTTACATATTACAGAAAATAGTTTGCTACTTTTACATTTAAACCTGAAAATAAAACATCAAAATCAGTTTTGATGCAATTTTTTATTAAAATTGGTACTGCACAGCGTGTAGGGGGTCTACTATCACATAATAACCACTTAGATTTATTTCTATTGTGGCGCAGAACTTAGTTTAAAATTGTCACAAAATGTCTGCAGTAATTTAGTGTTAAATTATTAGATTCGCTGAGAACTGAAGGTCAGTCGTAGACATGGGAACCTCGATACTCAATTGATTTCACACTGATCGTGTTGAAACTTTCACACACTAAGAGTGCATTGCATGATTGTCCAATATTTAGTGCATTACTAACAAATTGCCTGTTTCGTCGACTCCTGAGAACTTCTGGTGAAATCATCTGATTATTTGATTTAAAAAATTCCGTTCTATTTTTCTGGTAGATAGATACTGCTTCAAAATATCATAACACGCCTGTAATCCTCGAAGGGTTAGGCAGAGGTGTACCCAGTACACCCACATTTCGCCAGTTATGTTTAAATCCCATGTAATAAGGGGGCGAGCCTATTGCCATCAACCGGGCACTAATCCAGACTCCGAGGCTGCTACTGAGAAATTCCTGGTGGAAAAACCCAATAACACTACAAAATATCAATGTTCTAAAAGGCCTCGTTTAGCCAACATCTTTTAATATTTCTTTCTTCTTTGCTGTTTCATGAATATTAATATTGCGAACACATTATAGGATATAAATAGCCCTATTAATAACAGGGTAGCACGGTTGATTTATTAACTGTTTGATAACAAGCAGTAAGAGTCACTCGCCATCAATCAATCAAGTTGTCGGTACCACTATGTAAATGACTGGATGTGCAATATCCATCACTATTCACGAACGATGTATGATATTGTTACTATATGTGTGCTGAACTTTCTAGCGCTCCATACATTTATTAATCTGGAAATACTTAAAAATATTTCAGTTAAATAAGTCGACGTTTAATTCAGAAAAAAAATAAACAAGTAGTACCGACAAACAATTCAACAAACAAAAAACGACATTAAAGTAACAGCCGTAGTTCCTATCGCATGTAATTTAGTCTGACTTGTACCTCAATAACTCGAGAACAATAGTAAGATAATCTCGCACATCCGAGTTTTATTCAACATTTGGCCTTCTGGCTGTGTTGTTTCTACATAAATTCATCATTTTATCATGTTTACAGCTCTTAAAACTCGATTATAATCGTTCAGCCTAGTAATATTAAAATGTTAATTTTATCGAGGCTGACGCACAAGGTAGGTACTTGTTGCTAGCCATCTATCAGTTAAGCAGTATACTCTCTCCACGGACGACGCTCTCCTCAGACTCTGACATTAATTGACATTCACCTGAAAGCCGATGGAGTTTGCGTGTTAATTGATAGATCTCGGCAGTGAATCCCGAGGCTGGAATTATCTGTGAAACTTCGATCCTATTCTACCTAGGTATAGTTATAACATAAAACCGCTTGCAGTATCTCTTCTGGATAGTTCTCGATACCTGCATTGCTGCAATCTTTTATGCCCACTTTCTGCGTGCATGCCAATTATCTCTTTGTAGGTGCCATTCTGGGTCAAAGATAAGAAGGCGCTAAGGTCGTCCGCGATAAACGAATTTTATTAAAAATTTAACGTGCACAAGATTAGAGCAGACTTTTTAATCAGTTGAGAACACGACTTCATTTTTACGAGTCTTCGTCTTAGCAGTTCTTTTTTAATTGCTTCTCGACGCGCCCGGGCTGTGTAATGCGCTATTTAATGATGCTTCAAAATGTAAAATGCATTGCTGCACCATCTTTGTTTTACTGGTTCTTACTAAAAAGATCACGTTAAGTGTTCGTGATCTTTTGAACTTTATTATTAAAAGTTAGAATTGAAAATGCTAATTCTTTACAACGCAGTACTACATTAACAACTTCGGTTAAACAAATCGGTCGAAAATTACCGATACAAAACATGGTAGACATTACTGTACCTAATGAAAACGAAGTGTTGAACATAGTCGATAATGGTCATTGTAATCAGTTACAACGAATCAAAATCGAGACGCATTCGTATTACTTTATCTGACGCAACGCGGTGTTTTGTTCCGGTTCAGAATCGACATTGAACAAATTCGATACGCCGAAGCTGGCGAGAACAGCTAGTAAAAACATGACCAATCTAAATTTTATAGTCAAATGACAATTTATATAAAAAAGAAAATTGCTTTTTAATATTACAATATACTAGCAATTAATGCTGTTGAGCTACGAAAACCAAATACTGGAAAAATGTTTGACGAGTGGATATCATAACTAGGCATCGATTACTGACAACAAAAAAATCGAAAACTAGTCTAATAAATCCATCAAGGTAAAAAAAAAATATAGCGTACAGCGCAGGGAGTAATCCATCACCTGCGTGTATTAAAAAAAATAACAGGTGGGCAATTCAAAAATTGTTCGCAGTATAACAAGGGTTTTGTCGCCTACGCACATCCGTTTATTTCATTGAAATAATGTCATAATATTACATGCAAAGAAAAAACGTATTTCAAATTACGCATGCACCCTTACGAACGGTTGCTGGCAACTAATTAGAATATTATAAATAATATCTACCGACAGTGTTTACCAACTGACCCTGCCTTTGTAATCTTAATAACACGACACTCGGCAATAAAAAGTAGCACAATGTAATTCGCATTACTTTTTTGTACTCATTTCAGGCCTAGTTGCCAATAACGCAAGAGCCAATTATTGACGGCGTAATTGATTGCGTAAGTGACATTTTTTTTTCCTATTTTACAAGTGACAGATTGTCTGCTTTTAAATCTTAAAACAACAACGAGTAAAATTATAAAGTACTATAATCTGCGTAGAATATTCGTGGTACTGATCATCCAGATACTTAACGCATATTGTTTGTCAACTGCCTAATCTAGAATGGCTTGCAAGCATTGCGGCGCCGGCGCAGGACGACCGCGACGACCATATGGGCACATGCAACAATGAGCTCATACAACCGGTCGCAGGACCGTTAAAGATGAGCCACCGGCGACTTCACCGTCGCCTGTGAATATGCATGAGCCAAGACTTGACCTCGGGTTATTAGACCGCGCTCTCGGAGCGTGGGACCGCTCAGGTATAACAATCGACGTTTGACATTTGCGTGACACCTCAGTTCACTCGGCTTACTTCCCGAAGATCACGTCAAATCTATTTTAAATTGATTTTATTGCAGAATTATTGTTATTATTTGCGAAAGGGAAACATAAATATTCGATGACGTTAATTAATATGATGCAATTATGTTCTAATTGTAGTCTTTTAATATTTTTATTATTTATCGGTGATGGTGACTTTGATTTCCTCAATAAACATGGATAATTTCCGTAATTAATTTTATTATTTATTAGGAATGGATCTAATATGACATGGTAAATAAACGTTTTGCCAATCATTTAGGACAAAAGCTGACAGAAGACAAATAGTTAATGGAATTATTGAGAAAATGTCTCCGCCGCACGGGTACTTATTTGACAGCTTTCCTTAGTATATAAAAATATATATGTAGAACATTCCGGGTAAGGCGAAGTGCAAATCAAATGTAAGATGGGTAGTCAGAGCGTGAACGGGACGTGGCCATCAATCAGGCGAGAGGCCGCGGGTCAGGCCCCGCACCCCGACCACCTGTCGCGCCCGCGCCCGCCAGCTCACACCAATTGCTAATCAGTCACTAAGTTACACCAAATCTCAGCCTGACAGGGGGACCTCGCACCGCCACCGTGCGGGTACCACTATTTTGACGAACAAGAGTATTAGTCGCCGCGACAACGCGTTTTGTCACCAACAGTATCCATTCAGATCGATCCCTCAAGAAGAGCTGATATTTTTTTATGTATATTTTGTGATCTGCTTTATTTTTCAACCGACTTCAAAAAGGAGAAAGTTCTCAATTCGACGCGTGTTTTTTTTTTTTGTATATTTGTTCTACGATTACTCCGCCAATTATGAATCGATTTGGATGATTCTTTTTTTGTTTGAAAGAGTATAGTTCGGAATAGGTCCCATAGGAATATTGTCATGGTCTGATGATGAACTTTGGAGATAAGGAACGGAACTCCTTATAAAATTACAGCAGAACCGCCGTAATAAGAAAAATTGCTTTGTTTATACGTGTAGTCGATGACTGACTGAAAGAAGTGGGGAGGGGGTACGTCAACCTCCCTCCTACCACTTTCCAAAATTAAACATATCGTGTGAGGTATTGTTTGAAAGGGCTTTATGTAAGGATTTCAAACATTAACACACAAACACTAAAAAGTGAAAAATAAAAAGCTTTTTTACAAAAAAAGATAACCGCCTTCAAAAACTACAAAATAAAAAATAACTTTAGCTTGGAAGTCGGTGGCAATACCTACATAACAAGAAACAAAACCAAAGCCGCCGACTTCCAAGCTAAAGTTATTTTTTATTTTGTAGTTTTTGAAGGCGGTTATCTTTTTTTGTAAAAAAGCTTTTTCTGTATCAACTAGTAGATTCCAACAAAATATAAATAGATAATTGGACCTTTATAGCCTTTTTAACGTCCTTCTATCGCAGTTTCCTTCTAATACCGCGTAATAAAAGTAATCTCATGGACCTTTCATCCGTTGAACAAAAGAATTATTGCTCATCGAAAGAGCGGGAATTCTCGCGTAAAATAGCAGACATTTTTGAAATAGCGGTAGCTTGTCATTTGAAGCGTCGGTATCGGAGTCCGGCGAGCGGCGAGCCGCGGCGATCGCTGTAAATTTCATCGCAATAGTGAATGTACACGCGAGACTAAAAATAAACATGGCGGCCACAACGGGCGTAGTCAGGCGATACTGAGATAACTGCTCCAGCATGTATCGCCTACAACAGATCCGACGCCGTGTTGTGACATGCGAATACGCTTCACACAACATTTATTGTTTAATTAGTTGAGTTAAATTTAGCACACTTGCGTCTTTTGAGTGGGCGCCAAAGTTTATTTAAATGACAATGTCGAGTTTACTTTTTCTTTAGGTTTAGGTATTTCTAAATCAAATAACAATCTAATGAAGAAAAGTGCCCAATTGAAAAAAGTATGAAAATAAAACGCAGGATAACTAAATATTAGAAATGAATCGAATGCCGAGATTTATATCTATGGAACAGAGTTATAATAGCTTTAAAAGTTTCTCACGGAAATAATTTATGGGATGGTAAAGCGGCTTGAAATCAGGCACGCAGAAAAAACAAATCTGAATCTGGAAAACTTTTCAATCTCTTTCATACGAGGCCAATGTGTTCCTAGAGTTCCTTTAAACATAGTTTGAAAATTACGATAAATAGGTATAGATACCTACCAAAATAGACACAAACTTCATGAAAAAAGAAGCTCCCGTTTCACTAATATTTATCTGCTATTTGCATTTGACTACAAGCCGTGTGGTTTATCGTAGCCTCGTTGTATTAAAAACTAAATCCTAAGTGCATCATGGCGGTGAGGCGAATGCTACAAAAATGTTATGCTTTTACGTCATAATATTATGATGTCGCGGAAACAAATGGACAAGTAAATTCTCACAACCGTAAAGGAAATTTGTATGCAGAGTTTCAAGAAAATTGTTTCATTTGTGCTGTGGTACCTAGTACGCAAAGCAGCAAAAGTGTGACAGGCAGAAACAAACTCGATTGAAGACAGGAACGGAGCTATACCGTCCGTGGGATTCATCTCGGCCAGATCACGTTCGTGGAACAAAAGGAGCGCGCGGCGAGCCGACACAGGCAAATCGAGCAAAAAAACTTGCGTTCAAATGGAGCTTTTCATACTTAACCAACTCTATAGAGTTACCCAAATGACGTAAGCGCCTCACACTCTCGACATCTTTAGTTTTTGTCACGCTTTCTATAAATGTAGAGTATGATTCACATATTTTATTAATAAGAACATGGGAAAAGATTTTAAGGAAGCTAACCGTGCCTTCGCCAAAACGGAACGAACAAACGCCAGCTCAAAATGTGCAATGTGACAACTCCATGCAGCATTAAGAAGACATTAGGGGTGGGGTTAGAGCGCCGACAGAGGGCGCATTATTTAACAATTTATCACGTATATCCGATAGCAAAGAAATATGAACTTTCTGTAACTGTTGCTTGTTTATTATTTCAATAGTTTCTTCTACGTACCTTACTTTGCAACATCTCAAAATTTACATATGATGTTCCCTGAAACGTAACGAATAGTCAAATAGAATGCTTGTAATATACATTAGAAAGCAAACATTATAGCTGTCACTTTCGCTTGTCGGGCTACAATGACTCGCTCGAAATCACTGCGTGAACCTTTCATCGCGCGTCACTACGAGCTTTCAAAAAGCTTTCAGTGGTCGATCGCGCTCACTATGATTACGAGTGTTGCCAATATACGTTCCGCGATTGGAGTTATAGCGAATACCTATGTGAATAAATGTGGAATGTTGTAAATTGCTGTTGTACAAGTTGACGCAATGTCTACCACGTTAACCTCTCAATTTGTATGGGTAACTGTGGCGTGCCACCAAGTGCGGTTGCCAAGCGCCCGCAGCGGAAAATTTGGCGGAAACCGATCGACATCGCGGCTCAAAACTATGCATTTTAAGTCAAATCAATCGATACGCGGTCGGACGCACACGTGTGCTAGTTGTTTATGTGCCACAAAAACCACAAAGTTTTGCGAGACTGCCAAATGTGGAAGTACATACTTCGTATGAAGTGGCTTTTAGGGCTTCCCATGAGAGGAGTTAGCTTACGTTAGTGGACGAATGGGGCACAACTCACGCGGCGTCATTATCGTTACAGTTCAGTGGTCGGCGCCAATTTGAGCGAGTGTGTAACGAGCACTGCGCCCACACCGGTCCCAGGACTTGCTTAATTGAGCTCTCCACACACTAAATTTCTTTAAGTACATCAAACTTCAAATGTTATTCGGATATTATCCTATTCAAAATCGGCAAACGTAGACAAAGCACTTGCGTTGGAGTTAGAAAATTAGGGGGAACAAATACAACCAGAAGACAAGTAAAAATAAACCTTTTATTCGTGTTTAAACCCTACTAAACCTAAATTTGCATTGAACAACAAAATTACTGAGTGTAGTAACGTATACAGAACTATTGTCGAGGTTGATGGAGGTAGATGGCCCGTGGTGGAGCCGGGTACCGGAGCGTGCCTGCTCCCGCACCCATAAATATTTTACGGTGCACTCCTTTATGGTATTGTGATTAGATTGTCGCGCTGCTTGTGCCACGCGAATCTATGGTATATCGAATTTGGAATAAAGTGAACGCGTCTCGCGTATTTCGCGTATGTAATGGAATTTTGCCAAGAACTACATGTGTTGCGGGATCCACAAGCTTTGCTAGTTTTATTTTGTTGTTTCATTAAATTATTACAGGTGTTACTTTTATTACCAGGCGTAGGCGAAAAGGAAGGCTTAGGATCTTGTGTGCCTTCATGTGTGTTACGGATTCACGTCCATAAGTATCAGTATCTTCTCATCTAATAAAGCAGTCTTCTGAGTAACGATAATGAAATTAATTTGCTACATTTATAGAAAGCAGAAGACTATCTATCTGTATTTGTACCATAAATCCTATTTATTGGGTCGTAAATCTGTTAAGCGAGTACAGCAACTAGCGATTAAACCGTACGCAATGTGCACAATACCTCTCCAAACAGATATCTATAAATATTTTGACAAGTCCCGGGTAACTGTTATATTTTCGTTTCAATATTCGAATAATAAATATGAAATAGCGCAAGGTGGCTCAGATAGAGCGGTGTAAGTGTTCGAACTACGATCTATGAAAACCGGGGCGCAGGCGAACATCATGTCTACACGGTGCGAGAGCAGGGGAAGTGGTAAGGTCGCGTTACGCCGTTTGAAAGTGAGATGCGAGGCGCCAGGAGAGCAACAAATTAAGTCCCCGCGGGGAGCGGCGCCGCCCACGCCCGCGTTGAGAGCCGCCCGCGATAACGTCTCGCCGAAGGGAAAACTTGAATATTTCCAACGAATTACGTAACCAAATTCGCTGAATAAAAGTTCACGTACGTGCCCCGACAACCGGCAAAGTATTATTGAAGTTCTCTTTACATTCTAATTAGGAGTTTAGAAGTGTTTAATCGTTGAATATGTCGCCTTCGAGAATCCATTTCAAGTGGAAGTTTATATTGAATACAATAATTGTACAAGTATCTGCTGTCAATTTTGTTAGTAAACGACTTCAGTGCTCTAGTAATGTAATACTACGTTAGCACTTCCAAACTTTCCTAAATATAGCACAACGTATAGCATTAGCACTTTGTCAGGGACTTCGTCCGCGTAGATTTCAGACTTCACACTAACTTTCATCCCCAATTTTACTTTGAGTTAGAATTTTCGAAAATCCTGAAACAAGTAGGTATCTCGTAGTTTATACACATAAGCCTAAATACAAATTTTGATAGATTTAACTTAAATAAATACGGACTACATATAAACATTAATTCGATGCTAAAACCCCCCTAAGGTGTTTTAGTGATACCTGCGTCACAAAAGATTGAACCTATTGTACTTTCCATATTTTCAGCTTCAGCTGGCTCTGAGTTGACCAATTAGTCTGTCAAGCTGGAACATGTTTCTATAAAGGGTGACAGGAAAATCGTAATTAAACTTTTACTATTGTTTTACTAAAAGCAGTTTTTTTTTTCAACCCTAAAAACTTTTTATTTCTTTGCCTACCATAGATTCAGTTCATAACTCTAGACCCCCCATTTAGATTTATGTACTGAATCTATGGTAAAAGTTTTCGTTACGAGGTCCCTACCACCCCGTATAGAAGTATCTGCTATCAATTTTGTTTGTACGACTTCAGCGCTTCAGTAGGTAATGTTATAAATACGTTAGCACTTTTCAACTTCCACAAATATAACACATTACAGTATGTCATCGCTACGTTTTAACGGACTGAAATATTTTATTTTTTATTCATGCACATTTTATTGAGCTTCCTCTCGACGGCTTCTTAGTCACGTTACATGCCAGAACAAAGGTAATAATTGTTTTTCTTGCTGCAATTGTACTTCTGGTGTGGGTCACTATAGAAAAGGAAATAAAATGCTGATCGGTCATGCATGACATAGAAAAACGGCTTTTTATCTGCAAAATGTTTTAGATACAGTTTGTGTTTGCATTGTAACAAATTCAAGGTGTGTAAAATATTTAATCGATTATTTAAACATTTGGAAAGAAAAGCTTGAATGCTTACATATTTTTTGCTCATTATGTCTGTGCATAGATACATATATTTATTACTCCTAATGTCAAGAGTGCAGAACATATGATGAAAATATTTTATTTTATTGACCAATATTGCCTTATTTTATATTACGTTATTCGAAAAAGTTATAGTCGTTTCACGAGAGAAATAAAACTCTTACCGCAACATAAACTTTATCACATAAAGTCATAAATATTTTGTACCAATATCACTTCCCCCGTTTGAGGTGTGGCATTGGCGTTCGCTTCTAAATGTGAACTTTAAAGTTTATTGGTATCAAACTTCTTTATTTTTTATTCCAGCGCACATTTCGCGTAACATATTGCATCTGATTATGGAATCGTTGTAAAAGTACGAAATAGCAAATCGTTATAAATTCAGTGCGAATGCCTGCAGTGGAAACGACACTGCTGGATTAACGAGCAGATTAAACAAGCGAGAAATAATAGACGCACGATACAGTTAATGACGGGCCCATAAAAAAGAAGGAAGAAATCTGCCAATAGCAAAGCTTAAGCGAGGGTATAAAATTAAATGGGTAGAAGGCGTTTTTACAAGTTTATCGAGCGTTCCACATCGGGCAGACGTCTAATGGGCTCGCAGGCGCCGCGCACGCTGCCTGTCTGTCTCGACGGCCAGTGACGTGCGCTCGCCCGCCAGACCGTATGAAACCGACATTTAGACCTTACCAATTTCCGATCGATAGCAGGCTACGAAAACGTTTCACTTATGACATGTCACGCTATGTTACACTCATGATGGTAGAGCGATAATAGATTAAACACTTCCTTATGAACAAGTGACTAGCGAGAACAAAAAGGTCGGAATGGGGGCTACTTACACAGAACGGCGCGGTTGGCTGCCCCCTAGCTCCGCTTTTAATGCGGATTTATCGACTCAAATTAATCGTGTAAGTAGAGAGCCGGCCGAGGAAAGTTGCGTGAAACGCGATAAAGGACCTTTATTCGTTCGAAAAGCCGTTCATTGCGATTTAAGTAAATTGGCCTTCGTTTACTATGAACCTGGTTGAGTGATCAGATCGAAGAGTTTCTATGAAGTACTAAGTCATGAATTGATCAAGACTAGAAGTGTAAATTAAATAAAGATTACATTGCATATTTTTAGCAGGAGTCACCGAGATAGCTTACAGAGCCAGCAAGCTGAAGTGGCAGTGAGTGCGCTTGTCATATCTGTCGAAGGACCGATGCCCGTTGGAGTGGACAAGACTTTGCGGGGAGACTGTGAATCGGCAAACACAGCGTTAGACAGGCGGACCCTTCAGTCAGATTTATCCACGATATGAAAAAAAGTAGCTGTAGCTCCTAAATGTTTGCACCGGACTGGCATATTTAAGAAAAAGTGTATATCTAGTTATGGACGGAATATACAAAGTTGAAATATTAACAATATGAGTTTTAATTACAGAAGTTATAAATATCTTATCCATTGTTAAAAGACTTTTAATATTTATGTATAAAAAAAGGTCTTATCAGAAAAGTAATGGTTAAAATGACATAAAGTATGAACGATTCTCAACAACTATAATGATAGAAGCATGTTTTGTAAACAGCGAGTAGGTAGCATGGCGATGCGGTTTCGGGTGCGATGTCGAACGCGACTGGGTCTCCGGAACGACACGTCAGCCCACAATCTCATTTGTGCTTCCCACTACAACGAGCGACACGTAGGAAATGAGATGCGATTAGCTTACCCAGCCGGCGAACATTTGCTCTGTACATCGGCACAACATTCACATAAATTTAAAATAGCTGTGACAACAAACCCGTAAGGAAATATTGCCTGTTTATCAGCTCAGGTACACCCTACTTTACATTTAACATGTTTCAAGCGAGATTTTAACTTTATAAGGCACACAATCGCCCTAATCGAGCCGTTTCACTTACACATTCAACTGCAGTAAGTTGCCATTGTGCGCTCTCTTGACTTTTGATAAATGATCCGATTAAAATGAGATTGCTGATAGTCTCTTTTCAGTTTTAGTACATTTCTATATGTATAGGTACCTGATCGTGAGAAATGGAAGACTGCGAGTGCTGACGATGGGATTCGAAACGATAGATATTACAAATGGTTCTTATTTAAATTGCCTCGATTCAAGTATGGCTAGTATTTGCAAGTGCTACTTACTATCTTTGAATTGGTAAGCCGAAACTTTAAATCCTGCAAGTGAGCAAGAAAACGTCTTTTATTTTCAAAAGAAAACACTGCAATAACTTACAATCATCAGATCCGTCGCAAGTAATTCACAAAAGATATTTGAAGCGAAATGGTTTCCACCAACTTTTGGAATAGAAAATTCTCAAGGAATAGCCGTGTGTTCTTCGAAGGGGAGTGGGAGTGATTCCGAGCCGCTTACACTGGCACCCGCTCCGGGACTGCATAATACATTGCGGAGAATGCACCGCAGTTTGATCCCTTTCTAGACAAGGTAAGTACGACTGTACCCCGAGTGGAAAGTTCTCTTGATGTTACCTCCACTTTTCTACCAAGTAAGGACATGAGCTAGTAAGGGGCTTTACGGTTTCAACGTAAATTGACAAAGTTTTGAGTATGACATCTCTTTGTCTTCTTACAAAGGAATATCGACCATGTTCAATTATTTATGACTAATTGTTCTTACAACTTTGGAAGTGCAAAGTTCGAGCGGAGGTATTAAAGGGATACGTACAAACTTGTGTGGGAGTAATGAAGGCATTTAAGGTACACGCAGTCGAGACATTGTCAATAATCAATAAGGCACCTTCTGGAGCTAGTGAAATACTGTGTTATTAGTACAATATTGGAGTAAACTTCGTAGCAGCAAAACAATCTTTGGTTTCGGTCGTTAAAGAGGAATGTTAAAGAATTTAGTTCCCGGCCACGTCCACGCTAGCTCTACGGCTCGTAAAAGTTTGGTGTGTGGATAATAAATATGCTGTTTTTACCCGAAGAGACTCCTAAAACGAACTGTTGTTTCTTTCGTAAGCGCTGCATCTATTAATAACAACATTTTTACGACGATACTTTTACAAGCTTTTAATAAAATATATTATGACGGGTCTGATAAAAAATAAAAACGGAATTTATTAAATTAAAATTTTACATGGTTAACGTCAATTTGTACTGAAGACAAGGACTTCGAATTATAGCTGTCAAGTAACGAACAGTTAATTTGGTTTCAGTTCAATTATAAATTACAAAGTTGCTTGGGAGTATTTAATTAAAACATGAGATAAAATATTGCAATGACATAAATATCTTGAAATCATTTTGTTTTATTACTCGATATTTATTTATTTATAAGCTGAAACATTACAGCATATAACAATTCTATTTTTTTATTTAAGCTAAGAATAACTGGATTTCATAGAATGGGTTTAGTATAACTTTAACAACATCCTGAAATCTGCTCAGAACCATGTCCATTCTATAAGCACCTTAGCACTGTTCTTTCGCTACAGTTGTGTAGGCTTCATGGACGCATTCTGGCATTTATTAATGTGGATCGGCCTGGCAAACCCAGACAATGGCGCGCATGTTTCGCCGAAATTGTGAACCGGAGTGGTGGACCTGGCCGTCGTTGCACGTACAAAAACCTAAGGTAAACGGCGGCCCACATAAGTAATTCAGACGGTACGAATAAACAAAACAACTAAGTAGTCTTCTTTCATGCATTCTTGAGTACAACCTTCGTACGTAGATCTATTAGTTTACTGAACGTAACACGCGTCGTACTCCAATCAATTTAACAAAGAAGTTTTTTGACAACATCGTGCAAGGTTACCGGTGTTTCCTAGTTTGACAAAAACGTTACGTTCAAAATCAAGCTCTAATACTCTTATTTAATTACCGTCTGGTTACCTTGACAGTTTAATTTATTGATCTTAGTTCCGTTGACATTTTGATATCATCAAACCAAAAACACGTTATTGTGTCATTTTTTTATTAATCGCGAGGAAATTTATTTATAAACAGATTGGCGTATCAACCGATAAAAAAAGGTGTGGTTTTTTCTCAGAATCATGGAATTATACAGATTAAGTAAGACAATTAAAAGAAACGATGATTTCTGACCTACAGCTAGCTAGATACACTAGACAGATGGTAGACTGAAATGACGAAAGGCGATCATGAAATGAAACTTTCATTTCAAAAAGTCTCTGAAAATATAGAGAAAACTTGAACCATTTTGCTGAGCAAAAGTTACGAAAGATAAGCGAGTAAGATCTTGGTATTTTGCCAAGAGAGTAATCATGAAAAATATGACAGAGAAACAGTACGATATTAAAATACGAAATAAATTTTCAGCTAGACAAAATATTACAAAAGGATAGCGTAGTATAGCGTTGATTTATTATGAGCAAGGTATGAGATTGATTTGTCATTGCGGTAGGTAACTATTAAACTTAAATGTTACGTTAGACTTACTTTGAAGAGAGCTCCTTTACAATGATATATGACTCCGGGCAAAAATCTGAAACAAAGGACACTATTATAAAGTTGAATATTGGACTTTACACGTCAGTTTATAATATTTTAATCTTAACGATTTAAGGAGAAATGACAGATAAAGCGTAAGTTTAACGTGAGCTATAATAACCGGATAAGATAAATCGTTAAACTGATATCATTCTAAGAACGAATTGGCGGTTGAATATAAAACTAAACCAATTACAAGTTTTCCAATATGCCCGGCAAATTATACCAATGTTAAACTCGCAATAGCCGCTCTACACGGCTTCTTGCAGACTTCTCAAATTGAAGTTTGGAGCGTTCGCGACGCACTCGGCTTGATTTATACACACACACAAACACACTGAAGACACAACCATAATAATGTGCAGTGGAAAGCATTTTAAGTCAACTGTGTTGTGGTGCGTGACTTGAAACTCGTACTTTATTTTCTTCCGACCGTCTGGCCGTTTTAATTCGGTTCTTGCTGGATGATACGATATAACACTTATTTAATGATTTGTATTTCTTTAATGTACTGTTTTAGAAAAACTTCTGGCCGTCATCCCGGTGAATAATTATAACGCATAGGAAATATGTACGTTTATATTGCAAGTTTATATTCCCAAGTCGAGAGTCAAAACAATAAATATGTTCGGGGCCTCTGTAGTGTTTGCTGTGCAATCACGTTGCTATTCTAGTTACAAAATTCCCTTTTGCAGCGCTGAACGAAAAAGCTGCGCTTAAAAACTCCATTACTGGGCGGCATTCATTTCACCATGACACAATACGCGTTAACCGACAAAATGAGAGCGTCGTAGCTAGTTACGGAAATAAAAGCTGTTATTATGAATCGCAGCGATGGCTGCGCGGTCGGTGGCGGCGCGGGCGCGGGCGGGGCCAGGTAAACACTGTTATTTGCATTACACGCCCCGGCCCTTGGCTAGGATTTGTGACATCCGCCGGTAAGCTCAGCGAGCGCTCTCCCGCGGCAACTCTAATTATTGTTGAATTCATTACAGAAACAGCGACATGTACAAGATTGGATTTTGCGCAAATATCTTTACAAGGTACATTACCTTTCCTCAGTACATACCCATGCGATTGCTATCTTATTAAGTGTATAATAGTTAGCTAGCGAAGCGAACTCTACGACCGCGACGGCGACGGTGAGATACTGTACCGTAAGAGGAAAAGCTTCACATTCACATTTATTAACTAATTAACGCGATGAAACGGTGGCTGCGTTTTAGAACGATATAGTTTAATTTAATTTACACGAATGAAGAGGCACATACTTACATACAAGTTAAAATAATGGTGAAAGGAAACAAAACGGGTTAGTAAGTTAAATAAGTAAAACTCAGCATTAGGTCTGGAGGCAGGACTAATAAGCGGCGGGCGTGGAGTAGTACCTAGCTAAAAGGCTTGAGTGTGGAGGCGGTCACAAGTGTGCAAGTTTCACGCTTGCGGCGGTAACGTGTAACGCGTCTTTTTACAGAACGTCTGAAATGGCGAGCGGGCGGAATTCAAAAGCTTGAGCTAGTTCCGTGGCAGCGCGACAAGTCGGAGACAAAGGCCCTACACATCAACACAAGCATGCCTAGAAATTGAATTTTCATATTTTTCAGACATTTCTTAAGCGAGATTTTTGCTGCTGTCATCAGAAAGTTCACAACAGCATATATGAAGTTTATTGTTTAATTTAACAGTAGATATCAACAGTTTATGTCTCTTGTTGTAGTTTAGAATTATACCTAGTTTGAGCTTGTTGGTATGTATCTCTTGTGACCTATGGCTCGAGATAGGGGGATCACCGCTGAGCTAGCGTCGCCCGGACAACAATAGAGAAACTTTACACGACACACTGAACATGAGGAATTGGCTTTTGCTACGGTTAGCATTTATGCCTGTAGGTAATGAGGAAGCTGTGTTTTACAGTTGTTAACTATTTGTTAAAAGCAACTGTAAAGTTAAACTTACAACGAACCAAACGATCCGAGGTGAATTTTTAATGGACCATGTTAATTTTCAATCTAATTGGTAGGTCGTGCTCAAGATGGAAAAGAAACCATTAAGTGGTTCCTCTTACAACAATATTTGCTAATTTGTAATGTGTTGATGAATAAGCGGTACCTATTTTAGACAAACTGAAAAAAGTTCTTTGGTTGATAATTTACAGTAAGTAGCCAGGTAGGTACAATGATAAAGCGGTTCTTTGATTGGCTGAATTTAATAAAGTTATCTCGCGTTCCACTAAGTAGCGCCACGGATGAGAGAAGTTACTGGTGTTGTTTTTAACTGTTATGAAGCTTAAAGCTTAATTTTAAGACAAACAAGATAAATATGAATGCTCCTAAAGTTACGGCTGAAACTTTCAGTATAGTGTTATTAAAACAATATTTTCGAAGAACATGTTGCAAAATACCTACTTAATATGCGAGTTAGTCGGTTTATTAGCATAGATGGGAGTAGCAAACTTTTGTATTTTCAGAAAAAAACTTTAAAACAAGAATTTTATTAGTTAAGTTATATAACGCGCTTTCAAAACTCAATCGAAGTGCGCGGCACGTCGTACGTAAAACTCGACGAAAGTATGACTATGACAAAAGCACGTGCGCACCCGAACCTTCCCAACTTCCCGAAGGACACCGCGACGTTATTTAGGGGCGTTTCTGAAAGGCAAGGTGTGTCGTCTCGAGCCCAAGAGAATTCACTACGCTTTAAAGCTGGTAATTTGATGTGAGTCTTTCGAGATTTTTCCATCTTCCCGGGTCGTTCGGGGAGCGGGCGGATTAGGCCACGCACGGCATGGGCGAGGGCGGCGACGCGCCAGATTAATGTCGCGAGCTTTGCGCCAAATTTAAAATGTCACGTTCCATTTTTCCAGCCAACAGAGCCCGTCAACGACCCGAACAGTTAATACTTCCGATTATACACATTCCTTACGCAATAATAAATGGACACGCGGACGGAATAAAAAGTTACATGCTCAGACGCTCAATTACGTACACTGTACAAATTATGTACAGACATTTATTTATAAGAAAATATAAGTTGCACAGTACAGTTGAATAAAGTTATTTCAGCGTTACTTAACAAAATAAGCAATCTTGAAGATGACGACGTGATAAGACTAGATACTGAATAGTCGTCCTTGAGACAAATAAAGGAGAAAAAACTGTCAGAGGTCAATGATTCCTATGTGTGTCTGCAGCACACATACGCACATGTATTATCTAAAGTGTAGTCAACATGGAAACAGGGCGTTGGAAAAAAGGCAAAGTCGTAAAACTGGCGCCCACCAATCGCCAAATAAGGCCGGCGAGGCACCGGCGAGCCGCGCGGCGTCGTCCTTGACTCCCGGCCAAATGACATAAGTTGGCCCATGGGCGCGGATTCTTGACTAATCGATAAACAAGACGGAATGGATGAAGAACCCAAACGTTGAATCGCCGCACCCACGCTAAGCTATTAACTTGCCGACTAATTTGGGCATGATTCCATAAAACTGTTGAATCAAACGCAAAAAGCATAGACAATAGCAACAAGGTCACTTTAACTCATGCAGTCCAAAAAATTTGCACAGCACTTCGTCCTCCTTTTTGAAATACAAGGCATTGTGTAAACATGATCTCACTAAGCTTCAAGTGCGGAATTATGTTAAAACGTTGAATTCTTACATCTATCACGAGAGGCGAGTTCATCTCAGTTATATTTTATAATATCTTATCTTCCATAATACAGGCTGGTGGCACATAAGTCTGAAACTTTTCCAATTTTCATATTCCGCCAGAAGTCAACATTCATAAAGAGCCTTAATTTTAATAATTTCACATTTATAGTATGGAGTGCGTGTCCGTAGAAGCCATAAAATGTGCGTGCGGGTGAAAATTGATGCGTAGGGATATGGCGTAAATTTTGAGCTTATTATCGTAGCCTTGAATTTTGATAGGCCTAATGGGATAGCTTGATACACTTTTCACACGATCACAGCTTAGTTTGTTTTACTGTCTGAAGCATTCATAAAAAGCGTAGATAAATGAGTTTAAGAATAAGAAATCTTGAACATTGCCTGTTTCAACGCGACGATGCGACGCGACGCCGCGGATAAGTTCGTTACTGTCGTGTTGAGCTTCATCGCCACAATAAAAAAAAAAAACAAAAATACCAAGTTGCCCCATCTATTTGTCTACAAAGTTTTTAATGGTCGATTATTTAGTTAACTGTTATGACGCTGCCACAATGTTGCTAAACAAGGTCGTATCGTAGAGCTGCTACGTTACGAAACCGATGCCTAATGAAAAATAGCGTGATCCAGTTAATTGCAGGTTTAATGAAATTCCTTGGGTGTTATGTAGGGGCACAACAAAGTAAGATAACTTGTAACAGGCAAAGCCATTGGCAGGATTAGCATGCAGCGCGATGGCGGCAGGCGGCTGGCCTGGTGTCAAGTTCATTGGCGAGCCCACGTAGCCACGTGCTCGCCCCCGTGTGCAAGGTGACTGACTTTACCATTCTACATTCATGACGACATGTATGGTGAGTAATTACATGTCTAGGAATGTAATGCCATGTCGGCCAATGACTTAGGTATATAATCTTTCGTACACTGATTAATAATTCGCGGTCTATCATTGTTTTCAACAAAAAGAGTATTACCGAAGATATACAGATAGATACACGGTATATTTTTCGTTTTCTTTCTCTTCACATGCCTAGACAAAATAAACCCTTTCAATAAATAAAATCCAAGAAAATAAGAATTTTGATATTGTTGCTGCCATATTTTGTCGAAATTATTGTTTTGGGTACAACTAGGGTTGTTAACTACTACTGCGAATGTAGGTATTTTCAATCGTATTATATCTTAATCTCGACTACGACATAAAGAATTTTTGTTGTTAATCTTATATTTTTATTAGAACGTAAAACTTCATGTTATTGTGAAAATTCCCGATAGAAGTAAGCATACATTAAGTGCGGTATTTATTCTAAATCTAAAATTATACATTTAGTAAGTTACATAAGCAAATTAACGATAAACATGAATCGCAAAACATTCTTAATTATTTTCCTTTTCGATGCATTGGTTCAACCTTAACTCATTCGCGTAGCTCATTCGGAACGTCTAACATTAGCAAATATTCACAGAAGAGCGAGTCAATTTAATCAAGTGACGATGCAGGCTAGTCAGAGTATGAGAGCTTTCCCCAGCACCAAATCAATGATTCATCGATCAATAATTGAACAAAGCGCATTAGTGAGGCGATCGCTAAACGTCCACTTCGCCGGTGAGTAAACACTGCGCGGTGAGCACGAAGGCGTAATCCGTAGGGCGGCACTTAGCGCGCGCCACAAGCTCCGCACTCTAATTGCACACCAACTAATCTGTTTGCGTTTCCAACGCATCAAATTACCTATTCCATTCTATAGATTTTGACGGTCAATTTCCGAAACTAAATTCTCGTCAAACTTAAATCCATCTCCTTTAAACTCAAACACTAACTGCAACATAAAAGTAATAACGCCAGACGTGCGTGACGGTGTTACCTGTCAGAATTCACGGCTATAAATGCGAATAAAATGAAAAGTTCAGAATTACCATTATCATTTGATGCGCTTGATAACGTCATGTTCAAGCGCATTGCGCCCGCGCATTTGCAGTCTTCACGGTGCGGGCATTGCACCTATGACATCATCGGTGGATAAAATGGATTGAGTAAAAATCTGAATTGAGATATTTTCATGAGATGGGCATTTTATTGAGTTTTGATAAATAAAGGCAGATAACGTAAATTAGTACCCAATGATTGTCAATGATATGATTTGGTCAGATTATGACTCGAAGACTTAGAATATAAAACCAACACTAGGCGATGTTTTAACCATTTAGCAAAATTTTAGTTAAACGAACTAATTGTATTGTTACAGAAATATCAACTCAATGATGTAGAAAATGTAACCGGTGATGTTAACGCGCCAGTATCTAATGGAACAAAAAAAAATACAAAGCATAATACACTACTGAACTCTGAAGGAGAAAAACCCAATAACTTGGAATTATCATTGACAACATATACAATACACTTCCTTCAATACAAGGAAAAAGTAAGGGGTACTTGTGCAAAGTACAATACGTGCCCTACTCGAGTGAAGGTTCGATGAGTGTTCACATTGTTGGTGATTTCTTCGAGCCGAGTTGAAGGGCTCGCTCCTTAAAAGGTACACATTCGATTTTAAATATCACCGATATTTAATTTAGAATGACGCCTGTGTCCCGGTTTCGAATAAATAAATAAAAACGGTTTATCCGTCTCCCGATTAAATTTTTCTGACAGGACAGTTTTTTTGGAACTGCCGAAATCAAATTTTACTATTTACTGGCCCAGTTTTGTAACGAAATATATTTTTTAAAACTTTTTTTAGTACTTTTATTGGATAGAATATCACCAATATTTAAATATAATAACGCTGTATTCCTGTATCAATCTCATTAATAAGAAACGGTTTATCCATTTACTGATTTTAATTTTTCAACGATCTATTGCCAGTTTTATATTTTTTTGAAGATGTTTTGTAACGAAAACGAATTAAAAATTTGGTACAGTTATTGGACATTTGTCACAACACCATGTTCTGCATCATTGCATTTATAACATTTATTAGATTTTTGACAAATTCAGTTTAAAATCAATCTACCGAAACTATCGTTTTTTTTTTTACATTTTAGTTGCGTGAATGCTTTTTGCCAGTTAGTTGCTCTATTCCATATCTAAAGCGAATTTGGACTTAAAATATTTTATGATTCATTTATTTTACCAGAACGGCCTGATTTTCTTTTCCTTCTTAAATATGAATATTAGTAGTTTCGATTATTTTTTTAAATTATCAAGATATCAACAAAGACCTCACTTGTCATGCTGTCTGAGTTAGTCTAGCAATTTCCTAACTATGTTGGGATTGGCTTCCAGTCTTTCAGCTGAAGACCATTGGCATTTGACCATTTGCTGTGGGGTATAACATATTCATTGAAAAACTAAGTACATACACACATACATACATAACATCACGCCTGTAATCCCCGAAGAGTTAAGCAGGGGTGTACCCATTGGTATACCCACATTTCGTCAGTTATGTATTAGTCCCATGTAGACCTGGGAATTGAACCCAAGACCTCATGCTCAGCAGTCGCGCTTTGCGACCACTAGACCAACGAAGCAGTCCTACCAACTAAATACATATAAATGTAAAAAAATACTTTCGACAAAAGTCCATCCTTAAACATTTTGTAGGCCATATACTTAACTAAACTGAGCATCGCGTTTTGAGTGTCTAAATATTTAGCAAGCGCTTTAAAGCAAAATACTAACAAGTTCGTTAAAATAATGCAAATATTTCCGTAAGATTGTCTCGAGAAACAAGAGGCTGGTATAACTAGTGTTGATTCACAAACGATTGAATTTGTAGTGCTTCATGCTCCCTCAACAACGGCGCCTTACTCACCAATCTTTTGTTGAATCACACAGATAATAATGGAAAATTTATTGTATTTGGAGTTTACAAAGAAATTTTATTGATTTTATTTTATTGCAAAAGATTTTTACGAGTATAAGGTAAGCAACAAGTAAGTACACATACAAGAGGCAAAAATTAGCACCTAGGTACTATAAAATTACACGTGATTTCAGAATAAAAGTGTCGTCTGTTTGCAACCAAATATTTGTTTGGAGGTTGATTTCGGGTTCAAGGAGTTACTTCTAGCTATTTGATGAAGATATATGGGCAATTGTTATGCCAAAGAAACCTGGCTGCGAAAATTTAAAATGGCATTGTGTGTAATGTTGCGAATCGCCTGACAATGTATATCTGTAAATATTTATTGATAGATTTTATTCCTTAAGTTGCCCGTACTTAGTGCTGATTCTGTACGTGCGGACGGAATTACACGCTGAGTAATCGGGTGAGTCTGCTGTTCGTCTCGCTTGATGATTTCGTTTTATGGGTGCTATTTTTTTTGTTCATGTTCAAGTGACTGATTCTCTATTTATGTACCTTGGTAATTTGTATTTGTCTCAAAGTCTCAATGCAATGCATTCGTCTGGACAGTACCTACTTATTGACTACACTGCATGAGCAATGCTCTATTATATGCTAAGTTGGGCTTATTGTGCTACAGCTTGTGTCGAATCAGTTTTAAAAATAGGATACTTTATAAACGATGCAAAATATTCCGATGAATCGCCTACACAGGGACGGACCAATCGGATTTGTTTAATGGAGCAAAGATTGCAATGGAAAATGTTCGAGCTGACGAATTGCATGGCGCGTCACTTAACCTTCGGGTCCGTAATAGCCTAAAGTATGACTCAGTATGATTGCTGCAACGCAGACCGCTGTACCAACCTAATACTGTAGTCGGACAGTAGCCTCGAAAAACAAACGTGTCTTCAAACAAAATAGTTCACTATTTTCAGACCAGAGATTTTTCGTCATGACGACAAAGTATGCATTGAGCACTTATTAGCTAACATGTTTTGTAATGAACTAATGCAATTGCCAATACTAGGTATGTTACTTTCTCCTGGCATTATAACACATATGCAAGTCGTTTGAACGGGGAATGACTTTTACATTAGATAAATTAGAGGCAGCTAACAATGGCGGCCGCTAACTAGAAAGTGAATCGAGCTGCTGCCGAGAATGGTCTTTCCGATCGTATCGATCTTGGGTTCGTTACCCCGTTCATTATTCTCTCAATCACAATAAGACCATTTTACTTTAAGCAAAGATATATCTCACGCTGTAAAAGTGTCGATCCGTTCACGTTAGTAAAAGTCGCCATTAGTGAAAATAATAATGTATTCAAAAGGTAGATCAGAAATAAATCTGATCCGACCTTTTACATTTCCTAAAATAAGAGCGGTCAACGTTCACATTCCGGACACTGTCTTTTAATTCAAAGACTTCTTCTTTTATGGCTTTTGCCGCAACATGCAATAAATTAGCCCTTTACGGAAAAATGGACATCTGCTCCTCTGGAAAAAATCCCTCCTTGGAAGTAAAAGGACGAAATTTACGATCCGTGTAACCGTGGGTAGACGGACCTCGCCCACGAGTCGCATGCAAATGGCTCCATTGGAGCGGAGTAGCGTAGCTGCTAGGCACCAGGGAAGATTAAAATCGAAACACCTCGCGACCCCCGGTCGGCGCGGCGCCTTACCGGTATGGCCTGCGCTCTATTTGCGACACCACTGACACCAGCTGACGTGTGCCATTTTTATTTTTCACATATTAGAACATTCACACAAAAAAAGTCCTAAAATACATGCCATACAATGTTTCTTTTAATTTCCGCTATGCACGATAAACAAATAAAACAAACTATGTATAACTACTTGCATGAATGCTCTTAACACCTAATTAAGTAATGGAAATAGAGGTGTGCATGCGCTAAATCGTTATTAATACACGAAGGTTAGTGAATTCGAAATGTTCCAATTCAAATCTAAAACGGTGTTTCTGATTCAACGCGACGAATGATGTCCAAATATAGATTATTCAGTGCACCCCACAACACAATACAGTGTCTCTGTCTAGCGGAATGTCGAACTTTGAGGTTCGTTATTCGCCGCAAACTCTGCATTTAACGGAATGTATGAGTTTTAATATAATTATTATTTCACATACTAAGATAAAATAAAATGTTTTAATTTATGCAAGAATTTAGTGAAACCAATCTATAGGAGGAAAACTATAAAACATTTCATGTGTATTTTCCTATTTAGTTGTTTGTTAATCACATTTATAATACTGTTTTATGGAACGTCATGTTGTTTTAATAAAATTCAGTATGTAAAGGAATTGCATGAAAGTAATAAAGGCAACAAATTCAGTAGTCGTGTCGCCCACGCGGCAGACTTCAGGCGCCCAGACACTCATGACATAGTTACTCACATATAAGTACGTAGTCATATAACTTGGTTGGCTGTTGCGGATATACTCATCTTAATGTAAATTAGTATTATTCACAGGAAACGCGTTGCCATGCATGCTTCATGAAATTGCTCTACGGAGGTTCTAAATTACTGCAAGCTTTGCATATATAATCTTTATCATCTCGTTACAATCGATATTGCTACCTTGACAAGCGTTGCACAACGTTTATTAGACCAGAACCAAGTAATTCAACTTCACCTTGCAATATAAGACGAGCTGAAAATATCAAGTTTCTAAACATGTTTTTTTTTAGCGCAATGCAAAATTATGACATTGCAACACAATATATTGTTTGAATTTTGGCGTGTTTATACTAAACTGAAACGAGGTTGAAAAGAACATTTTTTAATAAATAAGGTTACAAAATTATACAATGATGAACCAGGAAATTGACTGGCCAATATTCGATGAAATATAGACGTTAACAAAGTAACGTTGAGGTTACTTTGAGCCATGAACAACAGAAATTAAATAAAAGAAGAACGAATTGCTTTGGACCAAAATCCATATATGTACTTAGAATATAAAGCATCAGGTTTCCTATCGTGATATTATTATTAAAACCTACGTAATATATTATTATGTAATTACACCTATGGAGTTAGTGATGTAAAGAGTTTTTGTTAATTGATAAAACATCTTGTTTATGGTTAACAAAACAAACGAAATCATACATTGCAATGATTCATCGTGACAGACAAGCCGAGCTCTAAAAACAAATGTCATTCAATATAAGGAAACTAACTAGTTAACTACATGCAAATATACCTTGTTATAATGTTCCTCCTAAAACAGAATATTAAAATCGAGGACATTTCCTTTTCATTTTCCTCTTATTTATCCCTAAAGCTATTTCAAAGCGCGCGCCATTTTAAAGCGGTCAGATAAACACAAACTATGCTTTGTGGCTTACTTAACGACAGATATAGCAATGATGTAGGTAGTATGTATGTACACTTGTTTTATAGCTCTGTATTAGTCTGAAGTGGAAAGTGGAGCAGCATTGCACTTTCTCTTGCCAGAAAGCCAAGAGCTGCGCATAAGCCGTGCAAATCACATTGTACTTACACTAACAAACACAACAATGCGCGAACATCTGACTACTCTTTATCCTTTTAAACTGTCTTATTATCTAATCAAAAGAACATGACGAAGATTCAAAATTAGTCATGCAGCATGCGACGGACACATTACAAATTGTGCTGAAAATAATGAACGCATCACCGAGACAGTTGGGTTTGACGGCAAAAGATGAAAAACAAAATGTAGAACGAGCAGGGCTTATTGTGTTCTGAGTTTACTGACAAGCTATCAAAACCGGAGAAGTTACCTCGGTTGCAAAACCGCCTTACTCGTTATGTGTCAGTCCTACCTAAATGCTTGTCTGTGTGCACTGTACATGCACAAACGAAGTAATACTTCGACTACATATCTGGTTACGTAAGCAGTATAAATATAAGTGTACAGTGCAAGTCTTAACAAATCGATACTACAGTTAACACGCGACTGCTAAATTAAGCTGAATAAACATGTAAACGCACTCGTCTGTCACAGTAGCCAATATTAAGTTACGGTTTTCTTCCTTTTATTAACTAGTTTCAATTATTGAAAACATATTTTACAGAAGTGAAGTTATGAAAACACAAAAAGGTGCTGAATTAGAAACACGTAACTAACAATTACGAAATGTTAATAAAAGCAGATTAAAAGAACATAAAGTTGGTTAACTTTGTAAATTCAAATGTTGTGTAAGAGTTTTATAACAGTGCGGATTAAAGAGACGAAGCGTATGAAACGTGCAGAGTTGGCGGGCGATGTGGCCATGCGGCGGGGGCGGCGAAACCGGCGCTCAAACCAGTTTGCGAAAGAGCCCTTCTGTCGAAGTCGGTCGCCATGCCGCCGCACGCCGCGGGCCGGTGCATTAGTCGGGTCATCTGCTTATGCACTGCATTAAAATCACGATTTCATAAGTTTAAATGCAGTGAGTACCTTTTATAGAGCCATTTATACTCTACCCTGCTCTTCTTGAATAATTTCTTATTACTTGGACTGCAGTTTTTAGTATTCATGAGTTATTTTAAAACGAAACTTTTGGTATCTACAATTCTATAGCAGCACAGGAATATTTGTTGAGAAACTCTAAAGTAATCCACAGTGATGTACCAAAATAAGATATGTACAGTACACTGTCTGCATGTTTTACAATCCAAGAATACACATCCGCAAGCTTCTATTATTTACAGAGCTTTATCTGAAATTGCAAACAATGACTGCAGGTCAATGCATAATACAGTCTCAGCTTCAGCGACTCAATGGTTTCCGAGACCAACTTGGGACACATTTCCATGAAAGTATAAATGTACTAAACCGAATAGAAAGTTACCCAAAGGGTGGAACAGACGGGGAATTTAAGCAATTAACATTTTCTCAAATGTTAGTGCATAATCATTAGTGTACAAGGATAGTGTACACAACCATATTGCGAGTCCAAATGTGGCAGGCTCATGGCATTATTTCACAACGCAACCAGTTTTGTGCATGCGATGTGGCGCGCCGCGCACAGCAAAACAGTCTTATTGCTCTATTTGTTATGATGCCGGTGTTTTATGTTGCAGGAAATGAGCTCATACTGTCGGTGAGATGTTTTTCCAGTTTTAATCCGGTATGGTAATAGAAAAATAGACACATTCAACCATTCTTTACCACATTGAAAGCGAAATTACAAAATTATAAGCGCAAAAGCTCACCAAAGCTTTTAATTAATTCGTATTATTAATAACAGTTCTTTTGTGGCAGGCATAAAGGAAATGAGAGAGACGTTTAATTCCTAAAAACACAAATGTGCATCATTGTATTCCGTGGAATGGAACGCGAGTAAAACTGTTATTAGTCTTTTACTGTTCAGTGTCCATTTGTATTAGCTTTAACTTGTATAGCGTTAATGATTTTGTCCTTTCAGATGTCTTTTGTTTAAAGGTGGTATAAGATTTACGGATTATAGATTGTCTTCAAACAATTTTGCTTAATCTTTGTGACATTTTTGCATTTTGAAATCTGTTATTAAATATTTCATCAAGTTAGGTACCTATATTTAAATTTGAAAATTAAATTAAATAACACATAATGACCGTGAAATCGAAAAGTTTTCAAAGATAACTTCATTTGAATACAATAAAAATGCTTCTTGGAGTGGTCGTAAAAACGCAAAGACTTTATCAAGACCAAACCGTTCGAGTATGGCTGAATAATGTCTAGGTACTTTCGAAGTGGTCATTGGCGGATACGGCATTATAATATCACTGAATCACCTTGCGTGGGTCAAGGTGGCTGGCGAAGTGAATGTAAAATGGTGATTGTTATCTACACTTATCCAATGTGTCGCTGCAGCCGAGGGTAGCGGCAGACACTTTCAAAATAACAGTAGGTGACTTTAATAATTCAAATGCGTGTTAACTGTTTCACTGCCATTTAACACTTGCTCCCTCGACCTAATAAAAATAGACTGGTATACAACGGTACTAGTGTCAGTCTAAAACTAGATCCAGTTTCAAATATCAGAGATACAATCTACGTGCGTGGGTGATTGGCATTGAATTTAAAATCAAAAACTCAGTTTATATAACGGCAAAATATCTTAAGACAAAGCCAACGAAAGGTCGTTTCAACTAAACCGAAAATTACTTGAGAGCGTCCATGCAAATGTTTGACGGGTAACGTACGTAGGACTCTTGATGAATGCAGATGTCTATGTAAGCTCTTTGAACAGTCTAGTGTTACGGTAGCTAGAAAATCTCATTACTTGTGTACATAGGTACGCTTTCAAGTAAATCTAGATAAGCCAAGTCTCAGATTCAACAGCAAACGGGCGCACTCTGCTCGAATAAAGTGACGTAAAGACTGACGCGATCAACTTAAGCACAAAGCAAGCCACAATCGGAACTGGAGCAATCAAGATACACAAACGCGTACACAGTACACAAACACTGCTTAATTTAACAAACTTCATGAAAGGATACAATGAGTCAGACAAATATTTACTTTTACTTGTAATTGAGCTCGACGGTTAAAAGTCATTAGGTATAGTTACTCGTATTTATGTTTTGCATAGTCGGAAAATATCCTGTAGTATAACCAAGAGATTAGTAAAATCATTTAGAAGTAATAAATCAAAGTTGCAATGCAATTTTTTAAAAACTCTATTACAAAGAGAGGTCCACTATTTGACACAATCAGTTCTCTAATTCCGCGAAAGGACCATTAGTAAGTAAAGTTATTATGCTTTTTTTCAAACTCACATCATTAAGGCTAGTGCACAATTTTTTTCATTGGCTTTGCGGTCGGTCAGTACTCTTTACCCCACTTAGTTTGCTGCAGAGAAATAATAGGTAGAGTGCTTTCCCCAACGACCCCTTGATAGGAAATTGACGATTTTACGTTGCGATATCGCGTTAAAATTAACCCTTCGACGGATATGACTCATTATGCGACTACCAGGAAATGTCATTAAATTTTCACGATGGCGTTTTATGTTACCCTCGCCGCCGCTGGTTTCGCCACTTCATGCATATTTATCAAAATAATGTTGCCGATTGAAAAGCTGCATATAAACACGCACTGAATTGCAGAACGATACCGTAGCCTAACGAATTGGAGTTTACTGTTGTGGTTTCGAGAGTGTACATTTGCACGATCGTCCAGGTTGCATTTGGAAGGGCGGCGGTTGTCCGGTAGTCATTAGCGAACGCACCCTCTGCGAAGGGTTGAAGCGAGTTCCGCGAATCGTGCGCCGTCCGGCGGTGACTCAGGCCGCGATGGCGACGGGAAAATACCGATCGCCCACTTGATAACCACTTTCGATACAGCACGATTGCATTACTTGCACAATATCGACCGACCTGGCCAAATTACTTATTACAATGTTCGAGCGGATAAAATCACTGGCCCAATAAAGCTGCTATTGCAATTTTAGTACATAAAAGGAAGGTTGTCGCAATATGATTTTTTAACAGGTTTTCATTGCATCAGAGCTGAATTTAAAAAATATTGGGTTTTATAGGTACAGGCAGTGGATAAATTTATAAAGTTTGAATTTCAGATAGATTAATTCTTGTAAAGTTGAAACTGAGTACGTTTAAAGTGTACATGTAATAAACGTGTCTGTGAATTTGTTTTAACTCCAGCACAGCCTAGTCTAATTACTGAATAATTGAGGTTATTTTCATAAGCATAGAGCGACCCTTGTCTTTATAATCGTCTATTCTCCGCCTCAGCTGAAAACTCGACAAACTGTCTAGACATATGATCAAAATAATACTGTACATTTGTGAAGCTCACACACAAACTAAGAGTTATGTGACTTTGTCACAGTAAAAGTGAAATTAGAACTTTCTCTAGCTAGCGAAGCAGGAACAAACTAGCGTCGGTGGTGGCCAGGTCTCGGGAGAATAGCTAGTGGCATAGGTCCACGCCAGGTGGCGCACGATGCCCGCGAATTTACATAATTGGCAAAAAAAAATAAAACGTCAGCATACCATACAACAATTTTTTCATTGTGTCAGAGTTCCCAAGGGTCTGAATAAAACAGAGGCTCGGGACGGCCGAGTTGGCGCTAATTTCGCCCGACAACGAATCGCCAGTCGAGCGATGACACAGTTGCTATAGGTACACATTACGTGTGCATATTACATATGACAGCGGTTTGCACATATTCTGCTAAATTATATTCTTCAAAAAACGTTTTTCAATGACAAAATACACCATATTATCATGGTGGTACCAACTTGTGTATATGGGTGAATGTTAGGTCAAGCGAATAGATGCCAGACTAAAGAGCACATGTGCTAGGCAGATGTCGAAGTCAGGATGACTATGAGACCATTGAGGCGTCCCAAGTGCGCCAATTTGGCTCTAGTTAAATCCAATAACGCGATAAATGATCATCTATTTATGGATTTTGTAATTTATTAATGCCCTTTTAGAAAATCTGGAACAAATGCAGCGTTTCAACAGCTAACTTGTCCAGTTAAAATTGTACACACTTAAAGCGTTTACTGTTTTTGATTGACATAAAATATTTTGTAATTGAAATAAAAACAAGCGGTTCTTTTTTCCAACTTGCATATTAAGCGATTAGTTTTCTCGTTTAATAAAACTGCAGGAAAATGTTTCCTTCTTGCGTTGATTCAAAAACTCCTTGTTGGTAACGAAGCAAATAGGCGCTCAAGGACTGAATAACAAACTTTTCTCATCCAATTTGTCGCACCTCATACTTTTATTCTCGGGAATGTACCTTTCAGCCTTATTACTCTGCAATATAGACCGAAAAGTAAGAAAATTGCTTGATCCGTAGCATTGTAAAAGTCGCCCACTGTCGTAAAACTCCCACATATTTCACGACAAATAAACTTCTCATCCTATGAAATTTTCTTCTCGGGAGCAGTTCACTGCAGGTAATATTTCAAAACATGTGTCATTCATAACTTTCGCCTTCGCAATGTCTGTCGATGGAGCTCGGGCGAAAAGGTCTCAATAATAAATTTTTCGTGAGCCGGCTCCGTTATCCCCGCGAGCGAGCCCAGGTACGTTTTACGGCCGCGCAAGGGAAAATAAACGAAAAATAAAATAAAAGTCAAAATGGTCGACATAAAACTATTTGCCCGAATATACTACGCACAAAATGTTTTGAAAAAGTAAAAGGACTGTTATAGCTCATGCTGTCGGAATAAATTAAATTACGTACGTGGGAGGTTCGAGATTCAATTATACCTAATAAATAATTAATATATTGATTTATAACGTTCCTAGATTTCGTTAAAATACGACTCATACTGATTGCACTTTGTAAGGATTCAGAAATTAATTACGATTTACTTTTTAATTCCATAAATACCTTTCTGCTACCTCCAGATCTACAATCCTAAAATAACAGCCAAAACGCAAATCTTAATTTGATAGCTTATCTCGAAGTTGTAACGGCGTGGTTAGAACTAAGTTAGTGATTTATTGTATCGTTAAAGCATTAGAGAGTTTTATGGTACATACGGACATTACAGCGACAACAATGAGGACTGCTACCTCATAAAATACTAAACAACTTTTGTAACTACCCCGTTGTCGTCGGTCGTATGAAATTTCAATCACGTCACAGTACGACCACTGTGTTATTACGTACTCTGTTACGGATATAATGTAGCTCTATTCAAAGATTATTCTAACCATTGTTACATTGGCAATAAGTTAGTATTACTACGTTCGGGACTTTATCAGACTCAAATACAAAGGGGAGGAATTGAATATCAACACACTTTAGTATTCTTGTATGAATTTCTTATCTGCTGATACTTAACTGTTATGAAATACGGAAACTTGAGCTTTGACAGTCATGGGGAGAGAGTGGCTCTCTCTCTTTAAAACTTTTTATGCGAAGGAATTCAGAAAATTGCACGAGACAACAATATCTAAAGAATACCAGCTGTCTGAGTAATCTCTATTAATAGCATACAATTCGTTTGTTTAAAGAAAACTTCCTGCACTTGTAATAATGCAAATTGAACGAGTATAACAAGACCATGTAATGAGGAAAGCGTTTACGTAATACATGTATAAATAATTAATAGATAACGGCGTCTAGCAAATATTATTTTATGTAAATGTGCATAATACAACATGTATTGTGCAACGATATGATTACAATACTTTGTTCTGGTGTTGAATGCGTGTCTAGACGTCTATTGAAAAAAGCTTCTGATGTCAATATTGAATATGTTTTAATTGGAGCTTTAATTCGATTGCGGGCCTAGGTTGGCCAAATGGTACATTCTTCACCCACCCAAAACGCAGTGCCAGTGTGGAGCACCATCACAGGACAGGCGTCATCTATTCAGTTGCCAGTCGCACTACCACCTGCAACAACCAAGATCTTAACGCGGCCAATGATACGAGCTGTACAGGTTGCTCAATATAGGTCGGGCAAAATTTGAGTCAACCGACACGAAAAGAAGATTGGAACTTTTTGACGCAAATAAATATTAACAAAAAGGTGTAAAAAGAATTACAGAAATAGGGCCCTGTTTGTGAAAGACATCAACGAGAACGCATTAAAAAAATATGATTAGCATAGCTAAGGAAACTTGGTACCTATATCATTTTCTCAATTACCTAAATAGATAACAGTTACAGGGATTTCAAAGACAAACTAGAGTCCTAGAAACCCTATTTAGGACATGAGCAACCCTTGATAAGGCCGACGAAATCGCGGTCAAACGTAGGTACAATACCAATAGATAGCTAGGATAGGTAGGTATATTATGGTACCTACTATGAAGTAAGTAAGTAGATCTTATGAGAACAGGGGGACAGGGAGAGAGGGGCGTTAAGTAGATGCTGTAAACTAACTTTTAGTAACAAATAAATTTAACCAATAGCGTGTAGTGTCGCGTGATGAAGCGCATTATGGCGTCGGGCCCGTCACGGCAAGCTCCGTCAGCCGACCCGTCGCACGTGATAAACTACCTCATATTGCCACCCGCTTTCCACTTACAAGCACTGTGTCAACGCATTTACAAACATAAATAACAAATAATACATTAAAATATTAAATCTGCTCGTCAATCGAACTCACAACGATAGTACGGCTCGAACTACAATATGATGCTATTTAAGCCCGGTATTAATCTGTCAGTCCCAAGTCCAAATATAAACTCGAGTATTGTTAGTGACGTTAATCTTTTTTTTTTGTATCTGTTTCGCAGTGTTTTTTTTTTGTAGGCTTAAATAAAAATTTTGCAAGTTTAAAATGGAATTTTATGAATTGAAGCTCTGGATGTTAATTGCGGCTAATAGTTCTATATTATGTCGTAGTACAGTACTTATACTGCCATAATTAATGTACTGACCGAATTTCAGTCACAATGACAAATCTCAATGGCGACTTGTCTAGTACCTACGTAAAAGATATTATAGTGCAAAAGTACGTGCGCAAGGACAGGCTGTGCACTCCCTCTTCCCTCACTCTCATAGTTACTAGGACTGGGGAGAGATCAGGCGAAGGATCAACAGCTTTACGCGCTTTCCGAAGCACGACGATGTCTCACCACCAAACCCCGATCTCCGGGCTGATACTAAGAAATTCCTAATGAAGAACTCAATAACACGTAGCCCGACCTGGGAATTGAAACCAGGACCCCACGCTCAGCACTCCCCCTTGCAACCACGAGACTAACGGGGCAGTCACCATAACATCTACTGCCATAATTGCTAGTCTGCAAATCACCTATGAACTGATTTACAAATCGCACATATTTATCATTCCGTAGGATTTTATTCACTAACCATAAACAACATAAATCTAAGTACTAAAGTTAACGTCGGGTCTACAAATTGATATTTTTAAAATCAGTAATAAAACATGGTCGTATTGCTCGATTTAATATTTTAATACAGAGTCAGCAACTTTATGTTACAAAGACATATTAATAAAATGAAAGTATCAAAGTTCATAACATGAAAGCTGCTTAAACTTAACATAAATTACATTGTAAATATTACTAGACTAACATCTTACTGTAAATTTTTAACCCGACTGCACTACGCGGAAAATGTTTATTTTTTTTTTATATATGGAACTGGGTTTTGTCCGCGAGTATGTTGGTTATCGCCGATTAAAAAGTAGCCTATATCCTTCCTCGGAGTTTAACCTTTATCCGTCCAAATTTCATCGGAATCGGTTCAGTGGTTTAGTTGTGAAAGCGTAACATACATACATACAGACAGACAGACATTTACTTTCGATTTTATAATATTAGTACCTAGGTATAGATTTGTAAGAAAAAAGATTTTGGGTAGGTAACATCCTTTATTATTGCATTATTTAAACCTAGGTATTTCGTTGCCATGGGTACTTATTAAACACAAATTGCTGTTTGATGTGTTAATTCGTTTTAATATACATGTGATAACAGCCTTGGCCCTGTTTGGGACAAGTATTAGCTCCCACATATAAATGTCTCACAGTTTTTCATTTTTGTATGTCACGCTTACGCATAGACCAGACATTACTTTTTAGGGTTCCGTACCCAAAGGGCTAACGCTGTCCGTCCGTCTGTCACAGGACTGTATCTCATGAACCATAATAAGTTGACACTTGATTTTTTTTGGGTTTATTGTTACAATGGCTGCTATAACAATGAATAATAAAAATAAAATAAAGTTAAAAAAAAATCAGCTCAATCGGACACCGGGAAGTGGGTCGGATTTAACTTGCAAAAGTCCACCTTCACATACATACAAGTCAAGTTAAAGAAAACGTTGTTTTCTTGAATTGTACGATAATTCGTAAAAGGAACTCTTCGTGGGCGAGTCCGACTCGGACTTGGCCGGTTTTTCTATTACATATGTTAAAAGAAACGTTCTGTATTCAAATTGCTATACATTTCTTAGTTGATAGTGTTGATAGTTGCCTTGAAAGGGTTATTAAGTATTAAATTACTTTAATGACACGAGTAAACTTCTGTTTCATATTTTCATGTAAGAATTCAAAGGGTTCAAAACATAAGCTTATTATGTAAATAATAATTAATTACAAATTATAATAAACATTTTACAACAACGATGTAAGAAGGGTTGATATAATTTGATTTCGAATGGGATTTGGTACTTGCGGGCTCTACCTCAAACGGCGTCCTCGAAATGAACGTCTGTCTGTTTATCCCATGTCACAACATTTTACGTAATGATTACTGGGACCCGAGTCCCTTCAGAGACAGTACCATTGTTCTCATTTCACAATTTATTGTAATTTGTACGCGGTTCAGGCTTTTACACGCGCGTTGCCTCCCGTATAATTATTTGTTTTACTTTTAATTTAACAGGTGCCTGCTAATTGTGTTAATTTTCTTCTGATTTTACAGTAATTAGTGTGTTTTGTGAGCAAAAAGAGTATTTTTGGAGCTTAGTTATAAAAAATATCAAATTATTATCAATGCTAGTCCATTTGGATTGTATACGGCATTGCAATTGTGGACTACGTGTGACGTTGAATAGTGTCGGTGTCGGAGGGCAGGTCGGAAGCTCGCTGGCGCTCCACTGAAAGCAGGCAGACGTCAGCGCGCTGTGAGTGACACGTCCTTCCGCCACAGAGCTTTCTATACGTAGCTACCGCCACTATCCAGTTACGCCATGTTAGCGCTCCAGCCTGCCAAACAGCTGCAAAAATCTGCTCGAATCCCGTGCAAACAAAATGGAACAACCTCAATGGAATAATGCACATTGGTATTACCTTTTTTATAATTTAACTCCTTATCCTCATAAAACGAAAGCATACCATTATAGCTATATTAGACATGTAACCGTATAAAATGAAAGTCGTGTCGCGAGTCCTACGCTCTAATAAATATGGAGCTCGAATGCGACCCTAATCGGGAAGGCAAAATGGCAACAATGCAAACAGGCGTGGTATCAAATTGTCGAGCATGCAAACACATTAAAGGGCGCCGAGTAAACGACGCTTAATGATTATCTATACATTGGTTGCTCACAGTAAAAAAGAAACGTGGTGAACGTAAATAAATGAGATATATTTCATTGTTCTTTGTTTTAGGAGGGCCGAGCGGCAGCTGGACGCCGGGAAATGTCGCTTATCTGACGCCGCACCTTTTGTCGGTAGGCGTTGACCCAATTCGAGTGGCACTCTGCCGCGGCGGCGGTGTCAACAGCGTCTTCATTCAGATCATTTGGAACTGAATTAAACTGACTGATTGATTAAAATATTCTTAGTCACTTAATTACATACAATAGTGCCGGATTCGCAGAGGTGTCTCTATAAGAGATTGCAATGTGATCGTGGTCTGCGGTTGCTGCTAATTCAGTCTTTGACTATGTCTTACAATAAAGTTATTAGAATTTTGCAGCCGTAAATTGGAGCTTTCCCTATTTAATTGCTCCAAAGAAGTTCAAAACTACAAATGCGACGCCAATTTGCGGCAGTACACGAAAGGTTAGTAGGTATGTGCGCGCATTTGCAAACAGTGCGGCACATTCACGCGATTAAAACGGCAAGTTTCTGCCGAGGCCGATCGCCGGCGCGATAGGTCGCGGGGTCAAAAATAGCGAGGGCCGTACCTGGTGCCACCCCGCGCCGTTCAATGTCAACTTTCAATCACGGCAGGCGGAAGGAAGAGGCCGAACCGAGCTCGTGCGCCGATGCCACGCCGCGCGGGGCGCGCGCACTCCACCGCAATTATTGCTTTGCCCTTTTTTACGACGACACCGCGCCGCCCTTCTCTCCTCACCGTTTACATTCTGTCAAAGTGTCAAGTTAAGCCTCTTACCTTCGAGTAACGACTGTCAAAGTACTGACACCTATACTATTATCCGCGGTTGACAATACTCTAACCTCAAGGAACAAGTTGCGGGCAATAATTTTCACAAATTAAAGTCCAAATTATTGTTTACCGCAATATTACAAAATACAAGTTTTATAGGTATTTATTAAAGATGACTAAAATGTTAAGAAGAGAGGAATGATCGTCCATTAAAAAAAGTTTCAATTTGGTAGGATAAAAGTTTAAAACAACAAAAACTAGTTCGTTCTTATTGATGTTGTAATTTTGCAATTTAGAGAATAAACTGAAAAATAAATAAAACTTTTATTACTTTTTGCGCCAACCTTTTTGCCCTCTTTGTTTACATAGCAGCGAGCAAAGCCTCTCCGTGCCAACAGTCGCTTTGTCAAGCGTCGAGTGACATTAGCTCGACCCACTGTCAGATAATTTGGAAACCAAATAAAATAATTCCCGCCTCTATTTGTTTCCGTAAAACACTGATGAAATTGAAGTTTTGATTATAAGGATTTTTATTGTAACTCACCTAAATGCGGTATTAAGCAAGACAATTAATAGGTTCATGGTTAATGACTAAGCCAAAAATTATAATCGATGCATCATTTTATTCATCAGTCTTCCTCACGTCGTCAATTCGTAAAAATATTGATGAGATAATGGTGTGATGGTGAAATGAACTTTGCCTCCTAGGAACATCTTCATCAATATGTCAATTAGCGTACACAATGAGTGGACCAGCACAGGTGTCTCATGCCCAAGCCGTTTGCCAGCCCATTAAGCAAATAACGAGTCCACAGGATAAACTTGGAGGCAGTAAAGTTTATTAATGGCTCGATTACAAGCTCGACCCGAGGTGGAAAGAAGTGCTATCAATCAGTCAGGTGCGCGACGGTAGAGGTACCTACCCCCTCAGTAACGCTAATAACAAAATTCCGACGCCCCTGTTTGTTGCTCCAGAAAGGGGTGAAGATGAATATCCTAAGCGCTAGATCGGTTGGTTTCCATTGTGATAACAACGAATTCTTATGAATTTGTAATAATGTAGAGGAAGCGACAACGCTATGGTGTGTGGAGAAGACTGTACCTGAAAACACGTTCAGGTTTAAGTTATATATTCAAACGTAACGCTAACAAGCCATTCGGAAATGTAAAAATCTGCGCAACGGGCAAGTAAGCAAAGGTGGAGAATGTTGATATTGTTTGTAATAGATACAACGGCACACGTCAAGTGGTGGCTGAGCGGCCAAACTACAGAGGCAGTAGAGCGCGGCTCGCCGCTGTCCGAATGGCTCAATTACAGTTAATTCGCAGCGCACACACATTCAGAGCGAGGTGCATGCATGTGCAGCGTCCGCATTAATGTATGTAAATGCATGCGACCGGCCGCGGCAGCCTGCCGACGCTCACAATATTGCGACATTAAACGGAATATGGCCGACGAGACGGACATTTTCGACAAAAGTCGACATTTGCAAACGTTATTCAGCTACTCATCTGTATTTAACGGCATTTCCGAATACCTATCGTCGTCATTAGCTGCCGTGTTTTAGGGATTTAGGTTCACAGAAATTTCATAGCATCGTTAATTTATGGAGAATTGATTAGGTATACTGCTACTGATTATAGAGTTGCTCTGAAATGGTTCATTGTTATTTTCAGACGCAAACTAGAATTTACGTGTAATTCCGTGAGGGTAGTTTATGATGCAACGCTCTCCAATCTCCAACTACTAAGATGAAATCGTTACAACAGACAAACAAGTAAATTCCAGGATTTGGAATATTAACGAACAGTGTTCAGAAGGAGAAAAACACTCATTTGCTCCTGTCGTATCCCGACTTAGTCTTATACCTCGGTGAGTAATAGGCTATTTGTATACAATATTGACATTTCTCGTTTAGCTGGACCCGACAAGTGAAAGAGAAAAAGAAAATAGCTTCATTAAAAAGAATCGAAGATGATGGTCGCATTCACATCAAGCTATGCGAAATCAGTTCTCAGTAATAAGTAAAAACATTAACCACCATTTTTTTCTGAAACGAATGAGAGTAGTTAAGCACCTACCTAATCAGCATGGGACTTTGACAAATGAAATGTCGCAACAAGATATTGGTAAATTTAAAACTGCGGACGATGGTGTCAAAAACAAATCTAATTTTGTTTAATAAAAGCTGTTTTTCTTGTAATATTTTCAAGATTTATGGACTCTATTCTTAGTTTTCTCACATTTAATGTTATTTCCAAATATAAATTCTGAATCATTGCCAAAAACCTATATATATACAGTCTATTAAATTCTTCTATCTGACGTGGCTCAAAAAGATGCCTAACTTAAATGAGACTGGACAGGACATGTCTGCCGCATGCTGGCCAAACTGTGGGCCCAAGTAGCACAAAGCAGGTGCCCTAAGATAGTAAGACGGGGTCGCGGCAGGCCACGAAGGAGATGGCGGACTAGCTGAATAGCTCAAATGCTGGAAAGATGAAGCACATAATCGTGAAAGATGGAAGGAGAGTGGAGAGCGGCCTTTGCCCAGGAGTGGGACAGAGGAGACTAATAATAAAAGAAAAGTATCTTCATAAAACACTCATGGATCGGAATTTCTCCTGAACACTTTTAAAAACTCTGATGGTTCATTAAAAAGAGCTAGTATGAATCAGTTTTTGAAATATGTTTTGATAATAAGTTTTTCACCGGTACTGATCAAGGTACTACCTACTAGTTGTACTTTGAGATAGGTCTTAAAAGCTTAAAATTGGATGATAAAAATTGATATAATATAGGTATGTATATTACGTTTAAAGAAAAAATCTATGCCCATATTACTTTAGAACTTACAGCCGCATTGGGCCTTACGATGGTTTAGACAAAATATATAAGTACGAAAGTGAAGTACTTAACTAGGGGGACTAAACTTTCTGTTGCGGTGAACTGCGTTCATTTGCGCAAGCCTTTCTCATGCTAGTTGCAGGTAGTCCCAAAATAAACGGTTTCAGGAGATGATAAACTGTCACATTTTTTAGTACGGAACCCTAGTGAGCGAGTCCAAGTGGACCTATACAGGATTTTTTTTTTGTTAAAATGGACCTACCTAGTTGGTTTTCGTAAACAATTCGTTAATTGTATTATTTATATTTGTCGCGGACGCTGAGGAAGTCATGAATTAAACAGTCATGTCCTTTCTTGGGCTTCAAGCGTACACCGTAGCCTGCAATTTCATCAAAATCAGTTCAATAGTTTAGTCGTAAAAGTGTAACAGGACAGACAGAGTTACTTTCGCATTTATAATATAATTAAGTATGGATGGATAGCTAGGTAAAGGTACCTAGGTACAATTTTTTTCTGTAAGCATAATTAGTGCAGAACCATACAAATCAAGTTATGAAACAATTTTTATATTTACTTAAGTATTAGGTTAGTTACCTAGAATCGTGCGCGTGAGTCGGACTAAAATGGTAGAGACGTCATTTTACTTTGAGACACCCATTGTTATTATAATTATATCCCTCTTTTTTGGTACCTACTTACGTACGGTATTTAGATTCCTTTGTTGTTGGATTTTACTTGACAGGATGTCCTTACTGAGCGTACATTAATTTTTGACCATTTTAAAAATATTTCCTGTTGCTATCGTGTTCCTACTTTTAGGCATGACTTTTTACCAACCAACTTATTAGTCTCGCGTTAGCGCACTATTCTAACCATTGTTTTGACAATCGGTAGGTGTATCTAACGAACTACCTGCCAATGGAATGTACCTACCTAATATTTAGGCAGCTTAACAAATTATTTACAGACCTAAGCGGTTCGCAACAAAGGAAACATGTTTTAAAAACAATAAACCTACTTACACTGGAAACTAAATGTCTACCTACTTAAAACAAATTTGGTGGACGTTATTTATTTACATGCAACGGCAAACAACACTGAAGACCGTACAAAGCATTATTTTGTTCACAATTTCCACCATGCAACGCCCCCTGTGAGAACTCGAAGGCATTGTTTTATCAAGCAAGCATTGTCATGGTGATTCATAGAATAAGACAACATTTAACCGGATTTTTGCAATAAACTTCATAAAGTGCAGCATTTTAACACAATTCAAATACTAAATATAAACATTCACAACAATTTCACTTCAAAAAGGTATGATTCAAAACATAAGCCCACTAATGAAGGAACTGATGGAATCTTATCGAAAGCATCAATACAGAACGTAAACATAAAATTAAACGATTACACTGAATGGAGACTTTATACCGACATCCGATTCTTTTATAAAGACTCTTATCCGGCTCTACAATTCACATAAAAAGCTAAACGACTGAAATTGAGCATCGTACGTGATGTCAGAGAGGTTATGTTCGCGACAAACAAAAATATTAAGGCGTTTACCTCTTCCTTTCCGTTGTCCGGGGGCTGATACCACTGTATTATTGCACAGTTTCATTCACAATAACGTAATAATATAAATATTAGTTAAAAAATCGGTTTGCATCACAGAAATAACAAAATAAAACGGAAAACATTGAAAGCGGACAAGAAGCGCGACACGAAACGGCAAGCTAAGCAGCAGCTGACTACGAACGACAGCCTGACGTGACTTTGCATCGGCGTTCAAGGTTTGTTGATTTTGTACGAATGAATTGACCTCTTTGGAGTGTGTTAAATTTTTTTATCGTTTCATGTTTTTCATAACTGTTACTAGATTGTAATATTTTTTTTAGTGCTGCCTTTAATTTTTAAATTAGTAGTAGCGTAAAATTTTATTAAAAAAATAACACTAACAAAACTGCGTCTAAATATGGAAATCTCTTAGTATTGTACATTGCTGAAACTATGAACATGTTACAAAATATACCCAAAATAAAGATCTTGCATCGCCTGCACGTCATTGCAAGGTTTATCGTACGGATGCGCAACGTGGAGGAGTGGAGTGGGCGCGCAAGGCGCGTCGCCGGCGTTGCCCTCTAGCGGGCATATTGTGAATTATCGATTCTCCGCGTGCCGGCACCCGCCATTGGCTCTGCTCGGTAATTGGTTTATGTAGCCCGTTCGTAACATGAATTCAAATTTAGCGCGCGCTGGGGCTCTCGCGAATGAACAGAGGCGAATGTTTGTACAGGGAAAATTACTCGTTTCAGATAATAAAATCTAGTAAAATACTATTCAAACTTTGGTTTACTCTCGATCTGTTATTTCAAACAAATAAAATAATAATTATACATGCATCCCCGCGGATTAAATTTTCGATGCTCGACTTTCTGAATTAAAGTGACCCCTAGGACGAGACGTTATAAATTTTTTATAAATCGATATTAATGGTTTAAAATAACTTTGTAAAACTTTGTATGTAGGTACCTAGGTACTAAGTATAATTTAAGTAATAGCTTGTGTAGAGTGTAGTGTAATTTTATTTCTATTTAGTTATTTTAAAAATAGTTAATTTTTATTAAGTTCTGTGTTTAGGTTATATTAACAATGTTAAGTTTTGATTACAAATAAATGGAACAAACGCAAAATTGGGTAAATTAAAAAAAAAATAGACTTTTATTTTCGATTATTGAGATTGCGTTATTTTTGTTAACACAGGTGTCATACCGGTATGACATAACAGTAGAAAATTAGTTGTCTTTCATAACGTGGGCCTTGAGTATTAATGCAGGAATAACTATATTTTTAAGTAACATTTTTAAAAATATTTTGTATGTACCTATGTGTAAGTGGGTCCATTAAAAATATGCTTCGTCTCGTATTATGTACTACAAGTAGACGTGTAACCAGGTATAAAAAAATGAATAAATGCTGAATGAATTACTTAGAGCAGGTTGATTTGTTAGGAGCGCCGCGTACTGGCGCTAAATTGGGGGCGAGGTGGCAGGGAACAGATATTTATGCACGTTAATAAGACCAGGGCACAGACAAAGCCTACTGCGAGGCCCGTAAGGAAGCTGTGTATTAAAGTTATTACTTATTATGTAAGTACGTGTAGTACCGAATCATTGTTTTGTTACCTTCTCGATGCCAACCAAGGTATCTATGGAGGATTAAAGTTAATAAAATAGTTATTGAGTACAAAATTATTAAAAAATAAAAGAAGAACAAAAATTGAGGAGTTACTGTCTACAGTCAGAGTTAAAAGTAAATTAGGTAGAGCACCTGTTAAGGTCACAAAGGAGATTTTTATTTAAAGTTAGAAAGTGTAACAAACTATCAAAGTTTTGTAATTAAATAATTGTAAGTAAGTAATAAAAATAAAATTTTCAACGTTTTTCACACGAGTAAAACTCAATATTTTACCGATAAATTATGTTATCTTTTAGCTTAGCTACTAACTACCTATTTAAGAAATCTGTGACTAATAATTTTCAATTCTTGTTCTAAGTACCTAAATGAATAAATAAATTATAATTTAATCATTATTTGATGTTATCATTATTATGTTTTCTAAGCTCGAATTTTGAATTGTGTGGCAATTTATACTTACCCACAACTAGTTACTCTATTGAAATGGGCATACAGGCGTGCCAGACGGTCATTTATTATTTATGTTTCTGACTGTACCTACCTACTAGGACCAATGTCACCATGTCGCCTAACTTTAGGTAGGTATTGATCAACAAGAAAAAAAAAGTTTTTGCACAAACAAAATAAACATAGAAGTAGTAATCCTACTTATATTATTATTTTTTATTAGCTGTTGCCTGCGACTTCGTTCCCTGTTTTTTTTTTAACAAGATCCAAAGTTTCATCGCTACCGAATCAATGGTAGGTATAGGTAGGCACGCGTAGAGGAAAAGCATACAAACATTAATTTTATTTATATAGAAGATTATAAGTACCTACCTTCCTTGTATAAGCGTAACACCTTTTCCCAAGCAAACAGAGTAAATAAAAGGAAAATAAAAATTTGGTAGCAGGAAAAACAATTTAAAATTGTTTATGCAAAGATTAAGATTACGGGAAATATAAAACAAGGGGACTGTCATTAGAAGCCTACGGAACCCTCGGAGTAATACCGACTTCTTAGGTTCAGTACAATATAACTACTTAACTCTTTAATGAAATAGTTGTTTTATGTTTAAAAACTTAATTAGTTTTTAGAGCAATAAATTGTAGACGTTTTTTTTCGATTATTTGACTCAGTAAATTACTGTTTTTTTATTTTTTTTATTTCTTATTATAAAGTCCTTCTTTGTCGTTACGCTTCTGAAGTTGACTGTACGAAACAAACCAACAAATTATGACGTATAATTATTGACGATTAAATATTTACCTCAAACATAGTTACATCCTTTTTAGGGTTCCTTACCTAAAGTATGCCAAACATGACTATTACCAAAGCTCTGTTTGTTCGTCCGTTTGTCACGAAGTTGTCTTTGAACTGTAATGGGTAGACACTTAAAATTTCCACAATATGAAATCATGTGTTAAAAATGGTATGTGTATGAGTTAAAAATGATATGGGGTTCTCATACAAAATCCGTGTTTTTTTTTTCATGCAGTGTTAAAAATTGTGCGGTGGTAGGAACCCTTCGTGTATGAGTCCGACTCGTGAGTACTAGGCCGGTTTTTTATTGTGGTTTACGTTTTCAAATAGCAAAAGGAAAATAATAAAAAAATATGTGAAGTTCGTAGAAGCAATGGCATGATTTTTGCTGTCAATAGTTTTAAGAATTATGTATGACAAACTGTCGATGATGTAATTATTAACGATGATTTTGGATGCATTGCTATATCTACTTGCGCAATACTTGATGAATTTGTTATTTAAGGTTAGTTTTGTTACTTGTTACTTGTCAATTTCGCCAGAACGACTGAACAGATCTGGATAAAATTCGATACAGAGGGAGATTATAGTTTGGAATAGGCGTTTTACCCCTTCGGGGCACAAAAAAAGTTTAATTAGAACTTTAGAAACTATTGTAACACTTCACTAATTTATGTAAAATGGAATATCCGTAGCAAATGTTAGCAATAAAATAAATTTTCATCCGTATACAATTTTCTTTTTAACAATTTTGATTTTATGTGTCACATCGCATCGCAACATTCCGTTCGCATACGAAACATCCCTGAATTCATAAAATTATCCATGACGTCAACATTATGCATGGCGACCAGGAAGGGGACATACAACAAAAGGTTTTGACTTTATTTAAATCTAATAACCGAAGCAATGTTTTCAAAAGGGGTGAAGGGGAACTCAACGCGATGCGGTGGCTTACAGACCATCCATTTCTTTAAGATACACGCTTTGTTTCGCAAATCGCCCACGAAAATAGTTTAAAACGAAAGAGGTCAGGTATTGCCACGTCCGTGAGACCTGTGGGCAATGAACCAACTTTTTTAATAAATAATGGAACTTCAGTGCGGACAATAAATGGAAAGAACTTCACTACTATTCAAGGAATTGTTTTATGTCTTGCTAACAATCTTTGAATAATTGATTTCCAACGACTTTACAGAGAAGGCATTATTGGATCAGGGCAGGCACCTATTCTTATTAAAACTTAACTCATCGACCTAGCTTTAGTGAAACTCGCTGGTTGATAACTAGATATGTAAAGTTTCTTTATGTATAAACCACATTATCACCTTACCTACTTGCAAAATGTGTTTAGTTGAGGAAACATTATTTAAATGAAGAAATCCGGAGTGAAAAAGTTAGGGGAAGTCTTCGCGTTCGCATGCATCGCGTGTCCCGATACACCAGCGCGTATAAAACTTTTGCACTTTGCAAAATGCAAAAGAACTTCATAACATTCACCGCAGACATCTATTTATGCAGTCTCTTTTTGTACACAAATGAATAGTCCAAACGAAACATTCGCTACTCATCACTAATTCTGCAAACGGTGTCGTACGATCATTACAGCGAGACCGGAGTTTCGAGTTGCAGTTTTCGCGAATTAGAGCAAATAAGATAGAGGTAGTAAATTTATTTTGCCGGAGGGTACGTAGTTGTGAATTTTGCACGGGACGGTGCATTATGCGGCGCACGTAGCCCGCTGTCTGCAAGCGGCTGCGGGTGCGGGCGCGGGCGCGGATGCGGCAGGCACAATATTCAGTCGGCAGTCGTGCCACCCAAGCTCTCGTTCTCTTCTATCACCGAGCCTCATTTATTATTTAAAAGCTTGCTACACTGAAACAGTCGTAAGTGAACATGACTTCTGTGAGCGTTCCCTTTATGACAAATCGATACTAGACAGACACACACGACACGGTAAACTTTGAGATAACAATTTGCAGACTATGATATATATATCAGTCAGACGGGATTAAAAACACCCCCAAATTTTGTTTTCCAACGGACCAAGAGAAGCAGAACCGATATGGAGGATTCAATCGATAAACAACTCGATGATTTTAAGGAAGAGATGAGAAAAATGTTGAGATTTTTTTCCGATAAACAAGGGAAAGACATTCAACAAATTAATACCACTCTAAAGGAAATCCAGCTGTCTAATGGAAATATTGAAAGCTCAATTGAGTATCTTACTGCTCAAAATAAAGACCTAAAAACTAAAATAGATCAATTGGAGTTACAGGCTAGAGAAGACAAAAGTTATATTAAAATTCTTGAAGATAAACTCGAAACAATACAAAACAGTAACCAAAAGTCCAACTTTGTCATTAAAAATGTGCCAAAAAGACCGAAAGAAACCAAGGAAGATCTGATTGAAATGGCGATGTGTCTTATGCAGAATTTGGGCTGTACAATGGGCAAATACGACATAAAAGACATATATAGAGTGCATGGAAGAAACAGTGAGAACTTAAATTCGCCGATAATAGTGGAAACCGGTTCAACACTCATCAAGGCTGAAATTTTCAAGATGGGTAAGGCATTTAACATTAAGCACAAATCCAAACTGTGCTGTAAGCACCTTGGCTTCAAATCTCAAGAGGATAATCCCATTTTTCTATCAGACCACCTAACTCCTAAGGGTTCCCGCTTATACTTTCTTGCACGAGACCTAACTAAATCTGGAGCCTACAAGTTTTGCTGGACAGCGTATGGAAAAGTACTACTAAAGAAGGACGAACAATCGCGGACTATAAATATTACTAGCGAACAACAGATACAACAACTTATAAGTAGTAAATGACTAATAATAATTGTTTTCTTCATATGTCTGAGTAACTTTATGCAGAATAATGTCATGTCACTATTTTTGATATTTTTGGCCTATACGCCAGTTGCACATCCGCTAAAATTAACATTACTGGGTAGACTAGTTTTTGTTTACACTTGTTACACTGTTGTAAAACTCACTGTCTCCGTACTGCATTTAGGACTCACATACTTTTATACAAATTCTCAAAAACATGGTAATTGTAACTATTATACGAATTGTTCCATAATTAATACAAAAGCTTTCTCAGTGTTTACACAATACTTACAAACTACATACATACAATGCGATATACGTATTTTCATACATGCTACATACTACATCATCTCACATACTCTTTCATTCATACCTATTCTTAACAATAACTTGAACACTAACACCATACACAGTATTTCTGTTTACTTCACTCTAATATACGTAATAAATCCACAGGTAGCATATTACACCCTATTTTTTATAAAGTTTCGGTTATCTGTAAAGGTAAATCGTAGACATTTAAATACTATTCGAAGTGCACCCTTTTATTCGTTGATTTGTTATTTAAATGGATAGCTCTCTTTACACATTAAATGAAATAGACAATACAAACATTGCTCAGGCTGTTTACTGTGATATTGAAGACCTGTCTAAACGTATACACATACAAAAGAAAGACCTCAAAATCTTCTGCCAAAATATAAGAAGCGTGTATAGCAACCTAGACGACTTACAGCTGACACTGGCTTCTTCAAAAGTTGAGCCTGATATCTTAATACTGACGGAGGCACAACTTAACCCTAATAAACCTATACCCACTATTCCGAATTTTTCAGTCTTCCATACAATGAATCATATGAACAAAAATGACGGTGTAGTTGTTTATACCACTCATAATATTCAAGCCAGTGTTAGGGAAATTAAATTAAATCATGCCTCCGCTATGGAAATTAAAGTTAATAATAATATTATATTAGGTGTATATCGATCCCCCTCAAACACCAACGCGGAAATGTTTATTAACTCCCTTGACTCATATTTAGATTCTATAAAATCTTGTAGGTGCATTACCTTGACTGGAGATATAAATATAAACCTTAGATCAACACTGACTGAGCAGGCCCAGGATCGAGTTAATAGGGAACAGTATTTAGCTATGCTAACAATGCATGGGCTGATGACAGGACATACTTTTCCTACTAGATTTAACAATTGCCTTGATCATTTCATGATAAAACTGAATAAAGAGAAATCGTCTGCCCATATTGCTATTCTTAATACTTCTATCACTGACCATTCGCTATTATTTCTAAACTTATCTAAAATATTAATTAAAAATAAAATTGAAAAATACAGAATAACCACAGACTTCAACAAGGCACTAGATTCCTTAATCCATAAGAATCTTGGCGAACTTTTGTTATCTGATGATCCTGAACACATAGTCAACCAGTTAATTAAAAAAATATCTGAAGCCCTAGAGGAAAATACTATCACGAGTAGTATTCCTAAATCTAAACGAACTATAAAGCCCTGGATAACTCCGGGCATTTTACGATGTATCACAAACAGGAACAAAATGCAAAAGAAATTAAGAAATGACCCATACAATGAAATATTAAAAATTAGTTATAAAAGATATCGCAACTATTGTAATAACTTAATTAAAAAACTAAAACGTACTTATGAGAAGGAGTTGCTAGCTAATTCTACCAAAAACAATAAAAGGCTTTGGTCAAATATTAAAACGATAACACATATGAAACAACCTAACTCAGATAATTCTAAACTTCTGGAAGCAAAATCTTCCCCAATTGAAGCAGTCAATTATGTAAATGATTATTTTGTAGGGATAGGTAAACAACTCGCAGAAGAGATCTTGCTAGTTGATAGCACAAGTGCCAATTCTACTCTTGGTGTGGATAATACGCAATTAACTTCATTTGTATTACTGGATACCGACTTCGACGAGGTGCACTGTTTACTTATGAACTTAAAATCGAATAGTGCTTCGGGCGGTGATAACATTCCAACTAGTTTTCTAAAATTAGCTAAGCACGAAATTGTTCCAATCATGGTTCACCTAGCCAACATGTGCTTTGAGAAAGGTATATTTCCCAAACTCTTAAAAAAATCTTCTATCACCCCTGTGTACAAGAATGGTGCAAGAGATGATGTTGGCAATTACAGACCAATATCAGTGTTACCTGCCTTGTCAAAAATATTAGAGAAACTCTTAAACAATCGATTAATAGATTATATAAATAAATATCATATTTTATCTGACTCACAATTTGGATTTAGGCAAGGCAAATCAACCGAAGATGCTGTAATAGCTATAACATCTCTCATTACTGAAAGCCTTGATCGTGGTAAGAAATGCCTTTCAGTCTTTCTTGACTTAAAAAAGGCTTTCGACACAGTTTCTGTTCCCATTCTTGTACGCAAGCTGGAACACATAGGAATAAGAGGCATTCCCCTCGAAATTTTCAAAAGCTACCTAACAGACCGAACTCAGAGAGTTAAAATTGGGCAGCATATTAGCAGAGACACTAATATTACTTACGGTGTACCACAGGGGAGCGTACTCGGGCCCACCTTGTTCCTTATCTACATTAATGACCTATGTGAGCTGAGGGCAGGTGGCGCCCGGATTTTCTCGTATGCTGACGACACTGCACTGGTCTTTTGCGGTGAAAATTGGGAATCTGTTCACAGAGACACTGAGGTGGGACTCTCTAGAGTTGCATCTTGGCTGAGAACAAATCTACTTACCTTAAATAGTCAAAAAACCATATATATGTGCTTCACCATAAGCAAAAAGACCCAGCCGAGCAGCAATTACAGTGTTAAAATACACCAATGTGATAATACTCATGGCTATGATTGCTCATGTCCGATTATTGAGAAGGTAGAAAATACAAAATACCTGGGTATTATACTAGATCAGCGCCTCGCTTGGCATCACCAAATTCAATTGGTTAGTGACCGCTGTAAAAAATTAATATGGATTTTTAAAATACTAAGGCATGTAGCAGCACCTAAATTAATTAAACAAATCTACACTGCTCTGGCCCAATCTATCCTAACCTACTGTATTCCGATCTGGGGGGGTGCCTCCAAAACAAATTTTCTAGGCGTAGAAAGGTCACAGCGTTCCCTTTTAAAGACTATTTATTTTAAACCATATCGTTTTCCTACAAGCGACCTCTATAAACATTGTGACCTTTTAACCGTAAGAAAATTATTTGTTCTGGTCTCCATATTAAGAATGCATAAATCGATAGTTTTTGACCCAAGTGTACTAACGAAACGTAGGAACTATGGTGGTATAACTGGATCCGCAGTACGTACTGCATTTGCTAGGCGACAATACGTTGCACAAACTACGCTTCTTTACAATGCAATCAACAAAAAAATTTCTATCTATAGAAAGAGTCACTTCGAATGTAAGAAAATCCTAACTACGTGGCTAAAAACTCTCAGTTATGCAGAAACAGAAACACTTCTACATCCTATCATATAACACATTTACACATAAAATCACTATCCTACATGACACATTATCTATACATACAGAATCACTGTCACTCACTTTACATTGATGCTACTCCCTTAAATTCAATCGAACACATACCAATTCACTACACCATTACATAACTCACAATCACACACAAACACTCACCCTCACTCTACTTATACACACAAAATCTTTACTCAGCCCTTAAACTCATTAATTATCACATTTACTCTTACACACACACACCAACACACCGTACAAACACTAAACAACTACTTCAATTATTTAGTATTAAATTTAAACTGTATTTAGTTTTAATTATATTATTAACAGGCTTTATAATCATGTTAGAAGTATGGAAGAGGGAGGTCTTCTGGCACAAGTACTTTAATACTTAAAAGAAGATCTCTGTGTTGTATATTGTTAAAACCTGTTGATAACGAAATAAATTCATTTCATTTCATCATTTCATTTCATGATCAAACTCAGCTAAAAACTCCGCTGAAAATGTTTAATCCGAAAAGCAATCTCCAAAGAGGCAATAGGAAGAGGATTCCGTGCATATTTATTGCCGGTCTCTAAACCGTTTCTCGGGTAATTCGGTACAAGCAAAGCGACATTATTTTTGTAGTAATTTCGGCGAATGTCCTTTAAAATATTCAGAGTGCTGTAGCTGAGCCCATTAACGTGCCCGGGCGCAATTCGGAGCAGGGACTCGTCCGCAAATGGCGGCGATATCATTAAGTTGACCCCCGCAACTATCCGTCGCCCCGCAAGTTTTTCCCAATATTACACAGGAGAGGTATTCGCGACGAAGCGACACCACATACGGCAACCCACAACATTTGTTTATCACGCAGCATAGGTACGTCTCAAACACAAACGTAATTTATAAAGTTAAGTGACATCGGTAGGTACACTGAAAAGCGTTTCTTCGATTTAAAAAGGGTTCGTATTATTGCTCTCTTTATTGTTTTTAATTATGAAGGCTATTACCTACGAAGAGGAGTCATTTATGTGCGTAATATAATAATGGGTTATACGTATACTACCTGCAACATAAACAGGGCCCACCTTTGACATTTAAATACACAGCTGTCCACTCCTGTGTATGAATGCCAAACGTGATGTGGTTTGTGTTCAACTATTCTGGGAAGTAGATAGATAAATAAATGTCATTTCCTCGAAAGCTGTTGATTTGTTATCTAGTTATCATTAAAGCGATGTTTTCAGAACAATAAGGGCTAATTTTTCAATTGTCGTATATCTCTTAACGGAGGGATAAATACCTATGGCGGTTTAACAGCTTTTGTAAAGAAAATATGTTAAACTGTCATATTTATTCTTTGGATAAAAGTTAACTATTGAAAAATCAGCCTTAAGAAACAAAACCTAAATCAACAATTCTACAGCGATTCAAAATAAAAATTTAATAATGGCTTATCAAAGCTGCCCTTATAGTACATACTGACGCGCCGGGGAAGATTTTCACAAGGAAACGGAAACTTCCCCTGCCTCCCGTCTACACAAAATATGTGGTGCGATACGAAGATAGGTGTACGGAATTCCTAACTAAACTTGTGCGAGGGGATTTCTCAGCTAAAGAAATAACGGTGAAAACTCACTAGCTTGCGACCTCCGAGACTCCGATCAAAGAGTAAAGTGGAGATGCGATATGTATTTTTTTGCCCTTTGCTGTTTCTTTTAGAATTTTATTTTGTTAGGGATGTGCAACTGTGCGTTCTAAGCGATTGATATTGAAGAATGGTTTCGAGAATAATAGTTTTATGTCGGCATTTTAGGTTTCAATAAGAGAATTTATTGATAACGGTTAAAAGGACATTGACTAGATTTGCTTATGGACTTCGTATTTTTAGGCAGGTCATGTGACCTTAAATATTTTAATGTTTAAATAGAATCGAAAGAACCCTTTACAGGTATTTATTTTGTTGAATGACTCTTCAATCATTTTTAAGGTTCTGTACCTAAATCGGCTAAAAACCCTTATCCGGATCACTTTGTTCTCCGTCTGTCTGTCCGTATGTCAAGACTTTTTTCTCAAAAACGCGTAGTGGTATCAAGCTGAAATTAATACCAAATACTCAAGTCTGCAACCCCTTGGAGCAGTGCAAAAATTAAACTTCTATATCAACGCAATCTAAAGATGAGTTCGTTTATGGTGCATATTTCGACGCTCGCCAGGAAAGCAAAACTTCCCGTTGACCTAGCATGGCTACCATGAAATTTGCAAGAAGCAATGTCATTGATGCACAAGTAAAGGAATAAATCCGAGAAACGTAAGTCTGTAGTTATATCACAAAATATTTACTGTTTTTGCGATTGTAAACTTATTTTTTAGTATTTCGTGTATTTTCTATGGTGGTACGGAACCGTTCATGTGCGAGTCCCGACTCACACTTGGCCGTTTTTCATCGTATGTTAACCCTAATAAAAGTGCAGTCAAAAAAGAAAGGCCAGTCTTTCTTGCAGAACAAATTATAAGTCGCCCAGTGAGTTACCGTGTAAATTTAAATTTTCAAACTTTTACTTTAAAATGAGCTCGCTCTATTAGAAACGTGGAATGGCTGCATAAAACTGCACCCGTGGCCAGTTATAACACTGGACTATGCACACAAAAAATATGAGCTGACAACTTATACAATGTTCATTTTCGTTTTAACCGTATTACAATGCACATAAGAAAGCGTTTCGTAAAAATAATGAAATTAAATTATAATATGTTTAATGTACTCTTCGTTACATTGTATTTCAACGGTCGATTAATTTTATGGTAATTTAACAGTTAAATCGCTGAACCTTTTCTAATGACTTTGAAATATTTCGAGGAACTTATGGATCCGACGTTTGAACTTCATCTCTTTAGTATAATTTGATTGCGTAAACTCTGTTTTATCTTTAATCATGCTGTGCACATGGAAATCAATTTCCATGTTAATATGGTAAATACGAAAGTAACTTTGTCGGTCTATTACGCTTTCAGGACTAAACTGCTCAACCGATTTTGATGAAATTTGGCGCGAGGTTAGTTTGTACCTCAAGAAAGGACAGGCTACTTTTCAATTACGCGACGACGCCGACGTCTATGTCCGAGATAACCGATATTTACGCGGCCTAAGTCGCGGTCAAAAGCTAGTCAGCTAAAATACATGTATTCTATGTTCTGTTTCACCGACAATTTGTTTAGTCACGTGTAAAATAACCCTCAATTCTTATGCACATGTCTTAATAAACTCAACTGCTCATAAAATTACTTGGACAGTCATGGTGATTGTTTAGCTTAAGACTGCAACGATGGTAGACCGCCCCGACCATCACCACTCACCCCTCTGTATCCTCCATTGTAAGAAGAAATTGTGTTTGCCAGCAGGGGTTCGCGGTCTTAATATGAAAATATGGTTCACTACAAAGAATCTCCCATTTAATTTGCATTAGTCTGTTCAACGTTAGTGTAGTTACTTCTAGGTATTCTATTTTTGCAAGACTCGGTTAGATATCTACGGTAAACTTACAGAAGATTAATGTAATGAAGTTGTATACAAAGTCACTCTTTCTTAGAATATATTACTACCAGTTGATTAGGTACCGCAGATTCAATCAACTCTGATTAATGACTGAAGGATTCAATACAATCTAAAGTCCAGTTTAAGTCAATCTGTATTCAAATTATAATTATCCACATGTTAGTGGACAGTATTACTTCCTCAAATAACCCCTCCTTGGGTCATCCTATTATTAAGGGCTAAAATTAAAGTTGTATTTCAAACTCCCAATCCTCACGGATGGGTTAATCACATTCTGCCACGCGTAATAACAAGTTTAACAGCTTGGCTGAAAATACAATCTCGAGTTTTCAAGGATCCAGGTGAATCGACGTAACGGGTCGTGAGCTTAGAACTCTAAAGCACGTTATATATTAGTCTGAACAGTTTAAAGTTACTTGTGGGCTCGCAAATAAGCGAGGGGTCCCGTTCGCAAGTTGGTCCGCCCGCGCTAAATTACAGATTGTCAACTCGACTCAAGTAACCTGTTGACACTGCGTTAAGTCACGATTTGAGAGGCCTGTTTGTTGTGGACACAACTTGTATCGCCGCCTTCATAACAACGAGATATCCTTAGCCATATTGGAACAGCTTTTAACGATGTCCCGAACGTTGATAGAATGTGCTCTGCTCACATAAGTGTATCGAATTTTCAAGTATAGAATAGAATTTCAAATTGGGTTTCCGAATATAATACGATCAAAAAATTATCTCATCTTAATATTGCTGTATTCTGGATATCTGAACTCTGTTTGTATCGCTTTCGAAAACAGTCCTATAACGGTGGAGTAGTGTGATACATGCAAATAATTTCGAAAATGTCTGCATCCTTATGTCGTTCCGTCGGCTGAGACTATCCTGGCGCGCCGGTGCGATGCCAGTTTAGTTCGAAATTTCATTCTTCTCGAACACATATCTCGACTTCGTCCGGGAATCTACTTTACATTTCTCATCCTAATGGCCATTGAGAGAAAATTGGAAAAGAAGTTTTCGCGTTTCTATTCTAAGAGTCAGGTTCAATAGAAACATTTCAGGGAAGTATCAATGTGATTTCAGATAAATAGGCAACAGACAAGAGAACAATGCGTGTGGAAGCGGCGGAATGCTGCGTCGTATCGAGACAAGATCAAATTGATGAACAATATTTATTTTTATTCAAACGTCCTTTGGTTGCTCATTGAACATTAATGCGGCAATTTATTTAAATGTGGAACATTACACTGCAATACAAATGACAGAGCTGCTCACAATTATATCTTTTATCTTTGTGTTTCTTACGGCTGTGACAAATTGAATTTCTATTACGACCCTGATTTGTAGACTATGGGTTCAAAGCTATAAATAATAACCTACGTACCTGTCACAGGTAAAAGAATAACAGGGCTTGCAATGTTTTCCTGGAATGCGTCGGCTTCGTGCGGGGCGAGGGCGAAGGGATGTAATGTGTGGTAAACACCCTCCTGAGGGTTCAACCTCATGGCTAGCCTATGGTGCCGATGACCCCTATCGATTCGTCCATTTCTACGAACTCGCGTAATTGCAAATTGCGGACAAGTACTTGTACAGCACTGGTACCTCAATATGCACGACAATTTCTCGGAACTTTCGAACCCCTATGAAACTTATAAATTGCCGTGATTATAGTGTCTGGATGTGGGGAAATACAGCAAAGAGAATATAAAATATTTGATTGCTTCAATCGATTTCAATGAATTATGTATTTCACATTATTAGTGTTCTTGGGAATACCTGTATCAAAGCGTTGATACGAAGAATAATAATTGTAGTCTACCTTAGTGTTAATAATGAGCAAGAATAAATTGATTGAAAATAGTCTTTCTGTTTAATTGTTTTTAAGCTCATACTTGTTATTCCTATTATATATTTCATGTATATTAAAATAGCGGAGAATCATTACTTTTAGCCAAATTCATAAACATGTCAGTCCTGATTACTGTTTTCGTAGTATTGCTTCGTTTTCAGTTAGCATTAAGTACTTTTTTGTTATTTTTTCCAATGCTCTCTAGTTTCTCAAGTAATCGAAGGTATACGGAGAACGATCCGCTGGGGAGTTCTCACCGCCTCCTCGCGAGGTTCACGGCAGTGGTTTCCAATTCGCGGTCCGCACACTCCCGCCTTTAATTTACTGCGGTGCTAACCACGCGGCCCGCAGTTTGTATTCATTACCCACCTTAGTACCACCTCGCTGCAAGATTTAATGTTTCCAACAATCACTGCACTCATTTGCCACAATTCAAACATTTATTTAATTTATATCCGCCGCGTGGTCTTTGCTGAGCTTGCATAATGATCCAGTTATCTCCAGTGTTCTTGAAATTAATTGGTAATTATTAATCATAAGTTATTCAAGGGCTATCAGAAGAATGCGCTAAGTTTTATTTTTAACAGAAATTATTTCTTTCGTTCTTTTTTCAACTCTTTATGAACCAAGTACCAAAGTTTTTCCAAGACTATAAATCTAAGAAAATTAGAATTATGATGTTGTCTTAGTAAACAACTACTATCCTAACTTTCTAGAGATAAAAAAGTAACAAAAGTTCTAATAACAGCGTTGAACTCCATGTAAAGATGCTATAAATTATACTGACAAGCTGACTGGTGTTCGTAGTCGGCAAGCAAATTAGGTGGTCCAGAGTAAACGAGTTATGGCGAAGTTGTGGGCACGCGGCTCCGCTCTGGGACCGTCCAGTAACTAGGACCAAATGTTCGCGATGCCAGCCTAGCGGTAACTGGAGTAAAGTAGCATTAACTACTGACGCGGCAATCAAGTGCGTTTAGCTTGCCAGTTGCCACTTGATTAATAACTGGATCTGATGCTAGTTTGTAACTAAGACTAGTGGCTTTATTAAGAGTTTGGACTGCGATTTACGTGGATTTAATTTTAAACATATTGAGATTGGCACTGTTAAGAATGACTTGCTTAAAACAAGTGAATAACCTTGCATTTTTGAACTGACATGTTTGACGAAAAGCACAATAAACTTTCGGAGTAAACACGGTCTAATGATACAACGCAGACATTCGGCAAAATTCAATGACCGAATTTTCCTCATGCATTATCTGATATAGGAAAAAACACTTTCTGAAGTCGCGAGGCAGGAGAAACATTTCAAGATCCGCCCTGTGGCGTGCCGCTAACACTCCTTATAAATACTGCTAAGCCCCCGGCTTTTGTGGCTAATCTTTCGCGTGAAGATCGCCATTATACCGCTATTTATTATTTTTACCCGTATTTTTCTTTTTCTAAAGTCAAGTCGAAACGTGCTTGATATTCTTGAAGGATTTTTACGCTACTCATTCCTCGCAAAGTGGTGGTGAAAGAATTAAATATGCCCCTTTCAGTGGCGTGCTCTCCGCAATGAAGTATTTCATACGGTTTTGAATTTTAAATTATGTTAATTTAGACGCGGAATTTTAACCGACCGACGCGTTTATCAAATTTTATTTGAGTTTAATAATATTTACAACATTTTAATTTTGATGCTGTCTGGTTCGGGGAATGAGATGTGGATATTCGCTGTGTCCTAAGCCCAACAAAAATATTTGTAAACGAAATGTAATTAATGACTCTAATGTTTTTGTTCTTTAAGATCCACGTTATATTTACCACTGTAGATAAATTGAAACAAAATCATGGTTGCGCAATCGTAGATAAATGGGGAAGGTATCTGCGTTCAATTAGTGGTGAAAATCACCACTAAGACAGTGTGTGATTACAGGGTCGCCCTTCCTCAACAGAAACAAATTAACTACGACAAATTGTTACAACTTAATCTGAACAAACATACTCGTGAATAGAACACTTATTGCTTGGAAACAATATTGCGAAGTGGCGACACTTTCATTACGGTGGAAAAGACCCCACATGCACGTACATTTTGATTAGCTTCCGTGAGTAAGAACAAAAGCTGCGTTAAATGAAGCAGTATGTGTCTGTGAGGCAGGTTCGGTGTCGTAACAGACTAAGTTATGACAAAGTGCTGCACGGTGGAGGCGCCGCGCGGCCCGCCACCGCGCCGCGCCGCGCCGAGCCGCGCTCGCTGCCTGCTAGAGCGCACAACTCTTAAATTAGCGCGAACTTAGACCACTTAGCTTCTTCAAGTTTTGTTTGTAGACGCCATAAATATTGTATGTAACGAACGCGATACAATACCAGCCGTCGACTGCTCGCTGCATTGTTCCCGAATCAAAGCGGTCTTTGTTGCCTAACAGTTGACTCGAATTTTCTCGTTGTTCGCTTTGCTTTATCGGGGGGAAGCGATGAAAAACTACCACAAATCCCAACGAAATGCTTTTCGATTTGATTCTGTTTGATCACGAAGTTCCGTCGTTAAAATGGAGTTAGTCAAAACGTTTTGAAATCATGGTAAATTAAGGCATCTCAATGATTAGGTTTTGTATAATCCGTGAAAGCTTCAGTAATAATTGGAACTGTATTTGGTCATTGTATTGAAATAGTAATGGGAGTGCGTAGTCGTATTGAATAGTCACGGATGGCCAATAATTCGATTTGGCGGTTATTTAGCTCATGTAGACTGCGTGGGCCGCAGGTGGCTATTCCAACTATAATTATCAAACTGAACAATTCAATGCCCACAGACGTACTAAACAAGTTGCATTGTCTAGTTAACCTAAAATACACTGTCTGTATCATTAGCTTAGTGAAATACTTAGAATTTTCTCTCGTCTATTCCTAAACAGACCTATTGAGGTAGAACAAAATTTTGAAGGAGGGGTCCAAATTGTAATGCAAATGTCTGCTTATGTATTCGTCTTTTTAAATTGGTTTTACTTCGGAAATGGAAATTATTGTCTAACTTTCGAGTAAAGACAAGACAAATCTTTGTTAGTCGAATGAGGTCTTATTTAATTTGAATAGGTTAGCTATTGACGGGGTTTTTTTTTCAGGAACGAGAGAGAACTTTTTCTTTTGTGTTTCTTTGTATGTTGGTTGAGTAAACGAAGGACTACTATAAGGAGTACTATGTCCTAGACCATGTCGCATGTGTAAGTTTTATGAAAAAGCATTATTTCCATAATCTGTACTATGCCCTTGAGGCGGTTTAGAAACTATGGGGTTGTGAGACCTTACTGCCCACACTATAAAGAAGAGAAGATATGTACTATTCCTAATCATTATTTCTAGTCCCGATCCTAAGTTAAATCGAAGGTGAATTGGCATATGTTAATGATGTCTAATATCTCTATAGCCTTTAGTATTTTATTATAAGTATCATCATCACATATACAAAGTCAATATAAGGCACGTGCTAACACATCTATCATATGTATAATAATATACTAGGTAGATGTTATTAAAAATACCAGAGTCTATTAAGTCTCTCGCAACACTTGTATGACCTTTCACTGACACGTTACACGATCATGTTGCACAATACCTATTTTGCCGGTTGCACTGGCTGACGAATAACCGTTGTAAGCCGATGTAAATTCCACGTTGTCGCTCAGATCCAAGATTTCCAGATTTAACAGTGTTGCAGCAAAGCATATTTCAGTTAGACGGTGCAGGTGTGCCGTTGGCTGCAACTTCGATTAATTCCCATAACGAGGCAGGTCCATCACGCGCGCGCTCGTTTGTCTCCGGCCCAGCTATAAATACATCAGCGTACTTGCAATTTAATCCGTTCTGTTCCGCTCCCGTGAAGTGCTGCTTTCTCCCTCACACCTACTTCCACCGTCCTGTATGTTTCGGTCAGCGAAAGTTGTTGCAATTAATCTCTTACGTAGGTGGAAGCCCCGCTAACAATTGTCTTAATTAGAACATGTATCTTATTAAAAACAAAACTCCCACTTTATTTTCCCGGGTAATAATAAACACCTATTTTGTCGATGTTTTGATGATAATGCCTCTATTTTACACATCAATTCATTGGTACAAAGAGGCAGAGTCCATGTTCAAAGTACTATAGCAGTTCGTAGAAAATTTAACAAATTTGCGTACAAAGCGCAAAGCACTGGCGAGATCGTCTTTGTATGCAAATATTATTACAGGAGTCTATTGAAGGACCACACTGAACTCACGTATTGAGCTGGAGTAGGTACGCGCTACACGGCTACTGGGACTATAATAAGAGACCCGTCCAAGAACCTCTGACATTATGCAGGAATGTAGAGTGTATCACTCCCTGAAGAACGCGCGGGACAGCGGCCATCCTGAATAACACACGAACTAATAACCGAACTGAACCAATTAGGAATACTTACTATTACCGGCGATGGCCTGTCGAGCAATAACTCAATGGAATTGCAGAGTTGAACATTATTGAACAATTCATAGGCAAATCTGCTCTAAGTGTGTTAACATGGCTTCGGGGTTATTGCGGTGTGCCGATCCATGTGTCTGTAGCGCACACCATTACTGTACTTGAGCATGTACAGCAGTCTATCAGTCCTTCATCAATAGCGCTGACATATTACGCAGTACTGACTATGTATTATTTAGATAATCACCGCATGATTAAACTACTTGAAAGGATCAATTAGCGCTCTGCCTGACCGTTTAGCTATTGAATAGGATGCCAATTATTGCAATATAATATGTCGGTAATATCGGTATTGTTATAAATCCATCTAATTTAGCGCTTCGATTAGTAGGATGCCACAGTGGGCGTCGGTTCGTTCTATTTTTCGTATGTTCGTGCTTCGCATAGTGATACATTGTTGAGTTACGCATGTAATTAGAAGTGACGATGTTTGGCGTGCGATCCGTGGCATAGGTCGGCGCGGGCACCCGCGCACCCGCTGCAACTGGCGGCTCTCAATCACTCCGCGCCTTGACGCGTCACGTGTGTCACCGGCTCACACCGCACTCGAAACTCTACTCTAACTGTACCAGATATAATACATAATAAAAATTCGCAACTGAAAGTAGAGCGTCCCGCGCTACGCTTGCAGTCTCTTCTTTGTATTCGAGTCGTTCCATTCATAGAGATAACGGCTTGCTCCGAGGCGACAACGGGAAACAATTACGCTATTACAAAAGGCCTTAAGGATTCTAATTACGAGTGGATCCTTTCATCCGTAAACCCGGATCGGATACGAAGCCTTCCCATTATCGCGTGCCATAAACATTTCTGGATTTCATATCCGCGGCACGGCTGGGACCGCCTCGCTTATTACCTCCGCGCGGAAAAGAATAACATCGTTTTGGCACTTTTGACGCGAATTCCGGATGCCTACGTTCATATTGTGCGCCGTTAATATTCTGCGCGACGCGTCCGACCTTTTTTATTTGTATCTAAAATTGAACATTTTGTCGCGACAACGAGCGCACGCGACTCTCCCCTCCGCCGAAGGAGCGATAAAAATACAGAGTCGGCGCGTTTGAGGCAATCGGCAGCACTAACGACCGCCGATGCGAGCGGTTAATTCATGTACACCTGTATGGAATTAGCCGCATGAGTCTCTATCTCCTTGACCTGCCTTAGCAACCGACTGCAACAAATAGTGGGAACTTCAGGATAACATCCCTAAATTATTCTGGATCTTATAAAAAATATTGAAACATCATTGAGCAATTTTTATAAACTCCAATATACTTTTATATGCCGCTATTAATTATTACTTCTCCATTTTAACACAAAGCAAAGCACCGATAGGTTAATAAAAGCTGTAAAAGAAAAATAGTTGGTTCATTCTTTATAGCTGATTGAAAGAACTTGCTCCTTTAGTTCGAATGGAATCTGGGGAGAGAAGGATTATAAAAAAATCTTCGTTGAGTGAAATGGCCCTATCAAAACAAGAACCGTCGGCCGAGCGATGAAAAAGTGAAGTTAGCAAAACAACAAACAACGAACTCGCCTGTCTGCGGCATTTCGTGGCCACCTCTGCAATTTACGGCACTGTCATTATTCAAAGTTTTGAAAAAATTCAGCTGCGAAAATTAGAAAAAAGAGGATTTCTCCTCAATATGATCTTGCGAATCTGCTGAAGTCGGTTGCCTTTATGCTGAAGTAGCAAACTCCCTAAGATAAGGGGAGGAGCGGACAAATTGTAATAATTGCGAGACGAGATAAGAAGTGACACCAGAAAACAAATGAAGGCGGGCGGCGGCGACGGCGTCTGCGAAGGGCAGGGGTAGGGGATGCGTGACGTCACCACGCGCTGAGCTGCTAACTGCCGAGCCACCCCATGCCAGCCACGGCCATGTGTGACTTTACATTCACTACATTTACATAAGTTGCCGCTTCACTGGTTCATTGTGAATCACTTGTTTTTCAGGCGATTACATAAATTACAAAGTGATTTGGTTAAAATTGTACAAAACATTAGAAAATTATCACAGTAATTATAATGGGAATTTATTTGTTAATTTTATTTTATGTACCCACAAAATAATTATTTAATACAACGGATTTGAATTTAAACCGAGGGCCGGGGCGACTCCCGCGGGATCCCGAGGGCACACCTCGGCCCGTCGTCACCGCTCGCCAAATTAAAATGATAAATCAAAATCCGTCAGCCGGCCGCGCGCACAAATGCTATAAAACGAACTAAGGCATTTGCGAACCTTGTTTAAACTTCTATCCTTGAAACAAATTTAATATTTCCTTGTTTACATTTACCCTTTTCAGTTTTCGTTTCAGGATACACGTAGGTGTGTAAAAATTGTATGAATATAGTCAAGTAAGAAGCTGAGTTTGAAACTGCACTGAAGGGGTTAGTCGACTACATTGAGAGCGTATCACCAAGCACCAATAACGTGTTTGTTTAAAAATACGTGATGTTCACTTCAACGCTACAAGTATTCTCTAGGGACAAACTTCAATAAGTATGTTTTGCTCTTGCGAATATTGTAGACACGACTACAATAATATGGCTTGTTTACATTTTTCTTCACTGAATGCAACACAATCTTAAATATGCACGATTCAACATAACTAATCTTCAAATGGATCCCCAGACTTATATAATATTTTCCACACGTTTTTGTGTTATACAAAACAAGCGAAACTCTTTAAATTTTATTTTAAATGCACGCCAGCGCTTCCTCCGTTTTATTTTCGGCGTTCTTATTAAAAGAAAGGACTAAAAATTGGTGCGATTTAATCATTTCATTCAGAAACCTGCCGGGAAAGATAATGCTGAAATTATTCTGTAACAACTGTAATGAATAACAATGAATATTTCATTTGCACTGAACACTGGGTTGTTAATAAGAATTAAGGTTAACGATAGTGTTGTTTTGGAAGTGATACGAGCGAACAATATCATGATGGCAATAGTCTAAATAAGCTTATTCATGAACAAATTTTGGTTGACTGTTAGAGAATGCCTAAGGCATTAAGTCCGCCTTTGTACTTCTTGTTGCATAAAGTTTAAATAAATAAATAAACAAATCTTAAATTTTGAAAAGTAAACTTACAAGTTATACGTTCTGGTATAAAGTAGAATGTTCTGTTTTGTGAAATTCGGCCCGCATTGGAATGAAAAGTTAGATGAAAGTTTCCGTGATACAAGGAAATGTGCATATTCTTGAACCAGTTCATACATGGTTTATATTGAAGTGGCACGGGTAACGAATGCAAACATTTGTAATAGGATACTAGAACTTGCAAATATTTTCATATGTTGTTGAAAGTTTTCAATTGGTGGCTTGTGAATAATTAAGAGTTAGTCATGTAAATCTTATTGAATTAATAGTTTTGTAAGATCTACTTTTGACAAATGAGATTGCAGCATTCGGACATATGGGCGATTAACACTCGGCACCGCGTACCGCCGCGGTAGACGGAGAAGCGGATCTCATGTCGCATTGGCCTCTAAGAAATAAGTTGAAGCCTAACACACATACCTGCATACTGCCCGACCGAGCGGTCGAGCGGTGCAAACCGCTTTACCGCCACCGCCTTCCGCGGAGGTGCGCGGTACCGTGTGATAATCACCTAAGACCTAGCCGTTAACAACGCATACTGACCATCAAAATAAGTAACTATGAGCAAAATGTTTGCTGGAAAACGAGTTTTATTTAAGGTGTGAGAAATCACTGTATATGGTAGTGCGCAATATCATGAACAAACGTTGTAGGTACTTTCGAGTGCATGTAACAACACAATGGCCGTGATAGTATTTAAACTTTAGTATGCTATTTAAAACTGGCTTTGGTAAAATAACGTATCAAAAAGGTTGAAGGTTCCCAGATATGATCTAGAACAAATAAATGATCGAAATGATGAGAAGAATATGTTACTTTGATTTTGTGAAGTGGCTTCTTGTTACACCCGTTATTTAGTACTATGTATAACTGGCAAAATGTGGGTGTACCAATTAGTACACCTCTACCTAACCCTTCGGGGATTACAGGCGTAATATTATGTTATAATGTTACGTGTGTTTTTCAGTATTTAAAGTTATTGCAACTTTCACAAAACTATAATAACAGTCTAGGCATGTAACTGTATCATATTTTAGTACATTTAAATAGTTGTTGGACACAAATGTGGTGATGGTAACATGTTAGAACTAATTGTGCGGTAAATCGGAATGATGGTGCAATTTGTCAAATGGCCGAGTACTTAAATAATTTATGTTTGGTGTGTATTGATTTAATTAGGGGAAATTAATATAGGTACTGTATTTGCGTCACTGATACTTACATACTCAGGTGTGTTTTTGATTATGTATATTTATTATATATTATATTTAATTATATCCTTAATATAATAAGGCTGAAGATTTTTTGTTTTTTTATTTGTTTAAACGCGTTTTTCTCTGGAATGCCTAGTTGGATTGAAAAAATCTTTTCGTATATGATAGTCAGATTAATGAGAAATAGTATAGGCGGACAAATTGCCGAAGACGTAACATAAGGCGGGTAAAAAAAAACGCGGCCAGAGTCGCGGGCAGTAGCTAGTAAAAGATAATCTGATAAAAAAACATGTATGGCAAACGTTAAAATCTGGTCTATGTCGACTGACTGACAACCACAACTTTGTGTGTGCTTCCGGCAACCGTCGAAATGAACCACAAGTAGATATCACAAGCTACAATTGTTCTGCGGATGTGGTGTGCCTTTAATGTGGTCTGAAGAGTTATAACTAAAAGCTTGATTATTTTTGTATTAAAACCTAGTTTTTGCCTGTGACTTTGTCCGCATACAAGTTAAGTAAAATATATCCTATAGCACTCGGCAGTAGTGGGCCAGTACTTCCAAAGATTTATCAATTACAAACAAACACACAATTTTACCCCTAATAATATTTGTTACTGTAGTATAGTAATTTAACTCATTTGTTTACAGTAAAGGTACGCTTATTTACCATTTCACCATCAATGATAGTTAGGTGGAAAGATATTAATTTTCAGAATTAATTACCAATGTAAATATGTACTCTAATTTCAGGCAGTAACTACACACATTTGTGGGCTAACATTGATTAATTAGCAGTAGGTGAATGCAAACAACATTATTTGTGTCTTACCTATACGTCGGTTATGAATAGATAAGCCTTGATGTTTAATGCCCGTATCAGAATATTTATTCCTTATTTCAAGCCCAACTGGGTTTGTAAAGAATGTCTTCATACAGCCTCTCTTTTCAGATAAACGTGTTATGCGTAGTATACATGCGGTTATCGAAAACCGTTTGTGAGATACCCATAATGTTTTATTAAATGTCATCCGCAATATAATGAGGTGCGAGGGATCCAACATCTGCGAGAGAGGCGCTACAGAAATATGTGCGAAGTGTTATAGAGTGCCGTTGTAAGTCAATGAAGCGGCAAATGGGGTGCTCTCGCCGCTCCGGCGGGGGCACTCTCTAATAAATAAAATTATGCCTCAGAAATTACAAGAATACGCGTGCCGCCAGCGATCCCGCGAGATTGGATGTTGGAGATTTTCATCGATATCCTCCAATAATGAATCTAATATGTAGTAAGCTGGAGGACGCTATGACTGCGTCGCGTCGCCGCGAAAAAATGAGATTGCCTCATCGCTGATATCGGTCGCTTCAAATGGTTACAATTTACCGCTGCTTGGCATTTACTAAATGTCAGATATAGCTTGTGTAAGAGAATATTGTAATAAATTAGCAGTAACATATATTAATTTGTTTGGGACCTTGGGTTTGATCCAAGAATTCATCTCGAGACTGTTATCTAAGAACATTTCTGGAAGAGTTGTTACTGCTTAGTGCTCAATATTTGTACAAGAAAGTATAAATAATGCGGGGCACATCATGACGGATTAGCTATGTAAATATGAAAGTTTAGTTGGCTGAAGCTCTATATTGGAACTGAGCATATTCAGTGGAATTCTTTCGGCAGTCAGTGCACGTGCAACGTTAGACGTCCGCGTCGAATGGAATCGAATTTCAGAAGAGTCGAGTTTTAAAATGTTCTCACCCTGGAATCATTTCATATGCGTGTTGTAGTGGTGGTTTAAAATTTATGTGCGAGACAGTGATGGTTATATAGCTGTCTGACAATAAAGCAATTATATAGTTAAATACATAACACATAAGCCCAGTGTGTAGCACATTCATGAGTACTATTGTGGAGCGATGACGCGGAACAATTCCCGCCTCTGTACTAATGATCCGTCTTATATCGTAGCTGTAAATCAAATTGCCCTTACATACATTAACAGAGACTTGCGAATTGCCTTTAAAAGGCTCATATTGATTGAGTAACTTGAAAAGCGGTTAAGTTAATCTAATTCTGTTAAATCTTGCTATTTATAGTAACGTTCGGGATGAATTTATTAATGCAAAGCGAGTCTGAGACAAAGTTTAGCTTCCGAAATATTATAATTCAAGATTGTTTTTTTTTTTCAGGAATGAGCGGTACCTGTAATCTTTTATTCTATTATCAAGATTGTTTGAAATCATTGTGAAATTAAAAAAAGCAATAAAAGAAGCGAATCTATCCTATCTATCTGTAATATAAAATGAATGGCTAAATGTGTTGCTCAGCGCAAAACTCGAGAACTGCTGAACCGATTTGTCTGGTACTTTTTTTGTTTTTGTAATTTTCCGGACCAGGTTTCTACGAAAGAAACTGTTTTGTATAATTTATCAAGAAGACGGAAATTTTCACTAGTGCGAAGCTGAGGCGGTTTGCTAGTCGACATCATCATCATATCAGGCGTAGGATGTCCACTGCTGGACATAAGCCTTCCCTAAAGATTTCCAATAGGACTGCAAGTAATGAATAAAAATCAGTACCGCTACCTACTTATTTGAATAGAACCACATCTTAACTAAGACCATGGCCTCGATTAACATTATTCCTGTAACTATCATACAACTGTCAAACTACGAATGCAATATTGAGACGGGAACACAACTAAACCAGTATACGTCCCAAGTAACGTATATTTATCTCGGCCTAAGAAACATAGTAGTGCTACGTTGTTTCAGAGGGGATTGTCTCCAAGGCTATAATAAATAATATTATATCGTAGAATTATGTGGAAGCAACCCTTACAGTGGTGGTGTGTCGCCGTGTGTCGCCCCCTCCCCCAGCGCACTGTATTAAAGTGATATTGCTTATACGCTTACCATTAAGGCTATACGTTTCGACTAAATTAAGACCAATTTGCACAGGTTTTGCACGAATATGGGAATTTAATTTATGAGCAGTATGATGAATGTAATTTGAGTGAGCGCGTAATCAACGACTTTAATTCGATTTCATACGAAGTGAGGATGCTCTTGTATTTTCTAGGATTCAGGAAGGTTATCTTGAAAATACCTATAGGTACTTGGTTCGCTAAGTGAGTTATTATTATTTTCTTAATCAACCTATTTCTATGTTGACAGATTGACACAAATTTCGGTAATCGAAGTATTTTATGTTTCTCGTTAACATTTAGAGTAGACAAATGCTGGTAACATAATTTATTCATTTATTCCGTCCTCACTTCAGTTAGCGGCGGATGATTTTAAAAAAGATTTTGAATAAAAGCCGTTTGATGTGGTGAGTGAGCTGAGTACCGGCGCGTCGTCAGGAGAACTCCGTGTAGCAGCAATACCTCACCAATCGTGGTGCGATGATCTCAAGCCCGCACCTAACCCCGCATCATTCACGATAATGGCGGGGCCTATGTCTCGACCGTAAATGTAAATCGCTCTAATTTATACGCGCGATAACGTCGCCGCACTGCTGTTAACTGTAATTATATTACCAAGCGAGGACGTGTTGATCAAAACCCCTGATTAAATGCCCGTGATGCGAACCGGGAAAAATTCTGCCGGGCCGTCGCCCTCCGTGGAAATGAACTCGCGAAAACATTATTATTTTATTCGAATATTTATTAGGTATTAATCTTGAATGTATTCACGACTATGAATTAAAGGGATTTCGTGTGATTGGCGTTGATTTAATTGGATTACGAAATCCATTTTGGTTTCGAAATAACCCGGTATAGGTATTACCCACGAGTTCGGATCAAAATAAGGAAAGCAGAGAATGTGATGAGCCTTTAAATTTTTTGGGTTTGTTTTATTAATTTAATATTTTTAACAGGTGCAAAAAACACTCAATAAAGTCTTTTACCAGGAATAATTTAATGCTCAATTTTGCTTGGTTTGATAGATAGCCCGTATGCATAGTTAACGGCGGATATGTATTTTTATACCCCATAGGTAGGTCTTGTACCTGCTTGAATACCTATATTTAGATGAACTGTAGTAGTTCTATTATCCTGTTATTGATATGCCAGCCAGAAACATTCCTAATATAATGCTGGCACACAGAGACAATGCCCCAATGGGCAATCTATTTGAGTAATTATCCGCTAAGGGCCATTGTCGGCCATCTTGTACGCGTGGAATGAGGCTTGTTCACTGAATGCCTGCTGTAATGTACCTACATGCTTTTGGCCAGGCCCCTCTTCTCCACTGGGCACTCTCGGTAAGTGCCTAGGGCCCCATGATAGTCAGGGGCCCAGGGCGTTCTTAGAAAAAAAGAATTATTAACCGATTTAATGACTAAATATTAGATTTCCAGTGAGATTTACGATAATAATATGAGCTTAGATTGTTCGGCCATGTTGAGAGGTTGAGTGAAAGGCGGTAAACAAAAGGAATTTATATGGCAGATGTGAGTGGTAACGCAGGGACCCCACGCCCTAGGATGAGTTACACTGACTTCATATGTGAGGTTGTATGGAAAGGTCAGGTGCGCAGTACTTGTAACCGACGTGCTTGTATGTCGAGATGTATGGACGTAGATGAGGCGAAAGGAGTATGTAAGGATCTTAGCAGGTGGCGTTCTGTGATTTCTACCTACCTCCATGGGAAAAAGGCGTATGTTTATGTATGCATTAATGTATTTACGATAAGTTTTTAGCCCCAAGCTTAAATATTAGTATTGTGATTCTTTTATTGATTTAATATAAATTTATTAGAATTAATTACTGAACATTGAAATTAATTCAATTAGTCAATTATTAAAATACGTCAAACACATCTTTATGTGTTCAAGGCGGCCCTGCTTTTGGCGATCACAGCGATAGTGCTCCCGAGTGTCATTAATAAAAACAACGATACAAACACTTTATTGATCCTAAGTTTACGTAATTCATGAACCCGATGCACTCAAATGTAACTATATTTTCTGTTAGCTGAATATGTAAATGTAAAATGTTTGTGTTCGGACTTCAACATTCTTAAATTCAAACGGAAGCGTTTCCGCTGTATGCTTTTCAGTTTTGTATGAAAAGGATAAGACTGTTGGGGATTTTTATCAGACCTTCTAGTCTATTTTTTGAAAATCTTCCTCTGCTTATTTAAGGGAAGTGAGCTTGTTGCACTTGCGGTTTATTCTCCAAGTCTTCTTTAGTAGATTGAGGTCAATTGACCTTGAGATTTGCTGTCAATATCCTAGCACCAAGTAAAATGACAGCTTTTCTCAAGTAATCTCAAGTTCAGTTCTCATATATTCACCATGAGAGATTTTTTCAGAATACTGTAGATTGAATAACACACATAAAATGAACATATAAAATCACGCCTGCAATTCCTGAAGGGTTAGGCAGAGGTGTATCCATTAGTACACCCATATCTTGAGAGTTATGTTTTAGTCCCGTGTCACAAATCCAGACTCCAAGGCTGGTATTGAGAAATTATTGATGGTAAAACCAATAACACTTTGCCCGACCTAGGAATGAAACCTTAGACCTCATGCTCAGCAGTCGCGCTTTGCGACCACTAAACTAACGAGGCAGTGAAGTCAGGGATAAATATATTGTTTTATATTAGATCGGCTTCGTATTAATTTTGATGTGGATAAAGGGATTAAGGATGAGCGTCGGGTGTGCAAGCTATTATCTTGCGATGCATGTAAAGTGAAGGAAGTGGGTCACTACACTGATCGTGTAAGCTTGCAATATGTCACATTTTATTGTACCTACATATTAGGTTTTACTAGCGTATAACAAAATGTAGTTTTTGTGTATGTTTTAAAATTTAAATGACCGGTTAATCGATGAATTGGTTTATGTAATGCAGAAGGCAATTTTTTGGTAATCCTTAAATTAGGATACAAACCTACAAAGAAAAAAAAAACATAATAATGTGAAAAAGAAAAATAATGTTGTGTGCGTCATTTTCGCGTGAATAAACAGTTTTTATTTCCTTATTTTTTTCTTTCATAATTATCTACCGAATTATATTAACATACTTGTACTAAGGTAAGATTGATCAAAAACCAAATAAATAAGAAAGCATTATTATACTTATCTTAAAGGCGACAAATCCAACCGGTACCTAGTGAACGCGCGATTTATTATACATCATGCAGTTTAAGCAAATGGTGCCGTACATTAAGCGTAAAATAACTCCTTATTACACTTGGAATAAGCAAACGAAAGAAAGTGGAGAGAAATGAAACATGGGACGATGTTTAATTATAACACTAGATAAGTTAACAATCTCGAAACCGAAGTCTGACTGCGGCTTATCTGACGCCAAATGTTTCAAAGGAACTTTTAACGAGTTTAAAGTTGGGGCAAGTGTAGTGCACCCGCAGCGCTTCCGTAGCTTAAGATTAATTAAACAATTGCACGATGGCTCCTTGAAAACACTCCGACATGTCTCGGCCCGTCGTCGCCAACCTTGCCAAATTAAAGTCATAAATCAAAATCCGACGACCGGAAACAGAAACGTAATAATGAAGAACCAACTTCGGTTAGCAGCGAGTCGCACTCGCACGACACGACACTTTTGCGAAATTAATTCATTTCTTTTCGTTCCTAGAAATAAAAGTAATGTGTGATTTAGTGCTGGACCTAATGGAAGATATTTCAACATGTTTTTCGTGAAAAAAACAGCTTTGTAATATTTATTGGAAAGTAAAATACACGCACGACTGTAACGCAATCATCTTGCGCATAACTGAAGCAAATTGCAGGTGTCAGCATGGTAGTATCGGAGGCAATAATTTTCAGTTCGTAATAAAAGTAATAAACCGGAATATTCAATTGGATGACGCATACAATTCCATTATTTGTTCTGTACAATTCGCCTAGTGAAGTTGGAAATTTACAGCAGGGAGAAGGTGAGTATGTACCTACTACATAGCATCGGTTTCGTTCGGAGCGGCCCGTAATTCACCCACAATTTATGTGCGTGCGCCGGTGACGCGCTAAAAGATTAGTCGCTCGCCACCGACGGCGGCGCTGACGCCTAGTGTACTTCGTTATTCTTGTTTACATAACATAACACTGTTTTGAAACTTTGTCACTTACACAATCTTTCAATAAACAAGGTGTCTAGTCATATTTTTGTGAGTTGTTTTGAAAACCTGTGCGAACTCGTTATCGTGTTGATCTTCTTGGCAATGTACACTGTGCACTTACACGTGTAGCAGTTCAGTGCTAATACAGACGTGTATCCGACATCTGCACTAACGCTAAACTTTATACTGAAAAGAAAGTACGTACATATTTTAAGAAGTGTCGTGTACGCCAAGCCAAAAAGCGGCAAGTGCATTTGACTCGCTCGAAAGCAAAACACTGAAACTTTATAGTATCTAAATCACTTGTTTAAAAATGAACGCCCGGAACAACGGACGTGGGAAGTCGGGCCAAAGTTTACGACTATGAAGCAATCCGGCGTATACCAGCATTGAATTTGTTTCCGTCTGATTCCGCCCCGGCTATTGCATAGTTCACTAGTGGCAGAATACAGAATCAACTGCCGCCACATTGAAACCATAACGAATGATTTGCGATGTAACAGCGATAATCATGTTTACAATTCGCATACTAGAGTGGCTTTTGTGCTCGTGAAATTGCTTGCGGGAGATTAGTAGCTTGATGGGAAAATTAGGTTGCATTTTGAAATTAGCAAGATTTCAATGGAAAAAGGCAGCAAGAGATATAGACGATAATAGTACTACTTTACTACTATTATAGGTAAATGCGAAAGTGTCGATGGGTCGATGTTTGTTACTTAATCACGACAAAATGGCTGCACGTATCTGAATGACACGGAGATAGATTATAAGTTTATAAGTTTTTACCTAGTAAGAGTATCATAAAACTAAAAGCTTTCACTAAACTTTAGAATTATTGACGGCATTAAAAAAAACTGCAATTTTAATAACTTTTAGGAACGATCACAATCTAATCTACTTACATTTAAAAAAATAATTAGGTACTTAAAAATGAATCTCATCTACTTGCATTTTTTTACATTGATTGTCGCAGAGATGAGATTGCGACTAGATATTGAACGATTTATTTTTGGTTAAATGGGCCTTCTTACGCCAATTTTGTTCCCAGGTTAAAAGACTTCTAAGTATAAAATTTCGGTAAAATTTCACCCTAAGGGTAATTTTTGAAAATAAAATTCACGTCTGACTGTTTTTGTGTAGAAAAACAGTCAAAAATTCAAAATGTAAGTATCCGTTTAGGCACAAACATTAAGTGAAATTCGCCCTAAGTATTAAATAGTCTGGAAATAAAATCAATACCTTTAAACAATACAAATCCCATGTACATTCAATTCTTCTTTATACTTAATACAGAAACACAAGGCTATAAAAGCGGTTGTGATGTATCGGACACAATATTCTGGTGCCCAAGTGCCCGTACATCGGCGATAAAAGCTGCAATTGTTTTCATTTGACAACATGTTTGTGTTCCGTTTGACAAATGGCTTGTAAGATCGTAGCGACGTAAGAGTTTTACCGAGCTCTTGCCACGAATATATTGAGTGTCACTCATTTGGCGGGAAGCAAGAAATATTTTGGTACGAGTGATTTTTAGGATTCCGTGCTCAAAAGGGTGCAAAACGAGAACCTATTACTAAGACTCTGCTCTCTGTTCGTCCGTTCGTTTGTCAGAAGGCTGTATATTTTTAACCGTAATAGGTATACACTTGAGATGTCCACAAAGTGTATTGCCGTAGTCGCTATAACAACAAATAATAAAAATAAAATAAAGTTCAAAATCACAAGGGTTTAACATGCAAGAAACGTGTTAAATATTGTACGGTGGTACGGAACCTTTCGTGTGTGTGTTTGACTCGCACATTGTCAGTTTTTTTTTTAAACCAAGGACCACACAACAACGTGGCGCAGACCTAGTTTCATTTTTAAATCTGTTGGACAGATACACGTGTATCAGATTTATTTAAAAAGAAGGGTGATTATAACGATTTATCTCCACGATTAAAACTTGAGATTTTGTAAACAAAGTGTTATGAAGAACATAATTCTGCTCTCAGAGATTTTAATCACTTACGTATGTAAGATAAAGCACCTTAATGTGATTAATTTTCAAGAAAACCCCACACTGTGCACTTAAAATGTATTATTATTTGAAACAAACGCGTCTATCGTAACTTTATATATAATATTATGATTTAAATATCGAAACACAGGGTTGCAGAGCGCTTAATGAAACAAGCCAGATGTACAAAACATAGAATGTTCTTTATGGGACACGCTTTCGCTATTACAACGTATCCAATTTGAGTAGACCTGTCATATTGTACCATGTTTTTGCTGTTTGGATATTCTAGTGAAGAAAAGGGAGGCGAGGGAGGTCTTAGTACAGTGGTGGAATGGGTCGGTTTGCTCGTAGGCGCCAGCGGGTTTAGGCTCGCCCCGCGCCTATTGTATGCGATTGTGTCACAACAAGCCTCGATATTATATTAACAAAACAAAATATTTGCGACACATATCACAACGAAAAATATAAAAAAGCGGAAATATCAGAGACAGAATGTTCTAAATAAATCCTAAGCTTTTGAACGAGTGTGTTTCTATATATCTACCAATGAAAACGTTTGCATTTTGTGTAACAAATTACTACTGAAATAATATTTACTGAAATGTATGTAATTTGTACTTTTGTGTGATTAGAATCATTAGTAGAATTAATAGATTGTAAAGGAAATTATTGCGTCGCACATAATTAGATATTTAGTTTTAAGTTATAAAGAGTTTCAGAAACGACTTGGGCAAAGACCTCCCGATTTTGCCCTGCAGTGGGACAGCAAAGTAAGAGAAAAATAAAAAGATAAGTACAAGAGACTACCTACTTTAATATTTCGGTTCATAAATGAAGATTAAAATTGATTATTACCATCGTAGGCACCTACTACCTAAGTTCTATTATTAGAACAATCCGTCGCAAATTAATCCTAACGCCTACACATTTTAGACGCCAAACGGTCAACGCAGACAAGCCACTAATATGCTCGAGAAGTTTTCATTGAATAATTGATAATGAACTCAAATAAAACAGAAATAGTGTTCTAAATTGCGTAAATCGTACAAGATAACAAATGCCACGCGTCATTACATCTTTTACGCAATTCTCAACTTTAATGCTGATGTTTTTAACTTCAATATCAATTAGTAGATAAATGAAAATTGTTCGCGTATATTGCTTATAAATTTGCGCTGCCCTTAACATGTACCTTCTATTAGCTACCAATTTAAATGAAGCGTTTAGCTACCTAATATTTAAATGTAACTTAACAATTCAATCGTTTACGACATCTCTTAGTTAACAGCCGACCGTAATAGGCTTAAGTTTACATTGGAAAACAATCAAATATCGATTCCCAGCCTTACCATTAGGCAATGTACACACAACACGAGATTTGCTCACACTGAATAACAATTGACGAGGTATTCACAGAATTCCTACATGAAGTGATTAAGCAATAATTGCGTCCTAAATTTTTATAGGTCATATCGATAGAATGGCTGTGGTCGAATTCATTACCCTATGGGGTTCGCAGTGGGGTGAGTGAGGGGGTGGACGGGACTTCATGGCGTCGGGCAGAGGGGGGGGGGAGACGGGAATGTAATATCAGTAGAGTAGTGATATTGCGGTTTCTAGTTCGCGTGTACTGCTGTGGAGTCGCTCGGCAGCTGACATAATTGTGTGGACAGTTACAAATAAATAATTTGTAATTACAACTTGACCTATGATGACCTCTGGTAATTTTTTTACTTTGAATAAGGTCTGCTTTGTACTTCTTTCTGTAAGAAAATATTTTCAACAACTTTTTAGACGTCTATGTATATTGCATCAAGATTTTGAATTTAAAATGTCTAGGCTTATGAAAAACAGTATCACGTAAACATAAATATTTCATTTTAAAATTCATCGCTGGAAAACTCACATTGAAATGAGCTCTGAAAAAGTAACAGTTTATTATAAAACTAGCTCTGTAAATATTCAACTAATCCCGCAAATTCAAACCATATGAATTTACATAATATACTCTATTTAAATAATCCTCTGTATCACTAATAACACCGTTTTATTCCAATTAATAATTCAGAATGACGCGCGTACAAATGAAAAAAACAAAATGTCTGAAATAAAAATATGTTTTGGTTTTCACCAGCACGGTTTGTTGCGTTAGTTTTTATAAATACACTCAAGGTGTTGACGTAATGTTTCCACATTTTTATAATATAACGAATACTTCATCGAATACAGGAATTCCGGGGCTTTCGAAAGAATCTAGTTCAGATATTATTGATTGTCTTCATTCCGCGAGTATTATGAACATTCTTTCTGTAAAATTTGCACTCAATAAACCTACATCTAAATATCTTCAAGATTTCGAAATAATTTCTTATTAATTTATTAATCCTTTCTAAGCTTTGTGTGTTTTTGCTCGGTAGATACAGTAAGGTAGGTAACACATTTAGTATATTCAAGTATTTTGACGTAATTTTAATTAAATATTAAGGTTGGGGTTTAGCTCATTTCATCTTCGCTAATAAAAATAATGATATGTTTTGTATAAATAATGTTAAAATGTTAAATAATTATAAGTTTTCTATAAATAATATGTCACACACTCATAGAGTTGTTTTTTTAAATTATCTCCTGAATTCAACTCTTTGAAAAGTTACACTCTTTCAGACCATTGATAATAAGTGCAAAAGAAGTTTTTCTTTGTAACCGGATTAGCCGTCTTTCTAAGTACGTTTAAATCTACCCGATGTATCTTTTTTAACCTTTTATGTGACTGAACTTCTTTGCCAGTTAGTTAGGTAATTGGCTACTAGGGATGTTACTTCTTTTAGTTGATTAAATGAAGTGTTTTTCAGAAACTTAAATCGGATTCTGGATACAGTTTTTAAATGTAGTTATTAGTTGAAAGAACCATAAAATCATAGCTGAAAGTGTAAGTGAAAATGGTAAACTTTCAGACTTTTAAACAACAAAACAAACATTATTTTATAATAATATAACATGTCATAAATTTAATAATAAAATTACAAAGTACCTACATAAATATACAATTTATACAAAAGATAGTAGGAAGCTTATAGAGCATCAAACACCGTAAATTGATATTTTTTTTTAAATAAATAAAACCTAACAACATACTAAAAGTAAGATTTCCCTGAAGTGAAATTTCCGAGATAAATTGAAAAATTGATTAGTTTTTGAAATGTCTCACTTTTCTTTTCAAAATTCTTACTGGATTAATTTTCTTTATAAGTTAAGGCTACTGCACGCGTTTCCCTGTTCTCACGCAAAACTAATGCCAAGTGGGTTGGGTTGCAGTGCGGCACACGCTTCGCGGGACCACTGCAAGGTCCATCACAGTAATTATTTGTCTATTGTGAGCATACTTCTCTATTGTTTAATTATCTAAGTATGGCTAGGTCTTGCCAGTAAGGTTTTTAAAAGCTGTCTGAATAGGGTTTATCTAGAATACCCTATATTTTGCCAATTGTAAAATGTAAAAAAGCCTATAGGACGCGTGCAAAATATACATAATTTAATTAACAAACTGTAAAAACAACAACAAGTAAATTTGATAATTAGGTAAGCAATTTCAGTCGGTCAGAAAATCAGTACTCCCGCAGCGGTTACACAAGGCTATCGAGTATGCGGGCGCAGGAAGCTAATTACTGATAAACAAGTCGATGGTCGCTTCTCTATTGACAGTTTGACTTATGGGCCTAATCGACATTCGGACGTCGTAACCACTCACGTTGGGACGTGGGTACCTACTCTCGTTCAAAATAACACTGAAGCTGTGTTCATTTCAACTACACTAAAAATAACCTCGTTATTTAAGAGCCAATTTGCGTAGGTGTCCATTTAAACAGACGTAACAACTATTTATTGTTTTCACAACAAACTAACTGAGGGTGATAATCACTTGTCATTGAATGTATACCCGACCATTTTGAGGACTTGAAATAACAACAAAAGATTACATTTTCATATTCATAAATGTCGGTTACGAAACAAATGGATACCGCAACTGTATATTCCCGGTTTCGATGATAAAAGCTGCGTACAATTGCCTCGATTTTGTTCTCTTTTATTCTAAGTTTTATTATTTTAAAGTATTTTAATTAAAACTGACATTGTTTTGAGGAAGAAGATTATGACAAGCCGCCAGCTTGACGCAGACAAAAAGATTTCGTGGAATCCGCTTCACTCGGCGTAGGGATGGGAAGGGTCAGAATTATTCAAGTTTCGCTGGATGATTTAAAAAATTTAACGATGCTAAATTGTCGTAAAGTTGCAGGAGTATTAGAATTAAAACGTTTTGTTCTTACAATTAAACTTTAAGAGCTGGTCGTCTAGAAGGAATGTTGAGTTTTGTGAATGACTGTAAACGTAATCGATGCCATTAATACTGTTATAATTTTAGCATTTTGTTATCTGTTTTATAGTCTGATGCCTGAATAATTTGTGTTTTTATTTTTGATCTGTAATGTCGTCAGTCTGTTATTAAAAGCTGTATTAGATATAACTATTTTTCATGAGAATTAAATTAAACGTTAGGTTTTCAAGTTAACGCATAGGTATTTATGAAACGTTCAGAACCATTTATTTTCCGAAGCAATATTTTATTAGTGTTTGTTTCTGGTTTTACGTATTTTCCCATCTACAAAAACAGTATAAAGAATTAAATATAACTTTATATTCTTCTTACTTTTCAATATTTGCCAAATTCAACCATGCTCAACGCCAGAGTCGAAACATAACATAATTAAATACTTTAAAACAAATTATTTTACATAACAGTTAATAATTAATTATCCATGTTGAAAAGCAATGTTAATATAATTTTAATTGTTTAAATGCGACTAAAATGAAAGACACACAAACTGTCAACCCTGTAACATCCGACACTTCCGCAACTGACAAGCGGTGGGTATTGTTTCGTACAGCAGCGCATTGGATCTATCCATTTCATTGTAGGGTTAAGTTTCCTACCCACCATTTGTTCCGAATACTTGACTTATTTTCCACACGTATTTTCTTGTTTACTCGTAACGTAGACCTTGTTTGATCAGGGGTAATCTATGATAGATGTTTGTAGACTAATACGTAGGTAGGAGTAATATGGCTTGGAGGTATAACGCTTGTGATTTATTTTTATTAGAGGGTATTAAATGATTTGTAAGCTAGTCTAATAAAAAGGGATAAGTGTAAGTAGTGTGACAGGCTGGTGCGCAGTCCGCGTCCGCCGCCCGCTACGCTCCGCCTCGTTCCGCAAGATCATTGTTATTTATCTCGGTGCCTCCCCGCTTTTATTTCGTCCCTGTCCGCCTCGGTTTATTTGTCTTCGGGATCTGAGGGTACATTAACGTATTTTTCTTCTCTATTAGGGAGACGGTCGTCGGCTCACCTTCAAACTTTGTACCGAGATCCACGAAATCCGAAACCCAACGTTTGTTTACTTGTTTTTTATTTCCAAGATAAGTCAAATAAAAGTTGACGATTGATTGTATTGTAGGAGCGCTCGTAATCACAAAGAGCCGAGGAAGTTTTGATGCGTTAAACCGAGAGTTAGTCTAGTTTACGGCGACAGGGCTATCAATGCGACTCACTCAAACAAAACTGCCCAAGTTTGATATTTAAGTTACGATTGCGCGATTAATATTTTTATATGTCCGTGTTGAGTTGTAAATGTCGGGCCATTAGGTTTATTTATATGTACTTACACACCGCATAACAGTTTCTTTGGAACACACACTGATTCATGTTGTAATAAATAGGTGCACTATTTTAGGACGTCCTTCGCACGATTTCAGAGCGCCCGTTAACATGACTGGAAATTACCCGTGCTGATATTAACCCAGAATCGGATCCATTTACATAATACACTTTTTTTCACGCATGGCTTTCATTTAATGACTCACTATCTGCACATTTACGTATCTCAACAGACCGTAACAAAGTAGCCAAGTCAGTGATAAAGTCTAGAATAGGTGAATTAAGCACAAAAGCTCCATTAGCCGCCTAGCTGTTTCAAAATTAAATTATCTCGAGCAATAGCAGGCTAGGGAGTTACGAGCAAATTGCCAGAAAGAATAAATCCATTCTCGCGAATCGGTTGCATGAAAATTGCAACAGCAGGCAATAGCGGCGCGCCAGCGAAGCGCACAATTATAACGAGACGGTATAAATCAGAATGAGTTGTGGCATGTTATTAGGGCTATTCCACCACGAAATAGGAAGACGAAAGCGAGCTCGATGAAACTCGTAAACTGAACCGAGATGTTGCTTGCTCATTTTCAACCGATTTTTTGTCGAATGGAAATCTGTGTACTTTGTATTTTTATTTCCGATGCCACCGTCAAGTAACTCGGTGCCCGAACACGAGAACAAGCTTTTTGTATATTCAAATGAATCGAGAACATAACACTTAAATTTTATTGTTTCCTTGAACAAAGCATTAGAATCGCATTAGGAACAGAGCTCGAAGATGTTACTTGAAAAACGTATCTTTGAATTTACCTCATGTCGATTGTCAGCGTTTTATTTTGTTTGCTTATTATGTAACAGCAGGGAACGTAGGTTTAACAATATTTTTCTGTTAGATTCTCATTTAGTATTCGCCGTTAAAAAGGATCAAAAGCTTCGAGAGGCAACGGTTCCCGCCGAGAAATAGTTCCCATGCTCGTGAATACAAATAGATGCTTATGAAGACTTACCTTTTCGCAAATTATCTCCTGACTACAAGGCGGCAACGTAACCTGAAAACAAAATTTTATAGACAGCTTATTTAGTTTTCCTTGAACAGGGGAATCTTCACATCGGGGGATTGGAGACAATGTCGTAGAATATGATTATCATCATCGATATGTCGGATCGAAAAGCTTTCATAAAAATATATTCTATTTTAGTAATTGGGTCCAAGTAAACTGAGAAAGAGAAAAAAAGGGTACGGCAAAGAAGGGTTATGGTGTTTTGAGTCCAGGATTAAGTAACATTAATAACACTTTGGAAAATTTATATTCATCATCTTCATCATATCAGCTGAACGATGTCCACTACTGATTATAGGCCTCCCCTAAAGTTGGCCGGTCCAGTGCCACCCGCTGATTTAGGTAATCTTTATTAAAATACTATAATCTTATTATATTTTCCAATCATTCCGAAGAACAAAAAAGTCCTATAAATAACTGATTGCTTACGCCATCAGAGATTCCTCGAATAAAAATATAAATAGGACCAGCGGGAAAGTAGATAGCTACCATTGTTGTTATTGAACCAATAAGTAATAATATTCAGACTTATTTGTCATACAAGTTAATAAGTCCCGACTCCCGAGTCTTAGCGGACAAAAAACAAAGTAAATGACGAGATAGTTTGATATTTTTAGTATTCCCCACAGGGGGAATGTAAATGGAACAGTGAAATGGAAATTGACATATTTGGAATCCCACAGTGGATGGAAATTTTAAATTGAGTTGGGATCCTCTGTTGACAACACGGTCATCATAATTATTATAACTGTTGTAATATCTCGACTGGTAATATCAGCCAGTCGAATAATTACCCATTGTTGTAAAACAGCGGAAAAATTGTTGGTAATTTTCTCGGACATCTTGTTAATTTAAAATTAAAATTTCCTCGGATATCATAATAATAAGCCGAAATAGTGATGAGTGTTATAACGTTAAAAATCTGACTGACCCGTAACGAGCAATTCACATAACTAACAAACAAAATGAAACAATAAGTTCTTATTGCAACATTTGTACGCTAGTTTACGGAACCATAAAATATGATAAGCATCGGGCAATGAGATTCAGACGGTATCCTATTTATTTGTATTTACGAGCAAATCGAGCCTTGACCCGCCGCCCCAGACCTGGGCCTACTCAAGAAAACAACTTTTGCCCGATAAACACACAGCCGAATTCTTTTGTTGTGTCACCGTCTTAATTTACTGCTCAATATTAACTGAGTGAGACAGGCAAGAGTCGATTATGAGCAAGCGATTCCAGCGTGTAATCACGGATAGTCGTGTTTAATAAGAGCGGTTTCCCGGTGCGACGGTGCATCGAGAGTTGGATGCGGGTATTGCCGGTCGCCGCCGGTAAACAACGCTCGTTCAGGCGGAGGCGGCAGCTGCTAGACCGGGTCGCCTGCATGCGACGCGCAATATCCCTCTTACAAAATAAAGGAATTCCCCGCGACAATCGTTCGCCTTCTTTACCCTCACCCGAGAAATACAAACGCACGCCTCCGAATGACTTTACAAAAATTTGCATGGCACCAGCTTTTTTTCTCTATATTTTCACGTTCAGAAAAGCAATTTTTGTACGTCGCCCGCGATACGGAACGCGGGAAATTGCACTCGTTCCTCGGTGAGCGGAGAGAACAGTGGGAATGGAGTGGCACAGAGTATTGTGCCGAATAGAGGCGACCGATTGCTTTCGGCTAGCTTTATTGGCCGGTACACTTCTGGAACTTTGATTATGTCTATACACAACTGTTTTCTACTTTTAACTACGAGTTAGCTTCCGTTATTGCGACGTCTTTTGCTTTCAACTATTGGAAAATTTAAGATGGTTTTAGTGGAGGTTAAACTTTCAGAAGCTGAGTGTCTTACTGGCTGGAGTAATTTGTAAGTTCATGCGGCGGGTCTACAGCTATTGGGCTAAATATATGCATGCATTCTTCAATTAATATTCTACCCAAATGTTTAACTTTACGTATCACTATCAAGTGGAACGAAATTATACCATGTTTTACTAATTTTGATTCACGAAAGAGTTTCGCTGCAGTTGGAGTTATCCCCGATGTTGTTTGATTCAATTAGCCCGAAGTCCCGCGTCCCGCTGCGTCACACTACTAAATTATCTTAATTACGAGCCCCAGGACAACAAAGTAACAACTAATTTAAACTACAAAATACCAAATAAAATTATTATTTGGTAAAGTAAGAACATGAGATTTTTTATTTATTTTATTGTGTACAGCCTTTTATTTGGGCTGCGTTAACGAGCTCCGAGAGTTAATAAGTATTGTTAAGGACTTAAAATGTTGTGATGAAAAAGTAAAACAAAGGGGATTTTCATGCGAGGGAACACGTATTTACTTTGTGGTGAAATAAATTACAAAAGAAATGAATTATGCCCGTGGTATTAGTTGTCACTGGACTTTACCGTTTTGTATGACTAGCCTTTAATTAGAAAGCCGTAAGTAAAAATTATACCTCCAATAAATACATATACTAAAAGATCATTTGCCGTGAACAAAAAACTTTAAGTAAAAAATAACCGAGTGTATTTCATTTTTTACTGTAAAAAATACAGTTCAAATAACGCATTAAAATGATTCATGCTCGGTATATGTTTCTCTCCAAAGTTTTACAGTTTCATGACCACTTTCAAACATTCATTGGCCACCGATTTTATGAAACTTAGTACGATTATTACATTATTAAATCGCTATTACCACGATCTGAGCATTGTAAATCAAAATTTGAAACAGAAATAATTTTGATGTAAACAATTTATTTTCGCTACAATATTACAACATCTATACTAATATCATAAAAAGAAAAGATTTAATTGTTTGTTTGCATTGAATAGGTTCCGAAATTACTGAACCGATTTGAAAAATTCTTTCACTGGTTCAAGCCACACTATCCCCGGGTGACATAGGCTATATTATATTTTCATAAAAGTTAGGGATTAAGGAAAATCACGCGAACGAGCGAACGTAGTCGCGTGGAGAGTGCTAGTCTGGTATAAACATAATATAATCTAATGATACAAAAATATAAACTATTTTTGTATCATTCTCAATGCCAACGTCTGAGTTGATTTCAGAAACCAGGTGTTATATTATATAAATGTAATGTTTCATAGGAATAACATGAATCCACGTATTTAAGACGGGTCGTGTCGTTAATTTGGAGTGACAGTGTTAAATGGTTCGTAATATTTTGTTTATTTAACGTAATTATAACAAATAGGTCGCCGTGCGAATCTCCCGTGGAATCGTGACGAGGTCGATTCGCGGTTCAGGGTGACTGATGACAAATTAGTAATTTGTAATGAGTATTTCTGAGTTAATTTGTATGTAGCGTCACGCTCTCCAACTCTGCAGCGAAAGAGAATTTTAAGCGGTCCTAGTAATTAGTTTTGCGCTTTAAGGAATAGTCTTTAAAATGCATTATAGTTTTATGGGCTCGTGGCTAACTGACCCAGCCGCACGCGTCGATCGATCAAGGCTAAGCTACACTACTCTCTTTCTGGTTGTCAAACGTTCAAGTTTCTGACTATCTACAAATAGGGTCGCTATTTGTAGATAACCAAAAATCCAAAAGTTTGACAACCAGTCATAATACAGGGTATCCTGTTACCTATTAACTGGGTTGTGGATGTCAGATAGGTAGACTCTCCATGAAAAATACTGGTATACAGTTGCATGTGATAAAATTGGAAACCGATCCCAACGTAAATAATTATGTAATTGAAAGATGATTAGTTTTATCAATCCAGTGACTTTTAATAACAATGACCTGCTAAAACGTCGTGAAAACGTAATCCTGAATTCCTGTACAATTCCTGTACAAGAATTCCTCAAACTCGAAATGAATGTGCTTTGATTGATAGATTGATACTAAGTAACCTCGAAATAAGTCATCAATATCAATTTTCACCTGTGAGAATTCTTCCAACTCAAAAATGTCTGTTACTCTTCATATTTTTCAGTTGTCACTCAAAACTGAAGTTTTGTGGACGGGCGTATCCGTCAGTTAGTAAATCTATGGCAGAGGTATTATTAGTAATGATTTACGAGCATGTCGCCGCGTTTCGACAGACACCCGTTAATGACGCCGACCGACGAAGTGCACTCAATTTTATTTATTGGCTTTCTTGAAAGTCATTTAAAACTGGCAACACACGGGGCGCTAAGCGAAAATTGTTTACAGCGCTTCGTAGGCGAATATGAGAATGTTTTACGATTAAATTGTACTACTACATTGATGTTTTACGATTTGGTTTTAATCAAGTAACTTTTTTAGTAAAATGCTCACTGTTTTTCAGACATAACCTTTCTGTTGTGATTAGGTTAATCAGCAGTATCTGTAAATTATGTGTGACAAACCATAATTTGAACTGTCGAGCTTACATATTCTTTACCAAGTTTGGTATCTTTAGAAACTTTAATTAGTATGTATTGAATGCTACTTAGAAAAGAAAGTCATAGTTGAAAGACGTCTGAGGGTCAATTTCCATAATTAAAAACATTCAATATGGTATCAATGGTAAAAGAAAGGCATTTTTGACAGACTGCGAAGTAAGATTTGCTTCTAAGAGACGAAATGTAAAGATCCCAGCTAGCTTAAGTTAAGCTATCGCATAGCCAACTGCGGTGTAATGGAAGCCGATATAGATAAACGTTATGTCTGTAATCCGTAATAATGCATTGTCATGTTCTCTGATAAAATCCATTTTTGTACAAGCAGTTTATCGATTTTTATATGATTTCTCGATTCATTCACCTCTTTACCTACATTTTTTGTGACTGAGATGATATCGGAAGTAGATTTTGAAAATTTTTTGTCAATAGTGTTAGCTTCCTGATCGCCAAACGTCCCAAAGAAATAACAAATCAGTAAAACACTTATCTACACATTATTATTTCACAGTAAATTATTAACAACATCAATTTTTCAAATGTCTACGGATCCGTCCGATCGACTTCCATTAATTTGGATGATGGATGTCAAGTGTGCCACAAGTTTATGTTGTAAATCAATCAAGGATAAATCACGGTCCTGATGGCTACTTATTTTTATTAATACCTACTTACTTTTGGTTCATAATTCCCAAGGGTTCTGAGTGTTGCGAAAGAAAATAGTTTCGAGTAAGTCAGTGTAATTTCTAATTAGCTTTTTATGTCTAGCTATTTAGCTATATAAGTGGGGTGACTGGTAATTAGTGACCGATACCTAAACACAAGATATACTATCATGTGTGCTTGACAACTAACAACTTTTCCAAAGATTTTTTTTTTATATGCAATGCGCATGACCCCAGTCATCCCAAAGGCGTGCTCACGTGCGCGTTCCGCACGTTTAAAAGACAATTGAGAAAAACATATGCATGGTATCATTTGAATAGTTTTGTTGGTAAAAAAAGAAAAGTAACTAAATTAAATTACAACTGATTTAGTTTTTTGTTAAACTTAATATTCTATTCGGAAGGCGAGGTCATGCGCTTTGCAAAATTAAAAAACGTTTTTTCGTTGGGAAAGTTTTTTTTGTACGGATAAATTATTTTGAAGAAATTTTATCAACTCATTCTTTTATACCCAGGTTCTAGAAAGGTCCACGTACTCATACTACTGCCTCACAAACATAAAGCTGCTGAATCTCTTCATTCAAGAAGCACATAAAACATTCTTTTAGTTCGTGTGGTAATTTCGAGGACTAGAAAACGTAAGGACGTCCTTTTTTAAGACGGCTGTAAAAGAACAAATTGGTTCCATATTGTTCGCAGTAAGACACTATACGAGTATAGTAGGTATGTTAAAAGACTCGTAATAAGACGAGGGGTCTACAAATCATAATAAATTCGGCGAACTTATTAAGTCAGCCGCCAACAAACAATGGAGCGAGTTATTGGCGATATACCCTCGTTTTATCTAACGCCCCCCTCTTACCACCTCACAAATGTCCCCCTCCGGGCCCAACAAGTGGAGCAATCTACGTTTTATCGGAAAAAGCTCAGAGAATCAAGAATATACCAATTAACAGAGGCAAAGAGTTAACAACAACAGATGTTTAATAGCTCGAGGTAGCTCTCAATAATGGCTGCAGAGAACGGATTTGCCTTTAGCCTACACTTATTTACTGGCTCTGGTTTGATACTGTAGGATCGATTCACTTTCAACGATATTTTAAATAGAAAATTATAGTGAAGCCTTTGGCTAATCGACGTTGTGACACGCTATTATTTTTCATACTAGCTGCACTGGCGAACTTTGTAACGCCTCAGAATTAATTTGGTTTTTGTTAATTTTTTTGCATGTTTTCCTTCTTGGATTAGACGTATCCAACAAATCATAGATCCTTAAAAACGGTCAAGCCGTTCTTCGGATATACATGGTGTAAATAACCCGACTTTGTTCTATTATATGTATGTGTATGTATATATGATAGCCAATACAAAATCTTGTGTCTCACCAAATCTCATTAACTTATCTTACAATACCTTTATTATAAATTTTATGAACACCTATGCGTTCTCAGAATTCAACCTTTCGGGTGCATCAACTGCATATTCTGGAATCGTACATGTTTCTAAAATTAAATAGGTATATTTTTGTGGTATGGAGTGTCATCTTGGCTCAGTGTTGGCAGATGTGAGTCACAATGACGTAGTACTACACCACCTGGCCAATTCTGGGGAACACAAGTGTAAATCATTACTCATCAATAACGTCTACACATGAATAGTGAGGGATGACTACAGGAATTCGAACGTCCATTAAAGTTCAGCTCGATTTAAGAGGTTTCTGTTCAGATAGAAGTAAATTACTAATAAGTGTCACACAAATTAATGGTGAAATGATCATAGTTTTAAGCACACATTAATGTCACATTAATATAACAGCTTTCCGGTCGTTAATGTGACCAGTGCTTCACCGGTGTTACATTTAATAACTATGATGTTTTAATTTATATCATCGTACGCTACTATTATGCTGTCCACCGACTGAGCACTTTGCCAGCGCAATTATGTATTGGTTGCTAAATTAGTAGAGCATTAAATTATTAATAAAGGTGACATAGTTGACTGTTGATTTGGTAAACATTTAGTACGAAGGCAGCGGCAAAATGGAACAGTACAAACACGAGCACCTCTACAAACGTGATACACGCAACATAATATCTGTTATAAATAGCGAGTGTGCGCTAATATTTGCAAGACTGCAAGTACCAGCAAAGACGGAAACGATAATTAATCTTAGTGCAACAAGAATTCAAGCGAGTGCAAGGAATTACGATTAAACGCTCTAGTTAATTAATACGCCAACCAAAACCGTCGCTCAAGCGAGTCAGTGCGAACCGGTAATGCGCCTAACATCTCGCAATTCCAAAACAAGAACAAACCATTAAAACTAAGCGAACGAAATCGGATTCAATCTAACAAAATAGCAGCAATTACAATCCCAACTATATGCCGTAGGATGTAATGGCCGCCCTTCGATAACATATAAATAGAAGGCTCCGTACGACTCCGCCAATAATAGTCCGAAATATCGTTCAATAATGGGACACGAGCGGACGAAAGTGTAGGGCAAACAATAATGGGCAAAGACAGACCGGGCACGTACACCGAGTCGCAGAATTAATCAGTTAGTCACACTTGCGTCGAACTAAGGAAGAGTCGATTAGGAGGGTACCTTGAGGATTATTGAGACATTGCGGCGCATGCCAGCTGCGGCCGCCCAACTCGCCGATATTGCCGCCGCGGCCAGGGCTGCCCCAACTTGTTCTCAACTGCCCAAGAATTTCCAGCCCCGACGAGAAACTCCGTCGTTCGATCATACTTATTGGAAAAAGGGTTCTCGTTTTCTCATAATGTTGCCATCGTTGTAGGTACCAGTATTAGGATATTTCACTTGTTATATTTTGGAATGATGCCATGTTCCACTTTATGGGTTGGCTTTATTTATACGTACAAAACTTCTAGGATTTCTTAATATATATTATTCGTTTGTTTCCACTTTCCTCTATGATAATTTGGGTTATCGTGTGTATACGGAGGGTTGTGTTAGGCGAGGCATTTTAATTAACAAAGCTGTGTTCCCCTGTGGCTCGGATAGTGATGATGGAAAAAATGACATTACTTTCATATTCGGCACACATACGCGAGTTTAATTGATAGTTCGTTATCTTCTCGGTGACGAGGTTATTTAGTTATAAGCTGAACTGGGATCCCGGCTCGAATGTAGTTCACGTATTCACGTATCGAGTAAAATTTGAATTTGTCAGCGCTCGCTGGAGGGGCCCTCTCTCTATACGCCTACTATTATAACTCGCGTTTTATAGTCTTGTTTATGGATACAATACAATAGCCCCTACGAGCACATAACAGCCATTTTGCTTACAGTGATAAAGAAGTAAAATAACAAAATATCAATAATTTTCGTTCTTCTTATCTTGGTTGTAGAAACCGCGATTTTTATAAGCAGACTAGCCGACCTAGCGAACTTTGTACCTCCATATATATTATTAATTTTCTTTCATAAGAACCTTCTCCTTACAGTAACAAACACAACAAAAAATAATTTGTGTTTGTCCAGCTGTTCACGCGTGATGCCATGACCAAGGGAAATAGGGATTAATTTTTATTTTAACATATAGATTTATGAGCGCTGCAGCCTGATTGACAATCCGATGACTCGATTATTATATTCAGATTGGGAGAGTTGTTGAGCCGAAACTCATCAACTAGGTTCAACACTTGAATATAAAGCCTTAAGTGGTCGGGGGAGGTTGGACGGCCGACTAATGCACAAAGCGGGTTCCTCTGTTATGGTGATTGTACAAAACAGATTGTGGATGCACCGCTCCTAGTCGGCTTTGCACCAGAATAACAATTGTGCCTTCATCGATATTCCTGTACGATTCATAATGAGGTTTCGTTGTATTAGTATCCCTCTTTTAAGGCATCATTTTGTTTGATTCTTTTAATATTAGAAGGTTTCTTCTAACCTAACTCCCTAACCTTCTGAAAGTCTATTAAGGCATTAAAGTTTTTCTCATCTGTGATGGGTTGTTGTTTTATAAAACAACACCTAGCTTGAACGTTGAAGTCGGCAGATTTACTGAATTACTTCCTAACATTTTTTATACATATTATGGTTTGTAAATCTTCTAAACTAATATAAATGACTAAAATAAACTAATATAATGCTAAAGGGGTTTTTATTTTTCATATTAAACGCGCTAATCTCTGAAACTTACTAGTCGTATTGGAAAAACTCTTTATGTAATTGATAGCCAGATTCATGAGAAATAGTATCTGGATTATAAAACATCACGGTACGACCTACGGGAGCGGAGCAGTAACCAAAGACGTAACCAACTCAGAAACTGAACTATAAAATCATAAAAATGAAGTCCGTTAGTCAAACTAACCAAGATGTCATTGACTGTCTCATTAATGACACTTGTTAGATACAGAATTGTAATAATATTCTATTACCCACATTTATCTCCTATAACATCCCTCTACAAGACTCATAAGCTATCAATAAAGTTCCTGCATTGCGCTCGTAAAAAGACCAGTTATAGACAAAGACGTCAAGACTCGTCAAGAACTATTTTTCTACAGTTTTATGTGTCGGTGTCATAGGACCCGGATCGGCAGATTCGTCGGTCGGTCAGGTTTAGCTGTCAATCACAGCGAGTTGATTGGATTTCGATATTGGCACCAATACTTCGCCGATGCACGAGCTGTCCAGGTGAAACGGTCAAATAAAACATTTTCAACGAGAACGTTATATTGTACGACACCAATCGGTTGTAAGTTCATGGAAATTATTTGTACTGGCGAGTGAAAATAATTATTTTGGACACGTTTCACAAAAAATGTTTTGACTTTATATTTAACAAGCTTTTGCCTGTGATTTTTTTTTACGTTGCCTATTAGCACTCATAGATAACGTAGCTTTCTATTACGGGAGATTTTTTTTATCGGACCAGTAGTTCAGGAGATTAACGCGTTCAAATAAATAAACTGTTTAACTCTTCCTCTTTGTATTATTATTTTGTGTTAAGTATAACGACACAAATGACATTTTTATGACTCCAGGAATTCCTACATGTTATATTAAAGAGAGGTGCATTTTCTACAAAGATTTTTTCTATAAATAATAATTGGACAAACATATAAACTTAGAACTAAAGAATACGCTTAAATAAAGGCCGACTTTACTCAACCCGACTTCAGCTCAAGTTAAAGGCCTAGAAAGCTCGCAAAATCGCCGCCGAATCGAAAGTCTAGGGTCTATTTTGTGGTCGGCGAAGTGCCCGACTGTAATTGACTAATTAATGACGTCACTCAAACTTTCAGGGAGTGCTGCTCAAAACTGAACTTTACGATTATTTAGGGACTGAATCATAAATGTAGCAGTTTCGGTATTGCTACACATATAATTTAGTGATGGAGACATAATAGCCTGATTGGAGAAGCGAACGTTTTAGAAAGGGATTGCCAGACACTAATTTAATGTCGCAACTTGGGATGTAAGCGTGCACTTAAAAAGCATGGTAATGCCAGCACTAACTCGTCTCGGTCTGAGTTAAAGAATTTTGTAGCAAGTCATTACTTACTACAAAATTCTTTAACTCAAATCGAGTATTTCATCATGATTTAGATGAAATACTAGATTCAAAAAAGGCCCTCTGTAACTTGCAATTAAGTAGGTATTATACTTTTATTCAAATATCAAAACCAAATCAATGAAAAATCTACTTTAAGGCTGTTTACACAGCTTCCATTTTTGACGTCGACTGTACGAAACGCATCGACGGACCGGACCGGAATATAATCGATGCAGTGTTGTGTGAAATAGTATCATGGAAAGCTATCAATAACGAGGGCCCGAACTAAGTGCTCGAGACATTACCAGCTTAGCGTGCTAATATATTGAACAGCTCGTTTGCCAGGTAATGCGCAAACGCCACGAATTTGTATCAGCTGGCGACTTGTTAAGAGCTGATGCACGTTTCGTGGTACCAGCGAATTTACCTTTACCGTGTAGGTGCTAAGCTGTGAATCTTTTATGTCAAGCCACTTTGAATTTTGGCTACACATTTTCATTGAAAGGAAACGTTTTAGTCGTAAAGTTCATACAAACCCAACATGCACCATTTTGATAAATATTTTCCAATAAACTGCAAAATATTTCGTTGTTCATTATAAGTTCATGTCCTCTTGGGAAATCTAAGAGTAAGAGTTTGGAATCCAGAGACATAACTTCTATTTGAAAGTGAATGTCGGAGAGACGGTTGAACTTTTTCGAACCCTAAAAATCCATTGGCTTTTGCGACCTTTGCTGGCTCTTTATCGCCCGAAATTGAAGACTTGATTGCAGAAGAGTTACGTAAAGCCTGAAACTTGTCCTAACATGAAGGAAGCAACTGATTCTACACTCGCTAATAAGCGTACTTGACAACAAGTTCCTTTAAACCAAGTGGAAGTTCCAGAAAGTCTTTGGCGACATGCCAAGAACAAGTAATGAGAACAATTAAGACAAAAAACCGACAACAATTACAAAGCTTGTTTAATTTGATTGAGGAGATATGTTCATCTAAGATGTCAGGTCGGGCGCGGCACCGACCATAGCAACACTCCGAGTCCGAGAGCTGGTTACAATTACAGATGTATTATTTATCAGACGGCAAAGCGGAGCCTCGTCCGGAAAAAGGAATTGATTTCTGCATAATTTAACAGCGAAAACACCTCCCTGAGACCTCTCTCTAGTACTAAAAACAAAACATTCGTTTGTATTTTACTACTTTCCTCGGAATAAATGCATTTTTTATGTTCATATACGCACTCCTTACGAAATGAAGGCGAGTTGATGTGGCGCTTGCTGCGAGGGTTTTTCAGAACCTCTGGCTTCATTAACCAAATATTTTATTATTTTACACCACGTGTAATGAAGAATGCTTAATTCCCTTTGACAGACCACGTCTTATATTTTATTCAGAAGAAGGTTTTCGTTAACATAATAATTAAATGTGCTTTATGAATATAAAGTCTTAATCAAAGTCTCGTAAACAGCATAACTTTTCCTAGTATTCTGCTCGATATACATTATCCATATTAATTAGTTGCGTCTGAAAGGGACGAGGATATACCAACAAATAGGAGAATAATAATTCTTGAAATATTTTATCTTTGAAACATCTAATGAATGCTGTGGGTTGGACATATTTTATGCTTGAACGTCATCAACTCGCACTACTCCGCCTCTTTTACATCAGAATATTGTAGTTTAAATTTAGCAGACAAATGCTTTAAATTAGTTATGAATAGCATCAAATTATGCAGTCCAGTACGTAGCCTTTTAAACTGTATCCCAGACACCCGGTGCACATACAGGCTCCAGTAGTAATAGCATCAGATTGATTAGCGGTGTGCGCACAACAAACACGCGCTCCGGTGTGGCCGGCTTTGTTGTCGGACCGGGCTGAGTCAGATTCTTGTAGGTAATTAACCGTTGCTATAAATTAGTGCGGCGGGCGTCGTCCGGCGGGCCTCATTGCGGATGCGACGCACGGCCCGGACGACCGGCCCAAGGATGCGGCGTCCAAACATTGTCACTGCACCGCAACTGCAGCTGTGTTCACTAGTTAGTGTCCCACAACACTACGTGTTGAAATATTGCCATTGTTACCACTAACTAAGGAGGCGACACTTCATCGATATTCGATTACGTCATAACTCCTGTTCGATACCATTTTGTGGACGTTCCTGTCTTTTATATGACAAGTTTATTATACACTTATGACGACTTTTGAAATTCCTAATTGGATTTGTTTTTAGTATTGGGTATACCCTCATTTTCGCAGACGAGTCTATGTGAAAATGAGAAAAACAAATGTTATTTAAGACAGACCCACTTATTTTATGAGTATTCTTCATAGAAGTTGGAACAAAAGCGAATAGTGAAAACAAACAACTAGTAGTTTACGAGTTTTCAAAGTCCATAATATCGAACTAATAAATTTTATCACACATCCGGCAATGGCTATAGCATTGAGAGAAACTATAAAAGAACTAGTAACTCTATTAAATTATAGGAAATATGATAGTAACTTGAGCTGTTAGCATAAAGAAAAGAAAACACATCAATATTGATAAGCACATCTTAATTGAGAGACTATAAATTGGAAAAAGATTAATGACTAGCTAACGTACATTAATCACCCACAAAGTCCTTGCTGTGATGGTAAATGAGTACAGCAAAAAGTTCAATCTAACACCTCATAGCACCTCAAATAATAGATTTGAAAATGTTATTCCAATAAGAAAACTTCGACGTATTATTTTATATGTATTAGTTAATCCAAGACATGATGTTAATATAAAACATGTTGGTAATGCATGTCACCGCGCCCCTACTATGTAGTTGGCTCGAGGTAATCGCTCCAGCTCACGTATCTGATGGAGTTTCCAAGCTTCCAAACTAGTTGGACTGTTGTCGGAAACTTCCGACGATGCTCGGCGCAAGGTGCATGTTCCAACCTGTTCCCGATAAGGAGGAGGATTCGACCTTAAATCCTAACACGCGCCCCGATCTGTCTAGGTTAGCAAAATATCCACTCCTGTCTTCTCAATTAAAACTTTATCCATACAATGTAAAGTCGATGAAGATGTTGAAGGATGTCAGCGTTCATATTCTACATTCATTATTAGCTGAATTAGTGAGGGCGTCACGCGCGGAGACGTTGTTTTATTCAATGTCTTGAGACAACTTATATGGCAGACCATTACTTAATTGAAGGCTGACTCGTCGCGGCACCTCAGCCAAAGTGTTATTGCAAATGCGAGTCACGACACGGCGTGAACTTGTTGTCGCGGGGGTGCGGGGTGCGCGGTGTGCGGGGTGCGGCGTGCGGGGGTAGGTGTCACGTGACGGGGAGCTGCGGCGTCCCGAACGTTGTCGAGGCCATGAGACTTATGAGGATTACGGGAAAATGTGTATTCGATGACATTTTTCGGGGCCGTAGAAAAAGATGAAATATAAGGAATTCTAAACGTGAGCGGAATATCGTATAAGGCGTCACCTATTACCGGTCTATGCGTTCTTTTCGCGGTCGGGCGGACGAGTGCCGATGAAACCGAGCGTGACGTTCCATTCCTGATATAAAAATGTAAGTATGAAAAAGCTTTGTTAAACGCGACTTGGCTTCGGCGAAGTGGCAAAGTTTGAAGTGGAAAACTTTTCATGGAAAAATCTTTGCAGAAAACGATTAAATTTTAAGGCTATTTGTACTGTTTTAAGGGCGGTCGAGGACGAAATGTCTCATTTAATTTATGTTACTCATTATACTTATTTAGTAACGAAATCCCTCACCGATTTAGCTCAGCTAATTGGCCACAATTATGTAAATGTGGAACTTAATCGTATTACTTGCCTAACACTCGTGATGATATTATTCAATATAGTGCAGAGTGCAGACCTCGTAGTCTTTAGAGAAGATTATTTTAATGAAATAATTGAATGAGCGGAGTACGGTGGACAGTGGACGTTGGCAGAATGTAGAGCAGGCAGCGGCCTGCGCTGTGATTACATTTAGCTTCCAAAATATTTCGGCCTCAGTGTGGTAAAGCTGAAACTAGTTAACACATAAAATCGTGTCTCATCAAAACCTCAAATTGGATTAATCGAAAATCAATAGATAAGATTATCGAGACAAAGACACGAGACTCGGTCGAAAGGCGTCGTAAGAGAAGATTCTTATACCGAGATAAGGAAAACAAGGCTTGTTTGTGGAGCGCATGGCTTCCTGGGAACATTTAGTGCGGACTTGGACCCTCGTTACAATCAGCGCTGAATTATTTACCAGGGCCCAGCTTACTGGACCGAATTGATTTCTGCATAATTTACACGAAAGGATATGTTAGAACCAAAACGTAAAAAACGACGATAAACCACTGCGCACGTAAACGTATGACAATGCCGAATTGAGTTTAAAAATTTAAAATGTTTTCGGTGGCAGTGAAGCGAATCATCGGACGTCTGCAGATAACTATTAGATAGTTGAATCAAGAATGAGGGAGGCAAAAATAAAATCAGTACAGGTGGTATTAGGATTCAGTGCACGTAGCGTATCGGAGGTTTCGGCGGAGGAGCTGCGGCGGCGGCTACCGCAGTGCGCCGCGGTCCCGCCGCGCCGCGCCGAGCACAGACCCACCGACAGATAGCTATTCGTGCCTGTTCTAAGACAATTACCGCTACGTAAACGGAAAATTGTTCGAGAGCTCTCTCAAACGTGTTTTCTAATCTTCTGAGAACGGGATTGAAGGGGGAAAGAGATGCCACTTTTACATTTTTAACATTCGAACGAGATTATACGTTTTGGAACAGGATCGTTTCGTTCCTGAAAGGATAAAACGAAACCCTTATCATATCGTGAGAGTTATTAATGTAAATATTACAGAAATAGCGTTTTTATACGCGGTGAGCTCAAATTGACCGGTTATTGTTGCGAGGGCCTCTTGAATAAAAGATTTTATAATAGCTCCGTTCTCTGTTACGGTATCTCATTCTCATAATACTGGTATCACATAATGTGTGCAAAACAATGAAAGCGCGAGCTAGCGCACAATTAATATCCAACACAATATTTTCACAAAGTTTCACTTCCGAAACTACATCCTGTGCCGTTTGGAACAAAGTGACTCCTCTCTGCAGACTATTTTACGGGCCATAAACTGCGAGAGGGACAGACAGAAACTCGACCTTAATGCCTTTAAAAATATTCACCTTCATCGATATTCTAGTGTCTGTAGGTATGTTGTGGTTGCATCGTATTTTTAAATAGGTTTGTATGCAGTTATGTGCTTAGCGTGAGGTTGTGTTGGCTCCTCGTCTAGAAAGTTAGAACGACACAGTCGAGTGAGTTGCTAAGTCTTGTTAGCACGTGGAACCTCTCTGTGTTGTACTGTTGTCGCGCCTTAATCTCCGACGGTGTATCTGGCGCGAAGCAAAGATTTGCTCGTCTATGTATACACGCTAATTCATTTAATATACCTTATATTTTTTATGATCATATCATGTCAATATCATAAATACTCTATATGAGAAAATTAACTCGGCGTCATCCGTGCTGCTGTGTGTAATCCTATTTATACAAGTAATACAGTGTGTCTGTTTGTGTAATTCATCGCGTTAAATGTCTGACTATGGGCCATTAACAATAAATCCCGTTGTTTGTGCCGACCCCGGCGGTTGGCCGGCTGCGCGGTTACTCCCCGCCTGACGTTAATCAGCTTCCTCCTCAGATATCTAGATTATACGTCTATCTAGATAGAGCACTACTTTTATTTCCGAGAAGGCGAGGTCAACGTGAGCACAATCCTACTTCAAGTGTCCGTGGTTGTTATTAGATTTGCTTCGAAACTATTTTTAAAAACGGTAGAGGATTTTATTTAGAAGAAATATGAAACGTTCAGTCGTTTCTCGTTATTTCCTTGAGATAAATGTTGGAGTGTATTTATTTAAGTTTATATTTTTTATTAAAGAAAACTATTTAGTTGAGTAATCTTGAAGGTGTACCTACACTGATCCTAAATGTAATTACTTCTAGTAAAAGTTTAGTTTTAAGTTGTATTAAAAACTTGTTATGTACTAATTCGCACTAAAATGTTGGTATGAGCGCTGTACATAAACTTTAGCTCGGAAAAACACAGACGACCACAAGCTAAATTCAAGTTGTAGGAAAAAAGCAGCTAAAACTGAAAGCAAAACGTTAACTCGGTTCCGTAGCTGGAAATCTCCGGGGAGCTGTTTTTAAGCTGCACGAAACATAAATTTTACAGCTCGTTTAAGTTTAGCTCATTATTTCATTACTCGCATTATCTGCTGCGAACTTCTCTTCGTACTTGTTCTACATGCATACGTGGTAGTTTGTAGGTACTTAATTATGTGTTTATAATTACTATTTTGTATTAATTAACGCTTCTGAAAGATTTGAGTAAAAGATTTTTCTTAAATAAAAAAAAAATACAGTTAGCTGCTAGTAAGCTTTTTGAAACAAAATTTGAATTTTACATAAATCTTTTTAAAACTATATAATTAATTAATTAGGTGCGCATTTTTATCTATTACATGAAACAGTTATTTTTTATTGCCTCACATTTCCACAGTATAGTTCGTAGAATATTTTTTTAATTATCATACCGACCGTTTAATATCAATTAAGAAGGTTTCAGCGGCAACGTGCAAAAACAACAACAAAGTAGGTACCTAATTGCATCGCGTTCCTAACAAATCTCTTCAGTAACGGCCTCTCGTTTCTCTGCTGTAATAAGGCTATTTCCATAAAAGCTGCATGGTTTACATATAGCCACGTGTGATGGCACAAACCCGTATCATTGTCTATGGAAAGCGTCTTGACATTCGAGTCACGTTTAATATTTCTTATTTCCTTTGTCTCATTTGTCCTCGAGTCAGAATGACATCAAGCCTGCTATCTGAGTGGTTCTTGGTCGTCAGGATTTTTTACTTTGCTGTAAAATATACCCAACACGAAATCACTCCCAATAAGTATTGTTAGTTGTTTTTTTCCTCGTTTTTGGTCTATTGCCCCAAACAAACAGAGTACGCCCTCTTACTTTCCTTGTGGCCCCATTTGGTACGACATTTGGGCAAGTTAAACGCGGCCTAGATAAAAAAGGCTTACTTATACTAAATAGACTCGCCCAGTTTACCCAGCAAATAACGGTGCCTGACGGGAATTGTTGATGGCGCCTGGACCAGTACTTCTTTAACTTATCTAGATTAGATAAATCTCGTCCAACCTACTGCGTTAGCTACCATGTTTGTCTCATATTCATTAATTTATACATAACTGTAATCCCCAAAGGGTTAGGCTGAGGTGTATCCATTAGTGCACGCACATTTTGTCTTATGTTTAATACCCATGTAATAAGGGGCGATCCTGTTACAATCAACCGAGCACAAATCCAGACTCCAAGGCTGCTATTGAGGAATTCCTGACGGAAAATCCTAATAACAATTTTCCCGATCTGGGAACCGAATCCAAGACCTCATGCTCAGCAGTCACGCTTTGCGACCACTAGACCGACGGGGCAGTCATTAGAAGGCGTAAACAAAGACTTGAAACATTTTAATTTATCTAGGTATGTCGGATTACATGTGAAAGCGTACAGAGGCGAAGTTTCCCTATTTCGGACACAGATCATAAGTTATAAAACCTTTTAGACGCAGGTGAAGGCGTGGCATTAAAAATCTCATTTAGTGAATACATGCATGGCCGGTGGGGTCGTGGCCGCCCTAGCGCTCCCTTAGCCCTATCTCCAAAGGAGTCATTCGTACGCATACATGTAATATGAGTAAACGCTTTGTACATTTCACTGGTATTGCTTCCATTTGATATTGGATAGCAATTTATTTATCATACATATTGCGGCTGGGAACCGGCACCGAATCTCGCTGTAAAGGCGTCTTTCTTTCTGCAGGGAATCAGGAATCGAATACGTGTGGGGAATTCTGTGTACCTGACGGTGTCGTTTAACTATGTCGATCGCAATACACATTTTAAACATACATGTTATATAGGTAGGTCAATTGATTTCATCGTCTGGAAACTTTTGCATTGCATTCACTGGGGACCTTGTTTGTTATTCCTGACAACGTTTGGTAAATTGTATTTTTCGTTTATTAAGTCGAGTCGTTTTTTGGAGAGAATTTCTGAAATGCAGGCTGAAAATTGGTGAGTTTAAAAAAAGAATTTGCGACGGCTCATTTTTGTGTGTTATTTTAATAAGGTAGCAATGTTATTGTGTGAAAGCAAATAATCGTTTTACATTAGATAAAATGTGTTAGTATACATTGTCATACATAAACTTAATGAATAATGTTTTTATTAGTTATTATTTGTTACACGCCTCGTTGGTCAAGTGATTGCTAAGCGCAATTGCTGATCATGAGGTCTTGGGTTCGATTCGCAGGTCGGGCAAAGTGTTATTAGGTTTTTCCATTAGAAATTTCTCAGTAACAGCCTTGCAGTCTGGATTTGTGCCCGGTTGATGTCAATAGGCTCGCCTCCTATTACATGGGACTTAAACATAACTGGCGAAATGTGGGTGTACAATGAGTACACCTCTGTCTAACACTTCGGTGATTACAGGCGTGATGTTATGTTTTATGTTGTGTTTGTTAAATAAATTATTTGTTAGTTTCATTGGATTTTTGGTTTGTTTTCGTATTGTAAATATATATTTTACTTTACTGCTATGTCTGTTATTTTGGACATGTTTCTTGTAATAAAATGCTATGAAAACAGATGATTTATCGGTAACTTACTCAGCCTTTATTTATACTTATTGTTAAATATTGTACTTGTTGTATATTGTTTGTTGTATTTGTTGTTTATGCTACTCAACACCAATACCGAATTAATTTACCTCTCGTACTAAATTAAAAAAAACATATTTGAAGCTTATCAACATATCTCTTGTCAAAATCAGGTAAAAAAATAAATAAAAACACCATACCTGACTCTATTTTGTAAGTAGATACAACTGTAGAAGAGTCCTGTTACAGCTAAGCCCTTTAAACGTAATTATTATCGATAAATCGCTAACCGTTCAGCAATAAGTTAAAACAATGACCATTAGAAATAACGCTACAAAAACCTTTAAAAATAATGTAAATTGAAAATCATAAATCTTGGCCAACATTTAACTGAAATAACTTTTGCCCGCAACCGTTTAAGGTTCTACTCGTATTTAAATACCGAAAATAACCATTTTCAGGCGGCAATAGAGACTTTATCGGAGCGACTCCATCATCACAATAACTCGTCCAATAAGTGCGCCACAACATCGGTAATATGGTTTCATTTAGAAAGATGCAAATGTCGCGACGCCGGCCACGCTCCACCGAACGCGATATTGCGCCTCCGTGGCACTCCCCGAGACCTCCCCCTGCAGGTCCCGCCTTACAGCGCGCCACACTTCCTCACCTCGACTTATCTTCACTTTTAATCGTTCCCCTGAGAATTTATTAAAAATCGTGCTCGATTTTACCTCAACTACCAACACAAATTCCAACTTATTTACTTTCAAAATTCAGAACAAAATAGATCCATCCGAACATTTGTCCACGTTTACGCTCTCGCTGGCAAAGAGGAATCGAAAGTTGGTAATTCATAAATCTCTGTTAAGACGTAAAGCATAGGTGTACCGGAACGTAATAATTTAAAGAGTTAGCCGTTGAAAACGTCGGTGGAGCTGTAAAAACTTCATTCCGGAGTTCCGTACATTTCTAGGGCGGAGTTGTAGGTTTAAGTTGAAAATTTATGCCGTGCGAGTGTGCACAGTGTTAAGCAAGAAGGAGACCTCGTGAGTGTCGCATAGATCACACAGGACGTGGCATATCGCGGCGCCGCATATGCACGCTGCCGCCGCCAGACACGTCTGACGTGCACGCGTCCTGACTCCCTGTATCGCTGTTAATAAATAATAAGCTCCCTAAGTGTACTACTACGACCATCGGACATGCTTGCATGTCTCATGTACGTATCGCGTACCAGACACAATATGCTTCGAGTGTTTGAGTGATGTTTGCAACAATACCCATCTTAAAAACTCAGAAAAGCAGTGCACAAACTAATAAAAGTCACAAGCTCATCACACGGGAAGGCAGTTTCCTCCGTTTCGGACTCGAATTGCAAGCAAAGAATTGTTTTCCTAAGACGCCCCAAGAAAAACAAAGGATATGTGCGGTAAATACCAACCTCTTTGAAAACTCATTCGTCTGTCGAACGTTTAACTTAGAATTCCTAGTTCAGGGCCATTTACATTCCGAAATGTGAAAAGTCATGCCGAACGAATGCGAGCTCCGTATCTTGGGATTTTCTAACTTCACGTGCTTTTCCGTTTATTTCCTGCACGGTTCTCCCCCCGGCCCGAATCAGTCCCGGCTTCGTTAAGGAACTAATCGGCTCATTGTGCAGAAACTGCACTCTGGCCTCGTTCGATCTGCACCGATATCTATCGGTATCTACGTAAATGAAAATTTAATTTCTTATTCTACCGTTAATTGTGCTTGGAATGAGATACTGTTAATGTTTTGTGCGGCACGGGTGGTGAAAATGTTCTTTGTATGTCATAAAAAACGTTGCCTCGTGATCGGTATACAATGTTCAATTAGCTAATGTCTTCGATTAGTTGAGAACATTTACGGCACATTGTGTTTGTGAGACTGTGAGTCTGTCTAGTACATTCTGCAGATCATGTTTTCTAATTTAACCGTTGAAACTTAATTAGTTTTGTAACATTTTACAGTAAAGTTGTAATGAAATCTTGATTTGAAACCTGACTTGACTCGATACTTGCTTTTCTGTATGTAAGTTATTGCCTAAACATCTAATAACAGCAAGTATAAGCACTTACAGACGTAAACAAATTAGTTTCTTTAATGACACAATCTCGCCAAGTAATAAGTACCTACCTAATTCAAAAGCGTCTCTGCAACCGCGTGCCTATTTTAAAAAAGTATAAAATTTTATGTAATTTGAAACAAAGCCGGGTGTAGTGAGCTTTCACGTCACCAACGTTATAATACGATCGTAGAAGGAGGTTTTGGCGCGCAGTTAGTAATAAAAACTTTTGTAATTACACTCATTTAGGGCAAAGAACCCGTCGTTGACGTGGTGTCGTGCCAAAAACGGCAATTATTTTTATAACACCACCCCGAGCAAGTTCTCTCTCCGATTCTTTCGTGACTGTTCACACATACATTTCGTGTTTTTTGGAGACGATGTATAGCCCCGCGCATTTTTAGGTCGCTAATGTGCGGTTTGACTCAAATTTCACGCTGTCTGTCGCAGATATTTTATTTTACGTTTTTTGGTGATGAAGATAATGCTTTTTGGGTAAGAGTTAAGATGTCGTTGCACTTATATACATGTATTTTTATCTGATACTTAAAAGTTGAACATAAATACTTGAAACTACCTTTGTCGCAATTTTACAAGCAGCGGATTCAAAATATAGTATTTATAAAAATAGCATGAATATTTAAATAAAGAAAATTAATAAAAGACATTTGAATAAAACAAAAGAGCAACCTTGCATGTCATGTGCAGCAACTTTTTGAGTAAAAAAGTCGTATCTAAACATTCTGTCTCAGTTGCGGTTAGAACAAGTGAACATGAGAAGCTTATTAAACAAACCAAATAACAAAACAAGGGAGAAAAATACAGTAAACAAGAATCACAATTTGTAAATAATTTGTTCTGTAAAATTATAATCCGCGCCCGGACATGGGGGGCCGTGTCAGGCCGTGACAAGCGACAACTTGGCAAGGCACCGCCCGTAAAAACTTTTCTAATTATGTACATTTTGTAGCTAAGAAGCGTGGGTATTCCACCACATTATATTTTCTAGTTAATTTGGTGTATCTGGTGTGAACTCGGGTCCCGTACTCGTATTACTGGTGAGCGCTACCGCGTCGCCGCCTGATCTCCGGTGTAACTTACACAAGCCAGCAAACTTAAATGGAAACACTGATTCGTCGTAAGATAAACCTGAGATGTCACAAAACATAATATGTAGTAAGTACCTATACATGTTGTAAATGCTCAACTGTTTATCTGATAACATCGTAAAATAAATAATATTTCATCGTTTTCTCGGAAACTATCTTCATATCTTTGCTGTAGCACCATATGATGTCCTGATCAATATCGTGTAAGAAAAGTTGGAGTATCTTAAAGTACAAACTTAAATATTATGTTTAATATTTACTGGTTTGTCTGCTAAGATCTGCCTCGGGAACTTGGGTGCTATTCCAGAATATAATCGATCTCTGTGCCTTCATTTGAGAATTGTGTTTTTTTTTATAACCACAATTTTGGTCGACATTTATTATTCATTTAATATTCAAACAATAATTGTTGAAAAAATGACGAAATATAAAAACGAAACAGCCTAAATTCAGACTAAGTGTCACTAATTTCCTTTATTGAGTAACTGCGTAAGAATTTAACCCGAACAAGTTTTGTTTAAACTTTCATCGCATACTTGTGGAACAGACTGTACACAAGCGATTCTTCTTTGAACAACATTACTGATCGCCGATCTGTGTTATCATTTCTACGCAATACCATTGCTAGTACTTCCGTATCATACCTACCTTGTTTCCAACAATAGAAGTTTACGACACAATAACACTTTAATACTAAAACTGAAATCAATAAACTCTTCATGCAACTTACGTTAAACTTTCAAGAGTTGTTACAAGTTACGACACTTTTGCAGTTTACTTGCGCAAGAGTAAAAGTAAAGTTGACAGTTGCCAGTGATAGTTATGTATTCTTGTTTCCTGGTTAACTAATGCAAGAAATTATAGTTATCATTTTAAGAGTTAAGTAACTATGGGGTTAGAATGATTATTTTGTGCTAGAATGTGGTGTTTAAACCTACACCTTGTCGGTTACAGAAATAGGTGTTTAGATTTCAAATATATACGGTCTAATTTTCTTTGAGTTTGATACGAAGTGTAATTTCATTGCATAAAAAAATATCACCTGATCCCGATCATATTCACGTAGTTTAATAAAATGTATAGATCAGCGGATTTGTTTTTATAATTTCTGAGTTGGTTCCATAGTAAAAGTTGTTCATAATGATGAGTACATTAACTTGTTTTCAAGTTTTCAGTTAATGCCATTACACCTTGTATAACCTGTTTTTGTATATTTACGGTGAATTTCACTAAACTACTTTACCTAATATAAGTATTTTATCCATGGGATATAATTGACAGCTTATTTAAAAAGACTGTAAAAAACAAAAATTCGCAGATTAACTTATTCTAAGCATACAAGCTGTGATACAAGTCTGATGAAATTCATCCTAAATATTGCAAACTAATAACTAATGTTTTATTTATCTCTCTCTATCTATCATTCGTACTTATATAAACTTTAGACAAGGAGTAAGGCCAACTTGGAAAGATATAGGCAATTAATGAATAATATTGTAGAAGCTGCGTAGGAGTGCCAAATATGAGTTAGTTACAGATAATAAAGTGACACATGGCCCTGGACAAGAAACGCGACATATTTCTTGGCATGCACTTTGTTGAGTTGCGCTATTACGGATAGGTTTAGCTAAATAAGCTCCTTTAAGATTTCCGAGGTCATGTTCTTATTTTAAAGATGTAGGTAGAAAAAGACGATTATTGTGTTTTGAAATCTTAACTTTGAGTAATTTATTATGTCTTCAATTCTGTGACTATTTATAAAGCCACAATCAATGTTAATCTAAATGTAATCTTAAGGTTTTATACTGTGAGATTTAATAAAGTATTATTACAATTAAATTATAATGAATAATTTATTCTTTTAATAGGTTAACACATTTCTATCCGTATTTTATTAGGGACGATGAAGCCCTTTTTCTTTAAACAAACTCAGAGGTCATATAGTTTTTCAAAACTTCTTAAAGCTTATGTTTTTTTGTATTGGTCAGATGAAGTCAAACCATATGCAAACCATGAAGATTAGTATCGAATGTCTGAGGTGGTACTTCGAACAGAAAACCCTACAGATTAGAGTGGACCTGGCCAGTTAACTTTAGTACAAAGTTAATTATGGTAAGTAATTGTACTAAACTCTTTTGGAATGAGCGAAAAGAACTAACAACAACATCGAACAAGTCCCAAATCCGACCTAGTCCGTCGCATATTTTTTCGTAAAGTAATCCTCTATGTTCGTACACAATTTTAAAGCACGAAAATTTCAAAAAAGCTGCGTACAATGAAAATATAAATAGATATAGGCGAATTGGTCGCCTCCCGCGGGTCCACACGAGTAGCGTATGAATAAAGAGGTCCGTAACTCGTCTGCTGTAAACACGGAGTGGCCTGTAATCTGTTACTTTTACGTAGCACTTGTTTTGTTTCCACGAGATTCCCGGGAATATTTTTACAACGCGGACCGGACGACCCATCCGACCGAACGATGCTGCGTCTGCATAAAACTCCAGGAAATTTTACGTGTTTCGACACAATGATTATGAAACACTCGTAAACTTGAACTAGGATTTTTCCCGTCGTGCTCTAAGGTATCTACGAGTATTTTCTCGGCGACTGTTCGTTACGGATTCGAAGTTCTCAGAAAGAAAAATATAAAACGAAACGCCATTAAGAATTGTTTACGCGGCATGCATAAATACAAATGAATGGCCCTAAAGCATCGCTGTGAAGACTGTAGTGAGAAAGTTTTGCAATTATTGTAATTACGAGCCGACCGAGAAGCATCCACCGTCGACGTCATATTTCCTACTTAATCGTGCCGAGTTGCCGACATTATTATAAATAAATCAATTTATTACGTTCGCGAGGCACCGCATTACTCATTCTATAATGCTTCAACTTTAACTAACACCTACACGCATCTGTAATTATAACTTATTTAACTAACGCAGTTAAGTACATTTTAAATATCAGCTTTATCACTGTGAAAATAACATTTAATGTGGCTTACATGTGTGCAATTTTTTTGAATAATTATGTAATTTATTTATATAACTCGCTTTTGTTAATGTTGCTTATCGCGCCCGCAGAGGAAGTAACGTAATAAAAAGTAACCTAAGTACTTTCTAAGGGTTCAAACTAACTCCGCACCAAATAACATCAAAATCGGTTCAGTAGTTTAGTCGTGAAAGATCAGTAACAGGCAGACAGACAAACAGAGTTACTTTCGCATAAATAATATTTGTAGGGGTACATATAACTACCAATATTATAAATGCAAAATGGTGCGATTGTTGAATGTGACTTGTGTGTGTGTCAATTATTTAAATATGTCATTTATTTATTTAATAAAGTGTGTTTTCTCTACATTTAATACCTACATGAATGTACTTTTGTCCGCGGCTTTGTTGTAGGCAAACTTAATTCCGTCAAGAGTACCTCCAGGGAATACATACACAGAGAGTAAAATTTCAGGTTAATTTTCAGTGTACGGACAACTGTGTATAGTACAAAACACAATAACCTACTTAAAGGCTTGTAGAGAGCAATTGGGTTTAATTCTGCCAGAATGAACCAACACACGTTTAAATATCTCTCATTTTCAAAATAATTGTAATAATATTTGATATTTAACGCCTGTTAATTTTAAATCTATTCTAAACATATGTTTTGAATGTATATTGAACTGTTATTACTGGATAGTAATGTAACATATTTGGTATATCGAATAAGTTTGACATTATTAACTTAATTATTGAGAGTGTTGGCTTGTTCGGTCTGAACTGTGTTCAAATTGAAGCTTTAAAAGGCTTAATAGTATTACAAATGTTTATACTACTTGTAAAATACGAAAACTGAAGAAAATTTTTGTCTGTTTGTTTGTAAGTTGTTTTAAACGCGTTGACCTCTAGAACTACCAGTCTTATTGTAAAAAATGTATATGTATATGAATGCCAGATTCATGAGGAATAGAAACTATATAACATTACGCCACGACACTCGGAAGAGGAGCAGTAACTAAAGACGTAAATAAAAACGGGCCAAAAAAACCACGCGGCCGAAGTTGTGTGCAGAATATAGTTTACTCATACAATATGATAACAATAAAAGCATTTACCGAAATATCAAAATAAAATATTGAAGGTATTAAAACCCATATTTCTCATATTGGACTTTCACATTTTACATTCAAACATTTCTTTCATAAAATGTTTAAATTGAGCTTTAAATTAAATGAACTTTCAGCTGTGTAAATTGACCGTTCAGCTCAGTGATTCAGTGTTTTCGATACATGACAAACACATTGACATTTCGTTTCATTATAGCGAAGTACTTACGAAAATGATTGACTTAAATCAGTTCACATTGATGGAACACCGCATTAATATTGAAATGTCATCTGATTAATAGCAAGAAAACTTTATAAGGGACAATAACCCCATGTTTTCTGTGGGTAGTAACACAAATGTATTAGTCATCCAATCCGCGCGATCAATCTCGAACGCATTTAAAAACTTTGCACATAAATGGGTGCACTTAACGTATTAAATTCGCTGACAATGAATAACGGGCAGGCTGGCGTGTAAACTGTAAAATATTCGTCTTAAAAAAGCGACGTTTAAATCTCCCCTTGTAATATGAGTAACGACTTATTTGGGTGTAAATCGTAGAGCGGTCGTCCGTCAAACGGGCCCAATGAGCGACGCAATCACTTAGAGTATGTTCTCTACTTAGCAACCCTGTTACTTTGTTTACAGAGAGGCGTACAGTTTGCGAAACGAGTGACAAGTACACTATTTGATTTTCACGATTAGCTTCTGGGCGTAGTCACGGTGAGGCAGAGTGGGGCACTTGCCCCACCCTGACTATCTCATGGGTGATTTATTTTATATTCAAATTATCTATCGAAACTAATATTCTAAACAAAAGAAATTACACTTTGAAATTACACTTTGAAATAAATATGTTTTACAATCCAGATAATATACCATAGTTTTGTACAATACAGGTAATACTTTATATTTGACAGTATTGCCCCACCCAAAATCAAAACTTGGCTACGCCGATGTCTGCCCACGACTTTGTTCGCGTAGATTTTCATTACGGATTACAATTTTTTTCGAAAATTAAGTATAGCCTATGTTACTCGCTGATAATATAGCTAATCATAAGTGAAAGATTTTTTTAAATCTGTTTAAAAGTTTTTGAGTTTCATTACAAACAAAAATACAAATATTATCTCTTTATAATATATGTTTAAATTACATTAGGTAAGTTATACTCTAGGTTGTAACATTTTGCAAGCTTGTTTTCTAACCGCTGAAATACTGTTTGATGCAGCAACTATGTGAACTTTAGATTAGGGTAAGTCTACATTGATTTAAACGAAACTTCATTCATTAAAACATTGGACAAATATCGTTTTAACTTCATCGTTATTTCAATGTTAGCATGTAGGTAATTAAATTAGCATGTACGCTTCGTTATTTTACTGTAAACATATCACTAAATAAAATATAGTTATTTCAACTAAATTATAACATAATAACTGCAGTTATTTAAAAATGTACCTTTAACTGTACAGCACTATTTTGATGCTCGTTTTTCATGAACGATCAAATAATGTACTTATGCACTGTTTTCAAAAATAAATGTCTCTTAAACCTTTAATTGGCCGCATTTTGTCTAATGGAGTATACATATAATAGTATATATTTGACTCCTTAGTCTAGTGATCGCTAAGTGCGACTGCTGAGCATGAGGTTTTGGGTCCGATTCTCAGGTCGAGCAAAGTGTCATTGGATTTTTCTATCAGGAATTTCTCAGTAGCAGCCTCGGAGTCTGGATTTTTGCCCGGTTGATTGCAATAGGCTCGCTCCTTATTACATGGGACTTTAACCTAACAGGCGAAATTTGGTTGTAAGTGTACATTTTCACTTTTACAATACGTACTCTAAGAAACGTACGCGCCGACACAAATATGCCGCGTTAAATGATCATAATAAATTAACTAGTGCGGAATAAACGAATGCAGTCAGTTTATCTTCTTAAAAATGCCATTGTAACACACCTACGTCGGATTATCATGCTAATGTAAATACGGAGTGAAGGGGCAGTCTCATAACAGATATTATCTCCCCGCTTCAAACATTTTTTATTTTTAATCTCGTGTAAGGGTGAGTGCAGACCGTAGGATCGATGCGCTCTTCATCGGCTTTTTTCACCACTAATTAATCACAGAGCGATGATTAATCAACGCAGCCTCGGGCGCATTTAAAGCAGCACTTTAATGATCCGTTTGTCCGACGCTAGTATTTGTTCCTAAGCACGGCACGTGCCGCGGACGGGTTTACGCCGCTTGTTTTACGATAATTTACAAGTTCAATGAATTTTTAGCGACGGTGTTAAGTGATGCGAGCTGCTTTGTAATAGATCGCGAGTGGGTTTAAGTGATTCTGTAATAAACGTAATTACAAGCTTTGATACCAATTAAGACGGTTCTGACGGTAATTTGGCAAATAAATAGTCGTTATCCATGAGACTTTGATTAAAATTGAATTGCTACCTACCTTATAATTGCTCAATACTGTTCACAGAATAATTGTAACACATGTTGTGATTGAATGTTGATGATCAACCGCTGAAATTACCTGAAACAATACGAAACAATTATTAATTTTAGCCCAACCTGACAAAGTACGGAAATAATTACAGTACTGAATAACACCGTTCACAGTGGAGTGATGAAAGAAAAACATGGGGGAGGGATTGCGCTTTTATTGAAACCAATCTCACCACTTGCCTCGACTGACTGCGCCCCGAGCTGAATGCGCGTAATTGCTTCGTCATTCAGATGATCGCAGCTTTACCGGCTTGTCTTGTTGACTGTACTTGTAGGCACTTGCTTTGTGCACGCGGCCTTACGTCGCCTCACATGTGCCATTGTCTCGCAGAGTTGCGCCTCTCGCTTTTATGACGGCAACAAGTTTCAGCTTGCATTGTAAACTACCCTTTAATGATAATTGTACAATTTCATCATTCACCACTGGAACTGCTGTTTTTGTAACCGCCAACTAATTTAGCACAATAATCGCATCATATTTTGTTGTCAACTCGTTTTAATTAGTCTCGTGTACGCGATGTGTTTACAAAGAGAAACATTGTGAAAAGTTTTCATCACGATCTTAACTCAAACAAGTAATTTAAAGTGATGAAAAAATTTTAATGGATTAATTAACTGGGGACGCCGAGCCGAATTTTTATTTGATGAGATCTACGCCTATTTTGTTCGTTAAGAATTTTCATTTATTCAATTAGACTTTCAAATAGTTTGAATTACATTAGTTGCTCTCGTGATAATTATGTTTTATTTAACATTATATTTACAATTCGCTCACTAGAAACCAACTTTCTAAATGGCTGACTCGGTTAGTTTATTTTTATGCGAACAATCACGATATTGTTTACCAACGCGCAATTCATTTCTTAGGGACAATATTGATGGATTGTGGAGCCTAAGTTAAAGCGAGCATCTACACATTTTTTAAAGTAAAAGCGCTTTGCTGTTATATTATATACCTATTTTGTTTTTTTTAACAAGGAAGTTATTTGCTTCTTCATCGTTCAAAATCAAAAAATGAACAGCGAGTCGTACCTATAGACGTGCTCTTTACGTAAAACCACATCGTGCTTCATTTGTTTATTTGCAAGACCAACAATTCCTGAATATTTAAATGCGTTTGCTTATGAAAAAACATGTAGGTACCCATGTTCATTGGCGTATGATTTATTTGCCAATATTTACAATGAGAAGTCCAGAGCACTTGTGTACGCAAACATTCCCGTCCCTCGTCGCTTTGCTTTGCCTGTGACGCCATCTGTAGTCCGCTCGGCAACCATTCATATTTTCATTTTCATTTCGAAAATCACAAGAAAGTGAACGCTCAAGGAAAAAATACAAAATGAAAGGAGAGTCTGTGTTTTAATGGGTTAATTAGCCGACGATCCTCCGGTCGGAGCTTTAATTAAAATGAAAAATTTTCGTGACTAGACTGAGAGAATTAATTGCTCCCTTTCGTGAAACTATTCAGGTGAGAAGAGAGTAAATAAAGAGGCGCGTTGCTCAACTAAATATCAAAACCAGTGGGACTGTATTTGTAAATTTAGCCTAGAATAAATTACGGTTTAAATCCATTGCTCAAACGGATAGCAGTTAAAGGGTTAGGTATAGATCAGTTCCATTCGGACGCGGGATCAATAGACGGCTACACAGTGTATGCTCAATGATTGATTACACGACAAAACGTCCTATTTACTTATGTTCAATTAGAGGGGCATAGAGCTCGTTAATTATAAACTTTTTCGTTTAATGCGGCCGGCCCAAAAATATTCAGATCGTTAGATAGAAAAAAAAAGTTTCCTTCCATCACGTCACGACCGACGTAAATTGTTTATTCCAAGATAATGGATCGTTTTAATTCCGTAAACCGATATTTAATTATGGTCGCGAGTGTATCAGGGAACGCGCTATAGCGTTCCGTAGCAGCCGCTGTAAAGTTATGCACAACACAAGTTGCATGCTGAATACTGAATACCAACGAGACATAAATCCAAGCGTGTCTACTTGCGTATTAACAAATTGCGTTCTTAAACCGCAATAAACTATGTAAATACGAAATTTAAATTACAAACACCAATGCGACAGTGTTGGGGTCGTGGTGTGGTAGGTGGTAGCATTCGTCCGTAGGTGGTAGTGGTGGTTAAAAGTAGAATGTTCGTTGTTGGTGCAAGTGGAGCGATAGCGAGTGTCGGCCGAGTGAGTTATGTGCCGCGGCTCGCGTTAATTGTCGCTGACGAGGCGGCGCGGCGCCTGACCTTACTTGCCTACTGTATTTTGTTCTGCAATGACGTGGACGGTGGAATAATATCATTATGATGACCATTAAAACTACCAATCCATGAAAGCGTAATTATAACGGTACTATTATTAGCCTACTATCTAAAAATACACTCTCATATTACTGTTTTTTTTTCTCCTAGACTTTCAAGAAATCGATAAATAAAAGAGTTAATTTGTTGTTCCATCTTAGCTACATTCATCACAAAGTTGGCGTCAGCTTTTTGGATTTAAAACCATAAACCGCGTAAAACAGGCACTGCGCCAAAGTAGTCGCAACAAAAAATGCATTTTGCTACAACAGAATGTAGTGTCCGCCCTGCACTAACACTAGGGGTTAACACAAATCGGTTTTTATTTAACTCTGCGATATTTCACAAGGTTTGCGCTAAATTGTCACGGGTTTAAAAAGGTGGCGGTTGTCCGCGTCGCGGGTAACAAATCGTTTTAATTTGCCCTCAAGTCGCGCGACTTGTCGCCGTGTTGCCATCGCGACTATTGTCGCCGATTTGTCTAAAAATGTTATTATAACTTAAGTCCTGCCTGATACGTATTTTTCTTTGGGTTTTATGAGGTGTCTGGTTGATGAAAACAACTTTTTAAAATTCTTTTGATGTATTTATTGAATTTCTTCTCCTTGTATTTTTAAAATTATCTGGATATTTCTTAAATCGTCAAACACATTTTTCACACTCAATGACTCATCGATCCTCTTAGTAAAGTTGCTTTACCTACTCTATGTTTGCTTAGGATTGTGGAAAACCGCAAGTTAAACCTCCATTATATTCCATTAGAGATGGCCTAATACTATTTATAATAATCGGTTGTTACCAAGATACCGCAACTTCTATACTGAGAGAGCCCCAATCTGTCCTTCCAAATGAGTAAAGTTTTAACAATGTATTTAGATGAATGAATATTAACCTGTCAGGGGGCGCCCTCAATGAACCGACTCATAATACTACGATGCCTTCAGAACAAGTATCTTACAGTAAATCTTTTTAAACTTCCTCACTCACTCCGATGGTCGGTTTAGCTGCCGTTTAGCGGTCAGAAGTAATTAGTGCCGTTTGTATTACAAAGGAGCAGTGTCTAATGCAGTAGATTAGAACGTTATTATTAACAGTTTGTGTGAACCAGAAGCGCATAGAGCTAGTCACGTCCAAACTTCACGCCGCAAATAGGTATCCCAGTGTTCACAGCGTTGTTTTGGAAACATTAACTAACTTGAGAGTACGCCAAAAACGGAAACATTTTAACGTTCGCCGACGCCGCGCCGCCGTATTGTCACTGTTGTTCCTATTACACGCCAAAAAAGTTGGGCCGTTATTATATCCCTAAAATAAAGCCCGCCACAGTCAACACAAAAATAATTTAATCGAACGGAACGTTTCTAACAAATATTTGCGATGAAAACCTCAATGGTTGTAAAATTTCGGCTTCATCGGCAAGCACTTGACATGAGCAAATAAAAATGTTTTATTGCTTTTAAACTTCCATTTGTCCGTCGCTTCGCAGCCAAATCGGTGCGGTTTAGGCGCATTACGACCTACCTATAGCTGGCACAGCACGTAACACTGGTTCGATGGCTATCTTGTTTGCTTTTATCCTTATAGAAAATTTCGTGCATCCCAGTGAATGCATCGACGAGCCTTCCAATATCAGGCGGATTATTCACCGTAGAACGTTGTAAAGTTAGTCGGTGCATCCGTGATTCCCGACCTAGACCGGGTAGCGTAGGGTTGGGATTGGCGTAGCATGGAAAAAGAATTCGTATTTTGCCTAAATATCGGTAACGGATTGGCGTGGCTATACGTGGTAAGATAAGAGCACGAGTTGCATAGTGATACATTGAATGGATTACTGCACTGGGGTCTGCTTTGTGCGCTTCAAGGGACGTGGGTAATGTTATTATTTTGGGCAAAAAGTACCAATAATACATAGTACGCCCGCGCCGTCCAGCGAGTGTTTTGAAGATGCTCCGCGAAGATAATGTTTATTTTTAAGTTAACATTGCCAAGCTGGCATACGGCCCGTTTCACAGTAAGTGCATCCCATACATCATAGTCAACAGTGACCATTATAATGGTATTGGATATTATTATGGTGTACTCCTACGGCATACACTGAAGCGATGGTGTGCGTTTAAGTAAATTGATTCTTGTGTAGCTTTCAAGTTATTTTTAAAAGCTGTTTCGAATGTATTTTCTGTAGAGAGCATCATTTGATATTTGGAGAATGAAATACAACTTAGTAGGTACTTTAAAAGAACTTGTATGTTTTTGTGCTTATATTGTAACTTAATAAAAAAATAAATTCTATCTAATATAAAAAAGGCTTGTAATAAGCGATCCTTTAAAGCATTTTCTTTTTCATCACTTATGATATTTCATGTAAAACCAAGTCAACCGTTCTCATTACCCTTGACTCTCCACTTAATAATCTTTGTTTACTCAGAATATTTCGGACATATTCACTCGACATTTTTGTACACAGACCAAAATACTCTAGCAAAATTCATCAAACGTTGGCGGTTCATTATACAGTTTGATTCTTCAGCCGAGTCAGGTGTTTGCTCGCTAAGTATTTATACCAAAAAGTCAATACTGGTCAATATTGACGTTAGGCGACAGTGAACTGGTCTAAATTCGCGTGTTTGCCAGCGATATTGGTCGCTATATGCATGGCCGAGCGGCCACGCCGCCTGACAGCCTTGTAATGGATTGTTTACCTCGGCGCGGACGTCCGCCGCCCCCGTCGATCACTGACACCGACCTAATTACATGTAAATAAATACAGGCCCGACCGCCTGATCTGATCCGGTCGGGTCTGCCACATTTGTTGTGTACCGATTGATCTTACGTGCTCTTTTTTGACGGCGATTTGGGTTAGCGCTGTTTAAAATTATGATCATTTTCAATATTTGTTTGATTTAACTTAAGTGGCACTTATGTCTGAAGCTTGTTAATTGGCGAGGTGATTTGGTTGATAAGTTACTGACTTAATTAAGTCTTGATACCACACATTGAGTAACTTTTATGACAGTAATAAAGGACAAGTAGGTAGGTACTTCAATAAAAAAACAATACAGCTAAAACATAAATTTTAAATATCAGCACCAGAATATCGAAGTATGTATAAGGCAAATCGAATTGCATAAAGTATCAATATCATAATTATAGCTTAGCAATACATAGGGGGAGCAGAGGAGGTTCATGATATAGGAGTGTGGATCCCACGGGCGCAGTAAAGTGACTGGCTCGGTTTGCGAATTGCGATATCGGCTGGCGAGTGCGTGGTACATCGTACACCTGGGTCACGCAACTGCCCGATATTATTCAGAGCGCGGCATTAAACCCCACCCTACAGTGAGTACTACGCCTAAAGCTAGAACCCCCTCTTAAATATTCTAGTTCACAAAATATACGACGCTGAAAACCTAACTTTTATTAAGAACTTTAAATGTCTATAAAAATTCTGAGCATGAATTCATACTCTCCTAAAACATTAAAGTGTGATTTATTTATAACGAAGGTGTTACGATTATTACCTACTACTGGAAACTTGAACCGTCTCTCAAAAAGAAATCTTAAGAGACATAAAAAAGTTTTCTAATCGTCCCGAACTACAATAGGGTGCGGGCACTTCACTTGTGCTTATTAAATTTTCTCTATAGACAAGAAAATGTAAAACTGGTATTCACAGCGACACGGAACAAGGCTCAACCGCGCGGCGCATTGGCCCGACACAAAATATTGTGGAGCCGGGTAAACGCGCCGCTCTAACTTCCAATACAATATAAATTGCACTTTGAAAATGGCCTGTACTTCAAAGTGTGCATACGATTCGATACTTTAATACTGTAAGCGAGGGCGCGTTTCGGGTCGCGCGCCCCCGCGCCGCCCGCGCCGACTAGTGCCATAATACCGGTAATGTGGTGTCGCCTTTCTGTGGCGAGATAAGGGTACGCGACATTGACTATTCAAAGGGTTGCGGTCTTCAAAATTTGCGCTCAATAAGTCCAAAATACCTGCGCTCCACCTTTGAGTTGACGCGTTATTTGCGCTGTAAAGCGATGTTTTAGCTTTAATCGTTCGTTTTGAGTTTATTTATCGATAATATTTTAATCATGAGTCATTCGGATCCGTTGAAAATGCGGTTGCGAACTGTTATGGGTCTCCAGATAAAACGGTTTTTAAAAAAGAAAGGATATTTAACTGAAAAAGGATATTTATTTAATTACTGATTTACAAGGAAAAACCCATGGGCAGACCCGTCCGCGTTTAAGGTTGTAAGCTAACTGGCTGGACTTAAGACGTAATGATGATGCCTCTTATCTGTCAGCGCCTGCTAGGCGCTGATTCATTTATATTCTTTACAGAACCGGGGTATAACACCTCCCCCCTAAGAAATAACTTCGGTGTTAATTCGAAGTTATGTACATAGGAAAAATAAGAGTTAAACTCTGGTTCTAACATTTGGCAAAGGAACCGCCTCAACGTCTGTATTACTATTTTCAAGGTTGTTATCACCAGAGGGTTGTGGTCTTACAGATGGAAATATATCAACAGGGGTTCTGCTGCCGGGTCGGATACATTTATAGGTCTTATAACATAAGTATGATAATACAAAGATTACAACTAACAATGTTATAACAGAGTAATGTGTCCCATACTTTACTATGTGTGGGCTATCAAGAGCGTTATCTATGTCATGTACAAAAATCTGTTCATTAAATTTTAAATCGTCTAAGTCGGTGTTTAATAATTTTATAGGGGCCACATTATTGATTGATTGGTTTAATTTTAACTCATTACAACAGGTGTCGTTTATTAAATTAAAATCAGGAAAACCAATAGGTGCAGAAATATTTGTTACAATATAATTTGGTATAAGCTTAGTGCCTTTACAATAACCTATGCAGTTTGTAGGGACCGTAAGTATACCGGTACCTAAAATTTGTATTTCAAATGATCTGGAATTACGGCATTCTATAAAAACCATATTGGGCTCTGACTGTATGTAAATCCACTTATTGTTTTCTATAGGTTTCCACATATTTAAACTACCATAGATAAACTTGGTTTCACAGGATTTAGGAATTTCACTTATCACTTTGGTCATGAATACACTTTCACAGGTAGGTCGGATATCTGACGCATATACAGTTGTGACGTCACACAGAAGTTTTTCTGAGGTTATCATTCTACAGGTTTTTAAATCACTTAGGGTGCAATACTGTGTTTTGTCTTTGGTCATTGCAATATATTTAGAACTAGGTAAAATCAGGCTAAAGCTGTAAGGCTTAGTAGAATTATGGGGTGTTGGCAGAGCAATAGTATGGAACAATACATATTCTTTTAGAGAAACCAAAGGAATCTGCAATACAAAAAATATCTTATTGTTAGTGTTATAACTAATTATCCTAGAAACATTTAAAATAATATGAATAGAACTTAAATCTAGATTAACAGGCAGTTCCAAGTCATTCGGCAAGTGTTGATAGTTATCGGAAAGCTCTTTGAACAGCTGTTGTGGTGTTATCATTGAAGGATGTAGCACATTTTGATAACTAAATAAAATAGCGTTTGTTATGTCTTCTAGTTGAAATGACAGTGTTAAAATTGACACTTCTAGATTATTAAGTATATGGTCAAATTCAGATTGTTCCATTGCTGCAGTAGTTATGTTAGCTAAACTTGCAGAGAGCTTGTCGATAGCTTTATTTAAATTGATTTCGTTAATTTTAATTTTAGTAACACTATTATTAAATGATGAAATTGATGTGGTGCTGAGTAAAATGTTTTCTTTTATTAATGAAATCAATTTCTTTTCGTTATTTTGCAATACATTTAAGGCGTCGTCGTACCTGAGACCATCGTTTTCGTCTAAGTTCCCAAATATTTGTTTTATTACGCTACCTAGTCCGCCTATCCATGCACGTTTAGGTCGTTTTTCTAGCATGTGGGAGATAGCTGTGTATTCTTTAAACATGTCACTAGATCGGGCAATCAGAGGTTCTATTGTGTTGTCACAATTATCTTTCAAAAGCCTAATATTTTTACACAGTTGCTCGGTAGTGCTGATAGCTAATTTTATATTTGTGATATGCGGACCAAGATGTGAAAGGTCTAAGGGCATTACAACATTTAATTGTCCACTGTTAATTTTCAGTGTGCCGAGGTAATCGAAGTAAAGGCCGGGACTTGACTTTATCTGCTCAACGTAATGATCTTGTTGGCTTCGAGCCTGACTCGGAGTTCTGCAAGTAATATATCTACGTTAGGAGAATTAAAATAATTTCTAATACCTACTAGTTTATTACTTAGCCTACTATTATAAACCTAATTATACTACGAGTATATTCTAATGTATTCCGGTAGTGTCAGCCGGTTTTACTTGATCGACGTGATGCGTAACATGTCGCCGATTTATGAGTAAGGTAAGTGTATTATTACTGTTAACCTTGATTATTTTGTAAGGACCCTTCCATAATGGAGAGAGGGCCTTACGTAATCTTAAATGGTTCTTAAGATATACGAATTCGCCGATTTTGTAGGTGACTCGACGACTACGGTTATCATAATAGGATTTGGAAGTTTCCTTGGATTTCCTTATGAAATCCAGTGCTTTGTCACGAGAGAATTTTAGACGGTTTTGCAGCATCCTGACATAGTCAGGGTATGTGGTTCCTAAGGATTCATCGTATAAGGAATTTGGGATAAATGGTTTACTTCCGAACATTAGTTCGTAAGGTGTAAAGTTAGTTGTCGAATGGACGGCGGTATTATAAGCAAGCATAGCTGTATAAACGTACCGAGGCCAGTTACATTGATCTGTGTTAATGTATGATTTCAAGTATTCCTTAAGGGTCGAATGACTACGTTCCAGGGCTCCCTGAGTCTGTGGATGATATGGTGAGGACCACAGATTTTTAATTTTAAGGAATTCACAGGTTTTCTTAAAAAGGTCCGCTGTGAAGTTAGTACCCTGGTCCGTAAGTATTGTCTTGGGTATACCGAATATGGATATATAGTGAAGTAGACATTCACTTGTTTCTTCTGCTGTGGTGCTGCGAATCGGATATGCGGATGAAAATTTAGTTAGATCGTCTTGGATGGTTAGTATAAATTTTAATTTTGCAGGCCCAGCTTCCGGTAGTGGACCTACAACGTCTAGGGCTACCCGTTGGCACGGTACAGCTGAGGAGCTCGTTATAAGCATCGGAGCCCGGTTTATTTTACGGAGTGCCTTGTTCTCCTGGCATGATTTACATTGTTTGACATATATCTCTATGTCGCTACGCATTCCTTTCCAATAGTAAGTTTGCTTTATTCGATTGTACATTCGAGCAGATCCAAGGTGGCCTGCAATTGGGATATCGTGATTATCGTGCAGAATCTTTTTTATTTCTGACAAGACAGGATATATAATGCTATTGTGATATATGTTGACCTTTATTCGCGTATCGTGGAAAAGGTAAGTGAGCATATTATAGATTTTAATATATGAATGTTTTTCAAATGGATTTTTCAAATCTGATATACCGATTACGTTAACGTTTTCAAATACTACTAATTCATTTCTTATTCTTTTCAGGGTTTCGAAGATTTCCGGATAAGAAGGCTCATCGAAGTGGTGAACTTTGGTAAATAACAGGTAGTATGTTTTATTATTTAATTCGATTTTTAAGAATGAGAAAAGTTCCTTTTCTGATTCATGTGTACTTATGCTAGTTTCGGGGTCACTCAGAATATCTTGGATATATAAATTGGACTCGTCTAAGTCAATAGATGTAGGAATTAAAATAACCTTCGCGGGACATTTCATAAGGCTTTCATTATGTTCTTCTATTTCAGTATTGAATACATTATCTTTATTAGATATACATTTTAGGAAAGTTTGATAATTATCGATAGATACATCTGGAGATGTACTTGTAGACGGTCTAGGACTAGGATTGGGCTGATGGTTAGAAACTATGGTTTCATCTATTACAGGATCGGGTAATATAGCTACTTCGTTTTCAATTTCTTCCCTTAGGATATCTGGGAGATTAGAAGGTAAGTTAACATCGGGTAATGGCGAGATGTCATCAGTTGAATCTAGGAGCATGTCTGTGTCAATGTCAAGCGGAGGTAGGTCTACAGGTAAGTTTAACTGATCTTGATCAGACACTTGGATGGGCTCTTCATCAGTGGGAGGTCTATAAGATGCAGGATGCGTTTGTTGGATTGGATTTACGGGATATCGAGATAAAGCATCAGCGTTAGCGTTAATTTTCCCTTTTTTATATTGGATATCATATTCAAATTCTTCTAATTTTAGACGCCAACGGACAAGTCTAGAGCCAGGGTCCTTGCAATTAAACAACCACTGTAGTGGTTTGTGGTCTGTTAAAATTTTGAACCGTTGGCCATACAAGTACGGTCTGAATGTTTGGGTGCCGAAAATAATAGCGAGACATTCTTTTTCTGTAACGCTATAGTTACACTCCGCTTTATTAAGTGTGCGGGATGCATATGCAATAGGACGGTCTTGTCCTACGGGACCCTGAGATAAGATTGCAGAAATCGCATGATTCGAGGCGTCGCATGTTAAAAGGAAAGGTTGCGTAAAGTCAGGGTAAGCAAGAATAGGGGCGGAGACGAGTCTGGATTTTAGGGATTCAAAAGCGAGTTGCTGCTCGTTCTGCCATTTGAACTGGACGTCCTTTTTTAATAGAGAAGTTAACGGTTTGGCCAGTTTGGCAAAGCTAGGTATAAACCGTCTATAATAGGATACTAGGCCAAGAAACGACTTAATGTCTTTCGGAGATTGAGGCACAGGATACTCAGTTACGGCGCGAACCTTATCAGGGTTCGGTTTGACACCGTCTTTGCTGATTACATGGCCTAGATAAGCGACTTCTTTGCGCAAAAACTCGCATTTGTCGGGTTGCAGTTTTAAATTGAACTTACGGATTCTATCAAAGACAGCTTTAAGGTTATCGATATGTGCTTTTAGATCATAAGAGTATATGACGATATCATCAAGATAAACAAAGCATCTTGTGCCTTGTAATCCAGTAAGGCAGGTGTTCATTAGCTTTTGAAATGTCGAGGGTGCATTTTTCAACCCAAACGGCATCCTAGTAAATTGGAAATGACCCTGAGGGACAGAAAATGCTGTTTTAGGGGCATCTTCAGGAGAAATAAGGATTTGGTGAAAACCGGATGTTAAATCTAACGTACTAAAATATTTACTACTTCCCAATTGATCAAGGATCTCAGAAATTTGCGGGATTGGATATGTTTCACCGATAGTGACGTCGTTTAATTTTCTGTAATCGATAACTATTCTCCATTTACGTTGTCCCTGTGAGTCTGCCTTTTTAGGGACTATCCAAATTGGCGAACTCCAAGGCGAGGATGATGGTTCAATTATTTTCTGATTTAACATTTTACCAATTTGGGTTTCAACCTCCTTTTTATGGCATTCTGGAAATCTATAGGACTTAGTATGAATAGGGATGTCGCTACTTGTTTTGATTTGATGATTAATGGCTGTAGTGTGTGTTAGCTGATCGTTAGGCAAGTAGAATATATCAGAATATTGGGAGCAAACTTCTGTAAGAGCTTCAGATTCCTCCGAATTTAAGTGTTCAGTTCGCAATGAGTTTAACACTTCAATAGTTCGATTGGATGTTTCTTGGATACTCGTATTAACTTGATAAGCAACGCTTATAGGTGCGATAGTGAGTTTAAAATTAGGGTCAATTTTAATGTGGGATAAAGAAGTGTTAGCTATTGTTAAATTGACTCTATTGTTGTCTTTTACTTTTACGATACAATTGGATATAAGGACACACTTAGACAAATGCTGATCTATGATAACTCCTTCTTTCAGATCAGTATCCTGTACTGAACATTCGATAACTGTTTCAGTACGTGGCGGGATAACATAAAATGGATCGAAGAAATGTAGTTTAATTTCAGATCTTCCTAATTTAAGGATATCGGTGGTGTAGTCAATTTTACACCCATAGGAAGTAAGAAAATCTGACCCAATAATGCCATCATAGGGTAGACTTATGTCCTTGATGACGTGGAATTTAAATGGGGTTACATTTTTATTATCTACGTTTAATTTTAATTGAAAATGACCCTCAGTTGGGGTCGGTTCGTCTCCTGGGTCTATGCCCTTAAGTTTGATCGGTTCTTTGACTAATTTTTGAGGGTTCATGATACTGGATTGCTTTAGTAAGCATATGACGGACCCCGAGTCCACTAATAAGGATAAGGGGATATCTGAAACTTGTGAGTGTACCAATATATGTGGTAAGGACCTTCTGGATAAATCTAGGTTAATCTCATACACTTTAGCGTTAGTCTTGTTGGACAGTGGCAAGACCGCTGGATAATTAGTTCCGGGACTGTCTGTTTGGGGCTGGTTACCCTGGCGCGTAGTCCTGGATGAATTGACGGTAAGGTCGTCAGTTTGGGGCTGGTTACCCTGTCGGTTGACCCTACATGGACTTGGATTAGGACTGTCAGTTTGGGGCTGGTTACCCTGTTGCATAGCCCTAGATAAATGGACGGTAAGGTCGTCAGTTTGGGGCTGGTTACCCTGTCGGTTGACCTTACGTGAGCTTGGATTAGGGCTGTCAGTTTGGGGCTGGTTACCCTGTTGCATAGCCCTAGATAAATGGACGGTAAGGTCGTCAGTTTGGGGCTGGTTACCCTGTCGGTTGACCCTACGCGACTTTTCTTGATGGGTGCCAACAGTTACACTTCGTCTCGTGTGGCACCCTCGCGAGACTCTGGTTCGTTTAAATCGTTGGAGTCGTAGGATAGAAGACGGTTATCAAAGTTATCATAATCGAGAGTTTCATGAACGTGATTAACTTTATTATTATTATTTCTCTGGATATAATTATTTGGTTTAGGTTGATATTTATTATTGTAAAACTCGCGTTTTTTGCAGTTTTGGATTTCGTGACCAGTTGTTTTACAATAGCGACAGAACAAGGTATCAGTTTTATTTGGATTTGTGTTTAGTGTAGTGTTTTGTGCACTGTAGTTTGGTTTTGAAGGCCCTGGTTTAGATTTGTTATTGTTAGCAAACCTCTGTTCGGCTTGTGGACGTTTATACAGGCTCTGCTGGATGCGTTCTTCTGAAATAGCTACATTAATAGCTTCGTTTAAATTTTTAGGACATCTACATCTCACAATGTTGGATATGCGGGGATGCAATCCCATAAGGAAATGATGCAGGGCTAAGTCTTCCATAGCCGCGGTGCGGCCAGGCAACTCTTTCGCTTTAGTGTTGGATAAGGATATTTCAGTTAATAATTGTGAGAGGTAGGTCTCTACGCGAAGCGAAAATTGACTTACGTTTTCTTGCGGATTTTGCCTGCTTTCCTGAAGATCAGTAAGCAGGTGAGCATAATGTTTGCGTTCACAAAATTGGGTTTTCAGGAATTCCCTAAGTTGTTCCCATGATATGAATTCTTTTATTGAACAGGCAACTTCCGCTTTTCCATGCAACTGGCTGAGGATATATTTAAAGAGAATTGGCCTTTGGGATTCCGAGGCAAGGTCGTATGCATTATTACAATTGATGATAAATGAGTTGACGGTTTCTCGGCTGCCGTCATATGATTTTACGAATTTGAAGAGCGTATTTAAATCTAATTCTGCCATCGTGCTAATCGCGACAGAAGCCCGGGTGATTCTGGGAGAGGTGATAGGAGTCTTTATATCACCTTGTTGATATTCTTCTAGACTTGGGATGTCAATTTTTAATTTACTATCTTTGGGCATAATTAAAATTCAAAAACATAGAGGAAAACGAGTCGCAAGTAAATTCAAATGTTACAATAAAATTATTAACAATGTTTATAAATAACTTATTCGACAGACAAAACCACACGATGTTGTATAGGGTATTAAATGATAAATCAGCCTTAGATTAGTAATGACCAAAGACTCACAGTACTAGTAACGCGTAGGCGACGGATGTTATGGCGTGCAGGAGCATTCCGATGCGATAAGGTACTTCTCGTAGCCGGAGGTATAACCGTTGGATATTGAACGGTCAGTTGATTGGCAATGACCTTGATCTTGAACGAAGATTCGGGAACCACTGAACACGACACGATGCGACGAGGGACGACGAGACGCGATGCGGATGCGGCACAACACTCAGGATATTATGGTAAGTATTTACTTGTAATGTTTTCTTCACAGGATTTGACAGGATACAGTTAATATGCACTTTGATGACACAAGGATAGTTCGAGGGCTTCGCAGGACAACAGGTTACGGTTTTATAAACACTTTGATTATTTAAATATAATTTGGGCACTTCAAGGATTGTCCAGGACACACTTTCGCGTTAAGGATATTTGGTAAGTTTTATTAGTCCACTTACACTGCACTTAACACACTGGATATTTAGGATGTTTTATAATAGTTCATATAGTTGAGTTAGGTTTTTAAGGACACTGGGGATTTTCGAATCCCACCGCTGCCACCAATTTGTTATGGGTCTCCAGATAAAACGGTTTTTAAAAAAGAAAGGATATTTAACTGAAAAAGGATATTTATTTAATTACTGATTTACAAGGAAAAACCCATGGGCAGACCCGTCCGCGTTTAAGGTTGTAAGCTAACTGGCTGGACTTAAGACGTAATGATGATGCCTCTTATCTGTCAGCGCCTGCTAGGCGCTGATTCATTTATATTCTTTACAGAACCGGGGTATAACAGAACGTTGCTCGTTAGAGCATTATTGTAAGCTCAGTTAATGCAACCCATTTTGTTCCGTTTGTTTATTTGGAACTGTTTGCGGGAAATATTTATGTATGAACAACTCTTTATTATAACTATATCTCTCCACTACTGGTTTACGAAAGCACACAAACATTATTCGCAAATTTATTTAAGGTAAATTCAGGTCAAAACTCTTTATGAAATTAATTTACTCCCCTCGACAATCTGTGGTTCAATCTCAAAATTAAATTGATAAATTATTGAGTTGGTTTTCGCTCAATCAAAGCGTCTTTCACGTGTATTGAGGTATCAATATTTACTTAGTTAAGAGTACTTCACTGAATAAGGACTTTTAATTATAATTCATCTCTATTACCATTTATTACTAACGTCAAAAACTTGATTAGTTTTTAATTGGTAGCAAGAGGTTAAATTACAAAAGGTTATACATACTTAATTTGTATTTTAACCTCTTGTTAACTCTGAGTTAAGTTTTTAGTGCAAGTGAACATTATTTTTTTTCTTTTCAAGTTACTGAATTTTTTTAAGTATTCACTTATTGATAACTTTGTAACTTATGTCATACAAAACAAAGAATAAAGACACACTAAACAATCTTACTGCTTACTTTACCTTACTCAATGACAATAATTCAGTTGAACCAAAACACCTAGGTAGGTAATTAGATAAGTACGTACGCTTATATATTCCACACGTGTCTGGAGCGGTGGCTTATTTATTTGCAATTTGTAGGATATCGCCTACTACGTAGTACCTTAATGAGGCAATAACAATAAATAAAGACCCAAAAGTTTTCTCAGGCCTCCGCCCTGCTCCCTCCGCGGTCCCTCCGAAGAAACCGCCTGAAACTCATACGTAGCTGGAAAATGCTATAATTATTTAGCAGGCCCCCGTACTCGCATTATGTCGGTAATTTGCTGGGGTGAATACGATTTGGAAAATTTTATCTTATTAGATAGACCTACTTATACGGTGGTATGTATACTTTTTGAAACTATCACTATTTCAATTTACCTTTAAAAATATATTTGGATAAAAGAACATTTAGCAGAAACTCAACCAAATACTCTAAGCTCTAATAAACAATTTATTGTCGTGCGACCTATCTCCTCCCGACTTTGAAAGCTAACCGGCGCGCTGCCGCTGGTTTTCTACTAACAAATAGAAAAAAAGCGAGTGAATTCAAAGGTGAAAAACAAGTGAACTATGACACGATCTGTACCCAGTTGAATGACGTCGCCTGGTACAAATCACTGCAGCATTCTGTTAGGTCGTATGTGCATTTGTGGCTGGATTTACATCCCTTTGGAACAGTGCGTTCAAATCTGTTGCTACACATAGGCAAAGTACAAATCACGGTATTAGGTACTCCTAGCTCCTACATACGTGTAGGTACTTGTTGGTACCTGTAGGTATGTGCGAACAACGTTGTCGTGGCTCTGGGACGTTCATGTAAAATCAATGTGTTCAGGTGTTCCGGCCGTCCCAGGGGCACAGTAAAGTCTCCCGGTTCGCCTTGCGGTTCCGCACATAGTAACACGAGCAGTATCTTGCTCTGTAGTTTATTGTACGGTTTGACTTAGGAGGGGACTTTCTTGTATACTCGTTCCTACTGAATAAAGTAGGTCCTACAACAATTAGTACAACCATTCTGAAACGTCATAATCTAATTTCGAAATTAGAACGATTTATTTATCTACGGTCTTTTTGTAAAGGTACGTGTCAAATCGCTTTGAAATTCAAATACAGAATAAATCGGTTTAGATTTCCTTCGATATAAGGTATCTATGAATAATGAATACGCAATCAGACTCAAATAAATGAAAAATGGCTAGAAGTGGCCGTGGAGTGCAGATATATCGAAAGGAAACAAGACAGTTCTCAGACTTATCTCTAATATATTATTTTTTATCAAAATCCCTCCTGTACGTACACATTTTGAGCACAAAAGTCAGTGAATAAGTTGTTTCGCCTGGCACACCCTTTCATCCCAGGGAAATGTTGCGATAAATATCAATAGGTATTCTTGTGGTATAGCGACATCCCGGACAAAGCTTTATGCACGTCAACTGCGTTTATCCGCCGCTCCTCGCACAGGCCTTTATGACGACACGATAATATGATGGCTCTTTATATAGGCCACCGTTTATGGTGCACATTATGCAAATAACGTGAACATTATTTCATATTTTGTTTGCGCCGGTGTCGCGATCCCGACCGCACTGTGTACAGGCATTTCATTACGAATACATTGACAAGCGACGCATTAACGATTAATATATCACAATAATGCACAAAAACACGCCGTTATTTACCAAATTACAAAGTTATTTACTGCGTGGCTTTAAATCGGATAATTAAATTATTTTCGACATCCGTTACGGTGTTTTTATTACATGCCAGGGATCGGATTTGAGCTGCCTAGGGCGCTCCTGTATACTGCAATACTAAAGGGTGTGGCAGACTCCAGACACTCACTAAAACGAGTTTTCTCATAAGTTAAATGAACCGCACAAAGTTCGATTGTAACACCTAAGAGTACGTTACATATTAACAGTGTTTTCAGAAAGTTTTATGCTTCGCCGAGTACAAAGAACTCGTAGTGTACATAGAGATAGAGGCGGCAATGATATAGTGTCGGGCATGCGGCCGTTCCCTCAGGAACGATAAACCCTTCCCGGCGCTTCCCGTCTACTCTTCTTTATGGGGAGGCCGGAATGGCCAGCCCAGGTGAACAGGTAGCTAGATTGCGAAAGTATTTTTAGAACATCTTGTCGGTCGTCGGGTGTTTTTCCTTTGTTATCAAATGTGAGACATTGGAAGTGAATTTTCGGTTACGGCCGCGCCTAATGTATCCGTAAGGTTTAGGAGCTCACAGTTGTTCGCTTTTATGGTGTGGATAAAGAATATATTGTACGGAGCAGGTTTATTAACTTGCGTGTAAAGGTCAAATAGGTGTTTGTTGATCCCGCAGATAAGGGTTAAATTAAATTCCTAATTGGAGTGAAAATAGTTGTTTTTACTTATCTCACGTGTTTCACTTTCGACATTCTGAGAAATACTTTGTGCCGCCATTGTGAATATATTCTTTTACCGTTTCCCGAGAGAGTATCCACGTGTAGTCTCGCTTATAAACAATTACCGTGAGTGTACGTGCAAGGGTCGGACTAGGTATATTGGTAATTTTATTAAACAAAATCTCATTACTGGCTCTGTGGAGTTAATGAATAAAGCTGATTTAAGTCCGTTAGTAGCGCAGCGAAAAAATATCAGACATACATTTGTTATTTCCATTTGAAACGGCACAGGTTTTTATCGCATGTTGTGGCAAACGTTCGTTGTTTGATATCTTCCTAGCTTTATTTGCAAATCGCGTGCCGCCAGTACACGTTTACACTCGTAATACTTACTTGTTGAATTACCTATGTTCAAGTAGAATTTCGTTTGAAATGAATGTTTTATTTTTTACTAGTATTGGAAACCCTCGTATATTGTCGTGTTCCCTGTCCCAAGATGTACGTGTTGAAGTATTTTCTTTACTCAAAAAAGCTTGCAGTAGGAATTGTGAGACGTGGAAAGAGGTGGGCGATGTAAACGTAAACATTTGTATCGACTTCACTGTGACGACTCACGGCACTAAACATTGCTACGCTGATGTCGCAAAAGGGTTCCGTACCTACGTAGGTAATACTTCTAAAGGTATACGACAGCGATAGTAATATCTACATAGGGTCACAGGTTATTTAGTTATAAGGGTTGGGTCATATGAGAAAAATACTTTCAACCGGCTTATTCTGTAAAAAAGATAAAGTGAGCTTGAGGTGACTTGAGCTTGAGGTGACACTTTGCTAAATCTGTCAAAGAGAATTTTTACAGAATAACACTGCCGGGAAGGGATTAACCTGCGTCATAATAAAGATACCATTCTATTTTCAAATACTGCACTTTTAGCTTAACGATAGGTATAACTACCAACCTAACAATATTTTACATACATTCCCATATAAGAGAAAAAGAAATGCCATGTAATATTTGATTGGCGGTGTGCAGTTGGTACGTCCGCATGGCTCATGAATCCGTAATGAGGATGTAGAGAGCTGCATTTTGCGGTGTCCACCGCCCTTGCTACTCTGGTACCCTGGTACATTCGTGCTGCTTTAAGCAGCTAGCTCTAACCTACTGAATATATACTTTGAATTTATTCCTTCTGCCACTTTACTTTGCGCTGTTTCCGAGAACATTGTGTACTACATGAATATGAATATAGAAGTTTCTGTGTTTTATATTTTTCTGAGGTATGTACTTGTACTTTTGTGGGTTAAATTCGAGATAAGAGTACAGCACTGAGCCAACTGTACCAATTTGTAACTATTTAGATTTTACTTGAAATAAAAAAAAAAAACGGTAGAAAGGATATCTAAGTGATACCAATGTGGTCATATATCTATATACTTTTAAATAAAAAGGAATGAACTCACAAAACTCGAGAACAGCTGGACCAATGCGGCTGAATTTTTTTGTTGTGTTCATATTTCCCGGACAAGGTTTGCATGAAAGTTTTTTTTTTGGAAAATCCACCGGGAGTGTCGAAAATTTGCACCCGTGTGAAGCCGGGGCGGTTCGCTAGTACTTAATAGAAATAACAAATTTAATCTAATATTATAAAGCTGAAGAGTCTCTTTTTTTTGTTCGTTCGTTTAATATTTATATAATACCTATTCGTATATGATAGCTACAATAATGAGGAATCGTAGGTGTAGTCCATATAATATTACGATATGTCCCACAGGAGCAGAGCAGTTACCAACGACGTAATTTAATGCGGGTGAAACCGACGGATATAGTTAGTACAGAATAAAACCACACTTGAACTATACATAATAGCGCCATGTTCATTGCTAAAAGATAAAAATAAAACCTGTTTTCTGTTATACCTACATTGAAAAAGTTATTTATATTTTCGTAATACCGCTGTAATTTGATTTCCTTAAAGGTTACGAGAGGTAGGACAGTTATAGCTCTGTAAAATAAGAAAAAGAGTCGTCATGGGCCAAAGGCTAAAGAAATGGTGGTTCTTTTTTCAAAAAGCGCTGATTTTCAAACATTTAGTAGAAAACTTTTGCACTGGTAACACTATAATTTGACAGAATAAAGGAAAAACCACAGACTATACAATGGTTTCTTAGTTACCAACACGACAAATAAAACGTAAGCTTTTGAATCAATACAAAATAATGACAACCTGTAAACAAAACAATATAAAAACAACGTCGCACCCAAATTATGTATTTGTCCAACTCATAATCCAATATTACAATGGACTATAAAACGACGCACGTGTTTGCTTTCAGAATATAACCGGCTATTCGGTTGAAGCTAATTTGTGTTAAAACAGAGCAAACTCCTAATTACGATGCAAATTGATCGTTCAGATCACCGCACTCATAAAATTGCGGCGATCAAAATATTCTCTTCACGGAATATTATGTAGTGTACGTTTAAAATTTAACCAAAATGAATTAAGGTATTTTTGGCACAATTTTGTAATGGAATTTACGTTAAGCGCTTAATAATGTCGGCTTGGTTTTATCTCAATACAGCGGTGAAAAGGAAGACGAAATGGAAAATTGATCATATCGCTTCCTTGATGCGAGTAGGCGGTATTAGGTTTTCCTAGAATATTTTCCTTTTCAGTTAGTTAAGTATTAAACTAAGATTACTAATAATATGTACCTATATTGACGCTTATAGTTATTGAGCATTTATTTTTCTAATTATAATTATTTATTTATGTATAATCAAAACTGGCACTCTTTGGGGAAGGCCTACGTTCAGCAGAAGACGGCTGTAACCTGATATGTTGATGATAATAAATCAAAATTGTGAATTAATTTGTAATAATAAGTGTAAATACAAAATTCATAAATAATAATAAAATTTCAAAGATTGTACAATTTACAAAAAAGAAAGGAGGATATGCTCAAAGGGCACCAAAAAACTTGTCCGGATCGCTGTCAATGTGGCAAATGTCCTACTAAAGCTTGGCAGCATTGCCATGTGGTGTAGCAATGCTGATTCTTTTGTCCAAGAAAATTCTAGCCCTCTGGGCACGTGAAGGCCACTCGCATGGCGATGTCCGTACCCCACGACCGGACATGGGACATGGTTTTATCTTAACCAGGTATATTTCTTATGACTTGGTGTTTATGAAATCAGTTGATCGTGGATATTTAGCAGCCAAGTCAATTAGTGTCTACTCAAACTGTAGTTATTAAGACCATTGTGTCTGTGGCTGTTGTCAAGAAAGGTGTTAATTTGGGCGTCATATTTTGAAAACAGAATTAGGTACCGTTTCACCACTTTCTAATAAGTTTCAATTAAATTACTTAGGAGATAATTTTAAATAAATAATGTTCCATTTTATTTGGTGATTAGTGTCTATTTGACAGTGAGGTGTTAAAACAGGCCTAAGGGCCTGTATAATAAGGTAAAAAATGTTCAATGAAAGTCGTCAAAAACCAAATTCACAATTTTCATATTACTACTTTCCGAGTTCTTTAAAATACGGCAACATTATTTGTCTAATTATTAACTTTTCAAATTCAGAATTTTCCGAATTCTTACGTTTCTTAATAAAATTATTTATTGTCCATAATTTTTCAAATCAGTAAAGTTCGATAGAATAAGAAAAATAAACGGATTGGTTCATACCTATACCTTGAAACACTTACAACGACGATATTAATTTCATATTCTTATTAAAATTAATTAACTGTACAGAAGCTTTCAATAAGCCACTGACAAATAAAAAAAGTATAAAAGATCAATTTCTCCGCTGTAGCTTATTCAACGGCATCATAAAAGATGACGGCCGGAGAGCTTGTAGTTTTAAACCTGACATGCAAATAGCTTGAAAATAAGTAATCTCTTGGGGCGATTGTGCTTAGTTAAGTACCTAGATAATAGACTTTGTATAGCTAGGGTATATAACCGTTTTCTTGTGAAGGGGAACGGTATTAGTACGTCCTGCCTTTATAATTGTGGGTTTAAATTTCAAGTTTCGTTCTTAGCAACATTTTATTTGGTTCTGTTTGTTATCTTGCGGCAGAAAGCCATTTTAACAAATGGACAAACCAACTCACTTTTTATTAAAGTTGTATGTAAGAGGTAATCTCGAGAAGAATTGATACAATTATAAAAAAAAATGTTACTGATAGAAAGTTTAATTAAAAAGATCGATTAAAAAAAATCTTTATTAAAAAACTGGTAGAAAGTCACATTATTGCCAAGCGTTTTATTTTATACACTTGACATCCGCGCAGACGTAGTCGCGTGTAGAAGCTAGTTATGTACCTTAATACAGGATTGCACTTAAAAACAATATAGGTATATAGTAAGGATCAAATCAGGAACGAACCTAAAGTGACTTCAACTAAAGTGACTTTAAAAATATAACTTTGATTGAAAATTGCTCTCTCTATGAATGGTAGACAATTATTTTTTGGACGATACTATATAACATAACATCACGCCTCTAATCTCCGAAAGGTTAGCCAGAGGTGTCCCCCATCAGAACACCATTTCGCTGGTTATGTTTTTTTAAGTCCCATATAATAGAGCCTATTGCTATCAACCGCGCACAAAACCAGACTCCGAGGCTGCTACTGAGAAATTCCTGATGGAAAAACCCAATAATCAATTAATTATTCAGCTATTGAAACCTACCCTTAAAATTCCCACTAGCAACTCGGAACTTGAAGTATGCCATTTTCTACAATAAAAAACCTAAGTCTAAGGTTGAATAGTGCGTCTCCATCGCGGTCCCTGATCCGAACGGAGCCGGATGTCAACATTTGCTCATGCGATTTCGCCCCCGAGGCCGGCCGGGAAATGACATGCGCCTCTTTATTCCCGGCCACTCTTTACTGCTGCTCTGAGATGCAATTGCATGCAAAATTTCAAAGAAACAGCCCCCAGTGAAATGAAGTAGCGACTACGTGAGCTTCATTTGTGTTCTTTTAATTTTTAAATTAGGTTTGACGTTTATTTTTTTTATTTTGTTTTATGGCATCTTGAATGTTTGCAGGTTTTATTTTAATTGATTGTATAGCATTATTTTGATTGTTGTTAATTTTATTGAGTAAACTGTGGTCTCCTATAGGGGAATGAGTATAATATTATATTACGTACCTACTAATGATTTTGTTGGACATTATTTTTACGTCATTATTTGTAAATGAATAAATATATATCGATTAATTATAACTGATATTGATTTGGACATAATTATAAATTAGGTAGGATAATATGTTTGAAGTATTTTTGTTATATGTATCATCCTCATGTGTGTATTCAAGCAGATAAATTATTTGTTTTGTTTTCACCGATGTGTACCTACCTACATAATTGAAATTTTGTAGATAGCCAAAACTACACAACAAATCTAGGCTTGTAGAAGTCATTTACCCGCCAAACACCAAAAAAATACGTAATTCAACTCTCTTAAGAATTAGGTACCAACTTATTGGCCAAAAAATGATTTTATTTTTTTGTGTATAAAACGCGCTGTCGTAAATATTCTATAAAAGATTTTCTAAAGGTGAAAAACACCAGCAATATCGTACTAGCACCGAGCTACTATCAGTTTTACAACCGAGGCTATTTGTTCCCTGCTGAAGTATGATAGGAACAAAAGGCTATTAAAACTAAAAGTTCTGTAAAAGCTGGTTTACCTGAACACATGAGAACGGCTTAGCATAAAATATTATTTTATATTGAAAACATCTGGTTGAAATATTTACTTGAGTTTTTGGACATCACTTAAATATAAATTACTAGCAATATCCCGTGGTTTCACCCGCGTTATGTCTATGATTACTGCTCCGCTCCGGTGCGTAGTAGCGTGATGTTATATTGCCTATGTTACTCGCTGATATTGTAGTTTTTCATTTATAAGTGAAATATTTTTTTTATTTGTTTTTGAGTTTATTCATTACAAACAAAAAATTTACAAATATTTTCTCTTTATAATAGTTTCGACTAGCTTCTGCACGCGACTTCGTCCGCGTGGAAGTCAACAATTGATATTATCGAACCAGTATGTAATTCCAGAGATTACCTCTTGCTAACAGAAAAAAACTTTACACTTTATAGTATGGTATAGACCTTAACTCTTACGATGAATTTTATGCATTAATTTTGTTCATTAGGGGCTGTATCTAAGTACCTACTGAAGGCTACTGCGATATGAATCCGTGGAACTGTATAACGCTACGTAATCAATCCTAAGTAAAAACAATCCCAACTAAATATAGCCAGTAATAAAATGCGTAACTCAGACACACATTGAAATAACTGCATCACTATGCACTTTGACGTGACATATCGTCGGACAGTTGTTCCGAAACGAATCGGACTTTATTTAACGTCGAATTGGTGATGCACATTTTCGCAAAGCGGGAGAGAGGAAAGTGCGCGTCACCGGCCGAGGGGAGCAGAAATCACGACAGCAAATATTGACTTTAGACTTTTACTCTTTTACTCACTTAGCCTAACTCTCCCCTGCGCTGCAAATCACTCCACTAGAAACGAAGAGCAAGTTTTAAATTCTGAAATTTCTTTAAATAATTTAAAGCCGTCTGCTATGAATCGACTTACTGAGTTATTGAATAGTTTGCGAACCCGTAATTGGGTTCATGTGTAACCTTTGTTCAATAGTTACTTGAACCACGTACCTAAGGTACCTATAGTACGTGCCTTTGAATTTATAGGTACAAATGAGCCGTAGTAATTGAATGGGTAGGTAAATTACTGCTTCAGAGTATAGAAGACAATAGGAAGGAATTGATATTTGAGAAGCTGTTTGCTATCTAAATGGCTTGCGCGAAGGTCGATGGATTGATATTGAAGGTCACGCGATGTTGCCATAGTGAAGGGTAAGTTTGATACTCTGATCGCACTCCCACATAAAAATAAATATTTTATATAGAGAATATGTGGGAAATTTGAAAAAAAAATGTTAAGACTGATGTAACATGATTTCTAATCTTTGAAATTTTTAATAAGCTGAAGTACCAAAAATCTATGAACAAGACATTTAGTTGGTAAATTTATGTGTTATAATTGTATAACCTAAAGGTTAACTTACAATAATATTAGACTAAACAAACAATATTATGTTTTATAGTCACATGTCATTATAATTCACTTATAATTCAGCGGAGCATAACACTTCCAACAATACCTTATCCATTTATAATTTAGGAGATATGCGCACAACGATAAACATCACTGCCAAAATCATAACCCTCCGTTTGGCCTTTCCGTATTTGGGCAATAAGTAGGTAGATAGATACACATTCGAGATAGATTACAGCAAAAAGCCTAAACGAAACTAAAATGCCTTAAACAAAGACCCGAGCTAAACTTGTTAAAGCTAACAAAAGACTGATCCAACTTGGAAAGTTCAAAACGAGTCTGTAACACTATTATCTCCAATCACACGATCGACTGAATCCGAAACCGGCATAACTCATAATTAAGCACTTATTAGACATCTGGGAGGATCCACAGATCTAGGGGTATTCAAATATCGAAGTCAGCGATCTAATACGTGGGGGTTGCTGCAATCACTCGTCTTGAATTACGGCGTGCATTTAATCTTTTCAGACATTTTCAAATATCCTCTCATTAACCTGTGTAGCCACTTCAGACGGCGCCGATTTGTTACTCTGGATGTGTCGATAGAATGAAAGAACGCGCAGATTTGTGAATACACCACCTTATTTATTCTTCTTTTATTAACTTGGGGATGTTTTAACTGTTGGAATGAAGTTATTTTTTGTCGACGCAAGAAATGAAAATGTCTTTCTTTTGTAACAACTTAGGTTATAAGTTAAGTACTATAAAGTTATGGACTTGACGTAATACCCCTTTTATGTTTTGTACCACCTGTTTTTTAAATGTTTGTACAATTTATTATTTCATAGGACTCGAGGGAGATGGGACTTACGGAAGAAGACACACAAGATCGAAATAAAGGTGCCACGTGATTGGGAGAAACGATCCCGTGCAACGGAGAAAGGCGACGCCAAAGAAGAAAAAGAAGAAAAAGCCTGCACCGGACGTTTGGTTTAGTTATACTAAAAATCGGACCGAGTCTGAAATCATGGAAATAAAATAGGCTGTTTCCTACAAAATGTATTTCCAACACGATCATATATGGAACTGCTGACTTTTATTCTCATTATTAGGGTTGGTCCCATAGCAAAAATTTATCATAATGATGGGAACAATGACCCCTTTTCAGGTTTCTGGTAAATTAACAATCACCTGTCTACCAAGGACAACTACTTGTTTCAGCTCTCTTGTTGTTTTTTTTTATGTCATTAGATTGCAAATAAACTGACGACGGCCCTCCTGATGTTAAATTCTCTCTGCTGCCTATAGACATCTGCAATACCAGAGGCTTTACAGAAGCGTTGCTATCCTAAAGACAAAGCATGAAATGTCACATTTGCCTGTAATTACTCCGGCCCCCATACCTTGCAAACCGGAACAGAATAACGCTGCTTTGCAGAAGCAATAGGCATGGTGCTACCACTTCCCCGGACGAGTTACTTCACAAAGAGCTCTCTCTATACTACTAAAGTGCGGCAGGTTCACCTGTACAATTCTGTAGGTACATACCGGGTGTGACAGGGGATGTTAATGGTGCTATGGTGCCCGTATGCCGGCTGACGTCACTCGCGACTGATGCGGCTTAACGAAGGACAACTAGCGACAACGGAGCTTCAAGTTACTGTTTGCTTACGTCCTCTTTGAACCTTGATAAAGTACCGATTTTCTATACAAATAAATAAAATTGAAATATCTTTTTTTAATGTCAAAATGACAGATATTTACTAAATGCATATGAATGTTTACAGTACTGATTGATTAGTATGATACAGTATTGATTTTGACGGGACTTTCACTGGCAGATTGTTGATGTTATGACAAGTAACTTAGGCTTATTTAAAAAAATTAGACATATAACAAGGGTTCCGTGAAAAAAAATTATACCCCGCATTAAACCGACATTCATGGACAAGGCATTGGTTAGTAAATTAGGATAAGATTAAAAACAGAAACAAACTCAATAACATAAAATACGGAACTCTCAGTTCAAATTGCAATAAATAAAATCATGGTTTTGATATAGAGAGGAGAAGAGACTATAAAAACATGGAAGTTGGTTAAAACCGATAGCGGAATGGTAGCCAAGAGGCGAAGATTTGAAAACATTTTGAAGGCAAGCGGAAAAGTTGAAGACTGTTTAGAGTGGCTGTAGGCATAAATATTGAACAGTCTGAACACAGTGAAGTAATGATGATTATTATAATAATAAGCTTTTGTCGGATATAAATTGACAACATCGATAGGGTTAGTACCTATTTATTTTCAAATGACTGCTTATGTTAACATAACATCACGCCTGTAATCCCCGAAGCGTTAAGCAGAGGTGTACCCATTAGTATACCGACATTTCGTCAATTTTGTTTAAGTCCCATGTAATAGGGGGCGAGCCTATTGCCATCAACTGGGCACAAATTCAGACACCGAATAACTCCCTGACAAATTTCATCTTTATACGTCAAGTGGTTTACGATATTTCATGATGAGTGAGTGAGTGAGTGAATGAATGACCTTTCACTTTAATGTATTAAGATTTAGATAATAATGTAGTACCTAGGTATGTGTAGAGCGTTCCGTGCCTCAGAAAGTACGTTAAGCTGTTGGTCCCGGCTGTCATACATGGGTCATTGACAGTTGTTACGGACCGTCAGAAGCCCGAAAATCTGACAACCAGTCTTACCAATGGGTATCGTATTACCCAGTTACTGGATTGTGGAGGTCTGATAGGCAGTCGCTCCTTGTAAAATACTGGTATTCAGCTGCATTAGGTAAGACTAGAAGCCGAACCCAACATAATTGGGAAAAGGCTAGGCAGATGATGAATTATGTGTAGAGCGTTGCATGTGTAATCACAAAAGTCGTTTCATGAAAAGTGGGCAAACTTGCATGACCTCTTTGTTAGATCAATGTTTCAAAATACAAAGTAAACAATGACATCTCTATATTCCTGGCATTGTTGTTGGAATTGCACATACAATAGTTTTGTACGAGTAATATTGTTTAACAAAGAAAACTTGGGACATATATTAGCAGCTTATTGTTCCGCACTAATTAGGAGATACAACTGTCAGGAGTGGTTTTATAATAATAGTGTAACATAACTTGTTTTCTCTATTTTCCTATACAATAATAATATTGTGTAGGTAAACAATTTTCAGTATTAAATTTATTATTTCATCGTTGTGTAAGAAAATTATGAACAAAGGGAAGAGTAACTTGGAAAAAAACTCATGTTTATACGCAAGTCAATTTTGTAAATAAATACGCAAGTCTAACTTTTATATTGATTTATTTCTGGAATTACCAATTGAATTGGATGAAATATGTTTTGTAAACGATAGCCAGTTTCATAAGGTTTTCTGTAGGATAGATATTAAGCATCGGTATGAACCAAGAAGAAACCACGCGTATGAAGTCTTGGGTAGTAGGTACTAGTTAATTCTTGGTAATACTAACATTCTATAAGCCATTTTACAACCCATGATCCATACACTTACATCCTCCCCGTACAAACACCATGAAAGCGTATGTTTTCAAGTAAAACAAAATCACCCAAATTGATGCACATTATGACAAACTTACACAATTTCGCCAACAAAAACAAAGAGAGAATTGAAAAACTTCCTTGTTCTTGTAAGTGGCTGGTCGATTAAAACAGACAATAATACAAGAAATAACCCACCATTCCATTATAGTAAACAAATAGCAGTTAGAAGTGGTGTTAAGAATAGTTTTAGTACACTTGTGTGTGCCACGCGTGTATTTTATGTTTCTTTACTACGATAATGGTGGAAACGTCTTGAAATTAGTTTCGTTACAAGACAGTTACTGTTTCTAGTCTTTGTTTAATACGATTTAGTTCATTTTAACTACGTTTTAATGGGTTTCTCTTTGTGTAATTATAACTCAGGTTTCTGAATACTATTTAATTAAATCAGTTCTTGCCAATTAAGAATTTCTTGTATTTACTTTTGTTAGCCACTGTAATTTGCAAGCTAATATGACATTTATAAGCATAATTATAGTCTCGACCAGTCATGGAAGTCTATAAGAATTTAGCAAGGGTGTTAATAATATGATGACACCTTAAACTATTACAATATCTGAGTCATAATTTCAGATTATCAAAAGTAATTTCAAAATGTAAACCTCAATCTTGTTTAATTCATTTAGCCAAAAGACACTCAAATATTTAGTTAAATATCTAATTTACCAAACAAACAGGTAACGGCCGAAAATCCTATTCCAAGTCTAGTGACGTTCCAACTTATCGACCCATCCGACAATTGTGCGACAAAGCCGAAAGGTGTACGGCTGTCTAGCAAAACAATAAATATTTGAATATTTTAACGCCGAATTCTGATAAAGGGATGTAAATGACTAGCTTGTCCAATTTGCATTGAACAGATTAACGTCATAATCGGCGCGATTCAATCAGCGATTCCGAGAACACTCTGGACAGGGGGTGATAGGCAGGGGACAGGGGGGGACCAATGTCATTTAACGGGGATACTAATAACTTCAGATAAAATGCTAATTTTGTGTTCATTCGATTTAGGCGAAGAAGATAGGCGCTCCTCTGGTAGACTGGTCTTTATTTACCGCGTGTTGTGATATTTTGATTTCTTCCCCTGACAGTTTTTAAATGAAGTCATTTTATAAGGCGATTAATACACGGCACCGCGCACCGCCGCGGAGCGCGGTGGCGGTGAAGCAGATTTCACCGCTCGACCACGCGGTCGGACGGTATACGCATGTATGTTAGGCATCAATAGATTTCTTAGGCCAATGCGACATGAGATCCGCTTCACCGCCAACCGCGGCGATGCGCGGTGCCGTGTGTTAGTCGCCTTAATTTGTTTATGTACTAGATAGTCAGGTAATCCTTTACACTCCAAATAATATTTAAATACCAGTTTATAACTCCATGTAGCATTCTCGACCCATGTCAACGAATTAATAATCGCCACTTAACTTTCAAATAGCTAATATTTATGAAAAAAATCCCCGAACTCGATCGCCCTCAATTCAGGGGTAGCAATCCGATCCGAGTGAACGCTTGTCATATTGATTCAGAGACGTAAGTGAGTGTTTTCGGAAGCTACGATAAGGCGAAACGTGACTACGGAACCCGACGACGGACCAGCTATGTGGACCTTTATACTTTACACTTACAGAACCTTGTAAGGACCTGCCTGCCCTTACAGCCCCCGGTTGACTTACTACAATGTTCTAGTTTATAGTAATTTTCTTCAGAATAAACAGTTCGATTCGCGAACGGTTTTCGACGTATTCTTGCTTGAAACAGCGAAATAAATTGAATATGTCAGATGCATGATATGGAATTGTTGCATTATTTTGCTTAAATGGGGCACGCTTTTAAATAAAAGATTGTTTATATAATGCATGAAGATTTGTTTTTAAAATCAATCGTAAAAAATAATAGTAATTTTTTCTTAGTGGCCAGGAACGCAAGTCTGCACATAGGTCGAGAAATTGCTAAAAAGAGAAATCATTTTTCATCATATTTAGGTACCTACAAGACATTTTGCCTTATGTTATGGCATAGGTAGGTTGTAGATACATATGCCTGAAATTAAGTTCGTACGTTCTTAGGAAAGGAAAAAAAAATCTTGGCATAAAATGACTATTTATTAATAAACTTTTCCGCGTAAATAAATTTTCCACAGTAAATACCTACGTAACGCGCCGGTGTCAAGACATTAATTTTATGATCCACGAAATCCCTGCTCTAAATTCGTAACCAAAGTTAGTGTTCAAAGCAATAATGTAACGGTAACTTAACACCGGAACTTTAAAAAAGAAACGTACAATAAATAAGAAAAGTTAAAAAAGTGACAGTTAAGAGGTATACTTTTTGGAAGTTCGTGAAGTAAAAAGGCGAGCTTTCGGAATTATAACTAGATTAATGTTCGGTGACTGGAACTACCCTGGTGAAACTTTGGAACTAAGTGGGAACAGAGTTTTGTATTATTTTTAACGAACCGAAGCGCCTTCGGAATTCATTAGCTTGGAAAGTATTGAGGAAAAGTCTACTTCCAATATGTGCCGAGTTGCCGACGGACCTCGGCGACGCGGCGACGACGCGCGACCCCAGCAGCCCTCAATGACTAACATTTTCTTTTTTTAATCTTTTTCTTTAACCCCTATGTACCTTCCCTCCCTCACTTTCAAGCTAATATAAAGTATCGAACTTTAACTCTGAGCAGAATATTTATTTACAAAAAGGAAAACATACAACCTAAGTACACAATAAAACAAGAAAGTTTTTGCTGAAGTATGATTTCTAGGAAGTTTTAAACGTTATTGTTTGTGTCTAATATAGCTGTTATGAAGAACCTGAAGGGGCTAGAGTTTTGAAATATTAATACAGTCGTAACAATTTATGTAATGTAACCAGAAAACGACTGTTATGTAACGAGTAATTATGTAAGTAGATGCTTACCTAATACATTCAGTAAACAAAATGTATCTTTACATTAATCTGTAAGAGTACAAGCTATAAAGAGGAAAGGGGATATAAAAAAAGTTAAAATATAGTAACGCAACGCAATTGTCTGGTGGCGTTTAGATTTAGGCGCTTTGCACACAGAGCAACTATTGCAGCAAATGGCAAGTGGCAACTAGCTGGCAACTAGCTGTTTACATACATTTCAATTGGACTGCGCACACAAAGCAACTCGAGTTTCGAGTTGCGGCAATCGTCAACAGTTTTCAGTTATTACAATCGATGATTAAGTTAGTTGCTAGTTGCCGAAACTTGCAACTTTTAAATATTGTGCCGGTTTTTAAAGTTGCCGGTTTCCTCAACCGTCAATCGCAACGCTTCGGGCGATTTCACACCTCCCTCCCTCTCCGTGTGCCCGGCAATGCCAGTGTCGCTACGGCAACGGCATACGGCAACTCGGCTATAAAAGTTGCTCACAAATTGCCAAAAAGTTGCGGGAACCGGGCAACGTTATAGCAACTATCAACTTTTACAGGAAACTTTATAGAGTTGCCAGTTGCCTCAAGTTGCTCCGTGTGCAAAGCGCCGTAGGCTTAGCACGGGCGCGCAAACGTAATAGAATGCGAGATAGACATAGAGACAAAATTTAGAGTTTGAAATTATGACAATTCTATAGCATTTAAACGAAGGTGGTTCTATATTCTCTTGTATCTTTTTTAAAAGTCGATTGATTTTATCCAATGCATCCCTTGTAGGAATCAGATTCTTGCAATGTAAACCGATCGTTCAAACCACTAAAGACTTTTATATTTAAAATATCGGCCATGGAAGAAAATTACTCTATATCGTTATGAATAGGTACCAACCTACATATTTATTTTTCGATATGCTGTTATAATGGGCGGTCACTATATTTAAATACCTATTTACACTTAGATAAAAGCAGTGTATAATTGAAACAAAAACTACTTAAAAATTTAGACCCACTTTAAAGGTGAAAATCGCAGCTTCCTCCAAAGCCTGTTCCGATAATAGCCTGAACTTTCTGCACTCTATCTGGAAGCAAATCGAGGCCTCTGCAGAATATTGCATGTGGATAGCCACCTAAAATATTTACGATAAGAGACCGCTCTGATCTATTCTTACAAAATGCCATAATAGGACTCCATTACATCTTAGAAATTACAACTAAAGTCTATTCAAATCCTTGTTTCCAATTTTAATTAATTCTATTCAAACAAATGTCCACCTTTTAGAGAGTACATTAAGTTGATTTTAGAATGACTCGTCCCACTGAAAAAGTCGTTAATACAAATTTAAATTGTAGCGTGAATTTAATTTTATGTGTATAATTAAAGTTAGATTATATTTCAAAATACCTACTTTGTTCGTATGTTTGAAAACAAAATTATGAATGCAGTTTATATGTAGGTAAGTACGACTAATCTTAATCTTCCTCCACTAATCCTAATGACTGCAGCGGCACTTCAAAGTTATCTACTGTAATTCGCGAAACTTCCCTTAGCAAGCAATCTCCATAATACTCACTCAGTACGTGTTAGTTATCATATCTTTAAACAATTGTTGTATTGTGATCAAGTTGGGAGCTGATATAGAAGTTAAACACAAGTTTGCATAATGTTCTTGAGTTAGGCGGCGAGTGAAATCGCTCCTCATTAGGCAAATCGGATGGCGTTAGCTCAACCAATTAGCACAGTCAATGTTTGGCGATCCCATCACCCGGCCCGCTCGTCGCTCAGATAGCTCCGCGATAAACCATCTTTCAATTTATTATCTTTTACACGTTGATTGACTTTCAACTTTAATTTCACCAAGGAATTTAATTAAAACCAAGCAGACAAATTATATTATATCGTAAACCGTTTCAGATCTTTGATGAGCTTAGTGGGTATTTAATTTGTAATCAGTAGGTATCTAACTCTCGTTACGAATAAATACCAGCTTAAGCGCTTAACGTTTACACAGAATATTTGCGAACAAACTTCAGTATTAGATAGACTCGATTCTTGAAAGCGAACTTTACTGAATTATATGCGAACTTTAATAGCGGACACGAAAGGTAAAAGTTTATTTTAAAATAACCATCAAAAGCGAACATTTTTCCGCGACTTTATGAAACGTTTCAGTAGATTTATGAATAAAACCTTTCAGGGCGGATACGAGGCCGCAATGTAATTTAGGTCGTATAAGGAATAGAGCCGCAGCCTCCAAAATTAGACCGTTATCATTCCACCGCTGTCGCCGCGGAGATCACCAGTTATATGAGCCAATACACCGAACAGAATAAATTTGCTTTATACCAGACAGCTGACCTTTATAACCGATATTGTTACTTTTATACAAGGAAATATTTTGGAAATTCCCGACGTCCGCCCTCTCCGCACTGGGGTCTTGCGTCGCTTTTTTTTAAGTTATTTGCGCTGCAAAGCTGAAGCTACGAGTATATGAGAAAATTGGAAAAACCTTTAAAGGAATGAGAGTCCAGGGAAGCGTAGATTTATTAGAAGAGGATTTATAATGTGTTAAACTTAAAGATTACTTTTAATGATGATAAAAATAAGTTAATAAGTACATAGTAAATAGGTACAAGGTGCACTTTAGCATTAGCTAAATACATAAATGATAAAAAACAACAATGGATAAATACATTTTTAAGTTGTTTTTGTTTGGCAGTATTTCAGAATACACCTCTTTCAAAGAACAAAATCGCCCCGTTACATGTGCGGTAGGCAGTATCGCATCAATATATTATTGTATGCGTGGAGATACATCACCCTGCCTGGATAAACCCAGAGGCTAGTTTTTTCTATTCGAAAATGAGAAACTGTAAAAAACTCCTTGAATTTGACTATCTTATAAAAATAACCTTTAAGTTTCTATTGTTTGCCGTAGTATAATTCCAGCTTTAACAGAACATCTTAAGAGTAATAAATGCAAAAACCTCGTCGCAGTATCCTAGTCGCATGAAACTCATCCGCACACACTGGCTATGATACCGCACGTCAGCTCCACCGTGATGGGCACAGCGGCACGACGGCGCAGCGGGGGCCTTTGTCTCGACCTGCCCTTTTGTGAGAAATTCCAATTAATACGTTATACTTTTATGAGAAAAAAACCCATGTATCGATTCGCGCTCTGAAATTGGAACAATACCACACCACTATTGTGTACCTGTCAAACGTTCGTGGTCCAAAAATTCATATATTTTAAGCAACGCTTTGAAGCCCTCAGGAGTTTAAAATGTATCGTGTTATTCAGCGGAGGCTGTTAGTATTACAGTACATTGCGCTCATTGGCCGCTTTCATGCGTAATTCATGTGTTACGCGACGCATTCCAAATGTAATTCAACACGCGATCCAGACACTGTACATTTTTCGCTACCAAGAAACTTCATTAAATTACTGAAGATCTATTCGAGTGATGTACACAATAACCAGTTTTCAACTTTCCTTTGTATTTTAAGAAGCTTAGACAGAAAAGGATGTTAAATATGAAATCAATTGGAACGGACTTTTCCATTAATAAAGGAACTCGGGAAGAAAGGACGCCGTGTCCTCTCTAATTAGAAGTCGCGAGTCGAATTTTCAATGCGTCTCCCGCCGCTTTACTAATGGTGAACTGAAATAAAAGTTTATATTTACTGTGCGTGGCTTCTTTCTCTGAATGAATATTTATACTTTCTCTCTTCACTTTATTCACCTCAAAGCCAACACCGCACCGGCTGAAGTTTTTACGGGTTTACTTTTTATGGCGGAATTTTTCTTTGACTTTTCTCGATGCTCAGACTGAACTGAAACGTGTTCCGCGATATGCTGCTCTCGTACATTATTTTTATTATCTGTAGCTGTGTATGTAAGTAGGTAGGTATGTCTTTGTTTACATTCGACAGTTTCGGCATAAAATAAAATAAAACATAGGCCAAGTTAATTTGCAAACGAAGGCTCTATATTAGCATGTGGGTGTGAAGCGTCGTGCGACACATCTCGGCGGCGTCACGTCGCCTCGCCAGCGGGGAATCATTTGTTAGAACAGCAATAAAGCGGAGGATTAGCAGCCGTCAGGAGGCGACAAACTTCCCAATAAGCCGCCGCCTTCCGGTATACCGCGACTCGCTTTACAAGAGTAATGATGCTTAATTTTAATGACGCGTCGCCGACCAGAGCGTCACCCGCGCGGCACGCCCACCGCCGCCCGCGACGCCGCCCGGCCGCGCGTGACCCGACTGCACAACTAACACTGATATTGGAAGACTCAACGACGACGACCGAAAGTCTGACGATAAATTTAGTTATTACTTGTGAAAATAGACGGAAGGAGATCGCTAACTTGTCCTCGTGAGAAGATAATGGATCATTGTGGGGGATGTTTTTAGTTACTTCACGAAAAAGGTCTCGTTAAAAGCCCCGTTATGTGAGGAGTTTTCCAATTGTATTCCAGAGTTTCCCGTTTAAACCAGAATTGACGATACAAATTTTGTTTTAGTGGTAAAAGTTTAGATTATATTTAGATCCCGTCTTACTAATCCAACGTTTTATCACGCAAGTTTTTCCCTTTGTAAGTCCATCATCGTCTTAGATACTGATATTGTTATTGAAAAGTAATTTAAAGTTCGTACTATTAGGGACATACTTCTACACTGATATAAAAATTGTTCGACATACGAAATATAATTATTGCATAAAAGGAAATTGGGCGTCATTAAATTATTCATAATTTGGCAATTACACAACAGTGTAGTGGTCGGGTCAACACATGAAACGATGCGAAGTAACGGTAACAAAGTCAGATAATGATTGTCATCGAATATGTACCAATTTATTGAATCGGAACGTTGGGAATGAACATTTTGGGTGTGCAAACAACAGTCTATATAAAATTAAAGACAGCCGACGGCGACACGCGGCTCGCCCATCCGTCCGTCCGTCCACGCTCAAAACTCGATGAATATTGTTTACAAATGCACCGCATCCATAACGAAAATGTTTGGTTGATACCACCCAACTGATATATCGATACTTTTCAATATTTCACCACGACGTAAATGGTGCTCGTGTTACTAGTTGGAAATGTTTGATTTGATTAAATGTTCGTGTTTTTTTTTTTGTATTCGAAATTGTCACGGTGATTGATACATTGTTTTCTTTACGGCCATTTAGGCTTGTGATTTTTTGTTAGAGGGCTTTTTTATTTTATTTACTAGGGAGAAACTCCGAAATAAGTAAGTTAAATGTTGCATAAATCCTCATAGGTACATCAAAATTGCTTCATAGCGGTGCATCACAGTTTCCTTACGACGGCATGCCCAACATTATCCTAAGGTAAGTATAGCGAGTGAAGTCGACAGCAGTAAACGGTGGCAGGCAGGTAACAATATTTCCCACGGCAGCAAATTGAATAAACACATCACCGTGCGCCTTAAACGACGAAAAGACAAATCCAATAACGGCGGGCACCTTAAGCGATAAATATTCTGCTATCTACCGCCGCCACGCTCAACATATTTATGCTATCCTAGTCAGCTTTACTAGCTCGCTTAAGATAATTTGTTTTTCTCTGAATAATACCTACAATTACAACAATGTTTTTGTTACGTATTCAATCTTCTAAGTTTCTTTGGCAATTTGCTTTTGTGCCTTCTCTGCAAACTAATGTTATTTGATGAGTTTGGCACAGATTTCGTGATAAAGGTATCAGATTACAGATGAAATCTATCTTGTGTAATATTGAAAACGTAAAAATAAAAACATTGTTTTGGCTGTAAAAATAAATAAAATTATATTTAATTTTAATGATAAACACACGATTTTTGTACAAAATAATAAACTCATCATAAAAACATTTGACGTAGGCACGCACAAATGTAAGTACGTAAGTAATATACCAACATATGAGAAAAAAAAAGAGAATTCCCCTTCGAGAGAATTCGTGCTAAAACTGACAAACACGCAGGAGGGCTCCTAATTTTCATATCGAAAAAAACCAAAATGGCGTCGTTGTACACATGTTGTTGCGTGAATTTCTCTTAGGGTCACGTATTGGCATCGTCTAATACAATTTGTTCGGAGACGCGCGTCGCCCGCGGAATGCAAACACACCCGCGACACTTCATAACACATGACGATTATTCGCAATTTGTTGCTGGGACATGGGCGAAATAGAAAATATTTATGTGCTTCACATTACGTATAAACGGCACGTTTCTTAAAATTATTAGGTACCTTCATCTAAATTTTTTGATACCTACCTATAGCATTACATTTTAATTGAAAAGACTTTTATTTTAAACTTTACCTTTTTCTAATGAAAAGTATTTCACATGAAAATTTAATTGACTGCCTCGTTGGTCTTGTAGTCACAAAGCGCGGCTACTGAGCATGAGGTCGTGGGTTCGATTCCCAGGTCGAGCAGAGTTATTGGGTATTTCCACCAGGAATTTTTCAGTAGCAGCCTCAGAGTCTGGATTTGTGCCCGGTTGATGGCAATAGGCTCGCCCCCTATTACATGGGACTTAAACATAACTGGAGAAATGTGGGTGTACTAACTGCCTAACCCTTCGGGGATTACAGGCGTGATGTTATGATGTTATGCAATTTAATTGAAAGAAAAAGGGAATAACTGCCCATAATCAAGATAGCTGTAAAACAGAATTATATTGTGGAAAGCTTCGTTAAAATTTTATTTACACGTAACTGTATTAAGAGGCAAATTTTATTTTACGATAACGTAAAATTATTAAAAATGAATAAATAAAAAGGTTTCTTTTCACACAGAGAAGACGCGCATTGAAATTAAATTAATATTATACTTTTTGTCATTAATACGCTATTTTTAGAAAGACATCGCCATGAATCTGTTTCAAAGAAAAACGATCTCCATTTTGGTTATTGACGTGAAAAGATTTAATATAGAAAGCGTTTTGTAAACAACATTTGCGTACGTCGGTAAAACGTTGAGTACATCGACTCGAATTATTAAGTCTTGGCGGCGTCCGCCTGCAAAGCAAACACATGAATAATAGCCATGAATACTGTAAAGTAGCAGCGCGATGTGCACAGGCCAGGGATTATCGGAATTTATGAGCCCGTGTGTGACGCACCTCCCGCTTGTTCGGCGCGAAGAAAAATATTGTGGTCTGAGAGCTTAAATATTGATGGATTTATGAACGCTCTTAAAATTATGACAGGCTCGAGCCACCGGCAACTTTATTGAGTCTTATCTCGACGCTAGATTTATTGGTGTCTGTATCAAGTTTAGGGGAATCATTTCATTGTTTTCACTAACGAGAAAATAAGAAAGTATCTTTTGAAACGTTGGTTGTGTGATCTTCCGGAATTTGAACAGAAACGAATGCACTGAAACTGAAATAGTTTTATAGTAGCGAATGTTTCGTGAGAGATCTCTCGCAAATCTGTCTGTTTCGAAATGTTAGTTTATGTTCTCTGTCCCTGTGTGTGTGTCTTTGTAGGTCGTACAGATGAGTGTACAACAAAATTTTCGATACATAAGTATACAAGACTCAGCCGAGGTATTTGATGGTACACGAGTCTTGAGATATTCATACAAGATACAACAATATATTTCCCCAGCAGGTAATAGTGAAATGTGATTGTGTAAATCTCAAAACGGCTCCTGTGAACTTATTGTCAGTATAGAAAACGTACCGACGTCGAGCCAGCCATTGTACATTCATACGTCTGACGAGCAACAAAAGAAAATATTTTCTGAAAGAGTACTCCCAAACTAAATCATTTGAAGCAAGAATATAAGTTGCGAGTAGCAGACAGATGGCGCAAGTTGAGGTGCGAATAAAGTTTGAGTGGAAAAACTTATTCCTCCGCGGATCGTCAGCGCGGGCCCGCGGGGCGCAGTCTGTGCCCCCGGGACACCTTTAACAATTTGTAAGTTATTTATTGCTGCCAAGAAATATCATTAACCCTTTTAAATTTAACAGCTTTATACAAACTTTTGTTTGCCACAGGTTGGGAAGCATTTGGTTTCTCAGGAAGTGTCTTCACTATCAACATGCTCGCGACATTACTATAAATTACAATAGTACCATCTGTCCCTAAAACTAATATAACTTTTCCAACTATTCGTTACATTCTAAATATTTCTGAGTAATCGTCAAGTTGGCTCGTTCCGAACAAAGTTGGCGGGGTTATTTCAACTAAACTAAACTATTACTTATGAAAACTGAGTTAACATGCAAATCTTCGTCCATTCCGGGAGGATCTTGCTTACGTAAGCGCTGTTTAATACTTCGCGCATACTTATACTTTTCTTTCTTTTTAAGTCTTTCCAAAATTAAGATTTTACGACACAAAAATGGTAACCAGCTGCTGAGGTTGCTCATCTGTGTGTTATCCAACTCCTGCAGAGTTATAAGAGGGTAGTGCTAGTTTAGACTTTAGAGTTATACGTAGTAGGGTAGAAAATGGTGCCATTTAAAAATAAGTCATTCAGTGATTGACTTATTTTTAAATAATACCATTTGCCAGCCTATTGACATTAGTCACTCGTCTTTTAAGAGGAAGTCATGTGCATTTTCCAGTGTTTTCATGCATGAAACGATGAGTCGTTATGGTAAATAATTTTCAGTATAATGTTATCAAGTGAGAGGCAAATATTAATATTCTCATGATCTACGGAAAAGCGGATTTTTAAATTATAATTATAATTTTATTTTAACTGCTCATGGCCCGGCTGTCACACCGGTATAACAGAACAATCGAAAATAAATTGTGTCTCATTACGTACGACTTGAATAATTAAGCTATATTCTCGATCAAAATCGTAAATCATGAAGACATAAAAATAAACTTCATTTCTTTTTCCAAATAAATCGCAACTAAACCATACGACTTTCATTAATCTCCATTCTAGTCCGAGATTATTCGGCCCATATTCACAATTACAATTGCCCTATAACATACCTAGTATTAAATTATTCACGAAAACAAGTGTAGCTATCCACCCAAGCAATCACAAACAGAATTGTGTTCCACAGAAAACGATAGGCAATAAAAACCCCTTGAAAATTTCACAGGAAAGACTGAAATGAAATGACCTACACTTTAAACGAAAATTAAATATGCATTTTCAATCTTCTTCCATTGCAGAACAACGAAACGCTATGGGTAACTAAGTAGGTATAGGTCCAAAGGTCACAGCGTTACAGGTGTGTTTACACGAGCAATTTTTTCAAGTAGTAGCTAGAACAATGTACTAATATTTTTTATAGCCAAGAACTGATTAAATTATTTTACTTTTTTATTATTTTATTTTGCATTCTTTATTTTTTATTTCACTTCTTGCAGAATATATAGAACAATTTATTGGCTAAATATCGACAAAAAAATTGCTAAATACCCAATGGGTATTTAGAGCATTTTCTAGCAATAACTTTAAAATCATAGAACTATCGTAAATTGTTCAAAATTGCTATGATGTCATAGGTCAATACTGGCCAAAAATGGCGCAGTTTTAGTTGCCCGTATAAGTACAGCTTAACTTAGCCAAACTCAGCCGATCTTTTTTAAATCCTGTCGGTATTTTCAGTACCCATTTAATCTCTGTTTTTATTTCCTAGCCAAGCCTTAATGAATGCAAGGACTAATTTTTGTGAGTAGGTACCATAAGTCTGGTACTTAAGTACGTAAATAAGTTCTCGTGTGGGACATTTCACTTTGGTTTAATTTTCATTTTTCCTTTGCTGCTTTTAATTATATGCTTTGCTTTATGTTTTTAGTTTAGAAAAAATATCAGATTAAACGGTTTTCGGTGGCTTTTTTTATTATTTAATTTATTTTATATTTTATGCAAACACCTGACATACTTACTATGTACAAAAATAAAAAGATAGAACAGAAAAAATACTTTCAAAGGTAACGATTATTTTTAAAAAATCTTCCAAATAGGTCCCTTGCTTGGTAGCCTTCTTCATTTTTAGCACTAATTATTTCTGAAATATTTAATTAGTGCATACTTTACACCTTCTTTCCTCTAAACTTCAGCATTGCTAGCTTCTGTCCGCGAATTTGTTCGCGTGAAAGTAAAGTATACAATAAAACATTTAAAATGACACTTGGCAATATTGTAGCTTTGTATTAGTGAAAGATTTTTTGGTATTGAACTGGGACTTTCAGATATTACATACAAAAGAAATACCAACAAACTTTACCTCTTTATTATATTATATTAGAACTTACCGGTAGATATTTGTATATAGTTCATTTTTTCTAACACTTTGTCTTAGATTTTTTTAGCAATAAGTTGTTTAGTTGGTTAATTTATCACTGAATAATTAATAATTTACAACACTTTTAATACTACTGTTTAATTAGCCACAAACAAACCCTAATTTTATTTTAGAACTAACTATGGTACCTAGGTTACCACGAAATATAGCACTCCTTAATAGTTCATTAAATCAGAAATTTTACAAGAAATATTAAACTTAAGTAGGGTGGCTCACGCTACAAATATGGCGCGGGGCAAATTCATGGGTTGGTTAATGCACGCTATGGCATAGCTGAACATGCAATGCACAATAGAACAGAGTCACCTGCTAAATAGCTGCATTTTTAATCTTCAAAATATATAAAAGAGAAAGGTCATTCACTCACTCACCCACACACACACTCATTGAAATATCGAAAACCGCTTGAAGTATAAAGATGAAATTTGGCAGGGCAGTAGTTAATAGTTGGTAGACGTCCGCTAAGAAAGATTTTTTCAAAATTCACCCCCTAAGGGGATGAAATGGGGGTCCGACATTTATGCGGACGAAGTCTCGGGCAGAAGCTAGTAGTTTATACGTCCTAAACGCCCTTGAGATAAGATATAGGAAGATGGTGCCGATTCCCTTGTTCACAAACTAGACTAAATTTAGAGAATTGACATCTCTTACTATCATACAGCGAAAGGAAAGGACGGTGACATTCCGTGACATTAAAGTACTAAGTTAGCGATGTCAAATTGGTTTTGCCTTGAACTATTCCATATTTTTAATCCACATGTTTTAAGATGTCAACTATAATTGTATGGATGTGTCAGATTGACTAAATTGGACAGCTCTTATTTACATTAGTCTCTTTCTTGTTTTATTGGACAGAAAAAGATGGAAATAGTCTAATTTTAGTTTATTAGTGACCAAGAGAATCGGCACCATTGTTATTGTCTAAACTAATTGTACAAAGAGCTAAAATTGTTTATTTGTTTGTCAGAGGTTATCTTTGGAAATACTGACCAGATTACAAAAAAATCTTTAACTGATAGAAAGCTGCTAAATCTCAGAGTGCTTTAGGCAAGCACCTACATCATATTTTAGTCTGTCTGCTTTTTTCTCAACCTTGAGTGTCAGTCAAGTTGTCGCATGTGTCTCTCCTAGTAAGTGGAAGCATAACTGTTACTAGTAATAATACCTACATTCCGTTACGTACGTAAAAATACGCACTGAGACATGTTTGTCAGTTGTGGAACATACGTAACATTTCGTCAAAAAAGCATTGCAGGTACCAGAATGTCCAGAATACCCGGTTTACGGGACGTCTTAACAGGATACCGTGGCCCCGGAACGTAAAGGGCAACCGAAGGAACAGGGTGGTTTTTTAGTCAGTAAAATTCTGACAGTCCCTTCCGCCCCACCCAGGGCGGAAGGACTCATTTGATGATTTTAACAACCTAAAAAAAGTATCAGCATACAAAAGAGGTACTGGACAACTCCCTGCTACTAGGTTGATCAGCATGACGAAACTATTAGAAGAAGAAATGCCTGACCCGACCACCCAGGAGAGATTGTCCTGGAGTCTCAAAATTGGGATGTTGACACCATCAATCAATTGACATACATTTTATGGACTGCCAAAACGTGATTCCCTCATAGATTTTGTATTCTAATATCGAACTGTGACGTCACTTATTGGCCAACTCAATTGATTTACTATTTATTGATTTCATAGTCACAAAAAATCTAATTTTACTGTTGATTGAAAATGTATCGGCTAAAATAAAGTGATACTTTATAGAAGTTAAGTCTTGGAATTATTAGTTAATGGTGTAAACTACCCAATTAGGAGAGCTGACCCGTCATAAAATGGGAAAGAGCAAGGGAGAAGAAGAAGACATGTACGTAGTTGTGGATACCAGTCCGATAAACAATACAATAGGTACCACTGTTAATGAAGCGAATCCGAGGCCGGCCTGCGAAGGGGCGCGTACCTAGCACGCATGGAGTCTTCCCTAAACGCAGATTGACCTTTGAAAATAGAATCTGTCAGACAAACGAGTTTGTCTTAACATTGGTTGCGCCCGTGTGCATGGACATTGAATTTACTTACCTTATTATTGAAAAAGAAATCATAGATAAATAATGTAAATGTTTCTTTATTTATAGTTAGGTTGTCGAAGACCGAGCTATTACACTGTCGCCAATAGTTATTATAAGTAGAAGTTCTTAATATAGAAAGTAATTCTCAAATACCGACCACTCCAAACATTTTCCTAATAGAATTCTCGATATTATTCGGTCTAACCCGGAAATGGCACCCAGAAACAACCGCACGGTAAGTTCCGGTGGACTTATTGTTCCTATTAATTATAATTGGTATTTCGTAGACCATGCTATTGAAATTTACGCAATTTTATTACCGATGCTTTGTTTATGGTAATCGTCAATGTGAAGTGCGTTCTAAATTAATAATTATCAAAAGCCTATTAAGCCTTTAGTATTGGAGATCATGGAATAGCAATAACAATTAGTAAGAGTTTTATCATAAACTTCCTTTCTATTCTTATTATAAAATATGTATGTATTTATGAGTGTGTATATATTATATATAAAATTTTATATGAGTTTATGTACTTGTGTATGTTTAAACTGGTTTAGATATTTGTTTTGAATGATATTAAAATTTCTTATTTGATTATTTCCTCATGTACAATTTTTTGCACCTGCATTGTTATCTCTTCACCACCTTTGGTTGACTGGTAGAGAATGCCTAAGGCGGACTTAATGAGTCCGCCTTTGTACTTTTTTGTTGCATAAAGTTTAAATAAATAAATAGCTCATTGATGATATTACAGTAAGTACTTAATACTCTGTCCTGTAATAAAACTAAATATAATTATAATAAGACTACCCCATGTTTCAAAAGTTTACTGAATAATTTTTTACTTAAAATAATTGACCTAATTACGTAAAAGTATGTCGTGAACCCTGGGTGAGGCCGAACACTGGCAGGTTTTTCTGTCTGCAGTCATTTAATGGTTAAACATTACCCATACAAAAAGTTCTAATAAAACCACGCAAAAAAAAGTATATAGGTTTGCCCTGCTAAGACGTAGGCCTTCTCACAGCGAGGCTTTAAAGGCTTGGTATTTTTTGTCAGTCGTGGAGAGGTATATAATTTTTTTAAATAAAAGTTCTAATTATTGTCCCTGTACAGGGCAAAGGCAACTTCTCGGACGAAGAAGGTACAAGAATTGATTTAATTCATGTAAACGCTTTAAAAAAAATACATAGATAATTTTATATTTACATTACGTAATTTGTTTGTTTAGTAGACTTTTGTTATGGTATATTTAATATTAGCTCATCAGACACCTGTCGGAATTCTAACATTGTTTGTTATATTTGTATTAATTGCATTTATATTCACTGAAGGAGGGACAAAATTCTTGCTTAGAAAGGCCAAGTAGTTGAATATGGATGGAATGGATTCAGAATCCTAAAAATACCAGCCGTAGTTGTTGCTGTTAGATCTAACTAAGGGAATCTTGATGAAAGTGCCACAAACACTGTCAGCAATGGACGTCATAAGAACTGCACAGTAAAACTAATTCACTTCATTCCAGACTTTCTCATTTCCTATACTAACAGATGGAAATAATAAATGCAAATATAAAAGTTAGCTGTTCTTAGCCAAAGTGCAATTAAAACTAACTCGTTTAAGGTGAAATCTGTTCACAAAATAGGTTTAACGTCGACCACGGCCGATTTGATTAAGTTAAATTTCTGGCAACTTTTGAGCGGTACTTGTTAAGAAGTACAATTGTAAACTTAAAAATGTTAAACTGTGAACTAATTAAATTTACACTGCCGACAAGTTGACGGACGTAATTAACAGAATTAGCTACGTTTCTTCAGTATTAAATTGTTTAATCTGACTTGACGTAATATTAAATGGACTATGCACGGTTTCTCGGCAGCTGTTTTGCTTTAACATTTGTTTCAGACAAAAATATCTTCCGCCTGTATTTACTAAGAATATTCTTCTCGTCATATCAGGTATTGTGTGACTTTCAGAATAACTAATAATCTTTTATTTTTTCAGAATAACTAATAATAGTAATATTCTCCGGTACGGATTGCGGTCGCGGCGGCCGAGTTCAATAGAGACCAAGTACGCAGGTTAAATTATAATGCGTAAGAACGTGTGTTAAAACACATAAACTCCCTCTTCTCTCACATTATAGTTCGATGAGATGTCAATCCGACACGACCGGGGACAGATCAGGCGTAGGACCAATGGCTTTACGTGCTTTCCAAGTCACGGGGGTGTCATCACACCACCAACTTTCAAAGTCGGGCAAGTGTTCCGCCATGAACCAATGTCACGAAATGTTCTATTTTATCTAACACTATATTTTGCCCGCGACTTCGTCGGCGCAAAAAAAAATATAGCCTATGTTACTCGCAGATAATGTAGCTTTGTGAAAGAATTTCTAAAGCGGTCCAGTGGTTTTTGATTTTATCCCTTACAAACAAACCAACAAAAATACATTTTTTTCCTCTTTATAATATTAGATGTAGACATGTAAAATAAGAAATAAAGTATTTTGGTTCACCAAAAATCCCTTTTGAATGAAGAAAACCTTCAGCCCCAGCATTTGTTGAAAGCTGGATCAGTGAATCTAACCCAAAACCCACGATTCCCAGCAGTTGAGCTTATGACCAAAAGAACAATGGGGCAGAATAACCCATAAAGAAGGTACATTAAAAATTTTGAAAATTACCAGGACGGAATGTAAGTAAGTATAAGAATATATTTTCCATTTACTTACTTCGTCTCATTCAGCACTGTACCGGAAAGTTAAGTAGTATTTTCGCCTTACCTGAAACCAAAAGAAAGTATTTTATTAAAATAACACGCTAAGATATAAAAAAAACAAACACGCATATCAGCTTTTGACATTTATTGTATAGAGAAAACGCTTTGAATATTTGATAAAATTGACTTATTAAGGAAAATTACGAGAGGAAATTTATTTTCTCACGTTATAGAAAAGTGGGGTAAACCGGAAACTGCTAAGTATTAAATTCTTACGGAATTCTTAAGGAAAAATGGAATACAATTTAGAAATATACAAATGTGTTTCAATGTTTTAACCTTTGAGATCCGATTGCTTAAAATGGATTTGTGATATTAATAATACCAGCTTATTATTTTTTTCCTGCAAGGCAAAGTCCTCATCTCATGCAGACAAGGCACGAGCAATGATCACCACGCTTGCTCAAGGCGGATTGGCAAATTCAGTCATCTTTTTTTTAATTAAATCCAGCTTTTTTTACGATTTATTATTTCACCGATGTCAGTGATGTCCAAGATTTATAAAATACTAGCTTTTGCCCGCGACTTCGTCGCGACTTCGTTTCATACCCTTAATAGGGATGAATTTTGGAAAATCCTTTCTTAGCGGACGTCTACTAACTATAAACTACGAGTACCTCCCTGCCTCATGATTATACGTCAAGCGGTTTTTTTTTTATATTTGGTGATGAGTGAGTGAGTGAGTGAACTTTCGCTTTTATATATTTAGATATTTTTTCAATTCATCGTCTTCCTGCCCTTGTCCCAAGGTTCAATTGTTCTTATTAATTCAAAGTTGAAGTAATGTCACATTTACCTACTTCTTTTCCTATATATCATGATCAAAATATGAAATCAATAAGATAGAATAACACCAACATAGCACAACTAGTGAGCAATCTTTCGCAAAGTGGAATCTTGGCTTAAGATCATCAGACCGAGTGACGGATGGACGCAGTCATGACTCCGGGACTATGATGGATGTGGCAGTCCGGAGACGTGTTGGCTTATTACGAACAATAACGTACTTCACAAACAAAATCTCCGTGTGTGACGTTCCATTATTTTATTAGATTAATGTTTATTATGTTGAAAGAGACAGGAGATTTTGTAGTTTTTTGAATGAGAATTTGTTTCCGTAATACTGAACCCTACCCGGGTTGAATAAATATCCAAGTTCTTGAATAAACATTTTAATTTTATCGCATCAATCATCAGTCAATTAATATAAACCGCCTGCCAAGGTATTAATTTCGGTGTAAGCACTTTACTAAATTATTGTCAAGATTAACAAAAGCAAAGTTCAACGGAAGTTTAACTGGAGTCTTCTCAACAATCAACATGATATTAAACTCACTATTATTCAAGTTATGATAGTAAGCTACAACGGATAAAATGGATTGTCGGAGTTAAAAGTTTAGCTTCGCCGTCAAGTTTTAGGCCTGTGGCGGGCCTCCGACGACTAGCGATAATGGCGCGTCACTCATCCGCAACTGGATGCTACAGATTTACATCCACGTGATTTATGACTTCTTCATAGAGAGGGGAAAAAATATACAGGAAAATATAGGGAGGGAACGCGGCGCCTCCACCAACGCTTGCTCCAACGGCGCCGAATTGAAATACTCCTTGTAAGAACTTAGCAATCGCTACAATAGAATATTGCGTCTGTTTTGATATACTCAATTTGAAGTAAATCGTCAAAGAGGTTGACGCTTCTTTTTTGTTTTCTTTATTCAAACAATTTCGTTTGGGAGATTATAACTTCTCGTAATATGTCTCAGAATATATTAACCTAAATACATTTGCATGTATGGGTAGCGGAATTAATCTTTGTGTGCGGCCCTTTTACGTATTCTAATAATTTACTTCGGGTTGTAGTACATATTTAGGTTTGAAAGATGGGCAATTTGGAAGACAAATGGCGCAAAATTCAGAGGTCCGGTATCGATATTCAAAAATTGCCGCAGGCTTGCGTTTATCATCAAGCGGAATTCAGGTTATGTGAGTAATAAAAATTATATATCTTCATCGAAAACCATACATGCGACAAATCTATATTTATAATTTTCGGCTTTAAAACGTAACTGAACTTATTTGTCCAGTAAATAAACTGTTATATCATAAATTATCCCTATTACCTATATCGTCGTATATAGTCGTATTATTTGATATGTCATCGTGTGTGTGTAATTATATTGTGTTATTGTGTATTATTTTAATTTATATTGAATTTAATTATTTTTATTGACATTCAATTTAATTATTTTAATTTAATTTAACTGACATTTGACATTTCATAATTCCTGTGTGTGTGTGTGTGTGTATGTATGACATTTTTAATTTTATTTTTTCTAAAATGTATGGACTAAGTCTGAAATAAATGAATTATTATTATTATTAAGAAAGATGAGAGAGAAAATGTCACCCTCTATCAAGCACGACGTGTTGCTTTGTGTCGAGCTGTGTTCTGATATTTATTCTGATAATTTTCTAAAAAAATCTACAAAAATACTCCATATTTTTCAAAATTAACACCACATTATTTTCGCTCCAGCTTCATTTTCATACCGATATTTTTCGGGAAAAATCCCGGATCTTTCGCAAAACAAATGTAAAAAGGTCATCCTTTTATCTCACAATTTGCAATTTGAATACGCAGACAAATTAATCCGGCAAAAAATTAACCAAAAGAATACAAAGCGGCAGCGCGGGAACAACGGTCTGCTCCGAAATATGCGACAGAGGATATCATTACATTCTGCGGCCACTGCTTACACACAGACCCGCTGCTAACCTGACTTTATCACGTTTTACTTTTTCCGTTCCGGGTAGTGGAAGTAGCTTTACCACAAAAGACGTAGAAGAAATAATTTAATTTAAAAGTAGTGGGACACTTTGAGTTACCGGGTCCTAAACAAGAGTGTCTCTGGTGTCGTGTGCGTGCTCCTTGATATTCAGTGCGCGTACTTCAATTTCAAAGGTGGCGTTTGTTATTTCTTAACAATGAAAATCACGCAACGCATTCAGACAAAAACAAGAATTCTTCAGTAACTAATTTTCGTTTCCAGTCTCCAGTGAATACCCGAGGACGTGTGGAAAATATCAGAGGTTTTCTGACGTGTTTTGGCTCGTTGGGAGATAATAACCTGTCTTGTTTCCCGTCGTGCTCGTCAGCGTCTGTCTCCGCTGCGGGGCGCGGTACGAGAGGGACGCCTGTACGTCGTTTTGTCACTAACGCATCATTTGTACTGTTTGCCAGACCGTTATTGGGCTTGTTTTGGCAAACTCGCAGCGTATTGCGACGCCCTGTGCCTTTAAGCCTGAAATGAAAGACCGTTTCGAGAATCGGTTGCCTTCATTAAGGGTCTCTGTTTGCGCGTCTGGCGAAACACTGTTATTTAAACTAATTAACTGAGTATTGTGATGTGATAGAGAGAAAATAACGAAAACATTAATCTTCACTACCACCCTTTTATTAAGAACGTAATGCTTTCATCTGGTTTCAAATTGGTTTTGTACGCTGTTGTTGTTTCGATTAATTCGGAGCGAACTATTGTCACTGCGGGCTTACGTTGACGTGAACTTAATTCACCTGTAATGGCCGAGTAACTGAAATAAATAAGGCTAGCTAATTTTATTTTGTTGTTCAATTTGTGATGAGACCCCCCCCCGCCCCCCGTCGGCCCGCCCCGCGGCTCCGCAGCCAAATGTATATTAATGTGCGACCCGAACCACAACACTAATATTGTTGTCTTTTTATATCCACGACCTCGAAAGCTTTTACTAGTGTCAACTATTACGCTTGTTTTACGGTTTGAAGTAATGTCATTGTATAGACGAAAGAACAAAGGAGACTGACATTGGCGGAATACTTCGTAAAAATAAGAGTTTACTCAAAGGTTCTGAGGAGAAAATCTCGCCTAACGACTGGATATCGTGAGCGAGAAATGTCACGATCCGCGCTGTGAGCCTGTGACTCAGGTTTATAATAATTTTCTTTTAGCTATCTTGTGATTTTATTTCCGCGCGGAATATGAATGCATTTTATGCGAAACAAGACTAGGTTCTTCACATTATATTTTATACAAGTTAAGAAATATATACAACATTTATAAATACAAAAATATAAAGTGTACAATAAAAAAAGGCATTAAAAAAATCAATTGAACACGTGCCCAAAACGTTGGCAACATTTTCACGTTGTATGGTCACGTGGAGAGTCGACTATACGCTTGGCTTAGTCCCCAAAACCTAGATGAGCATTCGGACCCCATGGTTCTAGTGTTTCAACCCCAAACTGCTTTAACATATTGCTTCCAAGAAGGTTGTTGTATTTGCGTCCCAGCACAGTACGTCATGCTAGGAGCATGAATATAATTTCATATTTTTGATTGATGACTTATATATTTAATTCTGGAGGTTGTAAAAATAAAGACAAAAGTTAATATTTATACAACTATTCCATACGGATACAAAATACACGAATTGCCGATGAGCACCGTCTCACTGGCGCTAGAGTCACTAATTAGCAATTTCTAATTAAAGTAATCGTTGCTTGACGGAATCAAAATGTAACCTTCCTAATTCGGGGGAAATGATCCCTGCATTAAATTAAAAATAAAAACAAAGCAGATGAGGCGGTAATACCTTGAGCCCGCAGTACGTCGGTCCACTGATGACGTAAGAATTTTATTACCTACCGTTGCCTCCCGCAGACCGCGCTCCCCCGCCACTGGTTCCGTTTCAAGAGGATTAACTTGTAATCCCACAGGAGGACCAATATCATTCATTAGAATGCTATTCCCAGCTTTATTACATCTGACACAATGTTTTCGTCGGCATTTGGAAATGGTTTTAAATTACTTTTTAACTGTGATTTATATGAAAAATATTGAGTGGACGTGGACAACACCCCGTATTTTCGGACTTACCTACATTTATTAAAAATGTAACACCCTATAAATATTGGTGTTAAAAGAAAAGCTCCATAAGTCAAGTTAATTAATTTATAAAATATCTTGGAACAGTACAAGAAATAACAAGCAAATTGTGTTTTGTTAGTAGCCCATGCTAATTATAATAAATGGTCCGATGTTGTAGCCTAGCCCTAGGTCTGCCTAAGCAAGCAATTTAAAAGACAACTCAAACACTGGCTGCTATTTTTATTCCAGTCTTCCAACTTCCACTATCCGCTTTAACTTTATTTAAAAGACATTTAAAAATTCGAATTCCAGTAGCTTCTAGTTTTGAATTTATCGGCTTTTAAAAGATTTTTTCGAATACAGAATGTAAGTGCTTAGAATGTTCGTGTTTGAAATTTCCCATAGAAAAAGAATTTCGAATACATTCGAGATTCAAATTTTAAAATGAACATTCATGATGTTCGTTCGAACACACTGACAGATTTCATCTGTCAATACGAAACTCACACATAAGAACTGTGCCAGACATAACACGTAGGGAGTACTCACACGTAATGCGTAGGTACAAGGACAATGCCGAGGCACAGGCCGAGCCGCGATGAGCCGTGGTATTAAATCTAGATTACCGTTTGGCGTTTCCGCTCGGCTGGATAATCAACGGGACTATATTAAAGCTATCAGTCACGTGACGCATGACAAGCTACGCGTGTTGTCACGCGGAACATTCGCATATCAAACGTAAATTGTGGGATAGTGTCGTGACAATTACACATTTTCATGGGTTAAAGGATCGTGTCACTCCACAGTACACATCGGGAAGCTATTGTTTGTATTGATTCAATAATAATATGGAAAAGTATTGTCAAAACAACAATTTTGTATAACGTTAATACCTACAATTAATAATTATTTAGGTACGTGGTGATAATAGGTGACTTGATTATAATTATGACTTTAATTTCGGAGTAATTGTACTAATACATTTATATATAGAATTATAAAGCAATCAGTAAACGCTCAAGCCTAAAAGCTATTAACCCTATACTAACCACGGTAACTGTTGAACGATTGTCGATCATTAGTTTACGACAACGACCGCATTACTATCTTTACGATGACATCGACGCGATCGATAGAATTAATTCAACTGCTCAAATTACAATCTCTCATAAAACATGGGAAATTGCGTCGCATTTTTTCCGTGCGTCGTTTAATTCAAATCGAATATTTGAGTTAAGCGAGCACCATAAAATATGATTAGTGGTTATGTGGGGACCGGCGATGGCGACACCAACGGCAAATATGGCCGGCCGGCCTAGGCAAACACGGGCCGGACTGCCGCGGGCCAAACCCGCACCATTCACAAATATTGTTTCGCCTGATCTTCATGTTTCTGACAGTTCATGGGAGAAATGTTTGATTTATTGGCAACAGGCAAATTAGCTTAGAATTTCGAATTCTCTTTCTAATTCAACTCTCATATTTGTTAGAAACATGTAGAAAATGTGTCTTAAAAGGTGTAACTCCGTAGAACCAATTATATCCCGAAAATAGACCAACCGACTCAAATGCGCAAAAGATGATAATGTAAGTAAGGTCCTAAATAAGTTCATTTAGTCATAATCTTACATACTATAAGTTCAAGTTAAGCCCCACGTGTACGCACTTACGCGTACCTATATAACCTCTATTCATAATGATTATGGCAAATAATATCTTTTGTGAGCGGAACACTATCAGGTTTTATGTCATAATTATGGCGGGACGACGCCCGGGGCGGATGGGGACCGTACAACCGGGCGACCGGCCCGCCAATGTGTTTTCATTTGACGCTGCGTAAAGGCGATTTTTACAAACGGCGCGACTTTGCCCAACGCCTGCATTAATTGGATGCACTGACCGCGATGCTGTCCGGATGAAAATATTTACGTTCTCCGCAAAATATATTGGAATATTTCCAGGTGAATGGTGACGGCTCTATTATGTGAGTACGTAGTTCGGGAATCAGGCAGATGATGCGAAAACCAATCGCTTCAGAGGCTTCGGCTGATAAACATGCGCGGCGCTTTGTAATCCGCACGGCTTGACTGCACTGCTGTATGAAGGGAGATAATTAAGCTATACGGTCGGTGCTTAACGCGACACTACATCTAAATTCAGAGATAATGGCGTCATACAATTATGTTCGAGTGTATGACGCTTGATCAGTTGTTGTGTTAACCGCTACTGTAGCGTATTGACTGCGTTGTGCACTTTAGTTAAACTGAACTGAATATCATTATGATTAGGTAATGTGTAATAGATGAATTTTAGAGATAATAAAGATTTGAATACTAATACTTTCACATGTCAATAGTTCTGACACGTCAAAATGTCTCTCATTTTGCGACATAATTGTAATGATTATGATATATTTAAATTTTAAACAATAAAATTAATTGCACAAGTACATTGAACTGTTTTAAATTAGTTTAAAGTGCCTAATTATTTAATTATCGAGAGTTTGTGGGTTAGATTGTTTTGGTAGAATCCAGCTCAATTGTCGTTTAGCCCAACAATCCACAATTAACTAGGAATCTAGATCAATCTGCAGATCTCTAAGTCTTAACTGATTAAACTATGACTATTAGTATCACAGAAAGGAGGCTTTACAGGGCTTCCAGGTTGCAATAATAATTAATTTGCCAGTTAATTAGTGAGATGCAGTGGGTGTAAATCAAGTGATTGCCTCCGGCGTGATTTCACTATTGTTATGTTGCTTTACTGTGTTTAATGGGCATGGAGGGGAAAATGAAAAATAATCTAACTGAATCTGAATATAAGAAGGGTGAGAAGGACCAGTACATTATTCTAAACCAACAAAGGAATAACATTTTCGTCGGTTATTAAAAAAAAAAGGTTGTTTCATACATTTTTGTATGGCATATGGTAGCTGTAGATAATGCAAGAATTGAAATGGTTTGCATGATCTTTTTGCTTCATTGTGGAATTTATAAAGTGTCATAGCACAATTGAGTATTTTTTTTACAATTTCAAGTATCTTTTTCTACTCTACAATGCTGAAAAAAGGTAGCTAGGAGTAATTAGGTAACATATTTAACTGATTTAAAGATTTTTCGATCGCCAAACAATGTATTGTTTTAGTGGTTTGACATGATAATTTTCAATACAAATTCTGTCAAAACGTCGAATATATTCGGCAAATAAAATTATCTACTAATTGAAAAATTACCCTTTAGTTAAATATTCCCGACGGTCATAATAGGTGGTTACCTACACAGTCAATAACTCGACAAAATTGACGAAACAATACTATTTGTATCAATTCAACCGCTGAAGTGGGTCTTTGTGTTCCAGTGGCTGTTCAAATCTCCCCTGTTTTAAACACAATGCCACTGAGAGCCGTTGCAAGCGGCTTATTTACCTAAATGAAGGCCTATTACAGCTTTGCTCAACCTGAGAGCAGGAATTCTACGTTTTGGAGGATGATGAGTAGCTAGGTTTGTTTTGTTGATTCGTCTGATCGAAAATTTGAACGGAATTGTACGCGCATAACTTTGCCCAAATGAATCCATTTAAAATATTTTAAAAAAGTCACCTTTGGTTGACTGGTACAGTATGTCTAAGAAATTAAGATCGCGTTTGTACTATTTAGTCCTAATTTTTTAATCATCATATAACTCTTAACGTAGGGATAAATATGGCGATTTTACAGCTTTTGTATAGAAAATATGTAAACTGTCCTTATTATTCTTAAGATAAATGTTCTATTGTTACTAGTACCTACTATTGAAAAAGCAGCCCTTAAAATAGTTGCATAAAGTTTAAATAAATAAGCAAAAGCCCTATCTGTGCGGGAAAGATGCTCATCATAAATGTGTTCACTTGTCAAAAATCACGGCGTGATCACAGCAGCCGTTTAAATAACATTTATTTAATTTAAATACGTCACGTTAAAAACCGATAAAAAATACTTTACCATTTATTTTTATCAGAAAATCAAGCTTTAATTATGAAACTAAACACTCGCGCACCACTGAAACAGCTATTTTAAACAAATCCGTCGGAGTTTTGAAAACCAGTGAATGTTGTGAATAACTGTGAACGGCGCCGGTGTATGGAATCTACAGCGAGATATCTATGAGATTCCTCTTCCACGAGGAGCTGGGACATAACCTTTGGGACATACGGGCGATTAGTTCGTACAACATTATAGAAATTCTTCTACAGGTACGCTGTATAGGAAAGATGCATGTGCCTACACGTACATATGTCTCCTAATAGGGGGTGGATGGATAATTTTTTTGGTGGTTCCATATAAAAGTACATACTATACCGTTAAAATGTATAGAAAAGCGATTAAAAAAGAATTAGAAATTAAAAACATGGTAAAAGTTAAAGACTAAAGACTTCCATTTTAGGGTTATTTTTTAACAATAACTTGGGAATAGAATCTAAAATTGTTAATGTCACAGGAATTTTATATTTCTCTTGCCAAAGATTAAATTGTTATGCTGTCAAGATTTCAAGATTTAATAAAAATAAGTAGGTATGACGGAGAATTATTTGGAAAACTTGAAAATTTGTGTTATTGGCGATCGCGCTATCCTCTCTTGATATAAAAATAAACTAGCTTAGTAGCTTTGTGGTGGTGTTAACATTAACAACATGAAGCAAAAAGTCACATTAAAGAAACATATTTTGTCACGATAAAGTATGTTTTGATAAAGTATTTTTTTTACAATAAATGTGATAAAGTGTACAGTATTAAAAAGAATTAAAAAAATAATCACGTAAATATTTAATTGGAAAAATCTCTATTATAAAAAGCTTACATCATTAATGCAATAAGCAGTAAAAGCAGTTTAATTTCAACATTAAGCTTACGTTAAATTTTCATTAAAAAGTAAAGGATGCAAAAAGCTTTTAACTGTAATTAATTGATGATTGAAAAACCATGTCGTTTTGTTAACTTAATATTGTGATTTAATGAACATTTTGACTTAACCAGAATTGATATTATTATCATTATTGACTTTATTCTTCACTCTTGAAATGCACATGAAACACAAATGTTTGTTTAAAATAGGAAATATAATGTTAAAGCAAGGAAACCATAGCATAGGTATAATAAATTTTAAATATGGTCTAAAACTACTCACCTACGAATATTTTTATATTGGCAGAGCTTACCATGTAGTAATGACATCATATACAATTTTTTTTTTAACACAAAATAAAAATACATTTTTAAACTATTGAATAAATAATACCTACACATAAGGTTTATTTTCGTCTGTGGAATTCGACGATTTGCCCTGAATTTTATTATTCCTCAGGCTTGGTAATTAAAAAAATCGCCTTTAGATGATTACATCAGTATTATCTCTAATCTATACTTTAATATTGTAAAGCTTAATAATGTGTTTGTTTGTTGGCTGCTGATGCAAAATTATCCCTGAGTACCTATAGCCTATATTTTTTTATAAAAAAAAAATGGATTTGTAAAATGCAACAAATTCAAGCGGACAAAGTCACGGACAGCTACTAGACAAATATAAAAACTAATAGGACCGCAATAGTCAAATAAAATTAATCCCACAGAACATCACAGAGTTTAAACTCAATTCCATTTAGTTGACCTAACATAGCCTGATCTAGCTCATTGCACACAGCGGCCGTGTGTCCCCCGCACTTACCTGCACAGAAACTATGTTTATTACAGAACAGTAACCACCAACTTGTGTACCTACCCGACGAGAATTTAGCCGAAATACTAACTACAAATGGCATACGGAACGTTTTTTCAGATGTGTTTGGCTTGCTTAAGCAATTAATGTGGATGGAGGAATTTTAGTACTTACCAGTTATTTAGTATGACGATTTTAAGTATTTATTTTTTGTAAATAAGTATTTAAGAGTGTGGTTGCTTGTATTGTAAGGGTGAGATAGAAAGAAATATATGGGTAATTGGTGCCGATTCTCTTGGTCACAAACTAAACTAAAATTAGACTATTTCAATCTTTTTCTGTCCAATAAAACAAGAAAGAGACTAATGTAAATAAGAGCTGTCAAATTTAGTCAATCTGACACATCCATACAATTATAGTTGACAACTAAAACGTGTGGATTAAAAATATGGAAAAGTTCAAGGCAAAACTAATTTGACATCGCTAACTTATTAATTCTTTAATGTCACGGAATGTCACCGTCCTTTCCTTTCGCTGTATGTTAGCAAGAGATGTCAATTCTCTAAATTTAGTCTAGTTTGTGAACAAGGGAATCGGCACGTACTAGCTTTTGTCCCTACCTTTTATTCTTAGCCTTCTTTATTAATTTATCCTGTGGGCAGTAAGGTCTTAGCGATCCTACACACCATAGTGTCAGAGTTTCTAAATCGCCTCAAGGGCCTCTGACATGTTTGAGTGGAACAGTAAGTCCAGGTTTCCTCACGATGTTTTGATTCTTAGCTGAAGACTCCTATTTATGAACTATCTATCCTCCAAATTGCAGCCTCATAGTCTGCGAGAATTTGTGTTTAATCAGTTTTTATATTTTTATATAGAAAAGCATAGCGTAACGCATAACGATAATTACATTGGTTCCTCTTTCATTTATTCGCCTCTTTGGCGCAACATAAAAAGTGCTCTTTGTAAATCAAATCCAGTCTATTTTCTTTTTCAAAAAAGTTGTTGGCTACAGCAACAGGACGAAAAGTCAAAGAAGAAGATTGAGTTTTGCATATTCGGACTCAATCTACAAAGAATATGTGAAGTTCAATAGTTTTTAGGACAGATTTTTTTTCTACCACTTCCACTTTTTTTATGCGCACAGTAAAGTACCTGCGCCTGATTTCCAAACCCTAATCACTTCAAAGTTAGACTGAACAGGCCTCTTCTAGGTAAGCTTACTCCATCATTGAGTTTGTCTCTGTCAACTCTGACTAGACTAGAGTCGAGAGAAAATCCATGTCAGATAAAATCAATGGCAAAAACCAGTGGCTCCGTTCTTAGATTGAAAGAGAGTAAAATCGTTTGCAGAATCCATAACTGGCCTGGACAGCTATATAACTGTCAGAATCCGGATAAAGGCCTGCATGTAGATTTCGAGTAGTCCCACTCAAAAGTTCCTACGGTTTTTTTTTTGTGATCCGTTTCTGAACGATACGGATAGTTTTGTTTCTTTTTTATGTCCATTTGAGATTTATTGTTCCGCCCATATCTGATCTGTTTATCACTGATATTGAAAAGAGTGTAGATTAGATAAATAGTGTTCTCTTTTTTTACTTTGTATTTTTATTTCTTCTTTTTTTTAAAGATAAAATTGTGCAGACTTTTCGTACATAAAAAAATAATAATTTATAATATAATTATTCAATATTTTTACTGCTTCTTTTTTTTTATTTTAAAGATACACTTGTTCAATCTTTTCATACAATCATGAAAATAAAAAGTTAATATGCCTAATATTACTGCTTTTCATAAATAAATGCTTAGGTGGTAGATACCTATTCAGCAATTTAATATCGACTTCAAAAAGGCAAATAAGAAACAAAACTTAAAAGACTACCTACAAAAATCAGCCAAGGCGAAGCTTGTTAATATTTTAATATAAGAGACTTTAAATAAGTAGGTAATATTTTAGGAATAAAATTTAAACCACAATCTTTGTCGGAGCTAGCTGATAGCAGAATATAATTTCCTATCTCTTTGGTAGGTAAATTATACACAGGTATTCTTAGGTAGGTAAATTACACTCTACTAAGCCCATGTTTAATTTTTTCATATTTAAAAAAATAATTTTACTGAAGCTTGCTTGCTTTTTTACTATGTAAACCTACTATAAATATAACAATACTATACATACACCATAGGAAATAGTGCTATTCTATATTATATTAAAGTATGCCTACCTACTACATCTTCATCATATTTTTGTACCAAGTAATCAAAAAATAGAAAATCTTAATGAAATTACGTAATAATGAGTTACTTTTAATATGGTTGTCAACCATCACTAGCGTAAATATTCCAACTGATTTTATTTAAAATAAATGCTGAAACACTGAAGATAATAAGTACAGACGAGAGTCTATATTTTGTTCCTCAATTTTCTGGATTATTAGTGATGTATAGCACTTCGACGCGACCTAATGACTGCCGCCGGATAGGATAGCACTACGGTTAACTGCTTATTTCTTATGATTTATTGACACCACTGCTACGGAAAATCTATCGATATTTTATTAATAACCGATCCAATCTGTCTAATGTGAAACTGGTTTTTTTAACGGACTTTGCTTGTACACACATAATAACTGTAACTTGCAGAAAAGTATGCAAGTAACATGCACGCAATATTTTTCTCTGTGTCATTTTCCAATCAAAATTTGTTAATAGCACATTGTCATACAAGTTAGCTTGCATACTTTTGTACAAGTTACAAGCAGTGTATTTGCGGCTAAAGACATGAATAGTTTAAAAAAACTTATTCAATTTTCATAAATAAATTTTCTTAATCTCGAACGTATTTTTGTGAATATACATATTAAGTTAATCAATGTTATATACGTTAAATTTTGAGTAACCCATACTCAAACTAATAATTAACATTGAATAACAAAAAAAGAATATAAAATTCACCGCTCGTGGTCAAAGCATTAACTATAAGCTTATTACAAATTAAGACAAGGGTACTCCAAAGATAAGATAAAAGAAAACTCTCCTTAAACATTTCATCAGAAAACGTCGAAATTTAATTATCTAATTAACATTACTTGGGACGACATCGAGTGAATAAAGTCATTGGGGGTGAATTACGACAAATTTCTTATTAAAAAGATTCCTCTCGGAGATCACAATAATGGGAGCTTTGATTATTTCCTACCTGACTTCTTGTTTCTTTTGTTCAAATATTAATATTTCTCGGTTTTTAGGGGCCCGTTCTTGAAGGATGCTAACGAGAGCCTATTACTAAGCCTTCACTGTCTGTCAGTCTTTCTGTCAACGGGCTGTACATGTAATTTTCATTATACAGACTGTTAGTGTAAACACCGTTGTCACTAAAACCATAGGTACTTGATTTATTATAAAAAAATGTTTATCTGAATTTAAAAATAAATAAACAAAGATTTCTTTCAAAAATTAAAAAAAATCTGTCCGACACTGTCCGGAAAATCATGGATACTACGCGCCCGACTTACGTAATCACCGCAAAGGGCGTTGACCTGCTGCACTGGCCGTCCGCTATAACTACCTACATAAGTTTTAACTAATTACATCATTGTAATATAGGGTGAAATAATTTTGAGGAAAAATGGAGATTTTACCTAAAAAACAAAGATATTTTTTTTCATTGAATTTACGTTCTATTAGGGAAACCAAACCACTGGTTTCAAGGATAACGGTGTTTACACTAACACTCTGTATATGTATTTCTATTGCCGCTATAGTAACAAATCTTCATTCTTTATCGTGTGGGCAGTAAGGTCTTACGACCCTACACACCCTAGTGTCAGAGTTTCTAAACCGCCTCAAGGGCCTCTGACATGTTTGAGTGGAACAGTAAGTCCAGGTTTCCTCACGATGTTTTGATTCTTAGCTGACGCCTCCTATCTTTGAATATATTGATTGAAATATTCTACTATTCACATTGGTACTTGCCCGGATTTTAACCCACAATCTCATGCATGAGAGGCGGACACTTTAACCACTGGGCCATCACGATACAGTAACAAATAATAAAATAATTAAGAGTTAAAAATAAAAGGATATTGGATATGTTTTTTTTTGTGTTACTAACTCAATACGAAACACTTCGTGTCCGACTCGCACTTTACCGGTTTTTTAAGGTACCTGAAATCGTCCGTAATCTGTAGATTTTATTTACAAGTTTCACAAAGATATTTATCAACTTTCTTTTATAAAACAGAATATAGGTATCTCTTAAATACACGTTTTAGTTCCATCAATCAAAGTTTTAAATAAGTAAGCCTAGACACAAATGAATGGCTTTAGTTTCGAAGCGCGTTAAATTACAACACGGCAGAGTTAAATTGCCGGATTTTGGATACCTAATCTAAACGAGGAGGTAGGTATGTACTTAGCTAGGTATTGTTATGTATTGTCCACCCACGGTTAACGTTATTTACACCATTTTACTCGATCAATCTTTCTCATGAGAGCTTCTATTTATAGTGGAAGGTAAAACTTTCCGATCCCGGTATAATAAGAACACCTTAATTTTACTTACGAGGTCCTCGGATTTATTTTGATCAATGGGTTCTTTATGAACTGGTCAAATTGTTTTCTCTGTGAGAACTCTTTTCGATATTTAAACTCGGACTTAAATAATTCTTTCTTTAAAGATAAAGATAATTTTATTTCGCAAATGTGGGTGTAGAGGATGACAAAATTATAATACGTTCAGCCATATTCTACCATTTAAAAATGCAAAAAGAAAAATACAAAAAATAGATTAATCTAAAGGAAAAACAAACGTGTTGGAAACCAAATTAGGAATGTCTAAAATAGGTAGGTAGTTGTGGTAGTGGTTTATAATAATATACAAACAGCCAGATCCAAAAAAAAATACCGTACCGTAAGGGAAACGAACTCGCGACACGCAGCGCAGCAGCCAATCGCTTAACCACTGCGCCAACTGACTCGTCAAAATTATTAATTGGGTAATGAAACCAACGTAAATGAAGTGTTTATTACTCTGAACAGTTAATACGAGAATGCAATAAAACAGCAGATACTTCATTCCACTACGAGAAATATTCTAGAAAACCGATTAAGCGAGTGAAAACATAACTTTTCTCCCAATAAAACACCCTGGGGCAGCCACTAACTCTGACCCCATGAATTTTAAACCTGATTACTTAGCTAAGAGCGGTTGACATTTGGAGTGCCTCTAACTACTCCCATGTGGGATTTTTACCGCGTTTTTTATTTCACTTAGACGAGTATGTACATTTTAACCCTGTTACGTATGGTAATAGCTGAGAGAAGTTTCTGCTATGCTAAAAATGTACCTAAGCATAAGGAAATAAGGTTGTTAGTAAAGCTGTAGTCATGTGCAGATCGATGAGCAGTATGGGTACACACCAACATAGATGCAAACCTATCTTTTTAAAAAAATAAGTGATGCTGAATACTGATACCTACAGCGTGCTTCAATATTTTATTATAGGAGAATTTTTAGCTGAACTCATAAAATATGGAAAACTGTACAATCGAACAAACTGTCCACTATATAAAAAAAAATTAAAAAAAAATTAAAAATTATTTATTTTTCCATTGGTACATGTCAATTTTTTTTTGTGTGCACTTTAAGTCCTGTACTTATGACGAAAGAGTTGACTAGTCAGTACTGTACCTACCCACAGTCAAAACTAGTTGCAAGTTTTCTGCCTATTTTTTACAAAAAATATCTGTTTTATACATTTTGACCGTGCAGACGTTTCACTGACGTTAGAAGGTATGTATAAGAATTACTTCATAATTATAGAAATTACTTCTAATGTTTTACGTTATACAATTATATAGACTGAGATCCTATAGTCGCCAGACCTATGTCATTTTAACTTGGCTGAAATTCTGAAACGAAGAATATGTTAAGCCTTTTATGAGGGGGGAAATTCTACTCACTTTTAGGAACAATCGCAAAAAATGCCTTTATTTTTTGAGATTTTTGAGATTGCAACTAACTAGATTTTGAATGCCTTTTAGTAGAATTGGTCTTCCCATAAACAAGGTGCTTATATTCAATTCAGATGGTTAGTTTTTAAACTACAGGGTTTTATTAAAAATTAACATAAATTATATTGTCAGACATTTTCCATGGACCATAACCTCAGCCAGATGCTTTAAACTTTCAAGTGTCTGGTTGAAGTTATTGCTCGCTGAAAGTGTAACACAATAACTAAAATTGGTTTAGTACTTGTTACCTGGAAATGGGCCTAGCATTGAAACTATGAAGGAGGATTTTTTAACGACCATGGGGCCTACCACCATCTCTTGAAACAACCTTATTATAATATTACTTTGCCTTCCGCACAGTTGGAATTTCAACGTTCGGCTTAGCGCCGAGAGTTCAAAATCCAACAACAGAAATTACAGAGTAATCTTAAAATAAGATTGTTTTAAGGGATGGCGGCAGGCAGCCAGGTTCTCAATCTATCTTCAAAATTTCAGCAATGGTAAAATAACGTAGGTCATGCTACCTGGGATCTTGGATCAATACTCACGTAACGTAATCTCACAAAGTTAATGTACGCACAATTCTCTAGGCAGTAATAATTGAGTCTCGGTAAGCTTGCGGTTTTCAAAGTATCTTTGTTGATATGTTCCTGGGACTTGCTGTTTCTAGAACGGCTGGATAGTGGTTGCTATAGTCTATTATGTGACCACATTATAAGTGCTAAAATTCTGACAAAAATTATTCTAATTTCTCATAATTTGCGGGGACTTCACTTGGCGTATTTGTCCAAATATTTGCTTAACTTGTGTCATAGAAAATATACCCTATAAAAATATGATAAAGTTGATTTTATAAAACCGAAAGATTTGCATAAATATTTTATTTGTATGTGTGTGTTACTTTTATATCTGCTTTCAAGGGCTCTGTAACTATACCCGAAGAGTGTCATTGGAACCTGCTCACTATTAATAGCGGGATATTCCTTTGTGCAATTTAAATCCAGATTTAAAAGTCGAAAAGGCACCTGGGGTGGATGCCCTTTATACCTATTATTAAAACTCTTTGCGATTCTGCTTACGCCTCCGTGAGCACCTAGCATAAATTATTCGCTTCTTTTACATAATTAGTGTATTTTATTTACTCTTTCCAAGAGATATTTAAAGGAGAATATCAAGCGCAAAGAGGGAATTAAGGAAATGAACAATTTTCTTTGTCCTTTTTGCTCAGATTAACAGCTAACGCCATCTCTTAACGGAGTTGTAAACTAAAGGTATTGAACACCAAACTTCAAGTATGAAGATGTTTTAGATGTGTTGACTCATAACATATATTTCTCGTCGACTAAAACATTAGATTATTAATAAAATTAAATATACAAGCATAAATATTAATTCAAGTAATTATGATAGTAATATTATGCTTAATTTAATTTTGCTACAAATGCGATAAAACTTTACTGCATCTGACAGCCCTAATTACATTAACAAATAAATTAATAACTTTGTAATGTTATCTAATTTCGTGCACGAATTTATTATTAAGTTCTTATTTTACGTCGTACTTGCTATTTAAGTTTACACTTTTCAGACAAGTTGTGGTTTAGACAAGACTTTGTTTTAGTTCTAGAATCTTTAATAGTTCTAGGTATTTTCATTTGATTTGTTAAACTTTGTGAACAGGCTTCATTCTCAAGATTAGGTAGATAAATATTCTATCTTAATTGCGAAGCGTCAGTTCTGACGCCACGTCTCCGTTGGCCGCCACAATATTTTTTCTACGTCACCTAATTACCTAACCTACTAGGCTAATAAACATTACAAAATATTTATCTCCATATTTTTTTTAATTTATATTTTTTAATTTAATTTTATTATTTATCTTAAAAGCCACAGACTTCTCAGAAACATTTACAATATCATTACCATAACACGTAAATAATCATGGACATTACTGAGTTTGAAAAATATTTAATATTTTTTTCCGCCACGACAAATTCAATAGACTTTTTCTAAAAGCATATTTGACATAAGCCTATTTGAAGTATTTAGGTCTTGTCAGCGCCTTAAATCATTGACACAAGCACGAGCGCGCGTAAAATAACATTTGTTAAGTCTTCTCCCAAGGCCACTAATACAATAGACGCAAAAATCAATAACAAAGCAATTTCAAAATGCTTAACGACTAATGGATATCATATCAACAATGTTTACCATCTACTGATGGCTGATTACATGGCTTATGAGCGACGGTATCCACGCCCGGGTAGTCGTAATCAAGCCCGGGTAAACAAACAAACAACCGGGCGATACTACCCGGCTTCCGGAAATTAACTTATGCGACCGTGGCAGTCGCAGATGCTTTTTTTTCTTTGCTGTATTTGTAAAGTAATGCCTTTTTACGTGTGTGCAAATGTAGTTTTAAATGACTATTTAGATCAACCGGTCTATTCTCAAAAAATCGTGAAGTGAGGTGATTTTTCAACCGCTAGGTGACACCTCGAATTCACTTACCTATATACACCGAGATTTATTTTTTACAGCAAAGCACTTTAGAATAAATGGTTTAAAAGAAACTTTGGAATAGCGCGAAAAACTGAACGCATTTTTTTTGCATTTTGTATTAGTTTTATTTTTTTTGGATATGTATCATCTGAATATGTAGAGGCATTTTAACATATAGTAGGTTGATTATAAAAATTTTTACAAGTGATTTTTTTTTGCCATTCTTTTGTGTTTATTCCTGTACCTACGTTTTTCAATGAAATAAATTGTTGGAAAACCGTTTTTTAAAACTAAATCCGTAGCGCGGATTTTTTGTTAGATAGCGCACAGAGATTTATTCATTATTTTTGTTTTTTTTTAAGCTACACAGGTACCTATACGATATAAATTTATCACCAGTTCTGAATGGGAACAATGGGCTGGCAATATGTTTGATGCTAATACAATCTAAACGTATGACGCTGTTCGTGTCCGATACGAGGTGCCACTTGTCACGTTGGACATGAACTATGGTATATGTAGGTACCTCGACATCTACATACATTAGTGCCAGACATCAGACGATGCCTGTGTTCAGCAGGGAAGGTATTTCTGATAAGTATAGGTAGGTACTAATGATGATCATAATGAACCAGATAATAATAATGTCGTAATGTCAAAATAACAGTATTTTCAACCGACTTCAAAAAGGAGGAGGTTCTCAATTAGACGCGTATGTTTTTTTTTTTTTTTTTTTTTGTATATTTGTTCTACGATTACTCCGCCAATTATGAATCGATTTGGATGATTCTTTTTTTGTTTGAAAGAGTATAGTCCCGAATAGATCCCATAGGAATATTTTCATGATCTAACTTTGGAGATATGGAACGGAACTCCTTATAAAATCACAGCAGAACCGCCGTAACAAGAAAAATGGCTTTGTTTATACGTGTAGTCGATGACTGACTGAAGGAAGTGGGGAGGGGGTACGTCAACCCTCCACCTTCCACTTTCCAAAATTAAATATATCGTGTGAGGTATTGTTTGAAAGGGCTTTATGTAAGGAATTCAAACATTAACACACAAGCACTAAAAAGTGAAAAATAAAAAGCTTTTTTACAAAAAAATATGACCGCCTTCAAAAACTACAAAATAAATAAAAAATAACTTTAGCTTGGAAGTCGGTGGCAATACCTACATAACAAGAAACAAAACCAAAGCCGCCGACTTTCAAGCTAAAGTTATTTTTTATTTATTTTGTAGTTTTTGAAGGCGGTCATATTTTTTTGTAAAAAAGCTTTTTTACTGAATGCATACGAACGTTTTGAAAAAAAAGGTCAATTTTTTTATTCCGGCCAATCTCCGAAACGGCTGGACTAATTTAGACTTCACGTTCAATGGAAGGTAGCTAAAAAATTAAAACCCCGTCGATAACCAAAATTCAAGCGGACGAAGTCATGGGCACAAGCTAGCCATTATCTAAATTAATAAAATGCTCCGTCAAAAATATTGGATGCTGAGAAATTATAATGAAATTATATGATAGGATATGACTAATTAGGATTTAGGTCCAGAACTAGGCTAGTACCTATATGACATTTTCAATAATACATGATATATTTGCTAAAGTTATCTTGGATATGACAGCGGTGAAGGAAAACACCGTAAAGAAACCTGGACTTATACATGTAACTAATATTAGTCTGAAATCGCCAATCCGCCTTAAGCAATTGTAGTGATCAATGCTCGTACGTTCTTTATATGAGAAGAGGCCTTTACCTTGCGGTAGGACAATAATAAGCTATTATTATCGTTTGCTAAGCCTTGCCTCATATGCCAGTAAAACATGATATTTACAGCAAATAATTTATCAAAGACTCAAACCAAAAACCCCTAAAACTTAACATGACAAATTGCATGCAAATACAAGCCTCCAATCCTGTCATCAGTGACTTTATACTACACGTAAAAAGTATCAACATCTCCTACGATTTACGGCAGCTTTTCCAACGAACATTTTCTAATCAACATTCAAGTAGCGCCGTAAGGCGGTGTCCCCATAAATTACGTATCAAGTATGTGTAGAGGCTTTATGAAAAATGTTTTCGTAACGCGGTTTCCCAGTGGATACTTGTGGAAACTCCGACGGCGCGACCGTGCATACGCGGCTTTATGCAAACAAAATATATTGGCCCTTTGATATGTTGGCTCCTTAACTTTACTATTAGTTTCTCGTCGAGTTATTAAATTGGCTCCGTTCGCTTGTGTGGTATGATCATTACTGTTGTAAGTAGGTGTGGGTGTTTTAAGGGTACTTATAATGAGTGGATTGGATGTCGTAATGAAATTTTTTATCATGGATTCAGTACATGATTGTAGACCCTTCAGAGTAAGATTTTGGTCGAAAAAAACTGCTGTTCTATACAAAAGAGCAACACCTACACGTACGAAATGTATGGAACAGCAGATTTTTTTTTAAATTAGTGAATTAAATTTTAGCGCTGGGGCTTCTAAAATTTTGTAAGTACTTCAGTACAAAAATTCAACCTTAGATATCGCGTTCCTCTCCGCATTAATAATTATTTATTTTTCCATTTATTTACTTACAATACATAATTAGTACATTTTAAAATATTAATATAAAAATATAAAATTTTATTATAAAATATTATATATTTATTTTATTTTTGGCCATTACTGTCCCGCTATAGGATAAGGGCCTCCCTTTCTCCTTTTATTCCCTCTCTCTATCCTGAGCTAATGTGGACCAATTCTGCTTACAACACTTTTTTTTTTTCCTCTAAGCATTTAGTAAAATGAAAAGTTTTTAAATAGACACATGCTAGCCCTTAATACAAGCTACAGTAGGTCCACTGATGTCACAAAGTATTTTTAAATTACCCCAAATTAATAATAGGTGGTACCGTAATAGGTTGCGTGTTTACCAAATTCAACAGTAACTTTAACCTAGTTTTTTAGTCAAAGCTTTTTACCCACATAGGATATCGAGAAGTCATAGAATAACCACTAAATATTTTTCAAATATTTAAAGTTCTACAGGTTGATACGTAAAGATTGGGCAGTATCTCTCGCGCGAAAAAAAAACCTATTAAGGTAGTCATTTTTTCGTCGTCTTCGATTTTAAAGGAAAGTAAAACATGCTGTATTAAAGAAAAAACTTATATAGAACAATAATAGTTTTCTATTCAAAAATCTTAATAAAAAAATCGAACTATGTTTTAGTACAGTAAAAGACAGTATAGAGAATCAATGAACTAAAGAACCCCATATTTCAAATTTAAAACCGCAAGATTTGATAAATTTGGAAACAGTTACTCAACGTTTGTATACAATCACAGTCAGTTAACACTATTCTATAATATATAAAAAAAAATCTCTCAACGGATCACACTGTATACCAATCATAATCCGATTTGAAAGGAGAGGATTTAGACTCGGGACACCATAAGCAATAAAGCACTACACGTCAGATTGAGGGCCATACGATTCCAATCCGCTTCCGAGGCAGAAACAAAGGGAAACTTCGATGAAATTGGAACATCAGACTTGATTCCACGCATTGACGGAAAAACCTTTTGATATTTAGGTTAATCAAGTGGAATACGAGACTGATTTAATTTGTTACTATCAAATCGCATTTGTCGAACTAAAATATACTCTATTATAACGTAACAATATTCCAAACTTCTGAAACGTATTCAATGCGGATGCAACGCCAATATGTTGTGAATATTTTAAAGTCCAGCGTTCAATAGCGTAAATCCGTAAGCGTAATTCAAACTGTCGTTTTGCGCGCGTGTAGCCCGTGCCTAATCCCGGTCGGACGGGTACAAACGACATCGTCAGGTGATATCAGTTGCAGCTGCGACGTGCTCGCTCCTAGATTCACTTACGGATTGATGGCAATGCAACGCGATATATACTCTAAGCTACAAATCACCGAACCATTCCGTTCGACTCGCACAAAAGAATATTGAAGATGTCTGCTTTATTACCTCGATATACAGTTGTATTGAGAATGTTTGACGCGAATGTTATGAATATATCGAAGTTATAAAAATAACGACATTTTTGAAAAACTTCGAATCAGATTTTACGTTCGGATCGTGCCTACATTGTATCATGCGCACCATTCACTTTTGTTTAGCGTACGGTTGTGACGACCATAAACATAAAGAGGAAAAAAAAACCCTTAGTTTATGCTCCCGACACACGATAGTTACGCTCCAAATGAGATTGTTCATCGTATTTCCCTTTTTATATGAAGAGGTTTGTTTTACATTCTATTCATATTATTTTCAAGTACCTTTGCTGCATTATTTGTTCTGCGAACATTATGTTGTTTGATAAACTCACTGGAATATTACGATATTGAAAATTGGAATTGATAAAGAAATTAAAAGGAACGAGGTATCGGATTAAATACTTTTTTAAAGAACAAAGAGTTTTTATTTAAAACTGTTTACTGAAAACATTTTTGAAAAGAGAATGATCATAAAATCACGACGACGCTATAGACGAAAATAATAAACGTTAATTTACCATGTGTTGTCATAAAGGTACATTATAACTGGCTCATTTTGCGTTAAGCATGTAGGTCATAAAGACAGGCACACACTGACGGCTCTCATCAAGCCCTCGATATTTCACCGAACATTACAAACGTGCGGGCGGACGACTGATGTTAATTGGATGCGCAAGCCGCAGCAGGCACGACTATGAAATATAAAACAGGCAGTTTCCAGGTGACTGCAACTGCATTATCCTGCTGATGGGGTAACGTGACGCTTTAAGTTATTATGTTGTGACGGTGTACTTCGCGTTAGAAGGTTTGGAAGAATTTTGTTAAAATTACTATTGATGAGAAGAAAACGTCGGAACGATTTGAAACGACCAGATACACGACTACATACATGATTCGATTCTGTGTTTTGTTTATTACTTGATGTTACTTTGTTTTTTTAATAAGAACTTTTTTCTTAATGTTAACTCCATAAATATATTCCGTAAGAGGAAGTATTTATGGTTTATATTCATATGCATGAAATTCCATCCCTAATGGCTACTTTATTTGGTCCATTTCCTCTTGAACACGATCCAATTCAGATCATTTCAACTGAAAACCATGTACGTTTTTCACTCTTTTATTGCTGCATACATTTTCTGCATTACGTATTTCAATTTTCTAACAGATAAAACGGGACTTCATCAAAGCGAGGGGCGTAACGTTGAAATCGCAGCTACTCAAACAGCAACGGTACCCACACACAATACAAAATATTGCTATTTTTGTAGCGCATTCGCACACAATACGTTTGAAACGGACTGTGTAATAACGGCCCATCAAAATTTCTACGGTACACTTGCCGAGCCGATCGGAAAAATTCACTCGACTCGACTCGGCCCGACTCGGTGCTAGTGTCGTAATCCGCGTGCCCCGCTATGTGTGAAATTGAAATTAAAATTCTATTAAAGCGGAACGATTGGAATAGAACACGACGTATCCTATTTTTATACAGCACTGATAAATTGATTATGTGATTGGACTGGCTCAGTGGGACGGTAAAGAACAGGGAGCCATTTAAATGTTCCTCGTTTATTATACAGTGGTAAAGCAAGCGATGTGATGGTGGCCATCTTTGATAGTAGCGCCAATTTAATGATAATTGCAATCTTTGGTGCTTGGTAATTTGGGCTTCTCTTAGTTTTAACTCTTACTTACAACTCTTCTCTTAGTTACAACACTACACTATTCTGTCTGCTGCTTGTTTGGAGGGGAGTGTAAACTCCTCCGCTATTGACTGCCTCGTTGGTCTAATAGTCGCAAAGTGCCAGATCGGGCATAGTGATATTGGGTTTTTCCAAAACGAATTTCTCAGTAGCAGCTTCGGAGTCTGAATGTTTGCCCGGTTACTGGCAATAAGCTCGCCCCGTATTATAAAGGACTAAAGCATAACTGGCAAGATGTGGGTGTACTAATCTCTGCCTAACCCTTCGGGGATTACAAGAGTGATGTTATGACAAGTTGTCTTCCGCTATACTTTTCTGAATAAATTCGGGACTCGTCGAGTCTACCTCCACTATTGATGCTGGCTTTCAGGAGTTGCAGTGGATAGGAACAGTGTGGTGTGTAAGTCAACACAAAAAAAAAAACTAGCGCAAATTAGTCTAAAACGAAGTTATAAATTAATATCTTCATCATTTTACCATTTCCGAAACTTTGCTATTAGTTATTGTGGTGCTTCGTTATGGACAACTTTTTAAACTTTGCAATGCTTCTTTGAGGAAAGATTTTGCAATAAGTACCTTCTTTTACCTTGAAGGAAAAGTTCTGCAACGTGTTTACTTTATAACTATTAAATAAAAAACCTCCAGCTAAGGGCGAGGTGGACTCGCACACGAAGGGTTCCGTCCCAACGTACAATAGTTAACACAACATACAAAAGAATAGGTTTCTAATTAACTTTAATTTATTTTATAATGGTTGTTATAACGGCCATAGTGATACGCACTCTCAGTAATTTGAAATCTTAATGTTTAAAACATAATTTTAAAAACCAACTTCAATTTAAAAAGATTATATTGAGTACTGGACATTGCATTCATCAGAACTAAAAGTAAATGAAAATTTTAGCTCAATCGGATACCAGCATATGGTCGAAAAATGGTTTGCAAATTTTGAAAGCACAACTTGTGCAAGCTAAATGAAAGCTTGTAAAAAGATATAGCCCAATGACAGACGGACAGACAACGGAGATTTAGTAAAAGTGTTCCGTATGGTATTTTTCGGCATGGGACCCTAAAAAGTTAGTGAAAGTTTTTGCGTTAGCTCACCTTTCTGGGTTAAATATGAGTCACCTTGGATTTTATTAGTTACCAAAAAAGCATGATTTATTATCTGATATTGCTTAAAAAATAGGTACCCATTTAATTTATCGCGCTTCAAACTATGTATTGGACTTGGTAATATGAAAGGTTTATATTATTTCAAAATACTTGTGATTAGTTTAACAAAACATTTAGGAGGCACACACAAAGATTTAGGCAGGCATATAGGTAACTATAGGCAGAAATATATGTTTCTATAAAAAAATTGTATTGGTTAAAGAAAAATATTTTTAAAATTTTGCGTGTCCTGAAACACTATGATAATTCCTAGTCAATAAAGCGTGGGTGTGCGGAATTTATGAAGTATGTTTCTTATACAATTTTCCGCGTGAAATGTACCTACTGGCTATATTAAAGTATCGGCTTTGCACTGCCGCGATAACAGTGACACTGTTGCGCATGAGTTGCTGTTTTAATCTGTAGTTAATCAAATATTTGATTGATAATCCATGATACTAATATTTTAAATGCGAAACTAACTTTGTCTGTCTGTCTGTTATGCTTTCACGGCTAAACCACTGAATCGATTTTTAAGAAATTTGGTACAGGGTAAGGTTCTGGAATTTGGTACGAAAAAAAAAGAAGGACATAGGCATTCTTTTTATTCCGCGGCTTCGTCATTAAATAATACTAACATATTATTGTCCCACTGCAAAATAAAGGCTTTTTCTCGTGTAGAGAAGGGACGAGCATTGGTCACCAATCAGAAGCCGACTCACAAATCATGTAAGGAAAAGTTTCCTTACATATTTTTTAGAGAAAGCCTTACTTTATTTGATTTGAGAAAGCAATTTGGTTAATTTGAGGTACTTAATGTGAAACCATTTTTGGTGATTTTTCTAAAGGAGCAATATCGTTAATTTCCAACACAGAGTAGGCCACACCTGCGAGTGCGATATCACGTAATTTACTACAGACGTTAGCTCGCTCAATTGGACTCCATGACGAGAAATTCTCGGATGTAAGAACATAGTCTGTTCCACGCTTAGGTTCAGATTTATTGACATCGCGATAAACTGCTCTGTGGAGCACCATTCGTCGATTAAATGACGTCACAAACTCAGGGTTGGGTCTTAACTGTCCTTTTGTTATTGTATTCATAGGTACGGTCTCATATCTCGCTGCGTAGGTGTTGAGGGGCGATGTAGTTAGCATGGCTCGCTATGTATAGGACAGACAACCGCAATATGTCGGTGATAATGTATGGGAGTGCGAACGGGTGCGTCTGGATGAATACGTGTGTTGGATGTGTTTCCATTGTTCAGGCGTTATCGAGAATGCCACGACGGTATTGTGTTCACGACAGTATTCTTAGCTGGGAACGTGAACTAATACAAACGAATTATTAAATGCGACAAGTAAAATTTACGTTGGATTCCAAGTGTCGGATAACTTAATGTTTTTCTTCCTTCTCTGAAACGGCCTCGAAAATCTTGTGTCGAGCTGAGATAACGGAACGGGACAAAAGTTTTATCATACTTTATTTTTCACTTCAGTTCCCTTGTGGGCCGGGCCAAAGTAACTGGCATTCAACTATTTCAAATTTTATAAAAATTATACTGTATGAAATAATAAAAAAGAAAAGCTATTCATTCAATGTTTTTAAAAAAAGAATTGCTATGATTCAACTATTCTTTTTAATAACTGGAACACTACATTAAAAAAAAGGAATTATACCATTTCCTGATTTCAAAATTGTACAACAGAACTTCAGCGGAACGTGTAAATTACCTTCGTTTACGCAAACCTTTGAAATAATATTTCAGATGAAAGACGACTTATTGTGTTTTCTCAGCTCGAGTTTCGGAAAACTCAAGCTAAGAAAACACAATAAGTCTTATCACGATGCGTGGGCCGGTGAAATATAACACTCCTTATATTTCTGCTCTTCTTAGTCCAACATTTGTTTGCTTAGTATAGATTACACCGCTAGTAATTGACAGATCAAAGCTACCCCATTACAAACAATTAATTTTCTTTCAAAATAATTGGTAAGATATTAAGCGTCACGGCAGCATTACACGGTTCAACTAATTTGATTTACTTTGATTGACAAATGCAGAAATAAAGGGTATGACCAACATTGAATGATTCACTTTTGTGTTCACAAGATCCCATTTGGTTGATTCATCCAAGTTGAAAGGCCAAAGCGAACCGTGAAATTCCGGCGTTATTCAAAGAATTGTTCAATTCAAAAGTGATAAGGAAAATAAGGTGGTTATACTGTTGGCATTATGTGTATTTTTCTTTGTATATAGGATTTTGTGATATCGTTTTCCCGGTATTTTTTTTGTGAGAAATTATATTTTTAATAGTATTAAGTACGTCTTGTTTTACAACGGGTATCACTTATGATTTTCGTGTCGGAATTTAAATATAAAATTTGCCCACAATTTCTGCTACTTCCTAATGCTTATAAATGCAAAAGTTTATGAGAATGAATAGCAAAACGGAATAAAAGATTTTGATCTTTGATTCAATTGTCTCCTGTGTAGAAACTAGAAGATATTTAACCGGTCAAACTCCGGCTGACTTACCGGTAAGTCAAAACAATAGAAAATCAAATGTGTCCATAACCTGGGACTTGAGTATTTTTTTTTTAAATATTATAATATTCATCTTCTTCTTCTACGGGATTAGATTTAAAAGAAAACCATAAAAGACAGTTAATAGCCACATCAATTTACCAAATACATTAATGTACGGTAAATCAAAAATATTGGTTTTTCTTATTTTTATCTTAAAAGACCTATCAATTCAATAATAGGAACAAACATAGAAATTATACGACCGCGATATTTCAATGAAATTAACTTATTTTCTCAGTTATGTATATGAGGCAGACAGGCTGGCGGCGGCACCGCCTGGATTACCGAGGATTTGGCGCGGAACCGTCCCTACCTGTTAATATCTACATACTTGTCAAATCACCTTGTCAATTGATGTGACGGTGATACAGCCTACTTACGTATACGCGCTGCTACGCATGTACGTAGACCGTAGCGGTGTTCATTGCTACGCCGTTGCTACGCTTTCGTAGCACATGTTTCAAATGAATATTAATCTTAAGCTTTGTAATAATTAAATAAACCTTACATAAACAGTATTTAAAATAAAATGAGAACTAAGCTGCACAGATAAATGTGGTGTAAAGTAGGTTTAATAAAATAGACATAATTCCAATGTGAATTGCCCCACATTTTATCCGTGCGGTATCTAATGTTCCCGTCCCGCACAACTTCACGGATGTAATGGGCTGTGGAAACGAAATGTGTGTGGCTCGCAAATGTGTCATCTAAATCAAAAAGTTGGCTAAAACCCTCGCACCAATTAATTTCTAGTCCATAAAATAAAAATACTCTATTAGTACCCGTAGACTAATTCAAACTTTGGAGTTTATCAAAGAGATAAGCAAGTTTTTCTTATTAAGTATCAAGGGAGCTGTCGTAAATACAGAAATTAGCGCGAGTATCATCTTCAGAGCGGTGTGTAAACATGAAAAGTTTGAAAGTGGCGTCGGCGTCGGCGCGCCGTCGTCCCGGCGACGTGCCGGCGACGTCCCGGCGACGGCGGCGGCGGCCAATCTCACCCGCCGTGTAACTTGCCGGCTTATATTAGCTTATCGCATCAACTCGCGCTATTAGTTTCGTTGCAAGTTTTATTCTACCTTGGTTAAATTATATCTTTAATATGTAGCGAACACAAGATTCTCGGAGTGTATTTTCTCATTACCCAACTAAATATATACAATTAAATCTAAAGCCGAGTGTTCACTGTATATAAATGTGGTGCGACGAACTGTGGCGTTAGGCGTCCTTATTAACTGCAGCGGTCACGCTGCACTGCAGTCGCCGCCTGATTAATGAATATTAGACTTTATATCTTTGCGAGCAAAGGTTAAAATAATACATGGATACCGTGGGTATCGGTGTCCATTAGTTAACTTTATTACTTAGCCGTAGATTTAACTTAAAAATGGCTAATAACAGGATCATTTGTTGACATAAATAATTCTGCACTCGGAATTCACATCTGAGTTACATGGTACACAAATAATAATGAATACGCGAAGAACAAAGCGTTGTTGTCGGTGTCGGCGGGTGACGGCGCGCCGCAGCCGGGTCGGGTGGTCGGGTGGTCGAACGTGGCGTCATATTATGTTATTTACGCGCCCGCAGAGGACAACTTTTTAATGGGGCGATAACAGACCACCCGAGACCGGCGCGTTGCTGTTAAATCTCATGGTCATAAATACGTTATGTAAACCCACCCTAATAATTAGTGCCGGTTACGGCATGTAGTTAAGTTTTATGAAGCCGGCGGAGGTTGCGACGAGCTCCTACACAAAAATGTTCCTTAATTTGCTGCTGCGTCCGGCGCGATCAACTGGAAATTGTTATGTTTATTCCGAGTATCTTGTGTATCTACAAGTACATTTTTTTCTTATTTTTTTCCGCCGTTTTAATGCGATTGGGCTTCCATAGATCCGCCGTAGCGCGTAGCCGAGATCTCATTGAATATGTATAGTTTAGTCCGATTTCACGGAAACCTTCGCTTTCCATACCCCCGGTTTCACGGAATACTGAAAGATCAATTTAATAAAACAAATATAGTTACATACTTTATCCTGAAATCACCAATCCGTCTTGAGCAAGCGTGGTGATCAATGCTCGTGGCTTCTCTGTATGAGAAGAGGCTTTGCCCTGCAGTGGAACAGTAATAGGCTGGTATTATTATCTACCCGGCGTATGATAAAATGCCGTGAAGGTAAAGACTTCTGATTATACTTCTGTCTAACAAATAGCGATACATAAAACTTTTTTATTGCTCTGTTTTATGATGTCAGCCTTTTCAAGAAATTATTCAGTATGTACGTCGCGGAAAATAATAAATAAAATAACTCCCGACTTACAACAAAGTTAATTTCATAACAATGTTCACGCTACGTGATGTCAACATACTTTCAGCGAATTTTGACGGATTCTGGTAACAATTTATACTTACCGTAAGCCAATTTAACTGGTTTGACATAGATTTCGGGGAAATCATACGAGTATATTCTTGAACATGATTATGTTTCATACATACATAGATATATACATATTTAGGACGTAAATAACGGTTAAAGGTACGTATTGTGTACAAATTGCCCGCCATATGATCGTACTAGGTAAGTCATTGACAGCCGTCAACAAGACCGCGTGTCGTGTTGAGGGCGCGGGGCCCGGGGGAGCGGGGCTCAGCAGACACAGTACCTTGCTAGGGCGCCGCGCTGCACGCCTGCACTCCGGCTCTTCACTGCTTCCCCACTTTTACTTTCAAAAGTTTTTCAACTAGTTAGTTCACAAACTTGGGAGTTGAGTTCAGTTCAGGGACCGAGTATGAGGCGTTCTGGCGGAAGCTAGCGTTGTCAGCCGTGGGGAGAGGGTGAAGCGCGTGCTGCACGTACACAGGTTACAACGAGTACAGCGACGAAGCGAGATCCGGAGTCATGCGGTCAGCCAAAAGGACACAAACCTACTGGCGAGCTGGGTGTATCGGCGCTGCGGCCGGGGGCGGCGGGCGGCGGGGCCGCGCCATTGGCCCGCCGGGGCACGCCTCCGACGTCGCCGGTGACGCCGTCGCCGCCGCCGCCGCCGCGTCGCCTCAGCACCGGTCGACCCGACCCGACCCTAGACCATACACTCCACACCACTCCAACTGACTCAACTTAAACTTTAAACTTTTCAACCAACGATTTGCTCACCTGAACTACTTCGAATTACACTGCGGATATAACAATAGATCTACAACAATAGCACATCTGTGACAATAGTTTACATTAAATCAACACATACCTGAATGCAATCCTGCAGCCGCAATTCACCCGGTGCAGCGTCAGCCACGAAAAATAACCGCGTAAACAGGTTACCGGGCACAATACAACACACAACACTAACGAACTGGTCAGCTTGACAATTAATCAACTTAATCACCGTTTACCATAATTGCGATAATTAAATAAGTTTGTGTTTGTGAGTTAAAAATAAGTCGCGTCCGTGACGCGGTCACGCGTGTAATGATTAGCTGTCATGTTAATTTGCACCTACCCTCATAGAATCAACATTTGTCAAATAACTACCCCCTTTTTAAAATATCCTATTGCCGTTCCGTACTACGTAATGTTAATTACATTTAGTTAAAATTTCATGTATGTTTGAACTTTATGGGATAAACAATAGTGTTTCATAATGTTCTTTCGCCTATTTTGACACCTACTGTTATCTCTTTCATTTCTAAGATAACATACACAATAAGTACTAGTTTTTCTTCTTCTAAGGCCTACTTCTACCAGCCAGGGTTATGTTTTAACACCGAGTAAGTTGCTATCACGGGCCATTATGTGTGTAATTTTATAATTTAACCTCGTGTTAGCTAACTTTGAATTAAGTTTTTGGCGCAAGTGGGGATAAAAACTTATCGTTTTTCTGGTATTTACAATTTCTAATGAACTAATAATAATCTACTATAAAAAATAAAAATAAAATTCCCACGCAAAAATTCAAGGGTACTGCTCTTGAATTTTTGGCACTTAGGAAGTAAAACTTTAATGCAGTATTGGTAATTTTAAATGCTATAACAATGATATTACTCATTAAATATGGTTAAAGTATAAAACCAAGCTTAACAAAGAAAAACCTCTTCCTAACAAGCCTGTTTGTTAAATAAAGTTCGACATTATCTTACTGGTGACATTTCTGGCTGAAACTTTGAAACATTGCTTCTAACCACTGCGGAACAAGACATGAATGACTCTTCATCACAATTTTACAGGGTAATTATTCATCAATATGAACAACTTCCACTATGGGAAAAAACAATAATTCTTTCCATTGACATATCTCGACAAAACGGCTGATCCATATAATCAGCACTTTTTGGTTGTTTCCATGGTAAAGCTTGTTCATAATGATGAGTAGAATGACCCCTTTCATTATTCCAGATAAACAAAGAATGAGGTCGTGTATCCAGAACACCTTGCTCGTTTTTAGGGACATCGCTAACCGGCTGGTCTTCTGTTGATGTGATTAGAAAGCTGACCTATTCTCAGGCCGAACAATCACTATTGTTCCATTGTCGCGTGATGCGAGTGTATTTATTGATGCCATAAGACCTTTTGTTCATAATAATTTTGTTACCTTATCTTCTAGACATAATATAAAAGGTTTTGTCCTGATTGACTGACTGACGGATCAACGCACAGCCTAAACCGCTGATCGTAGAGGCCTGAAACTTGGAGGGTGTGTTTTTTGTATGACGGATGTTTACCGCTAAGAAAGGATTTTTCAAAATTCACACCATAAAGGAATGAAAAAGAGGTCCAAAATCATGGAGAAATGAACTTTGACGCGGACGAAGTCGCGGGCAGAAGCTAGTTATTAATAAGTTTTGCATACGGGGTGTAAACACAAACTCGTTAACGACGCATAGTGCTCACCAAACTGAGTAAAGTTTGAGCAAAAATTATAGATGGAAAACAACATTTTTTTTTGGTATGACATACCTCTGCATGTGGTACAATGTTACACACGCAAATTATTGTGCTTATAGGTGTATACTACAGTACTGGGGCCCGTAGAATACTTCACGGCCTAAAGACTATGACTTGTTTTTGTACAAGTTACTTATTCTATTAAAAAATAAATAAAAAACACGAAAGGTGGAAGGTCAGGTGCGGAGTACTCGTAACCGGCGTGCTTGTATGACGAGATGTATGAACGTAGATGAGGCGAAAGGAGTATGTAAGGATCGTAGCAGGTGGCGTTCTACAGTTTCTGCCTACCCCCATGGGAAAAAGGCATGAGTTTATGTATGTATGTATGTAAAAAACACGACAGCCTTTTTACACGATTGTTTTATACTTATTTTACGTTTTTAAGTAACAGTGTTTTACATTATTTATGAAATTTACCTATCGAATTCTAGACGATAATTGATATTATGATAAAAAAACACAACCAGATTCATGAATGAAAAAAAATAAATTATGGCTGGTATTAATTTACGTTTCAAAGTGACCACATTCGTTTATTTTTTATTTTTGCCTATGTTACTCGGAACCATGCAAGGATTGTAACGATACCCTATACATCTAAATCGGTTCAGGCGTTTAAAAGTTTTAGTGGAATAAAGAAACTCACATACATACATACATTAACCCTGAACACAACACGCCTTTTTTTGGGACAATCGTGTAAAAACTAAAAGTTGGAACTTTGAACATTAATATCTTCGCAACCAAAAGGTTTCCAACGATGGGACTAACACTAAACGGCTTCTTTAAGTGTTTTTTATAAGCTTTATTTAATTACAATGATCATGAAATTTAAGTTGTGAAATGATTTTAAATACACAATTTTTAATACAGAGTATAACAAAAAAAACCACTAACGTTATCAAAACGTCTAATAAGATATTTTATCCAATATAGGTACACTTTAAAACTGATTACTTAATGTACTTATTACTATTATGATAAGTAAAAGGCACACTCATATAGTCACGTAATTTTCGCGTGTTTTAAATTAATTAACTAACTCAATTAACAATTTTACACACGCCACGCTAAGTACCAACAAGTATGTACTCTTTAGTGAATACAAAATTTATTCTTCCCTTCATAAGTACATCTTGCAGTCTTTCTATAGTATTCGACAAAGAGCTATTAATAGGGGTTGAAACGCTGAAGAAATTCAAACGAGCGCTGAGGCTGTAAGTATGCAGCTCACGTGCACTCTGAACGTACATACGGCCACTGTGAGGGGGTAGGCAGAAGTCTCAGATCATTTGCTCCAGAACTAAAGAACGGTTTCAAAAAGAAAATTATGAAAAATGAAAAGTTTTGTAAATAAATTTAGCATAATTTGGCTGATAATAAATTGTTTGTAAAATCAAATCACAAATGCAATCTGTAAGCGGTTATGTAACAGAAACATACGTAACTTTAAGAATTAAAAGATTTTCTGCACAATGCTTTTGTAATTATTTTAATGCAACCAAATTACGCATTAATGGTCAAACAAAATAAAAATACAAAAGCTTGAATAGAAATTCTTTTAGTTTTTCTCGTAGTTCTGTACACACCTGATCAACTTAGAGTCAGGGAAGAGTCAGTGCACCTGTGTTTGCGCACATACTTTTGCACTATTAATATCCTGAGTACTAGGCTAGTCTACATTGAGATTGACCACCGTGACAGAAATTCGATTAAGCAGAATTTAACAATAAGAGCAGAAAAAAAGACTACTAACTAATTTAGATCATAAAAATAAACATAACATCACGCCAGTAATCCCCGAAGGGTTAAGCAGAGGTATACCTATTAGTACACCCACATTTCGCCAGTTATGTTTTTAGTCCCATGTAAGGGGGCGAGCCTATTGCCATAAACCGGGCACAAATCCAGACTCCGAGGCTGCTACTGAGAAACTCCTGATGGAAAAACCCAATAACACTTTGCCCGATCTGGGAATCGAACCCAAGACCACATGCAGAATAGTCGCGCTTGCGACCACTAGACTAACGAGGCAGTCAGTAATTTAGATCAATAATCTGCAATTTAAAGCTAAACACAGCTTATTAAAATAATATGAATATCCCTTTCTATATATTTCCATAGCATAATCATTAAAATGAGTGTTACACATTGTTCTCGTATCGTTTCACCACACTTTCATTGTGTTTCTAAACCCATCAGAAAAACAAAAGAAGCACGGCAGAGAACAAAAGCCGGCTAGTCGAAAGGTAATGCTCGTCGTTACAGCCATTCAAAAAATAAACAGTGAAGATTACACCTACACTTTCTGTGTTGTTGCTAATAATTATTGTGTTGGTGTGTTGTTTTCGCACCTTATTACTATGGATTTTCTTTTAAAGTTTTAGTAAATTAGCTTTTGGCGTGACTTTGTTCGTGGACATAGATGAAAATGCGAATTAAAAATTAGCCTATTTCATTATTCAGATGTCAAGGCACGTTTTTTGTCGAATTTTATTATGATCGGTTCAGTGGTTTTGTTATTATAACGTAACAGACAAATAGACTTACTTTCACATTTGTAAATATACTAAGGTCTGCCTAGATTTTAGAATTATACCAAAGTTCTAAATTATTCCTTGGCAACACAAAACGGTTAAAAATACTATAATCTAACTCTGTGCCAAATTTCATCCAGACCAGTTCAGCCACATGCCACAGCCACAGCGCATGAGCACACCCACATTTCGCCAGTTATGTTTAAGTCCCATGTAATATTGGACAAGTCTATCGTAATCAACCGGGCACCAATTCAGACTCAAGATCGCTTTAATCTTTGAATTCTGACATTTTAAAATTTAATTATCACTTTTTTATTCTTTCAATATTAGAAACTGTTCAATTTTTACGGTTGCTCCGTGTTTCTCAATATGGTTTTGTCGTCACATCCCGACTTTGTCCACAATCCGACGTGTAGAAACACAAGACACATGTAATAAAATCCACAATATTTATTGCTTACATATAATGGAAACGAAGAAAGTATAATAAAATCCGTACAATAAAAAACAGTAATATACCGATTTAGTTACTGTCTGTCTATCCATGACTAGGATTTTGTAGCTAACTATAAACTATGAAACATCAAAACACCTATAAATGGTAACATAAATATTGCAAAGGTGTATAAAATATTAATTACTAATACAGTTAGGTATTGACTGCCTCGTTGGTCTAGTGGTCGCAAAGTGCGATTGCTCAGCATGAGGTCTTGGGTTTGATTCTCAGGTCGGGAAAAATGTTATTGGGTTTTTTCATCAAAATTTCTCATTAGCTACCTCGGAGTCTAGATTTGTGCCCGGTTGAACGCAATAGGCTCGCCACCGATTACATGGGATTTAAACATCACTAAAAAAATGAAATGTGGGTGTACTGATGGGTACAACTCTGCCTAACCCTTCGGGGATTACAGGCGTGATGTTTTGTATGTTATGTTAGGTATTCTGAGCTGTAAAAATTCACTGTTTGATTCAAGAGAAAGCAATAAAGAATATATTGGGGATGATCACATAACAGAGGAAAAAGAATAACAAGACCATTATAGCCCATAAGTTGTTGCATTTTAGCATGACAATAGCGGTCAATGACCCTCCTACATTTGTTTATCGTCATCAAAACAGGAAAAGTCTGTAACATCATAAATCGATATCTATAGTAGACGTCAACATGTAATAATTTGATAAGTAGTTTATTGATTCGACTTTAAATTATTAAAACAACTTAAAAAAAGTATGAATAGAAACATACATAAAATTAAAGAAATGAAAATGGTTGAACTTCTGGTTTCGATTTATACATAAGTTGGTGAGTTCGCTGAAGTCTGTGAGTTCAGGTCATTGTGATGTACCCGCAGTGCGCCCAAATCGATGTAATTTGTATAAAAACGTTACATTCTTACACGAACCATTTTTGTACAATTTTCTTTTACTTTCAGAACTTGGAAGTTGGAAAACGATGAATGTTCAGAGAACTCGTATTTAATAAAGAGTGTGCTTTTTGCTTTTTATGTTCGAATTTTGAAAGTAATAATGATGTATCGGCTATTCGTTTGATTTTCCTGCGTATGTATGATACAGTTACATTTTCTTGACTTGATACTTCGACACTTATCGACCTCGTCGGTGACAGCCCAGAGATAGCTTTGATTGAAGGTTTTGGAACACAGAAGTCAGGGAAGTATGTTCCTTATTATAATAAACAAGCATAATTCCATGGACGTCCATAATTGATTGTTTTTTTTTTAAATTGACTTCCATATTTTTTTTTGCATGAAGTCTTGGGTTCGATTCCCAGGTCGGGCAAAGTGTTATTGGGTTTTTCCATCAGGAATTTCTCAGTAGCAGCCTCGGAGTCTGGATTTGTGCCCGGTTGATGGCAATAGGCTCGCCCCCTATTACATGGGACTTAAAACATAACTGGCGAAATGTGGGTGTACTACTTAATGGGCACACCTCTGCCTAACCCTTTGGGGATTACAGGCGTGATGATGTTACTTCCATAATTACTAATTTTGCATTATAATTAGGTAATCAGGATACATATTGTATACACATATAACATACATAAAAAAAACATAGGTACCGCCGAATTGAGATTCTCTTTCAAAAGTCGGTTGATAAAATAATAATAATACTAATCTACATATTGTTGTCCCACAGCAGAGCAAAGGCCTTTTCTCATTCAGAGAATTATTCACGAGAATTGATCAACACGCTTGCTTAAGGCAAATTGGCGATTACAGACTTCTATTAATTATAAGTCCAGATTTCCTCACGATATTTTTCTTTTGCTTTTTTTTCTATTCATATGTACTCTCTATGTTTATCTTGGACATCACACATTGGTCAAGGAAAACATCATGCGTAAACCTGGATCACGCTAATGCGGCGATTATAACACATTAAGAGCAATACCTACCAAGTAAATCCCTTCTTACATCACTTACGGAGAAGATCCCCCGGATTTACTTTTGACTAGACCACTCATAAAAATAAAAGTAACTCATTTTAGTAATAGTCCAACCTCGTACAATATTTCTTAATAAAAGTTTCCCTTTGAAATGAATAGGGTATTAACAAAAAGTTCGTGCTTAAGACTACCCAAATTGTACTCAACACCGGAGCGGGCAGTATGGCCCACTTAACTTAAACAACAGAAGAAAGAGCCGTACTTTCTTTTACCTCAATTATAACAAAAGGTTAATTATGGAACGTACTTATTTTTAGCTTGGTAAGGCTCATTTTGCATCTGTAATGATGACTCTTAAAGGCTTAATTTCTGTTGTATTATAATTTCTAAGTTGCCATGGGCTTATTGCCAATAGCTACATGTTACTTACTTCTTTGAATGGAGATGTTGCCACATTTTGCAATGTCGGTAACTAAGTACATAATATGAATCTCCTAAAGCTTTAATAGCTCCATTTAAATTTTTCATTTCATTTTTTTTCTGACATCATTCCGTGCCTCGGAAAGCACGATAAGCTGTTAGTCCCGGCTGTCTTGTCTTGGTGATCTTTGACAGTCGTCAGAAGCTTGAAAGTCTGACAACCAGTCTTACCTAATGGTATCGTATTACCCAGTTGCTGGGTTGTGGAAGTCAGATGGGCAGTCGCTTCATGTAAAATATATATGCATCCGGTTAGACTGGAAGCCGACCCCAACATAGTTGGGAAAAGGCTAGGCAGATGATGATGAAATTAAAATTTTTCCTTATAAAATGAGTCACATAATTATATTTATTTAACCAAGAAATCTATTAAACAGTTGCTTAGTCTTAGATTTTTTTTTAAATCAATCTTTCCAGTTATTTTTGTAAGGTAGCTACCCAAAGTAATCGTAGACTAAATAGGCAAAATGAGAATCTCTATTGTACAGTAGCGTCTCTAGCAATCCCTTTGGTCATAAAGTTTTTTTAACTAAAGTATTGAAATTGGAATTTTAAGCAAACGACTGCACTTTAAAGTCGGACGTGACAGCACGACTTAAAGTCCTAAATTGCTTTATCTAGGTCTTGACCTAATCGTGATACCTATCTGCTCGCTTTGCGAAAATGCTCCCAGTCAGCTGTAGTGAGTTAAAAGTGTCAAGGTTTTGAGCATAGGTATCGATTGACGTCATAGTTCACAATTTTGATGGTCCTCTGGTCACACGAATCGTTGGACGCCGTTGTGACCTACATGTTCCATTCCGCAGAAATACCGAAATAGAAGCTTGCAAAGCTCAAAGGCTGTGTATGGAGACTCACTATTCAACAGATCCATGAACCAATAGGCATTTGAGCTACTGTTATTTGACTTACTACGTATGTACAGAAATATTTTGGCAATCATACATATAGGTGAACTGAGTGATTCTATATTAGAGCTAAGAACAAAAAATATGGAGTTACTACTAATTTCGTTTTTAAGTTCTTCATCTCTAATAAGGCTAATAGGAGAAAACTTAATGAGGATTAAACAGGACTATATTGATTTGCATAAAATTACTTATGAGAAACGATATTTTATGCCAATGCGCATACAAATTATACTACTAAGCACTATTGAAAAAAAAAAACTGTTATTCAAGCATGCTCCATTTTAGGTAACCTACACACCTAATTCATGTCTATATAAATACCGTGTAATTATGACAACGTATCATTGTTAAATTCTTCTTTTTCTTCGGTTTTAAATTTCAGACGGAAAAGTGTTACTGCAGTCAACTAACAACTTAAGGTAGGTGCATCAAAATACGGTGTATAAATAAACCCACAATGAAGGCAAGAGAACCCAAAAGCGTGTTTGCAATAAAAAAGACTAGCCGATTAACTTGCGATAATTATAAATAAAACAACAAACAAATCTATAAAACGCGCTTTAGGGTGGGTTCAGACACGCGACAAAGCCACGACACGGCAAAACGGTCATGCTATTATCTGAAGCCGACAATATGGATCGGGCTGTAAACGACGTAGTGCCGGTCGTGTTCAACTAGACATAGCTTGCTAGATAGAAAACATTCATTACCCTCACCCCTTTGACCTCTGAGGGGGCAAGCAGATTTGTTGTTGTTTAGCAACAGTTTACTAAGGGTTGCAGGAGCTAGGAAAATATCATGTGTATAAAAATATACTTAGGTAACGTAGTCGAAAGTTACATGTTTTTCTCATTATTGCAATAATTTTAGGAAAACCAGTTTTAAATGTTATAACTAAATTAAATATGAGTAATCAAGCACGAAGTATTCCCGTTTGAGCACCTATGCATTGAGCACCAATCAATATTTTAACGTGTATTAGAGCACCACTCAAATAGGAATACCATTGGTGCTCAAACGGGAATACCTCTACGTGCATTGCCATAATTTTGGTACTTCCAAGCAAATTTTATTTCTTTAGGTTATTTAGTTTAATGAGCAGTTGGCTTAGTTAAAGGCGATAAAATGTGTTTTTTTTACACTCCGTAATTACTAAACAAGATGCAACAGAACCCCTGTTTTCTTCCAACACTTTCTCCGTAACCGATCAGGCGATAAACGGTTATTAACCTTAATGAATCAGCCATCGAGTCTCCTGCTGACGTCACTTCGCTAGAGGTGGGACATAATAAGCCGTGGAAATAATATTAAGACCCCGTGTTGGCGGGACGTGATCTCCACAGCGCACAGTTGCGCCGGATTGTGCAAACGTGTACACTATTAGTATTATGGGCGATGAGTGCAGTAAAAGTTGGAAAAATATTCGTCGTAGAAGTAGTTACCTACTCGTTACTTTATGATAACCTTTTGAAATGAAAACTTTTAAGCCGCGTTGAAGGATTTATGGTAGGGGCAAAATTTAAAAAAACGTGATAAAAATGTAACTTTGACCTAGGTACAATATCCTCGTAATGAGATGGTCTAGAAAAATAAAAAAGCTTTTTTACAAAAAAATATGACCGCCTTCAAAAACTACAAAATAAAAAAATAACTTTAGCTTGAAAGTCGGCAGCTAAAAAAGCTTTTTATTTTTCACTTTTTAGTGCTTGTGTGTTAATGTTTGAAATCCTTACATAAAAACCTTTCAAACAATACCTCACACGATATATTTAATTTTGGAAAATGGTAGGAGGGGGGTTGATGTACCCCCCTCCCCACTTCCTTCAGTCAGTCATCGACTACACGTATAAACAAAGCAATTTTTCTTGTTACGGCGGTTCTGCTGTGATTTTATAAGGAGTTCCGTTCCATATCTCCAAAGTTCATCATCAGATCATGACAATATTCCTATGGGACCTATTCGGAGCTATACTCTTTCAAACAAAACAAGAATCATCCAAATCGATTCATAATTGGCGGAGTAATCGTAGAACAAACAAAAAAAAAAAAAAAAAAAAAACATACGCGTCGAATTGAGAACCTCCTCCTTTTTGAAGTCGGTTGAAAATGACTGCCATCACTAGATGGCCTATGATCTGCAACTATACAAGTGTTAGTTGCAGGTACCGAGGTAGGTACAAGCAGTTCAATAGAGAATATTTGATCTACAGATATGATAATGAATACTTAATTTTAGACATCTCGGTTTAAAGATATTTATTCCAGTATAGAACATAAATACTTCACTTATAATACTCGTATCATCATACATCTCAGCATAATTTAGGTTTGATGCTTAGTAGTTTCCAAAAAATTTTTAGTAGGTAAATACTTTTTGTTAGTAGTATATGGAGGCCGTTTCAAATATTTTCCATCATTGGTATAATAGTTTTGTTGAAGGTCAAATATTTTTTAATATTAAAAAAATTGTTAAAAATGTAACTAAACCTTAAATACTACCACGATCCCTGTATTTTTGTATGCACAATGTTTTGCATAGTGATTTTACACACCAAAATCAAAAATCATTGTCCTAGCATCCATTTTTGGCCAATATTACTTAGTTTACTACTGCCCGTGTGTGTAATTAACGACAAAGTGATATCTGTGTCTTTTTACACTTTGATAGAAACGCTAACATTAATTTTACGGAAATCACAACACATAAAAAGGAAGTTCAAGTACTATAAATAAAGTGTGATAAGAAAATGTGTGTGAAACAAAACAAGAAGTTTACATTAGCAAGCGCTAAAGTTTAAATTCAAAAATAAGTCGTCAGAGCCTTATTCTTTGCGAAACTATTGCCACAGTGCATAACTCGCGGCTGTCTCGAGCTATGATATATTATACAGGCTGCTAAGTGGCATGCAAAATGTATTTATACATTGTACTTCCTTACGCCATTATGGCATAGTTCCAAGTAAAACAATCTTCCGTTGGGCGGCGATAACGGCAATAGCAATGATTTTATTACGTGACACTGTCATAAAAGTTAAATAAACTGCATTTTCGACTATATTAATGACTGCATACATAACATTATGACAGCTGAAAGGATCATTAACTTAATACATTTGTGTTTTGATTTTGTCGTTAAAAGTCAAGTTTTTATTGCGAGTTTTATTTAAATTTTGCTGCTCGTTTATAACATTGAAGTGCTTCAAAGGAATTTTAATAAGAAATTTTGGAGGAATACTTTGCACAGATGCGTGTAATGCAATTCTTTGAGAAATTAAAGAATAAAATGATTTAAAGAAAGAATTAAGGCTTGATTGGGCTTTGTTCTGTTAAAACCACCTACTTACAATCTGTGAATAATGCAATTAATCATATCATTCAAACTCAATATACTTAATGTGTTACATTACTATCCAGCAAAGATCGGTCAATGTACTCATACATCAAACACTTACTATTAAAATGATATATTTAAAATAAATCACAGTTAAATATTTAAAATATTAACAATAACTTTCAAAAACGGAAGATGATGTGGGTTAGTTGGTTGTAACAGAACTAAATCCATTTAAAACGATTGACTTAAGTATCATCAAATTGCGTAATTAGTGTATTCAAGCAAAACTAAAGATGTACAGCCACTGATAAAACTCAAAACCAGACAGGTAGTTGGAAACTAGCCTATGATAGTACCCAATTACTTAGAGAATATGGATGGGAGGCTAGAGAGGCAGAAGAGTAGGCATACGCACACATTGATTATATTTAACAACTAGCTTATGCACGCAACATCGTTCGCGTAAATATCACGTAAATTCGCGTAAATCACGGTGTTTGGTCTTCCTAATAATTTTTTTTTAAATAAAAGTATCGGCTAACTTACTCCTTATAACATCAGCTATCTATCTATTTCGTCAAAATCTGTTTAGCCGTTTCGTAGAATAGCCGGAATAGACAGACAGACTGGCACAAAAATGTGTTAATTTATATATATATGTATTATATATTTTTTTTAAAGCTGTTATTTTGACAGTGCCTAAAAACAAAAAAACAATTTATCAATGAAGCAATTAATTTTTTTCTTACTTTCCCAGTTTAAAATAACTAAAATCTGTATAAAAAATATATAATCTTCAGTCTTACTTCTTTCTCGTCTTTCTCTAGTCTCCTATCCTTTAATTCTCATATCATTACAAGTATACGTCATCTCTTTCACTCACACCACAACATCTAGCTCTTTTCACACAGTCATGCATCATCAAACGTTCCATTCCTACATATATAATATACATATATATTACATAATAGTGTCTCAGCTGCTGTAGCCAACGTTATTAGTTTAAGTCGACTAACTACCGAATCGTGCTTATTGCTTCAAAAGATACTAACTTTTTATTAGCAGTATTTCTTTAATATTTCACCACAATATTTTACTTTTATTTTTTGTGCCAGTAAGAGGAATGAAATCGTGAGCCGTTTTGTTATAGTATTATAGGACTATATATCATAATATTAATGTTGACTTTCACCATTTTTTCTTATTGGACTAGAGGAAGAGAAGAACTGTGAAGACACTGGCTGGCTTAGCCACATACAAACTTTTTTGTAAGAATATTCCTATGAGATAAAAAAAAATATGTTTAAAATAAGAACGACTTGACAGTCAACCATGAACGCTAACAATAAGATAAATATTATTGCACTATTTTTACACATATTTTTTTTTTTTTTAACTATATTATTTGTTTTTTAAAGGAAAATATGTGTAAAAATATGGAAAATAAAGAAAATGAGATAAATATCTATGATTATTTTTATAGTATTGATTTAATATACGAAATAATATGTAGTATTAAAAGCTTTTCAATCACGTGTACTATTTATCACAATGTTAGTACCCACATTCTGTATTTACCGTGGAATTCATGTTTTTTAAGCTTTAATTATATTATTGCAAACTAACTTAATACGAACTCAGCCAATTTCAACAAATTCAGTTAAAGTTTCTTTCTATAATTTAATTCTTCAATCCTTTTTCAAACTACTTTACAAATAAAATCTCCGTTTTCATTCGCACCTCTCCTTGTGGAAGTAAAACAACTTTCAAAAGTTAAGGAGACTCCCATACATAGTAATTAAACTAGATAGAAGTTGGTAGATTGGATAAGGTCATTAAGGTCATATCTAGGCTTGTGGTTAGTTTCTCGTCAAATAACTTGATTCCAAAATGATACGTAACCGAACATCGACGGAATGAGAAATTGTCCTGAATCCTGTCTACGTTCATCAAGTTTAATTACTTATGGACTAGCATACACTAGCTTTAGTCCACTACAATGTTAATGTCCTATTTACGTTTGTATTGTTGATGTGCTATCTTTATATAATATAAATAAAAATGAATGGCTAAATGTGTTGCTAAGCGCAAAACTCGAGAACGGCTGGACCGATTTGGCTGATTCTTTTTTGTTGTATTTGTAATTTCCGGGACAAGGTTCTTATGGAAGAGTTATTTTTGGAAAATCTACCAGAAAAGTAAGATATTTTGAAGTTCGTTAGTTTTTAATAAATTAATGAAGAGACGACTGCTTCGTTGGTCTAGTGGTCACAAAATTACATATTATGGGACTTAAACATAGCTGGCGAAATGTGGGTGTACTAATGGGTACATCTCTGCGATTTTATGTGAAATAAAGATATTTTTGTATACGCTGCCACACTATCGATAACGTAAACTAAAAAAACAAAAAAAAACTACACAGTTCTCACGACACGTTAATGCGCTATACCACCAATAAGAGGTTACTTATTGACAGCATCAAAAGAGGTCGAAGATTCATATAAAATAAATTGCTTTACAGTTGATAGCTGGGGGTCAATGAGGCATGACGTTGACGAGGGTGCTCCGACGCAACCAATATGCACGGATACCGTCTTGAACCGTGTTTGACACGCCTGGTTTCAGGTGAATACTGCGATTACATGAGCGCAGGAACATGTATGATTGTTTAACCGGGCTAGAATAACCGCATTTTTGGTGAAGCTATTCATTGACAAAGGGATAAACATGGCAATATTTAAGCCATATAGGCCTATTGTAAGTTTTTATCTAATTCGATTGAGTACGTATAAAAATACGCTCGGTTTTTTTCATCTTTTTCTCCTTAGATAATGGTTTATTGTTATAGTTACAGTAACCGGCGAAATGTGGGGGAACTAATGGGTACACCTCTCCTTAATCCTTCGAGGATTGCAGGCATGAAGTTGTGTTGTGTAGTTATAGTAATATTATAAAGAGATATACTTTGTTTGTATGTTCAAGGTAATCTCTGAAAGTGCTGGTCTGATCACAAATCTTATACTTCACAGCTAGAAAGCTTACCTAGAAATTTTATAGTACACTTGTGTTCTATGCAGACAAAATCGCGTAATGCATAGCATAAATAAATATAATCTTGTTCTGAATCCCTCTTAAAATCACAAATAAATCGTTGTCGCAGGTAATCAAAACTGCTTCTAAATGCTCGTAGATCTCAAACATGAAAGCGGGTTATACTTACGTTTAATCTCGCAAATGAGTTTGCTTTGAGTAAAGAGTAAAGAGAAATAGCTGTACCTAGTTATTGTAAACTTTGTTAAAAACAAACGTTCCTGCAACTAACCGTGTGACAACTGTTCTGGAAGATAATAGTTTATTGCAATTTACTGAGAATAACTGTAAACACAGGTTGACTTTTATTTATCTCATATATACTATAAACTCAAAAGTAAAAATTATGGAACGAATTCAAGCAACCAATATTGCCTTTTTAAGACTACCATAATAATATTTTATCTATGTTACATTTTGCATAGGTAGCGTCCAACAAAATAATTTACATCACATATCATCGCGCCTGTAATCCCCGAAGGGTTAGGCAGAGGTGTACCCATTAGTACACCCACATTTCGCCAGTTATGTTTAAGTCCCTTGTAATAGGGGGCGAGCCTATTGCCATCAACCGGGCACTAATCCAGACTCCGAGGCTGCTACTGAGAAATTCCTGATGGAAAAACCGAATAACACTTTGCTCGACCTAGGAATTGAACCCAAGACCTCATGCTCAGCAGTCGCGCTTTGCGACCACTAGACCAACGAGGCAGTCAAAAAAAACAAAAACATAATAATTTATGTATAATTTTAAGATTCACATGTAAGTGAATGAATGTATTCTTATGTGAATAAAGTAATCTCTTAAACCCGAAACCAGAACTCAGAGATGTACTTAAAATAAATCAGTTGTTCTATTTGAATCCTGTTGTGTGCATGTGACTACAACATTTTTGTACTGAGAAGCTGATTTTTTATACAGGGTAATTAAAAAATTATCCAAAACTTTAAAGGGGTCATTGTACTCATCTAAATTTAAAATTGTAAATTTTTAATTACCCTGTATACATATTTTAGAGTTGATCGCAATAAAATTTGTTTATATTAATCAGTATTTTCAACCACTAAAGGATCTGAAGTGAATTGAAAGTTATGTTGTATTATAAATTAGGTAGGTATTCTAATAAGACAACAACACAACAAACAAAATTAAAATCTATTCTATTGATAGATTTTGATGCAAGTTTATCTGCTCACTTTCTGACAGGTTGTCAACTGTCTAAAATGGCCTAACTCGCAACAGTTTCGTTTCTAGCTTCGACTAAAAGCTAAAATCTAAACTGTTGCGAGTAAGGCTATTTTAGTGGCAGTCTCGGTGACAAGTTGACTGGTTCAATTTTAGAATTTATTCTATTTTCATCGGTCGAATGTACTAGTATTGCATATCGAACTACAATAGCACAGTCGTATCAAATTTGATCCAGTCAGACGATTCTTTCGCATCTGAACATTGGATAAAATAACGTGCAATCCTTCGTAAAATCCGCTTTTAGAGTGACAAGTGATTAAAATATTCAGCTTCAAATAAAATATTAACTTTATAACAAAAAATTCTGTGCGATTGTTGAAAAATATTGTAGGTACAGCTACTAGTTTTCCGAGCCCATTTTCAATACGAACGCCATTACCTATATTTTATGGCGCGGACAATAAATAAAACATTCGAATTCACTACGAGATTTCCTGTAAAATCTATAAAAGTCTGCAAATGTAGTTTTACGTTTGATATTAAAATAACTGAAAAACTTGCGGCCGGATATTTTTACGAGTGGGCGAGCACCAGTCAACCCTTGTCAATGTCAATTGATATTATCTGGAAATATCTGGAAATTTCATATGGAACTGCATCACAAGCTTTTCTACGTGCCTCGGTGTTCCGACAATTTTCTGAACAATTTCCAATGATTTCATTAAACGATGGAGCATGCTTTGTTTGTGTGGCAGGTAAAAAGTTAGCATTTATTTATTTTATCTTGTTGTTTGTTGTGGACGTGTTTGTCATGGCAAATGTTTTTTTCTGGTTACTTCTCCTTTATTCTATTTTACTTTTGGTAAATCTGAAAAAATAAGGGAAATATTAAGCTGTTACTATACTTCGGATTTTGTTTATACTTAGTGGAACTACTGTTTTGACTTTTCTACAAGATGCAAAACAAAACACTTTATTTCAATATTTATCTGTAGCTGCCACCATATCACATACATGGAAAATATAGTGATACCAAAAATGTTATGATATTGTTAACGTAATTATAAAATGCCTTCATATTATGAACAGGCTACTCATTTTAGCAATAAAAAATGTTTAATTAAAATATTGTGCTTTTTTTAAATAAACCTTGCTCCTCATGGCCCCTAGGTATTCACACACTCATATTTGTGGGTGAGTTTACAAACATAAAACTCAATTATATGACACGCACACGAATCGAATCAGCGACATTGTAGCAGCCAATCGCTTAACAACGGCGCTAACTTGATTAATCTAAATATTGAAAAATCTTCCACAGAAACTACCCTCATACGTGACGAATGCTTTGCAATGCCTCAAAGTACCTACCTATACTTTTAATAAATTACAACAATATTTCTAACATCAATGTTATCATATCTAATATACCTACAACAAGCTACTTTGGAAGTCAACTACCGTCCTGATAGACACGTTATCAATCTATGATGACACCCGCCGATGGGCCTTTATTACGAGGGGCTCCATGTCACGGACCTTTCGACGCGGACGGCTAATGACGTTATTACATAGGCCTTCAAGGGAATGGAAATTCATTGGTAGCTATATATTTGGTTATAGATGTTGAATTGAGAGGACACACCACTGAATAGTTAGTTGATAGAGGTAAAACGGCTTTTAGTTTCTCAGTTATAAATTCTACTTTCGAAATAAATGATTTGATATAATGTCAGTCGAAGTTAAATCTTTTATTTCAATTAGACTTTTAAATAAATTGTTAAAAGTCTTTTGAACGTCCTTTGGTTATTAGGTCGTCTTAGGGGTTTACAAGAAAATAATTTAATCTTGTTGTGCCTCTCAAATGGAGAAAATCATATGGTCAAAATGGAGAAAAAACTCCATACTTAAATTAATAAAAAAACCTACATTAATTAAATAATTTCATTATTATGAATGTGAAGACGATGTGCCATAATTAAAAACCACTTTAAGAACCACAATCGGGTCAAATTAAGCACTAACAGCCAAATTAAATATGTTTATACACCCAATGTAGGATATAATTTTTCTCTGCCGCTCTTTGACAAAATATAAGCAGATTATAGTAAAGTAAAAGGATAATAGAGGATAAAAAATAGGATCTATTAAGGGCCAACTTTCCTCAATTATTATCAGAAGTATTAATAATATAACAGTTTTATATATTTTCTGTACAAAGCGGTCAAACCACCTTACTTATTTTCTGCGTTCTCTGACAATTATAAAATCATATTAAATAAAATAAAAAATAACACGGCTTACTATTAACATTTAATTTTTAACCTTACAAAACATGTATCTTCAAGAGAGTAAAACAGAAAACATGTAAAGAGTAACAATCCACTACATTGTACTATTGTGGTTTTTAAATCCAATACAGTGTTGCTGATGAAGTGCGGAGCTCAGCTACGTGCTGCTTATCTGCACTGTACTGCAGTAGGATCATCTCTGAAAAAGAAAATGTATGTTTGTCAAGAAATGTGTGAATCGTCGTGATGGCCCAGTGGTTAAGGCGCCCGCCTCTCATGCACGACGATATGGGTTCACAACTGGACACGGGCATGTACTAATGTGACTTTTTCCATTTTGTTATGTACTTCCTAAGGCTATAGGGAAACAGCGTGGAAACTTGGACTTATAATTAATATTAGTCTTAAATCGCCATTCCACCTTGAGCAAGCGTGGTGATTAATGCTCATGCCCTCTTTGTATTAAAAGAGGCTTTTGTATTGCAGCAATAAATAGGCTGGTATTAATATAACTATATGTATGTTAAAATATATCACACTTCTTTTTTTTCTAGCTTGTATTATCCTACTGCAAACCAAAGGTCATTCCATAAAAACACCAAAGGCCAAAGGCCATTTCTTTCTCAGAATCTCAGCATATAAAAATACGACAGTTGCCTATGTAAGATAAAAGCAAAATAAAATACTAATAATGAAACATAATATTGGCATTATTTACTCTCTTTTGGAACGCGAACGTCACTGTAAACTCTCTACTACTACCAAAAGTCTAGCTTTCATGCAATCGCCTATGGAGTAACAAGATATAGTGCTACATGTTCACCTAAACACAGCAACTAGTGGACTTTATTAAAAGCTAAACACATTAAAAACAATAACAAATCAGTTTTAAATTAAAACTGGCGATATTCCTTGGTAAACAAAGGTAATTGAAGGTCGCACTTCCATGCAGCACCTTGTTTACATAGAACACAAATTATCATACATCATATTACACATTATAAAGACGTGGGTGCGCAACAAAACATGTTAACAAGTTGCACATATTATGAAACAAGGGCGGGCTCACTTTGTTGTAACGTGAAACTTTTGTCTATCCGGGACAGGGTAGAATTTTCATTAAAATCTTCTTTAGCGCCCTAACATAAAAGAGCAATTTTTCCCAGTAGGAAAATCTCGATGCAGCCGCATTAACGCTTTTATTTGCTCTCTTATTCGAAAAAAACTTATTATTCCACTTCTCTCACCCGGGGAATTACATTATTCTCTTGCAGTTCTATTTATAGAAAGCATTTCAAATCTACCTCCTGTATAGTGATGGCAGTACGTCTGGATAGTGTTTTGTTTGTTTGAGTTTAAAATCCGTTTACCGACTTCGAAATTAGTTTTTGTTGATGTTCGTTTCATTGATCTGGAAGCAGTAAGCTCGAATAGGTTTTTGTCGTTTAACCTTCCAAGAATTTACCAAGATTTTCTTCTTATTTTCCGACGTCTTCATGTTATTCTTAAAAGAGCTTTGTTCCGGGGTCAAGGATCGATCACAGCCTTCTTTGAGTTTACGATTGGTTTAAAACTGATAATTGGCCTCCAACAAAGCTTTTGGTTTCCAATTATTTATTTATGTTGTACATTTGAATGTGCAGGATCAAAATATGTTTCATCAAGCTGTCAAGAAATGGGTCATAATTAACTATAATTTTAAGCTTTGAGCTTATAACCCCTTATTAACCTTCGAGCTAATTAGGACATAAACGTTAATGCCAGCAGTATAAAGCTAAAGGCTATAAACAGTCATAGGCTAGACAGATGGCTGGAAAGATATTCCAGAATATATGCATAGGTAATGTTGTAATTAACCACGAGTAAGCTCGTAATCATTTGAAATTTTTGTTTTTTTTTTGCATATTTTATCCCAGTTTTCTTTCGCCTTTGGCGTATAGCTCTCAATCTCTAGCATCAGGTAGGGTAACAACTCGCTTCCCCTAAATTCACCTACATTTTTTGGCTACTCGGCTCCTTGATTGCATATGTATCAAAGGCAAAACAAAACAAACAAACTCACTGACATAATTTGAAATATGGAATGAAAAACACAGCTAATATTAATGCCTACTCAAAAACAAGGAAACAAACCGTAACAGATACTGCTTATCCAGATTTATTACTAAAATAAAAAAGTGGGAGGCGAAATGGTCTAAATTAAAAAGCAATGCCTTGTCGAGACAGAGCGAGCGGAAACAAAGAACCGGGAATTCATCAAGCGCTTTTGAACCCCCAGTATTGTGGTGCAGTATTCACAGGCCATTGGCGGAAAGAAAATCTTCGAGAGGATCGCCACTCTTTGACGCCCAATGCAAAAAATAATCTTTTTTTCCCAAGAAAACTCTACTTCATTGCTTTGTACGGTACCCACATAAAAGTATTGAGGAATTTTTGAAACCGAGCTACTTGTTGAACGTGGATGCTTTTGAATAGATTATGCGGAGTTAATTAAATGATTTTTCCGCAGTGAATGGTAATGTCGCTCATATTTGAGGATTAATCTTGGTTTTTTGAATTATGCGGATCATTGTTTGAATTCAATGCGGTGGAGGCTGCGTCGCTTTGCATCGCTTTATGCTATTGCCATTTTTGTGTTGTGATACTTTACTTTGAGGTTTTAATTACACAAAGTAAATGTTTCCTCACTTATTAGGTATACTTATGTATACAATGCATAACATAACATCACGCCTATAATCCCTGAAGGGTTGGGCAGGGGTAAACCCATTAGTACACTCAGATTTCGCCAGTTATGTTTGTTATGCAATTCCTCACATACCTATATCTAACTATACCAATATTATCTACGGACTATAACTGGCCTGATACCGAAAATTCTGTCGCTAATCAGGAGCTACATTATTTCTCGAATAGGCTGAATTTATTTTGTAAGTAAATACAAGCGGGCAAAAGAACATATATGTAACGAAAACAATTTAACTGTAAGATTATACTAACAATTAAATTGTTTTCGTTTTGTGTGGCATATTTTCGGCTATAATGAAATATCACTTTCCTTTTTTACGCCACAGTAAAGTATTCCCAATGCTACGCAAGTAACAAAACTAATCTAAACAAACCATTTAAAAACGAAATTGAAGATCCACAATTCACGTGTCCAACATTCGTTACTTATCTACGAACACAAAACAAAACGTAAAACAATTCAGTATTCAGAATACGCTTCACATATATACAGTGTATCTGTCCATTACGGTATTAGCATTGGAATTCCGTCGGTAGGTACCGTCCGCTCACGTACCAATGCAGCAATGGATGGACCAGCCGGTCCCCAGTGACTCCTGAACAAGATTGATGTATTTGTGAGATAGTGTCTCATGTAGGATAGGATAAACTACGTGCACTTGTTAAAGTTTTGTACCGAATTTAAAACGAGATAATCCGGTTCTCCCACTAGTATATAAAAACGATTAAGCTGGATTTACACGTTGGCAACACCGGACCTCCTTAGCTTTATAGGCAATTAATTTTTGTAGGTTATTGCCGGCTTTGCGGTTATTAATTAGGGATTGTAGTCGAGTATCATAACGTTAACTAGCGGTTTTTTGACCTTTTCCTTTCATAAGGTTCGGTGTTTTTCGGTGTAAAGGTTGCATGCCAAGACAACCTGGCTGATTTTTTATTTTATTTTAATCTGTCAGTCAGAATTCTTTTGGAATTCGAATTTAGAAAAATAAGCGAATAGTTTTTTTTTATAAACGCAATTGTTCGTCCTACGCTTGTGATGTGAGCACTAACTTCAAAAATAATTTTGTATACTACCTATATACTTTTTTTTTCTTTTTATGAAAAGATTAAACATTAATTTAAACTAAAACTAAATACCATACATCGCCGTCAACTGGAAATGTGTCCAAAAGACTGGCAGCATTGCCACCTTGGATGCCAATAAAGTAATGCTTAATCTCAGGCCAAGGTAATAGCCAGCCCTTGGGTTACGGGAAGTGTCAACCAACCGTTTGGACAACTTCTTAAAAAGGCCATGGGCACACGGACCCCACGACCCGAGAGTCGAGAAGGTATCGTATTGTTTCGTTTCGGCTTCTCTTAAATGTCATTGGAGCCCTATATAGTTAAAAGTCAGATTCGATACCTCAGTCGCAGTACCTACCTTTTTAAGTTAAGACGAGAATGTTTAAGATGTTTAAAGTCTTTTTTCTTAGAGAAGGTCCTCTTTAGTTGTATATTGAAGGCTATCTTCATAAAAATATCAAGTAAATAGAAAATAGCGACGATGTCTTTGTCTAAGGCTTCTACCTCGAAGATAGCGGGTGTACCTACCGCAAACGGGAAGCGGTTAGAGAAAAAAGTGAAAAAAAAATGGTACTTAACTGTTGGGAAGCTTATTTTATTATCACTTAAAAGGTCAGTAGGTAACCAAGTTAATACAATAGTGACACTTTTTAGGGTTCCGCATCAAAGGTCATCAAAGGCATCAAAGGGTAAAACGGAACTCTATTACTAAGACTCCGCTATCCGTCTGTCTGTCTGTCTGTCACCAGACAGTACCTCATGAACCGTGATAGTTAGACAGTTGACATTTTTCGCAGATGATGTATTTCTGTTGCCCCTATAATATTTACGAGCAAAAAAGTAACAATTTTTTTGCCCCTCTTTAAAACTTAGTCTATGGGTCATAAAGAATTGATCTGAATGGTCCTTGATTCCGTCCAGTTGTTTTGATAACAACTTGTATGAATTCAGAGTCCGTATATTTTACTTAAGATACTGCTATACTGCAGCTCCTTAATAATATTTGTATAAAATAATAAGCCCACTATCTCATGAATACAGAATGCAAAGTTATATAATCTAAACCGTATTGTGTGGGTACGGTCAGCAACAAAAGTCGTTGAACATGTAGGTACAAGATTCCACAAGTCGTTAGAACCATAAGCAACAAATGTCGCTAAATACTCATTGCTAAGGCCATGACGAATGTTTTTGTCGTAGCATCTTAGTTTTTAATGTAACGGTAGTATAAAAAAAGGTTACAAAATGACCTGAACACAAAAGTCGTGACTTTTGTGTTCAGGACCACAAACTAAAATATTGGTTTTTCAACAATATAATAAAACAATAATTGTTTTCAATTTATATTGTTTTTCACCGATCACTGATATTTTTTGCTGTTTTATGTGGCCCTGAGTATTTAGCGACATTTGTTGCTTAAGATGTTAACGTCAATGTGGAGCATCAACATGTTCAGCAACTTTTCTCGTTGACTGTACACAAACTTGAATTTTATAATACATTCGTATAATAAGGAGATAGATCGGATACTTTTCTCAAGAAAAATGTTTTACACACGACGTTATTATAAGATTCATGAAAGAAGCCGAAAATAATAAAAAGGAGGTTTTTTATCAAAGGTAATGAAATTCCACACGTTGATGGACCACATCAATTTATTTTATTATGTACTCTGTGTCAGGGTGTGCATCGGCCGGCAGTCGGGCCCGCGTGTCGTGACGTCATCCTCCTTTGTTTCGCACCACACTCGGATTATGTTAATGTCTCAGACTCAGAGACATTTGTCTTTGCGTAATGCTGCTCAGCTCCTCTGGAACCTTATTACTTTCCGATGTTGTTCACCTACATACTTTATTGTTGTTTACGATTATTTGCTCGTCTCTCCGTCTAACAAGTCGCTATGAATTATTATTATGAAATCCTTTTGAAAATAAATCTCTTCTACCTACGTAAACGGTGAAGTTTGCTCGGTACATAGAGAAAAGTTTTGCGTTGAAAAATATTATTTTAAAGATCAACATTTGCATTGACGCTTTCGAGTTTACTTAGGTATAACAAATATTTTTGTTAGCAATTTTTTAGATTAGTAGGTAATGTTAATATAAAATTATTTTCGACCATATGTACGAACTCTACTTATATTGGTAGATACTTTTATACACACACACAGCAGATACTACAAAATCATAAACAAAAGTCAAAGTATTATCGCCGCTATTCTATTGTTTTTCAAAACACATTTTTTTTATAAGAAAATAATACTTAATAACTGACTGCCTCGTTGGTCTTGGGTTCGATTCCCAGGTCGGGCAAAGTGGTATTGGGTTTTTCCATCAGGAATTTCTCAGTAGCAGCCTCGGAGTCTGGATTTGTGCCCGGTTGATGGCAATAGACTCGCCCCGTATTACATGGGATTTAAACATAACTGGCGAAATGTGGGTGTACTAATGGGTACACCTCTGCCTAACCCTTCGGGGATTACAGGCGTGAAGTTATGTTATGTACCTAATAACTGACTAGTTTCTGCCCACGACTTCGTTCGTATGGTAGTCAACTCAAAGCCTATGACACTCTGCAATAAAGTAGCTTTTAATCATTGAAACATTTTGTAATTGGATTAATATTTCTAGACTATAGAGGTATTGGTCTAAAATCTCTAGAGTCTATAGATTTACCTCTTACAAAAGTAAAAAGCAAATATGCTATACCGTCTTATAATATTAAGTATATAAAGAAAGTCTTAAGACCTACCTTTACATAGGTACTGAGTATACCATAGTACCTAGCAAGCGAGGTAGCAAACGTGGTAGTTATCGAACACAATAGTATTCATACAGGATGATCTATTCTAAGGAGACGGCGTATGTTTATTGCATAGATAGGGAGGCATAGGTGGGTTTACAGCGTGTTCGTATTTGAACGTGCCATTTTTAAGCGACGAGCAAAAGGTTGTGTTTTTATGAATAAATTATTTTTTAGTTTAAGAAGTTAAAATTCTTGAAAATGTTATTCTACGCATTAAAAATTAATGACCTTACGGCCAATGCAGACAGTAGCAATATGCTCGAGCAGTTTTATTAATTAATTGATATCCATTAAGTTTGAATTATTGATATCTGATAATGAACTGAAATACAATATTAATAAAGGTGAAAAATGCATAATTGGATGCAAGATACTAAGACCCGCCCAAAATTGTATCTTACACACAATTTCAACTCTATTTGTTATATTTTTAGTTCAATATCAATAAAAATAAAATTATTATTACAGAATACTTAAACAGAACCAAAATTGGAACTACGTTTTTTGGTAAGAACTTAGGAAGGTACCAAAGTATTTACTTCGTAGTAGATTTGTATATTTAGATCTAAAAGAAACACAAAATAACATCACTGGACACTTGACAATGCCTGCAATCAATACTTAGCTGTCAAATGTCACTTTACCTTTTGTATTATATTATTTTTTTCTTACCAAAATACCTATAGATTTGAATTATTCCATCGACAGATAACCTTTATATAAAGAATAAATATGGCAGTCTGACATTTTTTCTAAACAAATGCTGTCAAAACTGTTATTCTTCTTTAGTAAAAGGTACCTAAGTTATCTTAATTACGTAGATTCGTGTACTTAATTACCCTTTCGAATATAGCCAGAAGGCGTCAAGTCGCAATCTCAAAATATGTACGTTAAATAGAGGCATTTTTGGCATATTGTGACTGAGAATAGATTGCGATCGTTTCTAAAAGTTATTAGTATTGTCCCCCTGTTCATTTGCTTCCCTCTTTACCAATATAAACATCGTACACACTGCAGTTCACCGACACGGCGAACTTCTCCGAAGTGGGTCCGCATTGCCGTGCAGTGTCCGCATAAGTGGGTCCGGCGTCAGCGCCACTTATACGCTTGTTATATCACCCACACTGTGCTTTGTGCACTGTACACTGTCTGGTAATGAATTCAGTTTGGAAATGGAAATATAGGAGCGATAAACGTTTTAGTCTCTAGACACAATTGTTTGTGGAAAACATAATAATTATAACTTTTGCTCGAAACGTCCGCGTGTTTAGACGTTGTAGACGAACTTGCTAATTAAAAAGTAGCCTAGGTCTTATCAGGATTCCAAGTTACCGCTAGCTGTCGTATTGTGTTACGATCGCTTCATTGGTTTAGCCGTAATGAGGTAATCAACAAACAAAGAAAAAGAAATATTAATTTCATATTAGATTAGTGTGGAATGAATAAGTTGAGATATTCATTTTCATAATCATCCCATAGTGTATGTAAAAGATGTTACTTGAGGCTTAAAGCTACAGTATAGTCATGGACACAATGTTTCCCGAAATAAATAAATTCATCAATAAAAAGAACATAATAATATATTACATAACATCATAACATCACGCCTGTAATCCCCGAAGAGTTAGGCAGAGGTGTACCCATTAGTACACCCACATTTCGCCAGTTATGTTTTTAGTCCCATGTAATAGGGGGCGAGCCTATTGCCATCAACCGGGCACAAATCACGGTAATATAATAATAATAAATAAATAATTATAATTCTAAAATAATAATAATATAATTCTTATTTATATAAAATACTTTTAGCTGACGACCGCGACTTCGATCAAATGAATGTTGGTTATCAAGGGGCTTTATTTTTTTACTCAAAACCCTAATTCTTGCTCTAAAATAAAAGTACCCTAAATTACTCCTTATAACGTCAGCTATCTGTCAGTAAAAGGCCGTTTCGGAATTTAGCCGGTTCTTTGAAAATAATTATACTTATTTTGTAAAAAGCTGTCAATTTGACATTACAAACAGATACTTCAATTGTTTTTATTTGTACCTATTCATTTATATTTGAATGTTAACCTATTTATCATCATCATCATCATATTGTTGAGTGTGATTTAAAGAATTCCATTCATCTCGTAATAGGACATACTTATATCAATAGTAGCTCTGTATCTATAACCTACCATTCAACACCCAAAACTTAATTTAACACAATATCGCTTCGGAACTTCAAGCAACACAGTAGGTACCCATTACTTAAAGTTGCTCATCCTCTATTGAAGCGAACTACTCCAATGCACACAAATAAATGGCTGCGGTAATATCAAATAGGTAAATTGCAAACAATGCATACTTTAATATTATAAATGCGAAAGTAACTCTGTCTGTTGGTCTGTCTGTTACGCATTCACGACTCAATCACTGAACCGATTTTTATGAAATTTGGTACGGAGCAAGTTGGAACCCCAAAGGGAGGAGATAGGGTAGTTTTTGGTCTGCGACTTTGTCTAAGTGCGCGATAACCAAAATTTATGCGGACTAACTCGCGGGCAAAAGCTAGTATACTTACCACATCTGCTCTTAATTATTATCATAAAAACAAAGCTACCTACGTGAATCTTATTTCTCATCAACACCTCAATGCAGTAATGGGGTAATTCCTCACAACTTTATGCATGTCTCATTCAAGCTCCTCCCCAATGAGGCACTGGAGACGTCCCCAAGTGGTCCCACTGCACCCGTCCTCGTACGAGGACATGTCGAGCTGGAGTATTGAATATGCACTATGCATGTTGTTAATCCGTCGCTTGAGGACCCAATTGAAGTCCTTTTTATAGAGACAAGGCGCTTGGTGTCCTGAAATAAAAGATGAAACGGAAATCTCGAGCAACTGTGATGTGTTCTTGTCCTAACCCTACATTTCTGTGTTGTATCGTAGTACGTAACTATAATTGATAAAACAAAACAATGCATGACTAACTTGTGTTAGAAAAATGGTAGCTTTCAAACATACAATTTCAGTTTGTTTAATACTCGCTAAGTACAGCATACAGCTTGCATTATGCTATGCAAAATTATACCACATGATCGGCTTCCATGTTGGAAAAATAAATATCAGATAAACACTGTTTCCTTTACTCCCAAATCAAGCAGATTTACAGTAATATCCAAACCTGATTACAGTACGTAGACACGTTAACAGCCTATGCAATTTCCCCCCACGGCGCACTACGCTCGTTTGTTGATATTCAACTTTTGTATAAGCCAGCAAACATTATGGCGTAGTGTGATAGCGACCAAAATTTATTTCAGATACGTGAGCCTATATTGTCATATGGAATTGGGAAAATCCAATTGTGTCAACACACGAGTCGTATGGGGTAAGTTTGTAGAATTGAATTGGTCGGCAGGTAAACGGTTATCGTTGGTAATAATAGCGCTCCGAATTTGTCCGTAGTAACATGCCGTCTACACTGCAATTAGGGGCCGTTAGGCGATGGAGGCGATGGCTGGCGCCGGCCTGCTCCCTGCCTACTCGCTAACACACCATATTACCGCGATGGACAAATAGTACCTACCCAGGTATTGTTTAAAAAGGGTTGTTTTACACGGAAAAATGTCGCGTTGATTGTGTTGCGGTCGTTTATGTACATGTCCATCGACTTCAACCGATAATCATGCTTTAATGTCTCCATAAATCGACAACGCTTTGCATATTTAAGGGACATGCTGTTAATACTTGTTTATGGGTATATTCTCAATGGATTACTTGAATATTATAGTGCTATCAAATAAGTTATAACGATTTTGTGTTTATATTCTCTCAGGTCTTTTCAATTTGCCCGATGTATCAGCTGATATGTACATTTTATCCATGGCAAAATGTAGCTAAACAACAACAAAGGTCCAATTATCATAATCAATCAATTTGAGCATCAAATAACACACCTACCAATAAAATCAAACTGATTATAATTTCAGTAAACACGGCGCGTATTCAGCCGTAATGGCCGTGCAGTAACATTTATCAATCAATTTATTGTCCAATTACATGGGACATATTTCTCTAAAAGTTACATTGCAACATTTACAACCAATGTCTCTGATACGTACGACCCATTAAAAGCCTATATATAAGCGAATAAAATTCACATGCATGGCTGTAAACGGCGCGATCGTAAAATTCACTGCACTCACTTTGTGGCGCTCTGGAAATTTATTTAAAAGCTTTGACACGCAGTTAGGATGATGTAGAGCTACTTACACATAATTAGGTTTCAGAATAGAATTGCAGGGAGCTACGTGAAAAAGAAAAGCTAGATTTTCTTTAACAAAACATTGCGATAAACCCCTCTATGTTTGATTCAGAAGGCAGGAAAGACCCCAGTTATACTCCCTTACCCCTTAAGAAAAATACATACATAATTTATTATGAAAGCTGTTTAAATTTTTATTACGTTGTAAACTTATAGTACGTAAACTATTTTAAGCACAAAATAATGTTAACCTACAGTTGTTAAGCTATAAGCAATGACCAAAAACTTTATTGTCGCATAAAATTACCATTTCAGTGAGGATACGCGGTATTCTTTGAAATAACGTTTTGAAATGTTCTATAAACTAGTACTACAATATAAAATGTCTGATGTGACAATATACGACGTCAATTAATTAATTATTTCAGTGTGTGAACATGTAGCTGTAAAGTTGCATGTATTTGTCGTAGGGATGTTACGAAATCAGGCATTTGATCATTTTACTAAATATTGGTTTGTCTTTAAAACTTGTTAATTAAATAGTGTAATCATTTTCTTTTTATCACTAGGAAGGAATGCCTTGTGGCATTAAGGTTACTTTTTTACAAATTGAAATGCTTTAAATAATATATTTGAATCATTGCGCTTATTACTAGAACTAGTAATTAATAAAATATTTTAGAAAAACTTTGTAATTAAATACCTTAATTACCATTATACTTAACATAACATAACATAACATCATGCCTGTAATCCCCAAAGGTTTAGGCATAGGTGTACCCATTAATACATTATTATTAAAAAAAAAAAATACACCCACATTTCGCCAGTTATGTTTTTAGTCCCATGTAATAGGGGGCGAGCCTATTGCCATCAACCGGGCACAAATCTAGACTCCGAAGCTGCTACTGAGAAATTCCGAATGGAAAAACCCAATAACATTTAGCTCGACCTGGGAATCGAACCCAAGACCTCATGCACAGCAGCCGCGCTTGCAGCCACTAGACCAACGAGGCAGTAATTGATACTTACCATATATTATTTAACCATTATTAAATCATAGCTTTATCCGTAAAAAGTTGAGCCATTCTTATCATATCAGTTACCAGCTAGCCTAATACGAAATAACATATTTCACCACTTCTCTGCAACATTATTTAGTATGGAAATCATTATTGAATTTGCGTTAAACGTGTTAAAGCGACTGCACACACACATTCGCATACAAACCAATGTATGGAAATTGTTTCAAAAAAACTATTACGTCTATTTTATTCATTGGTATACTACACAAAATGTTGCGACCATTTGGTGTAGTCATAAATTTTAATACTTTGATTGTACACGTTACTGGAAATACAAATATAATCTGATGCTATTTTGTTTCCAAAACCGGTAAAATGTGGTATTCTGTACCAACTATTATTTAGTTAATTAACACACCAATTTGCTAAAGAAATTCTCAGGTATCATTTGTGGACATCGAATATAAAGTCATATCGACTCCTCGGTGACTCATACATAATGAAACAGTATTTTTCCCATCCCCTCTGTACGTACGAACCTCAATTAGTGATTTTATCGCCACGCCGAGATTATTTGTTTGTTATACATCGGATTCTGGATCCCCTGGGCCCCGACTAAGCTCCAAAATGTGCTACTACACAGAAACTCCTACTAAGTACAAGAATTTTCCACAGTTTTGTCAGCAAGCAATTTAAAGCCGCGTTCCCTTGCTTAAGATGCATTGGCTCATTCCAAACACAGGATTTAACGTTGGTTCGAGAGGCCGACACTACGAGTAAATGTGGCAATTCGTAGGCGAGTCGTCCCACAACAGGCATTAGCACTAAATGACATCCACGAAAAATCTTCGCGAAGCGCCCGGATAAGAAATAGGGGAATAAAAAAGATTTTCCCGCCTTTTACACCGTTTTATTTGATTCCTGTCAAAATAGGAACAATAGTTTAGCTTCGCTCCCCCTGGAGACAGCCGCTGACAGAATTGCGAAAGTGGGCAAATTATTTTGTTGTAATTTGAATTTATGTTTGTTTTGTTCGCTCTTGTACCTCTTTAAGCCATCTTGAATATATTTAAATCTTGATAGTAAAAAGCGAATAAATAAAATCATAATTTTTAGGCTTAAATAAGCCACTTTAGATTTTAAAACAAATCAAATAATTAAATTCAATTTGAATTCACCCTCAAAAGGTGAGTGAATTCAGCTGTGTGATCTATAAAATATCAAAAGTTCAACGTAGAGTTAAATTGCTTAAAGCATTATATGAGTCAATGTCTGGCGCCGCGAACGCGTAGTTACAAATTCTACTTCAGCACATCACTAATGTGCAATTGAAATGGATCACATTTTTAAGAAGGAAATATTAAGTTTCGATTCAGATGGATCTAATAGATAACTCATGTGTTTTACCCTGCTTTTGGTTTTTTGAGAAATATACAATCTTTAGGTTATTTTATTACTTTATAAAACCTAGAGATAGAATGCTAGTACAGAAACCGTACTACAGTTCGGCTCAGTCAATTAGAAGTAGCGTTCCTAAAAACGCGTTGCGGCCGTTGAGCGGTGTGACTCCATGCAGACGAAATTCTGGGAAAACGCTTTTTGCCGTGGGCTGTTGGAAATAACAGACAATTATTGTACAATGACTTTTTATTTCGTACGATTTTTCGCTTTATTTACAAATTGATTATACGGCGAAACGTTTGTACAGCTTAAGAATGTTTTTGTTATAAATGTTGAGTTGTTTACGAAATCTTTGTCTTATAATACCTTTATAAAATATAATTTTAAGAAAAAAAATAATCTTTTATGTTATCTCATAATTGAATTAAGCTGTAATTGTCCTTCCATAAATAAGAGTGCTAATACGCGACATTATTTTGTAACGATTATTACCTTTCCATGTTCTCATTATATTCAATGACTTTTATTTATTATGAACATGATAATATAAAAGTAATGGATTCCTAATTATAACAGTCGCTACGCGCTACGACTGCTACGCGCTACGGTTACGCGTAGGCTTTGTTAAATCGTAGCAAAATACTTTAGGAGCCGCACACTTCATAAAAAACTATTACGTAGCAGAAAAACAACAATGGATCACGGATCAAATGGATTTATAATTCAATAACAAGGTACAAAGTGAACGGATGATACAAGTGTATAAATGGCGTCAGTGAGTTTGCATAAGCTGCAGTAGTTATACGGTTATTATCTATGCAGTGTTAGAACGCAGGGGGCACCTGAGACTGCACGCTAATTCCGAGCTCAGCCTCTCCTTACGACCGATAGCTGTACGCTTGAACACGTCCGCCAGATAATTGCTGCATACGCAATTAGGGTAACGCTATTAGCGAAATGAAATTCCCACCTGTTTTATATGCGGCGCCAACGAGTTATAACCGCGATGACTAATTAAAGCAACAAAAGGTCAATAAACATGAGTCAGTGAATCGTTTTCAGTCGCGATGAACGATTCATGAACACGTTATTTTGAATGGGACATTGTTCAACGATACGGAAAAATCACACAAATTGAACATTTAGGAGGTAAGCCGGCAGACACACTAAAACAAACAAGATCGCAAAGCCCGGTCGTGTCAACACGGGGTGGTAACGTGGAAATTATACGGTACAAATTACATCATTAGAAAGCGCGACTTTATACGGCTGTCTGCACGATAGCCGCTCCGCATGAGCCGGGTGAGTCGCTGCTGTTGTTATCGACCCTAACTCGGTACCGCCAATCAATTACGATTGCTTAGCTTTCCAAGTAGACGTTCGCGATCGATCGTCTGCGTACAATGACATTCGCAATAACAGATTTTATGGTGCTTGTCGCTGATTCGTCACTATTTTGAATTTTCATGAACCCGCCGTGACCTGCTTCCATTCCGTCCATGACCGGTAACAATTAGGAAAACCTCCGCCGGTGCAAGTCGCGCGGATATAAAACTTTATGTACGCATATAAATTTGGATGTCGAGACATGTTTTATTGTACAGTCGTAAAATTTGGGGTCGGAAAAGACCGACATATTTAATAAATACGAACAAGGTCGTAAAGTTGAATGCAAACCTCTTCGTGGCATCGATAATATGATCGAACTATTTCTGATGTTCATGAGTACTTGTTTACCGATCGATTGTGGGAAAGTCCGCGATCCGGCGATGGCACGGTCTTTATTGTTCAAGTAAATGAATTCGACGAAATTTTAACGGTAATTTTAACATTAGAAACTCTTGCATTTCTCAAAGTGCTATCTCTTTGTCGCGTATTTATTTTGAAACATTCGGCTTCCCCATACAAGTTCACAAAATGGCTCCAACAATAACGTGAATCCGCTTAACATTTCGCCCGGCCGCCCCGGGGAGGCGCGGGATTCCCGGTGACGCGCCTTAAACGTGGGAATACGCCGACGTTACCTATCGCTTCACTTATTTACCGAATACAACTCTAATAAATTTAATAAAGGGGAAGGAAACGTGTGACAGATGCACGAGCCGCCGAGAAAAAGTATCTGTCGGGACGTTCCGCATGTATTGGAGATCGAATAAATTCTTGTTTGCATTTATCGTTTCCAATAACTCATAAAGAGTAATAAAAAACGTCACCTTAGCAGCTGTAAATTTTCTAAAGAGCACAACATCTACAGGTAGTTGGCAGGGTTCCAGTCCTACCTGAACCTAGACGTGTTCTACATTAAACTGTGTGTCATAGCAAAAAGTTTAATGAGCTTCATATAAACAGGAGTGAAATAGAGCAGAGAGCTGGCTGAATCTAAAATTCAAACGTCAAAAATGTAAAATATAACCGAATAAATACGTATAAAAAAAAGGCAAGTTGGTCGACAGTGAGGCAGGACGGTAATCCGGCTGTCGCCGGCAGGTATCGATGGACGGATTAAAACACCATTTTTACTGACGGTTAAACCCTTTGCCGAGTATCATTTTCATGTTTTCAATTATAGCATCGATACTGCGATTTTGCGGCTTTGATGTTTTTCCTTATTCAGAAATATTTCATTTATACATTTTGTATCTACTTGAATTTTAATACAGCTTTCAAAAGAGAATGTTTTCTTTGACATACAAACATAAAGTGAAACAAGATACCTACGTAGGTACAATGTACAAGGAAAAATATTCAATTGATAAGCCAAAAAATCATTTGTGACGTGTTACAATGTGGAACACGACTAGGAAATCGATGGCAGGCAGGTCTATAAAACTATAAATAATAAATATTCGCGGTCATAAAATTTTATGTTGTTAGGAGGGCTGCGGAGCGGTGAGTGGTTGGCTTCATGGTGAACATCAATTGTTCTGCGCGCAGGCACGTCGCGCCGCAGACGGCACGATACATAAATTTAGCATACTGTTACGAATTCACGATAAAATATAAATAAGAAAATGTGTTTATTACCCCAGTGTACACAATAACCTACTTACGCAAACGTATTACGTTATGTTGTGATTCCTGAAAGCTGAAATGAAAGTATTATTAGTTTTTGTGCTGTTGTCACTATTTATTTTCTTGTATGCTGCATTTATAGTTCTAGATCCTAGAGTGACCATGTCTATTTCATTTCAGCATGTTTTTATTTTATAAATAGATATAGGAGTATGTCGTTATGAATACATGCGTACTGACTTGCTTCTATGAACATAACATCACGCCCGAACGGTAAGTCTGCCTAATTGTTGTACTAATATACACCCACGTTTCGCTAGTTATGTTTAGGTCCCATGTAATAGAAAGCGAGCCTATTGCCATCAACCGGGCACAAATCAAGACTCCGAGGCTGAGAAATCCTAATGGAAAAACTCAATAACACTTTGCCTGACCTGTGAATCAAACCCAAACCCTAATCCTCAGCAGTCGCGCTTTGCGACCACTAGCCCAACGAGGCAGTCATGATGTCTCATCCTTAAAAAAAACAATCTTCATTGTGTAAATAATATATTACTGAATGTTTTAGTCATAAATCTTTCTCCATACAATGAACACGCTAGTTTCAACTAAATAGTCACCACCAACATAAATCAATATGTTCAATATATGTGCCCTCACTTCTAATGCCTCTTAGCGTCGTAATACTGTCAATAAGTCCCGTTCTCTCGCGACTTACATGCATAATATGAATATTAATTGAGTAAGAACATTCCTTTCATTCTAATGAGTATTAAGTTCTAATTAACTATGAAAATATATGAGTCGTCTACTTCAATACTACAGTAATTTTGTTATTAGATTTAATACTATATTTTAGGTATGAAACTAGTCATGAATCCGACCAATTTTTACTTTGTGGATCAACCCTAATAAGTATGTGAAAATAATATGTAAGTATGCGCAAAATATGACCAGTAGTTCCAGATATTAGCGCGCTCAAACAAATAATCAAACAAACTCTTCAGCATTATAATAATAGCATAAATTGTTGTAGCACTTGCAAACATGATGTATCGAAAGTCTTACCTAATCTTAATTATTTGTATGTGCAGATATCTTTGGCAAAAGAATTTATTAATATTAAAATATTGTTGACTAATTTCTCATTATTTTTTCTTTTATTCTTTTTGTCACGAGATAAGAAAAATATCATTGTTATACGAATGCTGCTAGCTGTCAATCCATCTAATGATGTCATAACTTCGACTAGACTATAACAGTCACTAGTAACGATACCCCTGCGAGATGGGGTCGCCAACTAGTTAGGGAGGGAACGCATGGCAAAATATGATCAGTACTAGATCATATATTGAAAATAACTGCTGTAAATGTAATACAATTTGCTATTACCATGTACCAATCGATACTGTAGCATGAAGTGATGGGGACCACAGTGTATCGACTACTTACAGTACACTCATGAATTTATAATACTGACAAAAGCTGCTACAAGTATGTAGCTGAAAGGTATCCTTTAAACTTATGGTAATCCAAACCATACAATTTTTAAAAATTGAATCTCATAAACATCGTGTTTCTATATTTATGTTTTTAATATAAGTTGGATTGTTCCCGATACCGTTATGTAGTTTGAGACTAATATCGCCAGGCACCCGTACCCGTGTTGGTGAACTGTAAGAAGTAAATATTGATAGACTGTGGTCGTACACACTCCAGGTATAGGTACAGTCGTCGTGTGCCCTTGTACATTGACATTTAGTGCAGACCGAGCCATGGTTTATGAGCCACGTGCCCCAACCGACCCGACTAACGTACTTTTACTATGATTACAATTTAAAAATATTGTGCTACATGGTAAACGGGATGTCTGATACGGAAGGGTTACCCTTTGTTTTTCTTTTTATTTTGTATTGAAAACTGGGAGTTTTATTGTTTGTTGTATTTTTTCTAGTGTGGTTATTTAAAAAAATACGTTACGTTTTTGTATAGATAGTCTAGTTTTTACTGTAGTAAAAAACAGCTTTTAATAATATTATTTGATTTATTTATCTGACAAAAAACACTACTCTCGCATCGAAATTTTTTCAATATTTGTAGTTATTTTTTCAATAACGTAACATGTGAACTGGCATTGTTACACTCTATCATTGTTCCACAGGACAAAAGTTCTCTACTCATACGGAGAACTCATGGACATTGATCAGCACGTATGCTCAAGACAGGTTAGCGATTTCAGACTTACATCACTTATAAGCCCAGTTTCGTCACGATGTTTTTCTTCACCGATATTAGTGATGATTAAGAGAGACTTAGAAAGTACAATATGACGTACTCATATTGTCAGATACTTAATTGCCCTACCCCGGGTGTAAATCCAGAGCCTCGTGTATGAAAGATGGGCGCCTTAACCACTACTTGTGACTACTATATTTTATTTAAAAAAAAAGCGAACTGGTATTCCGTTCCTTGGTCATAAAAAATCAACTTTCTGATTGTACCATGATGTCAGGGTTACGAAATTTATTCGAAAGAGTCACCGCGACCCTGGAACGCAAAGAACATTAGGAGGATAGGTTTTAGTCAGTCTGACACTCTCTTCTGCTCTGCCTAGACCAGAAGTCGTCATTCGATGGTATCCCATCCTCAAAAAAAAGAAAAGGGGAACCATGATGACGTAAACCAATGGATTTTTTATAATACACCAGTCTTTTACCCCACGGAGTTTGAAGGAAACTTTAGGTCTCCCATGGGAGTCCTACAACTTATAGGGATAAAGAATATCCTATTATGTTAATCCGGGAACTGAGGCACCTTTACACAAAAAAGGTCCAATGTATCTACGCACTTTTAAGAGGGATCTGTTACGGATTTTCAGGGGCGATAATAACATATAAAAATAACATTAAAGTTTTATCTATTCCCTTGTTTTTGTGGAAGTACCTATGTGTACGTTATCGTGATGGTGGATTGAAAAGAAAAGATAGTTAGGTGGTTGTAGATTATATACACAAATGAAAAAAAAATTGTGTCTGTCTATTCGTTTCGGCTAATCTAAAAAATGGTTGAACCGGTTTTGACGGTATGTTTTCTGCTACAGCTGATTTCATAAAGAATAAATAAAGATATTAGGCATTCACGCAAAAAAATTGAAACTTCGCATAGCACGTATTATAACTTGAAATTGAGTCTTGTTTGCAGCAACAAAATCTAAACAAAATCTTCCTAATATTAGGTATTAGATGTATGTATATTCTCAAACCCCTAAATGTTATATTTAATGTCATAATCAGTACATGCGAATTGTACCTTTTACCCAACGTTATGGTACTTGTATGTCAAAAGTATATGGTGGGTCCGTGCACCTAAAAATAAATGGTCAAGGCTGGTCGTAAACCCGCGTAGCCGTAACGCCATCGCGGACGAGTTGCCAACTTTGTAAGGGGACCGGAACACATTAACACCGATCATATTTAGCCCACAGTGGTCACAGTAAAGCAAATTTTAAACGTTCCGTGTTTTCATGGATGTTTTGGTTTTCGCCACAGCATTATGTTATTTCGTCACTGGTTAGGAAACAAGCAAAGGCGTTTGATTTTTCGTTTAGAATGGTCTATTCTATATAACAGCCTCGGAGTCTGAATAAGTGCCCAATTGATGCAAATGGGCTCGGCCCCTATTACATGGGACTTAAACATAACTAGCGAAATGTGGGTGTACTAATGGGTACACTTCTGCCTAACCCTACGGGAATAACGCGTGATATTATGTTACTAGTCTTGTACTTTAATTTCTGCATCAAATAATATTCTTATGTCAAAATTATAAACGAGCTAATTAGAACTTAAATTAATAGATAACCAATCACGCGCTTGGATTATTTCGAACGGAGTAACTCTAAACCAATAATATCGCTCCTACGAACGCCACCCACCCAAGTTTATTATCAGACAAAGTTATTAAACTACCAGTACATATAAACTACTTACCTCCACAGAGTAAATACACTTTGTACTGCTCAATACTATTCGAAATTGAATCGGTAGATATTGGCTTCAGAGTGCAAGTTTCAATCAGTCTCTGGACCCTCAAATAGTCGGTACTAAATCAAAATATTTTCCCAAAGCACCTTGAACGTATTCTAATACCGAACCTTCGGCTCCCATCTCCGGCATATGAATGTTTATCTCAGAGATATTTTTTCTACCTTTTTATTTTATCCCGTCCCTCTGAATAAATAAGGCGAACCGACGCCTGCGCTAATTGAAGGCGAATTGCTCCACCCCAAGATATTGGCCTTCTTACCAGCATCACTTACAGTATTACTAGATTTGAATTGGTAATTAATTGCCTCTCCAGACGACACTCCAGCCTCCAGACGCCAACACACATTAAACTTTATTTTCAAAGTGAAAATTTAATTTAAAAACATCTACAGTAACTTGTTACCTGTGAAACATGTTATAACTAGGTGAAAACTTGTTCACGCCTGAACTCATGTGGGATCCAAGTCATAAATTCGGAAAAAGTTGAAAACAAAAGTCGCCCAATGCACTTCCCGTTTGCATCTGCTGCTATGGCGAAAATAAAAAGAGCTTTTCTGTTTCACCATTCTCTGATTGCTTTCGGGATTTTATTTTTTTGTAATAGAAAATATTTTACCATTAACTCTTTGTTACGTAGTCTTATGAAAATACGTAACAGTTTCATGAAAATTATTTTAATTTTAATCATTCATATTCGTCAGCTGATAGTACAGATACTCAATACAATGATTGCGTTGTATTTAAATAATGTTTAACAGAACTTCCATTTCAATCCAATACTTTTAAAAATCCGTATCTTTCCACGCTAATCGAATGTCTTCACTTATTTAATTCAGCGTAGCATGCCTACGCAGCTACGCCATTCGTAGCGCAGACTAAACACAAAAACAAACAATACACGAAAATTACTCACTCTATTAAAAACACGTTACCAGATCGGATTTGCTAAAAGAAATCAGAAACAAAATGCCAGTTAACAAAGAAAATAGTGAAACATCCGAATGGATGGTCGATTACGGCACGGAGCGACACGGCGGCGCCGCGTTTAAAACTCCGGCTAATTAAATGAATGAAAACGAAACTCGAATGTTTTCATTCCATTTACAGTTTCTATGCTCCCCTCTCTCGTTTGCCGACCGACGAACGGTCATATGCAAACTGTATTACGATATTTCAAATGTGACAGTTTTAAAAAAGGACGCGGCGCGTTTTAATTTCGTGATTTCTGATGGTTTTTTGTTTTGAACTAAGTGGTTTTTTCATTAAAGTTTTTGATAACGTTTTAATTTGAAAGTTATAATAGATAGGTACTTTAATATCTAGGACTCGTTTAATGTGAACGTATACGAAAATGTTTTATGGATTATTTTAATAAATCATTTGTATCTTAATCCTTGATTTATTTTGCGTAGATATCTATGATATCATGAAAATATAATGGAAACTTAAGCAATTTATTCGTAATCTTTATTATATTAGCTTAGATTTTATTATAACACTTAGTTATTTTATTTTATTTCCACAAACTGATTATATTCTAGACACTTTTACAAGAAAACACCATTACTACGTCAAGACTTTTATAACAACCTATTAACTCCAGAAAAACAACTATAAAATATTTATGTGCGTAACAAAGTACTCTTAACTATGTATAACTCAGTCGAGACTTAATTTACCAACAAAATCTGTCCCACTGTGCTCAATCTTGCGCATAAAATTATCGTATTGGAAATCGGAAAATGCAAAATGCACTGCAAAATGTTAATACAGCAAAAATAATCCAGTTAATGTGGCTCCATCGAGGATAACACCATCCAGCGCTGAGTTCGAAAAGTCATTTGTACGATTATCTGTCTCGCGGAGCACATCAGGCCCAGCATTGTATGTAAATTGAATTAATGACGGTGCACTTCAAGCCCTCTTTACTTTATGAATCGCTGTGGGAAAACGGTTCAAAATTCATGTAGGTTTTATTTATACGTGAATTTCTAGATCAGTTTTGAACGATATGTTGTCGTTACGCTGCGTAAAGTTTTAGATGAGACCAGCTTTAGGAATTGATACTAAAATCGAATGATGGTCACTAGTTTTAGAAATTGAGTTTGAATAACATAACATAACATCACGCCTGTAATCCCTGAAGGGTTAGGCAGAGGTGTACCCATTAGTACACCCACATTTCGCCAGTTATGTTTTTAGTCCCATGTAATAGGGGGCGAGCTTATTGCCATCAACCGGGCACAAATCCAGACTCCGAGGCTGCTACTGAGAAATTCCTGATGGAATAACCCAATAACACTTTGCCCGACCTGGGAATCGAACCCAAGACCTCATGCATAGCAGTCGCGCTTGCGACCACTAGACCAACGAGGCAGTCAATGGAGCCGAGGGGGCCTGGTGTCGAGGGAGTTTGGTAATGTAAATTGGTATTACTATTTTGACGACGTTTAATGGAATAGGTATTTTTAATTTAGTGGTTTCAATATGGATTCTTATAAAAAACTATTTTGCTATTTGGGTAGATTCATAATATTGACGTTGGCTGTTTAAATATTGGGTGAAAGGGACATCTGAACGAAATCTTTAACCATGGTTTTGAAATCCCCAAGAATTAACATTTTAATACGGTTATTAAAAATAAATCAGCAGTTTCATACATTTTAACCGTGTAGATTGCAATTTTGTAAGGTAAAGCATTTTTAATTAAAATTAAACGACAAAATATTTATATGTCTCAGGTGTCTAGAATACTGAATTATAAAAGTTTTGTTACGATTCCACACGTTATTGTTTACTTTGTAAACTGTTAATTTGTTAAAACACGAAATAAAATATTCTCTTCATAACTGTTTTAGTTATTACTCATATTATGTTTATACCAATTAAGTTTAATTATTGTATCAATAACCTGCGAACGTATTTAGTATCGCGTTTCCAAAAACAAATGCATATGGGTAGGTACAGACACCTGCATAAATTAAGTACCTTTTACAAATTAAAATACCTTGGAACCGAGGGAACAGAAGTTAGAACTTGTTGATGACGCTGATCATACTTTATTGGAGACCAAACAACAATACAACACAAAGCCAGCTAATAACCGCCGTAAAACTAACAACAAAAATACATACTACCTTCAATTACATCTAATAAAAATAACAAGAAGATAAAGGGAACATTAAGAAAACTGTATAAGAACGTACTCAAAAACCGGGCAGTGTATTATCCCGGTTATTACCGAGATGTAAGATATGGTCAGCAAAGTGTTTTGCCTCGGGGGAGGGTACCTCACTAAATTCCTCCACTTTACGGAGCGAGGTACCCATTAAGATTATGAAATTATGAAGCCGGCCACTTGCCGAGATTTGCTTCGTACGGTTACACTTAACTCGCCTGATTTAATTCAACCACACTGAATTGTAGCGGAGGAGGTATCAATTGTTTAGTTAGTAATTAGACCATTGTTTGAGTGGGTTTTGATTTAGTGTATCTTGCTAATATTGTTTGGGTTCCTTGCTAATATCGTTTTAGTGTCTTGGTGATAATGTTTGGGTATTGAAGGACTGCTATTTTTAGCTGTTGGACGTAACTACACTGTTAATGGGTTTATAAATAACTTACTTATTTATAATACCTATATTATTTTTAATTACTTTTTATTGTAATGTAATTATTATCCCACAAGGCAAAGGCCTCTTTTCATACCCATGCTTGCTCAAGAAGGATTGGCAAACCTATTAATTAAAAGCACAAGTTTCCTCACGATGTTGTCTTTCACCGATATTAATGATTTGATAAATTATAACTAAAGAGATACCTAACAGATGTCTAAAGACATTTAACAAAGCTGAACGGTAGGTACATGATCTGATCATTGTGATATTTTTTTTATTCAATGCCAAACCTAGGGACCGTCTGGTATCGGAGATTAAAGGTCAAAGTTCCAACTTCTTATTGCGAAAATAACTTTTATATGTTTTAACAAAACTTTGTACCACCACGAGCTTTTTTCCCTTACCGTTCCTTAGACTCATAAGAAATGATTTTCATTTTCCATTTACTGATTTTTTACATCAAAAATAAAAGTCGTTTTTTTCAGCAATATTTTTAACTCAATAAAACTTAATTAGATGGTCAGTATCGGTATAGATATAAGGTTCAATTATCCATAGGTTATCGGCAATCTTTCAAAAGGTGATGAATAATTTTCACAATGGAACCAATTTCGAAATATGTTTTATCAATGTTAGACATAATAATATTGACATAATCACATTTTCATACAAAAATGTAAAACCACTCGAACAGTTGCTTTTTTTCTATAGATATTTTTTCTTTGGATCATATTATAAAAAATCTTTTACTGACAGAAAGCTAGACTATTGCTGAGTGTCTTTTATGATTTAGTTGACATCTAAGCGGGAGAAGGCGTAGGCAGAAGCTAGTCGTAAATAGTAACAAAACTAAACAGCAGCTGATGACTGACCTGGATTTACCGAAGCATACCTATTCAATTGACAACACGACGTATTGATTTCACCATGGAGCGCGATTCTCGTTACACAAATAAAGCTGTGCGATTAGTCTGAAAGCCAACATATAGGTTTCTATTTATAAATAGTACGAATCATATTTCAAGATACTTACTTATTTTAATTAAATAATGTTGTGCCTCTTTTCAAAGATAAAAAATCCTAAAAGGGTTAAAGAGCTACACAGAATTTCGATATGGACTATTATTTTTTATGCTAATACATACGTAATGTGTTCCCGACCCAAAACATAAAATGAGTGAGGTAAAACCCTAATCTTCTAATTCAGTATGCAGACAGGGCCAAACAGCGAGTTTAAATAATAAAAAAAATTGTCCCACTTAGAAATAAAAGGCGAATCTAGGCCACGGCTAATTCTATGCTCGAGCCTCATCGCAAATTGTAATTTTCTCTTACCCTTATAACAGCAATTTATTTCATGATAAGAATCTTTTTTAGTCCTTGCAAAAAGGAATCTTTGTCGGAATCGAACATTCCTCGGGTTGATTACTAAGAGCCCAGGAGGCCAGATTTCATGAAGCCAATTGCCATTCACGCGTAGGCGAAACTGAACGCTGGGGTGATATTATTTAAATGTAATCTTTTTTCGATACTTTTTAACCGTTTATCTTAGTTACCTTTAGTTAAAGCATGCTACACGTGGATGTAAAGAAGCTTGCATACTAGATAAGAGCAAGATGTATTGGCAATAAAAAATACATGTGCCAGTATTCGTTTCTGATTGAATTTCCTTTCTTTGTGTTAAATATAAAAGAAAACGTGTTATAATCAAATCACGGGAAAGTAAAGGAAAACGTAGTTCGCGCACGAATAGTAAGAATCAATTGAGTGAAGTGGATTGGTGCTCGTGGTCGATAGGCCATCTGCCCCTTAACATTAATGTACTGTTAAGGAACTTATTTAAGTGTAGCAAAGACTTATTTTAATACTAGCTGAGAGACGAAATAAATAAAGGACACAATAACCTAAAGTCACGATAATCGACTGGTAGAAAAACCGATTCAAAACATATAAACGTCACATATATTTAATTCATTCTTTATTCAGCAAACATTTATATTACATTTACTTTACTTTTACTTGTTCAAAAACTCCTGGTTTTATTTTTCTAATATTGCTTTGAAAAACATTTCTTTCTCAAGTCGGCATCAAGCGACCAGATTAGATTATTTTTCCTTCCAATAGGTACCATGTACCGCCGCTCAACTCAAAGGTAAAAAGTTAAAAGATTTTCCAATAAACTTTATCGGATTTTGTTCCTTTAATACTCATTTATAATAAGGCTGTACAAAAAAATGGTAAAGCAAAAGTTATAAAATTACCAAAAAAAGATAATTCATAAAACGGCTTATTTTACATCGAATAACTTCGTGTAGTTTAATAGTAAAATATTTGTGAAACAGTCGTTACTTTAGGGCGGGGACACACGAACGTTTTTTTTTTATGTAATATTTTGTAGGTAGGTAAGTAGGTATACCTAAGCGGTAGCACACATTTTTGTTCTTTTGCATAAACACAACTTGTAAGAATTTTACGAGTCCTGTGTTTTATGAGTTTACGCCATTTCTGTTTTTTTTTTCTTAGATATGGTTTCATTATTCCTCTTGAGAAGGTAAATTACATGATTTTATCTAATATATAAAAGGTTGAGGTACAATAATAAACATATTAAAATGGTAGTGAAGGTCTTACGTTGTATTAAGTTTTCCTACGTATCGTCTGCTGTTACGAGGTTTCTCTCAGGATAAAAAAAAATGTGTTTTGAAATATTTTGCGTAAACAATTCAGTGTATTTTTCCTGGTAGTAATTAAAAGAATATACAAAAATCACTTTATAAATGTATCTTCCTTGGTTTAAATGCGAGTAAAAGCTTTGCTAAGCCCGTATGGGTTGGGTATTTCCATTTTAAAATTCGCAGAAAGTCGGGGGCCTGGAATAAACGGGGTTGGATTTTCCCGAGGTAACAGCATTTACCACGAACTACATGTGTGCATCATGCCTGTATTTCCCGAAGGGGAAATTGCGTTATAGGTAATTACATTTCCGGTATCTGATATTTATACGTGAATCAATTAAGTTTCCAGTATATTGAAACACTGTTTTCGCAAAAACTTATCAAGCTTTTGACATTTCACTCTTTTAGCTTCAACAAAGATTTAACAGTCACTTAGCAGTGATTTAGCAGACCTGGCCTGTATACAGCCTTAAGTAAATTGGTCGCGTGCCGGCCGCGCGGCGCCTGTGTCAACGCCACTGCACGACTCGACGCACTGCGGCACACCACTCAATTCACTGCCTTCCTCGTTCTTCTTTATTAAGACTTATGCATCGGGTAATTATTCGGCTGGACTATTATTCCAATACGATTTTTGCAAGTTTTTCTGGTTACGCTACTGGAGATGTTGCCAAGTTCCAGCTGAAAACTCGTCGCCCACTTACGCTTGCAAGTTTGTACGGTGCTCCGGTTGTTTTGGTTTTGTTAATTTACTGGGTTTAGCTGAAAATAAAATTGGTCTGGAGTTCTTTACAAGTAAGTGAAAAACTTTTAAAGGATGCTTCAGTTCGTAAAAAAGAAAGATAATATTAACCTCATCGGCCGATGTTTCCGTGTTTTTTTTTTCAAATAAACACAGATTGAATAGAGTGCGAAAATAGCATTAACGTTTGCTTAAGTGTTTGTTTGTTTGTTAAGGCAGGATATAGTGACGGTAGGTGAAGCAATGAATCCTAATCGTGTGTTGGTTTAGGACACGATAATGGATCTTTGTTCGCATAAATGTATCTATCTACCCAATGTTCTGTACTGCTGTTTCCATACGCAGTAACAAATCAAAGAAAACGCTTTGCAAGTCATGTGTTCGGCTTCCCACGGTCGTTATAAGTGTCGTTTAATATTTCAGTGTGCGTACAAAGCTGTGCAATGCGCATTTTCCAAAGTAAATCCTGAGAATTCCGTAAAAAGCTTACTGAGAAACGAAGCCTTCGATAAGAACTCTTTTTGTATTAAGCAGGTGGAAACCGATTCTTATAAGAATAAATAGTATGCGTTATACATGGAATTGGATTATTCTTTATAAAGAAATGATAAGTTATTGTTTTTTTTTTAAGAAGAGTTACATAAACCTCTGCCGTAAATTACGTAAAAACTAAGGCTGTCTTTCACCATAGCTCAATAACGAGATATGTTCAAAAATGGAACAGTATTTTTTATGAAAGCTGCCAAATATTAGAAGGTTGGTGAAACCGGAAGAGATACACAAATCTGAGATAAAAAATCCGCGAGCAGTTGACTTATGTTTATCAATTTAGACGCGTTCAAAGTAGCGATGTCGCACACTGCCGACGTATTATATTATAATGGCGCATGTTATGTCCTTATTCATTACATTCTTTGCACGTAAAAAATAAAACCTCCTCACATTCTTGACAGCTTTGTATGAGAAAATAACGTAGCTAACTTATATAGGGGCCCCTCTACGACCCAAACAAATTATTAATGTACAAAAAAGATACAAAGACTTGTTCCTAAGCTAAGTTACTTCACTCAAGTACGTGATTTGAAAGATTTTTTATCTCGTTCCCAAAATGAGAATTCAAACAGGGAAAACAATTCTTTCCATAACGCGTTCCGTTGTTTAGAACATTCGCCTCGGGTTCGAGCAATCGTCTAAACTAATAAACATCTGTTTTTATTATTACGGGTAAAAGCCTTGAGAAATGTATAAATCTTTTTGTAATAAATTCTATTATGGTTATACCGAAATTTTATTGAGATATCGCCCTTAGGTTCGAGTCAAAGTTCTTCATTATGTAGGGCAATTACTTTATTGTAGATTAGTTTTTCAGCTTATTTACATACCCGTGAGTACGACGGCATTTTTCTTGAAAACAAATTGAATAAATTAACAACATTTTCAGTTTGGTATGCTAATATGCAGACGGACGTCGATATACATTAGTTATCAACTGGCGACATCTTATTTTCTGCAGCCCCAAGTTATAATAACCCAACTAAATGACAGGCGCCGAGGATACTTAGCAAAACCATCAGGTATCTGTTTCTCATAAAGCCTACTCTCATTTTCGTTATGATGTTAATAAAAAGAAATGGAAAAGTTGTTCGTGTGCGCGTCAAATGAAAAAGTTATGGCACGTGATGATACTGCCAAGACTGTGGAGCCACCTGGCGGTACACCAAACTAATTACAAACTCCCTAACTTCCTCAAACACTAAAATATTCTCCTAAAAACGTCACCTCGCGACGTACTCGAATAGAATAATAAATTTTACTTTCTGTGTCTCTCATAGAATTAGTGGCTAATGCATACCTCTCACTCCTACGGTGGAAAATTTTACGTCACGGTTTAACTGAAAAATACTGAAATGTTTTAGTTAAATTGTGTAACATTTTCAACAAAATCTAAAAAGGTCTTATATTAATTAGTAAAATTTAAAATTAACATACAGGTAAAAGTTTTTTTTTCTAAATAACAAAATTGTAAGTGTTGAGTTTCTAATTTACTACAGTCACCTTGATAATTAGTAATTATCAACACTATAGTTGAAAATAGTTGTAAAATAGATGCCATATTATATCGCATTCATAATCTTATATGCTTGACCTAATGTAAAGTTCATCAAAGATGCTGGAGTGCAGGGATAGCGAAACCACGCGTGACAGTGGTGGCACGCCATGGAATATTTCGGGCACGCCAATAATTGACAAATCTCTGTATTTGATCGAATCCAATTAACAACGAAAGAAATCACACTAAGCTTTTTATTTAACATACACATACATACATAACATCACGCCTGCAATCCCCGAAGGGTTAGGCAGAGGTGTACCCATTAGTACACCCACATTTCGCCAGTTATGTTTTTAGTCCCATGTAATAGGGGGCGAGCCTATTGCCATCAACCGGGCACAAATCCAGACTCCGAGGCTGCTACTGAGAAATTCCTGATGGAAAAACCCAATAACACTTTGCCCGACCTGGGAATCGAACCCAAGACCTCATGCACAGCAGTCGCGCTTGCGACCACTAGACCAACGAGAACGTTATTTAAATATACGTAAAATAGTGGATAGATTACGATTCTTGTACAATTTTCAATTCTAAACAAAGAGTTTATAGCAACTAGTTATATTTTTTCCCCTATATCACTAAGTCAAGATTCTTTGACGGCACGTCATAGTCACATTATTTTGTTTTGATAAAAAATTACACGTTTACCAATTAAAGTTCGCGATCCCTGTTGTAGTGTATACATACGAATTTTGTAAAGGAAAATCATACAATAATTTCTAAATAGTAAATACTAATTCTTTGGGGTGTAATCAAAGATACTATAATTTTGTAATGAGCCCTCGTGCGGCATGGTATGTCTTAGGGTAAAGTTTATGTTGCACGTTACTTGTTGTCCTATGGGAGTTAAGAAAACTCGACCCTTATTATGTATGTGTGTGTCTATGTGTGCATGTGAGTGTGGGGTGCCGATGTAATTACAAGCACATGAGACATTTTAGTTTTGTCTCTAGAATAGCAATGTATCTGCGAGGTCTCTGATATTGTAGCTGTCAATAGGTGAAAGTGAGCATTCTTCTGGTGAGCGGTGGCATTAGCTTGTATACGAGTAAGAAACATTAAAAAAAAATATACATATAATATGTGCCTAATAGAGGGCGAGCCTATTGCCATCTACCGGGCACAAATACAGACTCTGAGGCTGCTACTGAGAAATTCCTCATGGAAAAACTGAATAACACTGCCCGATCCTAAGACCTCATACACAGCCGTCGCTCTCTGCGACCACTAGACCAACGAGGCAGTAAACATGACACAAACTACTTAAAAAAAAAACCACAAAAAATATTTACTACACTTTTCATAATCTCAATAAATAAGAAAGAGAAATTAAATAAAATGTCATACGTAACGTCTCAAGAATGTTCCCGTGGTTCGTTTAATATGTGCTGGCACTTACTAGTCCACTCGAACAGCGTTGTCAACATTATTACTGCCAGGATTGAACACGCCATAAAAATTTAATGCTTTTAAAACCAGATATTTTCACATATCCGCTTATTGAAATAATATTATCTATGTGCCTATTTGCGTTTATTAAGTCGTTGAAGTTATATTGTAGGGATCACGTTTTTGCTTTATAGTAGCTTAAGTCCGCGGCTTCGTCCGCGTGAGAGTCACGGGGAAGGTTATATGCGTAGTTTTAGTTTTTTTGTGAATTCCCTAATTCTTTTCCTAAAATCAAAACCTTAGTTACTACTTAAGTATAACATCAGCTATCTGCCAGTGAAAGTCTCATCAAAATCAGTCCAGCCGTTTCGGGAAGTAGTCGGAACAAACACACAGGCAGACAAAATTTTAGAAAAAATGTGTTTTGTCATAGGTACTGTATTAACATTCATATACATTTAAGTAGTAAAAAGCTTTTATTTTGACAATAGAGAGACACTTCAATTTTATTTATATGTTGTTATTTAGATTTGGTCATATCCGTGATGATTTACTTCCAAAATAAATAAGATTACTTTCGAATTGCGTAGGTAATCTCATTCAACTTAAATTGATTTCTTAAAAGATAATTAAAGAAAAATATTGTGACAGTTTGACATAATTTATAATTTTCAATGGATAATAATGTCAATAATTCTGCATATTATTATGTCAAAACTGAACTGGATAGGAGAAGAGAAGAATAACAAACAAAAAACAAGAACGAAAAAACTTTGACAGCTGTCAAACCGCCATATTTATTTTTCCGTTACTTTCAAGACGTTTGAATAAATCGGCCTATAAATAAATATGAGCTTAAAAGTCTGTATTTACAGGTCAGCTGTATTGTTTGTACATACAAACTATATCTAGTATACTATTGTGCGAGTTATGTATACAGACGTAACTAGCTCATTGCGGTTAATGTAGTGGTCACATAACAAATTAATCTAACAGAGATAATTAGGCCTTATGTGACAGTAGATAACTATTGGTGATGTTTTAATCTCTCACATAGTACACTCGTCAATGTACGAGTACTAGGGCATCATAACTTTTAGAAATTAATAATTTATTAGAATAAGACACTCAACGACTCTAATGCTTTGGGGGTGAGACGGGCTGATCTTCGAGCTATTTCTTAGAACTCATATATCTTTCATAGAGCTTATTCCTTTTTTTAAGTCTTCCTGATTTTCATGTGAAAATGTGGAGGAGGGATATTTTAGGAGTAACACTTCCATTAGGTAGGTATGGAGTCGGAGAATTGGTTGGCAACAAGTAAGTACTTACATTTTACTCAAGTAAATATACTTCGGATACCGATATCAACAGCAGGAACAGCTACAAACTAAGTGAAGACAAATAAGATTGGTAAAAAGATAGTTTCTATGCAAAGAATTTGTAGGAAAATAACTCTTAAATAAATGTGTGTTTACATTGCCACAGTAGAAGGTGTTAAGTATCAAAATGGTTTGAATAAATACAACGTTATTCTACAAAGTTTGCAGCATCAGCTTCTTTAAAACAATATCCCAAAACAACCCTTATCAACCAGACCGGAATGCATAACCTAGCGGACGCACATAGCATTTTCCCGGTTAGATAAAATTTTCACAGCACAATTTATTGGGCGGAACGTCTTATTTATCTTCTAAAGCATCGACCAAAGAGAACGGAGAAATCTCTTAATGGTCATGAACTTTGAAAGTATGAGTTCGGAGCCACCCTAGAGGGCTATGATTCAGAACCAGGATATCATTACGTCAGATAATCTGACGCTGGTTATAACACATCTATATTTAGATTAAGTGAACCGTGGGCGGTGGCTGCCTTAGTAAATATCTTAGTTTTTATGCCGACGATAGGAAAAGTTATGGCGTAAATGAATGCGTGCGTCATGGGACACTATCAACGAAAATTGGGACGTTTTCGGAATGACACATATTTTTATTTACTTTATGTGGGTACACGTCGTAATGAACCAATCAGATTATGACTTTGAAACCAGGCAAGTACTCATAGTGTGGCTTTATCAATTCATATGTACTTTCTAAGTTTATCTTGGACATCACTGACATCGGAAGGAAAAAAACATCATGAGGAAACCTGGACTTATAATGAAAGTCTAAAATCGCGCATTCCGCCTTGAGCAAGCGTGGTAATCAATGCTCGTACCTTCTCTGTATAAGAAGAGGCATTTGCCCCTCAGTTTGACAATAATGAGCTGGATTTATTATTATTTACCTAATATTGAAAAATGAAATTACTAAAAGCAGACGTACTCCTGTTAATTATAATTAATATAAGTAGGTACCTACATCTTTACTTTGAACATAAAGTCGGTGAAAGTTTTGGCAGTAATCAGACCGTATACGAGTGAAGTTAGCTGGAACAATTAATTAAAAGCACGAAATGATGATAGTACGAAAACTGTAGTTATAAAGTGGGGTCATAAGTCGAAATACAACGGTAATGGGTAAATAATGATGCAGTTTTAACTACTTTCGAATTTCATAAAAGAATCATCACGTTTTTAATTATTGAATAATAGGATTAGATTGAAGGTGAAAATTTAATGTTGCTTAAAATCAAAATCCACTAAAAGACTACAAAAAAAAATGTTGCGCCTGCCAAAAGCTACTTTCGGTTGAAGAAGGGGCAAGAAACTCCGTACTTACACTTTTTGTTGTTACAAATATTTTGTACCCAGGACTATTATGCTAATGATGTATTTTACATAAAAATGACAATATGACTATTTATTGTCAATTTATTGTCAATAATATTACTATATATTACTATTTGTTGATATTATTTTTATATTATTACATGGGGAAAAAAAAAACAAATTAGGAAACTACGAATGTAGTCGTAATTTTCTCATTTGTATTTTTTTAGTTGCATGCATGCAGTGTATGCACATAATTATACATATTTACAATTATGTATACTTTAAATTCCGATCTTCCATACAAAAAATCGGAGAATCAATTAAATAACAGTAAGACGGCAAAACTGTATTATACCGTACGGATATCGGTATATTATAGGCGTTGCATAGTGCACGTTGCACCCTGTTGTTACCACAAACTGTTTGCGCATCACTTGCATGCACAACGTGTGAAAGGAATTGCTTTTCGTCAAGTTACCAAAATATCAAATATCACATTTGACACTTCAGAAGAAGTGTCAAAAGTGCCGCAAAAAATTCCAGGTGACGGCGTGTCACAGGTAACGCAAACAAGAAGTAGAAAAAAACACTTTCGTGTTAAAAAGAATTAGAGAAATGAAATACGTAGACATTTACTTATCTTTTCAGAAGTTTTTTAAAGACTCCTCTTTAGGTACACAATAGTACGTATAAGAGAGCTTGTTAAGACAAGTACTCGCCTAAATATAGGTACCAATCATTATCATACTTCTTACCTGTCACTGGCTAAAAGCAGACTTAACATTCTTAACAAATAAAAAATAACTATATTGAAGACTTCATCCGCGTAAAGATAAGTCTATGATTATTGCTTCGCTGTCGTGTGTGATATGATATATTCTATGCTACTTGCTGATAACGCAGCTTTTCATAGGTAAGAGTTATTAAAATCGGTTTAATAGATTTTGAGTTTACCCATTACAAACGAAAATATTAATCTTTTCTCTTTTCTATATTAGTTTAGTTAGACATGACTTTATAAGAAAGTCTGTACGTTACAGCAAGGAGTTTCGTCACCAACCTAAAAAATAAAACATTAATCACAAACAAAATGCTGTCTAATTTCAACTACACAAAGTCGAAGTTGCTTGTGAGAAACAGACTGTGTGTACAAATTAGTTATATCTAAGCCTAGAATATTGGCAGCGCAAATTGGATATGTAATCCCAATTGTGGTGAATGCCAGAATTGACACTTGACTTGATAGCTATTACTGAATCTATCTGCGGAACAATATAGTTTCATTCTTATAAAATATTGTCTAATAATAAACTTATTTTTAGAGTTCCGTAATAGGGTGCTAAACGGAACCTTATTACTAAGCTCTCCGATACTACTTCGCTGTCTGTGCGTCCGTTCGTTTGTCACAGACCTGTATCTTTTGATCCGTAGTAGGTAGACACTTGAATTTTTTATAAAGTGTGTATTTGGCCCCTATGACAACAAATAAAGAAATTAAAGGATCCTCTTTTTAAGAAACGTGTTTAATATTGAACGATTGTACAGAACCCCCTGTGTTGGTCCGACACTTTGCCGGTGTTTTATAATGATTTTTATAGACAAGTCACAAAAGTGATATATTCCTCAAACCACAATGGCATACATAATATTAAACTTTTTTTTTACATTTTTTCATTCATCATGTTAGTTTCTATAATGTACAGATTTATATAAACAATAAAAATAAGTCAAGATTTCTATATACACAAATATTTTTTCTCAAAGTTTTATTTCTATCGTTTTAGTTCCTGTAATGTATAGGTTTCCATGAGAACACTTGGTAGGAGCCTGAGAGGACGCAATATGGAAGCTCCTCAGCCTCCATCCCAGTTATTGACCACTCGTCTGGTCAATTGACGCTAAATCGCAATATCCTGCTTCAAGTGTTTGGATTTTTTCATTATACCGCTCTATAATAATGATTTATATCAACTTTTCTCAGAAATAAGGCACACACAAGCATCAGTGTCATTGTAAATGATTTTTTTTGTATGTTCTGATGAATACCTATTTGTTACTTAATCTAAGTTGGGCATGGGTATTGCACCCGGGTAGCATATAATATTGGTGATTATAATTATAATTACAATTTTTTTTAACTCAACAATGCCTATTTGCAAGGGGATATTTCTTATTTTGTTGAAAAAAAATATTTACAACTAAACAATTCACAAAAGTGTAATATTTTGTGGTCAAACAAACATTCATTTTACACGTATCATCACGCCTTTAAATCCCCGAAGAGTTAGGCTAAGGTGTACTCATTGGTACACCCACATATCTTCAGCTATGTTTAATACCCCTATTACATAGGACTTAAACATAAGCGAGCCTATTGACATAAATTTTACAAAAGTATATTTTTTTATAGTATTATATAAAGGTGTTCTCAAGTCCACGTCGTGGCACGTATTTTGCGTACGAAAAACATGAATATTATATTTATACTGTAAAATTGTTCTGAAAAGTGTATTCCATGACTAAATTGTACTATTGTATGTTACAATCAGCAATAAATAAACGGAGCATTATTCATAATAACTGATGCCAAACAATATCAAAATATCAGAGATATATTATTAATTTATTTGAACAAATAAACTAGATATTAATGCACGCTTTTCATGATTAAATTATTATTAAACGGTTATATAAATTATGATTTCCACAATATGAAACTACGAATGACGGTAACATACTATAGGTGATTAATATTAATCAGACTTTGTAATTGTAAACTGTAAATTCAGCGTAATAAAGTCGAAAAATCAACGGGTATCGTGTGTTTTACATTTTATTAATACTAACAATTATTTATTCAGCAAGTCATCAGTTCCTCGCATTATTCATAACGGCTGTCCATTATAAATACCACTTAGTCAATTAAAGAGACGAACCGCATAAATTAAGCGTTTACGTTCCTTCTCAAAGTGTTTAGCATTGCTAAGGAGTCACTAATGTTCGTTTATGGTATGATGAGAAGCCATAAAACGATATTGCAGTTTGATAGGCTGCCTGCGGGCGTACGAATGTGGCGGCGGATTGCCTCTTAAATGCATTATTACTTATCTACTCCCGCCGAGGGCCATCTACTGCTGCGATACAATTAGTACATTTCGTTTCTCAATAAGTGCCTATAAACTCACGGAACAGCAATGTTCGTTAGCATTTAAGTGCTAAAGTTTTAAGAAAAAAGATAAATACTAAATTATCGGTTGAATTTACTACGTAGGCAACCTAGAGCTCTTAAATTACTAGATAAATATCTCGATTAAAAGATTTACTTTCGTTTTCGTATAATTCTTCAGTGGCTTAATGAATAAAAACAGATTTTAGTGAAAAGACTTAGTATATAAAGATAGAAGAGCAAAAAAAAAGAGAGAAGATGAAGCAAACGAGTTTTTTTAATTGTAAATCAACAAGTAATACTTGCATCTTGTTAATGTGACTGTTTCTATACCTACATAATGTACTTTCTAAGTTTATCTTAATCACTGACATAGGTAGAAGAATACATCGTGAATGAACCTGGACTAATATACTTATAATTATTATAAGTATGAAGCCGCCAATACGCCTTGAGCAAGCGTGGTGATCAATGCTCGCACCTTCTCTGTATGAGAAGAAGCCTTTGCCCTGTGGGACAATAAAGGGCTAGTATAATTATTGTTATTAAATTATCAAACAACGTTATTTTCCTCACACATCTTCAATCACATCTTCCATAAACAGCTGTTTCAGCTAAATTTCACGCAATCCGTTAACTGGCCATTTACAAGACACAATAGATAAACTAACAAGGCTGTAATGGACCAATAGACGTTGTATATAGATATAGTAATAGAACTACAGCAATTAGCAAAGTGGAGATAGCACGTTAAGCTCGCTCCTAACTATATGTAGGGCTTTTATGGACTTCTGTAAAGACAGTGTTGTTACAAGGTCGTTATGTGGTGTGATGGGTGGGAAACCAATTAATTATAATCTGGAATTGAGTTTATTTGTTCCGTTTTGATGGGTCAATCCATACAATTGAATGTACTGCATGACTGTTGCGTCCGTGTTATGGTATTCTTTTCACAATGGCTGAATTAAGATAGCTTGGGCGTTAAATCCGTCCAAGTGGGTGACTGAAGGGTACAACACTACTGTACAATATTTAACAGTACATTAAAAACATTAAACGTGTAATTATTTTTTTTAACTTTTTATTTTTATTATTTGTTGTTATAGCGGCAATATAAATAAACACTCTGTGAAAATTTTAACTCTCTGCCTATTACGGTTCATGAGATATAGCCCGCTGACAGACAGACACACACAGTCACAGTCGTACAGTCGGAGAGACAGACGGACAGTCGGACGGACAGAGGAGGCTCAGTAATAGGGTCTCCTTGTACGCTTTTGGAATGGAGCCCTAAAAATAGTGATGCAAAGTTTGGTTTCTACAAGCCTAAAATTATACCTAATATACGAATTCTCTAATTATACGATGATTCATTTATTTATTTATGAACACTTTGTAAAGAAAAATATTTAATGATAGTGATTAGTCACACTTTTATCTGAATCCTGAATCATTCGCTCGAATGTTACGAACGAAAACGCTCGCACACAAAATGAACACTTTCCGAACTGTATCGCAATCAGTCTAATGTCACATACAGTAAAGCTTTAATTTGTTTGCACCTTCTTTGTAACTATGATTCAAAGTATATGTATAAGCCTGCGACATCAAAATATCAATTTCCAGTTTAAGCTGAGCTCACATTCTGTTAACTTTCCGTACAATAAGAGGTCAACCTTTGATAAGTCAGTGCGTGCATGTGGATCATCAATAATGATACAATTAAATTATAGACATTAAAATCGCATTTGATTTTAACACATCAAATAAGTGATTAATGGACAGCAAATATCAGCATACAAATTAGCGTTGATACCCATTCAGTCTCTCCGTCCTTATTATCTAAACTACAATCACGAGGATGTAATCAGGGAAAATTAAAGCCAAAATACAGTGTGCATAAATTGGCAAACGTGTAGCTATTTTAACAAGCTTATCGTACGGATTAATACAAAACGAGCTATATTAGTTAAAGCATTGGGTTTTAAATATAAACCAACATTTTGAATACTGTTTTGTTCATTTTGAACAGTTTTTAGTCGAGTGCGTCATGCGATTTTCCCTACTTCGTTCTGGGCAAAAATTGAACAAACGGAACATTTATAGGATCGCTCTGTGACTGTTTGTATGTTCAACGTTGTCGTTTTTCACGCAAAATGTTACTACATTTTGAGTTCAGAGCTTACAATAATATTCCAATTAAAACCGATGTAAAATTATGATAAATACTGGCTGCGAAACTAGCTAAAGATATTAAGAAAACAATAAGAAACTTTAGATGACAGCTGTTCAGTGGTGAGATTTAACTTTAATAAGTATTTTGATTTATATTAAACCACTTACATTAAAAAACTAATTTAAAATGCTCCCAAAGGAAAATTCACAGTGAAACGTCTCACCCTCGCTATCTCGCCATGTAATGCCCAATAAACTTTTAAAATATATGACACGTAAAGCCCACTAGTTAAAAAGGGGAGAGGGGCCCGACAGATCACCACTGTACCTACCAACGTAGGAATACGTTGGTACACTTAAAGCGATACGCCAAAATTAACCAGGATTGCGTACTTAGAAATGGAAATACAACAAATAATTTAAGCATAAAATTACGTGTTTTATAGTATTATTATCCTCGAAACTGAAAATAGCACACAACGTAGGTATTACTATTACTCGGAATTATTAATAAGCTTTGTTTATCAAACAATTTTAATTGAAATTAATTCCTATTATTAACCTGCAAACAATACGATATGAAAAAAGCTTTTGAATAAAACTCAACGAGATTTGGGCTTGCGAGCGTAAGTTTGTATCGGGCCCTTCATTTACATTTCAATCGGCATTACCTATATGGTGGTTAGGGCTCCGCCACCCCGCGGTATGTCCTAAACATTTTATTACATTCCATGCACGTAAAATATAATATCCCTACCCACACTCAGATGTACGCGTTGTGAGCAAATATCTAAATGTAATTTCCATGAGTTGTCCCCGCAATGTTTTCCCAGAAAATATTAACATGGAAGGCAAGGGGCTGAATCTCTCCTAAGTAAGTTGCAAAAAATGTACGTGATTTTACTTCAAAGTCCCTTTTGTCTTTATGGAGGAGAGGCATAAAAGTACAGGCACGGGAATGGCACATACGAAAAAATTACGCAGCGTAATGATGATGTGCCCGCACTTTCCTTGAAAACAAAATATTTTCTCTTTACAGTGACAGAAATGTATTCAACGAGTTTTACTGTCGCCTGTACCTACACTCTCGGAGAAAAACAAAGACACAACGTTGCTAACTTACTTTTACGAATTATAAAAATGTGTGTCTATTTTTACTTTGAGAAAACTCCCACTCAGGACAGTGTGATAAAGGTGTCTTGTTATTACACTTTCTTAAATAAAATTAACATGTGTACGTTTACATAACTATTACTAATAAAATACTTCTATTTGATATTCTGTGAACACAACGTGTGTACTCAAAACATTATCACGGAAATTGGAAAACTCTTAACTTGAAAACCAAACATTTTCCGTATCATATTATATTCAAAGTAAATCCTTTAAGTTATTCTTAATACAGTTATAAACGCTTATAACATCACAGTTTTAACAATTTATTAGCTTTACCAAGCAAACTTCTACTAACCCCTACTACCAACGCCATCTGTTCCGGCCAGGTAAAACTAAACTCTGGACGTTCACTCAAGTAAAGTTTACGGACCAATTTATTATGAGTCGAAACACTAACTTAGTTGAGTGAATTAGAAAAACTACTAGCCATAATGTAGTTAGTGCGATATACCTCCACACTTTGATGACGGCATTAAGGGTAATAAAAGAAAAGTGCGATTACTTGCGGCCGCGGGAGGTCGTTCGGATCACTCCGGGAGGCTTGAGTACAGGAGATTGTCTAATGCTGTTACTCAAATAAGTGCTAATGCACACAATTTTATTAAAACAATATGTTTGGCGAGCAACACAAACGTATCGATGATGGTGCATTCAAAAATGAACCGTAAGACCTTGTTATAAGTGTAATACGATTACACTAAATCGTTTAGAATTAAAATAGCCGGTGCGTGTTGCTAGGTGCAATACTGGCGTTTATTGTAATCCTATGGCTCGACAGGGTCACCCGTATGGCAGCAGGCCACAAATGCAGTAAGCCGTGTTTAAGTTTACGAGCAGCGCGTATCTTGGCTTTACGACGACGGCGACTGCTGCTGTCGTGGCGGTAGATCATCGCTGGATGAGCCTTGAAAAACGATCTTCGACATACGTATAAATACATCAATAAATTATGTCTTTAAGAGAACAGTAAAGGCTTTTGCTGGATGAGCCATATACAACCTTATTCGTATATTTTATTCTAAGAGCTTCTACGTTTTAATTAAGAAGATACCGACCTTGTGTCGACGGCTGTCAAATCTTGCATCAGATATAGATATAAATAAAATATATACTTAATATAAATCTAAAGTTATTAATATACGAAGTAATATATTATAATTACGTGTTTCAATCACGAGTAATTAAAATACCCCAGTAGGTACAGCAGTGACCTACGCCCTAGGGTCGCTGTAGTACCTAAATATCACGCGATAACCAACAATATCTTTACTTACTTTAGAAACCAGGTTTGTTAGCCTGAATAATAGTGATTTACTTCCATCACAAGGACAGAAATACAGCATGTTCAGTTAATAGCACGACATACTGCTTGCAGCGATTGCTTGGGTAAGTAACTACCACAAGAGCACAATATTATGTTCTGCAAAAAGTTACCGTTTACAAATTATACAAGAATTATCAAAAATATTGGAAATAACTTTTATATTTATATTAAATAACTAGTTAAACCCAGTCAAGCTTCGCTGAGGCTCAGTCTGATGAAAAGTATATAAAAACAGTCTTCTGTAAAAAATATTATGTAAAAAAACAAAAATCCATAGACTACTTTTCGAGTTTGGTGGACAGAAATATACGTAAGCTGATTTTTTTCTATAAGAAGATAATATAAATAATAAATATACTTAAATCACCTGTCATACCATTTCTTAAATAATTATGTAAAGTAAATTTAATGTAATAAAAGAAGAATATGTTCCGGATTGAAAATAAATCTTTTTAGTTTTAATAGCTCGATGATTTTCATATTGTTTATCCTCGGCGGAACTGGCTTTGTAATAAATACGAGTGTTTAACATAATTTTAACAGCCAAATAATATAAGTTTAGTTTTTGTCACAGTATTTTTTTATATTACCTGCCTACTGTGAGAATTAATTGTACTGTCTGCATAAGACCTTCACAAATTCAAATAAAAAAAATAAAAAAGGTCGATGAATATACACAATATAAAGGTACATACAGAACCCCCTCCATTTTTAAGTCAGTTAAATTAAAGTTTCTGTTTCATTTTACATATTTAAAATGTAAAAAAATATCTTTATTTTATTTTAAAAACATACCGACTTATAGTTTTACGCAAAAGCATTACTTAAACATCTTCACAACACTCCCTGCTGAAGGTTTATTTGAGCCAACTCTTTGAAAAATTTACAAGAATTCTTGATTGAGCTGGTTTGCACTTTCCCAACAAATTCTTCGTCTAGATTAAAATATTTTTAATGCAAGATGCTATTCCCTGCTGTTCATTCTTGAAACGAAACTTGGCGTCATTTGGATACGCTATGATGCTGTAGGCGTTTTCTGTTGATAAATATCAATTAAGTAAATATATTACTGTTTGATTATTAAATAACTAGGGTTTATGGTAATCCTTCCATATAAAAGTACCGCTCCGACATGGCAATCACTTCGAAAAATCCCATCGTTATCTGCCAGCGCGGCGCCGCCTGCAAGTCGTCATCTTTTTTATCTTGTCATTACAAAAAATAATTTAAAGCACACGACTTAAAGTCCCAATTGGAATGGCATAACTATTTGCTGTTTGTTTTTTAGATGCTTTACAATCACAACTTCAATAATTTTGATAGGAATCCACTTCTTAATATTAGATATGTTTGAAAAATTCAGCGATAAAAACTGAATGAAAATTGTTGAATTGTCAAAACAAAAAGGATTGTTAAATATGTTTTACAATTAGCCTATTAATGGGAAAGGACAATATCCATCTTTGACATTATAATTTAATTTAGAACAGACATTTTATATCTCAATTTATAAACGGAAAATACCGATATTCGGCCGCGTCTGGTTAGCCAGGAAGCCGACTTCAACATAGTTGAGAGGTTAGCCAGATGAACAATGTTTGCCCGACATACCAGCGATAGAACTGGAAAAAGTAATGGAGCAGCGCTTTGAGCGCTACCCTAGATTAATAGGTATATTACTTTTATGTAAACCCTAATTTCTAACAATTTTGAACTCTCAAGTTTTATCATAACCCGAAACATAACCCTATCTGAAACATAGTTTTATATAACATAGTTTTATGTAACTTGAGTTTTCTAAAATACTTTTGAATTTTTTTAATGTGGCTCTTTTGATTCTTATTTGATTTTTATCCTTATATTCTACTAATATTATAAATATAAAAGTTTGTGAAGATGTTTGGATATTTGTTACTTGATCACGCGTTGAACAGATTTGGATGAAAATTGGCAAATAGCTAGACCAATTATTTACGGCTAATAGTATACTTTTTAATCTCGATAATGTGTTCCCATGGAACGAGAAGTTCAACTTATTTTACGGAAAGTATTTTTTTTGCGGGCGAGGCCGCTGGCAAATGCTAATTTTATAAAAACTAAAATATCTTAAAGGTACTTCTAGGATTACACAGCAGCTATATGACAATAACGTCCGAAGATATTCTCTAAGCCTAGACACATTCGATACGAGCCGTCTTGTGCCACATCCAGTGAGCCCATATCGTTGTGACGTCAAAGCTCTAGGAATGCTGACGCCGCACTAGCTTCGTACTTTCGTAATGGCTAAACAACATGTTTGCCTGTGGTTTCTTTTACGGTCCCAGAAAAAATACTTAATAAACCCTGTTACATTTTACAAATGCGTATCTACATATGTTACGATTAAAAACAATGTAAACTTTGACTATTCATATTGCTTTCCACTTTTATATTTTTCCTGAAACCGCTTTTCAATGTTTAACTCGTAATTAATACAAAATACTTTTCCGGATTACACTTAATTATCATCTCTTAAAATCGTTGAATTATTAAATAGAACTACCTACTTAATAATTCATCTCAACTCTCAAACAGAAAACATTATTAACTAAATAAATTTCGAGCGAAACTTAATTGTGCAAAAATACGACGCAGCGGAGGAACGGCGGGTAACTGGATTATCAGGACGGTATACCCTCGGACAAAAGTGATCGTATCCTCCCCTCACAGAAGCTTCGTTTAAAGAAGTAATTACACGAACAGCAAGTTTGGACGATCTTGCGGTGACGTCATTAGTATGCGACGCACGTTACGCCCGACAGAGGCGATAACGCAAATTCGTTTGGCCGAACATCTCGCTAATAGAGTTTCACTAATTTATAAGACCGTTAAGCCGCAGCTAGACCGGACCTGCGTAAAACTGTCCGCGGTGGACGTAAAAAGGATTTCATGGTAGACCCTGCTACATATTTGATGGGACTCAATCTTTAGCCGCGCCCTCGAGGTAAGCACACTTAATTATTAACAACTCCTGTGGAATTATACGAATTGTTGACTCTCGAGCTCCCGACTTAAGATGCTGTTTTCTTTTTGTGTTTCGTTTATTTAATTGAACTCGTATCTTAATCATGTGTGTTTTGGCTTTAGCTGGTAAAACTACAGACGTGTACCAAATTATCTAGACGGCAGAAACTCCAAGCTCCAAATAAAAGACACGTTTCTAACTTTAAAATCCAAATTAACAAAATGTTATTTTTTAAATTTAAAAAGCACAAATGCGAGTCCTGAATAGTAAAATGGTATAAAGAGATTCTGTTATTTTTTCCAGTCTCATGTGGATTATGATAGACCTTCTTAATTAAAATCTCGATGTACTTATAAGCCACAAGCCGGGGCCGCACCTGGGGAGCGCTAAATTACGTAGATGCAGCACGAGCCACCTCCGACGAGACGATAAAAAATATCCACATAACAAACAATTGATATACGTCATACATAATACGACACACACTGTATATTTTTGTGAGTTGATTTTTATGAAAATGGTTTTACGCCGAATAAAACCATTTTTACCGATCACTTTCTTTTCTAAGTATAAATTTCTTTAGACGCTTTGAGCGATTTTTAGTAAAGGCAAAACTTATGAGTTTTCGTCACCGACATCCTAACGTGACCGCGTCACCGAAATGCTAACATGACCGCGTCACCGAAATGCTAACTAAAGTGACGTGTTGCGCCAGACTGGCGACAGTTATTCCAAAGTTTTGTTTACTTCTGTCGACAGTCTCGATGATAGTCTATTTCTTTTTTTATTAATGGCTTCCAAAAACATAAAAACCTTATAATAGCTTATTTACAATAGGTATATATTGAAAATCTTTTAACTATAGGCATACCTCTATCCTTAGTTAAAAGTTTCGAGGTCGTAATTAATTTTGCCAATCAGGATTCTAGTCAACATTTCCTTACAAAATGAAAATTACTGTACAGAAATCTATACCAACCAAAACAAAAACAGTAAACATTGTAGATTCTACGTAATTAACTAGGTATTATTTATCATAACAAGAACAAAGTGCTATCTCTTAGTTAGTGCGCAAGCCGTCATAATAAACTAAAACGACCTCTCTTTTGACATCAATTCCCCAAAATTGCCGTCTCCGAGTCAGATTAAAATAATTATGTCTCAGTAAAACGTTACGTGCCGGTAAATATTCATAATTTATTTAGAAACATGAGGGGCTTGCAGCCCGCGCAGTTTACTCCACTCCACCGTCGTTACATCGTCTCAGCCACTTTATGTTAAGAAAATTTCATTTTATAAGCCCTGTGTTCCCCAAAATGTAGGTCTAATTCGCTTAGGCGACGTTTTGTTGCGAATTTTAAGAAATTATTTTAAATATACATTTTTATTCCGCAAGAAGAGAAACTCTCGGATGTGATTAACTTTGCGGATTTTCTTTAGAGTTTGCTCTGAAGCCATCAAAGTCAAATAAAACTTTCATTTCTTGCTTATATTAGAATTAGTTTCTGATCGGATTTCGGCGGTGTCTGAGGAATTCATGGCTAAAGTTACGTAGCTTATTTATTGGTTATAAGAACCAGCCAGAACCGTTATGTTTAGCATATCTTATAAGAAGTCTAAAAATGATAAATAGTATTTTAAGCTGATTTATGAAGACGAAGTCAAAACATGGGTACTTAAATGTACACAACCAATTTTATTGTAATTATGCATTTTCATAGTTTATAATCTTCAATAAAGCAAGCAAAAACTGAAATAAACTTCCATGAGTAGGGTTAGCCACCCCCATACAATTATCGACAATATTTTGTCTTTACAAAGTATAATAAGCAATATGGTCCAATCTGCAAAACGAGAACGCCGCATCCGGCTGAAACGACAGCAGGTCCCAGGGAGCGCGCTCTAACTTGGATTTATATCGTGCAGGAAGCTCCGTTAAAAGTGGGCCGGAAATCGCATCAAGACGCCTTTGCGGCCACTCGCCGACCGCCCGCTGAGAAAATTTATACTCGAACATACTTCAAGCACGCAGACGAATAATTCTGAATATAAAAGACGTTTACAGTTGTTCTGTACATTTATTGGAGTGCTCCTCTTAAATTCACATGAGTGTAGCGACACGCGCCGCATTCCGCGCCATCGGCTCCGACCCGGCCTCACCTTTACCCTTTATTCCAATAGTTCGATCTACCTGTCTCCCGATGGTTTTGCTTCCCTCTAATATGGCGGCCGATCTAAATTCATATGCCCGGGAAAACATTTTTGTCCGGAATACTTTCCCCAACTGCTGCGAGTGCGACCGCCTCTGTTCGTTTGAGACACAATTGCGCGTGTTTGCATTTTTATCTACTTGTTTTCGTGGGGTGAATATGAATGCAGTCTTTGTTTGGACGATGCAAAGGTAAATATTAATATTGCATTTGTATTGTCTTCGATGGACAATATTTTCAGGTTTTGACGTTGTATTTAAGTGAACAATAATATAGTATCAGATACATCGTATATATCGCTTTTCCTAACTTAATACAAATAAGTTCGGTTTGCGTTTTAAATCCCATGTTATTTCGTATTATTTATTCAGTTTCATACATATATTCCTGACCTCTCATTTTATTTATTCACATTGAACTTGTGTACGTGTTAAGCAAGTTTATTGTGGGTTCATATTTAATATTACATAGTTAGAATATTCGAGTGTCTTTCTTACTTTAGATAGAGAGTTAACTAAGGGCTGATTTTTTAATCGTCAGATAATGTGTCTGAATAATAAATATTTCATTTTGATAGCTTTTGTTAAATACATGTGTCAAAACGCCATATTTACTCTTGAAATAAAATTTACCTGATCATGAAAACATCAACCCTCAATACTTTCTTATGGAACTTTGTCATCTTTGCCTCAATCTCAGTCACCCATTGACTAACTAACTTTATAATGAGACGCCGACGACCCAGGAGACCTTCCCGGAAGTGTCGCAAGCATCCAGTTTTACATAACAGGTTCAAATACCTACTAATCTTTAAATATGTACATCTTTATCATGATGGCCTAGTTGTTAGGGCACCCGCCTCTTATGCATGATTTTGTGAGTTCGACACCGGGCAAGTACACAACTAAACTTATAATTGTAGTAGTACAATTTATAATGGTGAGTATACTTTGTAAACTAATCTTAGATTTCACTGACATCTTCTATGACAATATAAGTCTGAAATCATAAATCCACCAAAGCGTGCTGAACAACACTCGGGCCCTAATAGTCCATCAAGTAGTAAGGATTTAAACATCATTTTTATAATTAAAAAAAATGCCTTACTTTTTATAATAAATGTTTGGCAGTTATAAAACTGTGATACAGACATCTATTTGGTACATACCGGACGCAAAATACATGGTACATAATTTATATGTATAATTATTGGCATCGTTGTCAGTAAATCACGTAGGTACAAACACCCAAAATCCGTGAAAACTTTTACAAAACTTTTATAAAACTCCAATAAAAAAGTCGTACAAACGGCACTTAATTTTTCATCCCGTCTGTGTTTCTGAGGTAGAAAACAACTTAAAACAGTGGAAACAGAGAAGTGCGATATAGTGAGCGCTCATAAAATTGTAGTAGTCGGTAATTAACACGTGCCGACGTAATAAGGAAAGAGTATCGCACTCACTATGAGCCGTCCGTCTAGTCGTATTCTTATCAAAGAGTAAGTGCACGACGGGAATAGACGTGGCTTGGTGCGTAACTGAATTTTTGATTTTAATAAATTATACAGATGCGAAGTTTTTGGTCTGTTTTAGGTTTATACTGGCATATAACATGACATTTAGTTTTGTAATTATTTAAGAGTGTGTCCCTTTATTTTTGTTATAATTCCGGTTATGCTGTCGCAATGAAAGACAGTACCTTCAGTGTAGTTTTAACTTTTTTATCCTCAACACAGAGTACATTTCATTCGGCACTATAAGTCACAAAGCCAAGCTTTAAACTAGTAAAACAAAGTAGTGTCGCGTCTGCGTCGCTGCGCAGTGATCACGTTAGCAACAGAAGCCACGTCACGTTCCGCCGGAGCTCGTCTCATGCAAGTAATCATAATATCATAAAACTTTTGCACTTCGCCAAAAACCTCGCAGATCTTCCCCAACATGACGTCTCGGGAAGTCTCTGAGGGTAATCAGAACTTAATGAAAAGTGCGCTCGGCCGTCAGACGAGATGTTACCCAAAATTTTAGGGGTCACGTAAAATATTAAAGCGACGAAATGAAGTGGCCAGAGATTCATTGCTTTTCCTTGTTTTTATTATTCGTAAATAAGACGGCCCCCAACACGTTTGTGTGTTCATAACATAAAACCGTGGTGTAGTAAACTTGCTCTTCAACAGACCGGCTCCACTCGTAAATGTTGCTTAACTAGCAACAAATGTTCTAATATATGTGTATTTATTAAACTTTTTCATGTATAAAAATGTATCGTAAAAACTGTATTACAAGAAAATACTTGTCAATTCTACATAGTTATTAAAAAAAATGGTATGATATAATATATGACACAAAACCGAATGATATAGATAATTATACCCGACATAGTGATTATATTTTTGTTCCGGACGAAACCCAAGAACCTATTGGTTACGGGGGATATTAACGGTCAAAGTTCGGACATTTTTTCACGTAATTTTTGTATGAAAACTAGTTTAAAATGTTATAACTAAACTTTAATTACCCCCACGACCCCTTTATTGTTGCACGTATCCGAAAGTACAGTGTTTTGTGTGCGTTACACTGCATACTACCATAGCAGTGATTTTACACAACAAAAATAAAAGTAATTTCACAGCAATATTAATTTATGCTTAAACTAACTTAGTTTGATTGACATTAAATTACATTGACATTCATTCCGTGTAAATTTTACTAACGAAAAAAATATAACAGTTTTCAAGATGTTAATATAAATCTTAATTACAGACCATCCACACCCTCAAATTCCATTAAAAATAACATAAACGTATGCTATTAATGGTATCTGTAACAAAAGACCAAATGCTAAGCCATACGATTTATTTCCTTCCCAATACTCAGGAAGCGTCAATAAAGATATATTTACCGTGTATCTAATAACATACATCGGCCGTGAAATTCATGTAAAGCTTGCGGTGTAACGTTGCTGTAACGTGTTACCGGATAAAGGTGAGAAGGAAATACTCCGATGTAAATATACGAAATATTTGCATGGAGATGCCTAGGGCTGCGACAATATTTGTCGATAGGTAGAAAATACTTGGAATAAAATTTTAGACTGTTTGAATCTGGTTGTTGTCTGAGTTTTCGTTTATTCTTTTGGGCAGAATGTATTTTATGATATTTGGATATTGCGTATAGAAAAGGCTAGCGCTAGAACGAAAATTTGAAGTAGTTAAAACCAATAAAAATAATAAACTCCCACCTCACGCTTGTCCAGCTGTTTTAATTTAATTGAACAAAGATGGCGCTAAATCAATGTATTGCAATGTTTTTATTAATGTTACACACTAAAACAAATTTTAATATGCATTATTTTTCAAGTTCTGACTACTAATATTGCTACGCTTTGACGTCGTAACGGCCGCCTACGCTTGCTACGTGGTCGTAGCACTTCTACTCAATTAAACGCCTACGCAGCTACGTAAACTCTCTGATATTGAGTCATGTCTATGACGTATGCTGGGGGTGCACGTGTGGATCAGTGATATTGTAAATGTTAGTTAAGAATCAAATATAGCAAAAGCAAATAATATATGTATAATGTTCTATATAAATAAAATATAATATGTTGCTAAGCGCAAAACATAATATAATAACATAACATCGCGCCTGTAATCCCCGCAGGCTTAGGCAGAAGTGTTCCCATTAGTACATCCAAATTTCGCCAGTTATGTTTTTAGTCCCATATAATAGGGGGCGAGCCTATTGCCATCAACCGGGCACAAATCCAGACTGCGAGGCTACTACTGAGAAATTCCTGATGGAAAAATCCAAGAACACTTTGCCCCAACTGGGAATCGAACCCAAGACCTCATGCACAGCAGTAGCGCTTGCGACCACTAGACTAACGAGGTAGTCGGTAATATTATATAATATATGTAAATAATATATAATTATTTTTTGTTGTGTTCGTAATTTTCCAGAGAAGGTTTTTATGACATATTTATATTCATAATACTACTCAATATTGAAATTAATAAATAGGTCGAAATTATAAAAAAAATGCAATAAACAAAACCGAAATTCCGCTAAAAAAAATTTTTTTTTTTAGTTTTCTTTTAATCGTGTAAGAACGTGTCAAAACTGAATTTGAAATGAATGATTTTACATACCTCAGTCATTGGTTCTATGCACAATTACGTTCTTAAAAACCATCGTCGTCCACTCATACTTAAAAGTCATTCAAACATTCCTAACGAGTTTAGTTTTTATTCTTACTACTCAGACTAAAAAACGAGCCACAGTAAGCTATATTATCTTGATAGAAGATAAACAGCAATAAGACTAGTCTCGTACACAGCAATAACCTATTTCTATGCCTAAGTAATAAGATGTTGTTAGCCTAGTCTACGAGCATAGCGCTATATTATTTTCTTGCTTATAAAGCAGAAAAATACAGATTTTCTGTTATTTAGATAAATTAAATAGCAACAAACGGTTTGAATTCGTATATTGTCATGATTTACTTAGCTTTTGTGTAGTCTTAGGGTCTGCTACGGCGCTGGAGCACTTCGGGTCTACAAACAGACGGTTGTCTTTTTTTTTTAACGTGGAGGATAACGGACGGCAGTCTCGACAAGACAACTGTCCGATATCCGGACCCCTCTAGTGTATCAGCAGTCCGGCACCAAACGCATCACCGCTCCTAAAAAGAAACTGTCAGTTCCTAGAATGCATGCATAAAATAAAAATGATGAGGGCCATAAAATAAAAACGATAATATCTTTGAACATGAGCGACGGTAAAGTTACTGAGAATATTGTATCAAGCTTTTTTAGTTTAAAAATGTTTAAAGATAAATACGGGAACCTGCTGTTATTTTTATAGACGAAGGACGAGAAAAAAGAAGCCCTTTATGTAAGCCTTGAGTTAAGAGGAATTATGAAATTTATCGACAATAACCTTTGATATAATCCCATCCCTGCGGCCTGATTTGACAGCGGGAACACTGCGCTCCTTTATTTACGTCGTCGGTACAAAATTGAAGCGAAAAAAAATTGGAATTATCCCTTTATTATGTTATTATTTGCTGTTTGACTCCCGCCCCGTCTTTAAGTAGACGGAACAATTCACTCGGAAAATGTGTATTGTCGCTCTCTGACGGAATCGTTTGTTGGATTTGTAACGGTTCTGCGTTAATGGTGATTTGTTTTAAATAAGTCGTGTTTCGACTTTTCGGATGTTCATATTGGAACGGTATTCGATTATAGGTTACTGATTTTTGTGGTTATATTTTTGTAACGGATTTTTCGAAAATGCACTCAGTCATGTTAGACCCATCATAAACGAATCATAAGTTAACTTACATAGAAAAAACTTCAAAATAGAGCGATTTAAATATTAACTAACATATGTATTATTATAGCCTAAAAATGTTTTCTTTTGTGTTTGAAAATTTTGTAGTTCAGAATTTTTCAATAATGAATTCATAGTAAACTAAAAAACCTTACAAATAAAGTCAAAAGTATGAGAAACATGATGGCGCGCGCGTTTATTATCTTATCTTGCACGCAATTATGCAATTTCAACTTTGTTTCCGTTGTATTTCAGTTCATTATCAAGTCATAATCATAATGAAAACTGCTAGAGCAATTGCTAGAACGAGTGCAGATGAGAGAGACGGAGCTATAGATGTCAGATTCCTATTCTTTTTTGTAAAATAATAAATATAATCGTGTAATTTTATTTATACCTTCTTTTAAAGAGACTTTATTTGACAGTCTACACGTAAAAAAGTAAAAATATAAAAGGAGTAACATAATAAGACAACCCAAGAAATTATGAAGTCTATATTCCTAAAACACCGAGCCGGTATCCCTTACATACCTACATTGTAACTAGATTCAGGATATTTTACGATTTGTCTCGTCGAGTACGTCTAATTAGTTACTTAACGCGTGTTGACTGAAGTTTGTCCATAAACTGACACATACAACACTAGTTATCTCTGGTTTACGTCGCTTTTTGTTATCTCATCCATACAAATGGTAATTGTACATGAACATGGTGAACCACTCGACTTTGTTTAGAATTTTAATAACACCTATGTTGTTTTTGATAGGGTTTCCCATTCACGTAGAGACTACGCAGTGTCTACGAGAACACTATGCTGCATTTACGCACTGTCTACACGGTGTCATCGTTTTTTATTATTACCTCTTTTGACTCCCTTTATCATACAAAGCATAAACTATCACCTACTTCACCATAACGCGTTGATTTCATGAACCTTTCAGAAGTGCTTTCTAACAAGGAAAGGCAGATATCGCAAGTGAGATACTTCAGAATGACAGATCTGAAAGTAAGAAACTAGTGAATGGAGTAGAGTGTGCTAGACAAACGCGACGTTATCGGGATGAGTGGATCCCGTCCCGACTGGCGCTCCTTTTATAAAACTTTTGTACACATATTTTATTCGAAATTTCTCAAGGGTCTTTTACTCTTTTAAAATATTTAAAAGGAATATTTGAAAATAAATATCTTGTATTTTGCTAGATTCTTTTGAATTAGGCATATCAAGAAAATAATGTTTTGAGTCGAATAACTTTAAAATAACCTTAAAATAAAATCCAGCTATGATAACTTTGATAATAACGTAGGACGGTTTTCACAGAGGCTAAGCGATTGGCTGCTACGCTGCATGTCGCAGGTTCGATTCCCGCACGGGGCAAATATTTGTATGGCATAAAGACAGTTGATATAGTAGACAGAGATAGTTGTACCGGGTTTCGTTGTTTGTGCATATGAGTTTATATGTTTCTAAACACACCCAGGATACAGGAAGAAATCCTAGTGTGAAGTAAAATTTTTAGAAATGAGTTCCAAGAAAAAGAAAAATCTTTAAAAAAAAACTAACTATCTACCCCAAAACATATCTAAAACATACCCAGTAAAGTAAAAAACGACGCCATTACTAATTGTTAGTTTAAAATTAACAAGTTTTAATAGCATCTTATTTCTTTTTCCGCCTCTCTCAACACTAATACAAAGCGCCATGTTATATGCAGTAGACATTAATAAAATGCAAAACGAACGCGTGATATAGTGATCAAACAGCTGACAATCGTGACTAACGTATTCAATTAGCAAGGCACGTGATGAGAAAAATATTAAACATTTTAATAATTACAAAATAAATTAATGTTTCTGTAGTACGATGACGTACGTCGAATATAGACGTTACGTACAGTGATGGCCCAGTGGTGGGTACTTACATAACATAAAATCACGCCTGTGATTCCCGAAGGGTTAGGCAGAGGTGTACCCATTAGTGCACCCACATTTCGCCAGTTATGTTTTTAATCCCATGTAATAGGGGGCGAGCCTATTGCCATCAACCGGGCACAAATCCAGACTCCGTGGCTGCTACTGAGAAATTCCTGATGGAAAAACCCAATAACACTTTGCCCGACCTGGGAATCTACTTGCATCTCATTAACAAGGATGTGGGTTCCCAACCGGATACGTGAAAGTATGAATGTGACTTTTTTCATTCATATGTATTGTATTTTCTACGTTCATCTTGAATATCACAGACATCGATGAAGGAAAACATCGTAAGAAAATCTTGGACTGTAAATATTAGTCTGAAATTCGATGCTTGTACTTTCGGGAAGAGGGTTATGCCTATGTGTTCTCTGTTATTATTGTTTTGAATAATCACAAATCACAGTTTTTACAGTACAAGCATTGAATGAACATGAACAGTCTACCAAGCGTTTGGCAATGTTAAGAAATCTGTCTTGAATAAATGAATTTGATACTGCTCTTTTGCTCCGTTCTTTCTTTATCGTGTGGACAGTAAGGTCTTATGATCCTACACACCCTAGTGTCAGAGTTTCTAAACCGCCTCAAGGGTCTCCGACATGGTTTGAGTGGGACAGTAAGTCCAAGTTTCGTCACGATGTTTTCCTTCATCGATGCCAGTGATGTCCAAGATAAACTTTAGTAAGTACATATGAATTGAAAAATTCACATTGGTACTTGACCCGATTTGAACCCACAACCTGATGCATGAGAGGCGGGTGCCTTAACCACTGGGCCATCACTCCGTGAAAACATACATACATGCAAAATACCTGTAAAACGTATAAGTAGTGGTATCAAAAAACAACATGTCTACTCCAGGCAGATACACGTCATAAACTTTCTCCTACCACTGTGAGGCTAGGCTATGTACTCATTTGCGTTATACGAAGCATAACAATGAGACTAGGTAACGATGCCTTAAAACTGTAACACAATACACGATGCCAGAGAAAATGGCGATTATAAACAAAAGACTAATTAACGCTTTCGTTTAATATCTCGCTATTATATTACGAATATCGGGTGTACTAATTTGTTAGCGAGTATTATTTATTTTACCATATTTTTGCTTAATAATAAAGATGTAGGGGAAAAATTCCGGCCAAGTGTGAGTTGAACTCGCATACGAAAGGTTCCATGCAATCGTTTACAATATTTAACACTACATGTAAACAAATTTCTTGTATGGAGACGCCTTAAATTTTAACTTTATTAATTTTGACTAATTTTCTTATAGCGGCAATATAAAGACACACTCTAAATATCAATTCTCTACCTACTACGGTTTATGAGATACAGCCCACTTACAGACAGACAGACGGTCAGCGCAGGCTTAGTAATAGGGTTCCGCTAACACCCATCGCGTACGAAACCCTAAAAGTGAATGACAACTAACCTTATACGATACATGACGACTTTGCATCAACGGATTGAAACCGTTCGACTTCAATCAATCAATCAATCAACTGAACATCGTTTAAGGAGAGGAGTCGACTTGCTACGTCCATTTACTAGAATTATGACAGGGCGAAAATGACAATGCTGTAATGTTAGTAGAGATGAATCAGTCAAGCAGCCTTTAATATTATAGTAGTTCAAAAGCATATTCTTGACTCTCATTCATTCATCATTTATTCAATGATTTATTTCAGTTCCATTGTAAAGGGACTTCGGTAGTCTTTTTAAGTGGAAATCATGAAAGTGCATTAGTCGCGACGGTTTGACAGCTTGGAATGAGCCGAGCCTTATTTTAAGCTCCTTTTATCGTTTTATAAATTATTACGAAGCCTTTAATTATCAGAAAGCATTAAGAGATCGAATTTCAATAGATAAAGATCATTTTATATTATTTATGTACTAGCTTATGCCTGTGACTTCGTCCGCGAGGATATTGGTTTTTAGCGGATATTTTGCTCGGAACTCTAATTCTTTTTCTTAAATAAAAGTAGCCTAGGTTACTTATTAAAACATAAACTATCTGCTAGTGATAGTTCAAATTCGGTCCAGCCGTTTAGTAGATTAGCCGAAACGAAATGACGGACACACAGGCAAAAATTTTAAATTCGTTTTTTTTATATAATAAAGTAAGTGCATGTAAACCTTATGTATTTAGGTATAAGGTTTTTTTTTATATTTTAAACAGACGCTCCAATTTCATTTATTTGTATAGATGTAGTTTACTTACTTAGTACGTACTTTAATATTAAAGATAGCTAGCAATAGTTGAGTTCTGCGAAGTGAAAATAAAAATGTGAAAAACTTTCCAAATCGATAAACTCCCGACGAGACTTCATTCAAAGTCAAAGTATTTATATAGTCGGTCAGTTAATCAGAATTTTAATGCTAGTCCCCTGTCCCAAATCGTAAGTACCTAGGTCTCTAAGGAGAAGAACGGGCAATATTTTGACAAAGTATTTACAAAGTCACTATGAGCTTATCTTCTAGGAAAACTGTCACCTTGCAACGACATTCGCACTGAACAACACCGCAGCGAAGGTCAGAACATCTCTAGAGAAAATAAAATTTCATTGCCTCTGTCATATCTCATCGTTGAAATATTGAACAGCGTAAATAGCTGCCATTAAGATAAAAGTACAGAGGACACAGTTAAAAATGTCTCAAATAGACCCATCATTCTTAATACTAGCGTAATTTTATTATAGGGTTGAGATGAAAAGCATTCCAACCTAATGCAATAAAGCAGTTCTTAGTTGTTACTCTGAAAACAATTTAAACTGAGTTATTCCTCTATGCTGGCAATAAGTCCGGGCCTTACATGGCGTATAATGGTATGACACGACAAACAGCTTTAAGTGTGTAAAATATGGCACGTGACGTCAGCCAAGCGCAGCACGACCGAGTTTATTGTGGAGCCTAGGACCGGATGCTAGCCCACGACGCCTCCCGCCCGCCGCCGCCACGCGTCTACGCGCACTCAAATATTTTTATGTGCACTTACGCAATATGCATTTTTCCCCAACTGCAAAATTTACTGTAACGACTCGAACGCCTATTAAATTCCGGATTTTACCTTGTTTACCCAAATTCGTAGTTCACTTGGATTTTCGTTAAAATTACATTTTCGGTTATGTAATTTTCAGTTAAAAGCAAAAGGATAATAAACAATGGGACGGTAGCGAAGTCACTGAACATGTTATGAGTATAAAACAAGTCCCTCGCGCCGCCAACGCTGGCGTCAAGCCGTTTCGGCTAATAACTAGCTGTGCATAAATAAAAGCTAAGTAATGAACCGTACTAAAATTACCCACATGAAACAGGCACATCATTACGGAACAAAGACTTCTGAAGACGCTATTCGATCTATAGAATGAATGCCTTTACTGGCTTCCTAATATTTGAACAATACATGTATATAATCGAGCCAACATCAAACCAGTATCTTTTTCCTCATTTTATTACAAATACGACTATTATTTATTTGTCGAGTGTCAGATAATATTTGGTCTTTGAACTATAATAGTAACATGTTGTTATGTGGTTAGTTTCCAAGAAATATTTTTATTTTATCTACTATCTACCCACCTACCAACCACCTACTAACTGTTGTATTTCTTTGTATTTCTCTTGCTATTTGGTTAAGTAAGCTTGAACTGAGCTGAGCTGTTTATCGCTAGCAGCAAGTGTGATGACAGATCACCTCAAGCTCATTGTACCTATTTGTACAGAATGGACCCGCTGATTTTTAGTTTAACAAAATAAGCTTATTTTCAAAGCGTCTGCTTTCCAATTGGTATTCATACATACCTTTATATGTCTGCGTAACAAAGGAAACATCAGTGTTATATAACAAAGTCATCAACGCAAATGACCAGAACTAAATTCTCATAAAGATATATTGTATTAACTGTATTACGTTCCACAATTACCAGCGCCCGATACGGTGGGACGGCGGCACGCAGGAGATTGGATGACGCACAACTCAATTGTTATCAGACTCATGGAAATCGATGAAACTATCCGGTTGTGACGTCATCGCACGTCACGGATACCACGCGTCACCATCCTACGAGTGTAATTACGGACAGCTGCCAAAAACACTGGAATAGCTGGGAATAGCACACTGTATCATACCAGACAATGCAGTTTTATTGGCAAAACTGACCCATTTTATAAAAACTGCAGTTCACAAAGCTTTCAAAGAAATTTTAACTATGTTTGTTACATTCTGCACTGCTCTAGATTTGGGATAAAATTAGGAATACAATGTTTTAAAGTTACGTAAACTTTAAGAAGAATTTAGTACACAATGTTGGCGAGAAAGTGGATAGAGTGTAAAAAATATGTTGTTTTTTACGTAACATACTCTTCACTATCTGAGATTAGGAAAAAAATCAAGAGCCTTAAAGCAACATAAGCTGTTTAGTATCCTATCAGTGAAAACACAATTGTACCTTTGGAGAGCATAGTGACAAAACGGAATATCATACGTTTCAATACAACTCTCGTCGCGTTTCGGCAACTTTGCTGCAGCGTACTGCGGTGTCTAGAACAAAGTGTCCATTCGGTAAAATAATGCATGCGCATAGGTGTGATGTGGCACTGGCTACTTACAGACAAAAGTAAAATTATATTGAAATAGACCCATCTTGTTAAAAAAAAGCAAACTTCATTTGCAAGAAGGGAAGTCAATGGTCTGGTCTCGGAGGCCAGACACGACGGCGCTAGTCGCCGACACGACCCGCCAACATTACGCTATCATTTGTCGAACTTACCCAATGTTCTCGATTGCTTCGCTAACATCACTTTCTACTGAAACCGATAACTTAATACAGTTATAGAAACTTCACGTTATTAGTCATTTGGAAATCATTGATATTGTTATACGTTATTGAACTCTTGAACCGCTCATCGAAGAGAATGCAATTCGACGCACGAATTCGATTTATGGACACTTAGCTGGTACGTCGTAGCACACCTAAACATTATGTGCGCATATCTACACATGATGTGCGTGTAAAAAGATACGACTATCGTAAAAACCCCACTGAAAATAATTTGAGCGATGTTACTCGTTTTTCGCGAGACATTCGGTGGTAGGACCCGCATAAAAGTTGAACATCAGACAGCCTAATGGATTAGAAGAATTGCCTCCAATCGTAAAGCCCGCCTTAAACATTGGTAGAGCCTAGAGAAACAATAAAGACTGTAATCTGTATTGTTGTCTGTATTAATATATGAATATGTTCACTCGTCCTACTTGTAGGGAAATATGTGTTCATGTCTGGTCACTGGTAGGAATACAATATTGTTATATCAATGGGATAAGGTTGATGTTTACCCACAATTTCTTAACAATGAAATGAATAACGTTAAGCTAATTGAATATGCTAAATTAATGTTCATGCAAAACTTATATTTATACTAGATTTTAAATTTATTAACGTTGTGTTTAAAATTAATATAATATGTACGAAAAACAGTAGAAATTTTGATGTGGGTTGGTTTGTCATAACAGAACTAAACCCAATTAAGCAAGTGGTTGGTCTATTCTTGACGTGAGCCTGAGCTGTCCATTTTTGCCAAAGAATCAGCATTGCAAACACTATATTATTTAAATGAGGGATGATTAAAGTAATGGTAACTTATTTTTTTAAGGTTTTGTATTTTTATATTAAAATAATACATACAGTAATTAATATTTATTTTCTACATGGTCTCCTAACAAGTCAAGTCTTTGCTATCGTCTTTAAATGTGTTGCCTCGGAAATGTTCTTTGAGACGAGAAAATTTATAGATGTCGTAAGTTTTATATATTATTTATATTTAACTAGCTTTTACCCACGACTTCGTTTGCATAAATGTCGGCTATCGTGAACGCAGACGAAGTCGAATAAAAAATAGCCTATGTCCTTTGTTGCTTTGTTTATGTGCTTTGTTTGTAACTTACCCTGTACCAAATTTCATCAAATTCGGTTCAGTGGTTTAATCTTGAAAGCGTAACAGTCTGACATGCAAACAGACAGAGTCACTTTAGCATTTATAATATAAATATGAATTATAAAGTTCAATGAGGAATTAATACCAAATAATAGTGAATACTAAATCAGTTTTATATTTCTTAGTAATCGCTTGCACTAGTCGTAGGTAGGCGCCGAAGCGATGTGGCAGTGGGTCAGCTGTCAGTCTTCCCACGCAATTTGTAATAGGTAATTGAACAATTACGGAAGTTCCTTGGCGCCCGTCGGCCCGGCAATGGCTACTGGGTTTTTACGTGCAAACGTTGCATGTGTGACTAATAAACCATGCAGTTAGAAAATCATACATTAATTTTATTATTTTCGAATTTGCTTTATGGGTCATGTTATTATTTAATGTAAATAATTTAAAACTGGCCTATTATTGTCCCACAGCAGGGCAAATGCCTCTTCTCATACAGAGAAGGTATTTACTACCACTCATACTCGAGACGGATTGGCAATTTCAGACTTATATTTATGTTAAATCCAAGTTTATTTAGGATATCACAGACTGTAAAGGAAAACATAGTGATTCCTCACTATGTTTAAAAACAAGAAAAAAGAAAGAAAGAAAAAGAAAAAAAAAAAGAAAAATCAGAAAGAAACTACCAACTACTACTTGGAACTACTACTTATGTACTTATGTAGAAAGTACATAAGTATGAATAAATAAAAGAAGGTATATTGGTACTTGCCAGTACTAAACCTATAATATATGTTCCAGCGTTCATTTGCTGAGGTAGTTTAAATAAATGTTCCTACCTATCGTGATACATTTGTTTTGATTCCCTTATTTGTTATTGATTATTATAATTTAATAGATTTATCTTTTTCAATTTAAAAAAAAATGTTTTCTTTGCCCGTAAGAAAAAACGTTGTTAACTGAAAATTTTACTTGGTTTTAAGGGGAAATCTCTGGAAATACCAACCCCATTTCAAAATCTGTTTTACTGATGGAATCCTACACTATTGCCGTGTGTCATAGGCTATGTTTTATGATATACCTGACATCTACGAGCGGTCAGAAACTATAAAAAAAAATACTTTTTATTTTTGAGTCAGTCAGACTACAAGTTAGTTTTTTTGATCTGGGTCATTCGATGGCAAATGCGTCCCAGTCGATTTATTTCCACCACTTTTACTGCAATGGCAGTGGTCCAATTTCACAATCTCACCCCCGTGTTCTACAAGCGAAACACGTTTTTCAAAAAGCACTACCTTGTTCCTAGGAGGAGTGCTCAGCTTTTTATCTCTTATTCTGTCTACTCAGCTAATTCTACGAAGACATTCACCGTCTCATTACAAAACCAGTTCTGACTTTAGCCCAAGCTTGAACCATTAAATCATAAGATAACATCACGCCTGTAATCCCCAAAAGGTAAGGCAGAGGAGTGCCCATTAGCACACTCACTTTTTACCAGTTATGTTTAAGTCCTATATAAAAAGGGGCGAGCCTATTGCCGTCAACTTCTGCGGAAACTACTATAACCCTTTGCCCAACCTGGGAATCGAACCTCATGACCTCATGCTCAGCAGTCGCGTTTTGCGACACCAACGAGGCAGTCAACTAGTCAATCAGTTATTTTATTTTTAATTTGACTACAATAAAGATCTTATTACAAATTGAATTAAGAACAGAGTCTTTGTTGTCGATTTCGTATTAAGAACTTTAACTGACTCGGAATATAGTTTAAAATACAATAACTGACTTGCAGGTTTAAGCTAACCTAACGGTTAATAGGCCAGTCAGGCAACAGTGTAATATATTTACCAGTTTTCCTTCTTTACTACCTACTGCAGGGCAAGCAAGGACGTAATTCGAGTCGATTTTTTTAATTGGAAATACGACTGCACTATAGCGCTAAAGTTATTTTTTACGACAAGCACAATTAGTAATAATAAAACCTTCAAATAAAATCCTTACTAATATTATAAATGCAAAAGTAACTCTGTCTGTCTGTTACGCTTTCACCTCTAATGTACTGAACCGTTTTTGATGAAATTTGGTACAGGGTAGGTTTGAACCCCAAGACAGAACCCCTAGCAAAAGCTAGAAAACAATATGTGCAAAACAGGTACTTTTAATTTAACAAGTCGAGTAGAATAAAAACTTTTAAAAATCGATCGAATTTTCATTACGTTTACTAAGCGAGCTCGTGCTAGACCTTCTGAGGTTTGAAGTTATCGCAGAATACCAAGTTGCAGTTCAGTTCACAGAATTTCATATTTTCAAAGAAACTTTGCGATGCTCTGCTCACTTTCGAGTAGCAGCGTCCTCAATCTATATCGAATTTGAGTTGAACTTTACAGATATTCTTTACACCATTACTAAACATTAAAATGGAGACTTAATTCTTAATATTGTTCATTAAATGAATATACAAGTGTGTGCAAGTTATAGTAAATCAGTTTTTTTTATAGTATAGTTTCTAATTTTACTTATACCATATATCTTTGGTTTTTACTGTAAAGATAAATATATTTTTTGTCTCTTTAAAGTAAGAGTGAACAGGCATTTTCTGGGTAAGCTCACTCCATCGTAGACTTTGTCTATGTCACTTCTGACTTAGACTAGAGTCAAAAGCAAAATCATAATTATATAATATTTATCTTATTTATCTTTTCCATACGCAACTACCTTTTGGTATGGGTAGGTTCAATATAATATTCATTTTTCATTTTCTGTAAAATTGATTGTTAATGGTTTCATTATTTAAATAAATGATTTGACTTTGACTTTGAACTTCTAATATATCTTTTTTAAATAGCACTCCATTTTAAGTGTATTGCATGTGTGTGTGTATGTGCATTCTAAATTAATTAAATTATTTGACTTTGAGTTTGATCTAGCAAGAAAATCAAAACAAATAACTTTTTTGATTTCGCTTCTGTTTCAAATATATTATAAACATTTTTATATATAAATAACAAGGACGAGAACATCCTTACTTACAGTTCTTGGCACGTTTGCGAGAAAATAAGAAAAAGCTCACCCAGTGTAGACGCCTTAGCGCCCGATTTATGCGTGGGACACAAAATAGGATTTAGATAAAATAAGACGTTACTGGGCCTCACAATAACACAACGTACTTGTGCTTTGGCTCAAATCCGTAATTTACATGACACTTAAAATACGATATTATCTTTCGTATTATAGGTACCCAATGCGCTCCGAAAAGCCCGATATTGACCAATAATGTGACCCTCATTATTTTATATAGCTACAGCAATTTTGTAATGGAAAAATGCCAGAATATTACGTTTTTGATATCATTTGTTCTGTTATTGTGGTTTTAATATCGATTGGATTGGCCAATTTAACGTCTATAAAATCCTTTTCACATATTGCTTTCAGTAAGATAACATCGACGAATCCCGATGTCTGCTCACAGTAATTAAAATACGTAATTAGACTCGTAACATTCTCTAGCAAAAACGATTCTATTATTATCCAAAGAAACCATATTCAAGGAACTTCAATTTAAATTAAATGTTCAATGGACAACAAAATTTCAATTCTAAGAATATTATTACAAGTAGACGCAGTGAAAACTATCGTAGACAATAAAGTTCGTCTTCATAAGAAGGTTCTCGGTGGAAGCGAGCTCATCGGGCGAAACTAATGACATTTTATTTCTCTGGAGAAATGCATTAATTTCATTTGTTAGCCCATCGACGCCGGAACACGAACGTTCTTCTTCACTTTGCGAGAAAGTGGATTTTCTATAACATAGGAAAACCTATTAGTGCCCGGAGAATCTCAATTAAGTTATTGTATTTCTATAAGGTTAATCCTCGCCTCGGAGTATCTTATTATTTTATTTTAACACAGAGTTCACGGCTTCAGTTTTAATGTTGTAGAAGGTTTATGTATTGTTTTAGGATCTAGGATTTGCGAGTGTAAAATTTTCTGTAAAAAGCGCGAGGATACAGGAGACGTGTTCGTGGCGCCGGAGTCATAAAGTGTAACTTTAACGATGTGAATATCATGAATTGATCTGGCCCAGTGCGAGTTAAGTTGTCAGTAGTGAGGTGTGAGCGTGGAGCGGCGGCGGAGCGCGCACGCCGCACGACTCCGCCGTCTTGAATTATAGAAAAGCGGCGCGACATTTGCCAAGAAGTCGACGCGCCTCGCCTTCGCGGTCTCAACACTCTGAATAAGTAATTTTTACCGTCTGCGCAGTTTTACAAACAAATTAACGGCTTAATGTTGTTATTTTAATAAAAGTTCCTGTTAAGTTTCTCTCGAGTTCCATTTTTACGACTCTCGCCATAGCTGTTGTGGGATTGTTTATGTTTTCAAATATACGTGCTAACTTATTCACCTGAGAGTACTAGAACACATCGAACGTGTACAATATTAAGTGTATGATTTGCGCGTCAGCCGGAGGCTGCGCGGCTCCCTCTCACTTAAAACTGCTTATTCTAATTTATGACTCGGAGTATTGCACTGCTTATTACTTCCGTTGCAGTTTCGGGGACCGGAAGTACATTTTATGGCGTTGTAAACCATGAGCGTCTTAGCATAATTGCTGTGGAACATTAAATTAGTTTACCCATCAATTACGTCTTTATGCTAATATGGTGGCGAGACTTACGCCTTTAGAAATTAATTTCACATTTTGTTGAGCACGTACGAAGTTGCGAAACTCATTACTGAAATGTAACTATTAATATAATAACCGCACCGAATGTGCGAAAAACGCTCACATTTATAAAAGGACGGGATATTTGTGTGAAAATTATCGCTTAATACAGATTTAGGTAGCGAAATGAAATTCTAATGCAAATGTTAATTGTCGGCCGCAACAGATGGGAGCGACGGCGACACGCGGCCAATTGTCGCGCCAAACATTCGTAATTTAAAAAGCAAAATGAAATAAACCGCTCGGTCGCAGTACATAAATTTCATGTTTGCCTCGGCCGGCGAACTGGCAGCGGATATTAATCAGCGGATATTGAAATATGTTGTTTTTTGGGCCGATTGATAAACGGCCCGTTGCGCTCCCGCCGGATTAAACATTGACGTTGCTTGCTCAATTATTACTATATTTTCAACTACGTCGCGTACGTTTATCGCACCTTTTATCTAATTCGCTCTGGTTTTATAATTATATTGTCATTATTCAACACAATTTAGCATTTACATTTACATATTCCATTTCATTCAAAACAATTAATAACAATAGCAAGCTGCAATAAATAAAATATTATTCATACTACGATATACATACAGAGAAGGAAATTAAGCTAAACCAACAATTTTCATTAAATATTAAGGCGGGGCGGCACGGAATGCACGTTGTCGCAGCGAACGTCTGCGCGCTAAGATTTATGATGCGACCAACAGGCGAATATTGAAAATCTAGAGCACTCATGAAACCACTGGATACACTATAAATGGAGTCACTACGGCACAAATAATGATCCCTCCCATGTTATAAATAGTGACTACAATTTCGTATTTTGATGTTTTTCTCCTAGCCGGAATATTTCTAGGAATAAGACCATGATTCGTGATATATGATCTAGTTTCATTATTCAGACAGTCTAGCTGACTATAACTTATGATATATGTTTATGGCAGCTTATATTAGCAGAAGTTTGAAAGAATGTCTTATTATCATAAATGATTAATTAATCAAGCTACGTCCAGTTCAATCGAGCCGTACACTGATAAAAATCTAAGACATTTTCACCAAAAGTTTCCTTTTTCATTCTTTCACATTGTAACCAAAATCGATAAATCTAATTATACTTTCAACTGGTATAGATGACTATCTCTTTTATACAAATGTAATAGAATATACTGAGTACTTTTATTCTGTAATGTTGTGATGGCCCAGTGGTTCCAGTTCAATTCCGGACAAGTACCAATGTCAATTTTTCAATTCATATGTACTTTCTAAAGTTTATCTTGGATATCACCGGCATCGGTGAAGGAAAACATCGTGAGGAAACCTGGACTTACTGTTCCACTTAAACCATGTCAGAGGGCCTTGAGGCGGTTTAGAAACTCTGACACTACGGTGTGTGGGGTCGTTAGGACCTTACTGCCCACACGATAAAGAAAGAAAGATCTGTAAAAATACCAGCATAATCAAAATTTCTATTTAACGTGTTGTCCATTTCCCAAGAAAAGCAGAAATTGGAAACTTTTTTAAACAGTTTTTTCCTAAAGTTACAATGATTTTAAACAATGACAGCTATACTTGCACCATACATAGACTACGTTATAGGTTACATTAATATACGTTACGTTACGCTTTGTCATCATTTGTGATTTCCATTTCAGTCGGATACCGCCGGGGCGTCGCAGGAACACAATATCTCATTTACTTATGATTTATTCTCCAATAGACTTTTTCATTTTCCCCCCTTCATTGAGATGCTATGAGTGTCATTGAATTATTGTAGTCTGCTTCTAATGCTGGTTGTGTTATAGCCTTTCTCTTGTCTGTCATAGCAAATGTAATAGAGATGCTACATTCTTTTTTTGTTTTTTTTTTTGTTTTAACCGATACTTGTAGTCTGCTTTTAAGTGGTGTAAAAAACACATTAGATAGCCGTTAAGTACGCGTACTGTCCATAAAACTAAGAAACATTGAGCAAAAATGTTGCTGGGAAACGACTTTTATTTTTGGTGTGGAAAAATTATTGTATTAGGTAACGCGCAATATAACGAAGGAAAATTTTACTTAAGTGTGCATGCAACAGTACATAGGTCGAGGAGTATAAGTTTATTAAGCATTATTTAAAACTTGTATTTAATTGACTGCCTCGTTGGTCTAGTGATCGCAAGCGCGACTGCTGTGCATGAGGTCTTGGGTTCGATTCCCAGGTCGGGCAAAGTGTTATTGGGTTTTTCCATCAGGAATTTCTCAGTAGCAGCCTCGGATTCTGGATTTGTGCCCGGTAGATGGCAATAGGCTCGCCCCCTATTACATGGGACTAAAACATAACTGGCGAAATGTGGGTGTACTAATGGGTGTACTAATAACCTCTGCCTAACCCTTCGGGGATTACAGGCGTGATGTTATGTATGTATGTATGTTGTATTTAATTTAAAAACTACCTAAATTGAAAGAAAGGAACTTTTATAACATTTATTATCTTCATAACCTGTCACCACCAGGTGATTTTTTTGGTTTTGGACAATATTAAATATTGTCCAAAATCTAAAAAATATCACCATGATAATAAGAACATGAGAGTTCCGGCTTCATTGGTGTCTTTTTACACCTATTTATTTGGATTTAACGATTTCTTGAACTACCAAGTTGTAACCAAATATCAATACCATGATTTAAATGGATAATTCAGTTTTTACAAATAGCTGACTTTTCAATATTCGATTATCTTTTATCTAAAAAAATATTATGGCAGTTTGACATATAGTTTATATGCAAAAGCTGTAGAACTGCTATATATAAATCGAAACAATCTCATGAGTTTATTTTCAAATACAGTTAAACGAAATTGAATGGACCTACGGAAATATCTACAAGTTTCCTCAAAAACATTTAACGTTGCAGGTGGCTGTTTTCTTCCCGGGACTTTTCATAGTCACCAAAGAGTAAGTAAGAGGCCCTTTTGTCGAGTACCTTCGCCCCATAGTGCGCTCAGTATCGCATCATTAATCTCTGTGCAAACACTCAGGGCCGCCGCCGCGCCGCCGCCGCTCCTCGTCCCCGACGACGGTGCACTAGCAATACGTACTTATTAAATAGAACACCCTTACATAGGCATGTACATAAAACCTCCAAGGTAAGCATAAAGGTCGATCCACAAGAATTTCCCTGTAACGTGACTAGCAAAAATTAAAAACTACACAAGTAACTCCAAGGACTTCACAGTTTTTTCTTAATACTTTAACTTTTTATGCAGAGAAAATGTAACTTCCAATGTTAGGTACTCTTTTTTAACTACTTTATATTCCACCAACACTTTCGCGGATGTTTTTATTTTCGATTGCATTCGAATACGCGTCACATTTTAGGATTTAGCTAGGTTAAGCTTTTGTATCGGTTGAAAGCGCTAGATAAACCTCAATTGCATCACTGACCTGCGTTGAAATAGGAAATCGACTGTAAAATACCCAATATTTCAATATTTTAAAACACATATACAGTGTCGTATACAGTGCAGGTATGGTAAAATAAAGTTGTAACCCCGATCCCCGAAACAAGTGAATGTTCGTATTACTAGGGGGACGAAGAAACAGCACATGAAAAATGTAAAAAGATAACATTCATTCACTCTGGGAATTGTAAAACTTTTAGTGTTGGATTCTGTGTCGAATGCATTACCATTAAAGCTACAAAGTTGTACAAAAGGTTCCGTATCTAAGATTAAAACGCCTCCGCAACAAACTACCGGCTGCACTGTGGGGCTGAGGGTTGAAGCCACACATGGAAGCTAAAATATTTGTTTCAAATATCAAGAGTAAAACATAAACGGCAATAACAGTTTTTCACAAAACAGTTACGTATTTAGTTGTCCATTTCGGCAACATAGTGAAGTTTCCATTTTGTCCGCGGCGTCACGTACGTGACAAACGGCTCGTCTTAGGGATCGCCAAATATCGTTTAGTACGTGCGAGGAGAAAACCAACTCGCTGGGTAAATAAAATAAATCAAATATATAAGTAACAGTCTGTTCTTAAACTGAAATAATTCCCATCGCACTACTTTATTTTTATGAACAAAAAAATACCATTTGTTTCGGTGTCTAAAAACAAAATGGAGTACGGTATCGAAAGTTAAATAGTTGTAAGTCCGACGTCCGCGATGGAAAAGATTAATATCTGCCGTACCACGTCCGTGGCTGTTTGCTTCAAGTGTACACTAGCTTATACGTCGAACTTGGCTGTTAGGAAAATTTCCTCGTACTTTTAATAAAACTACCATCGGAAAAACATGTAAGCAGTGGATTTTTTCTACAAGGCACGTGTAGTTACACGTGTCGTTTCGTGTTCTGAAAAAAAGGTTAAGAACAATTTTTATTATCATTTGCCTTTTAAGCTGCTTGTGGTGTATGTGAGTGTTCTACCGTAACTGTACCTCACACGACTTGGGTAATAACACGTCCTAGGCGTATCTTTACTTAACTTCCCCCACATCTAAGGGCTCGTAATTTTTATCACATTCCACCCACATTTTTAGGCATAAAAAGGCAGAGTAATTCGTGACTGGTAAATAACATTATGTACATGACATTAGCGTGTCCCAGCTAACAGTAATATCATCATGTTCTTTTGTGTCGCGTCGTACGCTGGCCCCATATAAATAAGGTGCTTATCCAGTTTTTCAAAGACGACTCATGTTAACACGTGTTTGCAAGTTGGGGCGAAGTTCAGGCCCGGGCTTCGCTTCGGACTGCCGGCCCAAATGAAATTTGCCCCACTGACACCGGCCAACTGGGGAGATAAGAATATAAGTGTCTAGCAGGTGTGCTTTATTGTTTTAAGCGAAACTTGCTGCCTGAAATTATCTTTTGTTACAATGTCGGTCTGGCTGACCAATATTATAGGGGTTCTTATTTTACCAATATCTTCTTTCTTGATGGAAGTTCTATCTTATCTTTAGATGAAATTGAACAAAGTAACTAGATATTATACCATGTTATAGGTAATCATAGGCCGAGAACGACAAACTCAAAGTTTTAGTGTCATATTTAAAAAGGTATATTGTCATGTAAATATTTCGTATTCGGTAACTAATTATACACTACGTATACCATTTATTGATTTTTATTTTCTCACAAATGCTGTAAAATAAGCGTAGTCCAGTTCTAAATGTAACTTTAATTTAAACGTACCTGACGTACCTTTCGTGAATGATGTAATGTGATGATGTACACCTATTATACAATTAAAAACTCAAAGCTATTATATTAAATAGACAATAAGTACTATATTAGTATCACGAATTTATAAAAATCGTAATTGTAATGAACCTTTGCATTCCGTGTCCATATTTTTCTATGAAACATTGTAGATACACTTTAGTTGCGGTATATAGGTACCTACCCTACCCGTTATCCCAACGCCCGCGCCGCGTCTCCTCCAGCGAAAATTCACTCAAGTCGTCTCCGTCAGACGCGAATGTTTTTATTGTTTTAAATGCGTACGTTATTTCTCGCAGCACAACCAAGCGTCTTCAACAAGATATTTTGTACGAAGTTATGCTGCTGTACGTGGTTCAATTACGGAAAACGAGAAACTAACGTATCTTTTTGCTCCTTAAATCTTGCGTTGTTCGTACTCACTCGACGATGTTTTATTTCATCTTTATCTTTGAAACCTTGTTCAAGAATAAAGTTACAACTTCGCATTAATAAGATTTTTCGCTCGAAATATAAAATCTTAAATAAGTTTACACTACAATTCGTTATACAGACGTATTCATATATATCAGGCATTCCCATTCAAATCCCTCACGCCTAGCCCTTACGCAGACATCTCAAGCATGTTTTTTCTAAGGAATTTAATAGCTCATATTTATAAATAAGTATCCCGGGCCCTGTAGGTAGGCAATAAATATTAAAGCGGCAAACAGGCGGTACGGATTAAACGGCAGAGCACGTCCTTCGCAAACTTTCGATTCCAATTCGGTGTCAGTCGATATTAAATTAAAAGCACCCACGCATTCCTCCCGCGTCTTTTTCCTGTCCATTTGCAAGGACCGTGTAGATCTCACATCGCGCTAACCTTACGCCGCTGAAATGTTCAACGTTGTATGGATACGACACGAAACACATGTAAAACGTAATTCACTTAAGATGTTGTTGTGTTGTTATCAGCTCGGCCCTGTGTCGCCGTATCTCCTGCGAACACAAGAGCCGTCTAGACTATGTGTACTCTCTATAGTATTTTTCATCTAGCATGTCCACATTATTATAATGGGTCGAGGGCGCAAATTTCTAGGCAAGCGAGTGAATGGCGACGCATACTTGAGTGATGGCGGACTTTTTTATTTGAATCGTGTGCGAATGCGACCGTCCGAATGCCCAGACGCGTTGTTGCGACACATTACTTACATAGACAAGCCCGAGACAGGGTGCCGGCTTTCAATAAATTATAGCAAATATTTTCAGGAGCAGGTGGATGCTACGTGAAGGATTTATTTATGACTCCAATGAGAAAAATATGCATAAGGTAGGTCTTCTTTACGTTTTTACATAGACTCTATACTATTAAAAACACTCACACATACCTAATCATAGAAAAAACCCATGTTCCCAAAAACAAACTTCAAGTTCAAAATAAAAATGTTTTCTTAAAGAAACCCCAACACAGAATGTGTGTGCAATTCACATACATGTTTTATTTAAAGAAGAACGCATTTTTACAGACCCTTACAAGGCGCGGCATGAAGGAACATGACAGTACAAGGTCGCGTGACCGTCTCCTGAATTTTAATGTTATTCTTCCTTTGATAGTCGTAAAAATGATTTCTCAAGATTGCTGCCAACCCCGCTCGTCCCCACTGTGCCTCACGCATGCATTCATATAAACGTAAACATACATTATTATATATATTCCATAGAGAATAATAAACAAATACAGTTTGTCGCACAAAATAACAAAAACCCAACTTTGCAGCAAAAATATACTTAATGAAAGTTACGTAAGTAGAAAATTCCTACACGCCTATAATGGCAACACCTGTTTATTAAAATAAGAATGTTGCCAGCATAAAATATTGCTACAATTGTACGAAATTTTCTCCCTCGCGGATCCTATTTTCTGGTGGTGCCTTCTTCACATTTTCGTTAATAGATGTGTCACTAAATTTGCGTTTTCAATTCGGCGTCGGTCGCGATGGCGTCGGATGGGGCGGCGCCCGTGGTTTCAATCAAAACGGGCACGCACTCCTCCACATCCTCACCAGCTTCGCCTTTTAGAATAAGAATTGTCTTTTTCACAGTACTCAGCGGTGACGGACAAACAAGTAAGGAAAGTGCTTCCTCTCGCTTTGCATTTCTGGATAAATTACATTCTGTTTTGTGGAATTTTAAGTGAAATGGAGAAACTGCTGTAGCGTTACTGACTTTGATGGTTTTTATTGAACTTTTAATAGCGGCAGAAAAACAAGGAAAAACGAATAAATAAAAACGCAATTGTTAAAATAAAATCTCGTAAATCTCGAACCAAAATTAAGCGCAGCACGAGTTAAAAGACAAGTTGCCAACGGTTGAGGCAGCCCTATAAATTCCGACAATCTGCCACGATGTTCTAATTAATAGCATAATTCCAACAATAGTATCGGGATCGTTTCCACACTAAGAGGCCGAGCCGACGCTCGGGGCCTGTGCCCACCCGCCATGAAATTAAAGCCGACTCGCGCCGAACGAATGATTGAATAATAAACGAAAGAATTCGCGTCCTGCCCTTGTATTACGTATTCATGACGACTGGCCCCGTGGACGCGATGCTGCGCCGAAGCGTACAGTCACGCGCCCCACACATGTAGATGCTCCTAGTACCTAATGTCGGTGTCTTACGCTTCCACACCACATAGCCTGCAATTTTAATGCACTTACACATAAGTGGCGACTTGCTGACACACTACAACTACTACAGCTACTTTCTTGAAAACTATTTTGAAGGTTTGAAAAATTTTCAGCTGTGTCTTGTTACGAGCTGAGTAGGTATAAGTAGGGTAGATGTCTGTAGGTAGATAGGTACGTCACTCAATGCATATTGTTCTGTCTCCGGCAAACTTAATCGCCTCAATTAATTCAATAAAAAATCCTACGACACTGGTCGCCGGCATGTGACATCCTTCTCATAAAAGTTAAGATCTTTAGAGGTTATAGTCAAATAAATAGTTACTTAATTAATATTAGTAGTAGTAGGATAGTAGTTTAATTGACAGTTTTACTTTCTTTCTTTTTCTAAATAAATAAAGTATTTAGGCTGCTAAACATGAGGTCTTGAGTTCGCTTCTCAGGTCGGGCGAAGTGTTATTGGGTTTTTCCGTCAGGAGTACTCAGTAGCAGCCTCGGAGTCTAGACTTTTGCAGAGTTGATGGCGATAGGCTCTCTCCCTATTACATGCGATCATAATATGGGTGTGCTAATGTGTACAGCTCTGCTTAACTGCGATGTTATGATGATATGTTATAAATAAAGTAATCTTTATGTCTGCTATACACAATTATTTTCTTTTAGATGGGCGTCGCAAAAAAATGACAACCTAAAAAGGGAGTCGAAGTAAAAAAAGATTGAGAACCCCTGACCTAATCGGTTACACTTTAGAAACTTTTGTAGGATAAAATAAACTTATTTATCATAAGGTTACAAGGTACACGTGTAAGATGACACGAGGCTATATAGCGATAATAGTCTGAGCAATCATTATAAATATTACTTATTACAAGAAAGACATGCATTACCTGCTAGAAGGCTTTGATACCTTCAGGAAAAGCTAAAACTACGAAAACCTTCTGGTTACGAAGATTTTGCAGGCCAAAGTTCCAACTTTTTGAATCAATTTTTATCGAAAACCAGATTTAAATGTTATAACTAAACTCTTTAAACTTCCACGAACCCGCGTAGTGCGCGTTACATTACACACTACCACGAACAGTAATTTTTCACACCAAAAAATACAATTCGTTTCCTAGCAATAATTTCTGTTTAAAGCTGAGATTCTCAATATGCGAAGTCTAAGGCCATGTGTTTTTCGGCATGGCAAATGTTTTAATTTTTCTGTGTCGTGGCATGTAAATGGATGCCGTGGCATCGAAAGGGATCATTTTAAAGCATAGCAATTTATGACGTATTTCTATAGCAATACTTTTGAATGTTAATTAGTAAAAAATTAAATCCTTTGCCATGCCGTCCCGGTCTGCTTAGGCCTTTACACCCCGAATCGTAAAATAGTTAAGAAAGTACGTACCTGCTAGATTAAATGCTAGTCCCTTTTTCAGGTAGGTATTTGGTATTACTACAACTTACATTCAAATGTAACGATCTGTTTTTATGGTTTAAAGAATATTGTTAAAAATCATTCATCGGTATTTCCAGACACATTTCGTTGGCCATAACTTCAGCCAGCCGCTTTAAAGTTCCGACTTTTATACCTTCTTAACTACATAGTCCTCTAAAAATTCTTTTAATTTTAGCCATGCCAAATTGGCGTAGGTCTGGCGACTATGAGCTCTCTGTCTATTAGTCTCAATGGGTTTTCGTATTATTTCTATTAATGTCTTTTTTACACAGACAGAGTGCTTGCTAATGGAGTTCAAAGTTTTAAAAATAAAACGGAATAAACAAAAACGTTTCGCTGACCTTTTCCACTTCTATTTTTAAATCTACTGACGTTTGACATTAAACGTACAAATGTACCTTCGAGTACAAAGGTTTATAAACGGTTCCATAGACAAAGAGCAGATAAAATTGCATTTTGGGTATGGACATGATGTAAAATCGAATGTCTCGTCTAAGTTAATTTTAAACTACGTGACCAAACGGAAAACAAACTTCACCTGACTTGATCAACTCAATGCCCCTCTCAAAACTGAGTCGTAAAGCCGTTAAACCAGTATAACAGGCCGATACAAATATCCGTATGTTCCGTACTAAACGTATCCAAATCCCACAGGGTCCGACCACAGGGCAACTTAACCCGAAATTAAATCAAAGAGGGGCTTAACCAATCAGGCCGAGTGGTATCATTGAATCGGCAAAGGAACACTAAAATTACTTCTTGATGCGGAGAAACGAAGATTCATCGTAAAAGTGGTGGGTGTGGGTTGGGAGGGTGAAGGGGTGTGCGGGGGGGTTGTCTGAACGGTTTTCCGTGTTTGAGAGAGGTCCACGCGGCGATTACGCCGCACGTAGCAGAACACTGGCCTGCCGCCGACCGGCCGCCCCGCACCTAATGCTGTGTTTTAAACATGAAAAACCGTTCCGGTAATGCTGTAAATGTTAACTTCGAGATTTATCCTCCTTTGTATTTAACGGCTTCTTGTCTTAGAGACTCAAATGTTTATGGTTGAGGTCGACAGGTGGAGCCGAGGTGTTAAAACGTACGTGAGCTATCTACTGGCGTAAGTTCATTTGAGAATGTGGCTTCAGCTTACACGTGTTGTGTGTACCTGTAGTCGTGCCAATTTCACCTAACACGGTGATAAAGTCATTAATTTGTGTCAAGCCTAGCCACGGTTCTTAGTCAGATTAATAGTAAAAAATCAATAAGAAATACATACCTAACACTAACAAAAACCTATATTCGTCTTTCTATCATAGAAAACTAATAACTATTATCTATCTATTTTTTACTGGCCAAAGTAGGTATACAAGTAGGAATACAAGGTAGGTATTTATTCCATCAATAACAAAAAAATATTACATTCTACTCTACTAAACTCGTATAAACGTACCTTGTGCTACAGTTAGTCATCTCGTCTACTCAATCCGAAATAACGAGTAAATCTACACTCATTTTTCTAGATGTAGCAAAAGACCATAATGTAACTACTGATAAAAATTAATGTTATCAAAATTAAAAAGGCTCCCAATTTAATAATTAACAGACGCGCCCCTGTGGGTAACATTACAAAAAGACAAAGAGGCCGCAATTTACGCGCGTGGCGGTGTGACTAGCACCTGGGTCATGTCTCCTTTTACTTTATCCCGTAAAGATTAAGTCCCCCGAATTTTCCCGAATTTCCCCGAATACATGGCGCCCGCAGTGAAGTGAGTCATTTAGCCCCTGTTTACTAGATTAGGGGATTTTTTTACACCGCACAGCTTTCTGCGCCTCCCCTCCCGCTGAGATGTGTCATACTACGTCTATATGCGTATTTTATGGTACATCTTGAAATAATAGGGACGGATTTTAGGATATTAGATTCATGCCACGGGGAAAATATTTTCCTTGTAAATTTTTGAAGATCAGATCGTAGATGAGTATAGTTTGAGAACTACATTGACTTTATTAGTGTATTATAATATTAAATAAATAGGGATTTCATTTCAAAAGTTCCAATTGAGACCTGAGGTAGTTACATACCTACCTGTTGAACAAACGATGAAATTAGGAATTCGGTAAAGATAGTTGTTTGCGTACACTACATAACATCAGGGAGCGACCCTACTCTAATCCAGGTAGGCTTAATTAGATACAGATTGGGGGCCATCACCTACATTTTCTATAGGAACGAAATTGCTTGAGGCTTTTATTGTACTTTCACGGAAAGGGCAAACGGTATTTACTTATCTGTCATATTGTCCGTTCAAGATGGCTGCTAAGTGACTGAGTTCAAGCGAGGGCAAATATTAGTATTCCTTACACACCTCGGAGTATATACGAAATACAAAATACTCTTCAATTGTGCAATAAGTCAAAACGTCCAATAGATTCTCCCAAAATTTACCTTTCTTGGCACAAACGAGAAAGGCGATCGTAAAACCACCCCACATTTGTACCTACACAAGGTCACTCACGAATATACGTACCTATCTGTTGGAATTGAAAAATACATGTACTTCTTTCCTTGTGTATTTTCTTAGGACACAATTTTGTGCCCGACGTTTCACCTTTGTCCTTTTTTAAAAATGGGAGCGCTAATCTAATAGAACACCTCAATTTTTTCAAGAATAAGAAATAGTAAGAATTCATTTACTTACTTACGCAGTATTACGTAATCATTATGCATCTTAATTTCAAAGAACTTTCAGGAAACCAACAAAAATATGTAGGTATATTTTTATGTTGTCTTTCAGAATTTATTTTCTTCTGATCAAAACCCTTTGCGCAAAAAATTAAGCGATTAACTATTGCTCCAACGAGGTCAACAAACTTGTTTTCTTTTATAAATCGAATGGCACATCGTTTATCAATATCAGCCCGAAGTTTCAGAGAAAATAACAAAAATCTAATTGGCTATACAGACGGCTACTAAGAACTTATATCTATAAAAAATAACAAGACGTGGTACAATAGGTACCTATCAGATTTTATTTATCTGAAAATAGCAAACAACTGAAGATCGAAGATATTTTAAGAGTACCTGTGTTTTTTGAGGGAACTTCATGTTCAAGTTCTTTATAAGATGAGGCCAGAGTTAGTAGCAGACAGAGAAGAGTAGATGGTTGCCCAGCTATGGGACAATCTTTAGAAGCAGATAGAATAGAAAGAAAATATTACTTTTACACATTGCAATTGTAATCTTTACCATTTAAATTTTTCGGTTAATAGCCGGCACACATTGTATTAGTAATATTTTATTTTTATGAGTAAGAAGTATGTTTGGTAACATAACATAACATAACATCACGCCTGTAATCCCCGAAGGGTTAGGCAGCGGTATACCCATTAGTACACCCACATTTCGCCAGTTATGTTTTTAGTCCCATGTAATAGGGGGCGAGCCTATTACCATCAACAGGGCACAAATCTAGACTCCGAGGCTGCTACTGAGAAATTCCTGTTGGAAAAACCCAATAACACTTTGCCCGACCTGGGAATCGAACCCAAAACCTCATGCACAGCAGTCGCGCTTGCGACCACTAGACCAACGAGGCAGTCGAGGTATGTTTGGTGTTGCAATTTAAAGTAGGTACCTAACGAAAAACTGACGTAGTTACTTAACCAGTAGGCAGACATAACTTAATAGGTGAAAAGTTTATAATCAGGAGGAAGAAAATTAACTTCCACCTGTTGCTTCCATTTCTAAAATCATCTTCAGACGAAACCAAAATCCTAATGTAATAAACATGAAAATCTTCCGATATCACCCACAGAGTACCGCCGAGTGCGTATAGGTGACGTATCAAAATCACAAACACGTCCAACACGAACAAATTTATTTGTAAATGAACACAATTCAACAGTCACGCATTTCTCATCTCAATTACACTGAAGTTACCCCAGCGTCGGTCGGCCGTACGACCCGTACGTCGCAGACGTGGCGCGTCGTGGTGCAAACAAATCAGCAGATAAATAGGGTATCCCGCAGAACAATGCAGTGTCAACACAAGATGGAATATAAAAGCGCGCGAAGTGACGGCCCGTACTAACGCCCCGTTTACAACTCACGACCGATAGTAAATTTACGAAAAGATAGACTACGTTTTTTATTCTATAGGTGCTGATGTACTTTCCTACTGGTCCCATAACTTGAGCTAGTCGCTTTAAAGTTCCAACCTTGCGTCTGGCTGAAGTTACAAGACCCAGAAAAATGTCTGACAATAAAAAAAAAACAACTACATACCTATCCAGTAAAATATATATTTAAAAACCAGCGATCACAGAAAGATGCCTTAAAAAATTCGAATAATCCTCAAAAAATCGGCCATGCTCAAATGACTTAAAAAGCCCGATTTAAAAAAGTAGCATCACGCGGAAGACTTCTTTAATGTCATGTTTTATTCGAAGTTGTACAACCGCAAAATATAATTATTTGAAAACCAAGACACCGAATTATCTTAGTCGCGAAACCATAACATATATGAAACTAGAATTTCATTTGAATCACAGAAGTGTCATTTCAAATTTTCTTATAGAATGCCGCGTATCAGCGAGGCCGCAGCGCGTTATCTCTTAATTGTTACTTGTCAAAACAAAACACAGGTGCACAGATAACCAAAAAAAAAAAACTCGGTTAATTAGTTTTTTTTTTGTTCAAACAATTTTTATAACGCCCTTCGAGTATTTATTTTCTGAAACAGACAAACTAACTCGCATAATAATATAAGCAAATTATGCTTCTTGCGACTATCTAAAATGCTTTAAGAAATCTCCCCTAAATAATATCGGAATTGACGCAGAAGTTACAGCATAAAATAAAGATGTAGTCAACGTTTAAAACCGCTCATAAAAAAGGTTTAAATCCTCCGAATGAAAAATTAACTCAGCCAAGGAGTTGAAATGTTGCGTATAAATATTCAGAGAGTCGAAAGCGTCGTGAGTTGTAAAAGGGGCTTTAGATCAGCGTGCCCCAAATCCAATCAGCTATTGAATTAACCCGGTCCGTGTGACGAGAATACGGATTCGCCCCATCCTCACGTCAAATGTTTATCTTTCATCTGGCAGAGCGTTAATGTAAGTGCGAGTACAGCGTGTAATGGCAGGGCGAGACTCATCGCCCTATACATCTGCTGAGCGAGCCCTGATCACGGATTATACTGCTACGATCGTCACCCGATCACTATCGCCGATATTTGAAATGTTTATTTTCTTCACTTATTAAGTACTACAAAGATAACGTTTTCCGTTTCTTATTCTCATCATTTTATTCTTAAGGCCCAATGACTGAAGGCATTGACCAGCATGATGTCCCGTTTCCGTTACAGAGTTAAACTAAGCGAATAAATCGTTTACAATATATATACTTAATGATATCACATTTTTGGTATGAAATACAGCGGGTAAGACCAACATTATCTCGTAAAATAAAAGAATATAACATTACATTTGTGATAGACATATCCTTGGAGTCATTTAGATGTTTTATTTCCAATAAGCTAAAGTACCGCTTTCATAATAAGTGACCTAGGTTATAAATAAGGTTTTATTATGTTTGTTTGTCTGGCTCACCGTGTAGGTACATGTGTTTCTCAATATTTTACGTAGCAACATCTTCGTATATCTCGAATCTAATAACGGGGCTCTCTCGGAGGCAAAACATACATATTTTCCGGGGTTCGGCTAAACACAGCGACCTCTGGCGGACAATATTTTGCTCGGCTCCCGCGATATCGGTTTATTCAAATGCTCCTTGTCCGACCCGGGCTCAAAGAATCAACCTGCATAATATTATACATATTGAAATTCTTCCACCCCTGAACATCTACAGTATATTATTCTATGAATAAGTTTATTGTACGCAGATGTGCGAAATACCTACTTTACCAATAACATTGTACCGCACGGGGTTGTATCTTGCTTGTGTCGCGAATGTTGATCGGACTGGTCATCGTAATTGGTAAAAGCAGGAAGTAGTTATCGCACTCCGTAGAGCGAATTATAAAAAGTAAGACCGAAGAAAGAGCAATTAGGGAGAACTCCAATAAAGCGAACTAAGAAATGTTATTAGGTGAGTGCTACGTGCAAATTGATAAATAACAAAAATATAATATATTGTCGAGACTGGAGAGCGTACCGACTCTCAGAAATAATTCAATGATTCCTATCAGATATCGCTCTCTCCTCTGGGAAATTCTGTTTATTATGATTCGGCCGAGGTCGACAGAGGACGGGTGGCCACTGACAAACAATCCTGATTATAACATACACACCACATCAAAGCCGCGGACCAAGTCCCGACTACTTCAAAAGCAAAATTTTATTGGTAGCATTTACATTTTTATTGGTATGCTAGGACACCGCCTGCCGGCTTCGTCCTGAAACGTAAGTGATTTTGAATTTTCTGATGTGTATTTTATTATCTGATTTTATGTGTGCTCAATATGACTACAGATTACCATAGGAAAAACATTACGGTCACGTATCTTAAGGCGTTCTTTATGTAAATAGGTTACATACACATACACACGGATATACTCTTGTTATCTGTACTCATTCTAAACACATTATGTACCTAATACAACAGCTAACCACATTCCGTCTCATTATAAAACAAGTTCTAAGCTTACTATTCTGAACTTTATTGCGACAGAAATAAAGAATAAATGGCTAGAAAGTTTAGGTTTGAAATAAAATAAGAACTCGTTTTGTAATAAGACGGATTTTGTTCATTTTTAAAATTAAACATCAATTTGCTTATCAAGAGAATTGTTCCATTCCCCATTGTTATATTATACAATAGGTGAGCAATAGAAGCGTTTTATTTTTACTAATTTGTTTCTATTGTACTCGACTTTCTGATTGTTACATCGTGAAATTAATTCGGCTGAATACACAAACAGATTTATCAATATTTATTCGTACTTAAAACGTTTTCGGGAGAACAAACTGAAAAAGAAAATCGTAGATTTTAGTACCTATACATTGAGAAGAATAAAAGATAGAAATCTTTATGGGAAACCATTAGGTAAGAAAAGCATTGTTTGTGCTATCTATGGGGCATGTTTGGGCGGTTCGTGATTGATTCCACTGTAATTTCCATACGCGTGCTCTGCTCATATTAGCCACTTTATACACCCACCACCTAAAAAGATCTTCCGTTCCCCCACTGTCTCTTGTATTTATACAGTGCAGAGGGGTAAACTGGTGTATATTCTAAGCTCAAGCTAGTCTGGTCACCTTTTCTAGGACTATACAATTGTATGGCGGGGCGACCTCGCGGCGCCTGCCGAGTCACGCACATATATTTTTTCAAAGCCTTAAATTCTATTGCCATTTATTATACTGATGTTACGTAGCTATTAATAAAGTATTAGAGATCTAACAAAGATCTTTTAAAAATGGTAGTAGCTTTGATCCGGGTTGTCGCACGCAACCTCAGCGAATGTCAGTTGAGGTTACTATAGTAATTTATTGAAATTAAAACAACTTAGCGACCAACCATTTAGTTTTTTCTTCTGTAAATGCTTAAGTATATAGTGTTAAGATATCTATATCGATTGGCAGGATATAATGGTAATACCTATTACCGTAAAAAAGTACCTGTTATCTATTCAATGTTTAAATACTCAACTTCAAAAGGCAAACAAGAATGTCTTCAAATATTTTCCACCTTCTAAATAAAACCAACCTTAACATACCTAATTGTTTTAAAAGCAAAACACTTCATTCATTACGTCATACGACGTAACAACAGAGAGCTAATTCGCCCCAACCTTAATCTACTACGGCGTGAGGAAATAAAAATATGATATTTCCACTTTGAGTAATCAACGTGATATATGGGCTGGTTGTACGTGCTTGTGAGACCGAGGCCTAACGACTGACGGACAATTAAAACAGACATCCCTGGCCCACGCGCGTGTACGCGGGAATTGCCGCAAATGCAGTTTGGACAAGCGGTATTTCAACAAGTATTGTGGCATTTTTAACTCTTGTTTGTTTGTTTTAGTTATTCAACTCAAAATGGTATTAAAAACAGAAAACAAAATTATTATGATCTGTTATTGCAACACATTTTGATACCTATCTAAAAATATTGACGTACAATTTTAATAAAAGTCAACATTTATCACACGCTATCCACATTTCCACAATACATTACAATAAATTCAAAGAAGGTAATACTGAGCACATAAATAATAATACACGTACATAAGCCGAGGCCGAGGCCAAGGCGGCGTTCCATCGTGTGGCAACACTAATAACCGGCGTCGGGTGACAGGGAACTGCCAACAGATATTGTCGTCAATTTGTTAGGGCCGCTCTTCTCGGCGCTGCTTAGGATTCGGCCGACGCCCGACCCGCGCCGCCCGGGCTTATGAACACACCACCAATAAGAACAACAAAGTTGAGATGTCAGCCGATTAGCCGCAAGTCACGTTATCATCCCTTTTTTCGTTCAAGTTAATATATTTTGTTCACAAACATGTTGTCTGAACAAATACGTAACTCGTCCACTATATTGTGATATATCAGATATATTTACAGGTACGTTAGATTAAACTATCGATTTCGAAATCGCACTGCCTATCCTAAAAACTATCAGACAACATATGAATTTGTTTTTCACCGGAACACACGCCGGTTCACTCTATTTCCAATATAGCTATAGATCTCTTAATTGAACCGAGCCGAGATGAGCTAAATTGTACAACTTTGTTCGGTTCTTATTAATGTACTGCGCCGCAATAACATATTTTGTTCTAAGTCTATAATAGTTCGCAATTAGTGACAGATCGCTAACCCCTCGCCTACAAGCTCCATTAAACACTCCACTTGCCTCCGGGAGAAATCCAATTGAGACTTTGTTATTCTTTTACTCCCAAAGAGTAAAAATGTTGCGAAAATCTTGATAGAGCCTTCTTACCTACTAGTTTGTTGTTGGTCATTGAAATTCAGACATCAATGTTGTCACCTTTTTAGTAATTTTGTTAGCTAAGTTTACTCAGCAACATGGTGAAGAAAGCCGAATAGTTTTAACACGTAGATGCATTAGGTATTCTACAGTCTACTTTATACTAGGCGTCAGGCGCGGCGGCAGCAGGGGGTAGTAAGCCTTATTTGAGCCAAGCGCGCGTGACGTGAAACTGGAAACTCGACTTGTATGTCGCGTCGCGTCTTGTCGCCCGAATTCTCATCAAATCATCCCGCGACAATGTCGTTGCAAATCCCAACACGGGATCAAAAGATATTAGAGCTAAATTGAACCGAAGCAGTGATGATACCTAATTGCATATGTTTGTCACAGTACGTATACATTTCATACGCGCTGGGAATGTTTAGTGGAAAGTTAGCACATACAGTACCAGCTTCCCACTTATACGAGTGTTTACGTAGATTATCATAGATCTATAATATGTTTTAATTGTATGGTTTTTTACATGAAAGAGAACATGCAAATATAATAGGTACAATCTACATCCTGTTGACTAATCTAATAAATTCCCTGGTTATACATAACGATACGCTTTCAAAGTAGCTACATAAAAATGCTAATAACTCCCCGATTCAGAATTTATTAGCCTCTTAAAATCGCTAATACAGAAAAGTCGTTGCGACACCTGTTAGAAGGCAAGTTTAAATTATCTCTGCAGATAAAAAGTGACTAGATAATACAATGAGATCCTTCGAAGGCGGCTGCTGTCCTCGCGAATCATTAATTTTAATTCGTACCCTGTGACGACGGTCTCTCTAATGAATTATTGGGAATCGCTGGAGTGCCCCCCTTCTACCCCCTGGACTTCCTACAGTTTCTCTTCGGGACTTAGCATAATGTGAAAAAATGTTTCGCGGCCCTGCTGCATACTAATTGCTTGTTGTGTCGCCTCTCTTTAAGTAATATTCAGAACTTACCGACCGGAACTTCGTCGGCGCGAGACAAGATTAACAACTTTTACCCCTGATCGATCACTTAACATCGGCCTTTTATAAGCTTCGATTTCAAACCGCTTTTGTTCGCCTCGCCCGTTAAATTATTGAAAGGATCATCCAAATATAAGCTCATTTTTTGTTGGAGAAAGGACCTCTGAAAGAGTAGCTGCTTGTCATGAACTAAATCTTTGGATATTTTAATGGGTTCTCATTCTTATTCCGACTAACGTTACGGGGGATGGCCATCGGGGATGGTTACCGCATACCAATGATAATACGTTCGGAACTTATTTTTCAGTTTTTTCCTGAATGAATACCTAATTACTTTTTATTTCGGTAAAGGTAAGTAAAACATTTTAAAAAGATGCGCAATGCTCGTCGTCGGGTGTACGTGCGAACGTTGTCATGCGTGCCCGCGAACCGGGGGCAAGGAAACTTGTATTTTTTAAACTTTTGCCTTCCCGTAAGCTGGAGCAAGAAAGTTACAATTGTATTCCCCCTTTGCCCCCTTCAATATGTGACCTGCTTATTTATTGGAGAGGCGTCGGCGGAGTTCTCAGACAATATGTCGCGAGCCACCCGAGCAGACGCACGCGGAACGAGCGATTTAAACAAAACACAATTTAACCCGACAGAGAAAGTGAACTATTTGATTTATAATAACTTTTAGTTGTGCTTCCGCTTCTAAGGACGAATATTGGAAGTATTTGTCATAAGTTGGAGCACAGTCGCTCGAGTTAGATGGATGTTTATAGAGTGGTAGGTCGGTTCATGTGGGAGGCTAGCCGCTCAGTATTCAGAGCGCAGCCGTCATTAGCCGAGCCAGACGTTGGATTTCCCAGAAGCAGCTCGAATGTACCTACCCTGTCCTGCTGAATAATGATGACATTGGAGCAACTCAATTTTGAGTTCGAATTAAGCAATATTTTTCATATTAGAGGAAAAATATTGCTTAATTCGTTGTTGGACTTAATTGTTGTTTGGACTTAATCAATCACTTCATAGATGAAGTTAAGCCCATTTACTACTTGCCTTAACTGTTTGGTTCTTGATAAAGTTCTTTTATTCTAATATTATAAAGAACATTAGCTAAAAATACACTAAAGGCATGAACATTGGCGTTCATATTGTCGTTCACGCGTCGGGGCGACACCGGAAAAGTCGACGTAATCCAACCGATAAATGGCAAGTAAATCCATGGAAACCAAAATGCCTTATGCATTTAACTTTCGCCGTTGTTTTACGGAATGCTGAAATTTAAATACAGAATCCATTTTGTGTTCAAATGAGTTTTCGGAATAGCCAATTAGTTGTTAGCGCCCGGCCGCCCTCGTTCGCTTTCATTAGGCTATATAGTTTCCCAAATATCTGGGCCCCTCAGAGATATATCTTTCGGTTGCTTTTCCATTTTCTTCTAACAGTTCGCTTATGCGAGAAGCGGGGAGCAACTCAGTTGTAAAATTTTAGTAGTGTTTCGCGGTTTATTCGACGGCCGAAACAGGCTTCTACAAGCCGACGATATTTTTATTTAAAACATAAACAAATGTATATCGTAACTGCACAAGTGCGCCACAACAACAAGACTATTAAACATTTTAAAATATAATACAATTTTACATACATACATAACATCACGCCTGTAATCCCCGAAGGGTTAGGCAGAAGTGTACCCATTAGTACACCCACATTTCGCCAGTTATGTTTATAGTCCCATGTAATAGGGGGCGAGCCTATTGCCATCAACCGGGCACAAATCCAGACTCCGAGGCTTCTACTGAGAAATTCCTGATGGAAAAACTCAATAACACTTTGCCCGACCTGGGAATCGAACCCAAGACCTCATGCACTGCAGTCCCGCTTGCGACCACTAGACCAACGAGGCAGTCAATACAATTTTAAAATATAATAAAAATCTGACTTTCCTAAGACCTAAGTAATAGGTACCTACCTATACTATACAGGGTGTCCGGTTTTCAATGGATTATCTTGAAATGGGTCATAGTAGAACTAATGACTAATCTGGAAAAAAATACAAATAAAAAAAAAACCGAGTAGTACCAAAGATATGATTCATTTAATAAGATTCGTTGTTTTTTGTGACCTTTTTTTACGTTCTTGTACACCACGACCACGAATTAATGAATTCTGTCGGTTTTTTATTGTTAACGTAATTTACGTTAACTAAGCTGATAGATAAGTAATCAAAAATAGGACTGCTATTAAACGGTTTTGAAAAAAAACAACTTGAACTATGTTCTTTTGAAAAAAATCGTGAACAATTTTCTTTTTGAGCAAGTTTAAACGTCCGTAGCTTAAAAAAGACGTATCGAAACACAAGTGGCCAATAATTTTACAAGATTATGTGTTTATAGCCGATTTCAAAATGGTATGATTCAGTTTTGTACCTAATATAAATAGTGAATTATTGCTATTCGTTTTCAAAAGGAGCGGAATTTGGGTAAACAACAAAGTTTGAGATATTAGAATATTTATTTACATTAAATGTATCTGGTCATTGGGGTTTAATAAAAAACAGCATTTGATATTAATGACACTGTTTTTGACTGCTAAGCATGAGGTTTTGGGTTCGATTGCCAGGTTGAGCAGTGTTATTGGGTAAAGTGTTAAAACTGGTGAAATGTGGCTACACCTCTGCCCTTCGGGGATTACAGGCGTGATGTTAAGACTGTATTCGTTGTAAATTACATTCGTTGTAAATTGTCTGCCACCCACTCTAATTCAGATCCTACATTTTAGAATAAATGCTCTCCTAAGTAGTCGTATATCACGTCGATCGCTTATTTTTGATGTGGTTGATCGGACACGGCTACCTAAGTCTTTCAAGGATCGACTTCGCGTAATAATTTTCCTTAAGACAGCCCAAATAAAAAAAAAAAACACGGTCACACCATATTTTCATCATATCACATCCCACAAGTCGCATTACAGGTTAACCAAGCTTTCCTATTAATTACTAACGTCTACAAATCTTTTTATTTAAAGCCTGATGGTCAGGTTCGTCTAATGTTCAAATTTGTTACAATATTGCAAACTTTGTTGTTTAACCAAATTCCGCTCCTTTTGAAAACGAATAGCAATAATTCACTATTTACATTAGGTACAAAACTGAATCATACCATTTTGAAATCAGCTATAAACACATAAGTTTTTAAAATTATTGGCCACTTGTGTTTCGATACCTTTTTTTTAAACTACGGACGCTTAAACTTTTTCAAAAAGAATTTTTCTCACAATTTTTTCCAAAAGAACATAGTTTAAGTTGCTTTTTTTCAAAAACGTGTAATAGCAGTCCTACTTTTGATTACTTATCTATTAGCTTAGTTAACGTAAATTACATTAACAATAAAAAACCGACGGAATTCATTAATTCGTGGTCGTGGTGTACAAGAATGTAAAATAAGGTAACAAAAAACAATGAATATTATTAAATTAATCATATCTTTGGTACTACTTGTTTTTATTTTTTAATGTATTTTTTTTCTGAATCGCCATTAGTTCTACTATCACCCATTTCAAGATAATCCATTCTTTACCGGACACCCGATATATAAGCGTCAAAATCGTTCAACCATCTTCGCCTGGATCTTCAATGATATATAATAGCAAGTTTAAAAAAAATATATGTTTGAAATAAGAAAACTTACATCCTTTGTTCATTTTTACGTGCCAAAAATGTATACTGTTACAACCAGTATGGTGGGTACTGGTTATCCTGAAATCCATATAAAATATAAACATGTTAATGGTTAAATAAACACCAAACCGTTGCTATTTAATCAACAGCTTCAGAAACTGCTTATTAACAAACCCTTGCCGTTAACAAATTAATCGCAATCAAAAACGCACCAAGTACCGCGCCGGTATATTTATTCGAAAGCAACTCTTTATAACGTGCAATTCCTTTCTTATTTCATAACGCAATCTTCTCGGCTTCTTATCTAACAACGAACATATCTCGCCCCCGCTCTCGAGGAAAATCGTCCAATATAAAATCGGTTTAATTTGCGCTTTTCGCACTCAATGGGATGGAATAATATCGGGCAATTTGGTTACCGCTGGCATAAATATGGCGGGCCGCGCAGTAATTGTAACGCGGGCAATTCGCGCCTCGTAACGACCGAGAGGAGAAAACTTCGCCCGTTTGAGCTAGATGCTCGACCGACGCACCGCGGCGGCGGCCACAAGCGCACGCGCAGACTACACGGCTCTTGACCTAAATACTGCTGAAACTTGCTCCAGGAACAGCAATTTAATGATCCAAAACTTGCAATAATTATATGTTGTACGAATTGATGAAGAAAAGCTTTTAAGACATAACGACTAGATACATTTTTCAGTCTTAAAAACGTACATTTCTCTTAGTAGGTTAATTCGCTGAAAAACATCAAACAAAAATACGACAATACCTTACCAAAAGTCGCAAAACTACGTACCTACCTTGTGCTACGTAAATCGTGGAATCCTTTATCTGATTGCAGAGAGGCATGAGTAACAACAAAAAGGAGCAATCTTCTCGTTCCGCATGGCGGGGCCGGGAGTCTATCCGAAGCACGGCACAATGGCCGGACCCACTCCCGCTACAGATTACTATTACGAAAACAGATCCTGTTGATATAATACCAACACAAAAGTAATTACCAGTGCCTACAGAGCTCTTCTTTGCTCCTTTGCCTAACGTAATAGAATAACGAATGTCATTTTCTTTTACTCTGACCCTTCCGCGGTTCGCGCGGGGAATGCAAAATTCCCGAAATTAGAGTGAATAAACCTGCGTTGTAATTAAAGTCGGGTGCCGGGCGCGCCGGGAGCGTTGGCCGCCCATCTTTCTTGGCTGGCCTACGAATTAAGCACCGAATTGCTTTAGTAATTCGAAGTATATATTCCTCGCTCTCAGTTAAATGTAAATCACTTTTACTGTCCCGATTTTCACCACTTAACTCCCTAATCTTCTAATATCTACCTTCTTTTATTTAGCATGTAAATGTAAGATGTTAAGTCGATTGCCCGTAATTCGATATCGGTATTAAATTACAAGAGCTCGGGTCTTTAAATCAACAGACAGATCGGCTTTGGATTCGTCAGAAAAAAATACAAAGAAAAAGTGGATCTTCACAATTCATTTTGTCTCCAGCTGGCGGGCTCGATGGCGTTTTAACATTTATTAGTAATGTTTCAACAATTCAATATAACTTCTTCTGTATTAAAATAATAAAATAAACGGGTTGCGAATCGTGGGGTTGAATTCAGTGAGAGTACTTGGCGACCGTCGGCGGCGACAATCAAGTGACGCAACAGTTAAACTAGGAACAGCCCTCGACCACTTCCGCCCGCCCAACGCCGCAGCCGCTCAAACTCGAGCAAACACTCGTCAATTGCCTTAGTGATGTTTATAAGAGAATTACAAAACTATCGATACATTGAAAAATAGTTTAAAATCGCAATATTTTTTAAACAAACTCATTTTTATCTTGAACAAGATAAAATCAGACAATCTACAATAAAACAACAACTTCGAAAACAGATTGATTCGTAACAAACATTTCTCGCGTCGTTTGAAATAACAACAACATTTAAATACGTTTCCAGAAAACACTAATATCAATTCAATTCCATTATAGCAGCGCGGCTCGATATCGATACGAAAGGAAATTGGAAAAAAAGACATCGACACAGGCCGCTAGCCCTATCGCCAGCTAGTCGCATGGTAACAGTTTGCAGAACGGCTGATTGCTTTGATAATCGCCGTCTGAGACGTTACTAATGACGCAAGAACATTGTCTCGACAACCCCCGCAAGAACAGCCTGCTTCTACAAGATACATTATTACAACAGTTATTCTAAACATAACCAACACAGCAGTTTCTAAATAAATTAACTTAATTATTCGAACATAGCCTTGAAGTGTTCTGAACTGGTTATAATGCAGTTAGGCTGTTAACTGTGACCATTTTATTATTTTACTGCCATAAATTAGATTTTTATGTTTGCTTTAGCCTCTAAATAATATAGGCCAACTTGAAAATAAAATGATTATATATGGCACCTAGAAAATATGGTCATAATTTTAAAACTAAAATTACAGACCGGGTAATAGCTACCACATACATTCCACAGAGTACTAATACCTACCAATAGTGATTTAATAGATTAGATCTATGGACAAGTTTGCCTATTCAAAGAGGATTGTAAAACTTAAGAATTCTGCCTTACTTTGCTAATTCTTACTCAAAATAACTAAAGAATTGTTATTATTCATTTTATTTACATTTAAAAAGGAGAAATTTTCTACTTTGCAAAAATATTACGAAAGCTTTCCCAAGAGAAGACCTGCATTGAGTATGTAATATATTGGATTGTGACCAACGTCTAGTACTTACACCAACACAATGCAAAATAAGTTAGCAATGAAATTCAGTTGTGAAGCGGCGACAGCGTGAACTACTAGCTAAACTACATTTGCGAACTCAGTAACACGAGCAATCGAAAAATAGAAAGTTCTACTGGCTGGCTAGGATCGAGACTAACTGAGTAACTGGCATTCTTCACAAACTTTAGGTGAGACTTGCTTCTCCGAGAAATTTATTCAGTTTGGTTTGTTTACCCAATCCTATTGTTCCTAGAAAACCTTCCCCGGAACCTCGCGTTGGATTTACTCTCTGTGTTAAATGTCGCAGAAAAATTTATTCATACAACTCATTGTCAGTTCTGGGGAAGTTCTTAGATTCTGGACCTGGGGCTTTAAATGATGGTTCATTCGCACCTCTTTGAACTATCTTAAGTCAAGTTATTTACAGAGTTCAAAGAAGTAAACTATAATAAAACCCTGTGTTTAGTGTCATGATAAAATCTCGTCTGCGTTGCAAAAGCGCACTCGCTTAAGTAATAAATATAAAATTAGATATTCTCGTACAGGTTTAATGAACCTCTTTCAAAATAAAAACTTAACCCAAATAACAATTTGAAAACGAATTGAAGAAGCATTAAAACTGAACAAAGAAAACCAAAATTAGTAAACAAAACAAAATAATCGATGGATAAAAGTTTTCAGATTTATTTCCAAAACAAAAGTTATCCACTCCCTTCAGAACAATATTCGAAATGTTTGACTTCAAACCGAAACAATATCTTTAGGTCATTTAAACTGGTAAATTCGGAAGTGGCACTTAGCGCAACAGAATAAACTGTTGGCGGAGTGGTGTAAACACGGAAATTCCATCCTGCAGGCGGTTTACACGCCCGAGGTCATTCAAGTTTCATTACCAATAGCTCCAAGCTCATAACTTATTCAGTTAGGGGCAGGTAACGTGCCTTAACATTCAATTTGCTGGCAGAAGAAACGTTATGGTGGGTAAACGTCGCGGGAGACGCCACAATGTCATTGTACGTGCACCGCTCGTTTGGTTATAACGAAGCATGCCTGTTACTGGATGTTCGTACGGGGCTGATTTAGAATGAATTGTATATTTTGAGTTTCAGTTGAAACTCAAAATATACAATTACACATTTACATTTTATTATTTTCTTAGGAAAACTTACACTAAAATAGATATAGAGTTAACTAAAATTAAAGCCAAATACAAATTTTCACATGTAGACGATTGAGAAAACATAAAAAAAAAGAAAAGACAGTAGAAACATATTTTATTTAGTTGAGTTTGAAACTGTTGCTTGTATAGTATGTAATTTTCACGTTAAATATTTAATACCACTACGACCCGATACAGTTGCATACATCCAAAAGCGTAATGTTTTGCGTGCATTCATTTCGCGCTAGCATAAACTAGGCATAAACTATTTGTCACACCAAAAAGTATAAGTCATTTCCCAGCAAGTATTTTTGCTCAACATTTAAGTAACATTAAACAAAAGTTTAAAAATATGCAGAATGCGACGATGACGACTTTGCCTTGTGTTATTTTTACACGCCGTATAAGGGAATAAATAAAAATACCTATGTTTTATACACACTCTTTATATGGATAGGTAAGTAACTACTCCACCCAAATTCCGATCAGCTTATTGCCAGTAGGTGTTCTTTTATGGCGAACATTGTAACCACTATATAAACACACACCTTCAAGAGAGTTACGCCCACCCACAGCACTTAGGTAATAAAACCAAGAAAGTAGTTTTAAGGAAGCCCGCGACAGCCATTGCAGCCCCATATTACCCGCTGCAAAACCCTCCTTATTACACGAGACAAACAAGTGATTCGTTTCAAATTGAAAACTTTCCACCCCACTAGCCATGCTGGGGCTGTGGCCCATAAATTCCCGCCAATTTTGTTTTATTTCGCGATGCAGGCACGGTAATAAAAGTAAGCTGGACGTGAGACAAAGCCTCTAGCCGGGATTACGCGGCCATCGCAATGGATCACTGCAGGCTGTGATATGGTGTCTAAACAGCGACACCTGACTAACTGGACACGCCCACGTAATTTACCACTCTGGATACAAAAAGCTTTATGATACAACCAACAGCCATGTTCCGACAAAAGAAATCCCTCTTAAAACTCGTCGCACTTTGAAAAACATATCCATAAAACTATACTCCAAGTTTACGGCCGAATACATAAAAATATGTACCTTAACCTCGGCTCGGTGAAATTTGACTAGAGAGAACACTTTTTTCTAAGCAAATAAAATCCCGTACCTACCTTCATACTTTCGTAGAGCCAATATTAAAGGACTCTGCGAACGAACTGAGTAAAATATCAATAAAAAATTTCGATAACATGGATACCAAACGTTTGGCCTAAAACCAGGGTAGTTGACTTCTGTCTCAGTAAACAGGTGCATGCTTCTGGAGTTCCTCCAATCTCATCTGTTGTATTTGGCAGTGCAGCCAGGGGCCGCATGTGCCATCTTTACGCCATGCTCATTGTTGCGTTCCTTTTTAAACGAAACGTGTTGAGTAAGCGCAAATGTAAACTGGATAAGCAACCAAATATTCTTGTGTTTTATTTTTAAATCATTCCTTTTTATTTTCTCTTGCCGAAGTTGAAGGTTATTTTCAAACATTGTGAAAGTCGTTTTTCTGTCTGGCGAAAAGAACTCGAATAAAAAAACTACAAAGTTTTATAATACAACAAATACTACGGCCTTAATGAAGTGTGTCCGCTCGTACCACAAGCTGCGCTTTAAGAAGTGCCAGGTGAAAGCAAGCTCTTTTTATAGCGACTAAAATAAAATCGCCACGCGTGAGTAAGGAGAGGTCCCAATGGATGCAACCACAACAATGACAGTAAAACACGAAAACATTCCTTATCACAAAGCTCTAAAGTCTGTATTCACTCTTACCTCTACTTGTCTGTGAACAAAACAATGCCTGGTTTAAGGATAGGATTGCAAACAGTTGCTGTGTCCAACGGTTATGATCCGTCGTTTCAGCAACACGCCAAATTTGGTCCCGCCATAAAAATAAAAAGTAAAGTAGTCTGGATAACACATGCTCTGAAGATTATCTATACAACACACAGAGCCAGGTCTTGAATAATTCAGAGTAGATACAATTCCTTGCAAGAATGAAATATATAAAAATGGAGTTGTTCTAAATATCCGGACAGGAGTAAATAATGTTTTCCCACTAGGAATCAATATGAGCTACAAAACAACACGTAAAACAATAAACCCTGAAATAGTTAATGTGCCAAGAAGGAGCGTGGGAGCCAATTAATTTTTGCTGAGACCTCGGTTTATGTTTTCCCGGATAAATAAGGAGATTTAGCGGCGACGCCCAGAGCTGCCTCATAAAATGGCTTGCTCGTAACCGGCCGTGACCAGTCCCCTAACTAACGATTCTCGATAATGTTACAATAAGTCTCGATTTTGTGCACTGCAACCAAACCGACACAAATAATAATACTTTATTTTGAAGATATATTTTAAGATTTGACTGAATCTCAATTTTGGTTTTAGGCACAGGCCGTACAAAAGCGCTATGCAGATATAAATATAATATTAAACTACCAAATATTTTTTCACGACTTCATATAAAAGTTTTTCAATACAAACACCATTAACAAAGTTACGACTCACGGTACATTTGATGGTGCATGAAATTGCACCGTACATACAAGAGTCATTCGAATGCATTTTATTTTCGTAGAGTAGGCGAGGAGGCCGGGCGATGACTAAATAATGACCAGGATAACGCAGTTTTATTGCCGGCTCCGTGTTGCGAATATATAAATGAACCCTCGAGGGAGTGTTAAAGACGCCGCCAAAGAACTCCTGTCGAAACAAGTCGGGCTCAGAGAAATGGCGCAGTAAACCACCCCATCCGCTGAGACGTCATTTTGCTCTTTGTACGAAACTGCTGTTTGGAACACAAAAAAATAAGAATTGTATATTTGTACCAACGAGCCAATTTTCAGCACCAATCGTTGCTGGCTAAATAAAGTTTGTTGATAAATTGTCTGTTTTTTCTTTGCTAATTTTATTGTTTTATTGATAAATGCCCGCCGTATAATAAAATCCAAGCATATCTTTTTTTGGAGAGCTAATGAACGTTCAAGCAATCTCATGTTTAAAAAAATAGCTTTTGAGCATTTAGTGATGAGAAGCTTCACAACTGACAAGTTCTTTTTAGTCAAAAGAAAATAGCCGGACTTTACTTCTTCCAAACTTCAGTTCCTTATAAATGTCTCTTATCAGAACCATATTAATCAAAGCCTTCAGGCAGGAAACCAAGATTAAAACTAGTGAAGAGTACAAAGAAACAAATGGCAAGTGAGCACGAAAATTAGTTTATTTAACGTATTTAATTATGCCAGTTGTGTTCACACGGCTCCAGTTCAAATTGTGATTTCACGGTGTTAAAATATTAAAACTTTAATTGTATTCCGGCGCCCGACTCCATAGCCGTAAAGAAGTCGGCGAGGCGCTCCGTTGATACACTATTAATGCAATTGTTCGAAAACAGCGCGGGGCAATAAAATTTAGCCTTCAGGTAGAATATTCCGCCCCACTTCGCAGCCGTAGCCATAATTTTTCGCATTGCGGATTTCAGGTAAATGTATTTCATTACTTCATTTTACGTTTTAACGACTAATGAGATTGTTTTAAAGAGGTGGAGATTGCATGCAGATAAAATAAAAATCAATTGCAAGTGTATAGATACATAATTATTTCATAATACACTGTTTATGTCCGTATGTTATATTTAATACCGATCTTAGTAAAGTGGAAAATATTGTCGAGTACCCAATTTATATTCATTTAACTCCATTCTTTTTGCAATCAGCACAGTTTTATCTAGCTATACTAAACCTTATTATTATTATTTACATCCTACAACAGTATGTACTACACATTATACATTTATACATTACCCTGTTAAAATACTACGAGCAATCAACTGCGGTCTGTGCTCATTTTCTTTGCAGGATTGTGCAGCTGCTGAAGAAAATTACTGCTACTGCCTTTTTTCTACGTGTAGTACGTAACCCATCTTCATTACGATAACTGCACAATCGATTCTTTTCTGAAAGTCGGACTTTGATTTGTTCTTTAATAAACTCAAAAAAAATCTTAGCTTCGACACGATATTGTTAACAAAACCAGCTCTTATCGAAATACCAAAAAAGTAAACCTAAACTACGTAAGCATAGCTATCAGTCTCGCTATCGATGACCAAACACCCACACACGTTAAAAGGTCAGTATAAAAAAAAATACGCGTCTATTTTCAGAAAATGTTTTCCCACCGGAGCCGATATTTGTATTTTTGAGTATAGTCAAAGCTTCAGCTTTATTTCGTTTGCTTTTTACAACGAAAAATATACGTGTTAAAAGTATGTTTTTGTTTTTTGTTTACATACCATACCTGGTAAACATTCTACATTGGCTTAACAATATATCTTCTGATCGATGAATAATTCTGATCTACTGACATAAATAAAAGGCTCAAGTTTTAGAAGGTACAGTCGATAAATAGATAGGTAAGCAGGGTCGTCGATATAGTTGAAGTTATCATAGAAACCGATGGATGTATAAATAATAAAATAAAATACATATAACAGTTCATTAATTATCGCGTTAAGTTTCAATCGAAGACATCCATCAGTTTCTAAGAAAACTTCCACAATATCTGACCTGGCTAAGTTTCTCTTTTGTTGATGTACGTTATAAGACTCGTTTAGATAGAAGCGATGGGATGCGAGAAGTGTTGACTGTTGAATGGTACTTTCTGACGTAATTATTTCGACAAATACCTGCCCGCCATCGCCACGGTTACGGTTTCTGTTTGAAAGATGCAGCTCAGACATGGCTCTGAATGATCGTCGCAAAATAGTTAACTCACATTACTAGATTTAACACGTGTTTTTACATCTAACAATACATTTTCATTTCAGTTCTCTAAATCGCCAATTTCGTTTAGAGCTATGTGGGATTATAACCGCTTTATTTTCGTGATCAAAATTTATTTAAAATTCAAAAATCGTTGGTAGAACACTATATTCTAATTTTTTAGTTGTTTCGTCTGAAATAACATTTTAAATTGAATTTTCAGACACGTTTGCGTCCACTGTAAATCCTTTTAAGCCATTTGTGACTTGGACATAATAATAAAAGGTAGCTACACCCATTAATGTCTACAAAAGCATTCCAGTTGACATTATCAGAAAACAAAAGATATTTAATGTCAGTTTCAGAGAGCTGTAAAGCCACCAGACACTGAACTGTCCGGAAATGGTAGTAATAATTAATTGGAGCTATTTATCGTTTGACCATAACTTGATATTTTAGGAGAAATTCATTATGCACATAAAATAGGTAACTACACAATATTAAATACAAATAAATAAGTACCTAATCAGGTATCAAAACATATTTTGCTGTAGTCACAGCAAAAGGTGTTTTGATACGCCTTGATGAATTTCAAAAAGAAATAAACATGTGATGAAAATAATACATTTATTTAATATGTGTAATTAAGTTAACATTTACATTATTCACTTTACATCGGACGATATACAATTATTTATTGATACAATAATACTTATTTACAAAAAAGATAACACTAAATAACACTGTAACAATATACGTCCCATAAAATAATGACTGAAATTACCATAATAACATAAAGTATAATACATTTTCGAATAACGTTTTATCACATTTCTCGTACATATCGTAAAATTTCTATTGCGATGCTTTGGCTATATCTTATTTATATCCTGCAAGAGTTCTGCTCTCGTTTTGCTATTTTCAATAAATCTTCAGTTTGTAACAATTTTAGAGCATTTATTTTTCTCTATCCATAAAATCTTTCTTTGGATTTATCTACTACTACACTATAATATTAAGTTTTACTCCTGTACTCATTGAATTTAAATATTCTATTGCTGAATTTTTTACTACGACTTTGAAGAATACTTTAACTTTTCTCGAATATTACGATGATGTTTTAAAATTATTTTTCTTTGTTATTTTTGTTAAAACTACACTCATTTACTTAACTTAAAATCGTATCGTTCAAAATTACTTTAGTTATTTAACATTAAAATATTACTATTGTGATCATTTAGTTTACAATCCCGAGTACAAGGATTCAATGGTATCTGTATCAGTCGATCAGAAATTTTAAATATTTTCAAAATTCTGATAATTATTTACAATTACTTCATCAAAATTTGTTCATATATTTTTGAGCAACACTGCCACATTCAAACACACACATTCCCCCGTCGTGTCATGTCGGGAAGTAAGTCCTATTCCTCTGCGAGAAAGTCAAGTGAATCAGTTGTGTTAATTAGGTGGGACTCATTCGCAGTACCAGGTAGTTCTTCTCACTTTCTTATCTACAATTCCTAACCGCTTGCACTCTCCCGGCACTCCTCGCAGAGAATTATCTGGAATGAACAAATTACTCTTTTAACATGACGTGATATAAAAGACGGTTATGTAAAACAAACAAAAGAAACTGTTATTTAAAATAGATAATTTAACCCAGCAACTGCCACCAAAAACGAAGAAAGTGAACCATATACGAAGTAATCTGTTAAAATAACCCATACAATGAACATACTATAGCCACAAGAAAGGTAAGCTAAGTGAGAAAAGATGTCAGTTATATTTCAAGGTTCAAAGGAAAGTAAGCTCTGTACTGGACTACTTTAGGCCTATAAATATTTTTAGTCGATAGCTAAGGCTGTTCAATAATTCAGGTGTTAAGAAATGTCGATTTTGGGTCCTAGGATTTACGGTAGAAGTAAAATGGGTAGATGTGATTTTAGGTATTCTGAACCTCTCTTAAATACATGGATCATTGACCCATTAGTTGGATGGTTTACAAGAGCTATTCAGAGCTGTAACACTTAATTTATGGATTATTTCCCAAACAATTTCTACTTTTAGGCTTTTATGTAATCTACATCGATAGCAAGGTTGGCCAACCTCAGGCTCGCGGGCTATGACGTGACCCGCCAAGACATTTTAATTTGCCCGCCATTGGTTTCAAATCTGATGTTTTATAAATTATATACAAATTAATTAAATATCATAAGCTTTTCCTGTTATTCTACTTAACATAACATCACGCCTGTAATCCTCAGATGGTTAGGCAGAGATTTAGTCATTAGTTCACCCACATTTCGCCAGTTTTGTTTAAGTCAGATTTAATGGGGGGCGAGCCTATTGCCATCAACCGGGCACAAATTCAAACTCCGGGGCTGCTACTGAGAAATTTCTATTGGATAAACCCAATAACATTTTGCCCGACCTGAGAACCAAACCTGAGACCTCATGCTCATATAGGGTTAATACATCAGTAACCAATATAAGCAGCGACCCGCCTGAAAAATTAGTTGGCCAAGCTTGATCTATGTACTATCTACAAAAACTCATGCTACTATTCTACTTTTAACAATACATAATTTATTAAGCTTTAATAGAAAACCCAAGTCTTCATAATTCGTTAAATGAAAATCGTCTGAATACAGACTCACTTGTTTAATATTTTCATCAATAGTATAGATATTAATTCAAAAATCAAAGAACTTAACATTTTTTAATAATACAAATAGTTTCCCGTCAATCCACAAAAGCGAAGGCAAAGAAAATGAAAGCTGAACAGATATTAGGTGTGTTTGGAAGCGTGCCTAAACTTTACTGACCTACAAAGCAATTCATTGGTGCAACTTCACGAGTACGTAACCATCTAACAGACCTGCAGCAGAGATGGTACTCAGTGTGAGTGGTGGCATACAGAGTTATTTACAACATCATACATACAAATAAATACAATTTGAGCGTCCGCTTGTGTGTCAAAATAACAGCTTTTTACTATTGACGTTATTGTGAATATATATACGCGGTCTCATACCAAAAACGATATTTTTAAATTATCGTTTGTCTGTTTGTTCCGAAAAGGACGGATCGATTTTTATGGGACTTCCACTATCAGATAGCTTATGTTTTCTTTTTTAAAACAAAATTGAGGGCCGCAAAAAATTCGCAGATAATAACGGACATTCACGCGGATTCTCGCTTTCAGGAGTTGCAGTGGATGGAAAAAGAGGGGCGAGCTAGATCCAAAAAAAAAAATTAACGTGGACGAAGTCGCGGCATAAGCTACTTTACAAATTACAATAAACACGAGAATATTCCAGAACTTTTGAATATTAGAAGGTTTATTACACAAGAGTATAACCACAAAAATATTATCATTGTTCTAGATTTATAAAAGATTGTTGTTGTGTGTTATGCGTCATTTGACTTTTTTGTTAAGGTGACGCTATAATTGTAGATATTTGAAACCGACGAGCTATGCAAACATTTTATTTAAGATTGACCTCTACGATTTCATTACCTTTAGTGTTCGTCATCATCCAAAGAGATCGAGCATTACACGACTCAAATATCATCACGTAATTTACTTTTTAGGTTTTATAATAAGGTGACACAGATCGAAAACAACAATGGACCATTAAAATTATGCACATGGTGTTCTACACATTCGTACTTAATATAGTACTTAAGTATAAATTTGATTTGACAGTCCTAACACACTCATTGCGGTACGTAAAGCAATGCCTAGTACGTGCTACTGTGTCACAGAAACGCGACAAAATCCATGACACACAGACATACCCACTTTATGCGAGTTCGGCTTGTATTATCTAAAATAAGACTCATTAACTTCGTAATGTCTAAAGTCCGATGGGCGAAACTCCTTATCGTGTCACAAAGACATATTGTTAGTACTACATGTACGAATGTGTTTGCGCTTACATTTGTCATCGTTCCTCTCCGTTTCCACTGACTCCTCGCTGTTCATGGACACCATTGATATTCTTTTGTTTCTCTGCTGTAGAAGTAGTTCTGGAAATTGAGAAGATTTTGATATTAGAATTAGAACTATAATTTAAACCTAATAATACATTTTTATTCCATGATATTTTTTTTATGCTGTTTATTTATTTTTAGCATAAAATAAAATGTGACAAATTTTTGACAGTTATAGGATTACTCTCAAGATAGTGTTGCAAATGTTAAAGAAACTTCAAATATTTATGAATAAGATATAAAAATACTGTCCAAATGGCATGAAACATTAAAATTTATGACGACGACGTTTATAAATTTTTGATCTCCTAACTTCCTCCAATGAGACATTAATGACATCTCGTTTGTCAAAACAAAACTGAAGCGATTGTCGACGTTTAAATAATTTAGATGAATCTTATTTAAATAACTTCTCATCTCTACCTCCAAGTTCGCCGTAACAAAGTAAAATAAAAATAGACATTGATAAAGCTGAATGAAGGTCGAGATGAAACAGTTTCAGTCGACAATAATATCTAAACTATGTACATTATCTACAACAGGTACATTGACTACATTGTTATATCTATTTACCGCAAACGTATAGATTACACATATCTCAGATTATTTATCGGGATGTCATGAATTTCTTAATTGTGTTAATGTACTATTTATCACATTAACGAGTTATGTTATCATTAAGCTTAATGTGATAAGTATTTCAGTCATGGTTGATTCTAAAGTCTTCTGGTGACTATCACCCCTACGGACAACTGCACAGGAATTTTAGAAAAACAAATACATATTAGTAATGATTAGTATCTGATGGGCACATGAATAAAATGATATTTTCCTAATTCCGCGATCAAATGGAGTGCTTTTTATTGGCTTTACCTACCAATACGGTGAAAATTATATCTTGACACAGTCTTTTACCATTGAATCAGTTCGTGACTCTAGAACAGGGTTGATATTTGAAATATTTTGGCCATGTAGGCGTAACTGTTTTTCATGTAGTACTTACTTTTTTTTAATAATCGAAAAACATTGTTATTTCTGAGGGTTTTAGAATCATGGACTGATCCTTCGTAAATTTTTGAGTCACGATGACACTTTGATCTTGTTGTCTTGCATCATATTCATGAGTATCGATACGACAATAGTTTTAGAATGTGATTTATTATAAGGTACCGCTGCTATCTCAGTTAAACCACACCTGACTGCGTTAGCGAAGCTGATAACAGCGCAGATAAAGCCTACGATTCCGCGAAAACGTTCATACCTCATTCAGAATAATGATTTCAGTAATACAATTGTCATTTGTTAAGTAAATATACATGAGTACTCGTACTCATGTATATTTACTTAACAAATTAGGCTATTTAGCAACCCATCCCTCGGGATGGGTTGCTAAATAGCCTTTGTCGACGCCTCGGTTAGGTTGTTGATCGATGGATCGACGGATAATCGTTGTAAACACGTGATATAAAGCAAACTTAAATAAAAATAGCTATTGTTTTCACATCGGCCTTTAAGCGTCTACTGATATGAGGTACCGTATACTTTATGTTCTGATTAAAGTAAATTCGCGTAGAAAATGTAACGTTTTACTTTCACTGGATAATAAACCGCATAGGTAGGTACGACAAAAGGTTAGAAAATTGAAATCTATGAACACTTTCTAAGTATCCATAAATGTATGATTGCATTAATATCTAAATGTTTATGATGAAAGATCCAGAAATATTAATTATCAACTGTAGGTAGGTACAGAGTAAAGGGACATCGACGTGTTACCAAAGATTCAGTACATAATTTTAAACATTTTAGCCACACATTTTCTGTCGCTTAAAAAAAAGAAGTGTTCCATTCAAAAATGCAATAACAACAAAATTTAAACTTTATACAATATACAAATACAATCTAATAATAAAACGGTCGTAGAACCAAATATGTAAACGTCCATAGTACTTAAGTACTAACACATAGAAACTGCGAAAACCAACAATATTGTTGTCAAACCAAAATTCAATAATAGCGGACATCGACCGGTAGTACCAGTAGCTCAAACTAAAATATCATCAATAAACTCAACTGTTCAACAATAATAGAACTTGATCGAGTGTCCGTCACCTCCGCCGATAGATTCCGATAATATTTACGTAATGACGCAAAATGAACGCTGGCAAGACGACAATAAAACGCTACTGTTTCGGTCAAACAGCACACATGATCCGCAGTTATATCGTCAATTCATCTAATGTGACTCGATGGTGATCTGCGATAGACAAAACCCCATTGTGCATTTGAAGAAATAGCAATTGTCGCTAAATAGCCCTCAGTAACAAAGAAACGCGTTACCAGAAAGATTTAAACACCAGTTTACGCTTATCGGCGTAATCTCAGCGAGAAATGTGGCATTGTAACAGCGAGAGTTCAAAACGATCGTACTTTCGTCGCAGCATTCCCTTGTGATACTCCTATCTAATTATCCGTAAGGAAAGGTTGTTCAAGTTAGATAATACAGACGTTCTTCAAAGAGGAATAAAGAATACGAAGATAAGGATCGTAGGAACGTGTGAAACGTGTTGTTAAGTGTACAACCGATACTTAATTTTATTTAACGCCAAACCAGCAAACTGAGCGATCGTTGCATATTCGTTTGCATTTACAAAACAACGGCGTCAAAGAAAAACGTCGAGTTCCTGGCGTTCCCACAGACGAGACGCAACGCAGTGCACATGCAACTTGCCAACGAGTGTCCAATAAAAAAGTGTGTCGTCGACCCCGCGTGCGTCAGCCTGTGATAAAGAACCCCGCTCCTTCCGTCACGTATAATACGGGGAGCAGATGACGATCAATTAAAAAGTTTGTTCGCATTAACTATGCGGGAATTAGTTTGGTTCAGCGTGCGTGCCACATGGACTCAACGAATTTCTTTGTGAGAATTGGGCTCTAAGTGTTACTTATCTAAATGTAGCTTGTTATATTGGTAATCATGACAGAAAACGAATGTTCTATAGGTACCTACAAGATATAAGCACGGAAATATTAATCGATATTACATTTATGACATTCAACATTAAAACATCACGTGGTCGTAGGATGTTTATTAATGGAGAGATGGGTTACCGAACTAATAAAAATAAGGTAGCTCGGTCACTAATTTCAATCTGGTTTTATTACCAATTGCATCAGTAGATAAAAACAAATATTCATACTGACTGAGCATTCATAGGACGCAATTGAAAGGTGAATACAATTCTGACGGCTTAGGACTGACTCGCTCGCTTTGTCACACCCAACTGCATTGCACGATGCTACATTCATCTTTGCAATGGTTACTATTGAACGTCTTTTTTGTCAGTCTTCTGTAAATTACAATAGAACAAGAACAATATTTACAAGTGTTCGTAAACACATCATGACAGAATCGAAGAAAATAAACTTTACAAATGAGTTTTCAAACTAAACGATGTATTATAATGAGACAATAAATGTAATTTGAATGTTCCCGTCACACAATAGCGAGTGCTTAAAATTGCATCATTAGTCAGTGCATTGTTTCAACGCTGTACCCTTATCTACGTGGTTGATATTGATGTTCGCCTATCGTTGCTAATCGTTGAACAACATCTACATTTTAACCCACGCTGATAAATTGCCCCAAAACATTGCCACGTTATCTAGATGGGTAAAATGATATTCCAGCCATATTATTGTCAGTGTTGACAGAGATAATATGAGACCTAGTTACACTAGTGTACCTACGTATTTATATAAGGTAATGTCTAAACGTTTTGTAAGTATCTATTGGCTCTATAAGACGTTCTTCTTTCAAACCTGTATGTATCAACAAGTCTTTTATTTTCTTCTTCATACCATTTAACTATTTTATTTAATTACTAGTAGCAGTTTATCTTATGGCAACTAGACGTGTTCTTGCTAATACAAACACAACCAGTTCTTTCATTCATGTTGTGGCGAGGTTATGATTTCCACGCAAAACCAGATTGTCACTGTATGCTCTTTATCGTTATGAGTGCAACGACGTCTAACACTACTTGCCTATGTGATTCAAACAACATTAGAACTAGTTTATTTATTTCTTATTGATATTGATAATTTTTAAGATAAGATTGTTTTTAAGTAATTCATTATTTTTTATTATTGCAGTTAAGACTGCAATAATTAAAAATAATGAATTTTGCATACTGACTCAAGCCTTGTTCTCGTATACCTTTGGGTTTAGTCCCTCAAGCCGTAGCGACCACTGCTATGATCATAACAAAATTACAAGATAATGGTGCCGATTCTCTTGGTCACAAACTAAACTAAAATTAGACTATTTCCTTCTTTTTCTGTCCAATAGAATAAGAAAGAGACTAATGTAAATAAGAGCTGTCAAATTTAGTCAATCTGACATATTCATACGGTTATAGTTGACATCTTAAAATGTATGGATTAAAAGTATGGAGAAGTTCAAGGCAAAACTAATTTGACATCTCTAACTTAGTTCTTTAATGTCACAGAATGTCACCGTCCTTTCCTTTCGCTGTATGTTAGCAAGAGATGTCAATTCTCTAAATTTAGTCTAGTTTGTGAACAAGGGAATCGGCACCATTATAGAACTCTTTAAGTGTACCTTTTTTCTGCATGGCTTGCTCCCACAGCAGCGAGGTGATGCCCTCGACCCACGCGTTCCTTATCGCCGGGTCACTGGTCTCCAGCTTGTAGGACTTCAGGTTTCTCTTCTTGTACCAGATCGTGAACTTGTGCTGGTCGTGCTCTTTCGCCGTTATACCCAAGTCATCCACAGGTATGTCGTCCTTATAAATGAAGTATTCCACCCTGGGTTGCTGGAAAATGTCAAATGGACCACTTAGTTTGATAGTTTAATTTAAACGTAATGTGTGTTATAGTTTTACCATATTAGATTTGTCTTCAAAAATACAACAATAATCATTAACTAACAACCGTTATGAAAAGTTAATTACCATCATAAAACCAAATCAGATACGGAATATCTAAAAGGACACTTAACAAAAATAGAATTCTAGCTCAATATGAACATTTTCATTTCTAGAAACTTATTTTATTAAAATTCAATCTACCAAATATCAAGAACAGAACATCAATATCAAGTTTGTTTTTGGATAAAATGCAAATCAGAGTCATTAAACCGTTGGAATAAAGGTCACATTAGCTTTCGGCCATAGCGCTATATCTAGTTTCTAGAATGACATTTATGGTGATATTAGTAGCTTGTGTACAATGGTAGTCTCCCAGTATTACGTATTTCCTGTGCCATCAAACAGCTGAAATCGACGATGCGTGGTAAATTAGTCGTTCCGTAGCATTGGCAAGGTCATTTAACTCTCGCCGCTACAATTACTATTGTGTACCAACATCATTATAAAAATATCTTCACAAAGCTTTTGTGTGTTCCCTAGCTTTTAATATATGTACATTTTTGTTGAAGAGACGTCAATAAAGTCCGTGACAATGACCGACTACGTACTCATTCATAATGTGTAGAACTAGTAAACATTGACTGTGATTTTGTGAAGAATCTCTGCAATGTTTCAAATTATTTAGACTCCAGAGATAAGACTAAAATATTTAGGTAGTTGTTCAAAATACAATCCTTTGTTATGTTAACTTCAAAACACTCGACAATGATGCAAACTTGTATCAAAATCAAAACTATAAAACTATTCGTGAATTGTGAATGATGGAATACAGATAATTCCGTCGGCGACGACGCCACTGCGTCGCGTCTGCGTAATAAACACTTCGTAACGTCCGACGCACAATATCTCATTATGATGCAAGTTTTAAGTGGCAGCAAATGATATCAAATTAAAAGTATTCATTAAAAAATTATAACTGCGTGTAATACAGACTAAAACGAGCAATTGTGAATGTAAACCTCTTTAGTTACCAACTTGAAATTCGCCGCGTTCAAGTCAATACTTGGCAAGTCATCTTTCTTTCAAACGTCACCCCTTGACTGATTTCTAAACGGCTTCAAAGGCATCTCGGACTAAGTTGGGTATTGAATAAAGCGCTTTCAACGTTTGTGTAAAGGAATTTAATTCTGCCAATACTTACCATTATTGGCAGAATTAAATTCCTTAACCCAATTACTTTACAAAGCTTTAATTATTGTTTTTAAAATTGTGTCGAATTTGAGCAGGTGATTATATAAAGAACACTAGAAAAATATTAAAAGATACCTACACTATGTGTTTTGAAATAATTTATACTACCTACCAATGCAACAGAACTCTTAGATAATAAAGGCAATCTTTTTTTTTTCTTAATTAAATATTTTGTCAACAAGTACATTGACGTACATATTTTGTACGTCAAGATAATTGCAATCTAATTTAGAAGTTAATCCCTTTATCTTTAATGATACGGATGTGTACTATAATTAGGACTTAGTCACTTCCCAATATCAATCGGAAATCAAAACGATGTTTAGTCACTACCACTGTATTTTCCCTATAGTCAAATGCATAATTTTATTCACTTAAATGGGTATAAAAGCTCCCGACCGTTATAGAATTACCATGAAGTTTGTCATAAAATAGGTAGCTATACCTTATCATATCAGTCGACAGTGAGCACAGACTGGTATAATTATAATAATTTTATTGTTACATTGATAAGACGTGACTCACTTTAAATAATGAGTCATCCAAACAATGTTTTAATTGATCTACATAAATAATCATAATTTGTATTTGGGAAATGCCCATTATCCAAAATCGTATCATGTAACAATCTCAAATGAAAAACAATATTATTATGAATAACCCATATTTTTTACTATTGCTACTTTAAAATCTTAAATCTTCTTTAACCATAAAGGATATCATATTATTATGTAGTCACATAGTAGACGACCTATGAAACCCCTTACAAGTTTTAGTTAGTTGATCGCTACTCATTTCTCGTATTGCTCATTACAGACGGTTGTTATTATTCAATTTTTAAAGAAAAAGTTCATTGTAGTTACCTGAATGAATCTTTTATCATTGTTCTTATAATCTATTGTAAATGTATCTAAACAGTGTAATTTATAAGCAGTTACAGGTCACAGTACAGTCGATTCTTTGAATATATAGGTATATACTTTAAGCACGTACTAAGCCCATTATAATTTACCGTAAATGTAAATAATGAAATATAAAGTCAGTACATAATGTTTACAGATCATAAGTAACCCTTCCTAGGTTTGTTTACAATTCCTAAACTATATTTCCAAAGACGTATTAGTAAATATTGTTTATGCCAAAAAATATAGGTCAAGTATGATTAAGTCGGAACCTTTAGATAACTTTTGTACCTACAAAGATATACGCCGAATATAATATATTATGTAGTCTGGCATAGTAATATGAATTCATCTTTATGTACAAGTTTAATTTAAATATATGAAATCTTTTAAGTTTACTTCGAATATCTCTGAAAAATGATAATGTGTGTAAATAAAAATGAAATAAATTCAATTCAAAACTTTTCCGTTGAGGAGAAAAGAACTAGCATTATCTATTTTATTTTGAAACTTCTGTTTTGAAACAAACTTTTTGTCTGCAAGATAAAGGTGGAGCAGTCGATTGTTTAAATCTGAAATCCAATCATAAAAAGTGCAATTCACGTTGCACAACGAATACGCGGAGTTGTGAATGTCTGTATCAATGCTAATTACTGTTGAGTATTACTACACTTTGTTGATTTACTGATAATTTGGCGTCACCATCCGGAAGTCTTTGGAATCACGTCACATTATGTACCTACTTTATCACCTATCAAAATATTTACATTGTTATCAATTAAAACTAGCAAAACCTTCTAATAATAACTGTCGTTTATTCTGCGATTATTGTTAACTAAGCCGAAAAAACATACGATTCAGTAGATTTGCTGATAATTCATTTTTATACGACGTTTATCGATTAGTACTTACGTCTATCACAAGTCAGTATCGTAATTTACGATGCCTGCAAAGTTTTCTTAAGACACGCGCCACTGCTGTCGATCAGTTTAGTTAGACATCTTTTCTAGTTAAAAACAACCGATGGCAACCAAAATTATGTAATCAATAAGCTACTTAATTACTTAACTCACTACCGACCTATTGGTTAAGTATTAATTGACTCCTTTCAGAGTAACTTTAATGTTGCCATATTTACATAATCGGTCAGGTTAATTGCCTTGTCATTTATTGTACAATGCGTTTACAGTCTGAGTTTTTGTCTCCAGACTATTATAATATCAGGGTTATATTCATATGCTACAATTAATACTAATTGGGTTTTTACTTTAGGCGAATTGTTCATTTAATACTGCTGGCTCATTTGATACACTAGCCATTAAATAGGTCATTAAAGTGATAATACCTTAATGACTTCAAAATCATAATGGCCAGTGTAATAATTGCTAATAACTATTAGAATTTAGTAATGATAATTTATGAATCCAAAAACCAGCTATAAGGTTTTAACATCAACGGTTTTAATATAAAAATATTCAGACACTAAAAAATATGCAATTCCTAAATAAGAACAACGTTTCTGTCTGCGATGTGTAGGTATTTGTTTGTGTGCATAGAAGCGTGTGTGTCCGACACGTAGAACACATATACACTGACCTTTCTATACACAATAGTGATGAGCACGAGCTTGTCGAAGAGGAATATCCTCATTAGCTGTCTGCGGCGGCGCGCCGTGTCCATCGCGTAGAACTCGTTCTGGCGCAGCAACCGGCCTTGGTTCAGCAGGTTCAAATATAGCTGTAACAGGAACGATCAATAGTGTCGAGAATTAAATAAAAGCCCTCCCGGTCACAAATAGACTTTGGATAAAAGCTACAGTGCCGATGTAACGGTTGAGGCCTCCATCAATTTGTGTTGCCGGATGTAGGTTGTATACCCACGACTTATCTGTACTAATATAATGAAGGTGAACAGACATTTTGTTTGTGTTTTTGTTTAAATGCGCTTATCTGTGAAACTGAATCCAGTCCGATTGTTTTTTTTTTTTGTAGATACTTATATGATAGTCGGATTTATGAGAAATAGCATAGGTTTTATAACATCACGCTACGACCAACGGGAGCAAAGACACATGGTGAAAGAAACCACGAGTACGAAGTCGCTGGGAGAATAACGTCATGATCTTAATTTTTTCACTTCCATTATAAAAATAAAATATTGTGTAGGTACCCTCATTTATTTACCTGGTAAATATTATTATCAGAAGGTGAAAGCATAGTAAAGTAAACTTCAGACAGATTATTATATTGCGGATGTTTCGTAAAATTCGTCATACTAATAATAAAATTATCTTTATCTTCTAACATACCTATCTGAGATACGATAAAATGAGAGATAATGAACATTGTCCGACGCCTGTACCAAACAACGTGTGTAGGTACTATATGACTAACTATTATCATAGTAGATATAATTTACGGATATCTACCTATCTACATTGAATTTATTACCGATAATGCTTTACATGTCTCCATTATAAGCTACGTATAGCACTTCCAAGTCGTACTGTTATGAAAACAAACGTATTATTTTACTCACCGGACAGTCGGTAATATTTTCCAGCGCCATGATTTCATCGACCGCTGTTAACACACATTCGATCATAGTTTTCGCTAGCTTCAAACTTTCCAGCGGTGTCTCGTCATTTTCCGAGGACTCTCCATTACTGCCGCCTGTCTCATCGCTGTCCACACTCAATTTGGATATCCTCGACTCAGTTTCACTCCTCTCATTTTCATAATTTGTATAAGTTTTAACTAAATCCGCCAAAAACAACTTGTATCTCGGTAGCCTCTGCACTGGTTCCAGAAGGTAACTTGACAGATCTAATCGATCACCTAATTCTAATTGTATTCCCTGGAACATAAACATTAGACATGAAACATTTGCAAAATCGATTCAATCGATAGTTATAAATATAAACAAAAACTTTGCGGTTAAGTTACATTTAGTAGATACATATAATTTAATAGCCTTCCACCGGCTTTCATGCGTAATTTGGGTCGAATGATATGCGATCGCGATCGAGGTGTGGGATAACTGGAGCAGAATTTTATCCGAACAAGTAGACTGAGAAGGTTCACAGAAGGGAAATGGCGCGCGACAATTATAATAATAAAATACAAACTTTCACTCAACTTGGACGTTTATGTCGCAACATTTAGCTTTTTGGTCAAAGAAAGAAGTAACATTATGAAAATTCTATTTGAAAAAATAACACGAGGAGCGAGCTTCTAGTACATTCGCTAACATTGCGCGGAGAGAATTAAATTCATTTGTATAATTAATGGCTGTTTATACGTAACGGAATATTACTTTTTGAAGCAGTGGTGGTCGAGTAATGCCTATGAATGTGCAAGTAACGGTAGCGCCAACAGTTAGGCCGTTGTTTAGCAGCGTGCGCCATCCACTACACTTTACAGAAATGAGGAAATAACACTCAACGTCCATCGAGCATCGTGATGCGTGCATGCGGCCAACCGATAATGCTTCAATCAATTTAGTTTTTACGGTAATACATACCACCTACTTATAACTACGATATCACTACTATTTAAACAATAATGGCCTGTACTCTCTTCCAAAGATTAATGATTCATAAAAACTGAAAAAAAAACCTAACGTAATGTGTTGCAACTTATGTCTAACTATTGTCTGTGGGAAGCTGAAAGATAAGGACATTTTCATGAACAGGGAACTCCCATGAACTGGGTATACGAGTATAAACGGATGCACAGCTTTAAATATCCAGAATTTTTACGATAACTCATGTGATAAATGACAAAAATAGTTTTGATTTGTGTGGCATCAGAACTGTATTCATATTATTATAATTATCTGAAACAGTGTAATGCCCCGCTGTCAAGTACTTTAACTTTTTTGTTGTAATTGAACATCCCAAAATAATATCTAGCAATAAACTAGGCTTACCTGGAAAAACTGTTTGTGTTCGAAAACCAGTCTCGTCGCTCTCTTATTATTCCTAGAGTACATTACGTACATATTGAACCTCTTTTCCTGCAAAAAAAAAACGTGATTGTTACATAAATCCTTTCTTGTATTGTTTATATTAAATTCGATTTGCTTCAACAAATGACACGTACATTAACCGCGGTCATTATTTTCGATTTCCTATAAAACACACTCGCTAGTTTAAGTGAAATTCTTATACTTTCTCCGAATATAATCAAAATAAGTACAACTGTCGGGGATTAGGGGTCAATATGGCGATAAACTGAGGAACTGTGAAGAATCGTTCGACACGTTGATATCTATTACCATCCATTTAAATAAGACCCGTAGTTATTCAAAGCTGCCTCTGCCAGCTATTTCTTTGAATCGAAACTATGAAGAAAGACGATCTTATTACGGTGGTGAAGTACGAAGGCATAGAGTCATGCGCTCCGCCATGCGATCGCCAGTCCGTGACACCAATGTTTTTATAACGATTTGCTCTTAATCGGTCATTACGCAGACTATTTACTCTAGTTAGGAAACATAATTATTTCAGGGTGAACATTGACAGCATTTTGCCAGTCTAAAAATAGATGGTCATTAAAAAATTAAAGCATTAGCGCTTTTCGGTACGTTGTTCAAATAGTTACTGTCTATATCAGAATTATGGCCGCAAATAGGAAGATTTTAATAAAAGTGTCAACGTGATTGTCTTTTTACTATTTGAATAAACTATGCATGATCAAGACCTACTTAAAATGAGGTTCAGAAGATAAGCAGAGGCACCAACTTTATCGGATATTTCATCACCACTTAAAACTTATCAGATAGAGATTTTGACAACTAAAACGTAAACAAAAACAATACTTACGAATCGCCTAAAACACTGTCCCAACTTCCTGAGATCATTTTCACAGTCTCTTAAAGCTGGTAGGAACTCTTCGGAATGAAACCTGAATATCCTCTCGATGTTGCCAAAGATCTCAGGTTCCAATGATCTGAAGGTAGGAGATAGTTCAGGTTTTCGCATGTTCGGGATGTAGTCGTCCACGACATGCCTGAGTCGTTCCACGTAGACGTTCTCCGTGTGTACTAGTTCGTTCACTCGTTCTGTGAGCCGTCTGTAAATAAAACACTATGTTATTGAAGGGTGAACTATTGTTATTGATAACAATTCGTACGTTCGTACCCACGCGTTTGTTGGGGATTTTAGTTTACAGCTGATAGTGAAAACCCCATTGATATGACGGGGCTTTTCCTAATTGTTAATAGAAATGGGAACTGCGCACAAATTATGTGACTGTATCGTGTATCTAAGACCATATTTGAACAATAATAAAATTTAGAAGACTATCTGTGAAAATGCAAGTAAAGCCACTTTTAATACGGTTCGGATAGCATTAAGTATTAACAAAAATACTGACTAAAAGAACTTCTACATTTTTTTGTCTGTAATAAGTCATAAACCGGCACATCATAATTTGGGTTACCATTATCACAATAATAAGTATTGTTTATAAAATTAACTGTCACTGACTGTATTTTAGTAGTCGCCAAAATATAAACTACGCATTCGTATAAAACTAACAAGTAATTGTTATATTACCTATACTGTGAATCTTTAGTCAAGTTAATAAACATGTTATACATCACATAAATACTATTCATGGATGGCATGGACACACAATCACACAATGTACACTCCAAATGATGCTAAAAATACCCTTATCATATTACTTTATCAAACAGGTCAAGATTGTTCGACTGTCAATAAGGACTTAAGGATATTGAGTGCAAATGATAAAATGCATCACTTCCTACATTAACGTCTTGTCTGTGAGATACTGCTTCTGACTGACGCTGTTATTAAGACAGTGAATGCGATAGAAATGTTTAAGCAATATTATATTACCGTTTCGCAAGATTGCCTTGAAATATTCGGCATAGAATATGTTTTATAATTTAATTTCAAATGTCTAGTTGCTACCTTTTTAATTACGAAACTTACAAGCTGTTTTTTGGTAACTTTGTATTGAATATTTTATAATAACCTGACTTGAACGTTGACCCTTAGTCCTACGTCTGTCTTGCTTGCAAGACAGACTGTTAGCAAGATAACCATTCTAATCCGTAACCCAAATATTGTCGTGGGGCCACGATACTGGTGCAATAGAGCTAACGATCTACTTAATCTCACGACCTTCATTTTTAGGAAACCCCCACTTTGGGGGCAAATAATGATAAACCGAGTAAATATGTTTTGAGCACAATATCAGTTACTAGGATATGAAGACTTTGAATCACTAATTGGATAAAATCCGCTCTCCAAAAATAAATTGCAATTGTTATCTCGCCCGTACCCATAGGTGTAATTACACTTCTCAGGTAACTAATTTGATAGTATAAAACATCAACCTAGGTAAACAAACTGATTTGACAGAAGTTTCACGGGCAAAGTTAAAGTCTTTTGCGTTTAAATTCAAAAATCACAAACATTTAACAAACATGCGTGGAACAAAGCAAGTGTAAAAAAAAACGCTACAGTAATTCAGACACCTATTTCAGCCAGTATTATCAAAAACATTTTGTTACACGAAAATTAATGTGTTGCTACAAAAAATACTCAAATTCACATTTAAGGAAGCGTTTAAATATCTTTATTATTTTTGGTTGTAATGTTATCTTTATCAAGGTCAGCACAATTAAATTTAATCAACTTTTAACATTTCGTTTCATACATTTTTCCTTGTATTATCTAGCCGATTAGAGAATGCAAATTGTTCCGATTGTTTCCAATAGTATTGGGTCTTATTTAGAGACGTTATTTACACAATATTTCTCGATCTGGCATCAATGTAAAGATTGCGCTGCCCGTGGTATTGAATAACAAACAAATCGTTTGAATTTGATAGCCTGGGAAGTGTTAAGTATGAATCTATCGGTATTGTGGGGCAAAAATAATGGTTGAAATCATCAAAAAGTTCCAAAGTTATTTAATATCTCTTTCTTTTCCAGGACTCTATTCCTTATAAACTTTCAGTCTTGTAAATGTGGTAAATGTGGTCCACAAAAATTAATTTTTATTAATGAGTTTGGGCATTAAATACCTAAATAAGATAGCAATTGATTTTCCAATGCGACAAGTGTTACTGACGTTTACATTAGTTCATTAACGTATTTAAACTTGGCTACGATTGTAAGAGTGATTCAACAACACAATATAGTGTTTCTGTAACAATATTATGATCATGCGTGGTATCTGAAACAATTCCGTTTAAAAATTTGTTTTAAATAAAGTTTTTAAAAGCAACATTACAAGATGTGTTGAAATTTCACCTGACTTAAGAAATAATTTGTACTATTCTAATTGAAAATAAGCTTAGAAGCAAAAACGGCACACAAATCTATCTATACTGCCATTCTTTTTGATATTTCAGTAGTTCCAAAAATATCTAATTTTAATAGTTCATATATCTGTCAATTTTTATCTATTTTATCGAGAACGTATAAATTATTACTAATCAGAATTTAATGTTGCTATCAACTTGCCTTTTTATAGAAACGAATGGGGAATCCACATTTTCTTATGACGTCATGGTCACCTGCTTGAATCAATAGTCATTGGCCAGTTAAGTGGGAAAGTGACAGTTTGACTCATTGATTTCACCACAACTTAACAATGTACAAATCGTATGTAAATTGAATAAATATGTCACATAAACTATTCTTAAAACATAACCTTCTAATTTTATCTTCAATACGTACAAAAATATAAATAGATTCGAAGATATACGTATCTATCTACAATCTATGATATCCTTGACGTTTTTCCGTAATTCAACGTAAACCAAGCATCGAGACCGCGGCATAATGCATACAAGTACCAAGTGAGAATCGTATTTGTATTCTTTATACGTAAATAATACTAACAAAACGTAAATACAAGAGCAACCTTGGCATCCACGCCGACGCTCGAGCATCTATATAAAAATACATACGACGTGACGTCACAAACCTGCCAAATTAGATGATGATGAATATTAACTAGTATTCGTCGGTAATCAGTTCGCCTTTTCTATTTTAATATGGGGGACAGTGACAGCAAACTATTTAAAAAAATATCATCTTCTTCAATGAATTTTGAAAACTTTTCGGTTATTCTACGTCAGAATTCACGCCTAAACAGCCGCGGTTAAACATTTATTAGAAACTAGTGGTATTCGGCCTATTTGTTCTAGAAACTCGAGAATAAATTGCCTGCCATCACTTTTATTGTTTTGTTTTGAATTTATGATTTCGTGGAAATATCTACCCATGTCCAAATCACTTCGAATATCGACCAGGGCACCGAAATTAAATTAGCATTTCTAGAAATTACGGCTAATGAACGATACCGGTAGCTATAGTTAGATGTATATTCACTATCCCCCACTGTACAAGTTATGTTATCTTTAATTAATCACAAAGATGGAAAGACTAATTGAATAATCAGCTTTTCTGGTCACTTACTCAGGCAGACGGTCTTAGAAATGCGTTTTTATGCAACTAGCTTCTGCCTGCGACCTTGACTATATGGAATTTAATCATCGAACATTGCCTATGTCACCCTGCAATAATGTAGCTTTCTATCAGTGAAAGATTTTTTGTTATCGGTATCAGTACTACCAAAAACTAACTCTTACAAACAAAAATAAACGATCAAGCTTTACTTCCTTATAATATCAGTATAGACATACCTTGTATGTCTAGGCATCACCAGTCACGTGGCATGAGGGAGAACGCAATTAATCTTCAATATGAAAAAAAAATCCTCACAACAACATTATAAGTGTTTTTACTGATAATGAATGAGGATTAAGTGAAATTTACGGCAAATCTTAAATGGAATCCATTACAAGATGAGGAATGGCTATTTCATATCTATTATTAACCATTGCATAGTCCTGTTGAAGTTATATTTGAACACGTGTAGGTATACAATATACGCAACATTGACAAAAAGTATTTTCCTTATGTAGTATTTTGCTACAATTGGAAGGTTTCTAATATCATTACCAAGCAGGATTTGCTCAAAGCTATATTTAAATATTGAAGCCATAAATGTCGCTTCTAAATATAACCTTAGTGTCAATATAAGGTCTGGCCAAAATAAATGTTAAGGACTATCTTTTTATACGAAAAAAAAATGCCGGGTACCATGATCCTTTTTATTTCAAGAACCTGTTTTTATTATCAACGTCATCTATCGCTTTTACGCGGTTCTTTCCTACAACGACATATCATTCAAGTTCCGAAACCCTTAAGATAAAATGAACCGATGTTCTCAGTATTCGAGCATTTGTGATAGGTAAATAAATACTTATCATACCTATGAAGTCTATATCATATAACTAATCTAGGATGAGGATCAGTCTATGCAGTAAGCTGAACAGAATAGACACAAAAAAAATGTGGTTAGTGTTAAAATATGTTTAGGAATTCAGGGCCGGACTAACCATGTCGGGGCCCCTAGGCAATGCACTTTACACAATTCTGACTTCAAAAAAAAATTTTTTTTTACTACAACGTTTTTACTTGTTTTTTTTTTTTTCATTGATTATTTGTTACATACAAATCTTATTTTTTTACTTGAAGACACATTTGCATTCTTTTTCTTGCACTTGTGACCCCCGTTCCCATGGATAATAGGTGTATTTAAAATATTTTTATACTACCTAGTATTGTACCTTATATTTCCAAAGGTACCCAATAAAGCTATATAATATATATTCCATTACTTGACTATACAAACTCAATTTACATGTTCACAAATGGGTACCCTGTTCTTTCGATTCAATTTCGTTTCACAGCTGTATTTTGGTACACGTAAATAAAAACAATGCCAAACTTCATTAAAAGGCGGCAGCAAATTGTAGTAACTACAGACCCAGCGGTACAAAATACTTTACTCTTAATTACCTACACGAAACCAGTAAAACAAATCACATATACTATAACTTATCTAGATTACAAAATTCTTCTTATTTTAATTAAACATCTAATTGTTTAATTTTTGTACGGAAGCAGTACCTAAGTAAGCAGTTTTTACATATGTACCTACTTATATTTAGCAGTATTATTTACCTACTTCAATACTCATAACCACGTACATAACATAACATCACGCCTGTAATCCCCGAAGGGTTAGGCAGAGGTGTACCCATTAGTACACCCACATTTCGCCAGTTATGTTTTTAGTCCCATGTAATAGGGGGCGCGCCTATTGCCATCAACCGGGCACAAATCCAGATTCCGTGGCGTACGTACATATGTATAGAATATATTCTTGTAAACAAAATATATTTCCTAAAATGTTAAAGGGAGACTTATAGTAAAGGTAATTTTAAAAGTAATTTTCAGGAAAAACAACCCTGTTTACACAAGTATCTACTCAAAAATGTAGGTACACAAGTATTACCTAACACATAGTCCACTCAGTATTTACAATCGGACTCAGCTGTTAGTAAAGAAAACCGAAATATCTTTGTTTTACTTACACACAAATTTCACACACAATCATCATCATCTGCCTAACCTTTTCCCAACTATGTTGGGGTCGGCTTCCAGTCTAACCGGATGCAGCTGAACACCAGTATTTTAGATAGAGCGACTGCCTACCTGACTGTCAAAGACCCACATATGACAGCCGGGACCAACGACTTTACGTGCTTTCCGAAGCACGGAGGAATCTCGGCGTGAAAAGATGGTCACCCAACCACGGACCAACCCCGGCAAGCGTAGCTTAACCTGACGACCCGTGCGGCTGTTATTACTTAGCCACAAGCTCTTCAAATATCATACACAATACTAATTATTATTGAAATTAAATTACTGTGTTTATAAAGCTGTATGGTAACGTTTCGGTAGTACTTAGGTAGTTATGATTGTAATCTACAACGACTTCGCCAGCGAGACAGCAGTCAATTGATGATGTAATAATACTATCTAAATGGATGTAAACATGCTTTGTTCACTACTTACTAATAATAAAAATAAGTCACAACGCAATGCTAAGGAAAAACCTACGCTGTGCAAAGACTATAGAATCTATATCTACATAATAAAGGGTGTAAAAAGACATTTAGCTAGAAAACTACATATTACTCCTCGCGATATTTTTTGTACTGGGCCATACCTGGGAGCATCGTTTGGTTAGGTACGGACACATTTCAGGTCAAAGTTCCATAATTTTGTACAAAATGTAGATTTTAGTGTTAAAACTGAACTCTAAATACCATCACTGAACTCTAAATACCGTCACTGAACTCTAAATACTGTTGGATGCATCTAGCACATTACTTTGGGCGCTTCCATAAAACCGTGATTTTCCACATCAATAAACTCAAAAATTAATTATTGTTTTAAATTACTTTTACTCAGCTGTCAGTTTTGCTCAATGTTGCTTCGTTTGATGGCCAGTACGCGTTAAGGGCTTTGTGATGTGTCTTTCAACACCCCTCCGTATTAAGAATTTACATTTTCCATGTTTTGTTTCACGAACGGAACCTTTGATAAATCGATAACTTTATGTTTCAGCGAACTCAACGCCCGCCATATGAGTAAAATTAAAACTAAACGGTGCCGGTGGGAAGCTAACAATGAACTGTAAATTGATAATATTGATTGTGTAATTGTAATACTAACACCGTTCATTTAATTAGCGCTGCTTGCTTTTAGATTTCTTTGTTTTCAAACAAATTTTATGCAACGAGTTTTAGACAAAAATAAACCAATGCGTTTTGGGAATTGCTACCATTAAAGGTACTAAAATGGGTAATAAAGGATAGGCTTCGTTTAAAAGTATAAAAGGCTTATGTTTATAGAATGGGTACGACTTTTAAGAGTTTTAACTTAAGTCGTGCACAAAGATGTAGGTACACCACAAATAGTTTTTAAAATATATTAATAATAATATTCTTCCGACCGAATTTCGGTCGACGGCCAATCTCAGTGGAGACTAACCAAGTATGCGAGATATCTTAGAGTGCACACGTGTGAGCGCAAACACAGGTGCAATCCCGCTTCCCTCACTCTCATAGTCAGTTGGACTTGGAACGGTAATCCGACTTGACCAAAACCAATCAGGAGCAGTACCGGCTTTACGTACTTTCCAAAGGATGGAGGGATCATACCATCCACCTCTGAACTCTAGACTATTCCATTGTGAAAACCCAATATAACCTTTGCCCGACTCGAGAATCGAACCCGAGACCCAACGGGACCAACGGAAGAGTAGAAAACATAGGTTTATAATATTTTTTATCTATTTATTTAAATTGTATGTACATGTAAACGGTACACTGTACAAAGGCGGACTTAATGCTTTGGGCATTATCTACCAGTCTATAATACCTTAGGGTGATGCTGAGACAAAACACTTAGATTGTTTTGTTCAAAATTATCTTATCAAACGTTCATTTGTTTTAAAATAAATAGATCAACAAGGAACTATTACAAGTCATCATTAAGGCAGACATGACGGTCCATTGCTAGGCTTGTATGCCGTTATGATAATGAAACTAACTTATTATTATTAATAATTAGGTATGCTCAGCACAGAAACAACATCAAATGACCTTGCCACCTACGTGGACGACTATTTATCATGCTTCTTATGATACAAAAATCTTTGTGAATCACATGCAAAAAAAGATTAATGCTTTTGACCATCATTATGTTTATCAATATATTCATGAAATTATCTACGTACCTTTAGTTACTTTGATGTACCTATTTAATATATTATTAAACTTCCTAGGTAAAATATTTCAAATGTATTTATAATACTCTTAAACTTCCCGCCATGTTGTTTTTTTTAGCGACAGCATTGAACTCGTTGTTTTTATCCTGAGTCCGAGCAAAAGTTTTAAATATGGAATCAATGATTTGTATTTAAAAAGGTTTATTTGCCTGTTTTTTATTTATTATTATTATAAATGGCCATTGACTGATTTGTTTCATTTGTCGATTATCGACATATTAAAGAGGTTCTACAGAAAAAATCTAAAAGTTATCAACTGGCGGTAAATACCTACGTATAGACCACCTGCCCACTTGCCTCGCACCATATGAATAAACATCAAGGTGAAACCTCATACATGGTAACAAGACATAAGTACATACATGTGTGAGTTTGAATGCAGTAAGCATTCTAGTTAATTTTTACGTTTTAGTTATTATTATACCTAATTATACCATGATAACAGTACCTATTAGAAATCAATTTTCATTCAACAATCGCGCATATGGCTAAAACAAAGACGCACTAACCATACCTATACGCACTTAGAAGGTAAAAGATATCTTATCATTCCGTGACAAAGCCAGGCAGCGATATCGCAAATATTTTCCTCGATATCTTGAAAAAACTCGAGTGACCTCACCTGCGATATTTCTCCTTTTTCGATTCCACCGGCATCAATACCGGTTCCGTAGACTTGGAAATACACCATTCGTTCACTGCACTCACAGTAAGGAACTCTGAGTCCGGTGCATGGCACACCTCCGAGCCGAACTCGTCCGACGACACAGTGATGCTATCGTACTTCTGGTACGGAACCATGTCGAAAGATGATATTGATTTAATACTAACATTGTCATAATTAACACGATCACCAAAGTCACCTGAAGAAACAGACACATCATCTCCTCTTTCACTCAGTTCATCACTATTTTCTTCGTTTATCAACGTGTCCGTAGAATGATCGGTTGACAACGTTTCCGCTGTACCGTCATCTATGTTCACTACGTATTCCTTTCCATCACTCCGATTATCACTTGAGTCGCTACTACTATCTGAGCTTTCAGTTTCTGATTCTTCAACGGGCTCTTGACTAGTTGATTCTTCCTCATTGTCGGATGGATCTGATCGTTTAAGTCTCAGCAACTTTTCAAGATCACTTTGTTTAACCCCATAAGACCAATGCCTTTCCCCGGGGTGTCCTTGACCTGCTGTAGATTTTCTCCTAATGACAGGTGGCTGTCGTGAACGCCTCGTGACTACGGGTGACGAGGACGGCGTAGTAAAGGAATACCGTCTTTCCTTAAACGTGATTTCCTCCGGAACAGGTGATTTCCTCTCCAGAGAAGGTGAAGGGGCATCCTTAAATTGTTCCGGAGGTGGTGGGGCAGGTCTGTGGGGCACGAGTACGTCTCCTGATTTCCTGTCTGAGATGAAACCTGAAGAACTAGATTCATAACTATGTTCTGAAGCATTAGATAAAATGGAATTCACTGACACATTAGAGTTTCTATCTTGAGACTTTGTCACTGGGTACAAATGCTGAAAATGCGATTGAATAGGATTAGCTACACTTGTCAAACTTCCCAAAGGTGATTTGTACTTGTCTAGCGACTCTCGCGAACCACCGAAGTTGTTGAGGTTTGTCCTTTCGAAGCGGAGAATCATATCTCTAACGCTTGCCCTGTCTTTTCTGATGATAACACTGTCTTCGTCAGAAGCATTTCCGGAAGACGACTGAAGCTCGTAGTCGAGCCGGGTGCAACACTCTTCTTGTGTCATGGCGTGGTGGAGGCAAACACAAGGTTACACAAGCCGCGGCCACGGGCGAGCGGGCTCATATCAAAACGACCGCGGTGCGCACCTCCGACACGCGCGCGCTACTGATAACCAAACACGACTGACAGCAGCGCGCGCGCCACACCGCCCACCGCTTTCATAAAACACCAATGCAAACACAACACAGTGCCAGCTGGAAACGGAACGCGCAGTTCTACTTATACTGGACGAATTTTAATGTACCCTAGAAAATTATCTTTGTTTGGCTCTTTTGCGCTAAGTCATATGCATCAAAAACACGATAGCGATACTATATTTGAATTGTAATTAGTTTATCGACTAAAACATTATGAACTCGCGTTACACCGACAGAATCCGTCAAATAACATGATTATAGAAATTTTACAATCAGTTTTTTAAAAGAAATATGAATGTAACTTCAGGTAAAAAGAATTGTCAAAGATTATTATTACTAATTACATTGAGGACACGTCTTACCTTCTAGTGCTAAATGGAACAAAATCAGTATTATTGATCGAGATCTACGTTTATCTTTACCTACATCGGTTTGTTATGGTTTGATTGCTAATCGAACTATAACAAGCAATCGTCTGGGTTACTAAACCAAACAATATTTATATTAGATCGTTATAACTAATGTCTCGACTGTTTCAAGCCTTAAGCCAAGGTTACTCTAAACGCCTACAACTCGAGTAGCCTACAATGGCCTACATAATATTAATAAAAAATAAATCTGCCTTTATAATTAACGTTTACTTTTTTATTACTTTGATTTATAATTTGTATAAGAATACCTGAATATTGTAAGACATGCAAGACAATTAAAATCAAATAGGTAGATAACATATCCTCATAACACCACGCCTGTAATCCCTGAAGATTTAGGCAGAGGTGTACCCTAGTACACCCATTAGTACACATTTCGCCAGTTATGTTTTTAAGTCCATACCACCCTATTGCCCTATTGCCATCAACTGGACACAAATCCAGGTACCAAGGCTACTACTAAAAAATCCCTGATAGAAAAACCCATAACCCTTTGCCCGACCTGGGAATCGAATCGCAGTCGCGCTTTGCAACCGCTAGACCAACGAGGCAGTCTTGTATATGCTTCATGTAAAAGTCACCCTTGGTGTATTTAAGTGAAATGAGCTAGAAGTGAACTCTAATACCACTGCTAATCAGCTCACCTCGAGATAGATTACTTTACCTAAATTCACCTAAGAGGTTTACAGAACTGCACTTTTGGTTCATTTTTAACCGAATCATACCTACACTTATCCATGTTGCGTGCTTGACAATGCTACCCGCTTCCAAAGCATGATACTTGCATATAAAATGCACTGTTCAATTAAAACTGAGAACGCTGTTATTACCTACTGCATGTTTTCTAGATTAAAATCTACGGAGAAAACTTGATTGCCATGCCATGAAACGTAAATAGGTTGGCCTATTTTGGACAAGCATTTACTAAACAATGCTATGTTGTAATTGAACGTTCTTAGCTGTATTTTTATTTAGGTAATAGAATATTATTGTCTACTTAACAATGAAAGTAGCTTGTATTATAATATATTTGTCTCACGCATAAAACAAAAGAATGATGATGTATAATTTGTTCACTAGGTAACGTTTAGTCATAGGTCATCAAAGAAAGAAAATAAACGTTTAGAATTAAAAATAATTGTTTATTTGTACAACACAGAATAAATTACAATAAAATTAAACTATTAACTTGTTCATTATCATTAATCGAAATCTAATTTCCTGAAGGATCCTTCTACTCCGAACAAGTTGGAGGAGTTCTTGGGAGTGCCAGGCCTCTCGGACTCGTCGGAGCGGGCCTCCTCTTGTTTCAAGAACCAGTCGCCGTAGCTCTCTACTTTAGCTTTCCAGTGATCTGCGAAAATTACATTCTGTGTGAGTTTCTATCGCGGTTGTAACAACTTGTTTACACATGTCATTTATTAGGTAGGTAGATAGTGTAATACGTTAGGCAGGTAATCGTTATTTGTTACACAATATACCGTGTAATAAAGTAACGGTAACGTTTAATTAACTTTTATTTGACGTTACGGTACCTGTTAACTCTTGCAAGTTGCCGTCGGTACCTCCGTATTCAGCCGGGAGAACAGACTTTGGTATTGCTTTATACATGGACGCATAGTTTTGGTTGTGCACACGAATCTGAAATCAAAACAAAGATATTATTACTTGCCTGCTTTTGTTAAGTCGATTTCAGCGAATCGATACATGTTTTATATTGCATTTCCAAACATTCGATTAGAATTTCTATGGTTTTGTATTCAAAAGATACTATGAAATGTGACTAATTCAAATATACTTTAACAATAGACAATGTATTAGTAATTTTCTTACTCTTTTCTTTAGTTTTTCTGGTAAAAATGCTTTGAATATTGTGAATGCCGTTTCAAATCCCGGCGGTGTGTTCAGAATGTGGTTTCCCTTTACTCTTACTGGAAGCCCCTTTTCGAAGCACGATATGACCTTTTTAGCTAAGGCTGGAGTCCACTGACTTAGCACACTTATTCCTACATCTTTCATGTCAACTATTACAACCTGAAAAAAAATTCTTGAATAAACAATGGATCATATTTTATCAAAAATGTTAAACAACTATAAAATCATATTTTTAAGGAATTTTCCATCAACATAGATACAAATTCCTTATTCAATTCTTATTATGAAGAAAAAGAAAGGTCTCGACGCGACCCTTATAATCCCATCCTGACCGGAATGTCGGTAAAATGATCCTACCTCGCCAGAAACAGAGAAATTGTCATCTTCAAGCATTAATATCTCGGTCACCATGAGAGCCACCTTAATTAAGTCAGCCAGGTGATACTTGGATGGGTCAAACACCCCTAGCCTCATTAAACATATTCGTGGACCATCTTGTTCTACACAATTCTTCAGTGGCAGGAAAACTCTGAAAGTAAATGAAAAATTCATTTCTGATTATCCAACCGACTCCAAAATACGACTGCTACAATATGAATGTATTCGCACAAGAATAAAAGTAGACCGCTGGAGTCGTTTCCAAAACCACATTTTAGCCGAAAGTACCAACTGTTCCACTTTCCTCATTTAGTCAGCATTGATTAGACGCTGGGGTAAAAATATTTTCTTACCCGAGTTTAAGTATTTCTTGAATCTTTATCCCGCTGGGATCTCTGTTTGCGAAAAATTCTGGTACAATAGTTTTTAAAGTGTAATACATGTCCAACTTCTCTTTTGCTCTTTCGAGGCTGTATTTTCCGCCTCGCAAAAATCCTGTCAGCCATTGATCCGCTGAAAAAGAATTAATTTTTGATTTCATACATCTATTGCCTATTTAAGATTTATATTTACATTCGTATGGTTCTCCTACAAAAACAATATACAAGGATATCACTGGAAACAAGTCGACATAAAATGCAAACGGGACTTACAGCGACATCTATCTTATTCTATATGAAACTAATGATTACAGAATCGTACGTGACATAGATGGCTGACTTTTGGTTGCCAACGTTTTATTTTGCAACACTGCTGCTTTATTTCGTGCAGTATTGATAACATAGATGGCGCTTCTGTAAAGAAAAATATAACAGAAACTGGCAGAGACATTATTTTGTTAAAATGTTATTTCTTTCTTGTTTGGTTTAAATGTAGTCTATGATTTTCTTAGTGAATTACTATGCTAGTTGTGTAAAATTTTACTTTACTCACTTGGTTGTACTGATTTCAGATGTGGCTGCTTTCTGAGCCATTCCCTGATGGCTGCGAGGTCTGACTGAACCCTTCGAGGATCCTCATTGATTTCTTTGGCGGCCTTCTTTGCAAGATCCGCTGGTAGTAGCCGAACAGCCATTTTTGATCATTAATTTGCTGCCACGGCTAAATTAAAAGATAATACGCATTATTATAATTAAGTCCGAATTTAGGAAAAAACCTAGCTATCTAAGTGATTCATATCTCATGATTCATATTTGTTGGATAAAACAGTAGACTTACTGAATCGACTTATATTCAAGGCCAAAATGTAATGTGTATGTACAGTAGGTGGATGTATAATATCGATCTGTTTTATCTTTCGGTTCGTGAAAAACTATCCAATAAGCACATGCAATATCGGAGCTACATATCTTGATAAACATATTTATTTATTTTGAGTTGCCTTCTATAGGAACTTATGTAAAGACATTTTAGAAAAAGCAAGCCAAAAACAGATTTCTATTCAGATAGCCTCATCTTAATTTGAATTGTAATAAAATGCAAATACTCACAAAACTAAATGGACTAGGTAATTACAGTTACTTTTCAAAACAAATACAACCTTGTTTGTATATATAATTAAGTCTGTAATTAGAGTATCAGACAGAATAATGTGATGCTAACCAAAGCTAAAAATACACGAAGGAAGTATCCTAATTAACTAGTTGTTTACAATCAAATGAGCAACATTTTACAGTGGTGGCTTATTGCGCTCACCTGCCATAGCCACGTTCACTAGAATATTTGTTTACATTAATTGATAACCAAGTTATTTAGTAAATATAAACATTTTTATTAAGATTAGGGTAGGCAGTGGAATCTTCTATCTAAGGAAAGAAGCCGCAAAGGCGGCGGCGCGGCGTAGAAGCGCTTAAGTGTGCCGTCGCGTCTTCGCACCTCTACGCGACGTCTACGCAGCCGACCACGCCGCCTGGTTTACGAAACTTCTTCCCAAAATTCGGAAACCTAGCTAAGGCGCTCCCAATTTTCCCCGGCTTTAAAAAAGGAGCAGGAGACTTTGATATTCATTTGTGCGTTTTTTTACTCACTATGTATCGACATTTTCGTCTATTGGGAACCGACAAAAAAATATTTTTTTGTTTGAAAGGATATTATCCTGATGTAAGTAGTCCGATATTAATTCAGTGAAGATTTGATGTAGACAATGGAATTTCTCTAACAAGAAGTAAATACTAAAGAGCAAAATATAAAAATTATAACATAAAAGAAAATTATATTAAAAAGATTTTTAGTTAACATACATAAAAAAAAGCTTTTAAAAATACAAAACTACTAAAAATGATTTTTGTTGCCTCAATAAATTTTGAAATCACAAAAATACACATAAGAGTAGCTGTGCTGTTTAACCTAACACCACTCACCTTTGCTATGAAATAATAAAAATAAATTTCTTTATCTCATAAATAACGAGAAAAAAATAAATCTTTTTGATCAACGAACTTTACGACAAATGTTATGTTATGACTTACTACACTAACTACACCATAATGCTTGCAACGAGAGCGTGATACTACTGTTATAACTTGATCACTGATTAGATAACGTGATAGTATTATTAAAATAATAGCAATATGAGATAATTACACCTGCTACGTAGGTATAGCAACGTTATACGTGCGGGTATTTACTTCGTTAATGAGGTTTTCGACTAATTACATACATTATGTCAATGCTTTTTGTATTTGCCCCGTATACAGACTGTTAGTGTAAACACCGTTGTCACTAAAACCATAGGTACTTGATTTATTATAAAAAAAATTATCTGAATTTAAAAATAAATAAACAAAGTTTTCTTTCAAAAATTAAAAATAAATCTGTCCGACACCGTCCGTAAATTCATGAATACTATGCGCCCGAGTTACGTAATCACCGCAAAGGGCCTTGACCTGCTGCACTGGCCGTCCGTTATAACTACCTATATAAGTTTTAACTAATTACATCATTGTTATATATGGTAAAATAATTTTAAGGAAAAATGGAGATTTTACTTTTTTTTTTTAAGATTTTTTTTTCATTGAATTTACGTTCTATTAGTGACACCAAGCCACTGGTTTCAAGGATAACGGTGTTTACACTAACACTCTGTAGTCACTCACATAAGACTTTTTATCGATGTAATAATATTGGTCACAGATTGATTAGGGCCCAGTTGACCTATGAACTTTTACAATAAACGAGCGAAATGTATCATGTACCATTCAAAGTCAAAAACATGTATTTCAATTAGACCATTTACAGGCACTTTTGAATTGTCAAGGATTCGGTCAGTTAGTCCGAAAATTGAAGCTAGTTGCTCGTTCCAAAACGGAGGTAGGCCTCTATGGAGAAGAACGAGCAGGAAACTCCACGGCACTCTTTTAAATTAGGTTTTTACAAAATCCTGGTTACATTATTCCTATTTATTTTTATTACAAATCAATGAAAAATAAAACATCTTAATAATATCTCACAATGGTTTCTAAACTGGACCTATACACTGACTTTTATTACCCTAAGTAGGTCCATCTTTCAGGGGGTAAAAGTACCTAAGTACTTATGACTATAAATATGGACAACTTTTATCTATGGATAAATTAATTTAACTGTTCCCTTTAAAAATGCAGTATCTACAACACTGTGTAGAGCAAGTGTGGAGCAAGTGACTTTTTTTAAAATTTATCTCCGCAGAAAATGAATATTAGGTACCTAAAAATAAAAGTCAGTCCATATACCTTTTTGGCCATTTATAAATAAGAATAGAGAAAATATAAAAAAAAACGCACGTTGCTTTTTTTATAAGAAGAAGAATGACGTTATTATAGACACAATAAAAACTACAGATATTGTGTCTTATGTTCAAAGAGATTATCATGAAAATGTTGTTTGCATTTCTACATATACGTGTATGTATATGTTTCCGTTTGTTTTGTCACCTTGTACAAACTGAACAATGGTACATCTTGCATTATAGCTTGCAACTAATGTACGGACATTAGTTGCAAGTTATAATTACATATTACCTACATAAAGATCTAAATTTGTACATTTATATCAACAATGGAAACTGCCAAATCCCTAATAAACAAACTAGTAATAGTTATCATGATTCTTGGTGTTACCTAATAACTGGTATCGACTGAAAACGGTTACAGGGTCAAACACTTACATAGTGTTGACATTTGACATATTTTTTTAGTTATCAACAAACGAATGCGTGGATAACACCATATTTCGGCGCGTCGTCTTATGTTATTATGTCGTGTTATTGAGAGAATGATTCATACTACTAGTACTCATTCCCAACGAGAACGTTGGGAATTCAGACATTGTCGAGTTAGTTCTCCCAAAAAGACTCAACCCACAGTCTTTTAATATTGATAACGTCAAAATAATTAAATATATCAAATGTGCTACATTACTATACAGCAATAACAGTTCAATGCACATCATAAATGGGTTGCTTCGTTTTGGTAGAATAAAAAACGGTTAAGGAACAAATGTTCAACGACTTGACTAGGAGCTGGACAAAGTGAATCGCTAATTATTCTGTTTATTTTTTAATTAGGTACGTCTTAATCACCGCATTATAAAATAATTTTATAGCACAACGATATCAGGATCAAAATTTTAATGTGATTCACATACTAAATTAATATTTTAATCACTCAACTGATTATCTTAATAACACAAACATTTTTAATACGCAAAGATAACAGATAACAATTCAGTAAGCCTTTTGTAAAGTCCAAGTGTTAAATCAAATGTAATGTGGAATAAACGTTTATGTGACTTACCTGACGCTGTAACAATGTTATCAACTTCACGTCACTAAGTTTAGGTGGAAACTGATAGCCTAGTTCCAAAATATCTGCGATCGCATCCGAGTGAGATGCATTTTACCGCCAAACGATACCGACGTGCCTACGCAGCTGATCTCGCGGACCGTACTTGTAAAATGTAACAAGAACACGAACTCAATGACATTGAATTTGCTCGCTCTACTCCTCACGCCTTGTGTAACTACGATCCAACATAGTCTTTAACACCTCGCCATTAAAACGGAAACGTGCACGTCTTCGTTTACATGCAAATGTAGTCATTATGGTGTATTTTAGTCTCATAGTCATACATAGCCAAACAAACGAACATCGCTGTGGTAGATTTATAACTATGTTTATGGATGCATCTTTCATGCATGCTGTAAAGCAAGAATATAACCGACTAGCTTATGCCCGCGACATTGTCCACGTACACGTTAACACCTAGATACCATAAATATAGCCTATGACACTGGTCAATAGTGTTGCTGTCAGTAAAAGAATGTATGTAATCGGACCAATACTTTCAGAGATTTAAACAAACAAACCAACCATTTCACCTCTAATTATATTATGGAAACCCTTACGTCCTACTCCATTCGGTGATAATTACACTAATGTAAGGCTACAGGTCACAGAAATTAACTTGGGGCCTTGGGCAGTGCAAAGATTAGAGTCGCAACATTTTTCCAGTAAATGTTTGGTTTGTTTTTAATGCGGTCTCTGAACAATTGGGCTATGAACGTTCAGCTTCTCGACTCAGGTCTTCTGCGCACAGCCTTAATCACCACTCTCATCGAATAGATTGGTGATTGCAGATAGTTGCCAGTACGGTCGCGAGCCAAAAGAAGTATACACTGAGCAACATTACGAAGCGATTTTCTTCGAATATTTTGATTGAAATGTCATGTTTTTAGGGATACAGTATTTTGAATTCAATACTACTATGAAATAGGTCTTATAACAAAGTTACAACCATTATTTCGCATGAAAATCACTTTTGAATTTTGCTAAGTGTATACTTGTTATACGTACTGACGTGACTGTACACAGGATGAAGTCCTATAAAAGTGTACCAGTTCCTAAACGGTAGTAAGTTTTATTGACTTAAAACATTTAACATTCTTGATAACTAGTCTTTAGTCCTAAGTAGCATAAGTAGGGGTTGCTCAGCATTTGCGTGTTGCACCTAACTGTATTTTTTTTATTTATAAAAGCAGCTACAATGTATAACAGGATACAAGGTCTTATACCTAGTCCTATTCTTATTATTTTTAGTCAATTGTCTAACTTAAAAAAACGAGTATAATTATAAATATTTGCTCTTTTTCTGTCGCGAAGTCTGTTCACTACATCTCAACATACAATTGACAAGTCTAGATTATGAAAAACAAAACTCATGAACCAAGCAAAATTTAATAAAAATATATTTACTAAAGTAACAGTGTCTTTACTGCGAGTACAAATCAGTCTATATCAAGCTTCCTGAAAGAACCTTCTTGCATTAGGTTTGCGGAGACCGGAGGTCCTACCCGTTTGGACTCATCTGTACCCAACTGTTCCTCAAACTTCATCCACTTTTCGTATTCCTTGAATTTTGACACCCAATATTCTGAAAGTCAATTTAAAATAACTATAATCTTTTTATTAAATATTTATATCTAAAATAAATTGTTCAACAGTAACGGCCTGACAATTAGACCTTACATTTGCCACATATCTAATTTTATTAAGTTTTACATATATCTATATAACAGCTTACCTATATTTTCTGCAATAGTAGGTCCTGTTCCACCGTATTCAGGGGGAACTATTTCTTTCGGGATGTCTTCCATCATATCTTCCTGCTTTTTGTGGATTTTTAACTGCGAAACAAACGAAAATTTGTTTTTATTACTCAACCATTCCGTAAAGCATTATTTTGATTGCAACATGTTCCATTTTTAACAATCTATAAATATTTTAAAAAAAGGTTGCCCTCAAAATACTAAAACACAGGCTGATCTTCAACGAAAAAATAATGCATGCCATATTATCTGTAGAAAAAAGAAATAAAAAAAGAAAATATTAATGGCATCTTAAATATTTTTCACAGCTTATGGCCAGTTCGTCGCGTTCGAAAACAAAAAGGTTGCATTTACACAAAAATAAAAAGAAAAATACCATTTCAATTTTAGGAAACATGAAGCCACGATGATTTATAGATTGTGATTGAAAAAATATTTAAATACCTATCCATACTAATATTATAAATGCGAAAGTAACTCTGTCTTTCTGTTACGCTGTCACGACTAAACCACTGAACCGATATTGATGAAATTTGGTAGGGAGTTACTTTAAAACCCAAGAAAAGATACAGGCTACCTTTTTTTGTCCGCGATAACCGACATTTACGCGGACGAAGTCGCGGGCTAAAGCTAGTACTACTAAAAAGAGTTACGCACATATTTATTCTCACTCTGAATGGGAAAAAAAGGTTCCAATTATTTATTTTTAGTTATTTATTTTTGGTCGTGGGTTCGATTCCCACCCAGGACAAACTTTGTGTGATGAGCATGATTGTTAGTTCTGTGTCTGGGTGTGATTTATCTATAATATGTATGTATTTATAAATTATATAAGTATGTATATCAGTTGTCTGGTTACCATAACACAAGCTCTGCTTAGCTTGGGATCAGATAGCCGTGTGTGAGTTGTCTCAAGATATTTATTTTATTTTTATTTATTTATTTTTATCCAAGAAAAACCATCACATTTAATAAACATAAACAATATTTACCCGTTGCTTAGCTTTTTCATTTAAAAATCCTTGGATGAGTGTAAATATTTTCTCTACGCCGGCCGGTAAGTTTATGTGGTGGCTGCCTTTTAATCGGAGAGGCATGGAATCCTGGAACAGGGGAAATATACACTTTTAAATTGCCACTTTAATAATGAACCTAAACTTAATGGTGAAAATGGCGATTTTTCCATTAAGATTTTTTTATAATCTGGATATCCAGACAGTAGAAATACATTCCAAGACAAATGGCCGTGATAGACGTCTACGTCGACGTCTACGTCGACGTCTACGTGAAAAAATGCTGTTTTTATACTGCTGAAAACTGAATCTATATTAATTGATTAGTAATTTTATTGTGGGTGGTCTTTATTTCTTCGGGGTCGGGACGGGGTCTTATGCACGTTGATATATAAACATACATGTTATTTGAAATAGACTTTTGTCAGTTAAAAATGAAAAAAACTGTAACATTGTACTTACTTGGCTTACAGCGACCATTTTCTTCAACATCGATGGCGTGGCCTGTACGAAGTGTGACATTGATACACCAACGTAGTCTGTCACGATCTTAGTGCCCATCACGCTGGCTACATCGTCATCTATCACCATAATCTGAAAAAAACGGGGATAATCTATTACACATTTATTATTGTAAAATCGTTCCTATTACACCCGCATAAGATGTCGTAGTGTTTACCTTAACGCGTTGTGGTCCGTACCTAGATGTGTTAGTTTTAAGAAAACCTGCTGACCTAAAGGTTGAATGTTTGCCTTTAAGACTTAGAAGTAAGAAATAAACATAACGGGATCGCGCTGGATGCAAGCCGCTTCCAACCGGTCCTATTGGAAATCTCTGGGAGCCTATGTTCAGCAGTGGACGTCCTACGGCTGATATGATGATGATGATGATGATAGATTCTTAATGTAATAAAGCTGAAGATATTTTTGGTTTGTGTGTTTGTTAAAACGCGAAAATCTCAGGAACTGTCAGTCGGATTGGATAAAATCTTTTTTTTTATATGATTCATGAGGAATAGTACCTATAGACTATATTATAACATCACGCTACACGGGAGCGGAGCAGTAACCAAAGACGCAACTTAACACACAAAGTCGCAGGGAGCTAGTATTATATTATTGCTAAGCTTTAACAAAGCCATTTCTACAAATAGAATGCAAAAATACTCGAAATCGATTTTTTCAATGACATGGGCTAAAGAGTATTAAGAAATCGTTCTAATTTTCATATTTACTTCAATGTATCACTATTTCAATAACGAGTTAGCAGCTTCAATAATAATAATCATTATTCTAGATATTTTCATAATACGATTAAAAACGAAACTGATAGTGAATTACTTGATTACATTCACAGATAATACCTATCACTGCATACATTGTATTCAAAAGAAATAATTTACAAAGTTTGTCTTCATAGTTCATCTATTTTTACAACTTAAGCCTCGTATTCATGGTAAACATTTGTTTAGTAACATGGTTGCATAAACATGTTGCCGTGTTGCTGTCAACATATTGTCAGCAACACTTGTGTTGCGGAGTTGAACACGCCATGTTGCAGAGTTGACAACATCAGTTTAGCAACAAATGTTGACGTGTGTGGACAATCCATATTGATTTAAACAAAGTTTCCAGCAGCAATCTAGCCTTTCATCAACTACGTTGATCAACTGTTGCTAAACAAATGTTTACCATGAATACAAGGCTTTATGCTCTGAGCTCTGCTTAAGAGCCTGCATAGGTACGTACAACACAGAAACTGTAATCTATGCTATCTATTACATGTAGGGATTTAAGATTATGACTGTGATGGTGTTATGTGGTATTGGTGGCCTTTAGATACGTTACCTCCTTAATGATGTTTTTTTATTTTGATTATTATCCTATTCTTTTTTTCATGAAGAAATCCTCATTAGTTTTACGTTGATATTTCTCCTGCTTAAGTGAAGTTACGAAGTTGGCTCTTGGACAAGAAATCTTAGAACAAGATCCAGCTCTGATGATCATGTCTTGACGTCCCAATAAAGTGTTATTATTATCAAATAAATGTGAAGGTTTCGATGTGGGGATGTTTGTTATTCAATCACGAAAGAACGGCTGGATGGATTTGAATGAAACCGTATTACCTTTCTACGATGTTTTTTTTACATATGCATAAAGTTTAAATAAACATATGAATAGAACGTGCACGCTTTATTCCGATTTTGGGTTTCCGACGGATAATTTAGGACTTTTGCTTACATCGGATATCTACAAGCAGAAGCTAGTTATTTATATAATATTAGGCATCCTTAGCATCCTAGATGTTTGTCTATCGTTTCTCATAGGTACTAATCTATCGACTCATCACTTTTCCTGCGAGCAGAATTTCAAAAATAAATAGTACCTGAATCACCTTACGTGCTAGAAAATATTTACTGAAAATATTTCCACTTTCTGTATCCAGGATATTTTTCTTTGTTTTGTTTTGGGAATTTGCTCAAAAACACGAGGAATAAGAAACGTCAGTTTTTCTGTCGTAATTGGTACTAATTTAATCAACTCTCATTACTCAATTAACTCAAACACATGTATCATTTATCAGCCATAAAGTGGGCCTCTTCTTAGTCTAGCGTTTACAGAATAGTGTTGTGTCTACGCATGTTATGATCGCAGATTGCCGTGTAGGTACCTAATTCCTTATTTTTCTAATACGGCACCCCCTAAGTTAGTCTTATAACATTAGTACACCCAAATTTGAGAATCGAAACTGCGACACGTCAATCCCTCAGGCATTGCGCCAACCGTATCCTCGTTTTTTTGTTCCATGAGACAGCAAGGTTACAATTTTTAAATCTTTAGTATGACCTGAGGCCTACTTCGACATTATCCTAAGTCCACAAAGAAGTATTTTAGTGTAATGTTTATAATTACCTGTACTAAGTAGTACAACATGCACATGATGTCAGCCACGCTATTGGTGGACGGGTCGTATCTGCCTGCTCGAATGAGGATCACGCGGGGATACAGCTTGTTTTTCGGTTTCGGCAGTATCAAACATGTCCTGAAATGGTTTAGTTTCATAATTCAGTTTTAAATTGTCATTTTTGTAGGATGCTATTTTTTTGCCGAATAATAAAGACTGGTTTGCTTCTTTGCCTCAATTAACTAGAAAATGGTGAATTATGACATCGTGAGGGCCCAGTGGTTAAGGCGCCCGCCTCTCATACATAAGATTGTAGGTTTGAATCCGGGCAAGTACCAATGTAACTTTTTCAAACCACTTATACTTTTTTGGTTTATTTTGGACATCACTGGCATCAGTGAATGAAAGACATCGTGAGGAAACCTGGACTCATAGTAAATATAGGTCTGAAATGGAAAACCGCCTTAAGCAAGAGCGGTGACCAATAACTATACCTTCAGAGTATGAGAAGAGGCCTATAATTACAATAATAGGTTGTTATTATTATTATTATTTAGGTGCGCCATATTTAAATTGTATTTCTCTCTCTTTCTTACCCTAATCTGAAAAACTCTATAAACTTGGGGTCTGTCGGTTTAATCCTTAAGGTGATGTCAGCAGCCGTGGTTCTGAGAGTGTAGTACAAGTCCAGCTTCTTCTTAACTCGTTCCAGACTGAATTTACAGCCTCGTAGTAGTGCTATGAGCCACTGATCATCTGTAAATGAGATATTCGTCTTGTGAAAAACTTACGTGATTTATAATATAACATCGCACTCTTGAAACTAAGCAGAAACTTAATTGTAAGTAGGTAGGACTTATATTGATAAGATTGAGTTTAAAAATGATTAAGTATAATAGATAGAAAAAAAACTTAGAAAAAAAATTGAGTATTGATTATACTTATATAATTTTCTCAAGAGAAAAATACAATACCTACATTACATTATTTTTGACAGAGAATTAAAAAAAAAATAGTTGGTTATTGTTTGGATTTCTCTGAAAATATGAAAAATATTTTTCTCAAAATAAAATAGGTACAACATTTTTTGTTTTCAATAAATAAATTACGAAAAATGCTTATTATGTAATAATAAATTAATTAAATACAAACAAAAGAACTACAAAATAAAATAAAAATAACGTTATCGACGCAAAAAGACATAATTAAGATATTACGTGATCACGATTTATTGATAATTGTAATAACAATTTCTTACCCCGTTTCAGTACCTATATCTACATTTAAGTACGGTAGGTACTAACATATCTACACGATTTTTTCTGATAAGCTGTCTGTTACTATGACAATGAATTATATTTACGAAAAGGGCGAAACTTTCACTGTCTAGATTCTGGACAATAAAAAATATACATAAACTACCTTTTGGAATGGGCAACTAGATGCAATATGATAATTTTTCTTTTCTCTTGTAAATGACGTTCAAAAGTGCCTTTTAATGGTCTAATTCAAATAAATGATTTGACTTTGACTATAAACTTCATGAAAGTTATATTGACATCTTATCTTTCGCATTTATAATTTAAAACAATTATTGTAGTTACACTTGACATTAGGAGTTTAGTTTTTAAGATTAACATTTAAACAATCTTATTCTCTCTGCTCACTATGTGCGTATAAAGACACCAATTAATTTCAAACAAATATATTATAACAATCAGTGAAATGTGAGAAAATGAAATAGGTACTACTGCTTCAACAGTGGCGACCACCAGAAAAGCGCCGAAACAATGAAGCTCGACAAGTCCCGGAAAAACGATTCAACTGTCTTGAATTCCGCAACGAAATTAATCAGATCAGAAGAACAGTAGAGTAGTAAAAAATATAGTTTCTACTGGTTACCCCTTTGAAAAACACTAGCAGGATACATGAAAGAACTCCAAGCAGTTCGTACATACCTGTTCTTGCTTTCAGATGAGGCTGCTTCGAGATCCAGTCCTTCAGATGTTTCAAATCGCTAGGAATCTGTTTCGGGTTCTCGTTCAACTCCTTCTTGGCAATTTTGGCCAACTCCGGAGTCAATTCACGAATCATTTTTATTTCGTTTATGATCTACAATAAACGACTCAGATATACAATCCTGTCCGATCAATATTGGCTGAAACAAAAAGAAAATGCTTTTCATATCTGTTAGAAATCAATAGATCCCCCATTTACCAATATTGATTATTCAATAGAAACTGTTTATCTATCGAAAGTTAACCAATCAACTTGGCACTGATGAAGATAACCTTTAAAAATAAATGGAAATTAAAACTGTCAATACAGAAGTAGCAAGTCTCAACACATACATTCGCTCACATTTAATAAACAATATTTATCCAAAGTAATAGAAACTAAGGTAAGACCCACCTATCGTATGGTGCGCTGCCGCCGTATCGACTAACTGATAAAGAACTCGGCTGTTATCACAATCGTGTTGTGACACGGCGCCAACTGCCAATATTATCCAATCATGCGACAAGCGCAATCAATGCCCCATTTCCTTCATAATTACTTGAAAACAATCAAATCCGGCTTGCGATAGACATACTGTAAACCAAGTATGCACTAAAGTGTTTAAACCTACCACTACCTACTATAAACATCGTCTAGGTTATGCAAAGCCATTTTTCTTTTAAAATTATTTTCTAAATCTACCCACATTTTGAATATTATATTTATTTATTCGTTCATAATTTTTTTATGTCTAAAATACCATTATCGCCACTATCGTTGAAAATTACGAAAGCTACATTTTGCTTTTTCCAAACTTTCTATCTTTTTCCTATATATATAATTTCCGAAAAAAAAATTCTACTGTCGTCTACTTACTAGCTTTTTCCTCATAACCCTGACGACTATATTCTAAGATTAAATCTGCATATATACTTACTTTTAAAATATAACTTTATTTATTTCAAGACAAACCCGGAAACTTTTTTTTATTATCTTAAACACTCACATACACTTAAATTAACAGAAATAAAGCTAAAACATTTATTTTTCAGAAAATATTCATATTTTGCCCGAGCTAACATTTAGAAATTATATATCGTTGAGAATGTAATGCTTAGTGAGTTCTATGTCGACATTGTATTGACAACCATCGTCTTCAGTTAACCTTAGATAAAGATATATGCGATCTTACCGTAAACATAATATAATTTGCTATAATAACTGTCTAGTTCAGGGGTGGCGAACCAATGGTACACGAGCCAATGGTGGCACGCCACAAAATTAATCATTACTTTAAAATTGACAAATCTATGTATTTAATCGAATTTAATTTATAACCGAAGAAATCACACTTACATATTTACTTAAATAAACATAAAATAGTAAACATGACGATTCTTATACAAACGAGTTCTAAACAAAAAGCTAATAGCAAATACTTAAGTAGTTTTATTTATCTCCAATTTACCTCCATTCTTTGACAGCATGTAATAGGCACATTATTATATTTTGATAAAAAATTACACGTCCACCAATTGAAAAGGTTCACCATCCCTGGTCTAGTTTAATCACTACGTTTAGATATTATGTTTACAAAGTAAATATCTTAACAAAACAAGAAATAATTCTTCGAACAAAAGCCAAAACAAGCAGAGGCTGATAGGGCGACTCTGAACGCATTTGAAGTACTCGGGACGTTGAACCATACAACATTTTACCAACTAGAATCAAGACTGGTTCAAAAGTATCATACACCGCGAAACTGTAGGTTTAGAGTGCGATTTTGAACCAATTTAAAACAGAAGTCTCGTTTCAATACGAAGTACATTTTTTGTAGTTATATCATGAATTAATTTCTAATGCACGTCAAGTTGTCTAAAAGATCCTTGGACCCCGAACATGTCTTCAGCAGTGTTGGGCTTGCCTGGCCGTTTCGTTTCATCAGTCCCAAACTTTTCATCTTCAATAAACCAGTCTTCATATTGATCTAGTTTCTGCAACCAGTAATCTAATAACAAAATTAAATTAATGAATAAAAATAAAATAAAGATAAAGAAAACAAGATTGACTTTGGGTACTTAGACTAATTTTACTATGATACCAAAGATTACTACTATACTATACTGGCAATAAAATTATGATACCAAAGTACCAACTGTCATGAGGAATTCTATCTCAAAACCTCCGCCATAATTCAAGCCAGCCTATATAAAATACTAATATATAAATATTCAAGCCAGCCTATATATAAAAGCAAAGGAAATATCGTACCTATGATTTCCTGTTTAGTACTACCTTGCCCTCCGTACTCCTGTGGCAATATTTCTGTTGGAACGTATTCTTGTAGCTCTTTTAGATCCGTGCTATACATATGGACCTGAAAAACATAACCTGTTTATCCATGTCCCTTATGTTCTGGATATAAAAATAAAATGTATGCTATTGAATTTAATACAAATACCCACCCTGTTCTTATGCTTCTCATTAAGAAGTTTCTTACCAAAGTTAAATAGTTTTTCAAATGCTTGATTGGCATTTATGAAGTGTAAACTTTTTAGACGTAGCGGCGAAGCATCCTGAAAAAAAGAAATCCGTAAAAATGATTGTATTTAGAATCCGATGTTTGAGATAGTAAAGATACTGTCTTGCCAACATTGTATTAGGCGATTAAAACACGGTTAATCACGATGAAATTTGGCGGGGAGATAGTTTCTAGTTAGTAGACGTCCGCTAAAAAAGGATTCTCCAAAATAACCCCCTAAGGGGATGAAACAGGGATCCGACATTTGCCCGGACGAAGTCGTTAGCAGACTATGCTAGTTATATCTAAACCGCTTAATGGAGCCCTCGCCTCCTGACACTGTTCACCGTCAGCCACTGTGATATCACATATCTTAAGAACTGTCCAGTGCACATTTCGCCCCTTGTGTGTCACGCTACGAGCACCGTTCTCGTCCTACCCCCATGCCCCTGTACCCTATAGGGGAGGACGCAATTAAGCAATTAAGCTACAGCTGTAAGATTAGTTTATAATGAGCTGTCGATTTAGTTATTAATAAATAATATAAACTCATTTAAATAAATAAATGAGTAACACTTTTGACATGTTACCTGTCCACATATCACTAACTTCTTCACAATCGTCGGTGTTAATCGCACTAAATGTGTCATAGTTATTCCTTCAAGATCTATGACACTGACATTCCCGTTTACCATATAAGCATCATCTTCCAAAAACATTACCTGAGAAATAAGAATAAATTACGAATCGAAAAATATGCTTCACTGGCCTGTTATTGTCCCATTACAGAGCAAAGGTTTCTCAGAGAAGGCAGAATATTGCAGAACAAGGCAGGTATTTTTGGAGTGACTTTTATAATTATTTATAAGTCTTGGTTTCACACATAATTATATTTTGATGTAAGATACACACATGGATAATTTCAAAGCATTAGCTTAATTCCGAAATCATGGGCAATAGCTAGTAATTAATAAAATTACCTCTCACAAAATTTCAACAAACCTGCTGCCAACAATGTATAAACGAGTAGAAATCATTCGGCGCTATGTTGTTGGGGTCATAAAGGCTGGGTTTTGTTAAGACCACCCGCGGGGCTAGCGGCGATGCCAGCTTCGGCAACACTAACGCTACCCTGAAATCAAATAAGCCATTTTGTCAAGTACTAGAAAACAAATCAAAAATGGTTATTGGCTAGAACACGTACGGTACATTAATTGTTACTGCGTGTGCACATACACGGCGTGTAAATATATTCTGTTAGCGATGTCAATTACTTTATAAGTTCTATCGACTTAATTTCTAAATAGTCTTTTACAGTACCTATAATAGTTCTTTTAAATAATAAAAGTTTGAAATAGTTATTTGTTATACAAGAGTGCAAAGTTGCTTTTTAACCGCGTGTTCAATTTTGATGACCGAGCAAGCGAAGGATCCTAAAATTGAATCACGAGCGCAGCGAGTGATTCAAAATTAGAATCCTGAGCGTTAGCGAGGGAATCAAAAGAGCACGAGGTGAAAAATCTTTGCACTCGAGTGCAACACGTAACTTTTCATTCCACCTCAGCGAGGAAATGACTAAATGCAAAAAAAAAAACGTTTACAATCACAAGATAGGTAGGTACACTTTTATTTCAGTTTAGGTATTAATTACTACATTATGACAGGTAAGTATAACAGAATAATCTGTAAATTATAACAAAATAATAATAAGGTATAATTAAGTAAATTTTAAAGTAACGTTGCTACAGTTATATAAATTGAGTGTAATATTTTTGTTTGGTACTATATTGGTGTTAGTCACTTGTGTACTGTTTTTTGGTAAACTATCTGTCATACTTAATAGTTGTACCGATTCATCGGATTCCCTTGGCGTGAATGTTGGAGATAGAGGGTTTTCAAGTTTCTTGTTTTTAATATAAGGTTTAACAATGACGTGAAAAAATGCCGCGTAAAGAACCGCGTACAAAGCAAATTGAAAAAAGAACACCAAGAAGGTTCCGAGTCTGAGTTTTTAACAAATTAAAAAAAAGTTGTATGATATATTCGGCACCATAGAGGTAGCAGTAAATAGGTTTAATGTTTTTTTTTATTCACAAACTTAGTGCACTCGATGTTCTAAATTCAATTTACTTTATCCTCTAGAGAATAAAAACGGCTTTTCCACTCAGATATTGAAGATTAAAAATACTCTTTCCGAGATGGTGGGATGAAAAGTATTTTTTTAAACAGTGTCAAAAATAAGTCTTGTTGTCTAGTCAAAAACCCGAAAGTCAAACCACTAGAACAAGGGCCTATCTTATTGCTCAGTGACTGGGTTAAATAAATGTAAAAAATAGTGATATTCAGCTGCATCCGTTTAGCCTGGAAGTTGACCCAACGAAGTGGGCAGAACACCGGACAGATGATTTTAAATTACATCAAAAGTATAATCTATGCTTAACTTACCCTGTTCGTAGCAAATCTTTAAACTGTTGGTTATTAGGTCTAAAACTAAACATGTCCGGTGACACAGTTCTTACAGAGTAGTACAGATCTAACTTCTCTTTGGTTCGTTCTAGGCTGTGCTTACAACCCCTCAGGAAGGCCGCTAGCCATTGGTCATCTACAAGTAAATTGTGGTACGTTATATACAGTCCCAGGATGTACCATGATCAGTCGGGGGCACGGATAATGCGAATTCCGGCTTCCGATCTCGTGGTAGCAGGGGGAACCGTAAAGTTTTGGTCAGTAAAAGTTCGACATAACCCTCCGTTCTCCCAAGATAAATTCGGTGAATACTCCATGGATGCCCAGGAAAAAATCACAAATACAGAAAAATAAAGAATGCACCATGGTATTGTAAGGTTTCGCCCACATACATAGGTATTTTGGGTGTAAAGAAACCAATCACATTTCTATTACAAATCACATATTCTGCATACGCGGGAATCCACTGATACTAAAGATATTGAAGGTAAAAATAACATCTTTTATATTTACCAAAACAAGTTTTAAATGTTCCAATCAAACTTTTAATACTCCCACGACCCCTGTACTGTTGCATGCACCCATAAACACAATGATTTGCATGTGTTGCACAATGCATGGTATCATAAATGCGTACTTAACGGGCATATGATTTGTCTTTTTACACCTCAAATAAATATAATTTCCAAATATTTGTATAAAAATAAAGTATTTAAAATAAGTTGTCGCCCACCTGCCCACCGGTCCCGGGAACAGGGTCCGAACTACCGTTTGTCAGGGTTCTAGAGATAGTAACCTGTTACCAATGCAAGCCATGAAGAAGTAGTAGTCCAGAAGTATATATAGATAGAGAGAGGATAGAGGTATAGTAGATATTTGTTTTCAATTATTTTAAAATTTCTTATTTGATTATTTCCTCATGTACAATTTTTTGCACCTGCTTTGTTATCTCTTCACCACCTTTGGTTGACTGGTAGAGAATGCCTTAGGCATTAAGTCCGCCTTTGTACTTTTTTGTTGCATAAAGTTTAAATAAATAAATAATAAATATTGCCTTCTGAATCAAGCCCTTGACCCAACTAATTTATTAGAACAAAAAAACTAACTGTTAAAAGTTTCAGTTTCCACCCACTACATATTTTTGGTAGTACTGTCTTGTAGTGCCTCACTAGTACCAATAATCTGATTGGACTTCACTACCAAATTATACAATATTATAGCTAATCAAAATACTAATATACTATTTGTATTTTAATACCTGTTCTAGCTCTCAAATGGGGTTGTTTACTGATCCACTCTTTCAAATGTTTTAGTCCATCCTCAAGTTTCTTCGGAGTCTCATTCAGTTCCACTTCTGCTTTCTGCTTCAAATCAGGGGTCTCACCAACATTATCAGAATTGCGCTTTAGGTATACCTCTTTACCTACTTTATTAACAAACACAGACGCAGATCTATCCTATTATCAGACTCATTTATTTTAATATTACTTTGCCTTTCAATTTTCAACGTTTAGATCAGCGCCGAGAGTTGAAATTGCAACAACAGAAATTATAAAGTAATATTAAACTTATATTGTTATAAGAGATGGCCAGGTAGGCGCCCAGGTACAACGGGCAATGTACTTTTCTTTAAAAATATAATTTTAATCGCAAGACCAGAAAAAAATCATGCGGTAGGCGACCGTCACTCTTCGGGAGGATGAACACAATGAACCAAAGATAAACCAGTTTGCTCACCACTTTAGCATAACAGCCTAACTATACAAGAAACGTAGTTATCTCATACAAATATTTTGTTGTAATTTTTTTATTTTGGAGCCCATAATTATTTTGGTATTTTTAGGGTTATTTCCGTACCTCAAAAAGAGCTTTTTGATCGTCGCTCACAAAACGGATTTTTTAAGGAACCTAACTTGTTAACAATATTTCGGGTTCTAGGACTATTGCAGGATATGGAAACAAAGAAATGGGACTATGGGTTTGCAGTGGGTAATACCACCCTGGTCATTACTAACGTTGATGACCCAAGATTTGTTTGTGTGAAGTTCTTTGTTTACAATTATATTATACAGGTTGATTGTTTTACCAAAAACCTGAAAAGAGATCATTGTACTCATTATTATGAACAACACAAAATAAAATAAAACACATTATAAATTAAAGTCTTAATACATCTTAATTACTTTTTGGATAACCTTTTTTCCAATTATAGATTCACATTATTACTTGATGCTATCACATTCGTATTTTATTGTATTCGTGTTATTTTTAGTAACTAAAATTAACAGAATATCTTCATTTGTTTAGTAATGTATTTGCATGTTTACCTACTTGAGTAAGCTGTGGTTACTTGCAATCGTGCTTGTACAACTAGATGTATGAACATGGATCAGGCGAAAGGAGTATGTAAGGAAAGCAGCAGGTGGCGTTCTGGGGTTTCTGCCTAACCTAAGCATATCCCGAACAAAACGTTGTTTGCGACTTAGTTATTATATCCAAGTATGCGTGTTCTTAAAAGACATTTTTATTTAATCGTCTTCGTGAACTTGACATGTTTACTTTCAACGAACTCTTATCGTGCACAAAATAAACGCATATTAACATTGTGGTGCTTATGTAAAATCTGGTTTGTCTGATTCGTGTATCCACCAAAAGCCATCGGCTATAGATATATACCTAGTTACATATTACTAGCTTCTGCCCGCGACTTCGTCCGCGTCTGTCGGTTATTGGCGGTCTAATCTTGTTTCTCGATACAAATGCATAGCCGATAACAAGTCATACTGTCTTCAAACTAAGCAGCATCGAGCAAAAATTATTACTGGGAACCGACATATTTTTGGTGTGAAAAATTACTGAAAGGGAGTGCGCCATGTATGGAACACCCAATAGTACAGGGCTCATAGGAGAATTAAACGAATAGTTAGTTTATTTTAAACTCATTTTCTTTTTATAAAAAAAATATGTTTTGACTATAACATACATACATAACATCACGCCTGTAATCCCCGAAGGGTTAGGCAGAGGTGTACCCATTAGTACACCCACATTTCGCCAGTTATGTTTTTAGTCCCATGTAATGGGGGGCATGTGTAGGGGGGGTTTTTTGACTATAAATATCTCCATAATCGAAATATTTCCAGATATGGTCGAAAACAAAAAAAAAAGATCGCAGGGATGGGAACAACATGTGGTTTTGATTTGGCTTGGTGACAATTAACAAATATATTTTAAATTTTTCGTCTATTCTTTGTTGGAATAAAGAAACTATTTAAATTCGGTAGAAAAACACAATATTTATTTACTATTTTTGTACAAAAAGATAAAAAAGTGTTCTTAATCAACCTGCAGTTGTCTAAAGGAGCCTTCAACTCCGAACATATCTTCAGCAGTCTTGGGTTTGCCTACTCGCTTTGACTCGTCTGTACCGTAGTTCAAATCTTCATCCAGCCAGGAACTGTATTCCTTCACTTTATTCCTCCAGTATTCTGTAAATGATCATCAAACTATGTTATTTTTCAGAAAGCGAACGAAACCTATTTTCATGACCGGTTTTCTTGATTAAGTACTTAGTAAGATTAATAACGTTAGTTGTTTTATAGACATGACTCCGATTTTAAAAACAACAAAAACTTGAGTTGTTTTTCCAAAAATAATAATTAATATTTAAATGTTGGTTAAATAAATCTTAACAAAGGTTTATTAATGTATAATATAATATTGTTTTTTTTTCCTATTTGTAACGCACATAGATTATGATGCGATTACAAAGTGTGACGGCGTAATAATAACGAGAAAATGTTTCTGATTTGCGTTATAAGTGACTTAAAATACTATTGTTAGAATTACTTTATAATAACTTAGATAAAGTTTCATCAGTGAAAGCGTGTTGCTGTCTGTGTAAATAAAAGTTCCATTCAATTTTATTATAAATAAGTGTAACCTGTAATTTCCTCCACTGTACCAGCGCTTCCGCCGTACTCTGCAGGCAATATCTCCTTCGGGATGTGTTGATACAGTTGTTCATAATTTTTATTGTGGACGAAGAGCTACAAAAAATTATTACTTCATAACTTGAATACCATATTTTACAAATGATCAATTAAATCGTTTCGTGGCAACTTACTCTGCTTCTATTTTTCTCATTAAGCAATGCTTTCATTGCATTAAAGACTGTTTCAAAACCTGGAGGAGTGTTCAGGTAATGTGTCCCTTTCATACGCATGGGAGATGCATCCTGAAATATATTTTCTTGTGAGTATAGGTGAAGAGATACGGCCAAACAAAAGAGCTTATCAGTACCTCACAAGTACACAGTACGTGAGAGTGAGAGGAAATAATGAGCGGTTATGAGTGTTTCACAATTTCTAGTTAAATGCACTATAATAATCGTGTTACCTGACCCAAGACTACCATCTTCTTCATGGTAACAGGCGTCATCTGCATAAAGTGCGCCATGGTCACTCCCTCCAAATCTAAGATACTCTGCCCCCCAGCCACTGTGGCATTATCATCTTCATTTAAGAGTATCTGAGGAAAAAAACATTGAGTAAAGGTTTTCTATATAACATTATTGACATTAAGATTTAAAACAACCAAATACATAGATATACCTTCATCAGAACGTTAGTAGCGGACATGACCTCTAAGATGTGGTACTTGTTAGGGTCATACTTCGCTGGTCTTATGACAGATACCACTGCCGCGTCGGGACCCGGTGGCTTAGGCAATATAACAAACGTTCTGAAACATTACCAATGCATAAAGTGAGAAAACAGAACTTGAAATTTTAGATGGTTGACGTAAAAGATGATTTTAAGGTTAAATAAAAGGTGAATACTATGGTAAGGTGAAGCGGTCCAAAATAAATTGGGATAACGACAGGAGAATGATGTCAGTTACTTCTGATACCCTATCTTACCCTAGTCTAAGGATGTCATCAAAAATTGGATCGGAGTGCTTGACCCGGAACAGATCAGGTGCCGTAGTACGAATGGAATAGTAGAGATCCAACTTCTCTTTCGTCCTCTCCAAACTGAACTTGCAACCACGGAGGAACGCCACAAGCCATTGATCATCTGGAAATGTTTACTGTGTGAAAAATTTTAAATGCATTATCAACTTTCTTGATCATGCAAAGGCATTTGACACTGTTCCGACTGGCATATTTATTTAAAAGGTACATATTTACTTTGAATTGTTTATAAGCTATTTAACAAACTGCAATTATACACAAATGTAAGCTTTTACACTACTGACGAAGTTGACCCAGTGACTAAGGAGTTCCTCAGGGTACTGTATTTGGTCCTACGTTTTCATTATCTATATTAACGACTTACTAAACCTCTCTGTGAACAATGCTGACTGTGTATTTTTTTTTTTTGTAAATTATAAGAGGCTGTATTACCTAGATAAGATAACAGAGATTTGTGGATTCATGAACTCTCTTTACCTTAAGGGGGATATACTCTTATTGCAAACCACTTGGACCCGTAAATATCCATTACAAGGTTTTAAAGAATTTAGCGGCCATACACACATACACGGAAAGCGAGTTTGTTTTATACTATTAGATTAGAGATAAGATAGATAACACCTGCCTAAAATATTGTTATGACCGACCGTTATGTGTGATTAAAAATCGGAGAGAATTAAGAAGTGTCTATAGTTTCGGAAAAGTACTTGTAAAAGCTGGCTATCTGCGAAAGACTTAGCAGGCCAGCTCAATTTATCAAAGGTTAAATACAAATTGTTCTAAATGAATCCCAAATCGGCACAGTAGGAAAATGCAAGCAATGCCTTTATTAATGAAAAAATCTAACATTTGGTTTACAGAGCCAACTTAACTGTTGCAGTAAACCGGGTCGACAGCAGATATGGCAGATATCGAACAACGTGTAATATTGATATAATGTTTTGTATGACTTGACACTCTTTGAACATTTAGACTGAGATACTTAACTGTAATTCACATTATAAGTTTGTAATAGTCTGATTTTATATGACCAGCACAATATCACCTATTGATATGAATAAGATTTCCAAACAAAATAAATATTGCTATATTTACTGAACGGGTGTTTCAAACTCAAAAATCGATAGAATCGCCCTCAGTTGTATTCCGTTGTTCGTTACGTCATTTATTTAAAGGTCATTGTCGTGGTTCTCACCTGTCCTAGCATTCAGATGCGGCTGCTTGGCTAGCCAGTCCTTAATACTCTGCAGATCAGCCTGCAGCCTCTTTGGGTCTTCGTTCAGCTCCACACGAGCCTTCTCCGCTAAAGCGGGAGTCAACGGCCTCACAGACATTTTGTACAGAAACGTCCTGTCACATAAAGAACAACTCTACAATGATAATATATCGGGTTTGCGATAATTGTACATGATTAGTTATCAACTATTTAATCCGGCAGGCAATATATTTGTTATATGCGTTATACTATTTTCAAGCTCTTATTTTTGCGTTACCTTTGTTTAATCTATATTTATCGTATTATTTTATAAAGTTTCGGTTTTATTATAAAGTTTCAAGTTCTGTTATCAAGTTTGAGTTCAATCTAATCATCGATATCATGAACTCACTCGTTTCCTAATAGACTGGGTGAGGTTTTACGATGACCAAATTTTTAATCATTTCAGTTTTGGCAGTTATCGCAGCGTCGCTGAGTAATATCAAGTTAAATTTACAATTAGGCTAGGGTAAAATAAAAAGAAACCATTGTGACCTTTCTTTTCATATCGAGATTTTTTCCTTTGTCTCCGTCAGCTAAGGCTTCGGTTGTCTGACTTTCCGGCTTCTAGCCACGTGTAACGTGGCCGGAAAGTCAGACAACCAGTCTTACCAAAGGGTGTTGTGTTAACCAGTTACTGAGTTGTGGAAGTTAGATAGGCATGGCTCCGTGCTACTGCCGTGATACTGGTACTCAGCTGCATCCGGATAGACTGCAAGTCGATATCGTCTATATAATAATATTGTTGGGAAAAGGCTAGGTAGATGATGATGGTAGAATATATCAAGCTCACTTGCTTTACCATCGCCACTATGGTGACAGATTTTAAGTTTTCTTAAAACATTTATGTTGTGTACGAAACACATTTCTACATAAAAATTAACATCCTTCAAAATCGTTTATAGCTCCCAACTAGATAAACGTGAAGTGGCGATAGCAGAAAATGGCGATGTCCTCTATTGATTTATAAATAACGCAGCTACTGACCGCACACGTATTTTATTACAAATTTTCTATTTTATATCAAAGTCAAATTCAAATCATTTTAATCGTCATATACAAGAAAAAAGAATCGAATCTAGTTGAACCTTTCCAAAAGGTAGTTACTACCTGTTGAGAAGTCAATTTATCTAATATCCTAGTGCCTGAGTGTTTGACTTTGTCGTTTTAACCGGTCAATCCCCGGCTGACTTACCGGTATGGCAGAACAATTGAAAATCAATTGTGTCTCATTACGTGGGACTTGAATAATGAATATCATTAGTTTTACAGTAAACCCTGATCTAGTAATTCCTAAATAGGTACCTACTTTACAAAAATCTAAAGACGTTAAGCCGCTTGTTTTAAATTTGAATAATATTCCTTCAGATTATTTTATTCGGATAAGATTAGTCCGATTACTTTCGACTAGTTATATGATAGACCACTGATTCTATGCCATATGCTAGTGCATTAGCATCTTAAAACTATTTGTTCAGGAAACAAGGATCTGCCTTGAAATAGAGATGCCGTATAAAATAAAAACCTGGATAAGTTTGTGTGGACTCGCTCACTAAGGGCTCCGTATCATTAAAACTATTTATACTGGTTTTACTTTTTTAATTAATAAATTTCATAATGTCTGTAATATCATATACTGTATAAAAAAACCAACAACCTACCACATAAAAAATATATACTTATACAACCTTACGACAGATGGCTTAAACTTTCTAATACAGGACCTTATCAAAAAGTTTGCTCTATCGTTGGCACCGTTTGGCGGTACCTAAATTCTGATAATTCCAGAAATGTCTGCTTAGTACCTAGATAAGTTTTTAACAGAGTCTTCATGCAGTCTTAAATTACATTCAGAATGAGCAACGACATGGGGAACACTGTGGTGCGTGTGTGCTATAGAATAGGACCTCGATTACTTCAATCGATTTGCAAAACACAAAACACGCGATGCGATGCGCGTTGCTTGTCATTTGTCACCAAAAAGCAAGCAAATGCTATCATTAGACTAAAATATGCGCTTGCTTGCTCGTTCAGATTGTCTTTTGAAGTCTAAAACCAATTTTTCATCTTCATTATAAATTTTCTATTTCGAAGTCTGTTTGTTGGCTCCCCATAGATAGTATAAAAAACTGTTCTCAATCAACCTGCAGTTGTCTAAAGGAGCCCTCAACTCCGAACATATCTTCAGCAGTCTTGGGTTTGCCAATTCGCTTTGACTCGTCTGTACCGTAGTTCAAATCTTCATCCAGCCAGGAACTATATTCCTTCACTTTATTCCTCCAGTATTCTGAAAATCATCATAAAATCATATTATTTATGTGTATTTTTGCGAAAAAATTCAAATCTTATATTCGATTTAAGTAAAACCTCAAAGAGAACAGTCCTGTATCAATAGATATCAGGAATGGAGGGCATTTGTAACGAACATCTTCTTGTTAAATTAAGTTGAAATAGATACGGAAGTTTACTACCAAAGTATGTTCTGTGTGTACAGAACACGCTTTTGTAGTAACTTCCGTTTCTGCGTAGTGCAGATAAAAGTTCTATTCAATTTAATTGTAAGTACCTGTAATTTCCTCCACTGTTCCAGCACTTCCACCGTACTCTGCAGGCAATATGTCTTTCGGAATGTATTGGTACAGTTGTTCATAATTTTTATTATGGACAAAAATCTATGGAAAAAACCATTTTCAAACATTGGAATAGTTTATTTTACAAATAATAAACGGTTTTGTGACAACTTACTCTGCTTCTATTTTTCTCGTTAAGCAATGCTTTTAATCCGTTGAAGACTGTTTCAAAACCTGGAGGAGTGTTCAAGTAATGTGTCCCTTTCATACGCAAAGGCGATGCATCCTGAAATATAGTTTTATGCAGGTATAGATAGTACGGCCAAGTAAAGGCCTTTTACTTTTCCTTAACGGGTGGGAAGTAAATTAGCGCTGCAATTTTAGAATTATTTCTCTATTGGCATGAGTTATAGATGCAGTGCATTTCTATAATAATCTAAATGTACTAAAAAGTATATGTTTCACCTGCCCCAAGACTACCATCTTCTTCATGGTAACTGGCGTCATCTCCATGAAGTGTGCCATTGTAACTCCCTCTAAATCTATGATACTCTGGGTTCCAACCACTGTGGCGTTATCATTTTCATTTAAGAGTATCTGGAAAAAAACTTTGGTTAACTTTTAAATAAATAAATATCTTGAGATTGAGAAATATATTTTACTTAAGACGAATTTCTTTTGTTTCATGCAATTAAAATTAAGAACAACCAAGTAGATTTACCTTAATTAGAACGTTGGTAGCTGACATGACCTCTAAGAGGTGGTACTTGCTGGGGTCGTAATTCGCTGGTCTGAACACGGAAGTCTGAGGCGCGTCGGGACCTGCTGCTTTGGGCAATACGACAAATACGCTGAAAACAAAATCAATGTATGTATATCGTGACGACATTTTGGAGATAAACGTGAGAATAAGAAAAGATAAACCTGAACTGTGTGTGGTTTCCGTATAAGATGAATTTATAATTATAAAAAAGGTGAACACTAAGATAACGAGGAACATAAGGTCCGACGATACCAAATAAATGGGGATAAAAAAGATAGAGATGTGAATAAAGACAGGATTATGACGTCAATATTTCTGATATATTACCCTAGTCTTAGGATGTCATCAAAAATTGGATCGGTGTGTTTGACCCGAAACAGTTCAGGTGCAGTAGTACGTAGGGAGTAAAAGAGATCCAACTTCTCTTTCGTCCTCTCCAAACTGAACTTGCAACCACGGAGGAACGCCACAAGCCATTGATCATCTGGAAATGTTTACGGTCATTGTGATGCTGGTATCATAAACCGTATAATTAACGAACACTTTGAATAGAAAGGCATTTATTTTACATAAGCAATTTGCTGAAAAACAGAAGAGATTCTTTTTGGTTTTGTCGGACAGTAAAAGCGACTTTGTTGTAAACTTTTGATAGCGCCTGCCTGAAATGTTGTTGTCTAGCTCGTCTGAGTGACTGAATGCGATTAAGAAAGGGATTGTGAAAAAACAAAGAAGTCTCCCTTACCTAGATAAAAACCAAGTCAATTGATTTAATTGAACAAAATATTTTAATTAATATTAAAGCCTAATTTTAGTAGCAGTAGAAAAATGCAATACCTTTATTAATGACAACAGCCCGACTCTTGGTTATGTAAATTAAATATTTTAGATTATTATGGTAGGTATCAAACTACGTGTTTAGTTGATAAGTGATTGATAAAAGTCTTCAGTGACGTAACACTCCTTATAATTATTCCTACAATAATTTCGATTGATAAACGTAATTTTAGGCGCAGCGCAAGTTAAAATTAAAAACAGTCGTGAAACAATCAATACTTTTAGTATTGTTTGTGTTTGTAGTTTATAATACTTTAATTTCTTATGTTCTATTTTCTAACCCTTCGTATAATGTATGTAGGTATAACTATTTTATACGACAATTTATTTGCAAAACGGATATTTCAAATTAAAAAATTCTTCGAATCGCCTTCAGTTGTATTCTGATATTTGTTACGTCATATTTAAAGGTCATTGTCGTGGTCCTCACCTGTCCTAGCATTCAGATGCGGCTGCTTGGCTAGCCAGTCCTTAATACTCTGCAGATCAGCCTGCAGCCTCTTTGGGTCCTCGTTCAGCTCCACACGAGCCTTCTCCGCTAAAACGGGAGTCAACGGCCTCACAGACATTTTGAACAGAAACGTCCTGTCACACACAGAACCTATACAACTCTACTTACAATGATAATATATTGGCATTTTGATAATTGTACATGATATTTGATTAGTTATCAACCATTTAATCCATTAGGCAATATATTTGCTTTATATCATTATCAAGCTCTGATGCTTTGCCAAACCTTTGTTCAATCTATATCTATCATATATTTTTTTAAGTTTTCGTTTTAATATTAAGTTTCTAGTTCCGGTAGGTACCGAAGGCTAGAGGAATATCAAGTAAAAATGTCAATAAGGCGAGACTAGAATAAAACAAACCATTGTAACCATTCATTTTTATCGACATTCCTTTCTCTTTCGTACATCAGAAAATTGGTCCCAGCTGTCAACAGTAGAACTTTGACAATCGCCACGGTTACAAGTAGTAGGAGCCCGAAGGTCTGACAACCAGTCTTACCAAGGGGTATTGTGTTACTTAGTTAATGAGTTATGGAGGAGGAATAGGTATATGGTTTCATGTAATCTACTGGTATTAAGCTGCATCCGGTTGGAGTGTAAAAGTCCCAAATAAGTTGGGAAAAGTCTAGGCAGATGAAAATAGTATAATTAAACAAAGCAAGTGACAAGTAAGTAACAAAGCTAGTGTATTATTAACGTATGTCAATAATTATTTGTTCAGGAAACTGATGTATCATAAACCTGTCTTGAAATAAAGATGCCACATTTAAAAAAAACCCGGACAAGTTTGAACCGGGGTCGCTCACTAAGGATTCCTTACAATTAAAACTGTTCATTATACTTATTAAAGAATTTAATTTTATAACATGTGTAATATCTTACTCTATTTAAAAAGTCATCCAACTATTTAACACGTTTAAAATATACCGAATTGTGACAGCCGGCGTAAACTTTTTATTAGGGTCCCGTGACACCCTTTGAGGGTACCTAAATATCGAAATATTTCCAAAAATGACGGCTTCATACCTTTTTTTTAAGAATGGGAAATCATCAAATGTCTTCAGTCGCTCTGGGTGGAGCAGAAGGAAGAGTCGGACTCTTACTGACTAAAAACCATCCGTGTTCCTCCTAATACCCTTTGTGTTCCAGGGCCGCGGGAACTCTTTAGAATAAAATCCGCAACGCGGCTTAATACCTAGATAAGCTTTTTATGAGTGTTAACCCGTACTTCATAAATCATATTTAGAATGACCAACGGCTTGGACTGGCCGTTTGCTATTTTTCATCAGAACTAGCAAGCAAGTACGCACTAGCATTTGGAGACTCTAAAGATAGCTCTAGCATATTTGTTTTTTTTTTAATTTGAATAACCTATTAGCGGTAATTGAAAGTAAAAAACTGGGTTTTGAAAACACGTCGTTGTAACTCTTTATGATATTTCATATTCATTTACCAATTTATAGCTCATTTCTGTATCATTATTAATAGTTTATATTTCGAAGTTTGTTTATTGACTCATAGCGCGTCATAGATACAAAATTTTCTCAATCAACCTGCAGTTGTCTAAAGGAGCCCTCAACTCCGAACATGTCTTCAGCAGTCTTGGGTTTGCCAACTCGCTTTGACTCGTCTGTACCGTAGTTCAAATCTTCTTCCAACCAGGAACTGTATTCCTTTACTTTATTCCTCCAGTAATCTGAAAACCATAACAAAATCTTATTATTTTTCTGTATTTTAACCGATTTGCTTGTTTAAATAAAACCTCAAAGATTGTTTTAAGATAAGAACAGTCCGGTAAAAAAATATTTCAAGAATAGAGGCCATTAGGAACGAAAAAAATAGAAATAAAAGTAAAGTTTAATGGCATTTATAGTTTTTTTTTACCAGAAATGGCCAGTTTGTTGTAAGATTTATTAGTCATCATACCTATTATTAATCATAAAGGATTCGTTACAAAAAAAATAAGAAAAAAATACATTATCGGTGTTATTAATGAAAAAAATCATTTTCATTGATTAGATGTTTAATTTCTTTTTTATTAATAACGCACAAATATTATGCGATTACAAAGTGTAAAGATGTATTTTTAGAAAATGTTCCTGCTTTACTTTAACTGTTTTCAGAATAACTTAATAACTAAGATAAAGTCTCAAAGTCTTCTTGCTAAATTAAGTTACAATAACTATTGTGAAAGCGTGTTACTATTTGCGGTGCAGATACAAGTTCCATTCAATTTAATATTGTAAGTACCTGTAATTTCCTCCACTGTTCCAGCACTTCCACCGTACTCTGCAGGCAATACGTCTTTCGGAATGTATTGGTACAGTTGTTCATAATTTTTATTATGGACGAAGAGCTATGAAAAAATCGTTTTTAATAACTTTAATAGTTGTTTAATACAAATAATTGATCTAACGGTTTTGTGACAACTTACTCTGTTTCTATTTTTCTCATTAAGCAACCCTTTGAATGCATTGTAGATTGTTTCAAATCCTGGAGGCGTGTTCAAGTAATGTGTCCCTTTCATACGCATAGGCGATGCATCCTGAAAAGTATTGTTTTTTATTAGCCTATTTTTGTGTCACACTGCTTTACGCATGTATATGCTTTTTCTTCCTCCTTTTCAATTTTGTGCGGCATCCAGCCTGATTTCCACGCAAACATGACCAGATTGTCGTTCTACCTTTTCCGCAGACGACCTTGACGGTGATGTCCATCTTAAGGCGAGCAGTGAGTGACTGTTTGCCGGTCTCTCTGATCTCTTATAACGTTGTTAATGCTATCTATTCGCTGGACACCTATTATACTACGCTCCATTACTTGTTGGCAAATCTTGAAGTTTGGACTTCTGTTACTCGATAAGTGACCAACCTTGCGCACCGTAGGTTAGGACGGACAGGACAAGATGCACATATCGATGAGTTTTCGCTTTAGTGTCCCTTGAGGGCCCAGAAGCTCCTTTTAGTATTTTCTACTCGTCTTTCAACAGTCGTCTTTAAGTTATTACTATAAAAACGTAGCAAAAAGCGAATGATTCACCTGTCCTAAGACTACCATTTTCTTCATGTTAACTGGCGTCATCTCCATGAAGTGTCCCATTGTAACTCCTTCTAAATCTATGATACTTTGGGCTCCAGCCACCGTGGCGTTATCATTTTCATTTAAGAGTATCTAGAAAAAAAAGTTTAGTTAACTGTTATTGTGGGATTGAGAAAACCTTTTATTTTTTATTTGAGTTTCTTTTTTTCTCGCAATTTAAATTAAGAACAACTTATGAGGTATACCTTAATGAGAAGGTTGCTTGCGGACATGATCTGTAAGAGGCTGTACTTGTTTGGATCGTATTTTGCTATTCTAAATATGGAGGTCTGTGGCGCGTCGGGAGCTGGTGGCTTGGGCAGTAAGACAAACACTCTGAAAGCAAAATCAATAGATATCGTGAGAAACGTTTGAAGATGAACATGAGGATAAAAAAGAGGACCTAGGAAACTTAGGATGTTTACGTGAAATATAAATTTTATAGACACATAAAGTGCGACGATAGAAAATTAATTGGGAGAAAGGCAGGATTATGACGTCAATACTTCTGATATATTACCCCAGACTTAGAATTTCTTCGAAAATGGGATCTGTGTGCTTGATCCGAAACAGTTCAGGTGCAGTAGTACGTAGGGAGTAAAAGAGATCCAACTTCTCTTTCGTCCTTTCCAAACTGAACTTGCAACCACGGAGGAACGCCACAAGCCATTGATCATCTGGAAATATTTACTGTCTATTATGACGCAGGTATCATAAACCGTATCAATGAGCAGTTTGAATAGAGAGTGAATTGTTAAACATAAGTGCGATCTACTGACAGATTGCACACATGCGTGTAGTAAATCAGAACATCAAGATTTTTTATCACATAACATAACATACATAACATCAAGCCTGTAATCCCCGAAGGGTTAGGCAGAGGTGTATCCATTAGTACACCCACATTTCGCCGGTTATGTTTAAGTCCCATGTAGTAGGGGGCGAGCCTATTGCCATCAACTGGGCACAAATCCAGACTCCGAGGCTGCTACTGAGAAATTCCTGATGGAAAAACCCAATAACACTTTGCCCAACCTGGGAATCGAACCCAAGACCTCATGCTCAGCAGTCGCGCTTTGCGACCACTAGACCAACGAGACAGATTTGTTACATCCATGTTAAATAGACGAATCTATAATAATGTTATAAACTAAAGAGATTCTTTTTTTTATTTGAGCGCGCTAGTCTCCGAAACTCGGGATCCGATTTTGAAAATTCTTTCAGTAATAAGATGCTACGTTATCCTTGAGAGCTATATAATACATTTGATATAAAAAAAATAGATATCCGTAAGAATTTTAAGCGTAAAGACAGACTCGGAGAGCGATACAATCTACATTGTTGTATACAATCTATTTATTGATAGTACCTGCCTGAAACATTGTTGTCTATCTCAACTGACTGACTGAATGCGATTATGAAGCGGTTTGTGAAAAGAATAAAGTTGTCTCCCTGAAATGATATTATGTAAGATTTAGAAAACCAAATCAATTAATCAAATTCTGTAGAATATAAATTCTATATGTAGAATTATAACTTTTTTGTAGAAAAATGCGATACCTTTATTTATGACAATAACCGATCTTTTGGTAACATAAATTAATTATTTTAGATACTCAAGTATCGAACCACGTGTTTAATTGATAAGTGATCGATAAATGTTATGTGTTACTTACCAACCTACAATAATTTAGATTGATAAATGATGTTAAAATTGGGCAACACAGGAGAAAATTTAATAAATATGTCGTGTTCTTAAAGGTTGGTGACTTTCGTGTCTCATGTTTAATTTCCCTTGGATAGATTGATTTGCACCTGTGTATTTTTTTATTAAAATACAACTAACCAATAGCATTGTAGTTTAATTTTATATGATAAGCACCATTTTTAAGTTGTTCCTGTAGATATGACTAATGCCTGCAACTAAATTAATATTATTTGCAAAAAGGCTATTTCGGATTAAAAAATCGATCGAATCGCCCTCAGTTGTATTCCTTTATTCGTTACGTCATATATTTAAGATCACTGTCGTGGTCCTCACCTGTCCTAGCATTCAGATGCGGCTGCTTGGCTAGCCAGTCCTTAATACTCTGCAGATCAGCCTGCAGCCTTTTCGGGTCCTCGTTCAGCTCCACACGAGCCTTCTCCGCTAAAACGGGAGTCAACGGCCTCACAGACATTCTGTACAAAAACGTCCTGTCACACACAGAACCTATACAACTCTACAATGATAATATATCGATATTGTGACAGTAAGACTTAATTATGCCATAAAGAACCAACCCTTAAAACGACCGAACTTTCCTTTGTTATGGAACGATATTAATATTACAAATCAAATGATTCCAATATAATGTAATATAAAATCAGGCTTTGAACATTTTATCACCAATTATGTCTTAAGCAAGATAGATTAGATAGATAGCGCTGATCAAATGATCGCTTGGCGTTCGATTTTTTTTTTTAGTTTATTGTATAGTTATGTAAACATAATTATGTCCAGTATAAGCGCATTACATAAAAGTATGTCGTAAAAATTATTTTAAGCATCAGACTAAAAAGAGAGAGTTTTTGATTTTGCAAATTTAAATAAAGAAAACCTGATTTTACAAAATGCAAATAAATGCAAAACGAGTCAATGATTTTTATCGATTCGAACTCTAGGGGCAAAAATACTTGTTGCTAATAGTTCCGATACAACCAACCTGTTTTGTATTTAGTTATACAGAACTTAATCAAACGTCACTTTCTTGAAAAATACTAGAAAAAATGGTAATGTGGTTTGGTTCTTTATGGCATAACCCACTCCAATTGTTCATGATATTTGATTAGTTATCTACCATTTAAGCCACCAGGTAATATATTTATAACATTATCAGGCTCTTAGGCTTTGCGTCTTATCTATACCTATATATCGTTTAATTTAATATTAAAGTTTTAGTTTTTTCATTAAAACCATCGTTACCAAGCTTGAGTTCAATTGCCTCATCGATATCGTCAATTTCTAATTTAAAACGTGAAGTTTACAATTTGGTTACATTTTAAAGGGGCAACTGGATTCAATTTTTATTTTTTCTCGTTACATATGACGTTCAAAAATGACGTGATTGAAATAAATGAATTGACTTTGACTTTGGTCATCATAAACCAAATTATAAATCATTTCAATCTTGTGAGTTAAATTCTCGCTGAGTTGATATTCTGCAGTATTCGGTTAGACTGTAAGCCGACCCTAACATACCTACTTGGGAAAAGGATAGGCAGATGATGACGTTACACTGAAACTTGTCAACCAACGCCACCATGACAACAGATTTTAAGTTTTCATAATAAAACATATGAAACACATTTCTACACAAAAATGCTCATCCTTCATATCGTTAACAGCTCACAACTAGATAAATGTGAAGTGGTGATAGCAGAAAATGGCGATGTCCTCTATTGATTCATAAATAACGCAGCTACTGGCCGCACACGTATTTTATTAGAAATTATTTTATAACCTGTTGAAAAACCAATGTACCTAATATCTCAGTGCCAAGAATAGTGTCGAAACCAAGAAAATATTATTATTATAATTTTTATTGGTAGCCCATTTTATTATCTCAATAAATAATGACAGGCAAATGAAAGATTAAGCTGCATTTTTATTATATTAACTTTCAACCGGCAATCGCATAAAATGGCATTTGCCCGGATCTCTAATTCCTTACGTAGGTATTTGAAGACTGTATATATACACATATACCTGGCTTGTGTGAAATTGAAATAATTATCTTTGAGATTATTTTATTTTGATAAGATTATTCCAACTGTCACCTTCGGCTGGTTACACGAGTATGATAGCTCGTTCTATGCTACACACTAGTGCACGAATAGCGAAATAATGGCTCGCGTGTCAGTGGTGGCACGCGACATAAAGTTTTTTTTTAAATATATATTTGAAAGAATCTAATTTGCAATGGCAAATAACACACTTACCTTCTCTTTTTTTAAATAATCATAAAATGGTAATCATTCGATTATTGTATTTTCGAATTGGAAAAAAAAAATTTAAAGCATGATTTTTTGATGGCTCGTTCAGTAATAAAGTTTCGCCATCCCTGTAAGTACTAGCTAGTGCATTAGCGTCTTAAAACGATTTGTTCAAGAAACTGATACTTCATAAATCTGTAATAAACATGCCATATAAAATAATTATCCGGCCAGGTTTGAACCAGATTCACGCACTAAGACTTTCGTACTATTAAAACTGTTTATCATGGTTAAAGTAATATACAATTTTATCTTAACTTTTTGATTACCATGATAGAAACCATGGTAACCCATATTCTGTATAAAAATTGAACCAATAACCTATTGCGGTTAGAAAGATAAAATCTTGCAACAGACAGACGACAGCCCAGACTTTTCTTCAATAGGGTCTCTAAAACATTTTTGAAATAATTTCTAAAAATGCTGTTTAGCATCTAGATAAGTTTCTAAATCTAGACAAACGGTCTGTCATATAAAGATAGCGATTGCTTGCTTCTGGTTGACTTTCGAATAACCTTTTAGCTGTTATAAAAAGTCTGAAATAATCACGTCTTTTATACTCTATATGTATGTATAAAGGTACGTATTATATAATTCATTATGTTATTTCATATTCGTCATTCACCAATTTATAGCTCATTTCTATTTCGTTACCGAATAGTTTATTTTTCATCACCATTATTAATAGTTTCTATTTCGAAGTCTGTTTGTTGGCTCGCCGTAGATAGTACAGGCAATAATCACAAAGCCACAATTGTTTACATTGAATCATTTTTTTACGTTTGCTCGAATTGTTTACACTAACTCATTCAGGAGCCAAGACTAGTCCAAACATATTTAATTGTTTGAAAATATAATACTATTATTTGTTTATAGGATAAACGGAGCTTAGTAACAACGAATCTCGGTCGTTTCACTAAAGTTTTTGTTTCTTTACAAGATCTAGAATCTAGATTCTATGTAGTTTAATGTTAAAGAAGTGATGACCGGTTCTCATGTCTAGCTTCCTCTGCCCACGATCTTTGCAAGTAACAAATCGCAACGCATTTCTGGTTTTCAGTATAGCAATTAATTTCAACATTATTTACAATTTAAATATTAGACATTTTTAACTGACAATAATCTGGAACACCTTTCAAAACACATGTATAATTAAATTAAACACGCAAATTTATTGTTTTAAACAACACATTTATTTTTGTGTATTTACAATAATATTATAATTTTATCTACAACCCTGTTACATTAATTTTAACATTATGTTACTAGCCAAATCCGATTTCAGTAAAACTCAGTTTAGTCTAGTTATTCCTGACAATTTCTCTTTTCGATATGCAGTTACGAAGTGAGTAGCATATTTTCTAGAAGACTGCTAAAGTGTAACACGTTAAAGTTATAGCATTGTGGTCGATTGACTATAATAATCACGATGGTAAAATTACATCTCGGTCGTTCACCATCCGTTATAGTATTTATCTCAATAGGGCGAATCGACTGGCCTTTTTATTTTACCATCATCATAATATCTGTAGCAGCAAGACAAAGTTTTCACATAACAATCAATCATGAAAACGTCTGCATTTCGAAATTTCACTATAATAGGTTCTTAAACGACTAAGTTTTTTCTGAGTTATATAGAATCGGATTTGGTCAGTACCCTTTACATTATTTTTAAATTACTGGCTGTAATGATTTTATGACACAATTGTTACATAGTAAACAACGTCAATAAGTTATCTTTGTCAAGACTAAAAAGATCACAGAAATACTGTATGGCCTGATAATTACAGTAACATGACAATAAATAGATAAAACTATAGTGACATTTTATGCTTTAGTTTTTCTTTACAAATAAATTGTGTGAGATCTTCTTTTAGTGGCATAACCAACAGATAAATGAAATAGGAGTTAAACAAATTGTCAGATTTAACAACTTATCTACCACACGAATGGTTAAATAAAAATAAATGTAGACTTATTGTTTAAAACCTCACTCACTAGATGGCGCTACAATATTAATATTCAATCAATGTATTCGGGGAACAAAAATTAAATATTTTAATTAAGACAATATTTATTTCTAGATGATTAAGTTAAAGGAAAATACTATGACATACTTCAAAATCACAAACATTATTTGCCATCGACGGCGACCTAGCTTACTTCTTATTACTAACATTTGAACTAGAAAGCATTGGAAATGTAATGCATAAACTTACAAATAAATATTTACACTTTTCTAATTAAGCCTCTAGGTGCACTTTAGGTACTCACTGAGGCATATACATTACTTAGTTATAGATAGAGGTACACACACGCACTGTGGGTTAAGATGTACCTGGTTGTTACATTTTATTACAATGATTTTTTTCAGGTCCTCAGTTAAAACGCCAATCGTCATTATAAATGCACACACAGGAAGGATCCAACGATATACGACTGACCAAAGCCAAAATATTTTATAGTTTACTACAAAAATTGGGTTACACGACACGTACCTACCTCACTTATTAACCAGAAGGGCAACCGTTGTAAGAATAATGTAGGTATTTACATTTTTCAGATCTTCATCTTATTTACATCAAATTAAATAGGTAGGTACTAATAGGTACTTACATTTTTACAAGAAATATGAACGATCATTTTTTATCGTTATAAACTGTAGAAGAGTCTCGATTATAAATTGTAAACAATGATTAGTCGCTAAGTTATAATACGATTACGAAAATTAGTGTCTTCAATATCAGCGTTACCTTAAATTCCACGCCTATTTGTTGCTGTCGGTTTACCTTTAAAAGTAGTTCATGACTCAACTCCGGAATGATTTCTCTGCCGTGATTAATACTACTCGTTCAATCTCCTCGTTTGTTATAAATCCCTTGCCTACATACTCAGGAATTTTTAGACCACTTGGCTCCAGCCAGTCACCGGCTCCACACAATTAAACAATCAAATAGGTTATTCATTAAATACAAATTCGCTCTACTCTACTCAAATACGGACGGTTTCCTATCGACTCTGCAAACACAACGCCGCTCTTGGCCTCAATAACTAACAAAGATATCTACACTTAACTTAAGATGTTAAATATAATATGAAAAAATACTTGGTATAAGTAGTTTCATAAATATGATTAGGCGACCTGTTCTCCACCTCGCATCGGTTGCGATATTTACCTATTAACTTATTTAAACCACTGTCGTACGATTGGGCCATCAAAAGTTGGCGAACAGCTTGAGTTCATCGGAGTCCAGCGCGCGCACTGCCTTCCAGTCCGTCTCGGGGTACTCGTCGAAGTTGGAGGTGTCGCCTTCGTACGACACTGCGGGCATAATGGGCGGCTGTGGACAACACAAACTCAGTTCAACCAACTATAACAATAACAGATTCTTAGTTAAATTACCTGTTTTTAGTATCGTTTCCTGTACAATGTAAATCGAGCCATAAATAAGCAGTTAAGGAGTATTAATGTAAAGTATTGAAATTAGGCAACGTAAACTTAGTGAATCTCTGTCGGCCTCGCGACCTAATTTAAATCAGTTCTTAAACCATGCTTCGATAGTATTGCGCAAAAGTATATTGAACTCGAACTCTTTTATATTGTTCTACTTTAAATAGAAGTCTTCCTCATTATCTTCTTCCTACACTAAGTGTAGCTATACACAATATAGTCAAGTAGCGTAATTCAAGTCGATACATTTCTCTGAAGGCGTTTATAATTTTTCAAGCTACTTAGACTCAGTTTGAATCCGATCATAACGTGGGAACATAAACTAATTATCGACGAGATATACATACCTGAAGTTTCTTCATGAAGACGTCAGCCCAGTCTATGTGCTTGAACCATCTGTGCCGTTTGACGTCTTCGGTACCGCACTGTAAACGAAACAAACATTGCATTAACGAGAATAAATATACAAAGAAAACGAGTACAAAGATCATCGAACAACTCAAACGCTGAATTACTGAAATGTATACGAGTATCAGTGAAATATCAATCAATCATATCAGCGATATGAACTACGAGCATAATGCGCATTTGTGGGTGGCCGGAATTAGAGCAACTTTGTTATTATTGGCGTTCGCGACGTTCTTCAACGGTTAGACATCGTAAATTCTCAGATTTAGAGTTAGCGGAGCATATCGGAGCTTAATTTATTATTGTACGGCGATGCCAAGCGGGCCACTCGCTTTAATACCAGCGTGGTCCAACGGGAATTGTCCCATAACTCCTCCAAACCTGCGGCAATATCGTTATTACCTACTCCAATATAATAAAGTGTAAGTATTGGCGGAAAGGCCGCCCCTGCTATTACCCACTTTCCACTACTTTCATATTACGTAGCTTTTATAATAAGCATCATTACTTCTTCTACAGTCTTTGTACTACATATTAGTTATATGCGGTGTTGCCGGATAAAAACATATTGTACGCAGGTTGTTTATTTTTAAACCTCGTAGTAGTAACAATTTACTTGACCTAAATCTGCTTTCTACTATATTAGTGTTTCCTTGACCCTGACCCACAGCCATGGCCCTAAATGAGTCTAGTCTCAAAGGTTTTGGAAGCTGATGCCCATTTTACGAACACAATGGAATGATAAATTAGTTTTATGTACTTAATAATAAATACATACGTTATGTATCACGCCTTTAATCCCTGAAGGGTCAGGCACAGGTGTACCCATTAACACCATCATGTACACCCACATTTTGCCAGTCATGTATTTAGTCCCATGTACCTAATAGGGGGCGAGCCGATTGCCATCAACCGGGCTCAAATCCAGACTCAGAGGCTGCTACTGAGAAATTTTTGGTAAGAAAATAACACTTTCGACCTGGAAATCGAACCCTAGACCCCACACGCCCAAGCAGTCGCGCTTTGCGACCGAGGCGGTACTTAATAATAATAAATTCAAAGTAAAATTCCGCTCCAAATCTATCAATTGATAACCAAACCGTAATAACTATTTAGGTCTCTAGGTTTTTTTCCTGATTATCATCTCTATGTATGACAAAATACTATAGGCAGGTACTATCGGATCGGAAAACAGATTCAGTTTGCGCAAGTCACCGCGACTAACAAGGCACCCAGTTTTCTAGCGCATCGCGAGACATCGGCAATGTGTCGTATTTACGTCGCGACATAAGTCAGCGGCGGGCAGCGGCTTTTGAAGTCGCCGGCAGACACCTGACTGATGGCTTTCTAAACATCTCGGCGACATCGCGGCAAAAAGCTCGGTGAAAACAACCACTAACTGCAACCGTTTAAAAATACATTCTCAGCGTGATAGCGCGACACTTTATTGGGTACGCCGCATCCCGATTTCTCGCTTTAGCCATGACCACATAGGCACGACCGACCATGGGATATTTATAACAATATGGTCTACTATAAAGGCATGATATGACATGGACTTTCTATCCAACAATCCGCTCAATTTTCTCGTCAGCTTTGTCTGTCGTTGAGTTACCGAACTATAATTATGTAGTTTATAGTTTAGCTCAACGTTTATTTTCCCGTTAACAGTTAATTACAAATTAATCGTACAATTACGTAATAAAACAGCAGTGGTTAAGTGCCTAGAACTCAATTTAAATGATATCTTTTCTTTTTTTTGTCATTTAAAATCATCCGATGTTTACAACTGGCTTTTGAGGTGATTCCAATTTTTTACGTCGTTCTTGAACTATATAAATCGTCGTTCGTCTCTAAGATAATTTAATTTAGCTTCGATCAGAATCGAAGCTCGAAAGTACACTTTAGTCCTTCATTAAATAGTCTTACTATATTTTTATTAGGTACTAAGAATATAAAATCGATACATCTTAAAACTCGAGAAATTTAAAAATTATTTTGCATTTAAAGTGTCAAGACTTAGATTAGAAGATAATATGGAAACAGCTTGGAGTCTGGCCAACTTCAAAAGTTAAATAAATTTTGTTTTTGGACACAATCCACTCGATCTAAAGTGCATGTAAGAAAAGAATTTTTAAATTAGAGACGAAACATACAGTTCAGTAATGTGGAAATTTTCTTTTCTTTTTTATTTACAGAAATAGGTGATTGTTTGAATTGAGGATGTTATGTATTCGCGCTTTGCGTTCTAGTGGTCGCAAAGCGCGACTGCTGAGCATGAGGTCTTGGGTTCGATTCAGGTCGGGCAAAGTGTTATTGGGGTTTTTCCATCAGGAATTTCTCAGTAACAGCCTCGGAGTCTGGATTTGTGCCCGGTTGATGGCAATAGGTTCGCCCCCTACTACATGGGACTTAAACATAACCGGCGAAATGTGGGTGTACTAATGGGTACACTTCTGCCTAACCCTTCGGGGATTACAGGCGTGATGTTATGTTATGTTATGAATTATCTTGTATGTTTGAGTTAAAACAACAAATAATAGGCCCACGCGATGCTCCGTTTGACATGTGGTTAAATATCGAATGTACGCGTGCGCAGTACGTCTCGTGTATAATCCAAAACTGTTGCCGAAACGGGTCAAGCGCAAGGCTGAAGTATTTTCAGTTTGCGTAAGCGTAAAGCACAGCCGGCCCGTGTCTTCGCAACAAAATCTACAGTTTATTCTCGTCTCGTATTATGTGCACCGCCCTTAAATAATATTCTTTAAAATTATCACCAAATTGTAAGTTTTAACCACTGACATCAACACATAACATAACATCACGCCTGTAATCCCCGAAGGGTTAGGTAGAGGTGTACTCATTATTCCACCCACATTTCGCCAGTTATGTTTTTAGTCCCATGTAATAGGGGGCGAGCCTATTGCCATCAACAGGGCACAAATCCAGACTCCGAGGCTGCTACTGAGAAATTCCTGATGGAAAAACCCAATAACACTTTGCCCGACCTGGGAATCGAACCCAAGACCTCATGCACAGCAGTCGCGCTTGCGACCACTAGACCAACGAGGCAGTCAACTGAGATCAATATTGAATATTATAACAAATTAAAACCATTACGTTATTAAAAAAAAAAATCCCTGCTGATAAACAACATTTCGTCACTAGACAAAATACATAAAATTATTGGCGGAATTGAAAGTGGCTACCTACGACATAAACTATGTACAAATGACGTTGTTTTATTTTCCTTTATAAATAAAACCTTCCACGAGTAACGTTAATCGTCAGTGCCGGCTAATTATTATAAAAATGTAATGTGTTTCAATTTGGCAAGTAAACAAAACATAGCAAGTGGTAATTAATTTTATTTGAGTAACGTAACCCCACGTGCATACGCGCGTGACACAAAGTTGTAACACACAATCCCGTAGCAATAAAAACTGTTTTCAATGAAAAATTGAAATAGAACGTTCGGCCGGGAATTTTCCTCCGGAGAAATGATATTTACAAAAATCGAAGATTAAATTGTTTCATTTTTGAAAACAATTTTTTAATGAAATTTTTTTAACGAGAGATAAGCACACTTTGGCTACATACCTTCATGTTTCCCAGCCTCTTGGTTCTGTCCTGCACAAGCAGTTTCTTGATGATGTCCTTGGCGACGGGGTCCAGATGCCGCGGCCACTCCACGCGACCGTTCAGGATCTTCTCGTAGATGCCGAACGGGTTATCGTCGTAAAATGGCGGGTAACCCACTAACATTTCGTAAATGAGCACGCCTGAAAACGAAACACATAAAGTTTTATTTATAAAATCAATAAATTAATATTATCACCGAAATAACGTTACGCCTGTTAACGACACGGAAACAATTGAGTCGTATTTTACACAGATATTCGTAAATACCCCTAATGTTAATAATCGCAATGTGACAGTCGTAAAATCAATTCTTACCAGATGATAAACGTCAAGGTCTTTAATTAATGTTCCATTTAATTAACTAGTAAAGGCTACACATTATGCGCATTTGGATGTTTATGCCAAATCTATTATCTAAGTTGTCAATTTTATATCTCATCCAATACTTAGCAATAAGTCGAGAAAAAACATTTATTAATATTTGAAAGTGGCGTGCGCCGGGAATGTAAAATGTTACGCCACCAACAAACGACTTCAGTAATTAGCACTGAAAATATTGCTACTTATATTAAAATAGAATACCTACAATGAGCTGAACTAGAACTCACTTTAGCACTGGTATGTTTAGACAACACACAGTAACTTGATATTGGAAAATGGTAGAACAGTGGCGAAGTGGCTAGTAAATTTAGTATTATTGTTGTAATGTAATAGAGCATGATGCCAAGCACGGGAACGAGGAGACAAGCAACGTGTGCCATCATAAATAGTGTAAGTAAATAAATTGGCAAGGAGGCGCTGTACCCAAATGGAGGAGACACCCGTAAATCAACGGAACACAAAATAATAACAGCGTACACAATAAATCTATAGTAACAGCGCCGATAATTAAATAAATAAACAAACAATAACAATACGTCGACAGACACTTTACGAGATGCACATCAAGAATCAACTGACTATATTTACAACAAATTACCTACAGTAAACACGCACTATGTCGGTACTTTTGTGCTAATAAAATCTTTGACGAATTATAGTGGAGCCATCAATGTCAATTAGGAACGAGTAATGAATTTAATTAATTATCGAAATTGTTAGTCCTAAGATTAGTTTCTTAGTTCGCACGCAGACATCGTCAGATCATTATCTGATGTACTTACTGTTATAGCAATCCCTTTATTTAGACTTGGAACACTCCAAATTACGCACAAACAATAGCAAATAAAATAAATTTTGTAGCGTGACAAGTATTTCCGTGAGACTTGAATTTTTTATCTATTTTATTATCACAAGATTACACAGTATTAAAAATGTTCTTGACAAATTATGAATTAAAAAATTCTTCGAGGCTCCTAAATATAATTAATAATAACAAAGGTTTTCCTCGAATACAAAGACTTTGATAGCGTGACTGAAGCCCGTTTTTGCATTACATTACCGCAATGTCATTTACGACGACGAAATACTATTATTTGTTTTCAGAAAGGAAGGAAATTATTTCCGTAATTTACACAAAATGATACCGTTATCGTGAATAACAAAATTGTTTGTACTCACCCAGAGCCCACCAATCGACGGCTTTATTGTGTCCTTTACTTTGTATAATCTCCGGCGCCAGGTACTCAGGTGTACCACACAGGGTCCAAGTTCTATCTGTCAGCTTTTTCGCGAAACCGAAATCCGTTATTTTCAAATGACCATCCTTCGCAAGTAGCAGGTTTTCTGGCTTCAAGTCTCGGTACACGATATTGCGGGCGTGAAGATATTCCAGTGCTGACACGATTTCTGATGCGTAGAAGTTTCCTGCGAAGATAACATTTCAAAATGCATTGATTTTTTATGACTTCGACCTATAAAGTTATAGGAGGCGACCTCATTTTGTGAACGGTAAAACGGGATCAACAGTTAATATTTTACGCTATATTTTCTGGAAGCGATTTTGTTTTGCCGAGGCTTTTAAGGAAAATGGTTGCCATAACGATGTAGGAATAGGAAATCACAGCGCGCACCTTACTTTGTCGTACAGCCACCGTGGGAATACAATAATTACTTGACCGCATTTACGCAAGATCATTTGCTTTACACAGAAACACCATCATAACATGTTTAAATGTGTATTTAGCTAACACTCTTTATAAGCTAAACAAGAAAATCATTCCACATTCTAAATTATGTATTCATGTTTACTTGGGGCAGCGATGTCGATCTCTTCAGTTGCATATGATTTCTCATCTGCTACAATACTTTCACCAATCTACAACGATCAAGGTTTTTTCCATGCTATTTGCATGTATCCATAAATATGACCTAAACTATTGTTTTCTCTTGTTTACGATATTTACGAGATTCCGAACATTAAACGTTTTATAGTTCCGTTTTATTGACTCATTAAATTCTACAACAATGTCTATATCACACCTATCAATTTGACTTTTACTTTGTTAACTTCGTGTTTTACTGTTTTTTCAAATTACTATGAGAAAATATGCAAAATGTACAGTAAGCAAAACCGATAGGTATGCATGGTCGTCAGATATAGTGGAAGTTTTCAAAGAAACCCATAGATTTTTCAAATGTAATTTAATTTAAAACGTAGATAATGAACAGTTAATTAATTAAGTTTCAGTCAAAGACATCCATCGGTTTCTAAGAAAACTTCAACTATATCTGAAGACCCTGCGTACTTATCTGTTTTGGTGTGTGTACATGCTTATCAGAATACCATTGTAAGATGTAACGGCAGATAGTAGTAGGCAAAGGTATACAAATGCTTCAGTCAACAACTCTCATTTACTTAATAGAAAGAACAAAATGTATTCAAAAACAATACATAAAGATAAAGCAAGCCCCTTTTAAATATTAAAAGTAGTATGAACTCTTTATTTAATTAAACAGCGGATGTAAAATGGCAGAATTATTTATTAAAATCAGCTTAATATGCGACACAAACAGGAATATTTGTAAAAACGAGATATTTTTTTGAACCCAAGCGACGGTAACCTTTTTCTAGATTAACAATAAAAACTAATGACCAGAAATTAGAAAATATATGTAAAACATACGAGTCATAGTGTTTCTCTTAGGATTAAACGTTTTTAAGGATTCATTTATAAAAAAAGTGTTTGACAGACGAATGCAATGCGATTCTGTAAAAAAATTAGTAAAGTGAGCTCGAGGTGGGCTGTCATATCACATGATGATTAAGGCTTGACAGAATGAATCAGCTGAAACTTTAGTAAGTATCCAATAGTTCCCAAAGCAGTTTCATAATATTTTCACATTTTCGCTTTCCTTTCACTGACTGTTGCAAAAAAAAATCAGATTCGAAAAATGCTAATTCTTAAACATGTGATTGCTTGGTTATATCCATACGTAACAGTATATAATAAACATGTTAAATTGTATCCAGGATTAGCCAAATCACGTTTATTTTTATCAAGTGTAAAGTCAATGCCAGCTGGAAGAGGCGCGTCGTCACTTCGTTCTCGTATAACGTGTGGGCACTCGCGTGCAGGAAAACTGACGATACTCATTTATTGCAACCCTAACACTTTGCTCGCGACTTCGCCTGTGCACATTTCGTACTTCCCTTACAAACTTGACATCCGTTAGACCCTTTGCGGGGTAGAAACTGTTACTTTCTTCTTCACTACTTAGGCTTGCATTCGAGCTAAGCATCAAGTTGATTATTATATGATGATATTGACCAAAGAAATAAAATGTATCATACAGTCGAAATCCCCCCCTTTTCACCTTGGGGGTTGAATTTCTAAATATCCTTTTTTAGTGCTGGCACACATCATAAATGGTAGCCGTGTGCAAAATTTTATGTACCTACCAAGTTCCAGCAGTTTCGGCTGTGTGCTGCCGGTACATCAGTCAGTCAGGTTCTCCTATTATACTGATTTATTTATATCTACATTTATAAGTATTTAGATGTAAAAAGATTATAATTAATTAATTAATTATATTTTTTGCTGGTGTTATTTACTTTCCTCAAGTTTATGCTATTCAAGAACTTAGAGAGAATGTTCGATTCCTCATTTGCATTTTATAATATGCTTTATTTTAATATTCAGGTATAGGTAGAACCTAATCTGATGTCTGTTCTGAATTGTTGGGTTTCTCATTTATATTCTTGATAACTCCGCATTGTGGGCGACTGATGCCACGCGGAAATATGTCGAATATGGAGTCTTTGTGATCGCCACATGACATCACACCATGACGAAACTTCCCAAACAATACTCATCTAATAAACCCATTAACACAAAGGTGTAATCCCGAAATGACTGTTCTACATTTTAAAATAAATGTAATAATAAACGTTCTCCTAGTTTCTCGTAAATTTTGACTAAATCAGAGCAACTGTCACTTAAGCAGACCGCCTCAAATTATAGAGTGAAAAGTAAGTTTAGTTTTTCTTTGAAATGCAATTTAGTTCACAGATGGATTTTGCTGGCACGATTCTCATTTTGTCAACATCTTTAAGAAAGCTTTTAATCTCTTTTCCACTACTACTTAAAATAATCCATATAATCCACATTGCAGCTGTCAGTCTGTTTTTCAAATGCACTCTATTCTTCTATCTGCCAACACTCATGATAAAACCTGCGTCTTATCCTGTCAGATCGATTTTTATGTAACATATTTATAACTTTTTTATCTAAAACCGCTTTCCAAATTTAATCACTGAAACTTATCGCTAGAGCTTGAGAGTTGTTAAATTAGTTCCGTCGGAAATTGTGTTGTTACACATTACAAATATTTGTCAAAATTAAATAAACAAATACGGAGAAAGTATACAGTTGCACAACGTAATTATTTATACACAAGTCATGTGGCGCACGCAGGACGCGAGCGAGGCGCGGCGGGCGGCGCGGGCGTCGTGATGTCTGGCTCAGCAGCAGTCAGCAGTCGCCAAATGGCGCAGACATTTTTATTGTCAGCCCGCTTTATTCCGACGTCATCGCTATATAAACCGACACCAAGAAAAATGGGCTAAGCCACCTTCAAGCCACACGGTACCCAACACGTAGTATTATTATTTAATCTACGGCTGAAGCCCGACAGTTACTCGCTCACTCCTCGCGTCACTGAACCCACATGAGCCCCTATTTCTGTCTTGTCTTTTCTCCAGAAATACGAGGCGGTCGTTTGCCGTGTATTTTTTCAGTGTTTTTGCAATTCTGTTTCTCTACACGATACATAATCTATTTATTCTACCAATGTGTGCGACTCATTACGTCAATTAAGAAAAAAAACAAGGTAATTAAGAACAGAAACTATTTTAATATCACGCGACTCCCAATTACTAAGAACAGTCTAACAAAAATCAAAGAAACCTACGGAAAATAAGAGTCAGGCGTTTTGTTGTTCAAACTTTAATAGCACAGGTATATTCATCAACGTGCATCCATGTATCCATCAACATGCATAATGTAAAGATAAATCATTTTAGGATTAAAAAAGAAAACCTTAAAAATAAGCGTTCGATATTAATTCGATGATACATTTTTATTATCTTGATTTAGAAACCAATTCCTAAACAAGCACCATGTTGACATCATCTTCCACAAATGGTTTCCGACCGTTACATTCGTAAAAAGTATAATGAATAAATATTTGAACAAAAATCGACTTCTTTGAAAGTAGTAATACGAAATTAAAATCGTTAGATAAACGTGCAGCGTGCAAAACTACGAGAGCATAAACCCTATCTATTCTAATTTTACTATCCTTACTCATATCAAATACTCCATTTCTTTATAAAATTGTACTATTATGCAATCAAACGTTATGCAACTGTATGTAGATATCGTCTGTAGTACTAAAAAACATCTGTCGCATTTTCATTTACCGCTATATTTTATGTAAAAGATAGTAGCGTTTCAGTAACTGTCGACAAATAATTGTCAGAAAGGAAACAAGCGACCTGTTTGTTTATTTGAAAATCGGCTTTATTGTCCTAAAGTTTAAGGATAATATCAAGTATAAGCTGTACAGTGATGTGATAAAATTCTGTGAAAAAGTGGACATCGTGGGTGATTGCAGAGCATCGTGCGCACAAATCGTACGGCATGGTACGGCTGCCTGCGTTGTGTTGGCGTGTTTCCAACCGTTATTTATTTATTCCGCTCCAGTTTATTTATTTACAACGATTAATAAGCAAAATTGTTACTGATTTTTGTTTTAAATCTAGTCATCAAAGGAAGAGTTGTGACAACTGAAGATACTGCGGTTTGGCGTAGATATCGTAGGTTTAATGTGTCGTATGTAAACGATCATAATGGTGAGGTAAAGGGAGTGGTCGCGGTTGTTTAAATAGTATTTCTTACATAAAAAGTATAATTACCGATGCTATTGCTGAATCTGCCGGCATTCCTCAGGTAGGAGAAGAGTTCCCCGCCGCACACGTAGTCAAACAGCATGTAGATGCAGGAGTCGTCATGCGTCCACCACCGCCTGTAAGTCATCAGTAATATCACCATCATACGACACGAAGGTCAAGCTCAGGGAAACTGGAAGTCCATGAATTGGTCAAACGGTCCACGGTTGTCAAAACCGAGATTAGTCTCCGTTGAGCTAATTACAGTCATAGATTCGTGCCAGATACGATTACTACTGCAAGGCGTATAGTAAGTAAGTAGGCATGTAGGAAAGTTATTTACATTTCCTGAATTCCCTCTTGTTTTTCCTACGGTTGGAAAACCCTAGTAAACAATACTGTCACTTCAAACCAATACTTATAATATGCGATTTATAAATACAACGTAAATCAATATATCATGGATTCCTGGAGTGACATGGTGATAGTTGCCAGAACATCATTGCAATCAGCATCCACACTGAAATTTGTCGGCTTGCGAGGCTCGTAGGTACTTGGCGCTAATTCGGCGCCTAAAATTCTCTCCATAAATTAGATTTGCTAAACTAAATATAAATGGTGATCGATATAAGGTTACGTTTGAACAGGCTATTGGGTTAAATTAATCCAACACGGAAAGAGCTCAAGAGCCGAACAAAGGAGCTATGTGGGGCAATCTTAATAGAGGGCCTTCACTAACAAATTATGGTAATGCATTAACTTTACTACAATAGCTACAATTGCAAATGAGACAGCAAAATGACTATTAGATATAGCTTTGTTTTCCATCGGAAGGCTATTCACTGGAAGACGGAACGCTAGGAATGAAAACAGGAGTAAGTAATGACATTGGCCCAATGCCGACATTCGGCGCTCGCATAATTGACGCACGTCACATGCACCCATGCACGTTTAATTAAACGTCCTACTGTGTTCCAATGGTAAACATCGTTGTTATGATCCCGTGAAAATAATGATACCCTTTAGACGTGTCGCATCAGTCTAGACGCTTTGGAAAACCACCAAGAATATTAATTACAACACATGATTGACGGGGACTAGAAAATGTTCACTTGGAAGTGTACTTACAGATTTACTATGAAGGGATGATTGATCTCAGCGAGGATGTTCTTTTCGTTCATGACGTGATCTACTTGCTTTAGACGGATTACGTCGGCCATGGATAATATCTTCATTGCCAGATATTCATCAGCAGCTTTGTCACGACACAAGCACACGCGACCGAATGTGCCAGTACCTAAAACAATAGACATTTGAAAGTTATTTCATTGTTCTCCAATAAAATATTTATTTGTCTTGATATAACACATCGTTTGTAAACACGTATAATTACTGTTATTCAACTACAGCATTCATGATCACCAGTATTTGCAGAATAACAATTGACAATAACAAACGCGAAAGCAACATGTTTTCCAATCTCTGCATTGAAGTTGCATGGTATCTGTTGAGTTGGGATATCACTGAAAATACAGTCTCATAAGTCGGAATTGTTTTGATGAAAACAATTCCGAGTACTTACAATGATATAAATAAATGAATCACTAACGGAGATTCCCAACTCAATTGTATGAGTACAGATAAGTGAAAACATGATGTAAATGATCTTAATGCGTTCGCGGTAGTGCGTAAACAAATTGAAGAATAAATTACTTGTAAACAAAATTCACTCATCGAAAATGTATCAGTGTGTTTTTTGTCTGTCTTTCGATATTCAGTTAGTCATTCGGATTTTTCAACCATTGCAGTAGATAGGATATTTTAGATAGTCCTTGAGGGCTTGATCCACGAAACTAACATATTGCGTTGTGAGACCTTGCTGTAAATAAAAACTCAAGTTTGTTGATCATTCAGAGGTTCGTTCTTGAAATATCCACACAAAAATAAATAAAGAATAAAAATAAAACGAAAAGTAGCCATAATTAGGTTTGACGAAACGCCTAGACAGAAGCAGAGTGGGTCGTTATTAAGTCTTCTCATCACGTTCCCGGAACAAGTGAACCATTAATTGACCCTCGTAGTGCTCTGTATAATACTTAATTGAGTTAATTAGTGCACGTAACCTATCAATTATCCCTGGTTTCTCAACAACGAAAATTAATGTGACAAATTGTCAAGCGCACGTAAGCTGATGTGATTGGGTGTTGATAATTCAGTCAACCAATCACAAGAGCTTACGCTCGCTTGACAATTTGTCACATTAATTTTGGGTTGTTGAGAAACAGGGGGTTAATGTACGGCTTTGTACCGCTGCACTGATTGCATTTATTGCTAGTTAGTTGGGGAAAAGGCTAGGCAGATTGAAATAAAATTATGATTCCAAACAAACAACAATCTATTCTATTTTTTGGAATTCTAATCTTGGTGTTTCCGTCAAAAAACCCATATTATTGTTAAATTTTTGTCATAGATTATCGCAGAAATGAGATTACGATTAGATTTTGGACATTTTTAATAACGAAGGTATGGCTTTTATGGTTTTCAATAAAAAGTCAAATGATACTGCTAAGCTAACCCCTCTGTGTAACACCTAACACCTAATAAGTCATGTCTTAGAACGCTACAACTACTTCGTTGCATCATACTTATTTATATTATTACATCATATTATACACAGGCTGTCTTTAACCAGCTTATACCTTACACCTCACGCGTAGGGCTTCATTTCAATTTCTAAGAATGCTGAAGTAAGTATACGTTAGTTTAATTAATTCTCATTTTTCCAAGGACCGTTCTGTGTCATTCAAGGTCTTTCTTTCACACGATGAATAATACTGTGAACTAAGCTCTGCGGTGGTATAGATTTTATGAGTCACTCAAAGTTACCGCATAATAATGATTATAAAATTATTACCTACCTACAATATTGTTATTGTAACTAACTTTGTTTTTCGTTTAATTTGCGAGTGTTGTAGAAATTTTTCCTTCATGTTATCGTGAAAACCGCATAATAATAAACATATTTACTCGTTTAACAAATAGCATAAACGAAGGTCATAATAACAAACTATAAGCACTACACTTACAATTAAATAAAGCTTAGTCATCTTGAATACAACTTCAGATTATGTTTGAGCCACGAACCAAGATTCCTAAGTCCTTCGAAAGAACTTAAGAATGCGATGAATGCGGTGGTTTTCCGGATAAACTTCGGCTTAATATTTTACTATCCCAAAAAAATAAAAAGACTTATATTATTTTTTATTCAAGCCTACTTATGCATATTTTTATTATTTCATCTCCTCTTCATTAAACAAGCTCCTTGTACTGTAACTATGACCTACAACAGAATAATGGGCGTCGTCTTTCGTAAGAACACAATATAATTATAAACCATTTTTTGAGATTGTTTAAATAAAAAATCAGTCTCAAACTGGTAATAAGTATTATTTCTTTAGAAAGTAATTTTTTTATCGTGGCTATCGAACTTATGTAAGTTTTCATACGTTCTAATAATACTATAATTCTTATATAATGATAGGTACCTCTTTAAATATTCATAAGCTGTAGGTAACATGCGATAGAAGTCAATATCAATGTCACTGAACACAACCTGCAAGGTTCAGAACAATAGGCTGTTGAACCTACGCGATCACAAACCTAGTTTATTGTGGTCTTTGTTGAAAGCTGTGAGTCTTTGTATTTGATCCTCATGATCATTATTAAGAGCAGTATACATTAGCACTAACAGTATTATTTTTACTAAATCTCCTTTTTTATTTTGCTACTCTAGTATTTGATAAAAGCATCCAGGCTTTTATAGATTTTTTTTTCCTTTAAATATAACAAAGGTTATCAAAACACGCTTACTTGTAAGATACAAGTTTGACTCGTAACTATTATACAAACGATATTATATTTCTTTTCAACGCCTTGAGCCAACCCACTTATTATGAAATATCTATTTGTGAAACGTTGTATCTTATACAGATTTGTGAATTCTCAAAATATTATATTTTCTATGCCTACTTAACTTGTTATTAAAATGTTTATCACTACATACTTTTTTTTATTTTTGCTTTGCTATATTTATACGTGATGGTCTTAGGTGATCCGAAAGGATATCCTTGATCTTAGTTACAATGAAAATAACTAAAACAGTAAATTTATACAAGTAAGAAAAAGAAGAAAAAATCTAAAATAGCTGGTTTAATAACTAACAAATCCACAGTTTTAGTCTTCTACTTTAAAAACTCGGACTTAAAATATCTTGTTCCCGAGTAGGGCACTTGAAATCGTTTGAGTTAAACATGAGTCGCGATGAAAATAGGATCGCCCAGTAAACGGTTCCAGTACCAACCCATTGAAACCAAAGCATCCTATTTGTGTCAGAAGGCCAGCCCGATATCTTATATTGGGGCTTTAATTTGTGTAACACTGTCTGGTTACAGCGTGCCGTAACGCGGCATCTTTCAGTTTCCACGCACTTTATTTCACTGCTATCTCTTGCGCAAGGTTCAAGTGTGCCAACTTCTCGGAAAATAGGAACAGGAGCTATAAAGTAATCATCGGTGTGAAGGAAACACGGGATCTGCTCACTGCATGTAAATGTACCGTAAATAATAATATTTAGGTCATAAACATTGATTTTATTGAAGCTTCATTGAGGATGTTCGATTTATGAGCGTTTTTAATTAAAACGGATGCTCTTTTGTTTGAAAGTTTCATCTGTGTTATCGCAGAGATGACTCATGCAATTCATAACAGTGAGATTACCTCCATCTTATCACTTTTATGATATATCTTCATATCTTACACCTTTTATCGACGGATTTATCTAAACTTGAATTCTATTATCATGACTCCTACAGTCCCATCATATCACAACGTGTGCGACGAAGATATACATAAATGGTGAACGCAAACATATTCTTATGTATACTAATTGTGTACATGAGGTTATCGCACCGTAGAATGTCTTCTCTGAAAGGGATGATTCAGTTACCAAAATAAAATCATACGTTTCTTTCATAAATATATTACTTGTCTCGTATGAAATCTAATCTTAAAGAAAGATGGATTAGATTTGGCTTCAATAATCTCATCGCAAGCCTTTAAGCAGTAGGTACATCAGCCTTGTTTTCATGACATTGTGAAGTAGATTTTCAGTGTTCTGGAAGCAAATAATAGGAAGAATCACATTGTCTTACGTCGCAGGCTGAAGGTGACAGAAGGTGATAGGTACAAGGGTGTTGCAAGGTTCTACAATTGTATTTAGCAAAAATCTCCCTCGATACATTTTAGTGTTAGAAGCATTAGGTGAGCACTCAATCATTAGCGTCTACCTCAAGCTTGCTTCACCTAAATTCGGCCAGTGAGATTTTTACAGAATACACTGTAGCTGCAGCTGAGGGCACTGCGGCTCAGCCTATTAATTATTGCGGCATATTGTCAACTCACGATAAATACGTGTCTACTATCCATACTTATAATATAAATGTGAAAGTAATTCTGTTTGTCTGTATATCTGTTACGCTCTCTCGGCTAAACCACTGAACCGATTTTGATGAAATTTGGTACGGGGTGATTTTGAACCCAAAGGAAGGACATAGGCTACTTTTTATTCAGCGTTTTCGTCTGCGTGTGCGATAACCGACATTTACGCGAACGAAGTAGCGGACAAAAGCTAGTAGGTTTATATACGTTAATAAAAACTAAAACCAATTGTTTACTTATGCATGTGTAATAGGTAAATAAACCAATGTTTTCTAAAACTGCAAACAATAACTAGGTACTTATTAAAATAATAATTATACATTTTCCTATTGTAATATTTTACAGTCACTGTTTTGTTATACTGTCATGAATTCATGACGCACGAAAACAATAACCCGAATAATATAATTTGACACTTCAAACAAATACATAAAAGTACTTACCTATGCAAGTTGTTACCCTGATTGATGTTAACTAATACTTTCAGTACCTATAGTCTTTGAAGTGTGTTGGCTGATAGTAAATAAATAAAATAGGTATAAGATTCTCTTAGTTTAAATAATTCATAACACAACATGACGCTTGTAATCCCCGAAGAGTTACGCATAGGTGTGCCTTTTAGTACACCTACATTTTGCAATAATAGGGGGCGAGCCTATTGCCATCAATCGGTCACAAATCCAGACTCAGAGACTGCTACTGAAAAATTACTGATGGAAAAACCTTATAACGCTTTGCCCGGCCTGGGAATCGAACCAAAGACCTCATGCTCAGCAGTCGCACTTTCTGACCATTAGCCAAGCGAGGCAGTTCCAGTTGAAATAATTCAAACATATAACATGCGATGCCCATGTCTTTAATTACCACACAAAATAATTAATCCAATTCGAATCATTAATCCAAAATAATATGCATATATTAATATCTAATTTCCAAAACTAGACGATAGAAAACTTGTTTCACAATTTGCGTCCCTCGACATTTGGAATATCACTGATCCGCTTTAGACGCCACTTTCACTACAATTTCGTTTACATTTTGATTTATTTACCATTATAAATAAGATGGCGTCTGGACATGCCACCGATTGGTACCTTAATCCGGTTTCACGCAAATTGTGGGACTGAGCTTGTATCATGAAGGATTTTGCAAACGAAATACAATGTTTAGGTCCTCACCATCTTTGTCTATGAAGAACTAGTTTTTACCGCGAGTTCGCCCGCTTGGAATTCCATTAAACATATCCTGTTGCACTTGGCAGTAATATAGTTTTCTATCGAAGAAAGAGTTTTTGTCACCAAACAAACAAAAAACACATCCTTTATGGTAAATTAAATAGGTCACATAAAAAACAAACAAGCAAAAAAAGCTCTTCAACCTTATTATATTATATTTTTAGAATAGATATGAAATTTAAAATATGTAGGTAGGATTTATAATATTATATTTTCATCTAACCCCTCCTACGCTGCCCTTTGACAATGTCTTCGTTTCAATTCAAAACAATATGAACCACAACATAATTATTATTAAAAAAATATACTTTTAGATTATGATTATTTTTTACGGCTGCTTAAGAATATCTATTCTTATAGAGATTACGAGATTTAAAAAAAAAAAAAAATCTAAAAAAAAATAAAAATATAAAAATCTCGTGTCACGGTGTTTGTGGTCGCACTCTTCCAAAACGGCTCGACCGATTTTTGTAAAAAATATTATGTTGTGTTAGGTATGATAGGTATTAGGTATTTTTGATACCTAGTAGGTAATAAGGGACCAACATGACGCAGACGAGCAGAAGCTAGTAATATAAGAAGTTACAGAAGACTAGCTTTTGTGATAGGATAACTAATCTACTTGTATTTTCGTAATACATTGCGTTGAAGAGAAAGATCTAAAAACACAGGAAGATAGTTCTAGACAAAAGTAAACATGCGATTTCTTGGCACTTGTCCTGGACCTGAAACCAGACCAGAATTATGAAGAAGCTATATAACATAGCGCTACGATCTATGGGAGTAGGGCAGTAACCGAACATGTTAACCGGTCAAGCTCCGGCTGACTTACCGGTAAGACAGAACAATAGAAAATAAACTGTGTCGCATTACGATGGACTTGAGTAATTAACATGGGTGGAAAAAACAAGGCGTACGAAGTCGCAGGGAGCAGCTAGTATTGTTATAAACGAGTTCAGGCATTATGTGACTCAAGAGAACTGCAAGTAGCAGGCAAGTGACCTTTATGTTGCGTAAGATATGTCTTCCACAAATCCATAGCGAATGACGTTTTAGATCTATATATCAGTGAAGGGCGCTGTGACTAATTATTCGTTCAGAGTTGAACCGCGGCGCGGGCGCACTCGTCCGACCACTTTCACTGAGGAGACTGCGCATAACGCACGAGACTGATGGCCTTTACGTCACTATACCAAGCTAAATAGAAAATGTATTTTAACTTTTCTATTATGATTAGAAATTTCCACGCCTACGATACGACACAAGCATCCATCTTACGATCTGCTGATTGGAGTGCTGATTTCAGAATTTAAAATGTTTTCAAAAAAGCGGAACTTGGCTCCGGCACAGTATTAGAGAAGCGGTACAAAAATAGAGATGATGTCTTCATAATAAAGTTAATCAAATTGAAATATTAGATTCTATTAAAAAAAAAACTGATGGGTGACATTTATGTAACTCAAAATGTACCTACCTACGTAGGTGGTACGTTCATACGAAATCAAGTATTAACGAATGCGATTACGTAATCGGTGATAGACACGATACAGGTGTCGTGGTGCTGATAAATATTATGTCTAACTGAAAACACGGCACGGTTTTGGCAATGAAACCTACGACAAAATTTTAAATAGAAATCGTAATAATTTTTGATATATCACTTTATGTTTGTAACGCACAGGAAGCAAGAGCATTTCCGTAACGTAACGCTGCTGTGGGGAGCATCACCTATTTCTTACATGCCTTTCCACTTTCACGCATAGCTGGTATAAGCATCGTAGGTATATCAAGAAAGTTATCTTAATAACAACTGTAAGCCTTCGACATACATACATAAACCACGCCTTTTTCCCATGGGGGTAGGCAGAAACTACAGAACGCCACCTGCTACGATCCTTACATACTCCTTTCGCCTCATCTACGTTCATACATCTCGTCATACAAGCTCGCCGGTTACGAGTACTCCGCACCTGACCTTTCTGAAGGACCTCACCAATAAGGTCAGTGTAGGTCTTCCTAGGGCGACCCCTCCCGGCGTTGCCACTCACCTCTGCCATATAAATACCTTTTGTCAATCGTCTTTCACTCATCCTCTCAACATGACCGAACCATCTAAGCATACCCTTTTCTATCTTTGTCACTACATCTTCTTTTAATCATTAACATTAATTATTATCTGTGTATTATGAATTTTATACGTTATTAAGTATGTACTACCTACTAATGGATCTCCCAGCGCCCAAACAATCGGCCCTGGGCTTAACCCTTTGTCACTTTCTAATATTTAAATCAGTTAATAATGTATAATGGTTTTCACTTAGTATGACGTCTAAATTATTTGATAACGTCATCCATAAAACTGGTAGTGTAGAGTGCGTAAGCCCAATGGCCCGATAGCTACGGCCGAACAATAACACTGTCACATAACTCATGTTTACTGACTTTTTAATTTGTAGTTTATATCTTCGGCGTTACGAACGTCTAAAAAAGTTTTCCAATAGCTACAGCTACAGCTGTCATTATAATTCTAAATTTGCAAGTACAAATAAAATTGTCAAAAATATTTTCAAATATAAATTGCAAATTATAAGAAACGATCAATACATATATCGATACATCTTAATACGTTTTGAGTTAACTAATACAATTTTCGCACAATTTTAATTCGTTTTCAAAGCATGTTCTAACAACTCATGTGCAACCTGAACTATTTGTGATTGATAACCAAGAAAGTTTCCTTTTTTTTCGTGGAGCAATCCTCCTAAGTACTCTTATTGACTCTTACCGACTAAAACCGCACGGTTCCTCCTATCACCTTGAGTCAGGAGCCCGGTAAACACTTGACGCATAATCCGCGCCCACGACTAGGTGAAACACTACTTTTTACATACCACAGCCAACTCTATAGGCACATCAACTTACTGCTTACATAAGCAGCCGATATTTTACCATCACTAAAATTTACTGCTCGTTAAACGTTCAATGAAGTATCGCAGTTTTACACTCGTTGTAAACCTGGATATTAAAATATTATACGCAAATATTGAGCCGATTGGTCAAAATATTTTAGTTCACTTTACGACCATAATAATAAAATTTATTTGGGAAAGGGCCTTGTTCCAATTTCGCGTAAGTGCATACGTTACCTACATAAAGTTAATTTACGTGCCTCAAAGTTTTCCTGTGAACTTTTCTGACAAGTGGTTCGTTAATTAAATTAGCTACGTTATTAAAACACGAAAATAGGAAAGATCGGCTTGCAAAACGGTTTATAAAAATCATCTATGCGTAAACAACCGATAACTTTCAGTACTATTTTTACTAAAGTTTGCAATAAATAAGAAAGTATTACAAAATGCAGTGACATGCCAAATTCTAGCAATTAACTCTGTCAGCGGTGTACGTTGACAAGTGTCTGGGAAAAAACACTTATCTACTCGTATTTCTTTCTGTTCCTGCTTTCCTAGTTCGTCACGGTCGAGATCGTTTAGTCACGTCTGACGCAAATGTCTCAACAAATTGATTCTAAACTTATGTCCTCTGCCAACCGCCTCATGGCTTTCTAATATAATAAAAAGAAGACGTTTGAACTTCAAACATATCTTCAACACTTTGTTCTTTATTAGTTCTTTGCCCTCATCTCCTTTAATTCCATTATATTAATTGTTTGCTACAGCTACACACGCATTTTTGTGACTACAGAATAGTAACTATCTTATTTATATGTATTACAGCTTAATAAAGATATTTATTGCTAAAACTTAGTCGTAAAAACCTAGACGTAGTATCGTAATAAAATAAAAAGAAAAGTTTTAAAAACAAAATAAAAATATATAAACGATAACACTGATATTTAGTATAACAACAAACATAACATTCAATCATACTCTAAACTTATGCTTGTTTAACTCCCCAGACGGGTTCACTCCTCCCTGAAATAAATTGAATAAATCACTGGTGAAGAGAACAAGAGTTGAGAGGTGTTTTCACAAGCCGTGACGTCAGAGCACAGCTGTCCCTCCCGTCGCGACAAGAACTTGACACACAAACTATTATTTATAATCTTAAACACTTTTATCAGCATTAATCTTCCGTTGGTTGCGACGCGCTGGTGGGTGACGTGATGACGTCCTGCCAGACCAACCCACGAGCTACGGAAACCTTCAACCGAAGGTAAAATAAAAACATCTACAGAAAAACCAAGTTCAGCTGCTGCTATGCAAAAATTGCAGTGGGTTTGATCTGCCATTTTAGAATTACATTTACATTATAACGGTATAACCATATTTGAGAGCTATAGGTATATTATATTGCCAAAAATTTTCAAAGACACAAATGGATAGCGCCGCTGAAGTCTACTTCGTCCATTCTATTTGCATATGTTTTTTGAGAAAGGTAAATAAAAAAACTGTGTCAGCTACTAATCACTTACATATGTAGAAAAAGTGGACTGGAACAATGATGTTGTACCAACATATAGGTACGTAACTGCATAAGTAAATTATGTAGTTACATATTTTGATCAATTATAGTAATAAATGATAGGTTCTTGGTGAACTAAGCATTTGATATGGTAATTTTTGAGTTAACTATAAAATATTGGAGGTTTTACGTATAATACTAGAAAGAGATAGTTTATTTGTTTGTAACAAGTAATCTCTGTAAGTATTAGATCCGATTACAAAAATGCCGAGTGCCAGTCATAGTATACAGTATGTTTGATGGTCTTAATGTCCACGTGAACAAAGTCCCGGGCAGAAGCTAGTGGTGTATAAACAAGTCACCGAAGCCATCGATCATAAGTAGGTATATTTGTATTGCTTGACTGCGTCCGCGTTATATTTCGCTAATGGTCCGCAAACAAATCGTTATAGACAACAATAGATGTCATTTTCTGATCCACGGTCTACCCACTATTGTTCCATAAGCCTTTGAGTGCAAACAACTTGTTTGATCTGAGAATGTGGTTTGGAAATAGGTTGACTCATTCCTGCAGCTGGTTCCGACAACCACGTAACTTATTTTTAGTTTAGTCTCCCATTAAAGCGAGTCCTGACACCAAAGTGGGACAGCGCTTCAGTGTTACAAGAAAAGCTAAATATATCATTGTGATATTATTCTGGAAATTCTGGAAAGTAACAAAAAAAATCGGGTTGATATACTTTAAAAAATAATTTATTCTTCTCGTTATGTGGTCAACACCAAGCATATCGCACGTTCTGAGAAACGTCGCTGTCATTAGTCACAGTCAGCTCGTTATAAGTACTGTTTTATTAGAATAATACAGCGATATACATATAATAAACTTCGGTGATTTTACTAAACTATAACAACTGCTATACGTTTGTTACACATATTGTCCTATAAAAGAGAGTCGAGATAGTGTCGATCTAGCTCGTGTCAAGGATGAAAGTCAAAGTTGTGTGATTTTTGGCCGAAACCCAAAGTGTCAACGGTTTCATTATTTTAATTTATGAATGAACGCACTAAACGTTACCCGTGGAGGTGCAAAGATTTTCTTTATGTCACGCACTCAACTTTTTATGTGGAAAAGGCGTAGACGTCTTACACTAACAGTCTGTCTCGAATCACACGACGGAAACTGAGTGTCACATCGCCCTACACCAAACATACGGGCGTGGGTGGCCAAAAGTACCTAATATTTATACGACTTGTCATTTTTACAACTTTCAACGTTGATGGATATATTATAATTATGTGCCTATCATAACATAGGTCGTTGACTTGAGAAAATTATAATGTATTCTAAAACTCATATAAATAAATTAACCGATTAAGGTACCTACTGACAATGACTGGAACAAATAATTTACTGACCTAAGAATAGATAACAATTCGAAATGAAGGTTATACCACGACCGTACGTTCCAATCGCTAAATTCTGAAAGTCGAGAATGCTGAGCCGCGCACAGGAGCCAAATAGTTTTGTCACTGATTTACACACTGATTTTCCACAATCATCATTATTAGTGTCCAATTTACGAAATATACAGGGTTTTAAGCTTGTAACATTTTCACATTCTAATACCGGTTGTAAAATACACTTGAGACTTATTAAAGTTACATCTTTCCATCATTGCAATTTTTTTTTTTGTTTTGAGCCTTCTTGTTACGGAAATTTCAAAGGTTTTTGTACAAAAACAAGTTTTAAATGTGGTTAATAAGAAAACTTTGGACACCCCCATGACCCTTGTACTGTTACAAGCACCCGAAAGCACGTTTTGCGTGCGTGTAATGCGCGCTACCAGAAACTGATTTTTCACACCAAAAATAAAAAGTCGCTTCCTAGCTATATTTTTTGCTTAATGTTAGTGTTACTTAGTTTGATGGCCGGTATGTGTCGTTAACAACTATCTAATGTTTCTTTTTACACTCCGCGTAGATCTAGAAAATAATAACATTTAAAGACAAATTAAATAAATAACTTACACGTTGTGTGTGTTTGCCTCCAGCAGGAATTAAATAATAAAATGAGCTAAAACGCCTTGGCTGCTTACTTGTCTATAGCAAATACTGTGTACGTTTGCTACGAATATATTAAACAACCGATTTTGTTCCCCATTATTGCCAAACGGTAACTGTATATTTCAAGTTTAACAACAGATGCATTCGCGAGGCAAGTGTTGCGTTCGATGACATAAGAGCAACAATCATTTTGTAAACTAGTTTGCGAAGTCAATCCGCCTTCGGGCATACCTACATACAATGTTGCTTGAACGTTAAATATAATATTAAGCTTGTTACGAGTGCTCTTATTGCCGAACATTAAGTACGTAATATTAAGTAGGTACCTACGCAATAAAAGTTTATTTGATCAGTTTAAAAGCTTCCTGTCAATATATTATTTTTTTATAATATTTTTTATTTGGGTATTTCAGTTTTACAACCATAATAATTTAAGCGTCAATTAAATAAAATATTTACACATTTTTTTGATATTCTTATATTTCTTATCCTTTGTTTATCGAGTCTTCGTCAACATTATTGCAGTCTCGTATTTTCCTAGTGTTTGCAAACGGCTTGAATAAAACAATTGAAGTCACTGCTTAGAGTTACCAAACCATTGTGATTGTTGTAGAAACCGGAAACTGACAGTATTACCTGACAGAAGGCGAAATGCAAAGTACACAGATATCGTTACGACTTAGATAGGTATATCGTTTCACATTTTCGTGTGACGTGAAAAAGAAAAGAAAACGAGCAAATCCGGTAAATTAACTTTAAAGTGGATGTTGGCTAACAGGTTGCTTAAACACATGTCGGCACCATCAGGTTATCAACATACTATGTAGCAATCTTTACTTAGAATCAGGAATGGAAGTTTGAAATCCAAAAAGCAAAAATCTTCAATGGCTAAAAAGTGATTTTTAAATGCTAAACAATTCCACTAAGCCGATAAAACCTATTTTACAATTTAATACACTTTTTATACAGAAACAAAGCCCGTTCGTGACAAAGGTAAAGGTTTTAACATGAATTTGAAGCGTGTTCCCTGCATCGCGTGCGCGCCGGGATCACGACAAATATTAATCACTACAGCATATACGTTATAAGTGAACTATACGTTTTTAAACGCTGGACTACGTCAAATTTATCGTTGTTTGTAATAAAGAAATTATGTTGGCAATGAAACAGACATCTTGGGGACTTTAACTACGTCTATTTCTTGTTTTGTTTTGCAAAAAAAAACATTCGTGTACATATATTTTCGCTCGTACAAAATGAGCATCAACTGTATCTTACTGTTTTGCATATATCGATCTGCGGCTTTATATATCTACGACGTAATATAGAAACATTGTGATGATAGACCAACCACAATCTAAAACACTTTAAAAACGGTATACACATGAAAATAGCGTTTTAATCGAGGCAGCAATCGTTATGCTAATTTCTTGCAGGTAAGCAATGAATATTTAATGTGTGTGGACATAATAGGTATTTTATATTCATGGGGAGCAAGTTCAAATGGTTCAATGGTCTTTGATCGCGATGCACGTAATCGCTAATGACGGCTCTACGGCTCTACTGTGCGTCTCTACTTAAACGCGCGCTTTTTGTCGCTTTGTACGCAGCGTAGAGCGTCTCTGCCGGAATCGGATGTTGCTCACTAACGGTTTTGTTCAGCATCTTTTTATTGTACTTGTTGTACACAAATGTTAATTATACTTTTGCATCAAAGACTAACGAGAACCTTTGATGATTTTTATTTTCAGACGCAATTATAGTTTGTTATTGTAGTTTTTTATCAATTTAGCGTAGAAAAAAGTATAAACAAATGAATCGAGGGCATTGATAATAATCTTTGCTAAAATCTGATTACAACTATTTGTTTGTGAAGCTATAGAAATGTTTTTAAATGCCGACTAAGATAAAAATCTAATTCCTTTTTTCAATTAAAAATACTACGACGAAAACACTACGACGTTAAGAATCAGAGTCAGGAGGTTGCACTTATGGTATGGATTACTTACTCATGAAAATAGCCAACTAGGTAGGTAACCTCTATATAGGTATATGATATTACGGTTACTCATTTAATCGACTCTTGATTTTCGAGAACCTTTAGATTTCTTCGATAGGTTCGGAGTGTATTTCAGCATTGGTGCAACGTATCTACACCTATCCAACAGTAACTAGATACCAACTAAACAAAATATTCTTAACTCCACATACCAGGACTGACGTCAGCTGGTAGCGTAAAACCCTCAAAACATTGTAGATATGTTTTCCCTTTACTTCCTAACGGACGCCACGTTTTGGCAGCATCCGATACAATAATCTTTCAAACAGAGGTTAAATATAATATTATTACAATATCACTCATTGAAATAATAATCTAAATATCGTTAAAGTGATCTGGTTATATTGTAACCGGCCATGTGATGTAGCCATTGACGCACGGTGAGTTATTCCATCATCGGGAAACCTTTCAAGTCAGACGTCAGGCGACGTGACGTGACGTTATAGAAAGTCGCGAAGATCGTTAAAATAATAAACGATTCTTGAATAAGACATATCAATGTCACTTTTTATGCTAATATTCATTGGAAACTTAGGCGATTTAAATTAAAAAAACTTTGCCTCCCCGTGATAATAATAAAATGTTAAAAAACATTTATTTATCTCTACAAATTACAGGCTTATGTGGTACTACGATAAACAGGCACAAAAATATAAATGTAATTTGTGAGAGATTTGGAGTCTAACCTAAGCCTAGGCCTGTATCTTGGAGCTCCAACTCCCCCTTTACATCATCGTTGAGCCAAATTATTTCAAAGTTTTCTTACAGGTAAGCTGAATGATTTACAAAAAAAGTATTTTGCTGCATTTCCACATTAATAAACCACTTTCAGTAATAAATAGCTAAAAATATTGATAGGCATTATCTAAAACAATATATTTTTTAACGTTCTGAAGAAAATCTAAAATAGTTAAGTTAAAATTAGAATACGGAAGAAGTTTACCCGTGGCATTGTTAACAATGGTTTAACCTCGCAATGTTTCTACAATAACCATTAAGTAAAGTAATTATTACTCTGTAGTAATGTAGGTTTTAACACGATTCTACAGGTCTCAAGGAAGTACATAGGTAAACAGATGTTTTTTTTTTTATCTCGTATTATTAGAATCCATTTATGCATTACAACAGCTTTATTTGTAAGCAGCAATGTCGTATACAACAAGCAGATTTATTCATTTGTTAGTGTCATAAACATTCATAAATATTTTTGCACTTCAAACCTGAAATGAGTTGTTAGTATTTTTGTTTCAGAATCCATACTAAGGTCGTTTTACGAGGCATTATTATTAAAACTTTTTACTCATTGAACATTCTATTATTGGCACCTATGACGTATGTTATGCTTTTGACTGATATAAGACGTAAGTCAAATCCACTCATACCATAACCGTTCCAAGAAAAACAGTATTACCTACACTACAGTGATGATTTTGATGGAACGCATAATGTTTATAAGTAAATATTATATGAAACTCATATTTTATAGCATTGTTTTATGACGTTCAACAGATCAAAGAGATTTATCCCGTTACACAACTGGGTAATTATGCAAAGGGTACCTAAATAAATAAATAATAAAACCTATAGATAACATTATTTGGTATCTAGTCTTTTAATGACTCATAATATCAGTCATAAAAGCGCTATAAAATCTAGAAAATAATGTTTTCGTGAAATAATGTTTTTCCTAAAAACCATTAAGAACGGCGATAGGCAGACCCGGAAATTACTAAAAACGTTAGGAGATAAAACTTGCAATAGCTTTTTTAAATACACCTATTACAAGAAAGTACCCATTGCTGTGCTTTTTACTATTAAGTTTGCTATGATTTATATCTTAAGTAAAATTAGATATTAGACATTCATTACAAAACTGTTTAATTTAACGCAGCCGTTGCCAGCAACGTGACCCATTGTTTATAATAGCTGTGTAACCCGTTGCTACACCTCGTAGCGTTAAGTTGTAGTCGTAACGAACTACCGTCGCCTGCGCAGCACACTAAAGAAAACGAGAGTGAAGTAACTCACCAGTACGAAAAGTTACTTTCAAATTAGGGAACCAAGATACAATAAAAAAACTATACTAAACACGTGTGAACGTGAAGACAAATAAATAATACACATTTTAATAATTGTAAAAATACACTGACTCTTCAATTCTCACGTCACTTTTGACGTTTTATTAAATTGTCAAAACAGCAAATGGACGTTTCCCAGAAGCGTGGGATTATTCCGTCGTGGTGCTGAAAGTAGGTCGCCTTCACCGGAAAAAGCAAAATCTGTACCTAGTGCACGTTATCGGTTATAATTATTAATATTGAATTACTAGGTCGTCTATTAGTAACATTTTGATAATAACGTAACGATAACCAGCAATCTAAATTATACAATTGAGGCACATTTCATCAAAATTTGATTTACACGGTTCAAACTACAAGGTTCCAAGAGGTATAAAGCCCTGTAGGTTTGCAGTTTATTGTTGCGAAGCTGAAATAAATCAAGGCAACGAAGCATGCCAGTCACATTGTGAGATACAGGAATCGGTAGTTGTGAAATCTGTCGGCAATCAAGTTTCCGCTAACAAATACTTACTACGCCTTAAATTGCTTGCGCCTGCGCTTCTCCACTTTCGAGTTTGTTGACTCTAAAGAACATTTCACTTTTTTCGTGTCTCTCAGCCGGCTCTTTGGTGCGCCGAAAATCTTATCGATTACGTTGTGTTGCATAAACAAACCTGTCTTCGACCAATTTAACGTGATGTTTTATGTATTTTTTTACACTTTATTTTGGTTCGACGTAGGAACTTAATACTTTTAATTCAAAATAAAAATGAATTTATTAATTTAAGTACTTGTGTATTTGTAATCTAGAGTGGAATAAAAATAACTGTGTTTTAACTCAAGTTTCAGGAGTTGACTCTGAAGTTTTTCGTAATGGTTTATATAACAATTCTTACAAATTGTATCTTTGCTTAGAAATGCTTAGATTTAAAAGTATAAAAAATAATCGCAAACCATTTAAAATGAAGCGAGGCTATCAGACAGCCGCAGCACAAACCCATTGTTTGTAATTCCGAATAGGTATTGTATTAGTTAGGTATTTCTAGCGAGTTTTTACTGTGCAATCGATAAGCATGCAATGTCACGGTTGCTCCGACTCGTGATGGAGAAAGTACATGCGAGTACACGACTTAAGCCCAGCTCGCATCGCTATGACAAGACATATGTGTCATAGAATCTCTCCTTGTACGAAATTTGATAAAATTCATGACATATAATCTTGGCACGTGTACCATCTACGTCTGCTGGACTTACTCCAGCAGCAACTACAACTAAAACAGTCGAGCATCGTTCTGTTACCAGTACCTATACCTACCTACCGACTCAGCAGTCACTGTTTACAAGCTTCTTTAAGGTAAAATGTGAACAATATAGCAAAAAACTAACATGTTAAAAACCTATAAACGTCTGAACTGATCTCTTAATAACCAACAAATCTTTTTACAAGTTTAGATCTGGTTTTACAACTACGTGATTCGGTTTAGAACTGATCTAATGAATATTTTTAGGATTCTGTTTATATGTAGAAAGCGGAAAACCACTAGGCCTAAAATAATATTCATTTTATTACCTTTCGCCTATAATTAGATCGCATATGACACTAATACATAATTATAGGTAATTAGTATATCTATCCAAATCATGTTAATGTGTGAAAGCAAAAGGTTTCTCATTCACTTAACCCGAAATTTCGAAAACTACTTAACCTATAGAGATGGGTCTATAGATATGGAACTTGGTGACAGGACCGAATTAAATGAGTTTTCGATTTTAATATGGACGATACCTAATACAAATTTATAAAATACTAACTTATACAGTGGCACAGTGGGTATAAGTCTTACTACTTATATTATGGAAAATCAGAACCTATTGGCAACTGGCAATGTACGCCTAACGCTAGAACAAGTCAAAACAGTTGGGCTCATCCATGTAAACAAATAATAGAAACGGTTTGTACAACACGCAACCAACAGTTTGTGTAAACGCTGGTTAGCTGACACAATACGAGGGTTAAGAGTTGGATCCAGTCTCGAGTCTCTCGAGTGGTCTCACAGTCGACCTCGCCCGCATCCCAGTTCAATATTAATAATAATGATGACAGGTTAATAACGACATGGTGGAAGACGGTCAAGGGCGGTGCATCCATGAGCCTTGCCTTGGCACTTTCATGATGGTTGACTACATGCATTATTCAGATAGGATTATAGGTAAAGAAATGCTAATTTAAGAACATGTCTGTGTTTTCACGAAGCCTGATATCTTAGAAAGCTGTATTTCCAGAGATTCATGGTCGTAAAGTTAATAAACAAAGACAGAACTAAAGATCTGATGATAGACTCATCCGCAAAATTTACATTTTATTGTAGCAATGGATGCCGCCGGCCGGTGCGGATTGTTTACTACAATCAACATAATAAAGTAGTCTAAAGTATTTATAGATTACGATTCGTCAGTAATTTTTTACCCCCGATTTTATAGATTGTACATAAATTGATGTTGATAATGATTTTCCTCAGTGTTGTTTATTGTTCCAGCTGAATTTTTTTGCAACAACGTGAACGTTAGCAAGAATTTGATAACATTGCATAAAATACAGCCTGGAAATTGCTCTTACCGAACCGATACCGATATGAACTACTACACTGGTGGACTAGAACATGACAGTAAGATTAATCATAGTTGGTCATTGTTGTTCTATGAAAGCTCATAAACTTCATCTCTTGTCACGTTTAGTGCTTGGTTTGTTGGCTAACAGTGGGAACATTTAGGTGCATGCGTGGTATGACCGGTTCCATTTCCGTCTGGATCAGCGCGTGCGCAACCTCTCCAACTGCCTCATTGTTCTTAACAACTTTCTTTTCTTAATTTAACTTCACGCACAAGTACCTACTTTCAATTGTGCACGAGTGCACTATGGAGTATGGGAACGGCTCATTTCGCAGATTTCACGGGTCTAACATGTACCTAGTTGATTAACAACGGTTCCTAACTATTGTTGCATTACACATTCTCTTTTAGTTATAGGTACCGATGACGGTTTGATAAACGATAGAAATATAATTTCTACCATTAGGTATTTCGTCAGAACGAGTTCAACTGCATTGTGTTACTTATCTCAAATTCATCGCCTATTTATTATAATCTCGTGCGTGGATATGGCAAAAATGTCATAAAGTGCGCTAATTGAACAATTTTTTTATTAGGTATGGTTAACATTATAGTAGGTAGTAGGCACGCGACACACTAACCCACATATCTGCTGTTAATCACGCGTGACAAATACAATCGTTCGCGTGCGCAAACATAACCACAAATGAATTCTTTTGTCGTTTCAATTACTAACCGTCTCGCAACGTTGCATATTATAAATAAACAATATCGTATGATTCTTCATCTCACATCCTCTTTGTGCTCGTCTTGCCTTAGATTTATGTTATTGTGATGTATTATTATCCCATCGGCCTATTTATTATTACTAGTGACCGCCTTGTGGTCGAAATTCCATTGCATTTTTCTTTACATTAATATTAATTTACTTTCTACACTTCTTTTCCATACAAAATACTATGTTAAATGAATAAAATAATATTCTTAAAAAAGGTTGCTGTTTTTTGTATATGTATCAATATTACCTATACTTTCTTCGTCCCATCATTTTCTGCTGTTTCATATAAATGTTCGTTTTGACCTATTATTTATTATATTATGTGACTTTTATTGTCATCATGTTTGCTAAAATAGTTTTATTTCAAACAGTATGTTTGCGGTTGCGCGGACGAAGCGGCGCAGACGACGCGGACGCGTGATGGAGTCGTTAGCACGGTAACTGGAGCACCGAATGGCACCGCGAGGATAATGCACAAACTAGATCTGTGTGCCTAGTACCTACCCGAGAGACTTTCGTGCTCTGTTTCACCTCCACAATTAAGAGTCTGCCACGCTGTGCAAACATATTTTAGGTATATGCGAGGCATATGACACCTTCGTCGTTCCAATTTCATTGTAGAGAACAGAGAATATGAAACCTTATAGATACCTACATAATCGTTACCAGCACCACTGTAATCTTTTATTTTATAGGTTATAACCTACCTACTACTGAGCACACAGTCACAATTGACCGATTTCGATACTAGGTCGTAATAAAGTAAAATTACAATCCCATCCCGCGTCGTTTTTGTAACTTAGATTTTCAAAACACAATGCATAAATGAATTCTGAAGACTGTCCGACTAATTAAGTCATTCTTAAATCATCCTTGATGTTCAATTAACTAGTCCAAATAGTTATGCATGCACCATTCCGATCTTTAGACTGTACGTGTTTTTCACACTTGTAATTATACCGTTTGGACTACTGCCCGCCCTGTAATAACAAAGCGTATAATTGTACAATAATACGACACAGCTATATTTATTTCATAATCATTTTCTATTGTTAGTCTTTGTTTTCAGAAAATGTGTCTATTTCTAACTTTTGCTAACTTAACTCACAAGGTGCTTTTCTTCAAATCTGTTTCAGCAAATAGGATGTGCAAATCGTAGTATTGATTTTCATTTCATGACGCGGCTTGCGGCCGAAGCATGTTCGGTTGCGAGATAACCGCATGCGGGCATAGACAAATATATAGGTATAATTTGTAGAGAGCGGCGTATAAAAAAGTCTGGTCTTCTCTGGATTTTCCCAAAAGATTTGATTGACAACAGCATCTTAGAATGCGCTAATATAATAACAACAACTACTTACATACTTCTGTCAACATCCAACAATCCGGACACTAGTATTGATTGCTCTACATGCCAACACGATCAGTGGATTCCATTCCTTTAACAGTTCCTTGTGGCGATCTATTAAAAGCTAGATTTTCGGAGATAAGTACTTACATTGAATAATGTAAATATTGTGACTACTCCGACGAGGCCATGATACCGGGTTTTCAATCTACTTGATTAAAACACCTTGCCTTATTGTTTATTATAATGAGCTAATTATACTATTTTATCCTAAACCGTCTGTCAACCCTCGATGCGGACTGTAAAGTCCTTAATCTAATTAAAAAGTACCATATGAATAATAGTATTAGGTTGAATATGGCTAAACCAGTCAGAATCTCTACATTACCTACGTGCTTAAATCTTTGCCAAAGTCCATTTCGTCCTGTTTTAAACTTTCAATGCACCGCAGCACACATCTCAGTCGATATGAGAGCAATACAAATGTCTAGTCTTCATTCAGAATACTGATCACAGTTGGAGCATGTGTATTTGTTATCGCGTCTCTAAACTTTCCCCGATATTAGTAGTTTTCCATTTCATTCCATTCGATTATAATGCGTGTTTTTTTCCGCCGCACTCAGAGACAACATTTTCCTAAAACGAATAATGTACTAACTTTAATTTATATGGAACATGAACACATAACAGAAAAGTTTTACAATCTGCCATATTTATGACTGATAGCGTTCCAAAATATACCTACTTGAGAATTAAATTAAAGTTAATAATTGATTGTTTTTAATGTGATTCTCAGTACCTAGTACTATCATTAACTATTGCAAGTATTGATTGCGGACTCCGGTGAACTTTATTAGGTGTGTCTTTAATATGTAACTAGGTCAACAAGTAGGCAGTAGTTTTAGCGTTATAATTTATCATTCATATTCCAGCTATTACGAAAACCGTTCTGCACTGACTTATTCAAACTAGTAATTTGTGATTTCCTGCAGTTAGTCGTGGGTAAGTTACTATTAGATAGGTACTAATGTGCAGCCTGCAGTTAGAACTGGGTTTAATGTTATTGGTTTTAATATTGCTTTACCGTTTTATGTACGTTTTAATCTTGGTTTGTTTATTGTTCGTTTAAAACTGTTTAGATTAAATTTGTACTACACTACGGTATTAGTAAAACATCTCTTGCTTTATTAAAATCATACCTGATAGGAAGACAGGCTAAAGTTCATGTTAACGGCGTAAACTCATTGGGGTCTGAAATGACAATGGGCGTGCCTCAAGGTTCGATATTGGGTCCATTTCTATTTCTAGTTTACATAAATGATTTACCTCAATTACTACAAAATCAACCGAGGATGGTGTTATTTGCAGATGACACCTCATTGATCTTTAAAATAGACAGGCGGTCACAAAATCTTGACGACGTAAATAGCTCTATTCTTCAGGTTCAAAATTGGTTTACAGTAAATAATTTGGTATTAAATGAAAAAAAAACCAAATGTATTAGATTCAGTTTACCAAACGTTAGAAGTAGCAAATGTGACATCATATTGAATGGACAAAAACTGGAATTTATTAACCAAACGGTTTTCCTAGGAATCACGCTAGACGAGAAATTACAATGGGGACCTCACATAACATCAATTGCGGGACGGTTAAGCTCAGCAGCTTATGCTGTTAGAAAGATAAGACAGTTGACAGATATAGAAACTGCGCGACTGGTCTACTTCAGTTACTTTCATAGCATTATGTCGTATGGCATTCTACTGTGGGGTCGGGCTGCTGACATTGAATCCATTTTTATTTTACAGAAGAGAGCTGTCAGAGCCATTTATAATCTACCTCGTCGCGAATCTCTAAGGGAATTATTTAAAAGGATTAATATTATGACAGTACCTTGCCAATTTATTTATGAAAATATTATGTATGTGAGAAAAAATCTAAAACTTTTTAATAAAATAAGTGATAGACATAATATTAATACTAGAAATAAAGATAAAATAGCTCAACCATATTTTAGGTTGTCTAAAGTAAATACATCTTTTATGGGGTACTGTGTTAAATGTTACAATAAAATTCCTTCTGATATATTAAAATTAAATGAAAGGAAATTTAAGACACACATTAAAAGTACACTTTGCAGACAAGCATATTACAAATTAGAGGATTACAATCAAGATAAGAATGCTTGGAAACATGCTGGTCCTGCTCCATGGGACAATGATACATTCTAGACAAAATCAAACTGGTTACTAATGTTTTTTTTGTTTTTCATTTTTCTTAATACTTAATTTTGTTTTATTTTTGATTATTGATTTTGAAGTGTGTTATAGATTGCGCGGACTCACACACTATTTCATGTTGGTTGAGATGTTATGAGTGGTCGTCTGTAGTTCCAATATTTGTAAACACGTGAAAACTATGTATATTTGAACATATTTTAACTTTTAAATTCTTAATTTGTGCCTTTTAATTATTATGATTAATTAGTTTTTTTTATAGGGTACATACATTGCTTTCACGTGCCATGTCGTGTATGATTCTGTAAACAAATATTGTAAACATTGATTTTAAAAGAGTACGTATGGAGTTTCTTGCCCATTCTTCTCCATACAAAACTACCTTTTGGAAGGGGCAACTAGATTCAATTCTATTTTGTTTTTTGTGTTTGACGTTCAAAAGTGCCTTATTGGCCTAATTGAAATAAATGATTTGACTTTGACTTTGACTTTGTATTTAAAGTACCGTAAACATATATTACCTACATTCTTCTTTTTCTGTTACTTCAATTAGTTGTAAAGACTATATTCTGATAAGACTGTTCTTTTGTAAGACTATATTCTTACAAGAGAACTTCGATAAATTAAAACAAAACGTTAACTAGAAATCTTGTTTCAATTTTTTCCAAATTCTACAAACGACATACCTATTATAAATTATAATTATTGTACTATGATATTACAGTCATCGAACCTGCAAGTCTGCCGACTGTAGATATACCTATCCTTTTATCATTATTGTCGGCAAACCGTCATCTAAACTAGGTACATTATAAAATAATATGCACAGAAACGAGGAAATGTCAATACCCGGGCCACATCCTACTAGGTCACGAGTGGCTCGATCACCCTTGACCTATATTCCACACTCCTGAAATTAGGTCGAGGCGATATCACCTGCATTCACATTATACACGGCGATAATGATAACAATAATTACTTTCTCACTATGTCCTTGATCCATTAATTTATGTTTTTGTATATTTATTGAAATAATTACGATCGAAAAGTTTTGAAAAAAGGGTCGTAATGAAGTAATGAAGTAATTTTGTTGTTAATATTAGAACAGGTATTCTCGTCGCTTGCCTTAAACCCTTACCTATATTTTATATGCCACAGGAAAATAATATAAGTATCTACGAATAGACAAAAACTTCATAATTTTTTGCGACAAAAGAAAAAATAAGCAGATTTTCCACGCGATCCATCACGGACTGACATGTGCGTAAAGAGCTTTCGATATTATTATGTAGATACACACTGTTGGGGCTGGTAAAAGGAACTCGTAAAACACCCGCTTTTTCCCATTTTGCTAATCATAAATTACGACGAACAATTTTATAGTAGACATGAAAATAATGTGACATTTTTTGAAATACAACTACATGTTCAGACTATAAAACAGCGTTTTGATTAATCACAGAATGCGAAGTGTTCTTAATACTGAGAGAATAAGAACCATTTTGTTTTACGATTGAATTGTTCTTACGAAATAGACAGATTAACACTGTCCGATCAAGTATAGAAACGTACGAACCTACAGGCAGAATATTAATGTGTTTACATTATTCTATTATGTCATCTATAACACTTTTTTCGATTAAGCAAAATTATACACTCTAATTGTTTATTTCAAACTGTAGTGCTGGACATGAGCCTATTGCTTACTTATGAATCAGCGAATAGTAAACCCGCGTTAAAGAATCACATACAAGGACCAACCACTACGACAAAACAAAAGTTGGAGCAGGTGCTTTAGTCGGTTTTAACAATACCTACCGATTAAAACAGCTTTCCCTTCGAGCTTTGGCCTAAACGTCAAAATAATTTTCCACTGCTTCGGAAAAGTAAGAGAAGTACGGTCGAACAAGCTATTTGGTATACAGACAACAAGAATTATCTTTCTGCTACCTTGGCAACCGTTCATTGTTATTTTGTGTTCACTTTTTAAGCTTATGGTCTTATAATTTTTAAACCTAGTTGGAGTTATTTAAATAAAAATACACATTCGAAACATTGTTAATTTAAAAGTAGTTGTAAAGTAAGAGAAGTACGGTCGAACAAGCTATTTGGTATACAGACAACAAGAATTATCTTTCTGCTACCTTGGCAACCGTTCATTGTTATTTTGTGTTCACTTTTTAAGCTTATGGTCTTATAATTTTTAAACCTAGTTGGAGTTATTTAAATAAAAATACACATTCGAAACATTGTTAATTTAAAAGTAGTTGTAAATTGGCTGCCTGTATACCAAATGGCTTCTTCAACTGTATCACTGTACCTTACCTACAGGGAATATTAAAACGAAGCCTCTACAGGAACCTGCTGAATATTGATTCAGTTTATATAAACACATTATTTAGTACATAACCGCATGTATTTGTTTTAGCTTTGTATAATTAAGAGAATTTAATGGTAAAAGCATAATAAAATAATAAAATAACTTTGCAGAAAATGTTCAGAGAAAGCTACTCTAAAACTGTAATTAACATTTATGTAATTGTGTTAATATTAAAGTTATATGAGAAATGATTTTATGGAGTCCTTTCTTTGTTTACCGCTCAGAGCTCGTGGGAAATAATGTAAGTTTTAATAAAACTTATCGCAGTCTCTTAGTAGAAACTTAATCATCATCTCTCTCCTTATATCCGTGTTTCTCAACAAATCATTACAAATGATGGACAGCTAAGATAGCTCTTGTAATAACTAGACGTGTAACGATAGAAAATAAGTGATGCTTTAAAACTTTAGAACACCACGCCAAGGGTAATTTGTTAAGAGTTACGACAACTACAAATGGCCAATAATATGTTCCATATTTACTGATTTTTAGAAAAGAAAATATATTTTCCCGAGAACGACATCTTCATATTTATCTAACTCATGTGGGCAGAGTCGGGCAATGATTCATATAACTTTACTATATCGGAAGGTTTTAAATGACGATGACTATCTTGTAAAATTAGCAAAATGTGTCTTCTCTATTAATAGAGTTCTGGAGTCATGGAGAAACATCAGTGTTGTTTAGTTTGCTTCGCAGACTCTTGGACTATGATCTTAATAATAAATTAAATCGCAATAAATTACAAGCTGGATGCAGTATTAGCTGTTGATGGATTTATTATTTATCTACTTTCGTCATCAATGAGGAGACGGTACAGCTCTGCTTGCTCCTTAAAAAAATATTGGCGAGTTATTGAGAAAAGAGTTTCGTGTTACTCACCAATAGTTTTCAATATCTGGAGGTCTTCTAGCTCATACTCCTTCTCTTCCTCGGTGTATTCGGACTCCGTGGTGGTGGAGTCCTGCTCCTCGGTGGACGAGGCCACAGACAGGGACCGCACGTCAGAACTCAGCTCCGAGCTGCAGTCCCTCACCAGTTTCGCACTAGCCATCATCATTTTCAAAAGTTCTCACTATCGAAATACCTATCAAGTTCAAAGTCTGTGTTACAAGCTCTTCAGTTCATATTTTTGTTTCGCGAAAAACGTAAACATCGCAGTTGGTTAAAATAATTAAATTAAGTAATGTCGTGTTTAAAAAAATATAATAAAATCTTTTCCTTTACAAATAAATATTTGTTTGTTTAAAAATTGATATTGAAAAATAATTAAATTAAATGTATGTTATCGTGAAGATACGCGCGTTAGCCGTGACCAGTCGGCAAGGCGTTCCGTAGCGCGCAGCGGTTTGAGTCTCACTGGCAGCCAGTCGACCTCGCTCGCTTCACTGCCGAAGCGAACGAGACACGAGACGCGAGACGAGACGGCCACGATAAAATAAACGCTGACAAACTCTTGTTTCTGCAATGTTACCGACAAAGTCGACGATGCTCTTCGTATACAATAAAACTTTAAATGATCGAGTCGGTACCACCTGCAAACAATAAGAAGTCTTGAATGTAAATAAAATTAACTTGTCTAAAAATATTCCTTTCTTCTACTAACACCTCAATAAATAACTCGGCATAAGTCAGCATTTTTCCATATTTCTTGATAAATAACTAAATCTGCGGTCCAGCCGCCGCGCGCCGCTTTGTTTTAATCCTGGCGGTCGACGTAACAATTTTAGAGGAGAGTGAGACATCAAATCTCGTGAAATGTAAACAACAAAGTCCACAAACGTTCAGTGTCTATAGAGTTAGGTCAGGTTTACGTGACCGATCACCGATTTCAAGCTTTTTTTCATGATAAAGCTTCAAAAATATTATTTTTTATACAGCACAATACAATGAAACTGATTTCGACATTTATTTTTTTATAGTAACGAACTCAAACTCAGATTAGCTTTAGAACATCCATAAAAAATGCATTTGTGTGCATTACATTTGTGTACTTTAAAGATATTAAGAAAGCTCGTGTGTCGGATCGAGCATTAGTCATCCTTTTTAATTGAAACGATGAAGCTTAAAATATATAAAAGTCGCAATGCGAACCAATGATGACTCAGAGTTCAACCAAGTCTTTCACAATTTTCAGCAACACTTTCTGTGTACCGCTGCGATTTTTCAAAAAGCTTATATGACTATAGGACAGGTATTATTAAAAAGCCATATTAATTAAAAAAGTTTATTTGCAACAAGCATATTATCACAATCAAACAAGATATACAAGGAAGTTAAATAATAATATCACTGTAGAATCCGATATAAAGTTTCTGATATTTCCTAAGAATAAATAAACTACCACTACTTTAATTACAAGGTTCTTTTGACATAAATAATTGCCACATTTAAATATACTGTGTTAAGTATTATTTTTTAATTGGCAATCGAGACTAACTTGTTGTAACTATACATTACGCCGATGCCATAATGATGATTTCAAACCAATGATAAGACAGAAAACAAACTAATAACTTTTGTGATGTTAATTAAAAATCGACAAACATTTGTTAAGAGTTACAGTTACAAACTCATAATTATACCATCCTTGCATAAAACATCCCTTCCCCCCTCGTCTGGGCTTCGTTGCAACGGGTCATAAAGTTAATTAAATAAGATAAATGCCTCCGGAAAATCGTCCCTCATTACCCAACTCAAGTTATTCACAAGTTCGACCACATGGCCCGAGGCCTTATCTTTGATGCCCGTCAAAAGTAACATTTACACAACATTGTCATCCCGAATTTATACATAATTTACCATGGGGAATGTAAAATAATTGATTGTATAATAGATAATCGGCAATGGTGTCGAAAGTAAGACCCCGAGACGAGCTTAATCTCTAACCAGTAGTACGCTACAGTAAAATTAAACATATTTACACAAGGAAAGGGTCAAATATGTTAAGATGAAGTACTAATGACGCATTTACATTATTCACTGAAGTCAGTAAAAGCTTGTTCATGTTACCACAAATATTATAGTAAAATTGTGTGTGAGTTGCAAGTGCGTCATGTTATGTAGGCACAGTTGATACTACGCAATGCCATGACGAACGCTTTGCGGTTTTAGAAATAACGATGTAAATGCGACAAAAGTGTGCAGAATGTAAACAAAAACATTCTAGAGAGTTTCCTTTAGACTAAAATAATCCTCAAGGTTCACTGCTATAAGTTTGTTCAAATATATTTGAGACTTATTTAAATTTTATACAAATTAATGGTTAATTTTACATAACAAAAATAAAATTTACATATTTATGTGCTTTCACATAATATAAAAATCTATATACAATATATATTTGTAAGCTAAGCTACTCTTAATAGATACAACACAGGATATTATAATACATACAATGAACGACTTTTAAATGGTATGTTAGAGTAGCGAAACAGATTAAAAATAACGACTACATACTTTTAAAAAACCTGAACAACATATTGTAAGAATTAAAATAAATAAAACAAGGTTAAAACTTGAAAAATATATTATTAATCTTAAAAGAAACTATATACATATAGGTACAATAACTAATGAATATTATAAATTACATATTTAAGTATAAGTTTTGTAGCTAGCACGCGGCTATCCTATCCTTTCGGAAACTACATTAAAATTTGTTCTTTTCTCCACATACGTAACGTTATGTTTTTATACTTTTTGTCTTCTATAGACCATTTTATAATGAATAATCACAATTAATATTTTTAATAGTCTCTAACATTTTTTTCGTTAAAATATTATGTAATTCTCATTCTCCAATTATTTTTTATGTCTATCTAATGTAGGAAGCAAATTTTGCTTAACTGATTCTTTGAAATGGCTAATGACGAGAGTTCTTTTTCTCTCTAACTGACTACTTTTATGACTATTCTCTTATTATCGGTCACAAACAACACAATCGTTCATAAAGATAACGTCAGTCGTGTTACGATAAGTTGGACATTAAACATCGAATGTGAATTCTTCGCCACTTTGTTACTATTGTCAAAAGATATTGTTACCGTTGGCAGAAACATTTTTGAAGATTTGGAAATTGATTTTACATATCATTTTTCTTCACTTTTCGTACTGGTTATCCCGCAAGTGATTATCAGTGAAACCAAGCAAATATTTTCAAAATAAAATGCTCTTACCATTATATTTATAATTATCCTGTCATAGGACATAACTCATATATCTGCTTACCCTATAGAGATTAGAAACATGCAATATAAAATAAAGCAACCAATTAACTCTAATACCAATATTTTCAGTAGCGGTGAAGTTTTCCAAAATGCGTCGTTTTTATCTATGAAATATGTTTTCTTTGGTAAATGTGTCTATTATGTAACTGACGAAACGGTGAGAAACTATTTCGCCTCATGGTATTGAATTAAAACATGATTTTACTCAAATCTAAGCAATAATTGTTTCGTACCTACTACATAACCCTCTGCTAGCCTCGGTTTTATTTTATGATAACGGTACTTTAACTTTATGATATATTCATACCAAAATCGTTCTCGCATCATCTTATCTTGCAAAAAATCATAAAACGTCATCTAATTGGCGGGAATTTTTAAATCTCTGATTGTGATTAAAACGTTAGTCACTTTAAAAAAAAAGATTGGGAAACAGAGCCAACCCGCTTCAAGTACTCGTATACTTACACTACGACTGTATGAAACTCTTTTCATCAGTTTTCCGTTCATTTAGTCAAACGTCATTTCAAATAAGAAACAACTCTGTAGTATAAAGCTTACTCTTACAGTTATTATAAATTATTTTCATTCATTTCGATAACAGTTGCATTACATATCCTATAAATAGTCTTATTCGCCAAGTAAACCTCCGATATCTAAAAGGCTATTCAATTTAATCTGTGGCCAAATAACACATAATACCACCATTTTTGACAGCAGATTTGAAGTTTTGATTAGCGTCTCAGAAACCGGGTTACCATGTTATACCTATATGTTTGCATAATAATAAGTGATAATAATAATAATACAAGATATAAGCATTTATCATACGTTGATGATGAATATGAGGCCGGCGTGCATGGCGATCGCTAGCTTGTGGTGCTGCTTGAATGTGGGACAGAACTGCATGGCGGCGACATCCGACAGGGGGAAGCGCTCGGGGTACGCGTCACGGGGCGTCGCTGATAATTTCTGCTGGGTGGTCTGTTGGAAATAAACGCTGTGTCATTTCGCGAACGTAGAAACTATTCTTATATTATAAAGTCGATCCAATTCTGAAAATGCTTTCGCTGACAGGAAGCTACGCAGGCCTAAGAGCATTTAGGCTGCAATTTATTAAAAAAATTGGAATCCCTAAGAAAATTCACATCGACTAAGTCACGGGCAAAAGCTAGTTAAGAATAAAATAGATGCCATGGTATTAAATATCAGTCTTAAGTCAAGTATTCAGATGCTACAAGAGAGTGATAATACTCATACTGCACTTGATTATACTGCGCTACACATTTTTTTTTTAGCTTTTAGACATTTCACGCAGACACTCTTTTACGTCAGACGGATTGTTTGGCTAAAACCCAAATGGAATATTTAATAACAACTTTCTGTTTGTATAAATGAAGCGACTGAACTAGAGCAAAAAACTTTTGAACATTCGCTTTCATCAAATTCTAAAAAAACTCAATTTCGAACTTATTGACAAGTCAATCATTGACTGAAATAAAAAAGAGTTGGCAAACATTAGCAAATATTTTAATCCAATTGGACTAAAGACTAATGAATTACAGTTGATTCCCATTACGATACAATTTGCTGCCCGCAAACTGCGCAATAATGTACGATATTTTGTTTAAAAATTCAGACTTGGTACAACACTAGTACTAGTATAAAGAGGTCAATAGTGACCGCTATCTAGATCTGAATGTTTAGTAATTTAAATAAGTAGAGTAAGCAGGGATTCGATTTTATGAGACACTAGCTTCCGCCTGCGTCTTCGTCCGCGGTATAGTTGATATATTATCCCGCAGGAACCGTATTTTTTTCCGGGCTAAAAAGCCTAGCCTATGTGCGATTCCAGACTATAATATATCTCTGTGTCAAATTTCATCCAAATCCGTTCAGCCGTTCTGGCGTGAATGGGTATAACAAATATTCGTTTATTCCAAAATTCTCATTTTTAACAGTAGTAAGATATCGGTTTACTGCTGATTATTCAATCGTGAGATATCTTGTAACGAGTATATAAAAAGGGCGGTTAGACAGAAATTGTGAAAAAGAAAATTATGTTAGACTCATCTTATTCTTCCGAAAGGTTTAAAAAGTTGGTCCTTTTCAAAGTTCAGTTTTGTACATACTTGTCTGATAATAATTGTCTAAAAATTGATACTCCATATTAATGGTCTTTTGTGGTATGTTAAGTGCGTCTTACCCGATCCCTGGCAGTGATCTGTTCGAACTCGATGCCGTACTTCTTGATGGCGTCACTGTACGTGATGGGCTCCACGATCATGGCCAGTTCGTCGTTTTGCCGCTTACGTTTACCTCCGAAGGGAATCATCATGATTCTGCCTATGACCTGTTTAAAATAAAATGCTAATGAGTATCTATTTAGACATTTGTTTACTTAAAACACAATCAATTTAATACGCTGTTTTGAGGGTTTGAGTCGGGCTGTTGTTTGTTGTGTGTTGTAGATTGTGCGACCAGATATGATTTTTTTTCATCGATCTTACTATTTTATGATCCTTATTCTTCGTTACACATATATATTATTCGGTAATGAAAATAGCCGTGTTTTTTTCAGCTGGGTAGTATAATGTGCAGAGCAGTGGTAGCGTACCTGCTTGTGCACGTCGGGGAAGGCGGGGTGCAGGCGCAGGAGGCGCAGCAGCGGCGGCGCGGCGGCGCACACGCGCGCGCACCAGGCGCAGCCCGCCGCGCCGCACGAGCCGCCCAGCCGCCGCCCGCCGCCCCACCACTCCAGCTCGTTGATGGACTGGTTCACTGGGCAGGGGGGCATTATTTCAAATTACGTCGATCGAGTAATATCAAATTTCCGTGGAAATAAAATGCATAGCCATGCTTCCCATACAAATGTTCTAAAAAACTATGCATTTTTCTAACACAAAAAAATCCTGTCATTTGGAAATACTGTAGCTTTCAATCAATTTATAAAAAATGTTACAATCAGGTCAGTATTTCCAGAACTTACGTTTTACAATATCAAAGAATCTCCATTATATTACTATGGAAATATAAATAATTGATTACATAAATGTGGCCTAGACCGGTGCAATATACCTACATAATACACTTCGGTATAGTCAGCACTCACCTAGACAGTCATCCCCGGCGATGAGCGCGGCGGGCCAGTGCGGCGGGTACAGCACCTGCGAGGCCGCCACGTGCGACTGCAGCGCGCCCGCGCCCGCGCCCCCCGCGCCCCCCGCGCACACCACGCCGCCCCCGCGCGCGCCCCACCCGCCCGGGTACAGGTCCACGTCTGCTGACACGGACACATGCTGTTACCTATACAGCACTAATAATTTGTTGTAAGTGTCTAATTTACAACAAACTATAGTGCTGTATTGGTACCTGCTCTGGTTGGTTATGGTACATTTTGTTCCATGGAAACAAAAAAAAAAATCATGTATGAAAATATTGTGATGTGGTCGCGATCAGCGATTCAGCTTATCGAAAAGCGCAGCGCCCTTAGAGCTGCGATCTAAATTTAATTAACCCAGTTCATTAGCTTACAGATACGCGGATTGCAAGACGCTTGGATGATGACAGCTCCCCACAGTAAACTTTAAATCCATCCACGACTGTATTTTTAAAACGTGCTCTTTTTAATGTGGAAACTGTACTCACGCCAAGTAATCAAAATGAACGAGTACTGAAGTGAAAATTATCGATTACGGCAGCGACCATAACGAGCCGTAATTTTCGGAATGCAGCCATTACATTCAGGCGTTAAATTCGTCGACATAAAACTTTATTGGCAACGCGCGTGGATTGTTCACGACGTGCCAAAGTCTTACTTACCCTCGATACAAGAATTTTGAACACGCTCGTCGTGATAAGGATAAAAGATTGTACGATTATTTTCTGTGCTCCTCAGTAATGGGGATTCTCCATTCAAGTCATAAAACGCCGTAGTTCCGTCTGCGTAGCCGACTACCACGTGGGAGTGTCCCTTTTGCTGAAATATTTTAACTTTGTATTTAAAATAATAACAGAACAGTTATTTTGCTATCACATTGTAAATCAATGGCATCAGAATGAAAAGGGGCCATAACTAAAGATATTTTGCCAACTTACCATAGACCACTTGACAGCTGTAGCCTGATACACTTTTCTATTCTCGTTACTTGATACCCTTAGTTCCACAACTGGCGTTAGTTTGTAAAAAGGTTTTTCCCTGGAATTAAAAATCTTCTATAGCTTAATTTTTTTCAGTGGTTATGAAATAGTAATATGATTTAAGAGTCTTTACTTTTCTGTTATAGATGTCGGATAAGGTACTACAAAGATATACGCCAATCCGTTAGAGCAGGCTGTGGCCAGTAAGCCCAGCCTGTGCACATTGTTCGGCCCGGGCACAAAGTCCTCCACGTCCCTCGCTCCAGACGGGCACCAATCAATAGACCATACGGTTCCATAGTCGTGTGCTATTCCAAGCTCGAACTTTGGCATGTTCCTGAAATTAACATTTTATTACTCACTTATGCGAGTGATGCAAAGTCCAATAAATTGTACAAGGATCGCAAAAGGCAGTAGGGAAAATTAATTCTTAATCATTATGGCATCGCATTGCAATATGTTGCGATGTCTAGTTTAGTTTGTTACTAACCAGAATTAGACAGCTCGAGTTAAAGCGTCAAAAAACAGTGAGAGGAAAAATACAATCAAGAACACTAAAGGATCGCCTGGCTGGCCGAGGGTTGAGAGTATGGGGACTGAGGCGATTGGTGACCGATTTCCATACATGTATAAAGTACATGTAATCCACTCACGCTATCAAATTCCCGCAATTCCATATCTGTATGAGGCCTGGTTCTCGGGGCGTGGCGTCCCAGGCCAGGCGCGGCGCGTCGGGCCCGCGGTGCGTGACCAGCGCCAGGTATTGCGCCTCCCTCCCCGCGCGCTCCGCCCGCGACACCGGGGGCACCCACGACATGCACTGGATACTCGCGCCCGCGAACATTACTATCGAATCTGGAAAAGTTCGATCAAAAGGATAAAGCAAAAAAAAAATGAGCGTGATACCAAAAACTAGGTGTGTGCAGGCTAAACGCTTCTCGAACGCGACGCTTACGCCGTGTAAACGCAAAAAGTTTTATACAAGCAAATCTACAAAACGGTAGCGAAATTTTGCATCTGCACAGCGTCAAAGCCTATACTGGACGTATTTTCCCATTCCTACTCTAAAACTATTAATAAAAAAGCTTTTTTACAAAAAAAGACAACCACCTTCAAAAACTACAAAATAAAAAATAACTTTCTTTCTACTTTGTGTCTTAATGTTTGAAATCCTTACAAAATGCCCTTTCCAACAATACCTCACACGATATATTTAATTTTGGAAAGTGGTAGGAGGGGTTGACGTACCTCCTCCCCCACTTCCTTTAGTCAGTCATCGACTACACGTATTTTGTAATTTAATCTATATTTTGTATTGTAATCCGTAGTAAAGATCCGACATCATCCACATAGCAGTAACCAAAAAAATGCTCACCAAATTGGATGAAATTTTTATGGGACCAAATGCAATAATGCATTGATCAAAAAAAAACACACTAATCGGACTAGAAACCTTGGAGTAATCGGTGTACATACATAAATTAAAAAAAAATACCGGCCGAGTTGAGAACCGCCTTCTTTTTTTTTGAAGTCGGTTAAAAATCAACATTTCTATTCAAAATGAAATTCATAGGCAATCACCTTTCACTCTGTCAGATTCCAATCGATTGAACGTCACCCAGTCTTGTTTCTCATCGAATCTAACTTTACAGGACTCTTCAATGGGCGGCATGTATTCCACCATTTCACTTTCAGGCACTTCTTCAGGTTCAGTACTATGCCACAGTGGAAATAAATCTTCTTCCGTTAAGTATGTTTCAATGCTGAAAGAAATGAAGTTAAAATAAATAAATGAACTTGAAATTTACTTATTTACATGATAATTAAATTAGTTTTATAACGAAACGTAATGGATCTTGTAACTTACAATTCTTCCGTGCTTCTCTTCATATATGTGCTTACGTTGTCAACTTGGTACGGTAATCGACATATCCTGGCTGCACCTAAAAAAATAAATAGATATTAGTATTAGATATATAATATGAAGCCAGTAATATTGGAAAATGTGAACACGACAAGAGGATTTGTAAGTAAGAAGTATTTGATCACTCACCTTATTACAGACAGAAAGCAGATAATAAAAGTACGAATAATAATGTGTGAAAAAAGATGGGTGATGACGATAAGTGATTGGACTTACTGGAATCCGAATGCTTTTTCTTCTTGTTGTAGGCCTGTTCGCGAGCTTCTCTTTCCTCGTCCGACACGTTAGAATCAATGTCGGACTCGTCAGAATCGTCACCAGAAGTAATTTCTAACTTGACCGACTCATCGGAGTCAGTCGCGTCGGCCCACTTATTCTCTACGCAAATGTGGTCTAACAGTTCCCTCTCAATCTCAGAATTAAACCCACATTTTGAACAGTAGTAACTGCCCTGGAGAAAATACAATAATATTAAGACAATAAACAACAATGTATGGTAGTCGTTTAGCCATTAATTTAAAAAATATGACGAATATAATTGTAGAATGAAATTAACTTACATCATGGAAGTTATTTTTATACTTTTCGATAACATTCTTCGCCCTAAAAAGAAAAGAACACAAATATTGTAATCCTACAAATCAATATATTATATTTATAATGTTTTTGAAGTCTAAAATATGTCTGTTAAGGTGACCAATCTCAATCCGAAACGATCGGGGAGTGATAAGGTGCAGGACAAACGGCTTTGGCACTGGGAACTGAATACGCACACTGAACTATACACTATATCTATCAGTAAATGCCTTACTTCTCAGCGGCCTTCCGACGACCAGACTGTAGGACATCTACCGGTTCCTCCTCTTTCCTCAGAGCCTGCTCTTTGGCGGCCAGCAGTTTGCGTTCCAACGCGTATTCCTTCTCCCTATGCATGGTCATGTGTTGACTTTTGTAAATACGCAAGTACTTGTTATTACATAAATCACACACGCTTTTGTATATTTCCGTTTCCTGAAAATTTTCACAAAAATGTTAAAACGTTTGATTCAAAATTTTATTAGTTCAACATACTTAGCTTTTTTGGTATTTATTCAACTAACCTTTTCAGTTTTGCCGCATACGATGATGTGAGCATAAAATCCAACGTATGAGACTCTGCTAATACCACACACTTTACAAACTAATTTATTGTGGGCACTTTGATACTCTTTTAAATAGCTCTCAACTGCATAAGGATTATTAATTTCCTGAAAATTAAATAACCATGGTTATTTATTTGGCATTTATTAAAAATAAAATAGAATAAAATGTTTAAAGCTCTTGTTTTACTATCAACGGCGCTGAGCGAGGCAAACTATATTTTACCGATCTATCGAAACCATTTCAGAGTCAATTCTCTTATAATTATATATAGCCAGGCATAAACAGTTAGAACCCAACAGTCTGCAAAATAATCCACTAAACTCGACAAATAAAAATATGATGATGTTCTAAACTTACTATTGGATTGTCTCCCACCACCCAAGCAATATTGTAATGCTCTTTCATGGTGTGTTCCCGCCAGTCTTTAGGTTCCATTGTAGCAGCACAGATAGCACATTCAATAATATCTGTCCGAAAACATACAAAAATTCATTATTTTGTATAAAACGTAATTGAGGAAATAATAAAATTACTATAGTGCGGGTGCGCATTGCTCACAAACGTATCTTGTTCCGATCAACCAGTGATGTTTGTGAAAACATGCACACGCGCATTACGTGGTCGGTAATCTTATAGTCTATCTGAGAGATACAATGCTCATTGTAAGTCTAGTAAATATAATATCCTGTGGTACCTTTACTCATCAGGGCGAAGGGGAGATCGCTGCTGCTCACTTTTCCTTGGCACGTCTCTACATGAACCAGATATGACTTGACATACCTCCGCTTAACGCCGCACTTCATACACATCAAGCCCCCCACCATTTTAGAAACATCGTTCAAATGTCTTTGTACCATCGCGGCATCTTCGAGGTTCTGAAATTGTTACTTTTGCTCAAAACATTGTTTTTCAATGATTAAATTATAAGCTAATTTAATCATTAGAACGACAAGGAAACACGGACAGGGAAATATTTCATGTAAGTAGAGATGACAATGTCAAAGTAGGGAAACGGATTGCTTAGCAAATTGACAGCTATGAAATGAATTAATTAATTCTGATTATTGTAAACTAAAACAGTATTTTTATCAGCCTATGAATTGGTGACTACATCACGGCAAACTTACACAGTATGTCATTCCGCTAAATTTCCCTGACCCTGCTATGTTTGCGGAGTATCCATATTTACCTAAATGTATGACCACAATATACTCACAAGTGGCGGCTGGCCCTCAACCCACGCTAAGTACTGATGCTTGGCTTCTATGTGACTGATCCACTTATCACATTCTATTTCAGTCGCACACACTCCACAAGTTAAAATCTCGTCCTTAATTTTTTTGTTAATAAATATTTCTAACCAATTTGAGGTTGTATCATCCAGCCTACTGTCGTTTGACGACTGAAAAAGATATGTAATAAAACTATTAACATCGCTAATCATTGCTAACTCGTTAGACCTAACACACACGCGAAATCATTAGAAGCCTTATTGCTCCTATCAGTAGGGCTATTTTGAAAAATCCGCCTTGTGACGCATAAGTAGTGAGCTTGACGTACGTTGCATATCAGTGGGACAGCTCGCTCCACCATAATTTAACGAAGGATTTTTTTACAAGGGACTAGCAGTATATTATATTTAAATCTAATAAGAAGGATGCGATCATGCCATAAATATCATCATCATAATAATAAAATACCTCACTCATAATGTAAACTAAAAATAATATAACTAAAGGAAATGTTGAGTAGGTATACTTACGGTCGGTCCAGTGCATTCTTTTGTATGCTGTTGATAGGTTTTAGGGTACTTCATTCTCTTTTCGCATTTGTTGCAAACCAGCCCGCCGCACTGCTTAGATACTTCAAGAAGGTGTACTTTTACCGCTGACTCGTTTTTTAAGTCCTGAAATTATTTTTACCGGTGTGAAAACTAACTGAACTTGGTTTTACTTAATTATTCTTCCATTAAAAACTGTTTTGTACAAGTATAGCTTTACTTTACCCAGAGTTATTTTTAGTTTATGTGGACTACCAGGGCCGGATTATCTTTAGGCAGTATAAGCAATTGCCTAGGGGAAAAAATATATATTTGGAAGTAAGAGCCCCAGTCGTATATTACTCAGTGGGGCCGACATGATGAATCTGGCCCTGTAGAGTGCTATTCAAAAGAAGAAGCAAACAAAACACTTACCAATGGAGTAGCCCCATCTTGCCACGCCAAATAATCGTGTTCCTTGCCGATATGCTGTAGCCATTCCAGGATTGGCACCTCTTCACTACAAACACCACATTTAATAATTTTCCTTTCATCTATTATTGGTACTTCAAACCATTCATTGGTAGATTCATTAGCTGTAGTATTCAAGTCAGTAGACCTAGTTGTAGTATTCAAACTGATATTATTAGATGAATTATCAACTTGACTCTGAAAAATGAAATAAATAGATTATAAAACATTATGGGAGAGGTACTTCATGGCAGGAAACCAGCATAAATTTTCGGAAATAGTTTATCGCACTATAATAAATAAATAATTAATTCCAGCCTAGTAGTGTGCCACTGCAGGGCAAAGGCCTCTTCTCATACAGAGTAGGCATGAGCATTGATCACCACGCTTGCTTGTAGTCGGCTGACTGGCGAATTCAGACTAGATATATACTAACTATAAATCCTCGCTATTTTTTCCTTTGTACTTGCCTGTGCCCGTTTGAGAACACACAACCTCGTGCACCAAACCCTATTACACTATGACACACAAAACTAATAATTTTAAGAGACAGAATTAGTTGTCTCACTCTACATTCGATGCGACCCCGAGACTCTTACTGTGCGGCACGATTTGTGGGTTCCTATATTATTTTTTATTCTATTTCTATGGTACTTACATTTGTGCCATCGCAAGTTTCAATATGAGTCAAATATACTTTAACGCGTTTGCGAACTAAGCCGCATTTGTGACAAGTTAATCCTCCATACTGTCTGATGAATTGCTGCAAGTGATTCCACACTGCTTCTTCCTCTTCCAAATCCTGGAATATTCAAGTAAAATCTTATTTTTAGTTTTAAAATAAAAACGATCTGAACTTTGTATGGGTCTGGGTGAGTTCGTGACTCCCAAACAAAGGAGATTGTGTTTTTAATTAACTTTATAGAAGGTAATTGTTAGGTACGTATTTTTTCGATGCAATCGACTTCCGTTTTTTTTATTGGTAGGGTATGAGTGTTTCAACAAAGTAAAAGAAGTCCTATATGTACGTACCAAGGGTGTTTCTCCTTCTTGCCATGCTAAATAATTATGTTCTTTGGATATGTGCTCAATCCAATCCGAGTGTGCCACATCCTGGTCACAGACTCCACACTTCACACTTGTGCATTCAGCTGGTTCTTCCACGGTGTTATCTTTAGGAATAGATGGAGAGTCCAATTCGACACATACCTGAAATAAAATACATTGTTTGACATTGTTGACTTTCAAAATCATTTCCATTAGTAACTGACGTCAAACTGTATGCAAAATCGTAGAACAAAAATGTTTTCCTGGATATTCGGTACATTTTAATATCATAATAATTATTCATTTAATATTTATTTTATTAATTGGAAAATTAAAAATTTCCAAGTATTTCTTTAATGTCCGTTATCATTTGCACTCACCCTACTTCCATCGCAAGCTTTGATATGCGCCAGGTACAACTTGACACGACTGCGTTTCAACCCACACTTGTAACAAATCAAACCTCCATTCAGTCTTATAATGTTCTGCAGATGCTGCCAAACTACTGTTTCATTATCTAAATTCTGAAAACATAACGCGATTTTAACGTTGTTCACGTATTATTTACCCATCACATCTGTAAAATGGACAGAGAATCAAACAAATACTCACTAAAGGATCTTGTCCTTCCTTCCAAGCTAAATAATCATGAATACTTCCTATATGTTCAAGCCAATTAGAAGACAGCATGGTTCTCTGGCACACACCGCACGTAACATTTTCGTCTACGGCAATTCTTGATTTACGTATAGGTTTATCTGGTTTGTCATCCGCGCTCGAAAGCTGAAAAACAGAGAGAAAAATAGAATTAATTAATGACTAATAATAATATTAAAAAAACATAACCCCAGCCTGCAGTCAGGTAAAATCACTATTTAATTTCATGTAAAAAATGTTATAAATAGGAAGATTCCAGTACAGTAATAGAAATAAATAAATAATAAAATAAATACCTTCTTCCGTATACAGTACTTAATGTGTTCAATGAATCGGTTAAACTTCTTTATTCGCATGGTGCATAAACTGCACTCCAACACGCCTAGAGTTTTTAATCTTTCTTTCAGCTTATGCACTAATTCAGGGTTGTCCAAATTCTGTAACAGCAACAGTGGTATAAGCGCAAACAAATACGGGAAAAACTAGAAAGCGTTTTATGTCATCTCGTTTTGAGATAAAAGAAAACTTGCAGACAAATAAACAAACATTAAAATAATGCATTGCTAAATAACAATTTTTTTTGGCATTTACGCCCGGATTTCTCGAACGAAAATTTATGCGACAAATTGTCAATTGTCGCGGTCATGACCGATTGGCATTATTTCAGTCGGCCAATCATAGCACAATATTTTTTTGTTTGAAAAACCGGGGAGTTTGGGTTTTAAATTGCCAGTCCGAATCTACCGGGACGGTCACAGTGGCCTTACGTCGTGGTTTACGAGGAGACACTCCTGAGAGTACACATAAAAACAATAATTATACACTTACGATGGAACTACCCGCTCGCCAGGCGATTAAATGATGCTGATCGGCAACATGGACGTCCCAATCCATTCTAGAAAATATATTATTGCATAATCCACACTTTATACTTTTCTTAACAGATGGCTCGTCGATATTCTTAAGAAACCCGGGTGTCGTATTTCCTGACAACCTACGTTTCTGAAAAAGTAAAAAAAAACTATTTTATTGATAATACAAAAATAAACAATTTTATTCCGTATATGCTCAAAAGAAACATACTGTAGCAGATGTTTTAGATGTATTATTGTCAGTACTGAAAGACTGTTTACGTCGATTTGTTTTTTGTTTAGCGCCACTATCTTCCGAAGATGCCTGAAAATAGAAATCGTTATAATTAACAGCAATAACAATAGGTTGATTAAAAAAAACATTTTTTTTTGGTTTTACTTAATTATATACGATTTTTAACTACTATTCTTAAACGCGTTTACCCATCCAACTCTGATTAGAATGCTAAAGGGCAATAGAACACAATAGAAATAAATTATTCTTAAGTTCAGTATTAGCCAAAGACTCCAATATAATATACATATTTATGGTCAGTATCAGGTTTCGTTTGTCGAATATGGACGCTGCGCAAAGCCACGGTTTATCGGCGACAGGTCTGGCCATTTCATACAACAAATAAATTAATATTAGAAAATAACAACATTATTTAAATCGATGGTCAATTTGCTGAGCAATCCCTTACTCTTCCACAACAAATTATAATACAATTGTGTTTTTTTTTTTTATATTAAACGAGTCTTGTTTTGACGTTAATTTTCGCTATTGTACTAAATATTTTCCAACAAAGTCAATCTAACCATTAAAATCAATGCAATCACACTTAAATAATAAGGCATTGAAAAATAAATGTTTACACACCTTGTCCCATACGTTACTTATCTCTGACGATCCTGTTTTTAATGCTGAAGTGGGCTGAAATTGAATAAAAATAAATAAATACCGCAGAAAGTTTAAAATAAGGCTAAAAGTTACGTAATTAATCAAAAATCATGTTTAAATGAATTTATTTCTCTACTACGAATTTGCAATAAGATAAAGCACCGGCAGCGAAACTCTAGGAAGGTAAAATTATCTACGAGTACTCGACTGTCGCTTGTGCTCTATAATATTGCGTCATAATTATGCCCGTAAGGTATACTGCAACACGGTTTTGCGACAGAAAAAAGTTATTACTCTATTCTTTTGCTAGCTTAGTAGGTAAGTGTAAAAACGTCCCATCACCAAGCCGAGATGTATACCTGTGACTGGCTGTGAGCGAATGGATATGGAGATATCGAAAATCATTTTTTTTTATAAGTTATAGTAGGTTTTTTTTAAAAATTGTTATAAGATTTAAACTTTAAAAACCTGGTCATGTGTTCCTATTTATCCATAATCTAAGCAGTCTTTTTCGTGCGTTACATTGTGCAATAGTTTCATACAGATTTTTAATAAAAGAATAGTTGTTTTCCAGCTAGCAATTATGTTATTATATACTTACTGTCAATTTTAGTTGCGAAGAGCAAATGCCAGTATCTACATGCTCACTACCTGTAGCACTGACATTATTATTAATATTAGTATTCAATGGCTTTTCTATATTTTGTATACTATTGCTATTTTTGGATACAGCTGAATCAACCATCTCATGGTCAATGTTTTCTAAAATAATATCAGAATTTGAATTATTTTTCGTAAGAACTTGATCATAGGCTTTGGACACTATTCCATCATCTACTTTCTGAGCTACATTATTCAACATGGACACTTGTGGACCAATTGAATTTTCCATTTGCTCTATGTCAGTGTTGTGTACACTTTCAGAAAACTCACTTTGAAATATATTCCAACAAACATTATAAGCTTCTATTTTGTCTTCAGTCTTCTCCTCTTGTTCTAATCCACTTTCACTATTACTAACAATTGTCTCATCACTGTATATGGCAAATATTAAATCTAATTCACAATTCGATGTATGATGGTGCCAAAAATGTATATGCTCATACAAGTTATCACAATCATAGTAATCTAAACGACCAAAATCATAGCATAAACAAAATTCTTGCATTTCATATGATGTTGACGTGTCAAAAGCATCAAGATCCAGATCCAATGCACCAACTGTTTCGCATGTTTCAGTTTTACTCAAAATATGTGTCGGTAATTTACATATCTTTGAAGGATTGCGCCGAGCGTAAGTTTTAAGAACTTTGCACTCACCAGCAAGTTTTCTATCTACATCGTTTCCACCAGGTTTTTCGACTCCTTGAATACATAATTTTGATTCAATTGTATTTGTCTTACAATTTATAGTTTCCTTTTTGTTAATATCATTGCTAAGAGTCGTTTTGGTTTTCTTTTTATCTGTATATATTTGAGAAAATTTCCTCAAATATGCAGCTATCTCCTTAACTTTATCTTCTTCTATGTCTGTAACACTGTTTGAGAGTTTTTTGGTGGTATTCAAAATACTAGACATCTCATCTTGTCCTAATGTTTCATCTTTTACATTTTTAGAAGAAATTTTGTTTTCAGTTAATCTTTTTACTTTACCATCATTGTTATGAGACTTTCGTGAATGACTACTTTGCTTAGTATTCAATTTTAAATTCGATTCTTGATTTATATCATCTTTGATGGGATTAAGTTCCTCAATACCAGTTGCCTTTTTTACATGAAGAACTATTTCTGTGTTATCCTTATTGCATTCATGCTTGTTTACTTCGAAACAATGATTTTTAAGATCAATTACAGGGTCAGTACTTTCATCCACTTGACCATTGCAAATCGTAACACTTTTATCTACATCAATAGCTACAACTTTTTCATTTCCATCAAAACCATTAACTGTCGCAGCAATCGCCGATATATCATCTTTTGAAGTTATATTTTGATAATTGAATTCACAGTCACCCATTGCTTTGTTAGTGCTATCTTCATTCAAATGTTTACTGGCTTTATCAGTTGATTCCCAGGAAAGACTTATGTTCTTACTGTCGTCTTTTAAATTTCCTTCCTCTTCCAGTAAAGTAACATTTTCAATTATATCTGATATAATATCTTTTCTTTCCTCTTCCACTGCGTTTGAAGATACAACACAAGGCATAACAATAGTCTCTATGTGCTCATTGCTTGTCATGGAATCTAAATTATTTTGATTTATATTTTCTTCACTGTTTACTACATCTAAATGTAATAAATTAGTGTTTTCTAAAGGCACTGTAAAATTTGGTTCTATAATACTTTGCAATCCAGTGTTTCGGTTTCCAGTATTTGCTTTGGTTTCAATGATAGTTTGTACTGTCACTGATGTAAGATTTTTTACATTTGACAAATTTTTAATTTCCCTTAGTTTTGATAGTGGTATTGTTTCTTCAGATATAATATTTATTTTAGATGCTTTTGGTGCAGCAGTATCATTAGCTTTTTCATTAAAAGAAACACATGTAGAATCACTATCTGTTGAACTTAAAATAAATTCAACATTGTTATTACTTTTAGATGAATGATTACCTGGACCATTATCATCTTTACTTTCTAACACTCTTAGATTTTCATCAAAAATCATATTAATATCTACTTCCTGTATTTCATTTCCATCTAGAGATAAGCATGGGTTTTCTTGATTAATATTTGGCAGAAAAGTTTGTTCTCTATTTGTAATATTAAATTGATCTGCTTTAAGACATACTTCCTGAGTGTCATAAGGGTCTTGGAGTGGTTTTGCAACTTCAATGCTATCTACAGGAACAATAACACCATCTTGTGGCTCTAAAAAGTCTGTCAGAGTAAAAGAATCTTCTGAGATGTTATTGCCTGAAATTTCAACTTCACCCGCAATAGTATTTGCTGTAGTTGGAACAAAAGTAGGACTCAAAAAAACAGATTTCTTCATCAAGCTTGCAGTTTCTAAAATTGATGTTCCAGATGGTTTCAGACTACAATCGGTTGCCAAAATATTTTCAATGTGTTCATTATTTATCGTTTCAGTACCTAGAAAAATAATTTTAGACCTCAAATAAAACTTATGATTATGACAAATCAAAACAGGTAGCCAAATCAGATAAGTAGGTACTTACTTGGGAAACCATTTGCATCGTCAGGAATTACTTGGCTTCCATTTATATTTCCTATGCTAATGCCAAGTTTTTTTAAAATATCTGGAGGCAACACAAATACTTCATGCTTGTCCTTGCTGGATTTCATCTTTTTAGGATGTTTACAATGTTGACTTTTAGTATCCATTTCTATTAATATTGTATATTATTGTCATTTGGACATTCAACTCTTCATAAACTTGTTACCCTAAAAATATAAAGTTAGGCGATCTATAATTACACTGATCTTAATATTATCTTAAGGAGTTTTGTCAACATTTATATACAACATAAAATATTCCCAAAACGGGGAAAAGCTTAAAAAAGGGCAGGCTAGGTACCTTGACAGATCCCTAAGGAATCTTTGGTTTTGATTTGGTAATAAACAGAAAGGTAATTACAAAATTTACAAATATTTATTATAAAATAAAATAATTAAGGACAAAATGCCAAAAAAAAAATCTATATATTTTTATTAATTATTCTTTATATTAATATTTAAAAATGGAATTTATATGTATTTAATTGAATTAATGATAATAATAAATTTTAAAAATACTTATTACAAATAATCATACATACATACTTTCTAAATTGCACCATTATTAATAATTTTACAGCAGGTGTTATTGTTATCAAAATAAACACGAACTTAAAAATACAAAAATAAAATATGAAAAACTAAACACTGAAACCCAGAATCGAACCGTGGTCACCAAAATCAATGATCACACGTGTTCCTAACTACGCTAAGGGAACCGCTTCGCACAACGTTGTAATTTGCGTTGCCTTTCTAAATCAGATAGTTAGTAAGAAAAAAAAATATAGTCTTTGATTTTAGCAGACTGTGAAACTAAAATTTAAAACAAGGAACTTACGAATCTTTCGACACTCCTAGTTACCCAGCCACACGTCGAAAAGAATTCTTGACATTACATTTTTCATCATACACACGATACGTATTCGCGAATAATATTTAAAAACAGACGGTCACTTATACGCCAACTAGATTACGGATTACCGCAATTCACTTCCGCTAATTGTATGAAATTACAGCGAACACGACGCAAATCAAAAACGAATTCACATGAAAATTGAAAATCGTCGAGTGAGGTTATGATCGTTCATCAGAAGTTTACTTCTTTACAAAATTATCTTTAAAATACGAAGCCACTTCACGTAGTTGACTTAAGGTTGAATTTTGAAAAGAATTGTATTATATGACCGCAAAAGTAAAATGGTCGTAGTCGAACACAAACTTATTGCATTGACCGACAGATGGCGCTTGCTCGTACCGACAACACAAAACGCAATTTCAAGCACAGAGGTAACTAGTCTTTTGAGCTTATAAATAACCATAGAAAAGTACTTGAACTAAAACAAATTATTGCAATTCTTGTGTGTCAGTTGATATTAGTTTGATAAATAATAAATATTCTTTAATAAATAATAAATATTCTTTATTTTATAATTTATTATAGTTATCTCGCAACGCTTATGGTACAATTGTCATTTTCAGCGTTTTCAGCAATCCAGTCATGTCATGTCAATGTCCATGATGTTGATGTCATTGTCAACCAAAAAATAAATATGCCATTAGATAGAGCCATTGCCATGCCATGCTTCTGTTTGCTTGCTTACTTCACAAAATTTGCGGTACCTTTTTAAACTACTACCTATCTAATCTTTTTAAATAATCTCCACTTCTCCAGGGATGGGTTTGCGTGAAATTAGTAAAATTGTACTGTCTCGTCCTAGAAAACTATAAATGAAGAATAGTAATTCTATCCACTAATAATAAAGTGTGATTATAAGATTGTTCTGATAGTGCCGATTTTTTAAGTTTTCCTAGAATTTTCAATGACCATTCTGATTATGTATGATTCGTCTAAAGTTATAGTTAGTTGTTATTTATTTATGCGATATATTCTAAAAGTTGTTTGTTTGTATGAGATAAATAAAATTCTGAATTTTGTGTAAGAAATTTTATAATTGGACCACTTGGTCCAATTATTATAAAAAAAATATTTCTCTGATAGAAATCTACTTTTATACCATATTGTAAAGTGCTTTAGTTTATTTATGTTCTTTATTATACTTGACTATTATGCGTAAAAAGTCACAGGCAGGAGTTCAGAATCTAATAAATTGTATGAAATATATCTGCATGTATTTTGCTGTTTTATTTTAGTTACACTGGAATTACGAATTGCAAAAGGAAAAAGAGATAAATCTAGGTATTGAAAACTAATAGATAGTTAGCAGGGTGCCAATTAGCAAGGCTTAGAATGGGTGCCAAATCATTAGCTTTATCATTCCATGTAAAAGCGGAATGTAATGTATCTAGAGCCCGGGTTGGTTTGATGAAATTACCTCATTATGAAGTTAAAACACCAGTCTTTATGCCTGTTGGAACACAGGTGAGGATGTTTGCTATTAATTAAATTGTATTTTTGTTAACATTCCAGCTGAAAGATTTTCATTATTGCGTATTAGCCTGATGTTTGATGTCATTTGTTTGTTGTTTTTGATATGATGATATCTTTTTAGGGAACAATGAAGGGACTTTTGCCTGACCAACTTGAAAGTCTGGACTGTGAAATAATTTTAGGCAATACCTATCATTTAGGGAATCGTCCAGGTACAGATGTTTTGACTAAAGCTGGAGGCCTTCATAATTTTATGGGATGGAACAGAGCACTTCTTACTGATTCAGGAGGTTTTCAAATGGTCTCACTTTTAAAACTAGCTGAAATAACTGAAGAAGGTGTTAAATTCAAATCTCCATATGATGATTCTGAAATCATGTTAACTCCAGAGAAATCAATAGAAATTCAGAATTGTATAGGTATGTTATGAGAGCATGATAATATTCATTATGAGAAATCTATGATCTTTCAAGTTTATTTTATATTATTTGTTAATTTCCAGGTGCTGACATCATCATGCAATTGGATGATGTTGTCCAAACAACATTTCAAGACTATGACCGCATCAAGGAAGCCACAGAAAGAACAAGTAGGTGGCTGGATCGTTGCTTGGCTGCTCATCAGAGACCTACAGAACAAAGCATATTTCCAATAGTTCAAGGATTACTAAATAAAGATCTAAGAGAGCAAAGTGCAAAGGATCATATGACGAAGGATGTAAATGGATTTGCTATTGGAGGTCTGAGGTACATTTAGATTTGAATTATGATAAACTCGCAAATCATACAGCAATTGCAAAACAGTAATTTCTGGGACAGAGATTAATTTCCTATGTTCATTTGTATGTCTATGGATAGATCTTATTAACCCTATGGGAAGTGGTCCCTTGTAATTTATGCCTAATGGGATGGCTGCGGGAAGTCAATCACATGAATCAGCATGCACGTCGCAGTTTCTAGCACTTCGTAATTTCTGGACAAATTTTACTCTCGAGACATAATTTATGATTACATAATTTGCAATTTTTATACGGAAAATATTTTTTAGTGGAGGTGAAGCAAAGGATGATTTTTGGCCAATGGTCAGTTTAAGCACAGGGATACTTGACAAGCATAGGCCAAGATACCTGATGGGTGTTGGTCTGGCAATAGATCTTGTTGTCTGTGTTGCTCTGGGAGTAGATATGTTTGACTGTGTCTTCCCAACTCGCACTGCAGTAAGTTGAATAATAGTCTTCTTTTTATTTTTATAATCTGCTAGCTTTTGCCTGAGTTTCGTTCGCGTGAATGTTTGGTTATCACAAAAGCGTTTTTTTTTTTTGACGCGGAGCTCTTAATTCTTTTCCTAACTTAAAAGTTCCTAACCTAAGTTCCTCCTTGTAACATTAAGTCTCTTAACATCGGTCCAACCGCTTCGGAGATTAGCCGGAACAGACAGACAAAAAAAAAATCGTTTAATCTTATAAGTATTGTATTTACTTTCCTAAGCAATTAGTAAAAAGCTGTTATTTTGATATTGCAGATACTTTAAATTTATTTATTTGTATATATTTCTCCTAAATGCTATGCATACACTTGCCCAAACACTAGTTTTCAAAATTTGTTTATTTTTCAGAGATTTGGCTGTGCTCTTGTTTCAAATGGTCAATTGAATTTAAAACAAAAAATTTATGAAGCTGACTTGGATCCCCTCGACAAGGAGTGTTCATGCTCAACTTGTAAAAATTACACCAGAGCATATTTACACAGCATTGTAACTGTGGAGACTGTAGCTTGCCACCTGATATCTGTGCACAATATTGCTTATCAGGTGCTGTTAAGTTTTCTTATTTGTATTATTTTTCTGTGAAAAATTAACTACAAAAGTTGATAATCTTTATCAGATTATTTTATAACAATTTTTTATATACATACTTAATATTTGCGTTTTTGCAGATGAACCTAATGAAAACCATGAGGGATAACATTGAAAAAGGAACATTCCCACAGTTTGTAAAAAAATTTGTTAGTGAATACTATACTGATTGTGAGTACCCAACCTGGGTTATTGAATCATTAAGTTCAGTTGGAATAAACATAGTTGAAAACTAAATCACTGTTTTTTTGAAAAAGGAATAGCACCTCCTTGTATACCTCATGAATCAAACATGCTAGACTAGAATTCACACAAGTTGTACTTCTTGATGCTATTGTACCTATTGCAATCTAACAGGATATTATATGGCTGTCAGTGTCAGTATAACCATTTGGTATTCTGCAATTTTTCATTTAAATTATTTAAGCACTCCAAATCTCCCGACAAGATAGTTATCTTTTATCTAAGACTTGTCCATGAAAAATCAATGTTAAAAATGATTGTAAATGTTTTATTGTTGGTTACATAAAGTCATCTGAATCATTTCCATCATAATTGGTAGACATGTTTTCTGTTTTCATTAAAGTGGAATAACTTCTTAACTCTGCCTCTTCCTTCTTTTTCTTTTCTTCTTCTTTTTCCTTTTCTTTCTTTTCTCTTAATAGCTTCTTCTTGTCTTCTCTTTCTAGCCTGTCTCTTGTTTCCCTTTCTATTCTCAAGTCTGGGAAGGATTCTTTTTTAGTTTTATTTAGTCTGTTTAGAATATCATTACATCTTTTAGCTACTCTCACTTTTCTGACATCTCTATCTTTATGAAATGCTACTTGTCCAGCCTGAAAAATAAATTAATATTAATGAACTTTTAACTGGTTAATAATTATGATGTTGTAATATAAGAAAGGAACAAAATAGAGTTTCTTTTTTGCATACAAGTGAATTGGTTACTGAAACTAGACACACTTTCCAAAAATTGATATATTCTACTTACAATAACTTCAATTCATTGACTTGAATAAACTTAAACCTAGGGCATCGGAACCGGTTTCCCGGAAAATCCCGGTTCTGAGGGTCCTTGAAAGAACCGGTTCTGTAAAACGGAGAAACGGTCATTTCGGTTCTTTCGGTTTTCTCTTAAAATAAATTTAGAAATAATATTAGGTATCTCTATAATACTCTTGATGCTAAATATCAACTTATTATCCAAATAAATGCTGTTAATTTACTGTTACATTAATAAATAACGTTATTATTTTAATATTATTGATGAATCTTTAAGAGACTTACGATTTTTTTAAGGGATTCGGCAACATTAAGGTATTTTCGCCAGGATAACCCGAGTATTTTTACACAACTGCCCCAAAAAAAGGAGAGTTATGTGTTCAGGGTTAATGTAGATATGTATGTGAGTTTCTTTATTCAACCATAACTTTTAAACGCCTGAACCGATTTAGATGTATGCGGTATTGTTACAATCCTTGCATCATTCCGAGTAACAAATGAAAAGAAATAAAAAGACATGTAAATTAATTATATCAGCCTCAATTTATTTTTTATTGAATTTGGTCGTGTCTATGTTTAATGGTCTAGAAATTGACATGTAGATTTAAAAAATATATAACACTGTAAATAAAAAGGTAAAAAAAAACTGATGAGTATACAAAACACCTACAATTGCAGTGATGTTTTTAATTTTTTTAATTATAGTAGCTTGTTATTGTTTTATAGCTACTTTTTGATCTATGTAGTGTAGTTAATTATAAACAACAACTGATTGTCAACTAGTTGTGCAAAATACTGCATTTTAAAGAACTGATTGTTGCCAAATTTACATCAAACGATGTTGTAATTTGAGTAGATAAAATTAAAAAAAAAAAAATATGCTTGCAAATAATTTTATTTAGATCCTTTCCTTTATTTGTTTTGATGATAGGAATTATATATAAATGATAGCCTTAAAAAGGATACCTTTTCAACTTCAATTTATGAAAAAACCCGAAAGAACCGAAAAAACCGGGTACCCGGTTCTGGCTTGAGTTCAGAACTGAAAGAATCGGTTCCTAAAATAGGGCCGGTCCTCAATGCCCTACTTAAACCAAGTGGTTCTCATTATGTGCCTAGTAAGTTAATTCAAAATTACCTCCATTCCAGCTGTTTTCTTTAGATTTGACCACATTGTATAGACAATATCTATGTCATTCATTTTACTACCCATTATAGAATTTGCTTTGACTAACTGGCATGCATCTTCCAAAACAGAGTTTGGTATTGCATCAATAGTTTGACCCTGTAAGTAAAATTAGGTTTAGACTTAATTAGGTACACTGGAAACCTGAAAAATTGCATAATTGCAGAATATTATTCTTACCGGAGCTAAGCGAACATACACATGAGCTGATGATACTTTATCTACATGAAACCAAACATCTTCAGGCCAACCCCACTTTATCAAGTCTTCATCTGCAAATGATACATGGTTAATACGAACATCATAGTGTTAATATACAAGCAAAACTAAGAAAATAGTGACAAAACAAAATATTATAAAAGTTACATATGTATTCATTACTTACTTTCATGTTTATCAGCACCCATGAAAAGAGTTACTGGTGGAGCTACTACGTTACTAGTAAAGTAAAAAACCATATTTGCGAAATGATATAGTCGCTATATATAATAACGTGCCGTGCACGCTTTTCTAAAATTTTACAACCAAAGCTCCAATTTATAATTTACTCTGTGCAAGGGAACACCCAAGAATCTTAGATGTTTTGTGTGTGCAAGAATCTTCACAACTTTGCAATAAATGCACACACAGGACTCTGCTCGGGCAGCACAGAAATACCGTCCATCAATCAAGGACTTTCCGCAGCTGACACTTGGCAGTCCAGCCAGAGATGGTCCAGAGACTGACAGCTTGTTTGGCATGGCATGACAGAACTGAAAAAGTGACGTTATCGGGGTTAAGGGCACTGAGCAAGCGGCACTAAATTAGGTACCATGCAAAAAAAAATATGATCCATGACATTGATGACACAGACACACTCATTATTTTGTACGCTATGCCAATCGAGTTTTAAAAAAAATGTGTCAAAATTGAGGTATTCAGACATAACAGGAACTTAAAAAAAATATCTGACAAATATTGAATGACAACCTTTTGCAATGATGCAAATTGCAATGACAAAATGACAACAATGAAGAGTTGAAGTAGAACTTTGAAGTTATAAACATTTTTAAATATAAAATCGTGGTGAGAAAAACACAAGTGTTGGCATTATTGACAATTGCTTTTATTGTAACTAAATCAAAGTATACATTTCCCAACCGGGACAAAAATGGGAAGTCCAGAAAGAGAATTATGCCCACCTCCTTCAGAGGAAGACGAACTAACTCTACCTAGAGCAAGCATCAATAAAATGATAAAGGAACTGGTACCTTCCGTGCGCGTAGCCTTTGAGTCACGGGAATTAATTCTTAACTGCTGCACGGAATTTATCCATTTATTAAGTTCAGAGGCTAACGAAGTTTGCAATCAGAGCAACAAAAAGACAATCAATGCAGAACATGTACTCACAGGTGAGTTATTATGGTCTACAAGAACTTCATAAGTGCATTGATTTTTTACTACCTACATAGGTTTAGGTCGATTATGGGCAAAAACTTAACAAAATAATTATTTTCTTGCAGCATTGGACAGATTAGGTTTCAGTGATTATACTCTTGAAGCAGAGGCTGTATTGAAAGATTGTAAAGCTGTTGCTGCAAAAAGAAGAAGACAAAGCACTAGACTTGAGAATCTTGGTATACCAGAAGAAGAATTATTAAGGCAGCAACAAGAACTTTTTGCCAAGGTAACCAACTAGCTTTTGATTTAAAATAAATACATTTTTAAATGTAAAAGCTGCCTGTCATTCAGAGTTGGGTGGTTATTGAAAAAATATCAGTTAAGATTTTAGAACTGCCATACACTGTAATGTTTGATCAATGGAAAATATAATAGCAATTAGGATAGGATCTGCTACCCACAAAACATGTATACAGATGTAGGTACATAGTGTGTCAGCTTGCAAACTATTTTGATTTGAGAATTGGTAGTCTTGTATAGTAAAACATAGATGCGTACTGTTTAACTTTTATTAATATAAAAGTTAAATAGTACAGCATCTAACAGATTATTTTGGTATTATTATACCAACAAACAGATTTTGCAAGTTATTATAACAAAAAGGGAAGTAACATTTTATTGGGAAGTGTTGAAACCAAAAGAGGCACATAGTATTATCAACACCCAGTTTGAAATGAAACTCAACACATGTCTAACATGGGTTGGTTTCCACACTTAGTCTTTGAAGGTGAACCATTGTGAGTGTGCCATGGTGGCTGTGCATCCCAGTCCATCTCATGACAGTAGCAGATTGATCCTTTCAATCAACATGTAAATATTTCATCTATCTATGCCATAACCCTACATCAATCCCTAGTGTGTGGCTCCTTTGTATCTATTTCTCTAGGCCTAAGAACTTCGATGTTTACTTAACTGAAAGAAAAGCTATTCTTTATTTTATTTTTTTCTTTTTCATATGTTTCCCCAATCTTTCTAGATAAGTATTATTTTCTTACATCACCTGGAACCAGCCATGTTCCTTACACTTTCCTAATTTCTATTTATTTTATTTCAGGCTCGAGAAGAACAAGCAAAGCAGGAGCAACAGCAATGGTTGTTGTTGCAGCAACAAGGATTAGTGGGAGCCGAGGGAGCTCCACAGCCATATGTGCCACCTCCCCCTGGACCTAGAATTGATGATGAAGAAGATGATGATTACTCATAGATGTAATAAGACAAGATTGTGAACCAATTAGACTTATCTGTAAACAAAGGTTACAATACAATTGAACTTTTAATTGGTGAATAAATATGTACTTGTGTTGTATTTAATACCTACAGATAATAAATAACACCATCAAAACTTTTTGATAACTTATTAATGAGACCACCTCTTTCAAACTCATTGTGTTGTTGCTGTCAATATGTTGTCATGTCAACATCACGGTTTGTTTTGGCTTGAAACAGCTGTCTTTATTTTAACAATATGGTATTTACAAAATGAGCAGTGATTATAATAAGAAATATAAGAGGCCAAAACAAAACACATTAGCAACCACAAATCCAGGAACATCAGTAGGTAACAGTCGTTATAACAGTTTCATGGTGGCAGAAACAACACAGAACTATGTTGCTGTATTACAAATAATAATATTATGTAAAAATAATACAAGAACCTACCATATAGGCTAGCAATTGCTGCGAAGACCTCACATCCCCTGGTGTTGCGCCGTTCCCTCAATGGAGTCCGACAGAAGTGTATTGTGTCCACATTAACGTCCGACCAACATTTCGGTCATTGCTATTCACAGCATAAATTCAGGCCGATAATCTCTGCCACAGTTCTCGGCTAAGATACCAAGAATCACACAATTCAGATAAGTGTAATAACTAGAGAAAAAAAAAATTACACCTTCGACAAGTGTCAGCAAACAGCTGTTTCAGGGTCAGCGCAGGCAGCGCATCAATATGCCTGATCCCTAATTTTTTGATAATAAAATAAACAATTTGCCAAAGAATTTTTGAAATCGGTTCAGTAGGTCCAGAGATTACCCCCTACAACCTCACGAACTTTATATCTCCTAGGTAGAGCAGTGTAATAACGGAGAGAGAGATAGGCCCTACTGCTAGGTCCATCGAGTGTTCCCGACCGCTCTTACCACTCCATGCCCACCCCATTAATAGGGCCCTACCAATTGGGTAGTGTAATAAGGACTTTACTTTAAGAGCACTCTTTACTCTACCTATCTCTGTATCTGTTATTACGCTAGCCTACCTCGGAGAAAGGGTTCCTACCGATTCGCTAGTGTAATAAGCGTTTAACTAACAACTCTTATTCAGCTCAATTCAGTTTTAGTCCAAAGAAAAGACAGATTTCCGCGCTTGAACGGATGCGATACAAAACAGATGTTCTCCTTAAGGTTATACCTGAATAAGTGTAGTTAGTCTCTAAAGCAAACTGAGCTAGAGACTGGTGTACAAAAATAGGTGATTTAATACTTACCGGACATTCATATTTCAGAAATAGATTCGTAACTGTTTGTCAAATGCCTAAAGTTGTATTACAGAGATCAAGAAATAGACGAAATGAAACTCTGAAAAAACCAACTCAACCCTTATGTGCTCTGTTAGCTAAAGACTCCGAATGGGTAGACATATTGCAGACATCTCAATCGGAAAGCCCAAGATCTACTGCTAATGTGTCTGACGAGGAGGAAGTATTACAACTTGTAAATAATAATAATTCAACATTTTGTTTGCGATGATACCAAACTCGTGTCAAAACGGAATACTGTTTTTAGGTAGAATGTGAAGATGGGCCTCAAATGAAACCACTGGCTATTATGTTCCCGGGGTTGCTTGACAAAGATCCCAAAACACTGCAAGGTATGCTGACCAAGGCTATGTCAACAACTGAAGTAACGAGACATTTAGTGGACCTTGGACAAAAAGCAAATTTTACGTTCATGAAGAAAGCAGATCGCTTGATTCCCCCTGATAAGGTACCCACAATTCAGAGGTTCTGTTTGTATGCCCCCTTTCTTTTTTTGGCTACGTATTGAAATCAATTTAATATACGACGTGTTTTTATTTTTTGACGGCACGGTTGGCGCAATAGCTAAACAATTGGCCGTTGCGTGTTCGACTCCCACACGGGACAAATATTTGTATGACCTACAGATAGTTGTTCCGGCGGGTCGGACTGTTTGTGTATGTGAGTTTATATGTTTGTAAACGCAAATCCGTACGCTCAGTAGGTAAAGTATGCTTCTATACCACCGCAGACCATTGCAGGTTGTAATAAATTAAACTCAGTTTTATTCTATAATATTATATTGTTGTTTGCAGAAATGGATGGAAAGTTTGACTGAAAACAGCAATTCATATGGTTCTGTAAACTCTGGACTACTAAGCAACAGTAAGTAATTTTAACAATTTTCTTAAATTGTACCTAATATCAACAACAATAATAATAACTTACTCAATTTCTTTGTTTCTCTTTTTATAACAATATTTTTTTATGGAGGTTATAACATAATTATTTGAAATCAAAAGGTATGTCAAGTGATTATGAAGCAGACGGTGAAATTACTGACAGAGAATGGACCGAAAATAAAACAAAAAAGAAAAGAAAACACTTTGGAAGCGCTACTCAATCTACTACGGAAGAATTGAGTTAACATGACATTATAAACGCAATGTACCTCATTAAGTAAGGCGAAATTATATTCCACTAGTCGCTAGAACAAAAACCTAAAACTGTACCATTTTTTGCAGATAATTTTGCAGACGATTAGAAGTAACTGAAGCAAGAACTAATGAGTTATTATCAAACGATTTATATACAAAATAACAATTTCAAATGACTATCATTATATATATCTAAATCTATAAATTACATAGTGTTTCATTTAAAAACGTACCGAATATATACCTATGTTTTGGATGAAAACACATCAGCACAAGGGGCCAATTAACTTTTAAGCTATAGGTACTGCGCTGGGCTGTGCATTATGTAATTCGCTTCTCTTTGGTTATAATGAGAACACAACCAAAATGGCTGCTTTGCGTTACCACGACATGGTTCTCGCCGTTCATTGCGTGCGCAGTTGCGCACCCTAAATCTCCCGCCGGCACAAATCACAATGCCGTGATATGCACTTACACGCTCAGCACTCCTCGCGCAGCATAACTTGATGTTAATTAAGGTCATCGCACAAATATCAGCTATGTACCGGATCAGCATTATCACAAACCAACATAGAAATTAATAGCAGAAAAGTTATTTGTCTACGCCCTCTGATTGGTGCAGCACCGCCAACACATCGCCGCGGCGATATTAGGAATATCGCGAAGCGACGCAACGACTTGCGAGATACACAATTGTTCCACACGCCATTACCCAACAAGACGTAACTTAAGTTTGACGACGAGCCGTATAAGCTTGGTGACAACACTGACAACTAATCCCGAGGCGAGGCAACGCCGTTATACGAATTTGATAGCGCGTTGTAGTATGGACTTTTATAGAAAGAAATCTGAACCACTCGAGGCGTTAAGGCAATGCTGATCAGTTGCAGCGCTGATGTGTGCGTTGACCTTTAGTCACCACAATGTAGCTGAAAAGTTTATTTACGGTAAGTATATTTATCCGCATCACAGACATATTAAGGCCACGGTGTAATGTCAGCGACAGGTATACGTATCGCGCTTTCAGTGTGCATGAGTATTGGAAACAGAATAAAAGAACAAAATATGGATTTATAGGTACTGCTGAGTGTGTTTTCATCCTTATTACCTATTAAGAGCCAATTCTTAACACAACACACATTTAACTTTGTTTACTATGTACGTACATATATAAAAAAAACATCATTTTTAATATTGTACAATATAACAAGTATGATGAAAGTATTTTATGAACAATGTTATTATTAGATTATTAAAATGCATTACGTAGTTGAACTAGATTTACATAATTTGTTAAATATTGGGGGAAACAGTATATAATTACTAATGTATTTTAGGAACAGACTACGAACACTGACTAGTTTTGATAGCTTCTGTTGGTTTAGCTCATTATTCATTTTCAATATTAATAATGAGCCAAGCAGCAAAGAGCCAGCCATATTCACTTTGTCTTAACCAGTAGACCCAAGATTTGCTGAAAAAAATAGCTCAGTTTTTCGTGGACTCATGTGTGCTGTAACAGATTGAAAGCAGTTTAGCTAGTAACAAATCCTTTGGCATAACTCTGCACGAGTGTAGAAATATTATTGTAAGAAGATTATTTTGTTTCATCTATTATTTAAAAATTGGGATTGCTGGTTGAGATAAATGAACATTTAAATAAAAGCTTCGAATCGTTAGACAATTGAAGCTAAAAAAACATGCATTGTGTATCTGCAAAAGTGGTGACGCAAGCCACCCAATAAATGACAAGCACTTTCATAGCGCAAACTTGTAGCTGCATAATCAGATTATAAATAGATAATTTAAAAAAATATCACTAGCGTTAAAAATATTTAAAGAAACTAATTCTTAATCACTACGAACACATGAGCAAAAATAATGATTTATTAATAATACATTATGTAAACTGATCGACACCGTTCGTTATAAATTTTCCTATTTACATCCATTTCTACTGCGTGAGCATACGTCCATAGGGAGCAAATTATAAAAATCACCCAGGGCGAGCAAAACCGTCGCTATGTTCTAGCTGCTCCATAAAATTGCCTGTGCTTAACACACCAAAGCGTAGTAAGTACTAACCACGCAGCGCCCCGGCTGATTAATATAACAGACCCTTGTTAATATATACATGATTAATTATACATATTTTTAAGAATATTAAGCAGTTGAGTAGAATTACATATAGGTATAATATCTTCATTTGCCTAAACTATCCTACCTACCTGTCGTTTCTAAGTCACTTTTACAGAAGTAAGAAAAAGGCATTATGAATGAGGTGTCCACTTTTAAGTAGTGTATATTGTATACAATAAGGCTATAAAATCTATTGCTATTATATGATTTTAGAATTTATTATAAAGTTATCCTTCTACGCGTTCTATTGTAAAGGCTATTTCCGTACTGCAGATCCTAAGGGGCGGCTCTATCCGGGTGCGAGTGGTGCGACGCACCTAAGCGATTTTTATAATTGTTTAAAAGTAACATACTAAGCCAAACTCTATCGGACACTTAGTTGCTGGTCGGGTCATCGGGCGGTTGCCCTCGAGTCGATTGGGGGTGGGACGTCAGCCTCTGACAAACTGTACGAACGGAACTCGTGTGAACTCGCAAATATACATTGATGGTATTTGCACTTAAACAAATATCAACTTTATTCTAGTTTAAGGTAAGTTGATTTCAGAAAGAAAATTGCAGCTTAAACTAAACTTTATGTGTATGTATTAAAACTTTAATACATACACATGCAAATGCAATTTTTGCATTTTGAAAAGTAACTACTTTTCAAAATTTAATCATATTTGTATACTGAATTACTTAACATAGAAAATAAGTAACCGTCGCCTAGTCACAAGTAAATACCAATAGGTTACTTTCTATTGGACACAAATTAGGACATATACCTTTATCTTAATCTATAGGTTTAGGTATATTTATCGCTATCGCCTAATCTTCACCGAAGGTCGATAAATGGAAGCAATAACGCAAAAAAAGCTTTTTTTACAAAAAAAGATAACCGCCATCAAAAACTACAAAATAAAAAATAACTTTAGCTTGGAACTCGGAGGCTTTGGTTTTGTTTCTTGTTATGTAGGTTTTTTTTATAAAAAAGCTTTTTATTTTTCACTTTTTAGTGCTTGTGTGTTATTGTTTGAAATCCTTACATAAAGCCCTTTCAAACAATACCCATATATTTAATACATACACGATATTTAATTTTGGAAAGTGGTAGGAGGGGGGTTGACGTACCCCCTCCCCACTTCCTTCAGTCAGTCATCGACTACACGTAGAAAAAATATATAAAAAAAAAAACATACGCGTCGAATTGAGAACCTCCTCCTTTTTGAAGTCGGTTGAAAATAGTGGTCGCACCCCCGAGTCTCGGTGCCAGATACAACCGCCGCTAACCGACAATTCATTCATTAATGTCTGCTACCAATTTAATACGCTATTCATGACTATGATAATATAGTAAACCGCTACCGTATTACAAAAATACAATACGTAGGGCAAACTGAAAATTTTGCGCTCCTGATTACTCACAAACATTAAAATTTAAAATATCGTATTTAAAAAAGTATATCAAATCTTATTAATTTTTAGTCTTCTTTGGCGAGGATGGTTAATGTTTTGTCAGTTGGTTTGTATCGCATTGAAGTTTCGTTGCGAAAATGGAATAAATTAATAAAATTGTATCATTTTACAAAAGTTTCCTTTCTTCGCAAGATTTTGAAATGATGTCTTATTTAAAAACTCATAATGGACAATGGAAATACTTACGATTTTTGAATAACCGTGTATCATTTGGAAATTAAGCCTATTTGACGGTAAATTGATTAACCAAATGCCTAATAGATATTAGTGCCCTTATACTATCTACAAAAAATCATCAAGTTTAATTATTTATTAACCAAAATATGGCTAGATTCATGAGCGCACGGTCGATAATATTCTCTTGATCACAAAGAATTTTGATTAAAATCTTTTTTCCTCTATCACAAACATAGAGCCATATTACCCAAAATTAGTTGATTCCGTATCCAGATTCTTAGAATGTAAAGCAATAACTGTTTTATTTGTAAGTAACGCAAAACTAATAGTGTGCCCCATGTAAGTCTATTTTCTACAAATAAAAAAACAATATATCACACTCGAGGTGTCACCATAAACCGCTTCCGCCTATTTGTAAAAAGCTCTGTATTACATTAAAATCTTAGAAACTAAGTACCTAATGAGATATTTACCAGATTTTTTATTGAGCAGTATTGGTATCTATGTAATTGCTTGCAGGCAGGCACTGTTTACTTTCAAATATACTTGTTTACTTTAAGCGTATTTGATTTGGTTAAGGCAATATTCATTCATTTCACTAGTGGTTTTTAATGGTTGTGTAATAACATGTAGGTACAAATATTTATCCTTGTAAATAAGTTGTTACCCATGTCAATTTAAGCTTCACGCCGACACAGACATGGACTAAATTCATATCATAAGACCGTATTATATGTATGCTATGTATGTTAAATTATGTTCCAAGATATTTCATTTGGGACTATATTCTACTTTGTTTATATTTCCACGCTAATATTACAACCGAACACAGAAGCAACGTAAAATGTGTTTCTGTAAAGTAATTATGTCTATATGTACTTAATAATTCTCACCTTCATTCAAGTAACACGATAGCCAGAAGTTGATCTACGTCTTTTTTGAATGATCTAGTTTTAACAGACTATTAATTAATAGTCTTAAACATGCATTAATTTGTAGCATGTTTTTGAGTAAGTAATTCATTTATATAGAATATTGTTTTAGGAAATATCTTAGACAAAATACTCTACAAACACTTAGATATCAAAATTGAAGAAAAAGGGGCATTCCCCTTTAGCATGTCTAGCATATCCTACAACGTTCTATCGATAAAACAGATTATAGTTATTTCACTCAATGTTTCCTATTTAATGAAGATCGAATTTTTAGTGAAAACTACTCTACCATATTACAACTCGTTGAGCACACCACCGCACCGCAAAGCGCTGCTCCGACATACCAAATCATTTGCCATTCAATTTTAGGCTTTACAGTGTGTACTTAATGCACACAATTAAAAGTAAATTTTATAAGGCAGTGCACTGGCACCTAACGGTTGGATTTCCCGAGGCGGTTCCGGAGAGGCCGTTACCGTGTCGAACCAGTGCTGTTACAGTAAGGAATGACAATCACTCACGTTTCCCTGCCAATCGTAGCTCCCCAAATATCAATGTATTTTTGCATCCCAATTTAGAACACTATTCACACACAAAACCAGCATGTACACACACCTTTTCAGAACATTGTATGATTATGGGCTTAAGAAGATGACAAAAAGCCACTGTTTGGCAGTTGTAGAGTTGAAATATGCATAGACATAGTCCACTATAGTAAAAATGCAGACGTAGTGTGCGCTAGCGCCGCGCGGTATATGCTCGATCCTCGAACATAAAAGTACATCGTCAATATAGGCCCTAACGTAAATAAGTTTTTATTTACATTTTTAATGCCATAAAATGTATCTTGTTCTTTATAATACCTATTTCAAAATCTAGCTGATTAGTGTTTATACAAGTATACCTACATTATAACACAACCGTGGAAACCGTGAGAAGGTTTTTTGTATCATAATTTAATCTTCCTAGTGTATTAAATTTATTTAAAAATTCGGTTAACAATGTTTGCATTTCACTTAACGAGGCGTGGGTTCAGCTATTTTTTTGTAATGTTGTTGTTAATGTGCCTACAAATACACTTCTAGCCCATCGCTATTTTGGCTTAATTAAAAAACGGTTGGCCACTGGTGTAGATAGCTGCTGACACATACATACAATCTATCCAAAATTATTTGATGAACATGTAAACATACTTGTTCAGATCAAATGTGCAATCACCTACTAAATGGACTTGATCACTGACTTGTAACAACAATATTCATTTAATTAACAATTTTAAATTGTAATTCAAAGGAGTATACATATGAACAGGCAGTACCTGTATTCAGAATGATTTTGGTTTGTCAATGGCACTATGATTGTCTTGTCCATCATTAAGCTGCTTAAGGTCCAGTTACGCTTTTATCTGTTTGTTTCCATTTTCGTAAAATACTTTTGGAAAGACTATATGAATTGAATACACACAAGGTTTTGACACATTAACACTAACATGTAAGTATTAAAATACTATTAAATAATTCTACCTCAATAATAATTATTATAAACTTCTCAACTGTACAATTAACATATCAAATCAATTACAAAGGAACATTTACACTACACTCATTACCTATAAAACTTTAAAATCAATTATTATTGCATCATTAGGATTACAACATCATTATTCACTAAATATATTATGTAAGCTAGAATTCAATTCACCATGGTCAATACGAGAAAACAACCCCTACCTGGCCACATGAAAGTTTAGATGAAACTTCAGGGGAGGAAGGACCGAGCAGGATCAGATTTAGTGAGTAAGACGCCGCCAAGCAGCGCAAGCGCTGCGGCGGCCGCCAGGCGTCACGCGCGCGGGCGCGACGCGGTGCAGGGCGCGCGCGCGCATGCGCACCGTCATTGTGTCGGTTTTAGAGCTGCCATTTTTCGCCCGCGTGCTCGTGCCTCCTGCCGCGATGTCGTATACTCAAACCACAACACATTGGGTATCAGTGTTGTGTCCCTGATCATTAACATTTCACACAGTTTTCTGAAAAATAATAATGATATATTAATATTACAAAAATGAATTAACACATTGTGACTTTTATTTTGGGTAAATTGAAATTTAAAATTATCATTATAACATTACACTTACAGTGACACAAGCTGCGGAAATAGTGGAGTAAAAACTCTGTGCACTATTGCAAACCACAGGGTTGCAAAAAAGAATCCAACTATGCCCCCTACTACGACTTGTGATGTAGTGTGGTAGTGTAGATACACCCTTGCAATGCTAACTAACAAGGATAACAACATACAGCCTCCTACAATTATCACCCTCCATAATGCTGATATTATACTGTTATTATTTATGTGGTGTAATCTGAAAGTAAATTACAATACTTTAAATTTGATGAATTTATTGTATGGTAAAGTATGGTTACAACAGAATCGGCAAAGTAAAATATAAAGCACAATTAAAATATTAATGGAATAGTAGATAGATAATTATAATAATAAGTTTTTACATAACTAGATGTAGAAACAATCAGATGCTATAACAATGATGATGAATGATGATCTCAACTTACCTGATTAATACAAAATATAGAACATAAGTACTAAAGAACCAAATAAATTGAGAGTGTGATGATGGCATCCCATATTCATTATACAAATTTCCTCTTGAAAGTGGTCTGGCTTCACATATTATATGTTTCAATATTATATTCAATACTTCATTTATCAATGTGCCAGTGAAAAAAGTTATCTGCAAAAATAGTGAAGTAGGTATATTTAGAAATTCATATTATAATATAGTAATTTATTGACATGAAAAATTACTACAATGCTGCCTAATACTCAATTACAGTAAGTATGAATAGTAAAATAAGTGTCATCTTGTTAAAGAAGAACATTAGTCAAACTAAGTTGTTATGTAAATATTATTAGTAGCATAAATTAATAATACTTTACAGTTATGTATACTGGAATACAAAATCAAGTTAGTAACACTAGGGGCAGATTCCTACCTTCAAATGAATATTCTATATGGCACTAAAAAGTTTTAAAACAAGTATATTGACTTACAGTGTGAAGATCTCGCCGGAACAAAATAAGCGCAACAAACCCAGCACCTATACCAAATGGGGACAGGCTTATAAAAGCGAAGAACTTTCCAAGCCAGTCTCCTGAAAACATAGATATTATGGATCACAAGTGGTGCATGAATAGCTTAGTTTGAGACCGAATTAATTTATGTTAAACTCACCTTTTGGATACTCAACTAAAGTTAGTGCTAGTGGTTGCCATTCGATATCACCGTTACTGTGCAAAACATCACTCACAAATACAGCCTCTTCCTCCATTTTCGCTTCATCTGTTAAAAATCTGAAACAGTTATTAGGTTGTGACAGAATCCTGTAAAAAATTCCAATGATAAATATTATCAAAAATCAAGACTGAAACTCACGTCCAAAACACAGTCGACAGGTACTACTACACGACACGAAACAAGTTTTTTGACAATCTGAGAACGCGAACAATTCAATCAATCAATCAAACGTATGACATTAATGTGTTGCCATGTAAAGAAATATTTGCTCCTAAGGGTTCTCACAAACTAGTTACGTTAGTATTTATATAAGTACTAAAACAAAGTGTAAAACTCTACTCCATTAGTACTCATAGTACTCAGTCACTGTACGTACATACTTAGTCAGAGTGTTCTGTACTGTGAGTGACATTGTGTACTATAATGTTAGAGCAAACGTACTAACCGCAATTGCGCGACATCCAGACAGCCCAATGAACGATTTCATGATGTTATCGACACGTAATAAACAATAACCGGCAAATGCCATGCTAACAAACGATAAGTAACTTTCATCAAACCGTCCAGAAGGAACAATGAATGATAGCGATGCTGTATAGATTCATGTTGTTATGTTGTAGAAAAAATCAAAAATCACGGATTACAGCGCTTCTTTTTTATAAAGATCTTACAAACAAGATAATGCAGCAGTATATAAAAATGTATTTACATGTTAGTTTTAGTTTAATATTTTATCTATGCTTTTGCTGCAGTCCTATCGGTTTGGTTCTGAATGCCTCGTTTTTATTCTATTATTATTACCGGACTTCACAGCTTAGCAGTCTGTGGAGTTGCTACTAGGGTTCCCAACTTATGGGTTTTTCTCTCAAACTTGGGCGTATTAAGTAGAATGTAATTTATTTAAGGGATTTTTTGGGACGTTTTGTTTCTACAAAGATTGATAATAACCCTATTTACTTTGAAACGAAATGGTGGATCTTGTATAACATAATCCATTCGCTAAAATTTAGCTTAATAAAATTTTATATACGTGACCGCATAAAGTGATTTTTTAAAATCGATCTCAATATTTTTATTGCAAATTTGAGCCACAGGTGGTAATAAAGATTATTAAAAACTTAAATCGTTCTGCTTTTTATGGGGACTTTTAATAATTATTTTATCAGTTTTGGAAGTTGGTAGCTCTGCTTCTTTACTGAGCAATGCTTTAAAAATTCAATGGTTTGTTGGTACTTTGGTAGTCTGGCAACCCTGTGCAGTTCTTTTGTGAATTCGTCGTCAAAATAGAGAGGGCTAAAATTCTTGAAAAATTGGAATTTACTTGAAAAATTACAAAATATAAAATGGCAGACTCAGATGTAGTGGACTTGGATTTAACAATCGATAATTTAGTTCCGAAGAGTCCCGAAAGGTAAGTATTTATGAATGTTTATAATGCATACGAAAATAATGCCAAAGTCCTTCATGTTTTTTGAACATAAAAATGGTTTGTAATTCTCAAATATTTAGCTAGGTCGATTACTATAATAAGTTTTCAATTAGTCCAAAATGATTAGGTACAACAGGGGTGCCTTGACTTATGACCTACATAAAGTACAATAGCCTGATCGAGTGTGTGGGAGGAGTGCATGGATGTGCATAATTATAGCTAAGCCATATTTTGCATTTATGACGCATATAAACACTAAAAAAGTACATTATTTTATATTATATTTATACACAACTTTGATCTTCATCCAAAGATTGATAAGGCTTGATTGAATACTTGATTCTATATATTTTCAATAAAGAATAATTACAAGATCAACACCAATCAGCTGTGCATATAATAGGTTCATGCATTGCACCCACACATACATGTTAATGTTTAATTAATATAAGACACTTTTTTCAGTTATATCAAATTCTAATGTGTTCTAAAAAAATAATTTAAAATTTCTTTATTTTTAACAATTATCCTAGAGTGGCTGAAGAAAAGAAAGAAAGTGGTAATCATTTGTACAAATTCAAAAATTACAAGGGTGCCCTGGCTATGTATGATGAAGCTATCCAACTTTGCCCAGAGAATGCAGCATTCTATGGCAACAGATCTGCATGCTACATGATGTTGGGCATGTACAAGAAGGCCCTTGAGGATGCTCAGAAAGCTGTTTCTCTGGATTCAACATTTACAAAAGGATACATTCGTATGGCCAAATGTTGTATTGCACTAGGTAATTATGTTTACATTTTGTAATTTATTAGACTAATTTATTGACCAGGGAATGCAAAACTACTGCTTCGGATTTATTGGTTGCTTTTATCATCTTGTCCATAAGTTTCATGCTGAGTGAAATTAAACCTAGAGTTTAATACTTACTGCACTTATCAAGTGGTACCAGTTGTTGTTGAAATCACACCATTGTGTAATCATTAATGAATGGTGTTTATTATTAGTGACTTCATGTTGGATTGTTATTCTTTATCAGCCTAGGAACTTTACATATAAATTGTTATATCTCCCACATTGATTGATAAATAACTTATCATGCATTATACATATGTTTTGTGGTTTAGCCTTGAGCCCAGTGTTTATTGTACTTAAGTTGATGATATTATCATTATAATATTGTATAGTGAAACAGCTAGTTACTTCATCCCTAAAATTTTGCAAAATTGTGCATATCTGCAGAATTTTAAAAAAGTTTATCACTTATTTTTCCACTCTTTTATTTGTGAAGATGATTATATTATTATTTAACCATAAGGTATTACATGATTAATTTGAATTTGGCATACTCCACACAACCAGTAAAGATTATGTTGATGACATGATTCATACCAGTGGGGCTGACCAGAAAAGAGTTACAACTTACTTCTGGCATGTAGGTACAAACGGTACATGCCAGAAGTATGTTGTGACGTCTTTTCATCAGGTGATTCCAACACTTGTATTACTCATCATTAATCATGATTAAAAATAAATGTTATCTTTATACCAGGTGATTTGTCTGGAGGCGAGCAGGCTGTGCGGCGCGCGAGCGAGCTTGGTGGCGCCGAGTGTGCGAGCAGCGAGAGACGCGCACTTGAAACTCTGCGCAAGTTACACGAAGACGCACAGCGCGCAATGGAAGCCAACGATTACCGCCGTGTGGTCTTCTGCATGGACCGCTGTCTAGACTATAGCCCCTCTTGCACTAAGTGAGCCTTTATAGTTATTTATAGATTTCATTTATATCAGGCTGGTGTCCATAACTGCACATCTGTCAACACGTAGTTTGCGTACGAGGAATTTACGGATTGCTAACAAATAATCAAAACAAAAGATGGCAAAATAATTATGATAACAAATGATAGGTACAGTTGAACTAGCCATTTGGTATACAGGCAGCTAATTTGCAACTACTTTGAAACAATGTTTCGATTGCCAATTCTTTTAAATTACTTTAATTAGGTTTCAAATTATTAGACACCCAAGCTGAACAAGTGAACACAAAATAGCAATTAATGGCAATGTAGCAGAAAGATTTACAAGAGAAATATTATTATCTGTAAACCAAATAGGTTGTTCAAGCGTATCATAAAGCAAGGTGAATAAGGATGCAGGGATGAATAGGGAAGAAACTCTGTAAGGGATTTTAAAGATAAAATAATATAGTTTGTTGCCAAAAAGGACTAAAGTTTTTCAACGTTAAAATCCCTTTTAAAATTCCGTCCCTATTCATCCCTGCAAGCTAAAGGCTCCTACACACAGGGCCGCCGATCTTGCAACCAGCGCGGCCATGCCGGCGACTCCTTTGTGCGGCAAAGCGTGCGGCTTTACAAGCTGACGGGCGCAAGCTTGGCCGCCGCGCCGGCACTGTGTGTAGGAGCCTTTATTCACTCCATTATGTTTCTTAGGACAAGGATTTATAGAACACATTGCTTTCAATACAGTTATGATAAGCATTTTTGTATCTCTATGTAGCAGATACGATTGGTCAGATTTCCCAAGTACTACCATACAGTACCCAGTATTAAGTAGAGCAAATAACTAAATAAAAGCTTGTAATATAATAGTGAAAAATTGTGTCATGTATTATGTCATAGTATTGTTGTACTACTGTTGAGGATGGGGACAGACGTGAATTTATAACATACAAACATAATCATTATGGACTGTTGTGTCAGGACTCCCACTGTCCCTTCCACTGTCATGGGCGCATCACGCAACACACCCAACAAGTGAATAATCCAATCAAAATTTCGCCAGTCGGATACTCTGGCGGAACAAAAATGGTTCTAAAATAGTACTATAGTACACGGGATGAGCAATTAAGGGTGGGGGTTTTCGTCCCTGAGCGTGGTGGCGGCCCACACTTGTGTATAATTATACAGCGACTAGAATAAACATTGTAATAAATTCGTTTATTGTTCATATTTTCCAGGGCGAAGCTCACAAAAGCAGAATGTTTGGCCATGCTTGGACGCTGTCAGGAAGCTCAGGAAATTGCAAATGACTCATTAAGATTTGACAGTTTTGATACCGAGGCTATATACGTGCGTGGTCTCTGTCTGTACTTTGAGGTAAGAAATCAATCATTTGTTGTTGAAATATATGTTTAACTTAACAAGTTACTTAACTTAATTATTGTTAAAGGATAAAGATGAACAAGCATTCAAGCATTTTCAACAAGTTTTACGTCTTGCCCCAGATCATAAGAAAGCCATGGAAACTTACAAAAAGGCTAAATTGCTTAAGCAAAAGAAAGAAGAAGGTAAACCTTGTTTTTGTCTTTAGTTTTTGATAATTTGAACAATAATTATTATGCTACATTTATTCATTTAAACATCATTTCGATTTAACACGATTTTGCATTATTATTATCTGGTGCAAATAATATTGATTTAAATGTTTTATTTCATGGTCATTACAGGCAATGAAGCATTCAAAATGGGCAGGTGGCAGCAAGCTCTGAGCTTGTACAACGAAGCGTTGACTATTGATAAGAACAATAAGATTGTTAATGCTAAGCTTTACTTCAACAAGGCCACAGTATGCTCTAAATTAAACCAAATAAAAGAAGCCGCCGAAGCTTGCTCTGCTGCCCTTGAATTAGACGAAAATTACGTGAAGGCGCTTCTTCGGCGTGCTAAGTGTTACACTGAACTTGGTGATTACGAAGAGGCTGTCAAAGACTACGAAAAGCTCTATAAGATTGATAAGAGCAAGGAAAACAAACAATTATTGCATGAAGCTAAAATAGCTCTTAAGAAATCAAAACGCAAAGACTACTACAAAATTCTTGGTATTGACAAAAGCGCGTCTGAAGATGATATCAAAAAAGCTTACAGGTATTTCTTACAATGTCTATTAACTTATTATTATATTTTGATTGTTTTCCATTACCTACCTACTGAAGAAATTAAGAGAACTATGATTGTATCTTTTTGGTGGACATTGCTAAAAAGACCTGTTCAAATAATGAGCAGAAAAGTAGTTATGGGAGTATGTATAGCTTTATATAATAAAATAATGTTACTGTACAGAAAGCGTGCACTGGTGCATCACCCAGACCGGCACGCGGGGGCGCCGGATACGGAGCGGCGCGAGCAGGAGCGCAGATTCAAGGAGGTGGGCGAGGCCTACGGAGTGCTCAGCGACCCCAAGAAGCGCGCACGCTACGACCACGGACAAGACCTTGACGACGACGGCTCTGGCATGGCAGGTTCGTACATATTTACATTTATGAGTCTATCTGACTGTCGAAGGCGGTTAGATGTTAATCGTATGCAAACTCTGTAGCAATCCGTTTTGGCCCAGCCGGTTACCACCTTTATGAGTTATAGTTTTGCATGGGTTATGTTTTATCAATATAATAAAACCGAAATCATCAAATACATACATATCCTACTTTAGAAATCGACAAATACACAGACAAGAACAGACTTAAAATCTAGAGTGTGAAACGTTTCGCCAACGGTCGGTTGGCCCATGAACTATTGGTCAACAGAATCTTTCAACCACGAACTTTTCACCCACGAACGTTTCGCCAACATGATTTTCGCCAGTGAATGTTTCACCAACAGAATGTTTCGCCCATTCACTTTTCATCCAAAGCACGTTTGGCCCATGCACTGTTGTCCAACAGAACGGTACGTCAGTGATTGTTTAACCAACAGTTTTTTTTTGTTGCCCCCATAAACATGTTTGAAAAGTTATATTTCAACATTTGCATTTCTTCCCGAATACCTACAATATCCATTGAATTAGTTTATGTTTACTTATATTATTGCTGTTGTTAGGTACTTAATATAATCGATTGATATTAGTATTATTTTCTTGATTATTTTCCCTAATACTTTTTTTTATAAATATTATTTTCTTTAGTAAAATGCTTAGTGGCGTTTTTCCCTTGGTGATATTATTGAGACTTTAAATACAGCCCTTACAATATCTTTAGTACGTATATATAAAAAAAAAAATGTAATTAATAGATTATATTAAGTAGGTACCTAGCAACAACAATAAAAATATAAGTAAACATAAACTAAGCAGCATTATTAAACAAGTCAATGGATATTGTAGGTATTCGGGAAGGAATTAAATGTTGAAATATAACTTTTCAAACAAGTTAATGGGGACAAAAAAATCTGTTGGAGAACAGTGCATGGGCCAAACGTGCTTTGGATGAAACGTGAATGGGCGAAACATTCTGTTGGTGAAACATTCACTGGCGAAAAATCATGTTGGCGAAACGTTCGTGGGTGAATAGTTCGTGGTTGAAAGATTCTGTTGACCAATAGTTCATGGAACTACTGGTCAACCGACTGTTGGCGAAACGTTTCACACTCTAAAATCTAATTCTAATCAAGCATTTAGTTGATTCGAATAATTACTGTAAATTTGATGCGGTCAATGACCCCTTGCTTACGTGGCGTACATTCCATCGGAAGCATATCACACCAGCAACTTCCAAACTTCAGGCTGCTACTTAGAAATTTCCAATAGAAAATCCCCCATTCCCTTTTCCCAACCCGTTAAAACAACTTAGAACATCAAACTCAGCAGTCATGCTTGTGACATACCAGCACTGTGTAAGGAATAAAAATTACAGTGAGGTGAAGAGTAATGTTGCGTAAGGCTTGTTGCCGCCTGACACTTAAGGGCCTAAAAACTATAAACTTGTGAATGAATCGTTAAAAGTTGTATTACAACTTTTTGATTGCTTTATTTTTTTTGTTTTCAGACATTGACCCCAACGTAGTATTCCAGACTTTCTTCAACCGTGGTGGACAGCATTTTGATTTCCAATCGGGCGGTGGATTTCCTGGAACCGCATTCAGTTTTCAATTCGGTTAAATTCTTTATTCCTGTTGCATAAAAACATAATTTCGACAATCAACAAAATGTTATACATAAATTAATAGTATGTGTACTTTATAGCATTGCAACAAAACGAAATAGTTCTAGCAGAACATAAATAATACATCATTCCACATTAAAATAATTATGTCAAATGTTTCTGAAAGAGTGATTGAAAAAAAATTTGGTTTTATTTCTTCCTATTTTTGAGCATCTAAAAAAGTGTTCTGTTTAAAATATATTTACAATATTGCCATACAATATCACAACGAACGACCAAGTATTTTGTTGAGCACATGTAACTAATAACTGTGCATAAATGGTATTGCGTTCAGAACTTTAGTACCTAATTATTATAATAATGACTGATTTGGTTAAGTAATTTTTTGATTGTTAACCCCACATGCGGAGTTGTGTGATCATGCTATGCAATGTAATTTAATAATAATAATAAAACTAGAAAATACCTGTAATTACCTCGGGATTTTAATAAATTGACCCTGTGTTTGCCCGAAGGTAAAAAAGAAATTAAATACACAAAAGACCACTAAAAATGTACAATTTATGATATTAATAATAATTATCTCCTTTTTACCATGTTTAAGCTGAACAACCCTGCCAAACATTGGACTGAATGTGTATTTTAATAATACTTTTGTAACCTGGGTTATAAGAATAATCCAGTCTCTTTCACCTCAATTTTTAATTTTAATCTCAAATACATGATTGTAATATTTATGTAAGTAGTTGCAAGATTTATAGTTACTATTTGCAAATCATAATACAATATTTACTCGTATCTGTATATAACATAAAAAATATAAAAGAAAACTTTAAACTTAGGAGTTATTTTGTTTACTCGCTTGTTTAAGATTGGGTATCGTGTTCAATCATCAGGTAGAATAAAAGATAAAAGCTTATTACTGAAATGATCAATAATAGTTTCAAAAAAGTAAAAAGATTATAAAATTATAATCGAGGACTTTCACAGTAGTTTTAATCTAATACATAAAACTTGATTACTTATTGCATGGAAATAAAAAATCCTCTAACTGGATGACAAATTTTATTTTGCTAGTCCCCCTATAATAATATGATAAGCTCGCGTATATTTGGGAAGTATTATTTAATTTGATAGAAGCGTGTAGCTTGGCTGTTTATTTTGTCGGGATGGGAACACCTGCGTAGTGCGTGCAGTGCATATGTACTCGCGCGCCGTAGGTATAAATACCGCGCCGCAACTCGCGGTCTAACGCCAATTATTTTATATTATAAAATATTCTCAATAACTACATGGCATAGATGAAAATGTGCAGTGTTGTGCAGGACTAGCCGCCCCGATTGCCCGTCGCACTCACACACTCACTTATAGCCTAGCGAGTTGGCGACTTAACCACAGAATACTTTTATTTTTAGGTAAACTACACACACGGTTGTCTCTGCTCGCCAACTCTCGTTTCTATTATAGCACTACTCGCTGCTTGTCGCTTATCATTTTGGATGGGACAAGAGCCTAAAGGAAAGGTTCATCATCAGCAACAAAAGCCTGTATGCTAACACATTTTATTTTCAATATAATCTAAAATAACATTTAAAAAAAGCTTGACTGCCTCGTTGGTCTAGTGGTCACAAACCGCGACTACTGAGCAAGATGTCTTAGGTTCGATTCCCAGGTCGGGCAGTGTTATTGGCTTTTACCTTTAGGAATTTCTCAATAGCAGCCTCAGAGTCTGGATTTGTGGCCGGTTGAAGACAAAAGGCTCTGTGGGGTGTAGGTACCTACTATGTGGTAAGCCTCTGCCTAATCCTTCGGGGATTATAGGCGTGATGTTATGCTATATAACAAAAAAAAACATATTTTACGTTTTACTAAATATAAAAAAGCCGAAGTATTACCGAGTTTTGTTTGCTGGCTATACTACTGAATAAATAAATAAAGCAACTTGATAGTTTGTAAATATTTTATTTTACAGGCAATTTGGAAAATTATAGTCGGCATATTTACGCAATCATTTAAGTACTTTTATTTTATTTGGCTTCTTCTTTGTTTTTCGATTTATCAGAATCCTTTACTCTCATTGCTTTATCGTTCTGGGCACGTTTATTTTCAGTTTTACTTTTTACACCTTCAAATCTGAAAGTAATAATGTTATAAAGTTGATTTTAAATGCACAGGCTGTTTTAGGGATAAGGATTTTCGGTTCAAATTCCAGGTCGGGTATGGTTTTTTTGGGAGTCCTACCTACTCATAGACTCATGTTCTGCTGAAATGTAATAGTGTGGGAACACACAAGTTCTTACTTTTTCATTTTGAACGGTTTCTTTTTATCTGGCTTCGGAGCTTGATGCTCTGTTTTGAAAGTCAGGACGTAACGCTTCACAATATCTACATTGACCGTGGTGTTTTCAGGATATATCCTTTTTTTCCAAGCTTCCATTTCCTCCATCCACATTCTCTGGTACTCATATGAGAGTAACCATTCGACGCGTTCTTTAGCTTCCTATTAATATAAGATAACATTACCATTATTAATACAAGTTTTTACTAATTTGTTATCTGCTTGCCTCACGTTCTCAACCCGACTCAAGAGATATTATTTTTTCCGAAGAGAATAAAGGATAATAAACACGCGGTTGTTTACAGATGTGATTAGCCTAAATCAATGCATATTTCGTCCTATTCAGATCTAAGTAAGCAGATGCCTACCTACCTACTCAATTTACTCATTCTCAGCTTGGTTCACTGTTTAACTGACTTCAAAAAGGAGGAGGTTCTCAACTCGGCAGTACGTTTTTGTGTTTGTTACGTGATTACTCAGCCAACAAATTATGAATTGATTATGATGATTCTTTTTTTAATATAAAGGTAAATCTTTGACTTAAAACAGTGGCTTGACACTTTTAACATTGTACCTATTATAATTATCTACGTCGGTAACTCGGTAAGTATATGAAATCATGTGTGCGTTAGCCATAGATACCACATCAGTATTAGGTACTGATTCAGTAGCCTGTACCTATGTAAGGCGATTAACACACGGCACTGCGTACCGCCGCGCCGCCGCGGTTGGCGGTGAGGCGGATCTCATGTCGCATTGACCTCTAAGAAATCCGTTGATGCCTAACACACACATCCCGACCGTGCGGTCGAGCGGTGCAATGCGTTTTAGCGCCACCGCCTACCACGGTGGTGCGCGGTGCCGTGTGTTAATCACAAAGTAAAATTAAGTAGATGCCTACGTAAGCTTAACTTAGAATCTGCTATATTTTCATGGTTAACTTACCATAAACTTCCATGGCTGGGGATTGTATTTGGGGAAATCTGAAGAAATTATGTTATGTACAGGTCGACATTGCGTGGCTTTCTCCCATTTAATGCCTCCCATTCGACCCATTGACTTTTATATGTCCATGTGTGCATAAAATTAAATAAAAATTATCTTAAAAATGTGACAATAAATGAAGCAAAATCAAGAAGAATGTCGTAAAAAATTGACAGCGAGGTTTGAAAAAAGAATGTCATGACCTACGCGAAAAGTATTCTAATAATGCCCTATTTATATATAACGAGACGTAAAGATATACAGAATGGCCCAGATTCCGTCCAAAAGAAACTCTTCTTGGGCTATCCTAACCACCCCCACGTATGATCTAAAATATTTTGTAGTTTTGTTTTTTTGTTAAGAGTTTATGACACAGACTAACTATAGGTACAGACTTCCACAACTAAAGTTATCTTTTATAATTTTATTTTGTACTATTTGAGAGTGGTTGTTTAGGTATTTCACCTAATAATTTAATATTACTTATTACTTGTCTTGAAATCCTTTCAAACAATACCTCACACGATTTTTTTTTCTTTTTTGAGTGTTGAGTCTGTGCGGTCGGTGGGTGATAGGACCATCTCGTGGTGGTGGCGGATCGAACCTGCCAGGGTGCGGAAGAACGCTGAGCGCCCCCGTGCCCCGGCACAGAAAATTTGAGGGAAACCAGGGGGTTTAGTCTGTAGGACTCTGACACACTCTTCTGCCTTCTCGGGTTTTTGGCAGTCCATGAGAACAACCCCACGAGGCTTAGTAGGCTAGGACATAATAATGGCATAAGAAATTAAACAAGTTCATGATTTTTTTAGTTTTTATTTGATACACTAGTAGTATTAGATGAGCCTAACTTCCACCTGTGTACCTGAAACAACAAAATAAATTATTAAACTTCAGCTTGTAAAGATCACAGATTTTCAATATACCTACACAGCATTGGAAGCTTCCAAGTAAATATGTACGTACAGTCAACTGACAGTCCTTGGTAACAATTTGACATTGATGCACCTTTATGTCATAGCATAGGGTTATCGTGGTTTCAAGTTCTCACTGACATGCAGTTAGCTGTACTATTGTAATACATATTAACTATTTGTATGCTTTTCAATAGTCCTTGTGATAAAATCTTATTACAAGGGTGGAGCAAGCATATTAATATGCCCTCCAATTCTTTATGCTAGTCTCATAATGAGATAACAACTGCCTCAGAGGGGTAACAATAAAACATGAACATTATGTAGATGTGTTAAGGGCCAATTAACAACCAGTACTACCTCTTTCTAATGTATCACATATATTATGCATAGAATCATAAGCACATAGATAATCAAGCGATTGATTTTCGAATAAACCTAAACTATTGCAAAATCTTACTTGCAGAGAGATCAAAGTATATAATGACTTCCAAAATAGATGATATCCAACCCGAGTCATAAATTTTCTAATAATATTAAATTCCCTTCACAAATTTTGTTAGTCAAATGCTTAAATAAGTATGATATTTATGTGAGACACCAATACTGTTTATGCATTATAAAATAATAAATAAAATTACAGTAAAATGTACACAGCTTTATTCTGACATTCTTTTTTCAAAGTTATAAACAATGCATTCTATTTAATAATACAAAGCTTATATCTTACTATATAAAAAGCTATGTACATTTGAACATTTACTAGTTGATAACAAGTGCAAGCACATGGGATGGGACAAAATATTTGTCACATAACCTCTAGGAGACACCCAAACATTACTTATGAAAGGTTATGATAAGCTGCAATGCCCCACAGACACGTTTGCAATATTAATATTTGACAATGCACTTCTTGCTGGTACATAGCATTAGCAATGAATAACTTAGGTATACAAAATGGGGAATAACAACGACATGGATACATTAAACTTTCTAAAAAAACAGATACCACTCAATCATTCAGTTATAAACCTATTACTTTTATATTTTGTAATTTGATGAGTTTGAATGTTTAACAATGATTTCACAGCAGTAATAAAATAAATTAGGTAAATAACTATATGAATGCAAATCAGCTCCTGGGGTTGGGCAGTTTGTAAACGATTTTCGAAGACACGCGGTATCTAAAAATTACATTTGTTTTAGAGGACAGGGTTTCGATCACAAACATCGAAACGATGTTGACCATGAGGAGAGGATGGAGATTGCCGGATAGCGACATGAAGTCTGTTTACGCCAAAGAGGACTAACTGAAAAATAATTTATTTAACATACCATTTTACTTGGACCTCGCACGCATCTTCCTCCTTTTGCGCTTTAGCCTTCGCATGCGCTTCTTACGCCACTGAAACAATAAAAACACAACACAAATCAAAACGCGGTTTAGCCGAACATAACATGTTGATGAAACAACTTGCTAGAACGCAATTTTCCTGCACAAATAGATATATACCTTTGCTCTCATGTTTAAGAAGGAATAAGTTTAACTTTCCTCCTTTAAAAGGAGTTCGTGATTAATAGTAAAATTCACGATGCAGATATCGGTCTGTGCTCGAGACTCCGTTGACTGAAAAGAAGGAGGACGGCAATGACCGAACCGAAGTTGCAGTTGTTCAAAAGTTTGACAGCTTATACCATAGACAAAAAATAATATAAAAATAACTAAAACCCGACTACGAAAAAATCGCGCACATAAAACAAGAACAATATAATTAATTTTTAAGTAATAGCCTTGGTCGTGTGCCACCTGCGGTTGTTTCACACAATCTCTATTGGCTAGGTGGCATACGACCACGGCAAATTTAATAATATTGTTATTGTTCTATAATTTTCAGTGCGCGATTTAATCTACGAAAATATTTAGTGGTGTTTCGCTCCAACGTTTTATCGTCTTTGACTCTTTGCTCTCATTCTTACATACATTCATCTGTTTAATACATACTATTTCCATGGGTACAGTATGATGTTGCTGTCATGAAATAAATATTGAACAAAGTTAAAAATAAATTTTGAAACGCTATACCTCAGAAATGGTTATTTATAAGAAAAACGTATAAATACAAATTACTTACGCGACTTCGTCTGTGTCCGCGATAACCGAAATTTACGCGGACGAAGTTGCGAGCAAAAGCTAGTTACTTATAAAAATAATGGTCATTGCATGACCTATAATTATTCCTTCACCAATTTTATGATAAATCTAAGCAATTGTCTGAAAAACGTAAAAAATCATATTTTCGAACTTTAAACAGAAAAAAATATTAAATTCATATTTACGGGCCTATTTTTAAGGTTTTATAGAGAGTGTTTTTATTTTATATTACAAATTTCTTTTAAAACTTTGCTTCACTATAGAACCTTCTGTATCATGGGTATGTTTTAACAAACATTTATAATAAAGCAACACACTAGAAAGTTATATAATATGTATCATGTGTGACAGTGAAAAAAATGAACAATATTTGGTGTATTTAAATAATTCAACCAAAAATAGTCAGTGTGTATGGGCCGACCATAAAGCCACACCACCCCAATGCCAACTTTTCCACTATGATTGGTGAACTTTATAGAATAGGCCTAATTTGATGATACCTTCACTAGAACACTTTTAAATTAAAAAACCAAAATTGTGTCAAAGTTGTGTGTACCAACATGAAAATAATAACTACCTATTAAAGAAATTATTTGACATTTTGTGCATGGGACACTCAACTTATTCGCGCCAAAAGTTTTAACAAGTTCATAATTGATAACTATTTCAGTGCTAATCTTGCTTTTCTCGAGATATTGACACGGTAAGTGTATCCAAATAATGTTGGCGTTGATAATTGCTCTTGTAATCCTGAAATTCGATTTGGTCTTGGATTTAAACATAAATAAAACAGGGTTACCAACATAATCGATTTTCATGGCGATATGGCATGCGACGAAGTTAAAGTCTTCCACTTTTTATTAATTATCGTAAGGTTTTGTCCTTAATAATATTGATTGTTTTTCTTTTGAAATGTGTTTCGAAATAATGGACAGCGTCGAGTCTATAGTGCGGTAGTGATAAACATACTAAAAGAGACGCCAAATTATGCTCTGTTCGTTAGCTGTATTGCTATTAGCTACGTGTGCCCATACATTATTATTATAGTAACGGTGTATCCTGAAAATGGTTACGTCTAATAAACAACCCGATAAAAAAGTAGTGAAAATGACTGAGCAGAACAATGCTGCAGTTGTGCCCCAGAGAACCTTACTTGGTGAAGTCAACGAACACATAACATGTCCTCTATGTAGGGGCTATTATATAGATGCAACAACGATTGTAGAGTGTTTACACTCCTTTTGTCGTAGTTGTATCATCAAACATTTGCGAGCGAAGAGTTACTGCCCTGTATGTGAAATGATGATTAATTCTGCAAAGCCAAACATTAAATTAGATAAAGCACTTCAAGATATAGTATATAAACTTGTACCAGGACTTTTTCAAAAAGAAATGGAGAGACGACAGCAGTTTTATTCCTCAAGACCTGGCCCTGCTGCATCTGCTACTCCTGAACAGAGAGGAGAAGACACTGAAAGAATTATTTTCAGTCCAGAAGATGTGATATCCTTCTCCCTAGAATATGCTGATGCTACTGACACTGATAGTATATCTAGTAAATCATCTGACAGCAGTGAACCACAACCTGTATCAGCAACACCAAGAAGGTTTTTGCAGTGCCCTGCAGTTGTCAACATAAGTCATCTCAAAAAATTTTTAAGCATGAAATTTGATATTGACAGCACCCAATTTGCTATTGATATTTTGTACAAGAGAGTTCCTTTACCAGATTACTATACTTTGATGGACATCGCTTACATATATAATTGGAAGCGGAATGAACCAATGCGCTTTTTTTACCAGATAACAGACTATGTAGCTATTCGAAATAGGCTTTATGAAATTAATAGGAAAGGTTCAGCTTCCTGTAATTTAAGAGATAGAAAGCCCAGTCCTGCTTCAACTGAAGATACAAATGCAAGCAGTCCAGCACCCCATTTGAATGATCAAGGCTCTGAAGCTTCTTCTGGAACAGATAGTCCAATGCCCGATGATGGTATAAGCCATGCTGCAAGTGATATATCTAAAAAGAATGAAAAAACAGGACAACAAAGTAAAGATTTGGTTGAGACTACAACACTTGCTAAACATTCTGATGCACCTTTAAAGAAAAATGATGATGAAGTAGAAAAATCTCAATTTCTAAATTCTTTTGAGCTTACTGCTAAGAGTATGTTACCGCTTAAGTCATCACCAGTAAAATCTTCTGATGAACAAAGCACTTCTAATGATGCACCTCCTAAGAATCAATCCAATACTCTAAAAGTAGAAGAGAAAGTTGGGGAACCATCCAAAAGAAAATTTCAAGCAACCCCACATACACCGGAGTTAAAAAAGCTAAAAATTGAACTTGAAAAGGCAAAAATCAGTCATTTAGCCAATAGTCCTCCTAGTGTTTCAAATGTGACAACTGCTGGCCAGATTAATAACAAAGCAATTGATACTGAAATTAAAGGAAAAGAGTTGGAAGGACCCTCTAAAACGTCCCCAATACCTCCAGTAACAGCTAATGCACCTTCCTCTGTGCCTGTTCCCACAAAAGATATAAAGCAGCAAATATCAGGTACAAAGCAACAAGATAATCCTGGAGTCAAAAGAACAGTTTCAGTTCCTCAAAATATATCATCGCCTAAAAGAAAACCTCCTAATGAGATTCCTTCCACTATGCAGCCTCCATCTGGAACTCAGAAAACAATATCTCCACTTAAACTACAAATACCAAAGCCTGACATAACAGCTAATTCAAAGCCTCATGAAGTACAAAAGCCTCCAGTTAAAAAGATGCCTGATTTAAAACCCAGTGTTCCAATGTCAAACAAAGGACAACCAGTTAATAAAGTAAGAATGGATCTACTAGCAAATAACAGTGACCCTACAATTGATAGAACTAAAATATTATCTCAGGTTAAATCTTCTCTTGGGTCTCCTATCCCAGGAACACAACCATCTGGTGATCCTTTAAAGTCTTTATTTGATTCATGTAAAATTAATATACCATCATCATTATCTATTACTTTAACTGATCAAAAGTTAGATTCTCGAAATCCTGGTGAAACAACTAATCCTGATCCTAAGAAAAGCATGGTTAATAAAAACCTGGGTAGTGCTAGTAACACTACCCATAAAGTTCCAAGTCCCCCAGTACATAACTATATAGAAATTTTGAAATTACCAGATACTGAAACAAAAAAACAAAAACTTGAAAGTAATAATGAAACCAAGTCCAGTCAACCAAGTAAAACAGATAATAATTCAGCCCAAACTAAACCTCCAACGAAATCATCAGAAAGCTCTGCCAAAGGCCCGGTTCCTAACCTGAAGCCTATTTCTGATACAAAATTAGGAAAACAAAGTGGAAATTTTTCAGCTCCTATTACTTTTCAGCAAACATTTGAACAGCAGTTACAAAGCTTGCAATGTGATAAAAAATCCAAATTACCAAAAACCAAAGCACAAGTTCCTAAACTTGTGCCTGCCACTCCAAAATCATTTAATGCTGCAAACAAGTCCAACAATCCTGTGAACAAGTCAAGTACTAATAATATGCCTGTATTACAGAACAAGCCAAGCACTGCTCTGGATTTGTCTACTCCTCACAACATCCAAAATCAGCTAGCACAACAGCAAACCTTTCATAAAGCATTTGAAACTATGCAGTCTATTGACAATTTGGCCAAGAAACAAAATCTGCCAACTAAGAGCATGCCCCTCACTATGCCGCAAAGTAACGCTTTTCCGAGTGGTATTACAAACAGACCTCTGACTTCTGGTGTAAGCCCTATAAGAATTCCTTCAACACCTAACATAAATCAGTTGAAGATGGACAAAGGTGGTCCAAGTGGAACACAGATGAATAACAGACAAGATATGGCAAGCACCAAAGCAAATCTAATAAAGCCTAGTGGTGGGAGCCCCAATGTTGCATCTCTAGGTTCTCATATTGCTCCTCATACACCTCCCAGTGCAGCACAACCTTCACCAAGGTCGCAAACTCGTTCACCTAGTTCTTCCCCAAAGTTAGTAATTGCAGAAGAAAAACAAGCAAGCAGTTCTACTCCAGAACAAAACATAAACCAGTCAAACCAGATTACTAGTACTCAAATACCCAATTTGAATTCTGCGAATAATGATTTATCCAAAGCATCACCGGGGACTTCAAAGCCTGGATTGAAACCTATGCCTTCTACAGGAAAATTACCAGGTATAAGACAGCCTTTAATATCTAATCAAAAGTGTAATCCCACCATGAATGCCTCAGCAGATTATCGAATGTCTCAAACGCGACCACAACTAATCCCCCATCACCATGTGCTACTAAGACACCAAATGGAAGTGAATGCGTGGCTAGAAGCTCAACGGCAATTAGACTTATTCAAGAGTATGTCAACAAACATGGCCCACCAGACTCAAAATGACTTCAACAATAAAGACAAACCATAACATAACATCATGACTGTAACCCCTGAAGGGTTAGGCAGAGGTGTACCCATTAGTACAACTTCATTTGGCCAGTTATGTTTAAGTCCCATGTAATAAGGGGTGAGCCTATTGCCATCAACCGGGCACAAATCCAGACTGAAGCTGTTACTGAGCAATTCCTGATGGAAAACTCAGTAACAATTTGCTTGACTTGGGAATTAAACGCAAGACCTCATGCTCAGCAGTTGTGCTTTGCGACCACCAGACCAATGAGGCAGACCATAATTTAGTGTTTATATACATCTACAGCTTAAGACAATGGTGAAACATTTTGTATGGGGCAGGAATCCCTAGTGACGTTTTAATGTGAGTGAAACATACGTTTTGTACTAATTTAATTTAAATAATATTAATATAACACATTTGTTTTACATTACAATATTGCTGATACTTTACTTGACGTATTTGTGCAAATAACTTTGTCATTTCGCGAATACACAAATCAACTTTATTTCAACAGTTGTAGGGTATATTTTACAATATCCAAGTGATGCGACTTTTTGGATGAATATACCAAGTGAAGTATGGCTTAACACATTGTGCAACGCATAATTATCGTGATAACTAATAAATTTCGATTGTGTCTCGATTATATAGTATTAAATTTAAGAAGAAATGTTCGATTATTTTCATGTCAATATAATATTAATTCTGTATAATCTGTTTGTGTAGGCATAGGTAGTATTATGCACCAATTAATTAATTTTATTCATAGAGAAGTTAATGATATACTTCTCAGTTATCTAATCATTTAGTTTATGTATAGTTTATTTGAGTTTGAGTTATCCTCAGGGTGATCCAGGATAACTGTAATATCTATAGTTTTCACATTACAATACTGTATTTGTAACAAAACAGAGGCTGAATTTCATTTCTTGCAAAAACATTTACCTTTAAAATAACCAAGATGAATACATGCTTTACTTGTGAATTATAAAAAAAATGTATTGATGTTTGGAGAACATTATTATCGTAAGGATAGAGAATGTCGATCTTTAGATTTGAATAGTCACGGTTTTTTCAGGAACCCTAGAAACTTATGACATTGTTGACAATAGATATTCTATTTACTACAAATGCATGGGACTTATAAGTATTTTGGATTGAGAATCTACATAGATCCAAAAATAATCAATGGTTATGCCAAAACCTATTTTTTTTTTTTAATCTATCTTTTTATCATATTAAGTACCTATTTAACTAAGTTTTACAAATTAATTATGTACTTGTACTATGTTTAATGTCATCAATTTACAGTTCTACGATTTAGGATATACGCCTTGGCGCTCTTCGTGTTTTTTATTTTTAAATCCCCTACTACTAATAATAATATTTTTCCTAATTAATATTTGTTCTAGGTACCAGCTCTTTATTTAGCTAATATCTTAACTCGTTCGAATTTGCGATTACAGACGCAGATTGCCGAGGCGTATTACTTATATCGTAGTACTGCTGTATAAAAATGTTCGAATTCTTTTGTTTCCAATGGGTGCAAGACTCTGGAAAATAATGCTTATAGGCTTTTGAAACAAAGCTTGTTTTTAACTTATTATTGTTGTACATATAATCTATTATTATTTATGTATGTGAAATCCAGACTAATTGATATTTTTTATGTGATCTGATAAATTGTATGTTGATGTTGCATTATATAATTTTGGGTCTTCTAAATTTAATGAGATTTTGCCCTATTTTTATTTACAATAAGATATTTTTAAAACTACTTTTGGAACTGCAATAAGATGTTTTAAATACTGTGGTCAGATGAGAATTGACTACTTGTGTTTAAAATATTTGTTAGATACTTCTTGCTGAGAATATTGACAGAAACTATGTGAGACACTTTACAGAGCTCTTGCTCTATGCAGGGTTTAAACTCATCTCAATCCCTTGAAATGTTGTAGGCAATCTCTGCGTGATAGCAATTTAGGAGCTACTCTAACATACACAAGATTTGATTTGTAAAGCTGCTGCACTTAAGCTGTGAGATGTTTACCATAGTAAACTAACTTCAACAATTGTATTACACAACTGTTAGGAAAACTATGCTACTGTCAACTGTATCCCGAAATGGGTCAGTTTTAAAAAAGTTACTGCATTCAATCAGTACCTACATTCTGCAACAATAATTAAAAAGCAATACAAATTAGTTAAGAATGAATTTATTTTCGTAAAAATGGCATGTCATAATTACTTGTCTGTGTTTTATATCTAATTATGTAATTAATCATATTCTTAATGCTATAAGTTTAACGCTAGAGGTGTGATGGAAATGTAATTTAATTTGTAAAATAAATGTAAGTTCCCGCAATGATGATGTTTCTTTTCAAGTACTCCCGTAACCCGAATCTCCAAGACGCGATTATGTTTTAGAGCATCGAGAAAAGGTATCCACAAATATTGTAATTAACTGTAATTAAGCTATAGACTTCTCACCTCTCTACTAAAAAAACTATGCATTACAGATGGCTGGTGTGCAGGCGACTATTCCATTCAGGTCTCGTAAGAAGGTATACGTGGATGATGAAGATGTCGGCTCAAACGAAAACAAAGACATATTGAATATTAGGAAATCTGGAGAAAGGAAATTAAAAAGACTAATGGAACATGATTTAAAGAAAAATATTGATGATGGTAAGTTTTTTTTTTCATTTTTGCTATGTCCATTAATTGGCCTTCTGCACAAATTCTAAGTAAAATTTTAATATTATTATTGATTCCGATTAATATAAATAAATATAAAAGTAATTACCGCAAAGAGTCATAATATGTATTTGCGTAACAATTGGCAAATATGACGGGCCTGTTGGTCTAGTGGTTAGCGGCCCTGACTGCTAAGCCGGAGGTCGTGGGTTCGATTCCCACCCAGGACAAACTTTGTGTGATGAGCATGATTGTTGTTCTGTGTCTGGGTGTGATTTATCTATAATATGTATGTATTTATAAATTATATAAGTATGTATATCAGTTGTCTGGTTACCATACCACAAGCTCTGCTTAGCTTGGGATCAGATAGCCGTGTGTGAGTTGTCCCAAGATATTTATTTATTTTTTATTTGGTTTGCCATGCGTCCATATCATATCATTATGGATATCCTTCTTTTCAGAATGTACGCCTGTTAAAATGTCGCGAAAAGATACAAAGGTGAACAACTTTATGGCAAGGCATAACAGGTACCTATTACTTTTTTTGCAAACTAAATTGCTGTAAATAGGTTGGGAGCATACAAAGAGTCACGAATTTTAAGCTTTTAAATGCCCCTGACTGCTGACAAAGCTACCATTTCTGATTTATCCATAGTGAAAATTGCGTAATAGCTGTGGTCGTAATAAAGTAATAGACTTTTTTCAATTGCAAGTATGTCATCCATACTATTATAAATGCGAAAGTGTGTCTGTCTGTCTGACCTCTTCACTTCATTTGACATAGAGATAGTTTAAGACCCAGGGAAGGACATAGAAGTTTTTATCCCGGAAATCACCCCCTAAGGCGGTGAAAAGGGGGTGGAAGTTTTTATGCAAGTACGATATAAACAAATTCCACGTGGACGTAGTCGCGGGCAAAAACTAGTAATATTATAATTATTGATTATTTTGGCTACCTACTTGTTCGCTTACAAAATCTCTTATAAAGTATCCTTCTGGTTGCAGTGAAGAGGAGAACCTTATGCCTCTAACAAGTCGAGAGAACGAGATCGAGTGGTTAGATAATTTTTTGACTGAACATCTTGAGAAAGAACAGTCCGCGTCACTGTATGTCTCCGGTCAGCCAGGCACGGGGAAAACGGCAAGTGTATCGTACATTTTGAACTTACCTAAGGTATGTCTAAAGAAATAATACAGTAAATTTATTTAAATAGGGTACGATCGAGGCGCTACCGGGTACCGTGCATTTAATACATCAACGCTCAGGGGGGATCTACAATCATTTACAGAATTCGTGGGAAAAGTTTGGCGCGTGGATGTTCTTTTCGGAGAGTATATATTTCACCATTTTACACTGTATATGATTCGAGTGTCAACCAGTGACAACCAGTCTTACCTAGGGGTATCGTATTACCCAGTTACTGGGTTGTGGAGGTCAGATAGGCAGTCGCTCCTTGTAAAATACTGGTATTCAGCTGCATCCGGTTAGACTGGAAGCCGACCCCAACACAGTTGGGAAGAGGCTAGGCAGATGATGATGGTACTGTATATGATTGATTTCACTGGTAATTTTTATCTCACTTTTATGGATGGTCTTAAATTCACTAGTAGTTTTTTAACCTTATCTGGGTTCCATTGTTCTCAAAATACTAATAAAGAATATTGTATTTACAGTTTAGAGAAGGATACAAACAAGTTTACATTAACTGCACAATGATGAAATCTGCTGCTAGTATTTATAGCAGGATTTGTAAAGAACTTCAAGTGCCAACATCTGGATCTACAGAAAAAGCCTGTTTCAATGCCATCGAAAAATATTTGAAGAAGAAACACAAAATGATGTAAGTAACATGTTCTATATCCACCTATTCAATGGAATTTGGAAATTATATAGTTATGGGTCTTGTTTAACGTCGATCAATCATTGCAGACTGTTAGTATTAGACGAGATCGACCAGTTAGATAGCAAACGCCAATCAGTTCTGTACACAATATTTGAATGGCCGGCGATGGCCCAGTCTCGCGTGGTGCTGGTCGGCATCGCCAACGCGCTGGACCTGACGGAGCGCACCCTGCCGCGGCTGCAGGCGCGGTGCTCGCTCCGCCCCGCCACGCTGCACTTCGCGCCCTACACCAAGCAACAGATCATCAATATATTCACCAATGTACTCGCCAATGAAGACAAAACCAATGTGTTTTCTCCTGTGGCTTTACAAATGCTAGCAGGTAATTTTTGTAAATTCAAAATTTGTCCTACACGGCTTCGTCCGCGTGAATGTATGCTATTGCGGAGTCCCTCCACGAGGGTACAAGTACCCAATTATTTCCTATGCCACTTCTGACTTAATGTAATTTGTTTTTGGTATTTTGAGTGAAATCAATATTTAAAGTGTCATAAATTATTCCAGCTAAAATCTCAGCTATATCTGGCGACATGAGAAGAGCCTTAGACATAGGACGAAGAGTCATAGAGGTCGCGAGAAGGACAAAGTTTTCAGATAATCAGTGCGTTGATAACATGATGAAAGATTCTACAGTTACCGTGGAACTTAAACAAGTACTAGAAGTATTGAACGATGTCTATGGTGGTTCTAAAAAGATCGAGTCCGACGCTGAAGACGGCTTCCCGCTGCAGCAAAAATTGATACTATGTAGTATAATGTTAATGCTGACGAAGGGCAAAGTGAAGGAGATCGTCATGGGAAAGCTGCATGATGTTTACAAAAAGTAAGTTTTCTCAAGTACATTGTACTTAGAAATTATGGCTACTCATATTAGAGACAGCAAGTAGTTTCTTATCATGAGCGTCATGAGTTGGTCTGCGTCCTTCCTAAGTGTTCGGTTATGTTGGCAGGGTGGCCGCAGCACGCAACATCCTGCCGCTGGACATGTGCGAGCTGTGCGCGGCGTGCGCGCTGCTGGAGGCGCGCGGCGCGCTGCGCGTGGGGGGCGCGCGCAGCGCAGGCGCGCGGGCGCGGCGCGTGCGCCTGCAGTGGGACCGCGCGGAGCTTGCCGCTGCACTGAGAGACAAGCCCTTACTGTCAGCGATTCTTGATGACGTCAGCTGCCTGCCTTCCTAGCGCACAGTTTGTATCCAACCAATCGACAGGAATAAATGCTGAAGAAAACCTAATATAGGTCAGTTAAGACTTTGCATTTTTGTAGTGTTTCGACTACTTTCGACACGCCCAGTATAGTTTGGGTCCGTTTGTGTTTCGGTTTTATTAATTTAAGTTTGTGTTTTTATATTTGACTGACTTGCACATTCGTGTTAACGCAAGTTTGAAGTAAATGATTTAAACTGGTTAAATGTTTGTTTGATAGTGGACTATGAATGTTTAAGTAAGTGTTGCTGTTATGCACTAATTCTTGTCCATTATTCGTTTACCTTATTAACAATATGTAATCCTGTTAAAAGCAGATTTTAGACGCTATAAAACACGAAACTGTTTTTATTATAATCTTTGTAAAAACTGACAAAAGTACTGTATCGCATATTACAATTTTGATTGCATTAAAATGAGCAGGTAACATAATAGATGGAATAGTTGCTTAGTGTATACGATTCGCGGTCATAATTATTTTTATTGATCGTAGACTTTGGAAAAATATTGTATGCTCATGTATTCTAAAGTTATTTATTTTAGCCTGTAGGTAGGAAACAATTTAAATCAAATTAAAGAATATGCCATTCTTTTTTGTGTTATTTTAAACTATTTCATTTTTAACCGACTTCTTTACTTTAATTATCTTGCTATTATGTTTAATCACGAATGACAGTATATGTTATTATTTCATGGCCGTGCTGATTACTAAGCTAAACAGGCATATGTGAAAAAATAAAATACAATGGGATGTCACGCATACTAGTACACAGTTTGAATGGCGTGCGTACTATAAGTTATATTTTACACATCAATAAATCACCATATTTCTCACGGTTTTATGCATTATTGCGTGTTCAATTCTTTGATTCTGGTTAATACATTACTCAATAAGATAGGTCACAGCGTTATGTGCATGTTCCTCATAATTTTAAGCGCCTAGTAGAGTAGCAGTAGTTATGAAGTTAGTAGCCCTTGAGGCGGTTAAGAAAGTCTGACACTAGGGTGAATGTGTGGGGTCGTAAGACCTTACTGCCCACACGATAAAGAAGAGAAGAAGAAGAGTTACAGAGTACAATAACCCAATCCGTGTACCACATATAAAAATAGAAGTAGTAGGTACTTGAATATTTATCTACTATAGACTATGTATGACTTTAATTAGTTACTCGTTTACTAAAATCTTTGCATGTAGTACGTGCGTCGTATCCAATAAATGCAGTTTGACAAAATATTTTTTATTGCTAGCTTTGATGGTTTAGAATACTTTGTAACAAAAGCTACAAATAACAAATGAGGTTGCGTAGTCATTGCGAATCACAAGCTCGCCTCGTGTGTGACTTATGTCATCTACTTATGGTTCAAATTGTAATGATGGCGGCGCGCTCGTAAAATGAAACGGGTATACTAAAATTCATTGGTAAAGTAAAGTTGCAAATATACAAATTATATTTTGCAACTAAACATGATGTTTAAAAGTTGAGATATGATGCAATAGTATAGAGGGGGCTGGATAAAATGGTATATTTAGAATTATAAGTACCTACTTGATTCGATCACTTCTTCATGTGCCTACAATGCCTACATAGTCATGAATTTTACATCCATTATAAGCGCCAAAGAACGTTTACAATAGCGTTATTGATTGTGAATATTATATCATACTACACGAAAGACGTATTTAAGTACATTGACTTACGCTTAAACTTGTGTTATAAACAAACTAATGTCCGTCTGAAATCCCTCTACTAAAAGAGAATTGGGTAGAATTGTTCCATAAATAAATTTTATTTCTTATTATTACCAAATTTTTATTGAGTACTGGTCGATACTTCGCATAACATTATGTTAACAGTTATCAAACCCAGTTGATTTTTTGTTAAATTTAATCAAATTATGTAATCTTATTATGTCTTGTGTTGTGTAGAATAGTGTGCAAAAACTTTTTCATTTATTATATCAATCATGTGTCATTGTCATGTCTTGTACTTTCATTTTTCACTTTCAGTGTTCATATTATTTTATTTTTTATTGTTCAATTAAGTATTTAATAAGTTTTATGTTTTTATCTTACCTGAGATTTTTGTTTTTATTGTTTGGTAACTCATACAATATTATAATGTCTAATGACTACCTATTTTCGTGTTTAGTTATGTTTTATAAGACTTGACAAAGAAAGATCTTGATGTGTAAGTTGTATGTATGAATTATTTATGAAGTGGCAGAATTCAATAAAAAAACTTTTCACCATATTTCAAATCTTTTTATTAAAGCTAACACTTAAAAAGTTAATCCTATTCGTGCAAAATAATACTTTTTACAAATTTTAAACACCTACTTAGAGTGAAATAATTAATTATTGTAAGTGTGTAGCTTGGAGGGGATGACCGACGAAAGTAAATTCATTAAATAGGTACTCATGACACCAGGAAAGGAAAACGTTTTCTCTGGATTACTTGTGGTTTCAATTATAGAGCTCAAGTTAAAATAAATTATACAAAACAATTTGTTTTGGGCTTGTTTCTTGTTTTTTCTATTTTTTTTTATTATACTTTTGGCTCGAAAAGCTACAAACCTACTTATTCGTGGCTCTCGTAAATTGTTTGTTCATATATTCACTCCGTGTTATTTATATTTCACTCTGTCGTATTGAGGATGTAGTTATGGCTATCATTGAGTAAAATATCCAAATTGTGAACAATTTGTTAATTTAATAAATAACTTAATTAAAGATAGACACTTGGTTTTGTACAACGTCAGCCATCTAAAGTACTAGAAGGCGAGAGTGCGATATGGTTGAAATCTCATAGACGGAGGCCGGGGTTGCGCGAGCGCACGAAGTTGAGGAGTTCGTCGCTGTCCTCGCACACGAATGGTTTCACGTGGTGACAGGCGACGTCGTGCCACTTGATGCCGTCGTTGTAGAAGTTGTTCAGGATCGCCAGACATGACTCGTCGTTACCCTGCACGACAAACGACAATTTAGGACAAAGAAAAAATTATACTGTTTATTTCGCCCATAAAGACACTAAAATGAAGATGTAGGATCTATATTAATAAATCTAAAGCCAATATTAACTGACCTGAGCGGCTTCTCGGTTATCAGGCTGCGCTTGTCCGTATCCGCCCGTGTACGACCAGTCGCCGGTGTTGCGCTGGACAGTGGGTCCGATCTTGCCTCCGGAACCCGACCAGAACCATCCATTCACATTGGGAGGCTGCAGGTCGGCGCGGTCGCACCCGGCGAAGTTGCATTTACGTCCAGAAGTCCAAATGTACCGGACATTTCCACGAGCAATTCTTTGTTTTACGAATTCATTTTCCTATAAAAATATGAAAATAATGTTAATAATTTATAATGTATGTACCTATTAGTTGCACTTTAGCATCCTCTTCTATCACAAGGTTGTCATAAAAGACTATATTGATATATAATTCTGATACCTGGCCAATAGTGGAAAACTTTTTGAGAAAAGTTATAATGCGCTCATTTTTAATTTAAGAATCATAATTTCACGATATTTGCAAACGATAGAGTGGGTGTCTTTAAAAGAAAAGAACGTAAGATGAAAACAGAACCGTGGTAAATAAATGAAAATGATCCGAAATCCTAAGATGTCTAAAGTCGATGAATATTTATTATTTAAGCATAACAATTAGGTTCTCATTAAAATAATATAGAGACAGAAACCTAATTTCTTAATGTATTAAGTACCTACATAACTATTTATGAGAATAATCAAAAATTCTTTTCACAATATTATGTTAAACTTTTGTTGATCATAATAAAATTGTGATTTCTCCTTTATGGCTGAATAGTGAAGTTTCAAAGCTATATTTCATATAATCTATACCACATAAATCTTCTCAACTATGCTTGATTTTTCTGCCATAAAACAATAAATTAAATTGCTGCATTTTCACTTGTTTGCAGTAACGATGGTGTATCTTCTCTAGCTAGGTACTAAGGGTTCCGATAGTAAGGCATGGTGTCATGTGTGTTAATGTCGGCGGGAAGTCCACGTCCGTCGCGTACGTCCGGCACAAGAAGTGGGCAACACGGCTGCGGGAGGAATTTGTGCCACGTGCTACTTGCCGGAGCGATCGCCTCCGCGCACTCGACGTGACGCACTCGGCCGTTGCACCCCTTTCACGCGACTTCTTCAACGCTCTACAAATCGAATCAATCTAGCCTAATGAATATTGATGCGCGCAGTATAATCTGTATAATGACTCAATGAATGTAGGAACTTTATACTAATCTGCTAGAATTCCAAATGTATCGAGTTGATGAACAAAACTCGAAAGACAATATTCAAGAGGTTATTTGCCATGCTTTCACAACAATAGACGCGCGCGTTCATTGCCATCATACAACCGACAGGAAGTGTTTAGAGAAAGAACTTGCGTAATTTCCATTGATGAGTTTCCCAGATGAACTTTTACAATGCCTATAAAACAATGTGTTAAATGTTTGCACTAAAGCCAATTAGTTTTTACACATTATGACAAAATTGCAGACATAGTTTCCTTTGTTTTCTTATAGGCAAGTACTTCCCATGTGCGGAGGCGCACACGGAATAACTCATTAGGATAGATACTCGTATCATTACACATACCTACTTAGGTACTTACCTAGGTATTTCTTTATAATCTGGGTTGTGTTTAAGTGCAATCCAAAATGATGAAATGAGGCAATTCCACGATATGACCATTAAGCTTCATGCAATACCTCCATCGCATTAATCTGAGAGTTCAGCACTTCAGCTGCTTTGTTCCCAAGAGTCATCATTGTGAAATACGTGTTTGTAGCAGATACTTAGACCACTTTATCATGGCGAAATACAAATTGCTATTCAAAATTAAATTACTCCGAGATACCTAAGGTTTCGGCCATACAATATGCGGGAGGATCATGGCGTCAAGACGTTTTCATCACGATCGACCCAGTTGCTCGTGTTAAATGACCATATGGATAATGAAGATGTTAATCTCAAGGTTCATCTACATTCGCTGGGATACGTACGTAGGTACGATTGTTCTAAACTTTGCCCCAGACCTGAGTACGTAGAAACTTAATAGACCGTACTTTATTTTGAAATGGATACAATGGGTAACCTTGAACATGTACCTAATAGGATATCTTCTGTTTGATGACCTTCTAACTTCACCTTCATTACAGGTTGCTCAGACCAAGAAGCCAACTATTATTTTATGGTGTTCATTCACATACCTGTGGAGTTTCCAGTGAGACTGCGTCCATGCAGTGGCGACGGCAGATGTTTCTCGCGTCGAGCCAGTCAACCTCCAGGTTGCGGGTGGGGGCATGCTCCCAACTGAAGAAGTAATTGTGGAGGACCCCTCGACCGTCACGGTACCTTGAGTGACGAACTCCTAGGATGATAGAAATAACATTTGGTAAGTAGAGTAATTACTTCACTTGTAACAGATTACAATAATGATCTGCAGATAATTATATCTGCAGGATAGGTCCTTCCCACGCCTGAGATTAAAATCGCGTGAAGAAGAGTGCAGATGATTGTGCAACAGGCATATAAGTAAGTCACTGAACTACTAAGAACTTTGTACAAAAGCATGTCATTTATTGAACAGTCGATGACGACAGATGTAGGTAGTTACTTTGAATTTCGAAATGGTGTTTATCTAAACTAAAACGTCTTGTCGTTCACAAGTTTGCCGTTTGCACAACACTGCACGTTGTCCTGATTCACACAACGGTTGCGGTGAATCTATGTAAGTATGTATTAGACAATGATTAGACATGTCTAAATGTGTCTATTATGATCTGAGACCTTATTGTGCAAACTGCGTAGGCAAACAGATCTATGAAGCGAGAGATTTACTCGCAATCTTTTAAATAAGAGTACCTAAATCTCTCGATTCATCTGCCAACAAATTAACTAAGGAACATAATTGATAGGTGATTCTGATGTGTAAAATTTGATACTGAGCAACTAATTGTTAATTTTATTAGTAGTATTGCTAAATAGTTGTAGTTAATTGAATAACAGTATTTTATCTACAGAAGGTTAAAAAAGACTAATGTTGTTAGCGGCCTCGTGAGTATTCAAACTCTCGCTTTAATGCGAGACATTATCGTTCATAAAGTGTGCAATCAAAATGGACCCATCGTCATGTTGTTAAATGAAGTGATTCTTTCGTAACTAGAAAGTTCATAAATGTATTTTCACATATACCTACCTAATGGTTAATTACCTACCAGATGAAATTCGCGTTAGTAATATTGACATAGACTCATTCAACAAACGGGTTTTTTGTACCGGAACTATTTTGCGTATCTTCCGTGAAGAACGTAATTTTAGGAATGTCAACTTACGTAACAGTGAATGGCTGAGCGTGAATAGATAAATTAAAAGTCAATAGATCATTGGTAATGTTTCCATAGTTGTTACTTCCAGTGGAAGTGCACTTATGTAAGTTCAAAAGCTAACTAACATAAGATGTGCTTATATGATTTTTGTTTATCTTGTACCTATCTACCTGCTTACCTTCGTGTGTACCTACGGAACATGTAAAACGAGCATTGTTATTTCGCATTTCTGAGGAGAGAAAGTTGTGAAAGAAACCAACGTGTGTTTAGCTTCTCATTTTATGTGATTGCAAAATTATTCAAGAACAAATTATTATAAATGGCTACTTATCTATTCAAATTATGCTGATTTCGGTCAATATTTAGAAAAAAAAACGTTCTTCTGATTCAACAATTTTTATTTAAATATCTTTGAGAAGGTAGGTACGAGTTGAGTTATGTGGGTACGCGTAATATGTTTGTAGCCACATAAAACTAACAAAGAATCTTTGTTCGCTTTGTGAGGGAGTTCGCCATGAATACATCGTTCGATTGTGATTGCCTGTGCGCTCCCAAATGACATCGCATGGGACGCGCCGCGCCTTCCATGCGGGCACTGAATTGCGAAATATACACTGATTTCCCATAAGGACAAGCTGTTCGTGTATTCTAAAATTATGGCCACTACAAAATAGCATGATGCTTGGCTTGTGTCACCTACGTAAACAATGACAGCATAGAACCTACATAACCGAGTATCACCTCCTGAATCTCCTTTTATAGATTTCTGAAGATGGTACTTACTGCGGGACCTAGAATCAAGTAGCACCTGCTGACCTAAGAATCCTCATTATTTTGAAGGTAAGCCACTAGTCACTACGTTCGTAGCATCATTCTGTAGTATTAAAACATTCTGCGCCTACAACATATATATTTCACTTAAACTGACTTTAAGAGGTTTTTATTTATGTTAAGTGGGTGTATGGATTAAAATTATCCTGTTTTAATACTTTTAGGACATTTTCCACTGTTTTATTATCGAATGTTTTTTGTTTATTTCTGTCCACACACATCAAAATGATTCCACTTATTTCAGCATCGATAACAAGCTAGACGCTTCAGTAGTTCGATAAGTGGATAGTCGAGTAGTAGGTAATGTAGATATTTATATCTACAGATTACTAGATACTTTGCTTATGAACCAGTTTAAAAGCTCTCTTCCACTAGTGCCATAGAATGTTATTTGATAACGGGAAAGCCTGATGTAACAACTACAGGCTTTACAAGTGCAAACAAGTGCTTTCTGACTTGACATCAGCCCAATTATTAGTAGATAGATGATCTAGATAGGTAGGACCTGATAAGATTTTAGTACGGAGTGTGCACCTACACCTATGCTACAAAAATCTAATTTTATTGCATCTGAGAATTTCATGTCAGCTTTTTTATTTGGCAACTTTTTTCGGAAACCTAGGGGGAGGTTCAGCAAACTGCACTTATAAGTCGTTTATGTCTTTTATCCGTGGAATAAAATTGACGTCAATGGGACAGTACGGGCTAGTTATAATAATAATGAAATTTCAAATAGTTGTCTCTGCATTCATTACTGACGCATCTAAAAGATATTAAGTTCTCGCAATAATTTTAAAATTCTCATTATTTTCATTTATCGCCATACTTTTCAAACAACATTGCAATTATCACTGAGCAAGAATGCGTTACAGAGGTGCGTGAGATGTATTGTGTGGTGACCTACTTTATTTAGGTATCTACATGTGATTTATTTACGCAGGTGAAAATTCATCTTTACAAAAAGATATTAATGGAAAAGTTTTAACAAACTTAAGAGCAACTTGATAAACTTTCGGTCAAAATAGCGATGATACGCCAGTCAAGTTATAAGGATCGATTTCATAGTTACCTTATTATTTTACACATAATAATATGTAGCATTCTGTTTCACATTAGTCTGTAAGATGGTATGTTCAAAATGTTCACACCGCAATGCATCATACGTGCGGAAGTGCTTTGATACATTTATTGACACTGGCCATATACTGGCACACGCTACTTTAAATCCATGGTGACCCGGCACGTCCATAGAATGCAACCTCAATAGAACAGTTAAGGAGAACTTGTTGATAGCGGTGATAGCGGCTACCTCACGCCATCAAGAGAGTAGAACACTTGCCGATGATGTTCCATTTGGCACCGCTTATCTAATTTGTAATCGTGTCCGTGTCATAAGTCATAACCCCTTCTTTTACGTAACCGCTTTGCTTTGCAGTTTAGCCTGCGGAATACTTACTGTTTGCACAGCTCCTTGGGTCTGGTAGAGCTAGACGCCTCTGGGCATCAGCAACGCAGAGTACGGCCATCAGGGCGACGGCCGCCAGGCACACGTGCCGGCTCATCTGTACAGAGAAAAACGATCAGAATCCAGAGTCATATTATTCTGTAGTGCTTACGAACGTAACTACTTTGATAGATTTTGCATAATCATGATAAATAATAAAAAAAGACTCGTTAATTTTAGACAGTTGCGGTGGGCAAGACTGATCATGCGAGACATGGCCCTCGAGTAGGTGTGGTCTCTGCGCGGACGACGTTACTCGGCCGGCGATCGCGAATCGCCGACATTCAGCTGGTAGTACTGACACCGGTGTCGAGCGCTCGTTTTGACGAAAGTGGTCACGGGTGAGCCCGTATTGCAAGTTCGCTTTCTTTTAGTTATGCAGAGCACGAATGCTCGAGGACAATCGATACGTGAGATGAATTTATTTTGTTGTATTTGTGAAAGCAAAACCCGCCTCGCTGACCTCCTTGCTGCGAGTTTAAATGTTTGCGTGAAAAGCTACTCAGTACGAGAAATCGACGATTTGGGACGCATTTTATGGTAACGGAAAGCCGCGTCGTACACTCCATGTCACGAACTAAGCTTGTTTAAATATAATAAAAATGAAAACGCTTTGTTATGTAACTTCACAAGTTTTTGTCTGGCAAACATGAATCACTTTTGGTTAGACACCTGCCATGGAGAAAATTATTATGTAAAAAGTTGTGTCTGTTTTTTAAATCGATTTCATTCAGCTTTTTTGCTATCACTTCTTCGTGATAACGAAAACCTTCTTAAAGTTTAATTCAATAAGTAATAACAATATACAAAAGTTAAAACATTTATATTCTTTTAGATTACCTAAGTTCTGTATGGAGTAGATAGGTAGTAGGTTATCTACCTACTTTATATTAACATTTTAGAATTATTCGACTCGTATGAAAACTACTCATTAGAACATTTAAGGTTTTAGCAAGAGAGTTTGTGCAGGATTGAATTGATATGCCATTCATCTTTAAAAAATGTGGTTTTCAAAAGCGCGGAAAGCACGATTTCACTTCAAAAAGTTAGAACTTTCTGCTTGAATCTGTCTATTGTTCTAAAATAGGTAATTGAGACGCAAGATGCAATCGAGCTTGTTAAAAAAAAACCACTCACAATAAAAAAAGTTAATTTCACTTCAAAAATAATGATAGTGTCGATAAAGGCAGCGCGTACCTCTGAAATAATGTCGAACGAGCAAGTTGATAGATGATGCGCTTGCGTGCGGTTGAGCGGGTGCGCGTGCGGCTGTGTCGGTACGCGGGGCACAGGTGTATAGTGCGGCGGTGTCGGAGGGACTGACGCAGCCGCAGCTCTCCTCTCTAATTAAGCCTCCGACATTCATTCACTTTCACTTCCAATACCAGAGAAGACCCACCCGCTACGCCGCACCTCTTCACCATACAGAACCTAAAGACCTTCTGGAGGTCGTAGCCGGATACAAGAGTGAGTTTACATAACAAATACTAGTACCGTACACAATTACAACTCAAATTAAATAAATTGCTTTGAGTAAACTCGTGTCCTTATTTCAACAAAGCTTTGTTTGGTATTGTAGAGACAACAAAAACCTTCAGACACACCATTCATGATTATAGTAATAACTACGTTATTTACAATAACGTTATTAACACAGATAATTAAATCTAACTTGTTTTTCTTGAAACATATACCTATTGCATATACCTATGTACCTACCGAAAATAGACAAATACTTTTTTTTTTAGAGACAAATACTTCAATGTTTTATGTTAATAGTAATAATAGTGAACGCAAAGCTAGAATTATTAAAGCTAAGATTCACTTCAAACACGACCTTGTTCCCCAAAATTAAACGTGTTGTAACGTTTGCGTTTGAGTAAACCATCTTTAACATTTTAAAATACATTCAAGATCGGCTCCTTCAAGTTTGTACTATTCACACCAGGTGCCTAATTGTTTTATAAAAGTGCGCCTTCGGAGAGTAGGTAATCGGTAGGTAGGTGCCTACCTATTCTTATATATTTGGCTTTTTGAGCAGTTAACAGTCTGATCCTTCAGGTATCTGAAGACGATTTAGTAATTAAAGATCCTAGATAATTTACCTGAATAGGTACTAAGTGAGGGTAAGGATGAGTCTCAGTGTCTCACGCACTGCGCACATGACTCCATTGCATGCCATTCACAGCACATCGCAAAATCAGCACACTAACCATTAACTGCATTAAGTAAGCGGATAGGTGACCGCAAATGGAGTTCTCTTTACCTATAAACTATGATAAGCAAAAAGTAGAGAAATAAGCAAAGAAATTACTGTTTGTCAGTAGCGTAGGGTCAATTTGTAGTGCCAATGAGAAAAGCCGAATCTTCACTAACCTTTGTTGTTTTGACTACGCCTAACTACTTGAATAAAGGATTTCCAAGGTGTAATAAAATACAATATTAAAATTTATGTATTTATTTTAAACAACAATTGGAAAGTTGACTATTTATGCTTAAATTATACAATACAGCATAATAATGACTAAAACAGCCTTTTGCAGGTATAACATCGCTGTTTTAAAGTAAATCCAATATTTATATATTTTTTTAGTCTCTGTCACATAAAATCCATAAAGAAATCGTTGAAACTTATCATATTAAATAGACTAAACAAAAAAAAAAACTCATTAAAATGATAATATTCTAAGAACGAAGTCATTTATTATGATACACTTTTAAGTTTGTGACTAGTTTTCATATAAAATCAACTTCCTTCTCACTTCCAGAGTTGTCCTATCGCTATCGCCTTGAAATAAGAACTAATAGATTGCATTTGAATAATCAATAAATTAATTATTACTATATTACTAATTGAAATAAAACATGATTAAAAAAAAGGTAGTACAAAATGTAACGTTTTTACTAACCTTCGTTTCTTCTTCCTTCCTTCGATGCGACAAGCCCTGGTTGCTGGAACGACGCGTACGGGTTCCGCACGTGGAATGCACGACCGCCAGCCCGCTTTGTACACGCTAAGAAACGTCACCTCGACAAGAATTTTGACGAATCTAGGCACGAAAATTAAAAACTGACCGCAGCAACATCGCGCGTCGGGTCTAGGTCTAGTGCATGTTTTATTTTCTTGGTCAGCGCAGCGTCGAATCAGTACACAGTTCGTGTGTAAAAAAACGACACAAATTCTTGCATGCGCCCGGCCACTTTTCTTAGCATACAGTAAAGCGGCCTCGGGTCGGGTCGGGTTAGATTAGCAGAGAGCTAAAAAGCCTGCGACGACAGCGCATGAAAAAATTATCACGCTTTTTAGAATGCGCGTCGTCGTTTCGACGAAGGTTATATAGTAATCTAGAGTTAAAAAATCTGCAGTGAGACCATTTGTATTTTATGGAAATAGTACGGACTCATTTTTCAATGGCAGTAGAAAAGGTTAAACTAGTAGTACTTTTACCATCAACTCAGTAATAACCAACGAAAAATTTAAAGGTTTCCTTCCACCCGTTATTAGAGCTTTAATTCAGTTTATCGCATAACTTCGTTTTTGGTTATAAGAACTTTTCTATATTTTATTATGGACGTAAGTAATACCAATACCATTAATAGCTTCAAGAAAAACTTTGCTTATAACATGACTTCGTGAAAAAATTACCTAATAGAGGTTTGTTTAGTCACAGCTGTAAATCTAACATAGCTGTCTGCGATTCAAAATCAGTGTTTATGATAGGTATTTTACTATTTTTTCCACATTAGGCTCAAAGAATTGGCATCAAATCCATATCACATGTAGAATTCATAAACACGGGTACCTTATTGCACTGCAAGCAAACATTTTCGTCGAATATCAACCCTTAAATGGGGATGGAAAAAGAGAATTCAATTAACCTTTTGGAAATATCTTATTTTCAGTAAAACAAACCTGAAACTTGGCACGAGCCACATTTATTTAAATACAAAAACCTTAAATGACCTTATTGTTATTTTTCAAAAGAAAATGACTATTATTTACCTACTTATGTTTTTATCTTTTTTCTTTTGTATTACCTATTTAAGTACATATATCTATTAAATAATAATACCAGCCCATTATTGTCCCCCTGCAGGACAAAGGCCTCTTCTCACACAGAGAAGACACGAGCAAGGCAAGGCGGATTGGAAATTTCAAACTTATATTCATTAGAAATACAGGTTTTCTTCACCGATGTCAGTGATGTCCAAGATAAACTTAGAATGTACTATACCTACATAATTATAAAAAGTCACATTGGTACTGGCCCGATATCAAACCCGCAACCTCATGCAAGAGAGGCAGGCGGCTTAACCACTGGGCCATCACGAAGACAAGTGTAAAATACAAATCACAATACAATACACCTATGTACTGGAATGGATGAATGGATAGGTAATGGATTTCGACACCTATTGTTAAGTACCAGTTGCTGGTATAGTACGAGTTCTGTTGTCTCTCTACTAATGTCTTCATCTGATCTTGAGCAATAGGTAAAGTGATTAGATTGTGTTATAGTAGATGTTTATTTACATAATCGGTAGATGTTTATTTACATAAACAATCAAAAATTAATTAAATTCATCGGGACACTCCCGTAAACACAGATTTACATAAACACTGCATAACGGTCCGCGACGAAGAAGAATGTGGAGATTGCGATTATGACGAAGTAGATTTGTGAATATCAAATAAATGTCGAAAATTACTTACGTAGTGTTTTTATTGCACTTCCTCTTTTACCTCTAACGTATAGAATAGATAGTGTGAGTATGGTGTTGCGTAAGGTTTGTGAATGCCTGCCAAAAAAGAAACGACTTGTAAAATTACTTTTTTAATCGTTGCATGAGATTGATGACCTTTAAATACTTCACGCGAGATTAAAAACAAAGAAGCATTTTGTTTATGTTTTTAATAGGTAGGTAACTAGATACCTAGCTACATCAATAAGTGCCTATAAATAAAAGTTACTATTTATATGTTGCAACCATCTACTTAATACTAACATGTGATTTACGTGTACGTAAGCATGCAACATCCAATGCATTTGTGCAATATACAAATGCAATATCATCGGATGCGAGGTCGCGTTACTGAATGTTTTGATATAACTGTATGTGGTACGGGTACGGCGAGTGAAAGTCAAATAAAACAGAGGTAGGTAGATAAATATAATAACGTAGGTATAGCTAACTGTAGGTACCTACTTATTAAAAAGCTACCTATAAATAATAAATGATTTGTCCGCCACAGCTGCTTATTTCACTACTAAAGCGATCGATATAATGTTTAAAACCACATAAGTGTAAGTTTTTCACAAAAAAAGCATTGAAAAAAAATAAGGCGCCGATTCCCTAAACTAAAATTATAGAATTGACAATATTACTATAAACAGACGTGTTAAGAAAAGGACCGGCGACATGCATATTACGACATGCATACGTTCTGATAATGTCAACTATTATTATTTGTTTGGCAGTTTTAGATCAACTAAAATTAATAGCTCTTATTATCGTCCGCTTCTTTTTTAAAGTGTGAAAAAGCCTAAATAAGTTTACCTCGGCAGAATAGAATCGACATCATTGACATTTTCATTGCAACAGTTTTTCAGAAATTAGAAATACCTTTAATTAAAACTACTCAGTTATGCTACTACTTAGTTAAGCTTTTCCAAAAAAAAATACCCTCTGAAAATGGAAAAATATTTTTCTTTTCAAAGGTTACGGAACCCTTAGAGCGTGAGTCCGACTCGCACTTAGCCGTTTGTTGTTAGGCGTGCTTTTACGTAAGTACAAAATAAAAAAATATCCGAAGTTCATGACCAGCGGGTGAGATAGACACCTACTATTGTTTGCTTGATGTTTAGGCACAAAAATCTCATAAATTAACTAAATTACTTATTTTTAAAAGTAATTTATTTAATGAAAATAAAACTACAAGACTTAAGTAAACAATAATTGTTTTAATTTTTTTTTTTTTAAATAACACAGTTTTAATGGCCGCCTTATGGCATTTAGAAATGACCTCGGCTTCGAATACTTTGGCAAAGAAACCGTAAGATTGTTCACGTGTGGCATGTGGCTCCTAATCCTTGCTACAGCCATTTTCGATTATATCCAACAAATTCGTACGATTGTGGTGCCAGAAACTTCTGTTACATTGACGAACATATTAGAGTGACCACGGACCCGGTAAACTATGTAAATAAGTAAAATTGAAGTGTCTAACAATAACTTAAACCAAACAACCAACTTAAAAAATGTAAGTATTGTTTGTTTGTTTCGATTAATCTTTCCGAATCAAGCCCCTGATCCAACTATACAGCGAGGGCCTTTTTAGGCGGTAATCGAGACTCATGCATGGTTATTATGCCATTGGCTGTAACGCCTATCGAAACAATAATCGCCAATTCAACATCCCACATGTCGACAACCTCGCGGGGCAAGTCAAGACACTTCATTGATTTGCTTACCTACCTTTCTCGGCTTTCACGAAGTTAACGTCACGCAGTTGGCATGTTATGTCAACAATGATATCATTGAATTCCATACTTAAAGTTTGGATTCCAACCTGAACTATCGACCGAAAGTGCTAAACTGAGTTTAAAGAATACTAGGCTGTCCAATATTACACAGACCACAGAACGCCGGTGTTTCTCTTATCTGTCCAGAGCCTCGGACCTTTTGTGTCATAATGATCTGTTTTGGGGAAAGATAAGCAAAACGTTACAATATATTTTTTTGTAATTAATTGAAACAAGAGAAATCTTTGTGAAGAAAACCCAACATGTCTAATAGTACTTACATAGAGACCGTCAGATAGTCAGTGTGAGTCAGTTCCCTTCCTAGGAAGAAGTGGAAGAGGGGTCAGGTAATGCAGGATACTGACTTAAATAATACATACTAATAGACGAACAAACGCTCAGAAAGCTACATCCTGCAACTCAAACTCTCCTAATGTTTTAACTTTATACCTGTAGCATCATTCGCCAATCGCTACATTACTTACATCTTGTATTTAGAGGCTAACTGCATGGTTTGCAGTCTTGCAATATTCTCGAATCGTCCCCAGCGATATCCTCGACTTAGATAATTACCCACGAGGTTATTATCGAAAGGCTTGGAGAAGATGAACGTCGAGTGCCGTAATATTGCGTAACGCCAGCGACCGGCGGCTGCGCCCGCGCCGTAGTCGGGCACATGACCGATCCGTGAGGTTATTGGTGCCCCCTGCCCCTTGCAGAAATCGCAATCCACCTTTTACTATTTCTGTGAATCTAGATTCTAAAAATGTGCATTTTCCGTATTTGTGTCTGAATCTTGATAATTTGATTATATCATCAGTTAGGTAATAGTCATCATTGATACAATTAGGTAAGTAGGTAGGTAAGTAATTATGTATGTACATTTTTGGTCAGTCATTTTTTTTTTGCTGAGGCCTTTGTCCCCCCCGCTAGTGATACGGGGGACTTATTTGATTTCTTCAGGGAAATATATGATGTAGAATGATGTACCTACACATCAGGGTAGCCAAGTTTTAATGTTGGGTGGGGCAATACTGACAAATATAAAGTATGCTTAGTGTGTTTATTGTATTCAAATATACAAAACAGAATGGTATAATTTCTTTTGTTTATTAGAATAGTAGTTTTGATAGATGATTTAAATACCTATCAAATAAATCATTCATGAGCCAGCCAGGGTGGGGCAAGCGCCCCAGTCTGCCTCACCGTGGCTACGCCCATGAATCTACATGATGGTTTTTTTCTTATTATTATTATTGTTTATTAAAATCTCTCGCTCGGTTTAACAATTGCAAATTGCTCAAGGCGTGCTCTTCACGTTTGGATATTGTTTAGGGTTACTTTGATCACACAGGTATAAGTCATCATTGGTGCTTTTAAATCGGTGGAGACACTCTTTAGGTATCTACCTCCGCCCGGTAAGTATTCGAGTGAGATATTTTGAACTTGGCTTATTTGCCCTGCAAGAAGATAGGTACCTATTTAACTTTTATTTTATAATTATATTACTTTGCAGTTAAGTTCCTGTTGTATGGGCGTATTCGTTTATAATGTTTCTTGTCTAACAAGATATTACCTATGTACCTATGTATAAAGGCTGAACGGGAAGCGATTATACTCTGGGGCCTTGTGAAGAGTTACAGCTCTTTATATCTGTCGGTCTGCCTCTTCATTTTTCTCCAGTCTGTGATGCGAATTTACCCATTTTAACTAAAATGAAGTCTATCTTGTTGTTTCAAATAGTTGCATGTATATAAAGCAGCAATATCAGCTCTGTCTGCGCTAACCACCGGGCGGTCCGGCACGGCACGGCGACGGCCCGGCTCGGACGCCGTCGTCTCATTATTCCACTAGACATCAAAGGCATATTTTATGATTTGCTTTGTTTCCTTAATTTAATTTTTAATGTTGATTTTTGTGTTTAACATATAAAATTTACTAACGTTTTCGATTAATTTCTTTTAAAAAAGAAGTTTTTTTTTTTATTCACCATGTTGACCCATGACAATGAATTTAATTAATACATAGTAAAACGCGTGCAAATGACTAGAAAACGCTTTTTGATTCTTGTTCCAAAACCATCACTCAATCGCATGTATAATAAGTTAAAATAAGTTTAGTGTTTGTGGAGTGAACTTGGCAAGCATGTAAACACGGCATAAACGTTTAGTTCCATGCAGACTAAATCGATATTCCGAAATAGTAACCTAACCGCTGTCTGCCACTAGTGAGTGTCGTCTGTCGTAGGCTGAATGTAGATACGACCTTTGTGCTTGAAAAATTAAAACCTTTTCTTCTAGTGCACATTAATCAAAGCTTACTCCTCATTCTTTCTTTCCTTTAAAATTTCGGAAAAATGGCTGATAATAAATTATATGAGATTTTGGGGGTTTCTAGAAGTGCAAGTGAATCTGAAATAAAACGAGTAAGTATACTTTTTATGGTTTCTACGATGAACAGATCGCACATGTAATGTCATCTATTCGTTGCATGATTTCTGTCCATTGTTCTCATAATCGTCATTTTGATATAGTAACCCTTATTTTTTTATTTCAGAGCTATCATAAATTGGCAAAAGAATTCCATCCTGACAAAAACCCTGCTGCAGGGGATAAATTTAAAGAAATCAGCTATGCCTATGAAGTCTTGTCGGACACGAAGAAAAGGCAAATTTACGACAAGTATGGGTTGAAAGGTTTACAAGAGGGTGGCCAGGGTGGGGGATTCCCTCCTGATGATCTGTTTGGACACTTTTTTGGTGATATATTTGGCATGGGAGGCGGCAGCAGGGGTCGAGGACCCGCTCGTGGTGAAGATACCATGCATCCACTTAAAGTTTCTTTAGAAGACATGTACATGGGTAAAACTACTAAGTTACAACTAAGTAAAAATGTTATTTGCGGGCCGTGTAAAGGTATTGGTGGAAAGCCAGGATCCGTGGTGACTTGTAAGGACTGTCATGGGCAGGGTATCAAAGTGTCTTATCAGCAGATTGCACCGCATATGACTCGTCAATTCCAGTCTCGCTGCCCAACCTGCCATGGTCAAGGTGAAACCATTAATGATAAAGATAAATGCCCAAAATGCAAAGGTAAGAAAGTTTTAAATGAAACTAAAATCTTGGAGGTGCATATTGAGAAAGGAATGCGTGAAAACCAAAAGATTTTCTTCAGAGGTGAGGGTGATCAGCAGCCTGACACTCAGCCTGGAGATGTGATTATTGTGCTGCAACAAAAACCTCATGACATATTCCAGAGAACTGGTGATGACCTTGTGATTAAACATGAAATTACACTGACTGAGGCATTGTGTGGTTTTGAATTTGTTATAAAGCATTTAGATGGCAGGGATTTACTTGTTAGACACACTCCGGGAGAAGTGATCAAACCAGGAGACCTCAAAGGCATACAGGGTGAAGGAATGCCTCAATTTAAAAATCCGTTTGAGAAAGGTAATCTTTATATAAAGTTTGATGTTGTTTTCCCTGAAAATAACTTTGCTACTGAAGAGCAGTTGAAGCAAATAGAAACTGTATTGCCACCCCGCCCGGCTTTTGTGATGCCTTCTGGAGAAGATGTAGAAGAAGTAAATCTAATGGAGTACACTGCCAGTGAACGTGGCAGGGGCCGGGAGGAAGCCTATGCCAGTGATGATGAAGAACACATGCACACTGGGCCTGGAGTGCAGTGTGCACACCAGTAGTTCAATTATCCACATTTATGGATTTTTACTCAAACCTCACACTATATAATTTTATCATAGGTTAATATGTAAATTAAACTAAGTAGGTATACACTATACTGTTATACTTAGTTCACAGAATGCTAGAATTATTTGACCATTGCGTGCAGTGTATTGTCTTATTTGGAGTAATTGTATTCATTTGCCTCTAGTTAAATTTGTTGCAGAATTCAAGAAAGTTGTAAGCTTGAGCCACAATGTATATTTGTGGGTCCTGTCTATTGTACTGTAAAGATGGTGCAGTTAATTTGTTGTTAAATTGGCTGTAGGCTTATGATATGCAAATAACTTAGATTTAGAAATTAGTTCAGTTTCAAGTAATAACCTGCCTGTGATAAGTCATAGGTCTAATTACTATCATTTTTAGGTGGTGTTAAAATTGTATTGTTTGTTATTTTCCAAATGAGCTAGGTAATTTTGAGTTTGAGGCAGTTAAGTTGGAGCTGTCTCTCAACTGCACTAGTTGGCTCAAACTTGGCACTAGAATAGTATTAATCCACTAAAGGGTTATTGGATTCCATAATAATATGTATTATATTAAATGAAAAATAAAATTTAGTGATACCTTGAATATATTTTAATTATGAACTACAATTTCAGTCAACATTTTTTGATTAAAATTCTTTAAAATGTACAGGTAAATTTTCATCACATAGAATTCATTTAAATACATGACAAGGCAAAAAATGAATATTTTTCAAATGCAGATAAGTGATATCACAATATTATAGATACTCTGTGTAATCAGTACACGAAAATGAAGTAATTAAATCATGTCTCAAGTTAGATGCTACTAAAGACTTTAGATAGCTTATTTTTTTTTCTTTCAAAATGAATTGGTAGAGCCTAGTGAGAGGTTAAATGACATCTGTATCATGGAAATGTTGATTGTAGCAAAATAAAGTTCGACAACATTTGTGAAGGTTTTGTAAAGGTTTTTATTTATAAATATAGTTTTGTTTTATTTGGTTCTGCGTAGAATATAATATTATCTTAAACAATTTTTCGTTTTAGTAATCAATATGATATAAATTATAAAAAATAAATTGTAGTCTACATCACTAAACTCCAGTCCACTATGCATTACCTGTAATAGAGTATTATAATATTATTAAATATGTACTAGCTTTTGCCAGACTTCGAGGGCGTAAATGTCGATAATCGCGGACGCGGATGCAGATGAAGTCGCGGAATAGTTAGTATAGAAAGGTTAGTCTTACAAGGCTTATATACAAGTTTAATAAATTTCATGATTGTATGTAAAATTAAAATCGAATTCTTGCAACATACAAACTTATCAACTTGGGGAATCCCCACCATTGCATTGTAAAATAAAAGGAGTATTCTAAAAACGTATTGCATACAAAATAACTGATATGACCACTTTACTCAAGATAGGAATTTCCTAAAACATAAAGAAAAAGGGTTGCCAGTTTAGAATGTGAAATAGGTAAAAAATAGGTGTATGTATTCTTAGAAAATCTGATTCTTTACATTTCGGGTTTTCAATTTAATCAAATAGGCTATTTAATGGATATATCCGCATAATTATGGCGATCGTGCTGTTATCCGCTTATGTACCTATGGTGCCCGTATTGCGGTGGCATGCGACAATGAGTTTAATTACAAAATTCACATTTTTTTTTTTATAAGCCGCTAAGAGCCCATGGCCTGCTCATTTTTGACGTTTTTAGCACTAGCCCGGCTGAGCTCCGTTTTATCGGGCCCTGCGTACAAGTTAATTTCACGTGCCTTCTGTCCTTTATCGAGAATAAAATAGGAGCACATCCTACACAAATTGTAAGGTATCAACCCTAACAGTGGAAATCTGGCAAGATTATAGACTGTGAGACTTTTTAAAGTACTAAAATTAGGGTTACCAACCATACTTTATTTTGCTCCAATATACTTTAGAATAAAAAAAAAACACAAACACATACATAACATCACGCCTGTAATCCCCGAAGGGTTAGGCAGAGGTGTACCCATTAGTACACCCACATTTCGCCAGTTATGTTTTTAGTCCCATGTAATAGGGGGCGAGCCTATTGCCATCAACCGGGCACAAATCCAGAAAAAAAAAGTCGGGAATAAAAAAAAAAGTTTAGAAAATACATGATTTTGACTTAAACGTAGAATGGAATACTTTTTAGGAGATTCCAGAACGAATATTGCTTGAATAGATCTGGATGAACGTAAGCGCAAAACATTTAAATAAATAAATTTTCTAATACTTTGTTTGTAAATACTTATTTGTATATTCGTCAGAGATCAATATTCGTTATTTTCCTTAAACTTGGCAACCCTAACCAGAATTTGCCCCAGCAAATTAAATTACTGGAGCAGATTTCACTGCAAAACATTTTACATTTACTCTTATATTTTCATAATTTCATCGTATAGTGTCTTGCTGCACGACAATTGGGTAGTTGACACCATTAACCAATAATTCCAAGAAATAACTTCTTTAAAAAAAACGCTTTACTTAAGCCCTGAAAACCCGATTAATTTTCAATTTACTGTAAAATTTGATTTTTCGTTGCTTTAAAATCAATAAATAGTTAAACAATTGAGTTGCCAAATAAGTGACGTCACAGGCCGCTGTTGCCATACAAAGTCTATGGAAAAATCGCGTTTTGACAGGTCGTAAAAAGTACGTCAATATTGTTTGGTGGTGCCAACTAGCCTATTGCCATTTGGGTAGAAGTTCCACATACACATACTTTGATAATTCAAAAGTGAGAAATAAATGTTTTGACATTAACTCGACTTTCACATGGGCACCGCACCACCACTACTTATTTAGTAAGATCGAGTACATAAGTTCGGCAGAGATTGAAAAATTAAGGAGAATAAAAATTACCAAATAGCACTTATATGCTAGTAGTTCATTCTGACCTATGATTGCGTCATGCGCAGCGTCACTACAAACACTACACACTCATATACTTACTTTCTTTAGATATTGATTCACAGTACTTTTTGAAATCCTTTTTACTTCTGCAAAGTACATTTAAATTGATTTCATTTAATCCTAATTCGCGTAGTTTATCTAGTCTCTGCTTTACCGTCTTTTGAGATGCTGACAAAACTCTAGGTTTACTAGCAATGTCTTCCACATCAAAACCTTCAGTTAGAAGGAAGTCTAGAAAATGTTTCACCTAAAAGTACACTGCAATTAATTAAACAGGCTGGAAGGTTTGAATAGGCCCTATAATAAAAGTACTACATACTTATTGTAGCAACAAAGTTTGTAAAAGAAAAATAAATGTTTTGTAATTTTAAAATTAACATGAAAAAAGATTAAAACCAACCCAAATGTGAAAATGCCTAAATTTTTATTATACCAATTGGTAGAGTCAACAAGATGTCTGGATCTAATATTTCGAATGTAGATTGCGTGTTAAATTTAAGTAATATTGTATTCAAAATATTATTAAACATATATTTAAAAAAGGTGTATATACAAATGCAGTTTTTTGCTCATACTTCTCTATGTGAAGCTACTTTTTAGAAAGGGAAACTAGATTTAATATTTTTTTCTTGTATATGATATTCTACAGTGCCTTTTAGTGGAAATAAATTATTTAAGACTTTCATGAAGATCATAAAACTAACTACAAAGTTACTTTCCCTCCAGGGCCCATTCAAACTTTCCACCAGGTACCTATATTAATTAAGAACAAAGTTTTTTAAACTTTTTCTTAGTTACAAAATATTGCAACCTTTGTCACACGAATGGTTTTCAGTGCAGGTATTCTAACACACATTTCTTGCACATTCTGAACAGATACATTTAAACGACTAGCAAGATATGTCTGTTTTGAATTGCTTTCACCCAAGATAGTCTTTGTTTCTTGTGAAATTGTTATAAATCTGAAAACAATAATTAAAGATGAGTAAAACCATAAAATAATCATTTTAATAAATTCTATTTTCTAATTTATTTTAAATTCTATTAGCTTTTGGGCACAACTTCGTCTGTATGAATTTTAATCTTATAAATCCCAATTTTTAAAAAAATGAAATATAGCCATAGGAAGAACTCAATTATAGAAATATTTTTAATTGGACAAGTTGTCAAACATTTAGCCCATTCAAACAAAAAACAAACACCCTTCAGGTTTATAACACCATATTAGATTTTTAACTCAATTTTTTTTTCATGCACTCAGTATTGTGTCTTGTCTTAACAGAATCTACATAAAAATTATTGCAATATACTTTTTTGTTTTACTCCTACCTATTCAATATATCTTCAGAACATCTAACCATCCATGGATATAAATTGTCAATACCCATATTTTTTACTCTTAGAAGCCTCTCATGGATTGTTTCATGATGATACTTCAGCACCCATAGGTCCCTCAATATCCTATCTGCAGATACATTCATATCTGAAATAATATTCATATTTTACTGTTTTAATAAATGCACAATTTTGTTTAGATTTTATAGGGTTTAAAGGTCATTGCAGGTAAGTCAAACAAGCAATCTTAATTTCTTACCTATTAGCTCATCTAATGCTTTTTGAATCCAACTAAATGACAAGCTATATATGAAAGTTCTCTTGGCAAGTTTTTCACTTAGCACTGATGGAGACACCTGTAAAAACCACATGGATTTACTGACAATTACAAAGAGCTATTTAAATTTACATTATTTTAGTAAATAATCTCATACCTTCAACCGGGATGCAATGTAGTATAATCTATTCTGGCAGAATCCCTTACTTTCATCATCCTTAGTGGTTTTATATATATGAATCAAAGTTTTAACTGGCAATTTATAAAAAGGTAAAGCATCTTCAGCTGACTGAAAATTAAGACCTAAAACGATTTTTGCTTTGGAGGCATCAAAACCTAAAACATAAAAGTTATGTAAACAATTATTATGAACTGCTTACTGCTGCTTTATTGTCAACAAAAACAATGAGCAGAGAAGAATAAAATATTTACCATTTTTCTCTATAGTCCTTGTTCTAGTCTTGTAAGAAGCTACAGAATTAATAAAATTACTGCAAGGAGTTATGTTTTTATAGCTACTTGTAAAAGTTGATGGAGAAGTAAGTTTCAAAATATTGTAAAAAGACAGACGAGTTGGTCGTATTATCAACATAGAAATTAGTGATCCTGACAACATTGTATTGAGATGTAAATGGATAAAGAGCGAAGTAGGAACCTACCTACCGAACTTGTTTTTAAATCATTAATGTAAGGTACTTCGTAAGTAACTAGGATATTATGTGGTTCGAAACTTATTGAGAACTATAAAAAGACACTAAGAAATAGTCCGACTATTAAGCTTCAGCTCAGTCAGGGCAAATTCACAGTACTTCACAGAGATGCATAACAGATGCAAGTGTATCTATACAAGTTCATTCTGAAAGTCCAAGAGTGAGTCAGTCAAGTCAATTTAGTCAACCAGCATTAAACCAAATAAGATCAGAATTAAAAGCCATATTTCGATGCCCGCTCTGCTCATTATAAATTATAATACCATGTAGCTTTTGAAACTCTGATTGCAATCATTCCCATTTAACAACTTGACGTAATGACGTTATGTTATGAATTAATTGACAGATATTTGACATACAGAATTACAGACTGATAATTAGATGTATTGATACAGAGTATAAAGACAGATTATAGATTGAGCGGAAATGTTGCCACCAGTCAAATAAGAAGATGACTAAAACTAAATATATTACCAGAATAAAGTTAAAATTATTACCTAATCCTATGTACATTGGAATAAATAATAATTGAAATTCTAATGTTATTAGAATTTGTTGTGAAAAAAACATTTAGCGCTGTACAAAAATCGTATAACACACATGGAAGTATCAAGCACACAGACGTATGAAAAATATGAAGCCCAAGGAAAGAAGATCTTTAGGATGTAGTGACGGGCCACCCTGGGCTGTATATATAATGAAGTAAAAATATAAATAATATATATTTATATTTTTACTTCATTGTGTTGCCTAACTATCGATAGTTAATCATGAAAATTAGTAACAATATCGATAGTATTGAAATGACGTTCCCTGACTGGTGGGGCTGGGGGTCCCCAATAGAGTGGAGGTGGGTGATTAATGAAACTACTCTTTTGTTCTGGTCAACATTCATGTATTTTATGCTTGTATGTAAACGTGTGGTAGTCATTTGGTGGGAGTCATTTGCACTCCATCCGATATTCATGTTTAACCACGAATCTATTTATTCTCACGTTAGAGACGTCTGTTTCTCACCACTAGTCAAGTGACATCCTTTAGTGACGGGACACGATCTCCAAACCTACATATTAAGGGAATTGTTAGTTGTTACTAACTCACATGTCTTGTCTGAAAATAAAACTCATTATAAATCAGGGCTGTCCAAACTAGATACAATCTCGGGCCAATACAAAGCTTTCTCAGTAGCAGCCACGGAGTCTGGACTTGTGTCCGATTTATGGCAATAAGTTCGCCCCTTATTACATGGAACTTTAAAAACATAACTAGCGAAATGTGGATACACCTCTGCCTAACCCTTGGAGGATTACGGGCGTGATGTTATATTTTTGTAATACTTACTTTAGCAACGCTGTCGACGTAACCAAAACAATCATCGATGTGCATGAGCTTGGACACCAACTATATAAATTGCACGTAACTAACGACGGTCACTTCGTCGCGGCGAAGAGCGTCGGTGATGTTTATCATTTTTTTCTTCGCGGTGTCGAGATCTTCGACGTCGTCTGTCACTACTTTCGAAACGTCTTGAAATAACTCTTTTAGAGACATCAACTTCAGGTGACTTGGACCACCTCCATGACCTCATTGAAGAACGAAGAGTTCTAAAAAAATAATATGTAGTTGATTTATACCACAGAAGCGATCAAAGTGTGAAAATTCCAAATATGTAATACAAGCCGCTCACTGAGAGCCATGGTTCGCAGGTGGCTACGCGATTTCAATATCCTTGACTTACCTTTCCTTCTCTTGAACGCTTTCATTATTATAATATCCATTATATAAGTTGTTTGGATTTCTGAAGACATGTAGGAAATTACAAGCGCGACCTTTTGGGCAACGTCTTCGTAACTGGAGGCCTGTAATTATTTCACATAATTAATTACGTAATTTCTACAAAAATATATATTATATGCACAAAAAAATATTTCTTAGTTACCACATATAGCATTTTTCCAGGAATTTATAAGACAGAACTGTAGGGACAGCTGTCTGCCACCATACCAACGCGTATGTAAAGCTCGATATGCCGCTACAGCACATCGTAGTTCAGCAAATTCTATGTATGTGTTGCCTCGAAGATGTTTTTCGTAGTTATTACAGACCTAGAATCAGATTTAAGATTTTATATTAATTAGTATATAATATATGGTATGGTTAATTTTTATCTGTATGTATAACCTTTAAGACATGTTACAAACCTCTTTTCGGTTTAGTCAGTACTTATTATAAGTCTCAACCATTTGTGTAGCAGATGGTAAAAATCTGAAGTTGATTTGAGAAAAAAATATTTCATTATTTTATTTTTTATTAATAAATCTTAAAATATTAGTCCTTAGGTAATAGATGCCTGTTTGTATTATTACATGAAATTGTATAACAAATCTGAACAGGTCAACCCACTAACACAAGATTTGCTGATCATTTGAATTCCTTGATTTGTTTAAGATTTTAAGTCTGCAACATATTATAGATTTGAAGGTGTAAATTTTAACCAAGTTATCACCATCATCATATTACATCAGAGTCAGAGTAAAAAAATTGTGTATTTATAAAAGAGGATACAGCTGCTGATAGTTATAACAAATATTTTATAATATTATAGTCTTGGAATTTTGGTACATAATTTTATTACTCACCTTGAACTGTGTTATGCGACCAAACTTTTCAAATTCAGATAAGACATCAAAGAAAAAGTCTGTGTATTCCTTGTATGTATCGCTATCTTCAAATTCTAGCATAATATCTGTGTCATATTCAGTGACATTTGCATTACTTAAACCAAAATGGTTATAAAAATTTGTACCTAATAAAACCTAAAATAAAAAAAAAACTGTTTCATTCAATGACTTTACATAGCTGTGCAGTAGTACATTTTTGTCTACAGTATGGCCTATTATTAAAATATTAATGTTGAATGTTATGAAATTAAATTTATGAAAAGGATATACTTTGCTGATGCCAGGGTATTGATGGTTTCTTGAACATTGATCATCAAATCGACAACATGCTGTTTTAGTGAAAAACGGGCAAAGTTCAGCATCAGGCCTTGTCTCACGCATCACATTCAATTCAGCCGGAGGTTCAACTGAGTCTCCAGATAAAAACAAATCTAAGTTTTTCATGAAGACTTCTTGTTTTCTTTGCAGTTCCTCTTGAGCTGCTTTTATCCTCTCTTCTTCTATTTGTTTCTTTTTCTGTTCCAACTCCCATTCCTGCAATAAATTATATCAAAATAATACAACCTATCTGTCTATCCATATTATATATAAAAATATGTTTCTAAGTGCAAAAGTCGAGAATGGCTGGACCGATAAGGCTTATTCTTTTTTGTTGAGTTTGTTATTTTCCAGGCATATATAAAAGAAAGATTTTGGAAAATCGTCTGGAAAAAGCCAAATATGTAATTGCATCCATCTGAAGCTAGCTGGGGCTGCTCACTTGTTATAAAATAGTAGGTATGTTGTGTAGACAGCCTGATATACTCATTAAGATTAAAACAATAATATAACCTTCTGGCAAAGTAAGCAGTTTTCAATGATTTTACCACAGAAATTTTACTGAATAAATAAATAAATAAATAAAAAAATAAATAAATATCTTGGGACAACTCACACACGGCTATCTGATCCCAAGCTAAGCAGAGCTTGTGTTATGGTAACCAGACAACTGATATACATACTTATATAATTTATATATACATACATATTATAGATATATCACACCCAGACACAGAACTAACAATCATGCTCATCACACAAAGTTTGTCCTGGGTGGGAATCGAACCCACGACCTCCGGCTTAGCAGTCAGGGCCACTAACCACTAGACCAACAGGCCCGTCGAAAGGCGAAATCGTCGAATAAGTGTGATTAAAATATTCTTGCAGATATAATATTATTACAATGCAGTCTTACCAGCTTTAGTTTAGCCTCTTGTTCAAGGCGCTTATTTTGGAGTCTTTGTTTTTCTTCTTGAAGTTTTTTCCAATGTACATTAGCAATTTGTTCAGCTTTCATCCATTTTTCATTTTCTTCTTCATTCTGTTTACTAATTTGTTCAAATAACAATTTTTCCTCTAACTCTTGTTGATTGATAAACATTTTATCAGAGAAAATTTTATCTAGAACTCAATAATATACAAACAGTTAAACAGGCCAATATCACATTGGTATTAGAAAAGCCTTATCCACCATCTCTGAAAAGTTCTCTTTTAAAATCTTTAAGGCATAACTAGATGAAACTTGACCTAGGTCTTGTGCTACCTGCAGAAAAATCTAGAATAATGGAAACGGTCTTAATACAGTAGGTATTGAAGTACCGTAGGTACACGTGAATCAACTATTATTATTATTATGTTTTTTTTTTAAATATAGGTACCTCTTTCTTTAGCTTGCATTATCCGAATTCGTTTTCTTCTCTGCTTTTTCGCAATCTTCCTCCAATCTGCATGCCTGAAAAATAAGAGTAACGTTCGTTACTATTATAAGTCGATAAATAGAAAATGAACCGAATATTAAATTGAAATAGACAATAATAACAGTTTGTTACTTTTACTTGCCTTCCCATAATAATTTGAAAATACAGTTTATCATGGGCTATCTTCTCTTTACTTTGACTGGTAGGTTTTTTACAATCGCACGATTAGACTAGACATAAATACAATGCAAATCCATAATTTCATTTATGATTTCACTACGAAACGAGAAATAGAAAACAAATACTTTAAGTTAGAAAACAAATTATCCCTTTGCTTTTACTTTGGAAGCCGACAAAAAAAATAAAGCAAAACCATGACCCATGAGAAAAGTGCATTCAGATCTTAAATAAAATTTTACACACAAAATCTGAAAATACTCTAGATTTTGGTGATGATTGACGTTTGTTTATTATGTTTAATTTGACAATTTTGAGTTTTTGACATTGACATGATTGACAATCATAAATGTTTTTTTATACTGCGCATGGAATAATTAAGTTTAGTATTGATTATATTTAAACTCACGCCCATTTAGAATAGGGTAGGCAGAAACTGCAGAGCGCCATCTACTACATACTATCATTACATTCTTCTCTATCACTGCCTACGTTCATACATCAGACAGCTAAAGGCGCTATGCAGACAGAGCAACTTTAGTTGAAGGAACCATCAACTTTTTAAAAGTTTTCGTCACAGTGAGCCGGATAGAGCAACAAAAAAGCCCAGTTTAAGGTTGCCGCGATTCTAGAAAATCTTTTCAAATCCATAGCCAACTGATTGGTGACTGGCGCTACGGCACACGGGGAACGGGGAGGGAGTGAAATTGCTAGATGCGTTACGATTGGGGAAATCAAGTAACTTGCGTCAATTTGAAATTGAGTGATAAGTGTGTTTTTTATTTTGTTTTGTATGGGAAATAAGGTTTTCCTGTCACCAGGAAAACCTTATTTCCATGTTAATTAAATGCGCAAGAACCCCAGGTCCAGTACTATTAAATATTTATTAACGATCTTACTTTGAAAAGTTAAGTTAAATGGTTGGTTTTATTTTGTAACAGTTTATCAAAATATCCGCAACATGTGGGTAGTTGCAATGGTAGTGAGTAGTTCGAAATAACGGGGAAATTGATACTATTGCTACTGGTAGTCCGCGCACGTTAAAATGGAAAGCAACACGAACAAGATTAAAAATATTATTATTTGTAATAAGGAGAATGATTTTATTGAACTTTTGCGCTCTGGTTTAGATCCCAATTTCGAAGGTGGTTGGCCACTGAGGCTGGCAGCCCGATATGGCTGCACTACTATAGTAGAAACGTTGCTGCAATTTGGAGCAAATCCCCATTTGTTGAGCGAATCTGGTAAGTTATTTTTACGTTTATGCTACTTACTTAATCAACTTAAACACTGGCTCAGTATAAACTATGACATTTTGTAATTTAACCTCGTGTTAGCTAACTATGAGTTAAATTTTTAGATCATCAATTACATAATTTTAATAGGCATAAAAGGTCTTTCTATTACAATAATTTCAGGTGCGTCAACTTTACAACTAGCAGTATTTTCTGGTGAACGCTGGGACACTGACAAATGGACGTGTTTACTGTCGTGTTGCGATTCATCCCAACTAGCTGACGGAGCAGCTGTGGCAATTATTTTTAACAACGTCCAGGCTTTGAAGAAGATTTTGGCTACCGGAAGATGTAATACTAACATTCCTACAACTTTAACAGGTATGTACGTAAATTAATCAATAAGTAACGGACGTTTCCTGCCACTTGGGTGCAACATCCACGTACTCGTACCACAGTATAGCTCGTGCTTTGCCGGTACCTACCCACTGGACCATCAACCACCACTGCTCTCAATTACTAATTAAGTATAATATTTTATATTTATAATTATGAGAAACGAATTTCTTATATTATGATCAGTGACTTACCTATAATGGCATTCATAGGCACTCTATATCGTTTCAGGTAAAACATTGGAATTTTTGGCAAAAGGATATAAATTGACTCATTTCATGACTCCCCCTACTATACAACATTATAATGAACCTGTAACTACAATGTCACCAAGGATATCAAGACAGACAGATCGAGTGGTAACTATTTTGTTTTTTAGGTTTAGGCAAGTAGGTAGGTACTGTAGGTTCCAGTTTTCGTATGACTTTGACTTTGAACGAGCCCAAACTCAGAGGTGTTATGTCTTTGTATTACGGACTTCTTATGGCCACCTTCCAGCTCCATCATTAGACCCTGGGTATAGTAGGTAGACTATAGTATGAGTTAGGACTGTAGGTACTCGGATGGTAACTTTACAGCCTCCTTCCTACCTACCAAAGCAAAGCAATGATAAACCGATTAATTTGCGTCAATGAATGTGTGTTTCGTACTTTTACAGGAACCCGCCAGAGCCACAATATCTCCGTATCACGCGCATAGAAACTTGTCACCATCAGTAGCCAGATTTTTCCATCAATCAGCAAGTCAGTCATCTTTATCACCGACAAGAAGAGCAGTTTTGTTTACGTCTTCGCCCACAAATGACGCTAATCGGTGATTTTATTAGTAACAACGATGAATCTACAAAAAGTAATAATTACCGAATGGAATCCTTCAATTATGGTGATAGATGTACGAGTAAGTACCTATCTATGTAAACTTAAGGCACGACGATCTTTTTGCCCATGGCGCGACACCCACCGTATGAACGCGAACTTCAAAAGTGAAACTTGGTACGTGTAGTGTAGGTACTTGCTTGTACGCTCTAGACTTCTAACTACATTTCTATGAACTCCGAAGTGTTCCGCTCTGTAAACTAGAATTTAGCTCATCAAGTAGGTAGGTAGGTAATTTCCTAGTTACAATACCTAGTTAATTTCCTAGATACTTAGATATCATTAATGCTAATAGCTACCTTAGTATTTTTCAAGAACTGACTGGCTTTTCCTTGACTTTTATTAATTTTATATTACCTAAGTAGGTACATCTTAATTTTTATTATCTACAAAATATCTATTGATTTTTTTATGCCTTATAATTACTTAATTACGATGACCATAATTAATATAATGACTATAATAAATATTCAATTCGAAACACAGCAATAGCTACAATGTTTTATTTTATTATAAGTTTTATAAATGCCTAATTTTGATCGACTGATAATGTTGGTGGTAGGTAGGTACCCACACAGACTTAATTATCTCGAATATTTTTAGACGTTTACTTAAGATCTGTCTTAATACACCATGTTGAACTTAATCACATAAAAAAATCGAACAAGCAAAAATGGCGTACGGTGAAATAAACGTTAATAGGTACAAACATTTATGATTTTTGACAATTGACAATAGTAAAAGTAAAACACAATGAATATCAAATTAAGATAAAATAAACCCTTAGCTATTGCCTGAAATGGAAACCAGTATATTATGTGTTTAGTGTCTGTATAAATGAAATAAAAAAAGTAAAATATTGCCCATTATTTTTTTTGACTTTGCCGTAGTAGAGCAACAATGAAAAAGGTTTTAGACTAATCAATAAGTAACTGACGTTTCCTGCCACTTGGGTGCAACATCCACGTACTCGTACCACAGTATAGCTCGTGCTTTGCCGGTACCTACCCACTGGACCATCAACCACCACTGCTCTCAATTATTAATTATATTATTTTATATTTATAATTATGAGAAACGAATTTCCTATATTATGATCAGTGACTTACCTATAATGGCATGTCTTCCGCGTATTGTTAAACACTATGACACTGATCTTACCATGATCTAGGCGCAGACAAGACCCAAATAGGCTTAGATATTTTAAAAATGTTTTATGTCCAACGTTGTGGCACAACAATCTGTTTAACCGCAGAAAACTGCAAGAACAGATTCAAACATTCGGTAGGTAGGTAGGTAGTAGGGAAGGTAATGGATTGGTTAAATATGAAATCTTTTTAGGTTCATTTAAAGTATTTTTATTAGTTATTACCATATTCGCTAGATACTCTAACAGCCTAGTCTAGCTAGATAGTTACGAGTTAGGTAAGTAAGTAGGTATTAAAAAGTAAAACTTGAATCTAATGCCTAGCTTCATTATTAAAATTATATAAGTATAATATTTAAAAAAAGCTAACTAAAGTCTGAAGCCAACATGACTACCAGGAATCGCCACTAGTGTTGGTGTGCAAAGACTCACTGCTTGTGTTTCTGATAGATTGTCGTAAGGCACCTGAAACATAAAATCATATATAACGATATAAAGTGATAATTTAAAGTCTCAACTGAAACTCAGAATGCAGGGTTGAATCGGGAGTTCGGGACGAAACTTTATATGGGATTTTAACGTTGAAATAATGTATTATTTTTTGCCAAAACGGCCTCTTATGGAATTTATAATTTAATAATTTAGTGTCCTATTGTTACCCTTAAAGTAAACCTATTTCAATATATTTATTATTTTTAATATGTGTGAATGAACTGTGAACAATTCTGTAGTTATCTCGACCAGAGTAGGTAGGTAGTTAGGTACTTACAATTAAGTCCTGATTTTCATGATGTATGTCTTGAATCTGAATTTTTAGAGGTGTACCAAGAACATTGCTCATTTTGCTGTTTAGGCAGTTCAAAAATCTTGAGATTATTACTTTCTGTACAAAAAAAAAGTAATAAGTAGGTTAGGTATCTTCTTTTGTTTTGCTACAACTACTTATAATCTGTAGAAAGTTTGAATGGTCCCACATTCAATTTTTCTAAAACTAGTACGTCTACCTATAATTGCATTCAAACATTAGTCACTTACACTTACCTCTAACGGTTTAGGAGTCGGAGTCACGATAGGAAAATTTCTAATTACACATAACTTTGGGTAAAGCAGCGGCTCTCCGCGCCAGAACTGAATTAAGTAATACGACGATTCTTCTTCGGGCAGACGATATCCGTGCTATTAACATGACAAAAGGCACACTTCATTGTCCTGACATCGATCCATTTTAGTAGGTAGGTAGTTTTTCTAACTTTATAAACTTTCAACCGATTAAATCCCTAGGGATTTAATCGGTTGAAGGGCTTTTAAAATAAATAAATTTGACTTTGACTTTGACATTAGCGTTTAACCGCAAGTCCGTTATAATGTTTCATTGATATAATTATAATATGTACCTAATAAGGTATATTAATTGATTAAACTGACAAACAAATGGGACTGATGAGCCAAAACCGTCCGCATGCATTGGAAAAGGATAGTGAACGTAGAACAGGCAGGTTGGAATCTACGTCAAATACCTGCCTGCTTACCTACTGTAGGATCTAAAATATTTTTTGTTAGAAAAGCGAGACTGCGAGACTTACAATATTTTTCCAGTGGCGACGTAAATCTTTATAGGATTTAAATTTTGAAGTTCGTGGAAAATCTTTAACACATTCTTCGATAATGGCCTTGTTTAAGCTGGAACAGGGAGAAAACATTAGCTGTAGGTACTGTGAGGAAATCGTAATCAAATATTATGCAGTCTTACATTGCCACTTTCTAAGGTTCGGTATTCTTCTTTATTTATGCCCAACAGTGATAAAATGAGAGTCATACAAATTGCATCAACTTACAAATTGTACCTAACTTGTGCCTAATTAAAATTATAAGATCACAAAAAAAATAATTAAGTTCAGACCTTGGCAGGACTCTTATCCATTCACCTGGCAGGAATTCCTCATCAGATATCATTAAGTTTATCTTTACAGCATTCATTTCGATGACAGTGTATATGTCTGTAAGAACAACACATCCTAAGGTAATATTATCCTTTTGTCTATTTCGATATCAAATAGGTGGGTAGGTTTAATATAGCTGCATCAAAAAAGTGACCATGCGAAGAACGTAAAAAAGCTTTTACAACAGCCTTCGATCAACAATATACCTACCGATAGTATCTAGTGTTTTTGCAAACTAACCACTCTTACCGTTAACTGAAATATTATATTTTAATCCTTCTTGAAGTCCTTTTACAGTAAGAAAATCTCTATTATTTATGAGATAATTATCTTCCAATGTGTTCCATACAGGTGCAATTCTTGCAGTCATAGTGTAATGGAAACATTTTTGATACATTTCTGTTGAAACTGATTTAATTCCACCGTCCTTAAAAATGTTTAGATGTACTCAATCAACAAAGTACCGGTAAGTAGGCAAGTGGCATATTGTTATAAGAAGTCCCAGATAAATATCTTTCTAAGTAAAGCCTCTTACTCATGGAAACAAAAGTAATTGTTTGTAGACGTACCTTTATTGAAACCATAGCAACTTACCTGTATAAGCGAAAATTTAACAAAAAGTAAGTTTAGTTTATCATAGTTATCTCCTGCTTTATTGAAAATTATATGAACTTGTTTTACGTCGCTTTTATCTGGACATGCCAAGATTGATGAATTAGAGAAGATTATCATTCTGAAAAATAGTTAGCAGGTATTGGTACTTACTATTTTAGTCACCGATTCAAGTCAAATTTTTCAAAGTCAATTTTTTGTTTTGTTTTAATCAATAATAAAATTGTTTCGAGTATGCGTAGGAGGTACTTTTACCTGCATTTCAGTATTTTCCAGTGGTAATCTGAGGGCGTGGATCTATCATGCTTATCACTGATATTTGCAACAGCTATTACGTAGCCCAGTTTATTCATATCAGGATTTACTATATTTACCTTCATTATGTCGATATTTGATTGACTTATGTTTTGCATAAATCTTAGTTTCAAGTTACCAATCTAACGTAAAGAGCTAAATGGAAGCTTGTAAAAAACGCGCCATTTTTCATAAACATTAAAATAAAAAAAATAGACACGCGAAAGATTCAAAGTAGGCAAGGAAAATGACAATAATGCCTTTCTAATCAAATGATTGCTCCAAATGGATTACCTACTTAACAAGAAATTAGTCTTGTCAATGAAAATATATTATACGTACCTATTAGGCTCATATATTATACGTATTATGTCTACCGGACAGGTGGTAACAGTATTATTCAAGAAGATATATAAATAATTTTTAATACGTAGGTAACTTATTAAAATAGTTACGTGGTTTTCAACATGGAATTCTCTATAGGGTCAGCGCAGACAGAGAGGAGCACAGCAGAGAGGATTTTATTAAGGCACTCGAAAATCAACTTTAAAATTACTTTTTTTTACATAAGGCATATCCACGAGTAAAGGAATGTCCCAATTTCCAATGTAAGTTATGCAAAGGCAAAGAAAGGCCTTCTCATACATATGGAAAGAACAATGCTTGCTAAGTGCGTGGATAGGCAATTTTGAAACACTAGGTACATAATTATTTTGTTTTTCCACAAGACAATCCGTTTGAATCTACCCGGTACACACATCGCGCACGATTTGTTTCGTAAACAGTTGGCGAGTATCGTCTTGTTTTTTTTTTGTGTTGGTAGACTTGGTAGGCACTTACCAAACTGTTCGTTACAGTTTAGTTTGATTTGATTGAGTTTGGAGCTCTAAACCAAAACTTGTTTTACCCTATAGGTACAGTTAAAATCATTTCAATTTGCACGACATCTCTTCGAATAAAAGTCAAGCTTTAAGTTAGTTTTTTTATTCAAATTAAAATAATATTAGACATAGTTAACTAAATTCGGTAAATATTTTACACAACTAAAGTACACGTTATAAAAAATCAAATCAAATCCATATTACAGCTTACCTAATTTGACATACCTATCTCAATCACAGATCCCTTGCCAGCGAAACAATCGATCGCTTCAATTGAAAAACTGCAATACTAACTAGCTACAAGCTGTGCGATTATGTAAAAATCACTATCAGTGAATTCAGGTGAGCTGTCAGCTGAGCTAGCTTACCTCATGTGAATATCATTGAGTGATTTTTACAGAACAGACTGGCAAATCATGATTATAAGGGCTAATAATCTTTCAAAATTCATTATTTTTTAACCACCAATGGCATATAGATTTAGCACTAAGACTTATTAGAAAGTTATTACATTATAAAGTATAAACATACAAAAACCCGACTGCTCAATCACAAAAGTTGGTAGCAAAGTTGGTAGCAGTTATTTTAAAACTATTTTCAAATTGATGCCACCAACTGTATCAGACTGCTTGAAAGTAACCTTTAGAACCTTTCTTGGCAGTCGGGTAAAATATCAGTCATTTGTCACACAATTCTATTCAACTTGAAAATTTTATTGTCGATTCAATCATTCATTTTATTTATCTTACATAATTATCATCGTTTGCTTTGGCATCCTCGCCTTGGAGGTGGGTTAATAGTGAGAATTTTTAAAACAGTCATGATTTTGGTTTAGAATTCTGGCAGCGCCATAGTCACGATTTGGATTGACACGACATGGCACGTTTTTAGACGAAAATCAGTTTTAAATGTAAAATTAAACTTTACGATCATACTGCCACGACCTTTATACTGTCGCCTGTACCTGAAAGTTGTTTTGCGTGCGTTACATTGCGCACTACCATAAAGAGTGATTCTTCACACGAAAATAAACTTCGTTTCCCAGTATATATTTTTGCTCAAAAGTTATTTTGATGGATAGTATGCGTAGTTGAGCTATGTGGTGTGGCTTTTTACACACAGTATTATGCAGTGTACGGTGGCGCTGCTAACTAGTACGTGTTTATTATTCTACAATCAAAAAGGCCAATAATTAACAATATCGGAACATTATTTGCATTAATTCCGATCTATCTTGCATGTGGCCGCTTCCAAAAAATACCATAGACTTCTGCAGTTTTGATTTAATTGTTAGTTTGATTTTCAAACTGATCACGAGCTTTGCGCAGTACTCCTTGAGTTTTATGAATTTCTCTACAAATAGCACGTTGTACACTCCTTTTACGCAAATTAGCCGCATTCAATTGCATCAGAGTTTCTGCGAGTGTCGCCTTGGTCCGTGCGAGCTTTTGCTTCAATGTTACATTCTCCTCATATAATGAGCCTGTAAATAAAGTTGTTCTCATGTTAAACTTGTTAAATTAAGAGAAATATCTGAGTATGTTTGATTGATGTTCTTTGACACTTTTAACACTACAGTCGAGTCTAGAAGAGCACATAATTCTTGTGAAAGGGATCAAAATAAGCAATGTAAATCGCAAAAATATGTAAGTATATACTTACGAGGTGATAGAGCAACAGGATCGATTTGTTCCAAGCTTGACAGCCTATCACTATCTATACCTTGATCGGGTGAAGTAGGTCGCTCTTCTTCGGAGTGAAGGCCTTCATGTACTAAAGCTACTTTATTATTGGCGTCCAAAGTCATTTTGCGCGTTACTTCTATTTCAAGTTGAGAGTTTACTTCCAATGCATTTGAAAGCTGTTCACGCGTCTCTTCCAGCTCTCTTTCTATTCGCAGTCTGTCGTGTTGGGCGCGAGCTCTTTCTAATGCAGCTTGCGACGCTTGAACAGTAGCTTCGTCTGCAGCGCGCCTCAAAGAACGCTCCGTTTCCATAAACGTAGCTTCCAACTCTTGTCTCTCTGATCTTAACCTTTCAGCAGTTTGTACGGAGTCAGAGAGCTTTTGCTCGACATCTTTAATTCGACATTCAAGGTTTGCGACCGTATTCCTCAAATCATCTAAGGTCTTATTAGCATCAGCCAAATTTGATTGTTCAGACATTAAATTTTCTTTTAATTCATTATTTTCTGTGATCAGTTCATTGATTTGTTCCTTTGAAAACTCAAGTTTATTATTTAAGTCATTGTTCTCTTCTTCCAACTGCTCATTACGCTTCGTAAAGTGGTTTAGTTCCTCAATCAATGCTTCATTGGTAGGTTTATTGTCTTCTGATCGAGATCCATACGAGACACGCGCTCGCCTCGAGCGACCTTTACTAATATCAGTGCTAGACTCGCGCAGCCCGACGCCAGTATCACACAGGCCAACGCGGGCGAGCGATACATTCCTATCTGGCTCTGACCAACATTCAGACTCCGATATTACATCTGCTTGAGGGAAATTTTTGAATAAAGCTTTCCTTTGCGCGGAATATCTGTTATCATCGCTACATCCCACATGGTGACCGAACATCATAGTTAAATCTTCAATTCTAAATGACTGCGATATGTCCATATTACTTTCGTCCATAGTGAATTCCTCCGGCGCCATAGATTCGTCCAATTCCAAACCAACAGGTAAGGCGAGACTTTGCTCTAGTATACTTTCAGCCAATTTTTTCTTATCTTCACCAAGCACACATCTATAAAAAAAAAACAACATATTTAAGACCAATGTAATTGGAGGCGAGCTTATTGCCATCCCATAGGGCACAAATCCAGATTCTAAACTGTTAGTAACACTGCTGGACCTGGGAACCGAACCCAGGACAGTAGTTGCAGTACGTAGCTTGTGACCACTAGACTAACGAGGCAGTCTACCACTGCAGAGAAGTCAAAATAAAGTTAAATAATTAAAAATTAAATATTTCATAAAACTTAAAACGTTCGATTTTTAGATTTTTTGGTATTTAGTAAGAGTTTCGCAACAAAACGGATGAATTGTCATGAGGAATCCTGAGAAGACCGGCGGTAACATACGTAATTTGCAATTTAGTTCTTTGAATGAGTAGAGGAATTTAAATATTATACTAACTTGTGTGATAGTAATTTATCGAGAAAATAAGCCAATCCTTGTAGCCTTTTGGTGAGCAGTTGTTGGAGATTTCTGCAATCAAGAAAAGTAAGGTATAGGTTTAGTCAGACATTGCAACACTGTTAAAATACACTTGTATAGTAACTACAATTACCCTGCATCAACATTCTGAATGGTCTCGAAATGTTTCTGCAAATCCTTGACTTTGCTTTCCAAGTCCTTGATATGTTCATCTTTACACTTCAGTATTTCCTCGTATTTCTCTAATTGAGAGTCACTTACATGCGCATAAACCAATTCCTTATCCTGAAATATACATTTACATTTAAAGATCATCAAAATTATTATTATATCTCATTACTTTTATTTCATTGTAATCTATACTTAATATAATAAAGCTGAAGAGTTGTTTTTGTTTATTGTTTTAAGAATAGTACAGGCTATAACCCACGGAAACGTAGCAGTAAACAAATACGTAAATAAATGTGGGTAAAACCGCAGGGTATGGCTAGTTAGGTAGATATGAAACGAAATAATTGAAGCGTGTTTTATAATGCAACATCTGTAATACTATAATGACTTACTAGCTTTATTTTTTTTATTTCTTTGTCTTGCTGTTGGATTTTTTTCATACATCCTTTTATCATCTGTAATGCCTTTTTGTTTTCCCTGCGTAATTTGACAAGTTCATCCTGTAAGAAAGCATTTTTTGTTCATGTTATTTTATAATTTTGCATGTTTTCAATGGTATATAATTTTGTCAGTGTTGCACTATAGTAAACTGTCGAAAGTTTGTGAACAGATCGTATTGTTCTTAATAGAATGCATCAAGCATTTTAAAGTAGTAAATAAGTTATCCGGTTTTCCACGTTCGCCGTGCCGTGTAAAGTAGAAATGTATGTTAAATCGGTGTTTGCAATTATCCGACCGGCATATTATCTTATAATTGAAATTGAACATTTTGCTTTAATATAATATGATATATGAATGATACATTATTTAGATGATTATATAATGTCAAATAGCTGCCGAATCCGCATTTGTGACCAAAGATAAAAAGTTTCATAGATTCTACTTTCAACGACTTTTTTCGTGTTTACTTCTCCCAGCGTAACCAGATTTTCTCTTGTAAACAAGTCTTAGCTGAGAAATGCTCAGCTCATGCTCAGCACGAAATAATAAAAGAACAATACTCACCAAGTCGTCGTTATTAACCGTAACAGCCAAATAGTCCCTGAAAAATAAATTACAAATTCAAATTGAATTCAGACAAAGACAAAATATTTAATTATATAAAAAAATGAATAGCTTTAAAGGTTGCTTACCCAGCCGATTCAGATTCTGCACATGTGTCATCAACAGGTTCTTTCTTATCAGTTTCCTAAAAAAAGGAATTCAGAAATGTATACATACATATTATGTAGATGACCTTTTCTGCAATATGATTTTTTGCTATGGGACCAACTCCATATGAAAGATAGATTATATAGATTATATCCAACATTTGATATTGATTTTTGTAGTGAACTCATTTTGATAACTAAACAGGTGGTAATTTAGGAACAGCGCACACCAGCGCCCCTAAATGGTGTCAGATGATTGTAATTTGTATGATGAATTAAAAACAATGTAATGAATGTTTTAAGGTTAAATCTATTCTTATTTCGATTGGAATCGATTGGGTAGATTAGTTGTGTTGAAGTGCACTGGCAATTTCTGATAAAAAATAAAATAAAAAAAGATTTGGTAATTAACCTGGTCCTGTGACGCGATTTCTTTTTTTATAATATTGCTATTGTTCATGGATATTTCTACACTATCAGTTGATATGGAACCCTGTAAAAAAAGTGATAATTTAGTAAAGCTTTTCATGATAAATGGTATTCAAAAAGAAAACCATAATGTTTATATGATGCTATGCTACCTGTTGTTCCAACACATCAATAGCTTCTGCAGCTGCAGCAAGTAGTTCTTGTTTGTCAGTTAATTGCCTTCTCAATTCCTCCACTTCCACTTGAAGTCTTACATTGTGTTCCAAAAGGCCCTTGAAAAAATATAGTAAATTATGTTTAACTAAATAAAGAAAAACATAACATCATAAAACTAAAATTATCCACTCAAAAGCAAAAATTGTATTTGAACCTAATATAAACACATAACATCACGCCTGTAATCCCCGAAGGATTAAGCAGAGGTTCATTTCACCAGTTATGTTTAAGTCCCATGTAATAGGGGGCGAGCCTATTGCCATCAACCGGGCGAACCCAAAACCTCATGCTGAGCAGTCGCGCTTTTCGACTACTAGACCAATGAGGTAAGCATAACACAAAATGTTACCGAAATATAAATAAAACCTAATAAATCATTGTTTACCCTTCAGGAAGGTGATTATCAAAATATGTCGTATCATATATCGTATGGTGAATTTGAACCTTATTTTATACAAAACGATAACCAAATTTGGATCTTTGGTATTCTAAAAACAAGCAAACATACGTAGCCATTGCAATTTTAGGGTTCCAAACCCAATAATAATATTATTTGTTACAAAAATTTTCTTGACTACAAAAGTTGCTAAACAAAGAGAAATGTAAATTAAATTTTTAGGTACCAATATTATTTTTAGCCTGGTCAGTGCAGATGTACCTACAGGCTACATAGACCAGACAGCAGACTAATGCATTAAAAAAATGATTCTTGAAGTATATACTTACTTGAACAGCTGGTGGTGATCCAGTGCCCAATTTCTCTTCCAGGAAATATATCCTCAGTTTCAAATGAAAGTTTTCTTTTCTTAAGCCATTCAGTTGTTCTTCATATTGTTTCATGCTAACACCACTAGCGGTGGTAACATCTGTCGAAAAATTGAACATTTATTTGTCTTATTTTGATAAAATCATTGACCAAAAATGCCACACAACTTACAACACACACGTTAAAAAACACGTAATTTTAGCCTGAAAATCTTTTGCCGAATTTTTTGGCTGTGTCAAATACTTAATTACTTAAAGTTTTTGGAACTTAGAATCTTATCACCGATACTGTGTTTATATGTATAAACATGACTATTTACTAGATTACTAGTAATACCCCGCGGTTTTACCCGCGTCAACTTACGTCTTTGATTACTGCTCAACTCCCGTGCGTCGCAGCTAAAATGTTAATAGCCTGATTCCCGCTGATTTTGTAGCTTCCCATTGGTGGAATATATTTTTTTAAATTGGTTTTTGATTTCATCCATTACAAACAAAAATACGAATTAGTTTATTATTAGTTAAGATATATTTAACTGCGTGACATGCACTTAATAGATTAGCGGCAAGTCGGCAACCATTTTAGGGTTCCGAAAATACTTACGCTACTACTCAGGTTTATTAAAAAATGAATACAAAACAAAATACGCACCATGACCTTCAGAAGAAGGTAGCCCCATTTCTTGAAGTTTTCGCGGGCTGGTACTGCAAATAAAACAGTAATATAAGTAAACAAAAAATAATCGGACAAGGGTGAGCCTGACACTCGTACAGAAGGTTTCGAACATCCGTATGACATACGTTACGGTGCATTCATCTTAACTTGTAATTGCAATATTTTTTATGTAGGTACCTAATATAATAACAAATTATCAATTTTCGGTGTCTTCCTTCATTATTCCAGGTCAACGGGAAGTACCCCAGTTCTGGTTTATATGCGAGTATCAAAATATGCAGTTTAAAATATGGTACTGTTCTTTTTTGCGTTATCTAACAAGCATGATTTTATAACATCTCCAAGGAAAAGCTTTTATTAAGATAAATAGACGCAGACAAACTCGCGGGACGAAGCTAGTGACAAATAATAACAATAAGGTAAAGGATTGTACGTTTTGATAAATAATGTAGGTAAGGTATTGGTAGTACGGAACCCTAATTACAGCGGGTGTTTGATTCGCACTTTGCCGAGTTTCGGTTTTTGTAAACAACAGTTGGAATGCATACGGCATAATTAAGACATTTGTTGCTATTTCGTTACACGAAACACTGATCACGTGGGTTTGACTCGCAGTTTACTATTTTTTTATTTATTTACTGTAACAGCGATTCCATCGCTGCGCAGTTACAAGTTACCTACGAGCCCCTACAATCGAGTAATGGAAAAGAAGTGAGCAGCTGCTAAATGTTTTTTTTTTTTTACGTTTGTATATTTTTAACCATGATATCGTTTTTAAAGTAATAATTACAGAATACAGTAGTACTACGATTTTTTATGCTTACCTAAAGGGAGACGATATACCAGCTCCCTGTTTAGAGTTATGCATCCTAGGCAATGTTGCCATTTTATTAGAGGAAAATCTTATTATATAACTAAACCTTCAAATGCACAATTCACATTATCAACAATACCTAGGTATAGTTACTGAACAAAGTAAACAGAACAAAACACGATCTGTAATGAACGCAAAGCGACGAACACTGGAAATTATTTCTGTCGAATACCATTAAAGAAACAGATAACGATTGTTGTTGTGCGTATGATGAACCACGATTGCACATTAATTAAAACACTACCTAAAAGTGTAACAAAATAACTTGACAAAATTGTAAATAAACAATGGCGTAATTAGTAAATCACTTTGATTATGCTTGACGTGGTACACGATAGGTTACTGAATTTAGGACGAATGGAAAATGGGACTTCGAGTGGGATTCGGGAACGATCGCATATCATCGGGAGCCGCTGATCGTGTCAGCATTTTGGTACATATTGTAAGGGGAATAGGAAAAAGAAAGAGATAGATGCTGCGTTGTTAGACAGGGATAAATGGACCGAAGGCGGATACTGTGAACTACACAATATACAGAAATAGAACCGGTGGCGCCATAAGTATGCTCTGTTCCAAATTTTGGATTTATGCCTTACTTCCTGCATCAACACGTTAGGTGACAATGTATAATCATGAAAAAGAATATGTCCTAACTAAGGTAAAGGCTGTTGTACACTCTAAGTCAGATAGAAACTTGAATTGATTTATTTTTTGAGAAAAATAACCTTTATAGGGAGTGAAAAGAGGGATTTCACACACAACATAACATCACGGCTATAAACCCAGATTGGGGATTGGGTTAGGCAGAGGTGTAGGTAGCCATTAGTACACCCACATTTCGCCAGCTATGTTTAAGTCCCATGTAGATAATAGGGAGCGAGCCTATTGCCATCAACCAGGCACAAACCGAGACTCCGAGGCTACTACTGAGAAATAACAATAGGCGTTTTGTCCCATCAGCGGCCATCATTGAAACTAGTATCATTTGAAAGGTGAATGCTTTTGAACAAATATTGTTCAAGGAGTGTGATTAAATATTATTTAGAAAAAAAGATACAGGTGAAAAACTGAAGCGCTGCTTTGTTAATCCTTAAAAATAAAAAACGCGCGACTGCAGCGCTACACCCGCGCTGCGGCCGGGCATTATTTCATCGATCGACTAGTGACGATGCGCAAGTAGTTTTTATCGATAACGACTGAAACGAAAGTCTAATTTAACTTTATGAAATTCAGTTCGTTGACTTATACAAAATAACGGCAATCTTTTCATAGGTTTCATTTTTTTTTCTTTTTCCAAAATCTTTTTTGTTTTAATTGTAACACTAACAGCAGTGTTTCATCGTCAGAGTCATCGTGAAACTAAATGTACAACACTATGGTCTATGATGCTCGAACCTAAAGGTTGTAGCGCGGCGGCAGCGCTGCAGCCGCGCGGCTCATTGCGGCTAATTTGAAGGCGCCCTAATTCAACACAAAAAACAGCACAAATATGTACCCAAGAGAATAATACATTTTAATGGTGCTACTTAGAACAAAGAATCAAAGATCTAGAACAAGAACTCTAACTTTTTACCCGACTGCGCGACGCAAAGGAAGGTAGGGAGATGGAGATGGGATGGAGGGAATTGGTAAGATTTAATTGTGAGTCATTCTGTCCTGCATTAGAATTTATGATTTGTTTTATGTGTGTATCAATTATAAAACTATTTCAATTGTGTAGTTATTTAATATTACCTAACAGAATTCTAAACTACTGGGCTTATTTCTTTCTTTTTAGTTTTTATTTAAAGTTAATTATTTCACATATTTTAATAAAATAGTTTTTATGCAGTCGGGTTATTTGTTTTTACTTTTAATTTTTTTTTTTGTTTGTGTTACCTATGACCAGATACCAGCCTATTATTGTTCCACTGCAGAGCGAAGGGCTCTTCTCATACAGAAAAGGCACATAAGTATTGATCACCATGCTAGCTAAAGGCGGTTTCCTTACAATTTTTCCTTTACCAATGTCAGTGATAAACTTAGAAAATACATATGAATTGAAAAAGTCACAATGGTATTTACATTTACACAACATGAATTCCTGTATGAGAAGTGCAGGGTCACCACAAGATCATTTATTATTTGTGTTAGAAAATAAGCCATGTAACGGCACTTACTGTGTTATGTATCTTTGCAATCACTCAATTTTGGTGATATATATTTTTTTTATATGGCTATTAACTCCTGCCTCTGACTACATCCATGTCAAAGTTGATTTGTTATCCCACAGGAACCATACATTTTTCTATGAAAAACAAAAGCCTGGGCGCTATTCCAGACATATAATCTGTGTATAATATTGTAAAAGGATATTAATAAATCTTTCTAGTAAGCTCAAAATGTGCTTATTTAAAAGATATATGAAAAGTAGTAGTGTTAATTGACCTTTATCCCTGACTGTACTTGTATAATTTTATTGCCAACTCAAGTTCCTTTACCAAAAGGAGCTTAGATTCTAATTTGCTATGATACTCTTGCGGCTAGATTATCACAGCACATAAGGAATTTTTAACCCTTTGACTGCGGACGAACATTCGCTGCGCCAAACGCCAGTGCGGCTAGCTACCACTGTTCGCGTGTTTGCCATAGAAAAACACATACGGTGTGTGTGCGCCGCACTTGCGTTTTTAGTCGTAACACAACGTGTGTGTTTTCCCGCAGTCAACGAGTTAAGTCAACTCTGGCTAGAGTCTAGCCAAAGTCAAGAGTGGACTCATGGCTATACAAGGAAAAGCTTTAGAGCATGATTTTAATAGTTGGGGAAAACAATTATGTTTGCCCATTTTTGTAAACATAATTAGATCTGTCGAATGGCGACTACGGTCATTAGTTGTAGGTAAGGAAAGTTTATTTAGCCTCCGAAAACTCTTTTTTTTTCATGTCAATTCAGTTACATATGGCTAGGCAAATAAGAAGGAACAAAGATTCGTTTTTACTATGTTACATGCAAGTTGCGATACCTATACCTACCTACTCGACTTCAAAACATCTTGTTATTGGCTTTGATTGGCCGAAAAACATGTCAAGTATTATGTAGGTAGGTATCAAATGTGTATTGACTCCAAGTTTTGTATCTCCGTTAGTGGTAAACAATAAACGAAGACAGTGGACAGGGACATACCATGTAAAATACAATATTTTATACTTATCCTGGTCCTAAATCAGGTCGGTAAAACCACTGGTTTAACCAGAGTTAAAGCAAAATTTGAGTAAAAGACAGCATTGTGGCCTGTACTTATGTTTCCATACAAAACGAAACTGTTGCTAAAAAATAACATGTAATTTCAAAAGTAGTTACTCACATCACACCAACTTCCGCAGGAATTAATTCAGCCATTTGGACTTAACTCACAAGCACTTAGTATAAATGTATTAGACGCTTATAAACTGCCAAAATTAAACAGTAGGTATTTATAAGCCTTGAAATTCTCTTTTTTACAAATCTTCAATAAATCTATGCATCAGTTCAGCTGTTCACAATTCAAAACTTTTCAAAGTTCAAACAGACAATCAACGTAACGGAACGGACGCGAATAACGGCACAGTGTTACCAACTAGACTAGGTTTCAAGCAGAGAATTAAAAAAAAAAAAGCTGGATTGGCACTGCACATTACCACAGATTACTGAATAGTTACTACGTAACAGATACTTCACTACAAAATTTCCAATACCTATTACGATAATTGCCTACTCCCTCGCGTCAACAACCACTGTATGCTAAAATGCGCCTAAATGTAATCGCAGGGCTGCGTCTTCGATAAAATTAAATTAACATAACTTTTTATCTATGTTATTGAGAACTGTGAATATGTTCTGACTTTTATGTGGCAGTTAAAAATTTTATCATTTATAAAATATTTAACCAACTTAACAAAAAGGAGGTGATCAGACATACAGGCCAAACTGAGAAGTTTGACTTGTATGGTTTGTAGGTATGTATGTTTGTGCGTGATAATCTCGCGTTTGGCTAAACCCATATCGATGCGGTTTTCAGAAAAGGATTTGTTACCTTTAGGAGAACGTTTTAAAATAAGTATAATACTTCTTAGTTTGATGATGATCTTCGGAGATGTTCACTAGAAATGAAGAAAAAAGCCTTAAAAAAAGAGAACCGACTTCAAATAAAGCACTAAGCCGTAAGAAATAATTTGTTTTTTTTTTATGTTAGTGCTAACAGCTGGTAAATACGAATCGAAAAAGCACCGACATCAAAGAAGAAATTATTTCTTACGGTTTAGTGTTTTGAAGTCGGTTCTCTTTTTTAAAGTTTGATTTATTATATTTGTAAGTTTGTTTTGTTTTATATATTGGTGCTGACTGTGGAAGAAACCTAGATAAACATAATGACAAGGCATCGTAATACGCGTACGAACGAACAGCACTATTAAAATTGAACGGCGTGCGCGCGCTTCGCTTGCGAAAACCGCACTGAATTTGATCCGCCGGCGGACCGAGACCGCTCGGCTGGGCGGTAGGCATTTATAGCGCGCAAGTACATGGAGTGACGGAGGCCTGACATTACTTTTTGGTTACATTGTTGACTAGCTTATGCCCGCGACTTCGTCCACGTGAATGTCTGTTTTCTGCGAGGTTTTATTTTTTTGCGTGGATCCCTATCCCTTTGACGTCTCGGCCGGGGCACTACCATGCCCCCCGATATTTTGGCATAAGTACCGTAAATACATTCATATGCATGTAGTAAACAGTGATTAAGCGTGAGGCCAAACGAGCGTAATTTTGTGAGTCGTGAGTAACAGAATTCCGATCACAGAAATTCTGCCTGGCAGAAATTCTGTTGGGATGCCAGACGAGCGCATTTCATTCAGTTACTATCCAACGCTAGGATCCAGCGTGCGTCTGCCCCCTCACCCCGCGCAAACTAAATTCGATCTGAATAATGCATGTGAGTCGGCAGACAACTCATTTTGCGTCGCCGTATGAATCAAATAGAACTTTTCTATGAAACCGAATACAGCAGAATTTCTGCGACCGAAGTTTGACCGAAGTTTGGCTCGTTTGGCCTCACCCTTAGTTAAATATTACAAACAGACACTTCAATTTTATTTATTTGTTTAAATACAGTTCACAGAACAATAATAGTAACATAATTTATTTTTTTAGTCAGTGCAATTAGTTGTTCGTAAAATTAAACGACTTTTTCTCAAGGACACACGGCATTCTAAAATAAATGATTGGCAACACTGCAGCAGTGACAGATGACAGTTGATGTTGACATTGACACTGTTAGTTGTGACACTGTCAAGTCAATGGTGCATCTCTGTCTGAGAAGAATTACTGTGAATTAAATTTTGAGGTTATGAGTTTTATGTTTATGTTAGAAAAATTCTACCTTTTGTAACGAAAAATATTGTTTTACATCGCTATGGCACTTTCTTTCAACGTCCGTTCATTAGTCAGAAGATTAGTGCTGTCTGATTTTCGGACGTCTATTCGCTTTTATTCAGATCAACCAGAGGGATCTACTGAAGAACAAAAAGAAATAGATCCTACCAAAGATAGAACTAAAATAATTCCTGTTGAGACAAGCATAAAATATATGCAGAGCAAAGCTTATCAACAAACTTACGGCGAAAGTGCAGTTTGGGTCTTGTATAAACGTAATCATAAAGGTGGTTTTGCCCCGAGAAAGACAAGAAAATCATGCGTCAGAAATGGTATGATATCTACCGGGAATCCATGCCCCATTTGTCGTGACGAATATTTAGTTTTGGATCACAGGAATACAAAACTCCTGGAACAATTCATATCTGAATACACTGGACAGGTATGTTTTGCTAAAATCATAATTTTCACCTAGACTAGATCCACTGCCCAACTTTACCTACTGCTAGAGCATCTAATCCTCTCTTTGATTAGGCTGCCTAATCTCCTGCATCCAATAATCCTATTACAACCAAGACTTAGTTAACTTTAGTTACACCTATTTGAACAATTATTTTAAAACATTTTTTTTATTTTTTATTAATGAATGTTTATTAAAACATTAGAATCATAAATCAATTATACATAGCAAGTTGTATAAACCAGATGGGTATGTTCAAATTCTTGAGTTTATATTGAGACCTATAAAGTTATGACATTGATAAGCCTAGACACTACTGCACACTGGTACTAAACATAATTTAGAACAAATTGATTGTAACACTCATATTTAAGATTTTGAAATTCTAAGTGCGATATTCAATTCTATTCAAGTTGTCTCATGACATCCTGTTTCTTTACTATGTTCAGGGGATTATGCGATTCATTTTTTAATAATCAAGTGTAATCATTGGTTATGTAATACCTATAATATTATTATTATCTTCTTTTCAGATACTGGATGCTTTTAAAACTGGACTTTGTCAAAAAAAACACAAGGAGTTATTAGTTGCCATTGAAAGAGCTTGGGACCATGGCCACCTCACTTATGATGTACCATTCAGGGAATATGATTACTCAATATACAATAAAAATGCCAATTCTGTTTAAAATCAGTATAATAATATAGTTTTAGTTTCATTTTCATAAATATAGATATATATAGTCGATTGAGCTCTTTCATTGCACAAATATTTTATTAGGAAGCCCCAGTTATCTTATGGCACTATTCTTAAAACTAGGTTATTATGCATTATGAAGTTGTAAATAATTAATTTCTTATTCTTAGTTAGTATTATTCTAGTTGGACTCAGAATATTGAGTAAAATATTAATTTTAAATGTGTTATTATTCCCTTTTTTTTGTTCAAATTTTCATAGATTATCGATTTGGTATAGGTCAGTGTGTAGATTGCTGTAGTCTATGCTTTATTATAGGTATAACTTATTACAGAAATACCATCATTGCTTTTAAGTAGGTACCTACCTACAAATTAAATGTTATACAATTTAAAAGGCAATTTTATGAATTGGTAAAAGTCTTTCCATATTGCTGTCGCCTATCAAATATAGGTCCATGTAGCGCCAGAGGTGTTTCTTGCTAGAATATTTAAGTTAATTTTGGTTTTTTATGGCACACTTACATAAACACAGTACCAATCTTGTATGAATAAGAGAAAATATAGTGGATAACTATTTTTTTAACCAGCAATCATTATTAATATTTTGCACATAATTATGTAGTACATATAGTCACAGGTCTCTTTTAAGTTAAGTAAAGGTATCTATTAATTTCGATCTGTTTCTTTGTAGTAGCAGTTCCCTTATAAGTGCTGATTTTTCTCGTTCTAGAACTGTTATCCTCTCATTTTTTCTGTTAACTTCCTGCAAAAAAAAAAAAGCAATCGTCACTAAAACAGTAGTCAAATCTGCAAGTTATGTAGATTTTAATCAGCAAGGTTTGTTCTATTGCTTACCCCTGCCCATGTCCCATGTTACTTGGGGTTAGGTTTGGGGTCGGCGCATATTGTTTTCGCTTCCATTTTCCCTAGCTAGCTGTCACGTTATCATTTATTTCCTTTTCTCTTACACAATACATTCAACTTTTCTTTGGTCTACCTCTTCATCTGTATCAGTATAATTTACTTAACTTCCCCATATGCAAACTCTTTCGACTCAAATCGACTCTAGGTTTTTCAATCTAAGTAAGAAGCTAATACGTACCTCAGCAAGCATACGATTTTGGGATCGAAGAACAGTCGCATTGTTAGGTGTGGCAGTAGTTCCGGTCGCTGACAGCGATGTCGCTGGTATCGCTAAGTTCATATGAAGCGAAAGCTGCCCATGCCGCCAACCTGCTGCTAACGCTCCCAATTGTCGATTGAGTTCCAACACCCGAGCTTTAAGTAATTCAAGTCGCTCTTGATGTGCCTCACTCCAGGGTTCCTGAAAGACGAACAAATATGATGAGTATAATTGTTTTTAAATTATTATGCTTAGCAAAGTATCTATGATGACTGAGGATCCTCAATACCCCACCACCCCCATGTATGCGCAGCAAATGCCTCGATATTAAACTTGAGGGACAGGCAGCACTGCGCTTTCCTATTCTAATTCAATTTCTGGACAGATTTTTATAGTCTTCTTCTTTTCATATCGTTATTATTTAAATTCCTTTTTATTTTTAGTTTATAGTACCTACTTGGCCAAGTTTATCGCAGCATCAGAGGCTTTTTTAATACTCTCCAAAGTGCAAGTGTGCGGACACATTGATGGGCACGGATGTAAATGGGCCATCATCTGGTTGGGAACACCGCACTCACACTGGTAGTCGGAGGGATCTAAAATCCCCCAATGAGCTAGGTTATGTTTGCAGCGGCCTACTTGGGTGCGCAGTTTATTGAGCTGAAGTATTTAAGCCACTGCAAATAACACCTGAGTGACAGGTGTTCCTAGCCTCCTGGGGTTGAATGAAGTTAGTTGTCATTGTTGCCATAACTTACGTCTCACCTGACCGTTGGTGGTTGGTATGTGTTCAGCCAGTTCAGCCACAATACTATTAGCGGTATATTACGTATTACTTGGTATTGAGGAATATAAATAACTAAAAGTTTCTAAGCTCATTATTTTGTAGATATACCTACCCACTTTATTGCTCTAATGATTTTACTTCAATACTAAATCACGGAATTGGATTCTGAAAATGTGAACAGCAGGTCAAAGAATAATATAATACGCCCGCCCGCTACTTCGGAGCCGCCTGCCGCTATCGCTAATAATATGTTTCCAGCAAGATACAGGAGAGACTCATAGAGTTATAAAGCCAAGAACATCGAAAAGATAACTATGGATTATTTTTTATTCAAATAAATACCCTGCATGCACGACGCATTAATTTTATATCGAGAGATGCGACTTTCTATATTCCATAAAAAAGTAGGTGTGTATCTGGGTTAGGCCATAAAAAATACCAATTTTGTCCGGTGCAGATATCGAACCTACATTAGCAAAATTATGTTGATGGTTAGGCAGTCCTAATAAATTAGGAAATAGAAGGGCCGGTACACACAGGGTCTCATGTCAAATCTCGTTGACAAATTGAAAATGAGCTAAGTCGTTACTAAAATAGAGTTAAAAATTGCTTACGAGAACATTAAAGATCACGCAATTTTTTTTTCTATTGCGTTTGAAGTACCTACCTAAAACGGTCATCAAGGCAACATAATCTGTGTCCTCTACTCACTGCCCACGAGCACGTTCTGTGATACTATATCGTGAAAGAATGTTCTATTCGAAGGTACAACTGCTAGATTGTTAATAAACAGGCTGCTGGTTGCCAAACACAAACTGTTGTTGATAATTATATGTATAAAATAAAATGACTGCCTCGTTGTTCTAGTGGTCGTAAAGCGCGACTGCTGAGCATGAGTTCTCGGGTTCGATTCCCCGGTTATTGGATTTTTCCATCAGAAAGTTCTCAGTAGCAGCCTCGAAATCTAGATTTGTTTCCGGTTGATGGCAATAGGCTCGCCCCCTATTACATGAGACTTAAACATAACTGGCAAAAAGTGGGTGTACTAATAATGGGTCCACCTCTGCCTAACCCTTCGGGGATTGCAGGCGTGCTGATGTTATATTAAATGCGTTGTGCAGTTCGACTTCACCTAGTGCTGGATATACGTAGACCTGTCTTTGATTATCCCTCCAAGCTTCTTTGCCAACTTAATCCGAAGGGATGGTAGTAATATTTACCTTAAAACTATTCCTGTTACGCAAGTATTTAGAACTTATATTAACAATTATATGTATACTAAGGCAAACCAAATGGCATAAAGTTTTGAACTTAGGTACCTATTGTATAACCGTCAGTAGGCCTAATTACTTGTAGAGGTAGACGAGGAATAGTCAGGCACTTTGTTGACTTTGTAGCTTTCTAGTCCGATGGAATAGACTCGCCCCCTATAACATGGGACTTTAACATAACTGGCGAAATGTGGGGGTACTAATGGGTACGCCTCTGCCTAACCCTTTGGGGATTACGGGCGTGATGTTATGTTTGTAGTCCGATGGAAAATGCTACACTATATTGAATGTTTGAAGATAATGATAAAAAAAGCGGCCAAGTGCGAGTCGGTCTCGCCCATGAAGGGTTCCGTAGAAGCAAGTAAAAGGTAAATTGCGGTTTACGATTTATAAAAAAGGAATAATAAAGCACCCGAAAATAATAATTACCACATAAGCACCCATTCTGCCTGCGTAACGCATTTTTTCTTGAACCTCTGCTAATTGCTTTAGGTACCATTCTCGTGCTTCTTCTACAGCCGATAAACCTTGCAGTAAAACGTCCTTTTCCTGTTCAATCTGTTTCATGCGTTTTAAAAGATTGTAGTCTACACCGTTGTGTAAGGTGTGACGGCGAGGTTCCCGCCGACGAGAGACGCGACGCAGTTGGGTTTGGGTCTCGTTCGCTGATCTACCGTCACCTAGCCCTCTGCTCTGTTCTTCTACGGCTCGAGACATTTCTTCGAAATCAATTTTGTCAACGGATATCTCTTCAGTGTCAAACACAGTTTCTTCCTCCGATTTGTAGCTGGATTTTGATGTCTCATTTCTTTCTGTCGATTGCTTTTCGAGTCTTGGTGGTTTTGGGGGGCCGTATACTCTCCGAGAGCCATCATGTTTCGAAATAGACACCGTTCCGAGGTGACGAGGCTCTTGAACCAACACATCCTTACGTCCTATTAACTGAGGCATACTAATAGTTCTGTGCTGGGATGAACTTTCAGAGTTTTTTAATATTAACCAATTTTGGTCTATGTTTTGTGTATCGTTTACATCCAACAACGGCGCAGAAGGCGGTCGATGTGTTTGAGATACTATTTGAGCATGTAAACCTGTGTTATCGACATCACTAAATCGGTCCTCTTTGCTGGAAGAACCTTCAACTTGATTACGCAATAGGCATATTTTAAGACCAGTACAAAACCTTTCAAAAGTTAGCAGGCCATCGTGAGATGCTACCTTCTGTAAGCTTTCGATGACACCTCGAGGCAAACCTCTGGTGCGATCGTCCCTCCAACGATTTTCTATATCCGTGAGTTTTACATATCCGGTGTGTTTGTCGTCCATAATATCAAACAAAGTTCGCATTGCCGAAACAAATTGTTTCGGTAAAGATTCCATATTTCTGGAAGGAACACGATTCATGATGTCTCATCAAATTAGTTAGTTACGTAGGTACGTAGGTACCTACTTACCTATTTCAGAACTTTACCACATTACAACACGTTTTTTCAAAAGTGCACAATAATCAACGTCACACTACACTCAACAATCAAAATGAAAATATTTACTTCGCGCACATTATTTACACTTCTTGACATCGGATACCTAGATGTATCTATTATTATTAAGAATATCCTAAGTAAATACCTACTCATAAATAAATATCTACATTTGTAACAACGTAAAAATTATAACTGTCTAAAGGGTTCAACTATCGGTAGTGCTTAACTTATAGCGCACGGAGCACCACCGTCTGTTGTTGGCCACATGAGGACAAAAATCTGACCGTTTGACAAACGGTACGTGTATGGTGGGCGGACCAATCGGCCGCTCGCTGAGAGGGAATTTGCGAGAGATAATAGCCCACGAGTGCGAGCAGGAGAACCGGTCAAACGACATTTCGGTCACTTCGGCACCGAGCAGGCAGGTAAGCTTAGCATATTAATATTAGGTAGGAAGGCGGACGGCATAGCGCGTGAACCTAGGCCCATGTAGGTGCCTACTTCGTGATGATATTTTTCTATCAAAATATTAAAATAAAGTTATTTTAATACCTACTTTAAAAGTTTCTAGTTCGTATTCAAAATTACCGTCACCTTAAATTGAAGTGTTGAGACATTTATGTAGAGCGCTTGATACCACTATACTAAAGCTATAACACCTATTGCGAATTATTTTATAGCTTACGGGAATCGGTAATTCAACAGAGTTTTTATTTTAGACATTTAAATATGTTTAACCGGTATCACCTGAGCTTATAAACAATTAATTAGTTTCTTTATTTCTTACTTCTCACTTCTACCGTTTTAGAAAAGCACTGTGAGTTTTATTATAATGTTGTTGGTACCTACTTATTTCGCGATATGACAGTCTAGGTCAGTGGTTTCCAAAGTTAACCGGAACGTGACTCACCTAACAAAAAAAATAAAATTCAGGACTCATCTCCTAATATTTCATCAAAGAAAAGGGGGCACAACTAAACCTATGTATGACTATTCAAACAAGATAAAAAAAAAACATTCAACAATAATGAGAAGGATGCATTTGTTTTGGTTGGTCGATCTGCGCCCAATTTTTAGCACCCATCCTATAATCGCTCGCGATCCATCAGTGGGTCGCGATCGCGACCTATAGGTACTTTGGGAACTAGGTACTGGCCTAGGTGCCTAATTTTTTTTGGTGATGGTGATGATCATGGTGGTGATGTGATAGTGACAATGTTGTAGGTAGGGCTGAATGAGCTTAAAATAATGAAAGTGGGGAGCTCACATGAAACGGGCACAGAGATAGATTATAGTCTGGAATAGCACAAAGGCTATTTTTATCATGGAAAAATGGTACGTTTCCCATGGGATAATATTGGGAGGCCTTGAAACTTACGGGAGGAAATGCTGTCTTTTTCTAGTAGAGTGCCCAACCGATGAGTTCTGAATTTTGAGACTTAGTTTTTTACTGAAAAAAAAAATTGAGTTTATTTTCCGATTTGATGAAAATCTTTTTGAAGTTTGAGACAAAAACTGTAGATAGGTACCTGCTATAAAACAATTTTAGTTAGGGTATAAACTGGCAAAGTGCAACTTAGGTACTAGTCGGTATTTTTTTTTAGTTCCGTATCATTAAAACCATTGTAATTTCCCTTTAAGCCTATTTTTTTTAAGGATTTCGTCTCTTTATCTGTTTCGGCGTATTAATATGGACTTTCCTTAAAAAAAAAAAAAAAACTTCTATCCGAGCTACTTTGGAATAATTGGTCATTGCGGTTGAATAAGTAAAGTGAATCCAATGTGGAAGGATAAATATTCTGGTTAGCCACATTACAACGAGGTACTGTTTATTGATGAAAAAAGTTTAGCATTTCCCGCAAAGGTCAAATTTATGAGTTAAAAATGTTGGGTTCCAATGGGTATTGAGGTATACTTGCTACTTTTATCATAATCTTCTTGGTTGCAGTAATATGTCTGCAGTGGAAACTTGTATTAGGTCAAAATCTTTTTAAATTTTGGATCATTGTTTTATTAATAGCTGCTTTTCTTTCTAAAATAAAATATATATATATATTTAATTTTGTACATACTATTTCCATGGAATAAACAATAATCTGTCACTTTCTACCTCTGTGGCACATATAGCATAGAGTTTATGCTATATACTTACTAGGTACGTCTGTGCTCTCGTCAGAGAGTAAAAATTTTACTATGTTCAGTTCTGTCTTTCTAAGTTTTCCGATTTCTGATTCCATTCCAGAACTTCAAATCCAATAAGTTTCTGTAAATACAATTTTAGTTCACCAACACGGCAGTTGCAGGTTTTTGTAATATACTGATTATAAATTGGATAAAAACCGCTCTACGTAACAGTAGTGAAACGAAATAACTGAACACAAATATGAGTAATGCAGAAATTAAAAGTGATATAGCTGAAGTTAACGAATTAAATGGAAACGTTAATCAAGATAAAGTACGCAAAGGATGGGTGAAATTCGATGACGAATCTTCAAAATCTACGGAAAATGAAATACCACCAAGTGGTTTACCACCAGTGGGAGCGAGCACATCTGCTCCAACTGCATCTGCTGCTGTCCTAAAAACTGAAACAGTCCATATCAATTTGGAAAGAGGTGACAAAAATGCTGAGCCCATGAGTCCATTAGGGACACTATCTAAAAATGTTGAGTTTGTCAATGTTCGTCAAGGTTTCTGTGAGTATTGGGCTTGTTCTGTAAACTAGAATACATATTATATGCTTATAACATTTAAATGCTAATCTGAATGATAATTGTTGTAGCCAATGGTGACATTATTGTCACCCTACTGCCTGTAAATACGAAATGGCCTTGGGTGACAGCGGCACACTTTCGACCTGAACTAGTACCTGAAGAGTTAATGGCGCAAGGTTTAACTGTAAGTTGCTTAATGTGCATGTGCAATGAGGAACCACAACACACTTGAAATTCGCAAAATGACTTCAAGAAATTGGTAGGATCTTGGAATTTGTAAACAAATATTAAAGACTATCAGCCTAATCCTGCCAGATATCTTATAATTTAAGGCAATGCCAGACATATAATAAAGTAATAAGTTCTTGTAAAATTTATTCTTACAACCCCTGATGTGATAAGGAAGAAAAACTAATGTCTAAATGATCTCTCAGCCCACACATTATATTTTTTCTGAGGGATATAATTCCACATTTTGTTCACAATAATTGTGTAAAGATTACTATTAAGTCCTTGAGAATTTATTCAGCAAATTCATAGTGCAGAGCCTCATTGCACACACGTTTATACAAACATAAAATATGTACAAAACAAACATGAACATCATTTATTATATCATGTGATTTTTCTAGCTAATAGTGGTGTGATTTGCATGACTCAAAACTGTTTGTTTAATTTCAGCTCACTGTTGAGGAGTATGTTCATGCGATGGAACTGCTTATTAATGATGCTCGTTTTACATTGTACAACATTTGTTATAAACGTGTACTTGTTTGTTGGATAACGCTTGCATTCCTTGTGCTGTTAGCACTTTTGTTTTCGGGCCTAACTGGCCTTATGCTATTTTCACTGGGTGTATTATGGCTGATCCTTAATGCAGCTGCAATATTTTTATGCATGTGGATAAAGTTGAGATTATCAAAAGGATTGGAACAATGTTTGGCAAGAGTTAACAAACTGCTCAGTAAACATAAATTGATTCTAGCTCTTGATGATAGAGGAAAAATTTCATGCCACAAAGTAAATCTCTGCTTCATATACTTTGATGCTGGACCTTGCATTGCACACATACAGCAGTTCATTGAAAGTGAAGAAGGTAAAGCAATTATGCAGGGCTGGGAACAGAGGCTTGATATACCAACAAATGATATTGTGATTCAAGGAACACAGTCAACCAGATTGTCGAGAAAACAGGTATGTATGTTTTGTTGTTTCAGTAATAACAGTTTCATAAGAGTTTCAGCCAAATGAATATATTATGCTTTTAAATACTACAGTTAACACTGAACTGAACGGATTTAACAGAAATAATATAAAATCATTAGTGGTACCTACACCAAGTAGATAAATTAATTAGATCTCATCATAAATTGAGTACTTGTCTGTAATTAGATTGAATTTAATTTGTATGCCATACCTAAGCATTCTAGTGCTAACGCCCAATATCCAACACAATTAACCGGATTATTTGAGTTAAGTTAACCAAGTCACATACAACATATACGACTTTTGGGAACTGTTATGCATGTTGTTTAATTGCTTATATATTGTAAATAGTGTTAGATTCTTGCTTTATATCTATTCAAAATTATTTAATTATTAAATAAATGGTAGCGGCATAGATTTTAATGATGAAAACCAAGGGTTTTCCTTCCTTTGAAATGTAATCAAAATAAGAGAGAAAGACTTTCATTTCAATTAAAAATCTGCTATAGTTAGTACAGATGTTGGAAAAAGTAATCAAGCTATGTTTGTACTACATTTTGTATGGAGCATGCTGTCGGTACAGTTCTCTTAAAATGGAATGTGCTGAGACATCAATGTGAAGTTTGCATGATCCAAGTCTTTTCTTATTTAGATGGCATGTTGTTATGGTCAGCAACAAAAATCGATTAATATACTCTTTTACCTTAATTAATACTTAGATAAGACTCTACAAAAATTATTCAAATTAAAATCATGAAAAATTATCGAATTTTGTGTCTGGCTTTATATATTATGGGTATAAAGTTATGTATTTATTTAAAATATGAATATGTAGTTAGTAATAATTTTTTTAGAGCTTTGGAGGGCAGGGGAGAAGATTTAATCTTTGCTTTGCTGGTTTTATAGTTCTGTAGTTTAAATATTCCCCATTTGTTCATTCTTGCTCACAAAATTGAAGGATCTAAATGTAAAATGTAAAAAGTGTTATATGATCACTATTACATGTTGACGTCACATTACAAACAGCACTGGTCAAATATCTAGTTTCGCGCGTCAATAACAAAGAACATAAAAATCAAAGAAAAAACACATAATTCTGTAGGTACTTATGCATTTATTTACCTTGTAAGCTTGTAACAAAATAAAATAAAACTAGTATGTTGTTATCAATGGTAATTTTAAACTCAAAAAATGTGAGTCGTGTCTACAGAATGCACAATAATAATTAGTTTTTCTAGAAGAGAGCGATATCCTAATGAAACTCAATTTGCGTAAACTTTATCGTGCGAAATTGTCTCTCTACTCGCCGCCTATAGGGTTGCCAGGTCGCCAAACCATATAGCCAGACCTTTTTTTATAGGTACCTACTTATGTAAAATCAAGCTTGTTTTATTATTACCATAAATCTTGTTAAGTTCTAATCTTGAATAAAAAAAATCGAATGCATAATCAGTCTAAGTACTTTTAATAATCAGTCAAATAAAGTCAACAGCCAAAATTAAATTCTTTATTAAAACTTTTTTCAATATTTATATTTAAAAACCTAACAAAAGCCGGACAAGCCGGACACCGTTTATTTTGGCTGCCATCAAAAATGCATTACGCACTACGTAACCATTGCAAGCAAACTTGCGCGAATGTTGTTCGTTCAAGCCATGATCAAAAGTTCCGGTGTCAAACAGGTGTTCTAATAAACATTTGTGTGATTAAAATGTCGATTACTAGGTCAGTACTCGATTCGAGTTGATTTTCTATTTACGACTATCCTATACCATTTTAGTTTTTTTTTGTATGACAAGCTCGATTAAAATGTCATCAGTATAAATTAAGTTTTCCAACTAAATAAATGTTGTGCGAAATGGATAAATCCTAATTAAAAGTCGATCGCATTATCTCTACGTCAAAGTTAGTTTCAAGACGGCGACCCGAAGTAAATAATTGACACGGATGGGACATGCAGCTTTTTAAAATATAAGAGTAATTTAAGCAATTTAGTAGTGTACACTAACAGATAACATTAAAAGCCTACGTTCAATGCGAAATAATGTAAAAAACGTTAGTCCTTGAAAAGTAAACAGATTGTAAAAAAAATTTGGAACTTCATTTTGCTCGTCCTGAAAAACGGGTTTTCCCTTATGTCAATTTTAATTCAGGTATCGATTTGTGTTGTTCCACACAGCGGCAACAGCATCAATCTCATTCGGAACGCTTGCTGGCTCTTGTGCCTACGTATTGTTTTAAGATACAAACAAAAAAAATGTGCATCGCTGGGCCTAGCATACCTCGCCCATGCCTGATAGCGTGGTGACTACATGATAAACATATCAAAAACTAAGTGTCAATCGACACTTTTAATAGTCTGCTAACAGTGCTAATGTTTTGATCTATTATATCCCAAGATGGCGGATTCCATGATGTCATCAATATATAAATTGGCTCATGATAATGTAAGCGCGCATAATTATTCTGACTCGGGACGGGTTTATTGTGCTGGTATCGATTATGAAGCGATTCAGTCGCACCGCTGGTTATTAAAACAATTGGCTGCTAAGATGCGTCCTGTGTCCTGCCGTCCTGCGCGGGTTTCGCATCAGTTTAAGTAGTTCTTAAGGCGGCATACAGACCCACGGTGACTCACATTCACATTTTTTTTTAAAGATCGTATTCATTCGCCGTCGTTTTGTTTCATTGCTATCAAGATCAATAAGGCAAGTCAGTTTTATTTTCCGAGTAAAAACTGCACGTCTTTGACGTCCTTGTGAGCAAGTGACTGAATGACTCGAATACGCGATGGGATTCGATTAGTATGGGACATAAGATTCTCGTCATAGCACGCAAAACAAAGATTTTGTTTAAGTAAAATTCCCTCTCGTGTTTGTTACTTCCATACTGTACGTATATTGTCAATAGGTAGTGAAATGAATGATTTTTTGTTTTGTCCTCTTTAAATTAATTCCTTTTAAACCCTGATGTATAGACAATAGAGAGTTTGGGGTATTTTCCATTTGCTCAAAGTTAGTTACTTATAGTTTTTACAACTGTTAGCGACGAAAACAAAGAAATGTAGGTGGCGCCACAAAAGCTTGCGTCCATAAACTTAAGTACCACGAAACTTTACCTTACTGAGAGCCAAAACTAGTTTTTCTGTGTTTAACTAAGGAAAATAAGACTTTAAGTTAAGAATTATTGTTAATCTTAGTATAAATTAGGTTAATCTACCATAGTAAATTAAAATATATAAGGTTTTTTACCATTGTAAGCGGGAAATCGCCCGGAATGGGATTTTTCCTGGCCGAGCATCGCGGGGCGTTCTGATTGGCCGAGCCGAAAGGAATGGTGCCGTGTGCAAACTCGGCGCCCCGTGATTGGTCGGCCCGGAAAAAATTAGTGCCGTGCGCAAATTTCGCGCACTATCATTGGATGGAGAAATTTATAAAAGAAGGGCGATTTTTCGCAATTGAGTTAGTTCCGAAATAGACAGTGAAGAAACAACAACTAATAAAACAAGGAAAACTTCAAAGTGTTTTAATCTGAAGCATCTCCCGCCAGCGACCCGCCCGACAATTAAGTCGCCGCACGCAACAAATGGTCCTTCGAGCCGGATCGGGTCCGAAGAAGTAAGAAGATGCCTTCTACAAGATCAGGATCAACAAGTTCAAAGGCGACGGGGGAAGAAGGAAGTACGTCTACGGATTGGAGTATGACAACGCCGAGTGAAACTACAAGTTCGTCGTCAGCAAGCGCGTCCGTCGCAAGCAGATCGACACTAACGAAGAGAACTCCACCCAGCACACGATCTCAACAACTGAAAGACGCTGTCGGGAAGGAATCAACACTGAGGGAAGCGCCCCGCACCGCGCCCCTTACTCGCGTTATTGAAGAACAAATCCGTACCACCCCCACGACTTCTGCCACCGAAGAAAGAATGGAAGAATCGAATCCTGCAAACCAAGAAGAAGATAACCTTGCGCCGCAGAACCTAGATAGAAGTATCGCCGTGAAACTACGTCAAGATCAAGAAAGTGCACCGACGTCAATGGAAGGGAGTCTCCGACAACCCCACTCTACGAAGCCGACCCGTGATACAGACACGCAGTCTACCCGCTCGTCGCGCAAGAAGAAGGCAGAAGCACAGGCAAGAATGACAGTGGCATTAAGAGAGCTGGAATTAGCGGAAGCACGATCGAGACTGGCACAAGTTGAACTCGAACTCGCAACTGCAGAATCAGAAGACGAAGAAGGAGACGAGATGTACGAACGAACTCAAGAAGTCGAGAAGTGGTTCATCCAAAGTGGGGCTAGGCCCAACAAAGACAGAAGACCCGTCGTCACAGAAGAAAAGAAGAGCGACATTCAGGAATTGGCCCAAGTTATACTCAAGCTATCTGAAAGGTCACGTGACGTCACCACACCGAAGTACCTCGAGCTCCCCAACTTCAGCGGATCCTGCGAAGAATGGTTAGCGTTCAAGAGATCATATGAAGACATGGCCGCCTCCTTCAGCAACACACAAAACTTAGCGCGCCTCAGAAGAGCGATCAACGGAAAAGCCAGAGAAGCTGTCCAAAGCCTGCTGTTCACAGCCGAAGACCCGCAAGAAGTGATCAAAGGTTTAGAGGCGAGATTCGGAAGACCTGGAGCACTAGCATTGGCAGAATTAGAAAAACTGAAGAACCTGCCTAAAGTTGGTGAAAATCCTAGTGACATATGTGTGTTCGCAAGCAGAGTCAAGAACGCCGTCGAAACAATCAAAGCTCTGAAGAAACCACAATACCTCAGTTCTCCTGAAACCCTGAAAGCTACAGTAGACAAGATGCCAGCGTCTATGAAGTTTCGATGGTTTGCTTACCACAGAAGCAGAAGAGATGAAGAAATTCAAGAACTATTACTATTCGAAGAGTTTTTGGCGATAGAAGCTGACATGTGCGGAGACTTCGCTCCACCTGAAGTGTCCGCGGAGCAAAAGAAGGGAACAAGGAAACCCGTACACGCAGTGCAAGAATCGTCACAAGAAAAATCCAAAAAGGTGTGTCCAATATGTGAAGAAGAACATTTCGCATTAGAATGCAAGAAGTTCAAAGAAGCCAACATAGATGAGAAATGGGACATAATCAAGAAAGCGAAGATTTGTTTCAAGTGTCTTCGATTCAGACACTCGAGACTCAACTGTAAAGCTCCGGTCTGCAAGCAGTGCGGAAGGTGGCATCACACCGTCCTACACTCTGACAAACCACCAAAGCCAGTTGACAAGAAGATAAATAAAGAAGACGAAGCAAAAGCTACAGAAGAAAAGGTTGCTTCAATCCATAACACCAGAGAAGAAGAAAGAGTTTATTTGAAGATCATCCCAGTGAATCTCTATGGACCAAAAGGTCAAGCACGCGTGCTAGCGCTGTTAGACGAAGGTTCAACAGTCACGTTATTGGACGCGTCCGTAGCTGAGGAAATCGGAGCAAAGGGAGACCCAGAAACTCTTGCGATCGAAACTGTCGGTGGCAAAGTGATAAAGAAGAATAGTTCACAGAAGATCAACCTAAAGATAAAAGGGGCCCACAGCAGAGAGAAGAGACAAATCGTGGCGAGGACCATCGACGATCTGAAGCTGTCCGAACAAAGCATAAGCAAAAACACAGTGAAAAATTGCCAGCACCTGAAGGCAATTGAAGATCAACTCCTCTACGCTTCGGAAAGGCCCAAGTTACTAATAGGCCAAGACAACTGGGGACTCATAGTGACAAGAAGATTGAAGAAAGGCAAACCAGCCGAACCCGTAGCCTCCCTCACTAACCTAGGGTGGGTGCTACACGGGAATGAAGCAGGATCGAACGCCATAGTAAATTTCATCCACTGTGACAGATCCACAAGCAACACCGGAGACATAGAAGAGATCGTCCGAGAACACTTCCAATTAGAGTCCCTTGGAATCCTGAATCGATCACCAACCAACGACAGTGATCGAAGAGCCCTAGAAACTCTCGAGAAAACTACAAAGAGACTGTCAAGTGGCCAATTTGAAACAGGACTCTTGTGGAAAAGGGAAAACGAAACCTTGCCCAACAACTACGGTCAAGCCCTTCGACGACTAAATCACATCGAAAAGAAGCTGGACCAAGATAAAGAAATCAAAGACTCCTACGAGAAGCAAATCCAAAATCTAATTGACAACGGATACGCAGAGAAAGCCCCAGAAGTAACAAACAAAGAAAGAGAATTTTACTTACCTCACTTCGCTGTGGTACATCCAGTCAAGAAGAAGCCAAGAATAGTCTTCGACGCAGCTGCCAAGTGTGAAGGGAAGAGCCTCAACGATGCCTTACTATCTGGTCCAGACCTAATGCAATCGCTATTTGGTGTGCTACAGCGCTTCAGAGAAGGACCAGTAGCTGTCATGGCCGACATACAAGACATGTTTCTTCGGGTTAAAGTGCGAGAAGAGGACCGAGACAGCCTAAGGTTCCTATGGCGAGGAACTCAGAGAGCAGGCAAGCCAGAAGTGTTCAGAATGTCATCAATCATATTCGGAGCAGCGTCATCACCCGCGTCAGCCATATACGTAATGAATAAGAACGCAGAAGACTATGAGAAGACTCACCCCGAGGCTGTGAAGGCAATAAAACGAAACCACTATATGGATGATTACCTTCAAAGCTTCTCGTCCGCGTCCGAAGCAAGAAAAACTTCAAGAGAAGTAAAGGAAATTCACGCAGCAGCCAAATTCTACTTGAAGGGGTGGGCCAGTAACGACCTAGGGGTGTTATCCGAAGTGGAAGACACCAACAAAGAAGATTCGCTACAACTCACTAAGGAAGAAAAGACTCTGGGATTGAGATGGCTGGTCAAGGAAGACGCACTAGCTTTCAACGTCGGGCTGCGCAATACGCCCAAGGACTTAATAGATGGCACTAGAACCCCTACGAAGAGAGAAATTACAAGCGCCGTAATGTCCACCTTTGACCCCATGGGTTTCGCCACACCAGTCCTGATACAAGGGAAAAAGCTGATCCAAGACATTTGGCGAACCAAGATAGATTGGGACGAAGAAATTAATGAAAACCAAAGAGAAGCCTGGATGAAATACTTGGAAGAAGTTTCAACTCTACCGAAACTGAAGCTCGCAAGATGTATCTCACCCTGCAACAGAAGGGGAGAATTACATACTTTCACCGATGCCAGCGAAGAGGCTTACGCAGCAGTGGTTTACTGGAGAACGGTCGAGCCCGGAGGAAGAGTCCACGTTGCCATGATCGCCGGCAAAGCAAGAGTGACGCCAACAAAACCAGTCTCAATTCCACGGCTGGAACTACAGGCGGCATTACTCGGTAGCAGACTGTCCGCCACGATCACAGAAGAAACCGAGCTCGAAGTTTCGAGAAAAGTCTACTGGACAGACTCTAGCACGGTTCTGCAGTGGATCAAAGCAGAACCAAGAAAATTCAAAACTTTCGTCGCCAACCGACTGGCAGAAATCGAAGAAAAGACTAAACCCGAAGACTGGCGCTGGGTGCCGACAAAAGAGAACCCAGCAGACGACGCTACCAGAGGAACGCCATGTGAGTTCGACCACAACGCCAGATGGTTTCGGGGGCCGCCCTTCCTACATCAACCAGAGGAAGAGTGGCCATCCCGAAAGATCCAGTCGAAAGGCGAAACAAACTCCCAGTCGGAGGAAGAGTTGTTAGAAGAAATGAAAAGGCAAAAGGTGATGGCAATCAAGCCGAAAGAAGACGTCTTGATCGATTCAGAAAGATTCTCGAGCTGGGAACGGTTGTTAAGAGTCACTGCCAGGGTAGTTGCCTTCGCATACCTCTTACTGAAAAAGACCCATAAGATGACCAACGCCGCCGTTCGCCGGCGAGACGAAACGTGGAAACCCCAAGGAAAGACCTCAAAGAAGAAGACGCAAATAACTAAACTGCCTGCCATCAAAGAAGGGGAAAGGCGAAACTACCTACCCCTGGAAGAAGATCACCTAAAGAAGGCCAAAGAGTTGCTGATAAAAATAAGCCAAAGAGATAGTTTCTCGACTGAAATAAGAAAACTGAAAGAAGAAAAGCCTTTAGAAAATTCAAGCCGGCTCAAAAAGATCGACGTCTACCTAAGTGACGACGGAATTGTTAAGCTAAGAAGTAGAACAAGGAAATTTCGCGGCGAAGGCGGAAGGAAAATGAACCCCGTCATTCTAGACGGGAAACAGAAGATTACACGCCTCATCGTGCAACATTACCACAAGAAGTTCCTCCACGGAAACATTACCACCGTGATGAATGAAATTCGTCAAAAATACTGGATTTTAAGCTTAAGAGCTACCCTGAAGGCGGTAACGCATAGCTGCCAGTGGTGCAAAACCAAGAAGAGTTCGCCAGAGATACCCCCGATGGGAGACCTGCCGAGCGAAAGACTGCAACCCAACCAATTTCCGTTCTCCTGCACAGCCGTCGACTACTTTGGGCCGATGCAAGTCACTGTGGGAAGAAGAGTTGAGAAGCGCTGGGGGGCTCTATTCACATGCCTCACCACTAGAGCAATTCATCTAGAACTGGTTCCCTCTCTCAGCACCAGTTCAATGATCATGGCACTCCGACGAATGGCAGCAAGAAGAGGAACTCCTAAAACCATATTCAGCGACAATGGGACTAATTTCGTTGGAGCAAACAAAGAGCTGGCCGAAGCCGCGCAAGAGAGGGGTATTAAATGGAAGTTCATTCCCCCCGGATGTCCAAACATGGGAGGCGCATGGGAGAGGCTCGTGCGCACGGTCAAGACGACACTGGCAGTAGTCCTCAACGAACGAAACCCGCCAGAAGAAGTGCTCCATACGCTGATGACAGAGGTTGAGCACATAGTTAACTCTAGACCTCTCACCCCAATCAGTATGGACCCCGAAGATGAGGAAGGCCTGACTCCCAACCATTTCTTATTGGGAAGATCATGCGGAGCTATGGCGCCGGGAGAGTTCGACGACAAAGAACTGATCGGGAAGGCTAGCTGGAAGACAACCCAAAGGCTAGCGGACCACTTCTGGAAAAGATGGGTTAAAGAATACTTACCTCTCTTGATGCCCAGAAAAACCGAGGGTAAAGAAACTAGAGACCCTAAAGAAGGAGATATCGTGCTAATAGTCGACTCCACACTACCCCGAAATTCGTGGCCTCGCGGAGAAATAGTTAAGCTGTACCCTGGCCCTGACGGAAGGACGAGAGTATTGGACGTGCGGACATCGGGAGGAGTGCTTCGACGTCCAACCCGGCGAGTCATCGTGTTGGTTCCCGCAGATTCGTCGCTCCAGGAAGCAGTGCAGCGCACCGTGGGGGAGAATGTTAGCGACGAAAACAAAGAAATGTAGGTGGCGCCACAAAAGCTTGCGTCCATAAACTTAAGTACCACGAAACTTTACCTTACTGAGAGCCAAAACTAGTTTTTCTGTGTTTAACTAAGGAAAATAAGACTTTAAGTTAAGAATTATTGTTAATCTTAGTATAAATTAGGTTAATCTACCATAGTAAATTAAAATATATAAGGTTTTTTACCATTGTAAGCGGGAAATCGCCCGGAATGGGATTTTTCCTGGCCGAGCATCGCGGGGCGTTCTGATTGGCCGAGCCGAAAGGAATGGTGCCGTGTGCAAACTCGGCGCCCCGTGATTGGTCGGCCCGGAAAAAATTAGTGCCGTGCGCAAATTTCGCGCACTATCATTGGATGGAGAAATTTATAAAAGAAGGGCGATTTTTCGCAATTGAGTTAGTTCCGAAATAGACAGTGAAGAAACAACAACTAATAAAACAAGGAAAACTTCAAAGTGTTTTAATCTGAAGCATCTCCCGCCAGCGACCCGCCCGACAATTAAGTCGCCGCACGCAACAACAACCATATATTCAATTAAACCAAACTTATTAATAATAATCTGTTGTCGGGTGCTCATTGAATTCTGTTAGTTAATTAAGTGCAGTTTTCCCACTGTTATTCTACTTACTACTGTTTGAAACTCTTGCATTATAACGTCGTGCAGCACTATAATTTTAAGAATTATCCTTATTAATGCTAATCACTTTGAAATAAATGTACTTATAACATGATTTGATGCTTTACTAGGACTCTTCGGCGACTACATTAGCTTAGACTTCGCACATAGCTTAGATTTCGCACTTTCCTTAAGAACTTCCGCACATCATCCACTCCCAGCACACACTTCATTCCACATCCATATAAACAGTTTTTTTTTATAATATTTATAATCATATTTAAATTTAAAAGCTGGCACAAATACTTATACTTAAAAACGTATAAGTAAACGTAAAATAGTTAATAAACCGAAGGGATGAGATCTTTCATACAAACTGTACTACTATCCCTTTTCACCCCGATGGAGTTTATTTAACTTTAGAATTATTTTTACTTACTTTTCGAGTTCAACCCTCAAGCCATGCATTAAAATCTTCCCCAAAAAGTTTAGCATATTTTTTGCCTCCTTAGGGGCCGATTTTCAAAAAGCCTTTATTTTCTGTAAACTTCACCAATGCCAATGTAATACAGAGTTCTGAATTCCTTCCATACAAGCTTTAACACTCCATCAAACTCTATTTGGAGTGCCATATGAAAAAAAAAACAAGTCAACTTTATTATTTACTTAGGTGCTCAACTGCCCACAAATATTGGTTTCAAGTTTATAGTAAAACTCTTTATACACACAATATTTCCAAGGTATTGCTAGAGGATTCAAAGGGAAGCAAAGCAAATACCTACTTTGTTAAAAAAAGGCCTAGTCATTAAAAAAAGCCCTGCTCAAATTTCCACGTTTCTAGCTGTTTAGACTGGGCCCTGATATGTCAGTCAGTCACTTCAGTCAGATTACTTACTGATAATTTTACTTTGGATCCTTCTCTTTTTTCAAAGCACTGTTTAGTACTATGTAGATAATTATGTGCCTTAACAAACTTAGTTCTAACACAACTATTAACTAGATTGGTAGAGACTTACTTATGTAGTTTTTTTATGGGTAAGCAAGGCATACGAATGTGCAGGGTATGGCAGAGCAAGTGTACCTCCGGTACCTGCAGCGGTGGGGGAAAGACTTCCTGCGCCGCAGACTCGACTGGACTCTTGACGAGGAAGGCGGCAACCCCGCTGCCCCGCGGCATTTAACACAGGCGCTCTGTCCTTGTCAATATGTTGAGGAAGTATTGCGGAACAAAGAGCCCAGAGATACACGCGCTTGTTGTCCGCTCTGCAACGATTGGCTCAGGCGTCGCGGTCTTGATTGACCAAATATCTTCACTTTCGGCAAGTCTTCAGATTTGTAATTGTATACGAAACCAAAAATTAATTTTATTTACCTTTAATAATCTTATTTACGATTTTCATCTTTCACAGGAAAGAGGGGCTCTTCTATATTTACGGTATGCAGGACGCTGGGGATCGCAGGCTGTTAAAAATAGACTCAACCTGAGCAGCCTCGTGCCTGGGCGCCACGGTGAGAAATACGTTTGTCCTTGTCAGTTCATAGAAGAGCACCTTAAGGTAAAACCTCCCGCGGGTATTGCAAAATATTTTACACTTCCTAACCAGAATGTTCAAGTATATTAATCAACTTTAGTGGTAAACTTATCCGTATTATGAAAATGTATTCGTCCATTTATATGTAATCTTTCCGTCCTTATAGTATATAAATAACATATCATTATAATTAGCAATAACGAAGAACGTTCTTAAAATACATATATTTATAATTTTAGTTGATAAGATATAATTTGTAAGTATGTGCATATTGTATTTTAAGGGAGAATATACTTAGCTCTTGTCGCTTATTCCTAACAGTATCCAACATTGTCGACAGTACCTAAGTTCTAACTTTAGTTTAGGAAATCTTCAAGAAAATTATTCTATTTCCTACTTGAATTTGGCTGAGATAAATTTCTTAATACAAAAACTGACTTTCCAACCGCGGCTAAGGGGAAAATTAGGTAGTTACCGATAAAACAATCAATTTTTCATAATTTGCGACAAGGGCTTGTTTTCATTCAAACTTAACGCGCTCACGTAACCCGTGAAATTCAGCTCAATATTAGGTTGTATGTTTATCAAAATATTTGCGACAGTAAAGAATCATTTGAATTATCAATAAAACATTAAGTAATAATTGGTAGAAAACGCGATGTTTTTATGGAATAGTCATATCTAGGGTTACCATAGACTCTATGGTCTATATGGCATAGAGCATTCTTCTTAACGCTTTGCCATACTTGGCTAAAGTTGAAAGGCCACAGACGTAACTACATACAGGACAAATCGATCCTATCAAATTAACTGAACAGTGTACGTGTGTGTTTTTAACTGTAAACTGACAGATTATTGGCAGGATCCGATGGCAGTACAAAATTGAAATATGGTTCTTCATGTGAGACTAAAAATATGGACATAAGGACGTGTTTTGATTGTACTAAATAAATCAGAGCATTAATTTCGTGGCATGCAGCCGCTTTTTGAAACATTGGAATTAAAGAATCTTATCTACTGCATAGATATTGTAGCGTTTGCGGGCTCTGTGGAGCTTCAGTTTTTATTTCATGCGATCAATTTGTCCTGCTTGCAATTGCATGTGGCGGGATTTACGAGGAAAGTGAAGATATTAAAGCTATTAACAAAAATATATCAACGCTAATTATTATTCCTGTCAACGCAGTCGATTTAAATATAAAAGTAGAGTAATGAGAAGCTATTTGCCAGTTACATTTATTTCTGAAATTAAGGAATCTCAATTATGAGAAAATCAGTGATCATACCTGATAGATATGATATTATGTATTAATGTAATGTTTTTTATCGAGTATTCATATCAAGCGGCCATACATACCTTTTACTGTTGTACAGATCTAAATAATTTTATTGGAATATATTTAAGTTCCGTAATAAACATGCTATCTTGTAGTTTTTTTTCTTATTATTAGTAAATAAGAATGTAATTTATTATAATAGATTTTGCTATAAATTTTTAAAAATTGCGTTTGTATTATAACAGCAGTTTAAAATATTGTTATTATTTATTTTTACTCTTGTTTAATTTATTGTAAATATGTATTATGATCATTTTTTTAGTCTGAAATGTATGAAACATCTCGATATTAAAAATACATTTACTTGGAAACAATCGAATCACAATTGTACAGACTAGTCATCTACAGTTACAAAACTACACACATAATATCAGTGTGCTGTAATGATTCATAATAAAACCAAAGCTCAAAGTGTCAAATGTTTCAGAACTATTTATATTCAAATGATTATTTTGTATTATATGCAATCATTAATCATTTAAAAATAATATACTAAGTGTTAATTTACAAACAATATAATAAAATAAGATATAATCTCATGCAAAGTATTATACTTACTATTTTAAAAACATCACGTGTAATGCTGGCTTCACACAGCGCGTACTAAACACGAGCACGCGCCACAAGCGTTCCCGCGCGCGCGGGGTATGTTTTTATGGGATGGCACAGTCTTTTACTTTACTTTGTATTAGAATACAAAGTGCAAACCTAGGCATTGTGCTAGTGTTTCTTTTTTTGTGGCCCACACTTTTCAAGTTCCATAAAGCTGGTACGGTTTCGTATAAAATTTAAAAATCAGAAATTGTTGCATTGGACCACTTCATGTTTAAGTACGCGAAAGAATATTTTAAGTGTTCACCCGCGGAACGCCTTTGAAGTAACCAATTTCGCGCGGATCAGACACGCCATCTTGCCTCCAGCAACTCGTGATAATACGCGCCGCGTGAAGACAGCATAATGTTTTATACATTCCCGTTCTTATATTGTGTCTAAAAATAAGTACATACAAAAGTATTATAAAAATGTTTCAAGTGCCACCAACCTATGTTGTCAGGAAACACTGCATTATAAAAAAAGATGGTTGAATCTTGAAAGAAAACCTTTCTGTGAGCACATAAGATACATCATAGTAATGTTTGTATTAAAGGGCCAATACGTATGTAAAATGTTAAAACCTGTTGCTATAATCAATAACTTTAACAATAATAACTGTTCAAATAATAAACTAAGGACCTAATAACCTACTTGATCTAGATCTTGATAGATTCATTTTGTTTCTAATTGTTAAGTCTATTGCAAGTGGACATTACATAAAGTCGGTGGTACTGTAAATAAAATAAGGCTGACATTTTAACATTTGCTGTTCGGTTCTTAACTTCAGGGAATATGTTCTTCAATTCTTAATACATACACTTTTCATTCAGTGCTACTGAATGAAAAGCTTCATAAAAGTAAACATTGTGTGTGTAGTTGACCATTGAGCCAAGGATGCGTCATTAACATACATTACCAAAGTGTGGCTGCTATTACAACGCGGGCATCTATTGGCTCCTTCCTCCCTTCTCCTGGCCCTTGAGGCGGTTTGGAATAAAATATTATATTTCTTGTTTTGATTGAAGTTAAGAATTCGATGTATTTAAGAAAAGTGTATGTAGGTACTAAAATTGAGGAATGTATTGCTTTATAAATAGGGAGGTGTAATGCATCATTCTCATTACCGAATTCTGGTAATAATGTCGTCGGCTTATTGCATGATTCGTCATTAAACAAACAGCCTCATGTATTTGTATAATGACGAAGAATAACATACCATGTATGTTGAATAAAAATAATTAAGCTTATTCGTAACTTTGTGATTAAAGTAAACATATTCCGTCCTAAATATTAAACGTAAGTATAGGTAATCGTAAATATCAGTATACCTTTACTTACATATAATTATTTTTATGTAACTGCGTTGAATAATATATACATATTTTTTTAATTGCTTATTCGTTTTATTCGTCGCATTATATAGATATTTCTTATCTATATAATAATATACCCTATGCGCTACGGCTACGTATACCCGCGCCTGCATATAGGTATTTAAAGGAATACTCTGTATTATATAATGTATCTTAAATACCACGCGTTTTATACAGTTAAAAATGTTATACATAACATCAAAATAGGTTTACAATCCTTCGCTTGCGTGATTGCTAGACATTATCCCATGGAATATACATGTTACTGAGATAAAAAGTATTACTTATATCTCCAAATACGACCTGTATTTGGAGATATAAGTAATACTTTTACTGGTGTGTATGTCATCATATGAGGCCAAATTGTCGTTAGACAATATGACGTTTTTGACGTCACACAAGTAATTTGACCCCGTCAAGTTTCGTTTCAAAATGTTTTAATAAAACTTTAAATACCCCACGGTTCCTGTTCTATTGGATGCATCTGTAAGCACGTATTATTACGTGTGCCACGTGGAGCGCTATCATAAACAGTTTCCCACCATTAATTTTCGAGCAGGTATGCTTAGTTTGATAATTAACGTCAATGTGATGTCTTCACGTTAACACACAGTTTTATCAGTAGTATGTCAACGCGCATAATTTGTGCTCCTGATAAAAGTTAGTCTAAGATTGAAAAAAATCATCCCTTAGTCAAAAAATTAATAGCAATTTTAAGTGTAGTTATAGGTAAATAAAAGAACATCCTAGAATCAACATACCTATTTATTAGATAAATATGAATCTATAAGAAAAAAATTAACCTATCATAGTAGTTTTACACACCATTTTCAATACGTAGGTAAGTACAGATTTGATCAGGCAATGATGAAAGTAATTACATCGATACCTTTTACCATTAATGTATACCTAATGGTGCCAGCAGGGGTAGTGGACAGGAGGTCGAGTTCCAAAGGAGAGACGCTCGAAGATTCTTATTTCTGTTATTGTCATAATCGATAAGATTTATTATTCTAATACGCACATTACCTAATTATAGGCAGGTAAGCCAGATAATCTAATTATAGGTAGGTAAGCCAGATAATCTAGTTTTAAATAACACGCCCCTTCACAGATTTTCAAATAAATATTTTTTGTGTGTGGAGGAGTGCTCAATTTTAAGCAAGACTATCTATATCTATTAACTACAAAGTACCTCGTTAAGTATTTTCTAAAATGCGTTGAATGTCGAGAAAATTATGATACTATGTATGGTTAAAACAATAAGGTAAGCAGTGAGACATAGAGGCAAACCAGTGACTGAGTGAGTGAACTACCTAATTGCCTGGCTAATTAAATATGGAAATAAGCCGATTCCGTTGAAGCTAGGACAACGGTTTGCGTGGCGCAGTGGTTCAGCGATCGGGTGTTGCGCTACGTATCAAGGGTTCGATATGTACCAAACCTATCTATTCCCGCACGGTAAAATATAATAGTATGGCTTTCAGATAGTTGTGAGGGAGACGCGTTTGAATAAAACCGCAAAAAGCTCGCTAGTTTCTTGATTTAACACTTTATGAGGTATTTAGCTAAACAAAGATTTGCAGTTGTATCCCGCAAGAATCTCCCTCGGTGAGTTATGGTGAAGTGAGTTTGAGATGACTTGTCATGTTAATCCCTAGCTCACTTCACCTAAATGCATCGATGATTTTTTTATAGAATAGAACGGCTGTTCTGTGTTTATGAATTACCGAGTGGACATATCACGTCGCTGCATTTTGCAACTTTTCGGGGTAGCGGTGATGATTCAGTTATTAATTAATTCATCTTCTACTAAAGTAGTATAGAAGTAACAGCAAGCTCTAAGAAACTAATGTATACCTAAGTAAGTAGACAATTTAAAGGAATTGTAATTGAATGCAAGTTTACTAGATCTATATAAACCGATACCTTGTTCATGAATCTTCTAGATCCTTCGCACAGACATGTTACAAAAAGAAGAACATTTAGAGCACAATTTAAATCGTCACTCTTATACCAGGCACCCGACTAGCACCGCCTTGCTTCGTGAGGTTGAGATTTCTTTAAGAACTTCCATAAATATGCCCGGATAGCCTCGCATACAAGAAGTCCACCCGCTTACCGCGCGCTGTCATGCGATGCGATTCGTTGACCACGCGGCATTAACCCATTGATAAAGGGCCGTCCATCCCTTGACAACTCATCATCACTACTCGCGAACCTCGCATTGACAACGAGTGGTCGTCTGGTAATACGGCGGTGCTAATCTGGGTGCTAAGTGTGAGTTTTTTCATTCATGTTCGATTGTGATCGCGTTAGAATTGTATATAGGAAAAAGTTATAGCGCCACCTGGTGGTTACTGGTGGCGGGTTGATAAGTGAGTGATGAACTGAAGAACTATAAAAGTAAAGAATCTATATGAAGATAGAACCTTAGGAAACTTAACTTTGTGATAAATAAGAAACACAAAAAAGGAGCCAGACCGGCGACGGCCGACATTAGTTGCTGAAATAAAAAGGATAAAGGACTGGAGCCACATATTTTCCAAGAAATACTTTATAATAGCAGGTAGCTAAACAGTAAGTTACAGTTAAATCGCTTATTAACTAAGAGAAAGTACGTAGCGTAGATACTTAAAGACAAATGTTGCCAATAAAAATCATTTCTTGAATCACAGACACAATTTATTTCAAAATATTGATTATGAAAATATATTTTTATAATATCATGGTCATGGTTAACACAGCATTGCTTTTTTCGATTGAATTACACAAATAAAAAATATATCACAGAAAAGTAAAAACACAAGCCTCGATTTTTTTTTGTGTAGTTTTATCCTCGAATTTAACTAATAAATTGAAATTGAATAACTTTTAACTACGTCAAATTTGATAATACTAAACACATAATAACTTAAGACACAATAAAATCTATTCTAACATTGATACTTTAAATATTTAACTTTTATGCCAATACAAAGGCACTTGAGCAAATAAATGTAACACCAAAATTTTATTATAATTTAAAAGTACCGGTACTAGTGTATGCCTACACTTATATTGTGTTAAGCCTACATTTTAGTGCTACTGGTATAATTCATTATACAAAGTAATTATGTAGGGTTTTACTAACCCCTCTATTCATTTTTTGTAACTTGAGCTTTTTATAAGGCCAAATCCGAAACTAAGTTTTTTAGGATTTCGCCTTGAGGAGGTGCATAAACGACAACATCATGTTATGGATTTCCAGAATAAACTCTTATTGTAAATAAAGTTTATTATTTACAGCTTCATGTGTCGTCGCATCTCCAAAATTCACTCTTCTTGCTTTGTTATTAGGATTCTTAGGAGCTTGTTCATTAATTAAACTCCAAACCCAATTCAACAAAACAGAGGGATGACTATTCAGTTCACGAATAGTATAATTTTATTTTCTAAATAGATTAATACATTAATAAAAATTAAATTCGTAGATAATTGTTAACAAAAACACACCTTAACAATCCTTTAGTCGAAACGGAGCTGCAGATTTATTAAATAATTTATGCAACAATATAATACTTTATATGAGATGGTAGACAAAAATTAAACTTATCATGTTCACTAGGTTAGATTAGAATAGGTTTGCAAAATATATTGACAAGTATGAATAAAACGTGTGTCTTCTAGTATTTAACCGCCATTAGATAAATTTAATAAAACTTGCAACTGCGCTTTTAGTAGTTTTATAAAAAATTAATGCCTTCTTTTTTTTTGGGTCTGCTTGGTCAAGTCGCTGCTTGGGTATGGAAAGATAGCTTTGAAGTTGTTAAGTTGATCTTTCACTTGGGACTCCTTATCGACGGGCTCTATAATATGTCTGTCGCGCTTATTGCTTATTGCTTGATCAGCTGGACATACAAGCGACGCCAGGGATGTGGCAGTGGACCGGTTTTGTATTACTTCACGAACGGAAAGATCAAGAAAAGGTTTATTGTCCACTTCCATGACACTGTGCTCCGAAGCGGTGGAATTGGCAGGAGCAGGGATCTCGAGAGCTGTCTGCTGCATGAGGTCACTCTGTGACTCACGCGCCTCCATCAGGAACATGTTCTCCTGTTTATTACCACAACACAGTTAAAATCAAAGTAAAAATTAATTTAGAAAATCTTGGTAAATAGGATTACACACAACTTTCGAATGAATTTGTATTTAATGGGGACGTCTACAATAAGCGCAAGGAAAAAAAATCTTTCAAAATTGGCTAAATTTCACAATTTGATTAGGCATGCATGCGGTTTACACTAGATTATAAGTTTAGTTGGTTAGGTGTGTAGGCTGTTATTTTACCTATATACATTATACATGCAGCTTCACCAAGATGATAATATTAATTATATGTCATGTACTTACCACACCAAGGAATCAACACAGGAAATTGTTATGTATTGCCATTATCAAAAGTTTGTTAGCTATGTCACGTTTCGCTTTATTAAATGTTAGTTTTGATGGATTTGGTTAATTACATTCAATCAAATGACGTGACTGTTATTTTATAGATTAATACAATATTGCCATAGGTTATTAAGCAGTGAAACATAAGAGATGTTATCGGTGAATTTCGGTACAAGCTTTTTTGACAATATTTTTGTAGAAAGTATAAGGTTTTGTCCAGAACTACCTTAATTTATGGGCGTGATATAAATTGCGGAATGAAATTGTTTATTATATGTCTGCAATTTTTCGACTCGTTATCTTTTTAACCGATGCGGTTGAAAATAAGAGGTAAAAATATCATGCAGTTGTTTAAGATTTAAGTTCTCTATGCTGTGATTGTCCCGTATTTTTTTTTTCCGAAGAAACATTAAATTCTTCTGGAAGAATTTGAATTACTTTTTAAAAACATCTGTCAAATAAAATGTTTATTCAGATGTACCTTTATATCTCCTAAATTGCTTGTTATATCTTAACAAATGATATATCGTTGAAAGTGTCGTGTTATTCCTCGGTTTATATTAGACGTCACAACAAATCCAATATGATGACTTAATGGTGGACATAAAGTGACATAAAAAACATACGATTAAAATATCGTGTTTAGAACCAAATGAAAGGTCTTGCAGTATATTCCACAAATAAAAATAGCTAGGTTACTTATAGGCTATAAGTATACATATACAAAGCCAAAATACTGTTTTTTCGTATATTACGAGTAAATTGGCTCTTCGTAGCCTAAGTCATAAGGAGTACCTGTACAAGTAATACTCAATGGCATTCCTTATCGACGAACAGTTAGTACACATACAGTGAAAGCAGTAACGTGGGGAAGATGAAAATATGCTTTTTCTGGTAAGGTTATTATCGTTTCTTAATGAATTTGGTTTAATATGAAGTAGATACTAAAAAGCGTAAAATATATTTAATTTTTGACAAAAACACAGCCGCTTTAAAAACCTACAGAAACATATATAACATTCGTTTTAGAAGTCGGTGTAAACACAACACAACAAACCAAACCAAAGCAACCGACTTCTGAAACAAAAATTATATTTCACTTTGAAGTTTTCTTAAGCGGTTGCCTTTTTTTTGGCTCACCCACAGCGCCACCGTCACCGGGTCAGATAACTAGCACTGTGCAATCGAACAATTATAACAAACTATTGAAATAAAAAATGTATAGGAGATAATTGAAATACCTAATTTAAAAAGTTTAAGTAAGTTATTCTCATTATGTCTCACTGCTATAGTACATGTATAACAAAGCAATATAAATGATTTATTTACCTTTATTTCTTTGGTGGTATATTGGTCCAGTTTATCATATATGACTGCATGTAGCCCCATGTCTTTAAGCTTCTTTACTACGCTTTTATTAATAATGTCATCGCCCCAACAGAATATGATCAAACCAGCATCTGTTGCCAGCTTCACCTGTTGAGAAAAGAGAAGTCACAATACTGTTTCACTTTAATTTACTAAAGGCCCATGTAAATGGTTTTGATAGACGACCAATAAAATTATTCTACTCTAACGCTACCAATTGTTTTACGTGATGGCGGAATTACAGAGGTTCCGAAGGGTTCCGTGTATCATTATGACGGAACTCACTAACAGTTATTCTTTCTGCAAAAGGGCGGCCTATTGCAGAAAGGATTCTAAGTTTAGGCCTAACTTAAACCTTTGAGCCAGTTACTGTATTTTATTCACGAGTAACGAGTAATTCTAGAGTCAAAACAATGGTCATTTTAACTTATATTTTTTACTAGCCTTTGCCCGCGACTACGTCCGCGTGGAACTTGTTCAATCGTACTTGCACACAAAAGGGGGGTGGAAGACCCCCCTTTTCGCCACCTTATGGGGTGATTTCCGGGAAAAAAATTACTATTCTATGTTCTTCCCCGTGTCTTAAATGTCATCAAAATCGATTCAGCGGTTTAAGCGTGAAGAGGTAACAAACAGATAGACAGAGACCCTTTCGCATTCATAATATTAGTATGGATTCATATTTGTATGCCATCGTCTAATGCAAACATGATAAGTAAGCTGTTTTCATTACTTTAAACATGCATGTTGATAATTGTATAGGACGTGTTATACTTGTCTTCGAGCAAATAGATGATTATAGTTATTATCTTATCTTTGAACTCCGACGAAGGTAAAATTCTTAATGCAACATTGACAATTCAGGCTATATTGTAGTCAGTTTTTGTATTAAGAACTCTATAATGGTGGGAAAAAACTTTAAACTACAATAACTAGTTCAAAGGTTTAAGTTAGAACTCGTTTTGTAATATTACGATATAGGTTTAAATTGCTTATTCTGCAGGAACCCCTTTTTAAATAGTCTTATTCACCATGATGAATTAATTTAGGGAAAATGACGGTGGCGTGGCGCCGCTGAACTGGTTTGCATTGTAAAATGTTGCTGTCCTCAATTTAAAAACACACCTACTGCTTTTAAATAACGTTTAGTCTATTATTATCAATGAAATCTATTTGCATATATAAAATATGAAGGTTAACAATCATCTAAACCAAAAAAATAACGGATTCAAAGCAAGCATTCGCTTCGTGAAATTGTTTTGCAAACATTCGTTGCGCGTGCTTTTGATTCGTGAAAAGATAAGTTTATTGTACAGATACGTCAATCTAAACAGAAACAACAAATAAATGCTAACAGCAGTGCATTCATACGCGAACGACTGCTCGTTTTTGTTGCTTTAAAAAATGTTGCACAACAAATACGTGAAAAAAAATAATCGATGCGAATACTCGATTGAGTTTCATTCAATCTCAGCATTCAACCAATGGAAATGGCAAATAGACTGTTCCATTAGGTAACTAAGGTTAGGTACAATTGTGACGCTGGCAAATAATCTGTCCCCGACTACAGACGTCAGCGGACAACGACATTGTGAGTAGTCACGTGAAGAGTCAATTTATAAACAGATCAGATTATGGATCGAGGTCACTAACCACTAACTACTGTAGTTTGTACACAGTGATTTATACTTCAGTGTTGATCTGAATCCTGCTGCTAATCCGTAATATCGATCCGTATATCTGCTAGGTAGCAGGTTTATAAACTATACTACAAATTAAAAACTAAAAATATTATTTTATTAAAGATATTATATAGAGATATTTTTATGGGTCTATTCAGCTGTAAACCAAAGCTGTATTTCAAATCTGTCTGTTTGTTTGACACAATAAAATCTCGTCATATCAAATCATTCTGTAAAGAATTCATTCCACAAAGTTTATGTGTAAAATATTTGCATGTATTTTGCATTTATACACATAAACCTTGTATTAATTACCTGCGAAGGATCTCTGAGCAAATCTTCAGTGTTTACAACAATTCCTAATATCTCTGTACTGACTGCGCTTTGTACAGCGGCTGGTATGGAGGAACATCTAGCATCACGATATGGCTCATACCTTTCTGTTACGCCCTGAAAATAAAACGACAATACATTTGCTAACCATAAATGTAATCAAAAAAATAATAAAACGTAAACTTAGATAAATTAACTGATTTGATAGTTGGCTGCCGCCTCATTGTACTAGTGGTCGCAAAGCGCGACTGCTGAGCATGAGGTCTTGAGTTCGATTCCCAGGTCAGGCAAATAGTTGTTGGGTTTTCCCATCTGGAATTCCTCAGTAACAGCATCGGAGTCTGGAATAGTCTGGATATGTGCCTGGTTGATGGCAATAGGCTCGCCCCCTATTACCTAGTACTTCAGTGTTCTGAAGTCCCATGTAATAGTGGGCGAGGCTATAACAGTGCCAAATGTGGGTGTGCGCGTCTGCCAAATCTTTCAGGGATTACCAAGGCGTGATGTAACTTAGATAAATAATATAAGCAATAATTTACTAAGGGCACACTGGCTTATTCAGTTATAGAAAGTATACTTACAACAGTTAAAAACATGACAGGGTATTTATTTTGCTTTTTCCGGACCATGGTGCAAATATCTGGATTGAAACAGGAAAATACTATACGACGATCACCCGCATGCGTTAGGACAGTTTCTAAAACCTGAAATGAACCATTTACCAGAACTGTTCACAAAACAACCGTAAACAACGTATTCTTGGTAGGAAGCTACACTATAATACCTACCTACTTACCGTGAATGCATTGTGACTAGAGATGGGTTTTTGCCTGGGCATTTACGGACGTATTGAGTAAATGCCCAATAAGCGTCCATTTACGCCCAATAAATGTCCAAAAACAGGGCATTTATTTTAATTGTAAAATATCATAAATTATTACATCATAATAAGTTCAAATAACTTTAAAGTGTTTTTTTTTGTAAAATAAAACTATACTTAATTCCAAATTTAAATACCTAGTTTTGTAGACACATACCTATTTCTTATGCTCACCTAGATGTGGATACCTATTTTGTGTTTCAATTTAAAAAATAAAAATATTTTGATTACCACCAGCTTGTACCACCAGCTTTAGAAGGTAAATATGTAATTAAGTTTTACCTAAACACACTTAGACGTGGACACGTGTAGTGAAAAAAATATAATTTCCAAATTTCTCTCCAAACAAGACAGGAGACAGAACAGAACGAGGCCAGTAGGCACAAAGGGATGTTTGTAACTAGGAGAAGCATTACTATCTATTAGACGAATTATTATTAAATAAATGGGCCCTAATGTGAGCTGTTACTTTTGATTCCAGTAATAGGTAGGTATGGCATAAACGCTTGAACGCACAGAAATTAGTTCTAGTTTCTACAAAGTCCGCATAATAATCAACACCGGATGTAACCTGTACACTATCTAGCATAATATTGCGTTCGTTCTGCCAAAGAATACACTCCCATAAGATGTGATGAGCAGATTGTTCATATTCACAGTCGGGTGTAGAACATTGACACAAAGGAGAAGCAACAAGCTTTTAGAAAAAATAATTTAATCTTAAAGTTGCCATGACCTGTGAGAAATTGGGCAACACAGTGGTCCTCCTCCAGCCATGTTCTGGCCAGCCGCTCACAAACTGATGAAAAGAACTGAGAAAGGCCCTTGATAGAATTATCCCACAGACCTACATTGATTAAAAGTTCTTCCCAGTCGTCAGCCTGCGATTTAAATAATCTGGAGATCTTAGCTCGGTCACGTTGTGTTAGAAAGTTTGCGTCCATGGTCTCTCGCGTGGAATAGTACATTGCAGCACGTCGCTGCACCTTGAGATCGACTGGAAGTACACCTGCAAGTACTGGTAGGGCTTCTGTACTGACGGTCCTATACGCTTTATTTACTTAAAAATATTAAGACTAACCGTTGGCTTTGAAGCAATTTACGTCGTACCGCCCCTATGGTGGCCCTATCGGCCCAAACAGGTGCAGGAGGAGAGAGAGTGCCTGCTCTTTGAGGAGTAGCTGGAGAGGCGCTACGGCGTACTCACCTACCGCCTGACGCAGGTCCTCACCGGACACGGTTGTTTCGGGAGGTTCCTGTGTCGGATAGGGCGGGAGGAAACGCCCGGGTGCAACCACTGTGTGGATCGCCTGGAGAACACGGTGGAGCATACGGTGAAGGACTGTCCCGCTTGGGCAGAGCACCGCCGTGTCCTCACGGAGGCGATAGGCGGCGGCGACCTCTCGCGTCCGGACCTGGTTCAGGCCATGCTCTGCGGCGAGACGGAATGGGATGCAGTCACCTCCTTCTGCGAAGCTGTAATGCTAGCGAAGGAGGAGGCGGGCCGCGTGAGGGAGACATCCACCTCACGCTCCAGCCGCCGCGGGAGACGCCCAGGGCGTCGGACGTGGCGAGGCGACATCCGGCCACCGTAGGCGCGGGCTTGCGGACGGCGAGTAATGGGTAGCTCGCCGTCCGATTAAGGACCAAGCCCGGGTCGACGGCGCGTTCTGTTCGCGCGCGCCTTAAAGAGCTGTAAGCACAGGGACGGGGCCCCCAACGGGGCCAGCGCCTGCCGGGGTTGCGGGACGTCTTAACAGGATACCGTGGACACGGAACGTAAAGGGCAACAGAAGGAACAGGGTGGTTTTTAGTCAGTAAAAGTCTGACAGTCCATTCCGCCCCACCCAGGGCGGAAGTAGTCATTCGATGATTTTTACCACCTAAAAAAAGATGACCGCCTTCAAAAACCACAAAATAAATAAAACTTTAGCTTGGAAGTCGGTGGCAATACTTACATAACAAGAAACAAAACCAAAGCCGCCGACGTCATCTTTTTTTGTATAAAAGCTTTTTATTCTTCACTTTTTAGTGCTTGTGTGTTAATGTTTGAAATCCTTACATAAAGCCCTTTCAAACAATACCTCACACGGCACGTTTACGAGTAATCGTAGAACAAATATACAAAAAAAAAAAAACATACGCGTCGAATTGAGAACCTACTCCTTTTTGAAGTCGGTTGAAAATAAAAAATAAGACCGCGTCGCCCGCTGTTTTACACGCTTCTATAATCATTCAATTTGAAATTATCTTCACCCGATGATTTGTCAAGTGGTAGTCTCTTGATAACATTTATGAACACGTCAGTGGATGGTAAATCTGACGCTGGTGATTCAGGAGGCACAGCAGCCCACACTCTGATCTGCTGGTGGTAACCGTTATCGTTGACCGCTGAATCATCGAGTATAAGAGTATTAAATAGAACCTTTTTGGTCAATACAATTGTTTTTAATATTATACTTAACTAGCAGACCCGTGCCCACTTCGTTGGGCGGTAACCATTTAAACTTGTGATGAAATTATGAGTGTGGTTCGGTCAGTATTGAGTGCTATGATTTATTTCCTGCCTAAAGACGCTGCGCACGTTCAGCGCCAGATTCCCGAGCACGGGCCTGCGATGTTCTCGCGCTCTGGCTAGCGAGCCTCTGCGAGCGCTCAGCGCTAGACTCCCTATACCTTGTTGCAGAGACATGCTGCCTTAAATCACTGAGACGCTGCGCATGTTCAGCGCTAGATTCCCGAGCACGGGCCTGTGATGTTCTCTTTGGTTAGTAAGCCGCTGTGAACGCTCGGAGCTAGATTCCCCAGAGCGTGCTTGCGAAATATTTTCTCTATTCCTCAAGAGGCGCTGATGCTTTTCAAGAGCAGACTCTTTCATACGGCGTACTCGAGCTGCTCTGGGATGTCTGACGGGAGAGCTGTGATTTCCCTTTAGGCATGATAAACATACACACATAAAGCATGTTCTAATGTGGTTCGGCATTTTGCGATTTAGTAATTTTATATTATCTTTGAAACTTGTTAACCAATTCACATACTGTTTTGGGCAAATCGTATCTCTATAATGTTCTTGTGATGATAATAATATTTTTTTCGATAAGGTTTAATATTTTGTTGTTTAAAAAACGAGAAAAAAACTATTTTTCGATGAACTTACATCGAAAAATAGTTTTTTTAACACATAAAAGCTACTTTAACTGCTAAAATATAAAAGATAGAAACATGGTGATGCGGACTTTTTTGTACAACTATTAAAGGCGGACCAGGTTGCCATACATTGTTTTCAATTATATACAACCGTTAAGGCAGCGCATGCAAAAAACTTTGTTGTAAGAGCTAATTTTTTCCACCTGGCTAGACAAAAATTGAGATAGTTCGGCTATTTGGCATGATATCTTTATAATTTATAGCCTATAGCACTCACGAATAATGTAGCTTTATACCAGTGAATCAATTTTTAAAATCGGTTCATTACTTCCGGAGATTACCCCCTACAAACAAACTTACAAACAAATGTTACCTCTTTATAATATTAATAATTATATTATAGATAATATAATATTTATCTTATATTAATCTTACCACTACTTAATGAAAAAGTCTTAATAACTATGAAATTTAACTAACTATAGTTTCCGCCCTGTTTTTGGGCATTTAAAAGGACGTCAATTCGTTTTTGCCCTATTTGCCCAGTTTATGCCCTTTTTGCCCAGTTGGGTTTAAACCCACTGCCCATCTCTAATTGTGACCGGAGGAGGGATACGTAACGTGAACGTTAATTTTATCTCAAAACGGGGCAGTGTCGAAAATACGGCGAGAATGAAGTCGCAGTAATAAACTATGACTAGCATAACATAATGATGGTAAAAAATGATTAAGTTCGTAACAAACTGTAATCAGCCACCGATTGTGAGGAGACTTCCCATATTGTCATTCATCTATGATTGTCGGTTCAGTGTTTTATTACAGAAAAGCTTATTATTTTAGCTTTTAGTTACTTCTCTCTTACCTGTAGTTCAGAATCTACCCATAGATGTCAGAAAAAAACCCCCTATACATAATAATATATAAACCTAATACCGGCTACAAAATTTAAATGAAAATTACCACGTAACATTTGTTCAGATGACAGTATTAGAACACTTACCTTATCAACGTAAGTATTCATATCAAAGGGGTTGTTCAGTTCAAAGGTACCATCTTTTAACTCCATGGTCCACTTTAATTCAACATTGAAACCAACATGTGGATCAATTTTCTTCAGTGTTTCTTCTAAAGTAGGAAAAGGTTGATGTTCCTCTAATTCATCATCGAAAAATAATATTTCCCGATTACGACCTTCAACTAAATGATAAACCTATAAACAGAATAACGCCATTATTGCCACAAGAACTTATTTATTGGCCTCTTTTAAAGTTTTGGTAGTATTTTTTTTATTGGTTTACTCTATTAAATCCTTCCGTAACTGGACATAGGATGGGTAAGGGCTCCTTGGTATCACCTAGTCAACTTTCCTTAGCTGACTTTTTAGCTTGTTAGTTTATCAGATTGTTTCTAAACAATTAGCCTTGCTTTTTCAGAAAGACCATCTCAAATTAGGCCTGTTTAATCTTATTTTATTAATAAAAATAAAAGGAAATCCAGATATTAAGCTGTTTTCATATTAAAGTAATAACTAACAATCATTATTGTTGGAGATATTTTTGATGTTAATCAAGGCCATCTTTGCACCAAGATATTGAAATTTTGAGGAACAGGAATCAATCTGAATGAAGACCCATAATCTGAATGATGGTGATGAACTTTAATTGGACAAGAAGACAAACTTTTTACACAGTCTCAAGACTGTTACGGTTTCCCTAAAGGCACTGGCTAAAGTATCAGTTAATTTAGACCAACTAGAAACAAAATTTTTGTGTGTAAATGTTTTCACAAAACTAAGAGAAAAACTACACTACTAACTGACATTTGGAAATTAACACCTTAGAAATATAGCTACATGGCATATAAATGCAATTTGTTCTTTATTTACTTAAAATATTCATAACAATAAGTGGATAAGTAGTAAAACCAACAGTCCATATCCTTTAAGTATAGATTATAGATTTCAACTGGATCATGTGCAGCATAAAAATACTGGAGTATTTTAAGAACCTGCATTACAGTTTGACTAATAGAGTCCATGTGCACACCGACAATCTCCCTCTTCCCTCAGTCTGATAGTCTGGTAAACAGAATATTTCAGAAAAAAATATTCAAGTAATCAAAGCAATGATTTGATAACATACCTTAAGTTTTTGTAGGTGTTCTAAAGTCAAATCCTTCACAGGTATTTCTAACATTTCTGTTTGACCAACTTCCCTCTTTCTTTTCAATGATATACACACATAAAAATCATGATAAATAACTGGTACCATGTCTTTGCTTAGCTGTACATCGAATTCTAGCAAATCTGCACCACTGGCAGCTGCCTTTTTAAGGGAGGCTATGGTATTTTCACGAATGGCTAGTCCACTGAAAAAAAACATAATTTATTATAATATTCAAAGAACTCATCAAACCAGATCAAGTCCCAAGATAATTTGTAAAGATTTTATCTGATTTAAAAGATAAAATTAGTACTCACTCTTTGTTTTTGAAGCTAGCACCTAGTCCTCGATGTCCAACCTCAAGACCAGTCCAAGATGGATTCCAATATTTTGCAAAAGATATTTTAAGATTACATAGCTGCTCAGGCATAGGGTTCACAATCAAATATCTTATGTTTACCGTGCCTAAAGGACGATGTTTCACATTGCATGTCACTGGTAGATCCATTGGGCCCTCAGATGACTTAAACATATTCGGCAGTACATATGTATACCCCACATGGCATGGAGGATCTTCAGAATCAGCACGACTGCTGTAGCAATAGAAATCCACAAGATATGCAAGAGCTGTTATATCTGGAGCCATAACATTTATCAGTAACACATCACCTGGTTTGTATTCTCTCCCAAACTGCTCCTGTGGTCTCATAGCACAAACAGATGGGTCATTATTGAGAGTAGAAACATCAACAAGCACTCCTGATGCAACTCCACCTAAATCCATGCTATGGGACGAATCATCAGCCTGCACTTCTGTCCCAAAAGATAATTTAACAGGTGTAACTTTTATACACATTGTTCTTTTAGCCAGGCAACTCTTGAGTCTTAATGGATTATTCATGAATTGAAACTGCAGCATTGTGGTTACTGTTAGCCAACCAGAAGACACCAGTTGTTTGCCATCGCAAACACCATATGTATCAATAAAAGGGTGTAGTACAGTTTCTTGAAGAATGCGTGGCTGTTTGTGTGTTTCCCATTGTTGAATGGTGATTTTGTTTGGGTTCTCCTCATCCAAAATACATTTACCATAACGGTACAAAACATCAGAGGTGTTTGGAACCCTAATTGACTTCCCCCATAAATCTGTACCCTCTTCACGGTCCAGCACAACTACTTTGTTATAGTTCCAGTCACCAAGTGTTGCAACATTTCCCGTTATGAACACTTTTTCTAGGGGTCCCACATTTGGTGCGCATACAGTGAATTTCCAAAGTTGTGATGTTATTATTTTTACAGGTTCCGGTGGTTTCTCGGCCATTTTTTTTGGTGGTTTGAATTTAGGTGCTTTTGGATCTTCTAAAAAAAACCAGCGTTGCATCTTGTTAAGATAGGTACATGGACAGCTTCTTTTATTTTGTTTTATTACAGTGCAAAAAATTGATTTAAGCATAAGAAAAATACACACCCGAATATTAAAACATTAAATAGAGTAGGTACATTGTTTCTTAATCTATTTGGTCTTCCTTACTTGGCTTCGATCGAGAGCTCGTGAAGCAGCGACCCGACCTCTTATCAGGAATGTAATGAATATAATTATCTAACTATGCATCATGCTGTGTGTAACGCAGCCCATTTGCATTTACAACTACTACATCAGCCGCAGCCAGCCAGTTTCACAATTTCACAAGAAAAACAAGTCGGACGTGTACGTTTTGACTTGTATCCACGGTTATGACATGTGTCATGATGTATCATTGACATACAGTGTTGTCTACCCTAGTTTCAGTTAAGTATTATATGACAAAATGGTAGAAATTGGTAGATTTGAAAAAGGAACATCGATAGATCTACCTAGCGTAACTTATTTCAGAAGATAGAAATAAAATGATAATAATATTAAACACACAATACATGTTTATATTGCCATGCTTGTAAACGAGTGCTGACAGTTGGGATTGGCTATCTTTCAACTGCTATGGCTGACATCTTTATTTTTACAATAAATGGGACTAAAAACATAACTGCCGAAATGTGGGTGTACTAATGGGAACACCGCTGCCTAACCCTTCGTGAATTACAGGCGTGATGTAATGTAAAATAAAATTCGAAATATAAAAAAAAACACTCCATCAATGGTAATTTAACTTAGTTTTCCCTTTATAAAAACAAAACTATTCAACTTTTTATATATTACTCTTTTTTTCGATCAATTATCAACTGTACGTGCCTGACTGCGTGCACAGTTGATTCGAGCGAGGCCGGTCGATGACCCCAATTTTTGTTTCACATTTTTTTTTTAAATGTTTGTTATCTTAAGTACAATCATGTGTTTATACCTATATCGTACACATATTACTAGTCACCTTAAGCCGTTGCATGTACTGTAACCAAAAAACATAGTGTGTACGTGGTTCGCAAACCTGCTGCGAGCGGTGCGCGTGCGGCTTGCAGCGACCCGACGCGCGACGTTTACAACGTACTCATTCGCGTACACACTAGAACCTCGTTACTGTATCACATAAGTTAGGTACGGTTACAGCTCGCTAATGAGTACCCGGCTCTATATTACTAGCGTAACGATCCAGCGCTTGTCGGTTTTTGACACCGCTCAGCTTGTGTTAATACGCGCCGTCTAAACATAATGGTGAATGCAGTTGCTGCTGGTATAGCAAGGCGATTTCGTTTATCCATATTTCTTAGTCAAATTTAGTTGAATGGACAAGCGACCGTGTATATACGGTCGCTTGTACGTTCAACTACATTTGACTAAATCCGAACCACATCTTCACAAATGGCGCGGCTCGCGTGGGATCGTGTGGTGCTACCCCGCGCCGTTTAAACGCACGTCGTATGTGGACGGGCCGGTTAGCCTGCAATAGTAGTAGGTAATTAAATTAAACGAGTTGGTTTGTCGTCGAGGGCACGCGAGGATGCAGTTTTGTACTTTTTTTATTGTGTCGGATTTGGAATGTAGGTAGTCTATGTCTCTCTAAGATTAAGCTTTGTCTAGATAATAGTACATTGTACAGTTACATGTTAGTACGTTCAGCCGTACGCATCGCACCGCTTTGTAATAAGACTGGCGAAATCGTAAATATCTACCAGTTTACCATTGTTTTTTAGGCTGATTTCATAGTTGTGCAGTGATTTTAGTAGTCATAGGTCTTCAAAGTTGGTAGATGGTTATTAAAAAAAACTGCTGTTCTGTTCCATACAAAAGTGCAACACCTGCACGCAAAATATGAACAGCTTATTCTTGACGTTAACTTTTTCATGTTTAGTTGTAATGGTAATTGATTACGATACATAATCATTAATGTTAGGTAGCTGGTAAGGTGAAAATAAATAAAACATAACTACTCAAATTAATGAATTTGTATTTCGTATAAACTCTTAGTAGTACCTATTTTTACAAATATATACATGTGTTGAACAACTATTACTTAGATAATTATTTACATTTAGCAGTCTTTTTGAGTGTCTAACTCTAAACACAGGCTGTGCTTACATTCATTGTGTGAATGGAGCCCAGAATCTATTTTAATGACTTATTTTTTTACAACAAACCTTAACGTTATGTACTTATTACTAAAACGGACAATTGACGCCGGGATGTAAAAACGAACAATTGTCACCTTGCCGACATGATCCTTTACGTTGAAAATATATACAAACTGCTTTGCGACCACCACGAGCACCACCTCTACCTCGCGGAGGGCCATCCCAGCTACCAACGTTTTTACCCCGCCAATGTCCGCCAGTGCCACGACCTCGCATAGCTCCTCGAAAATTTGCCATACCAGGAAAACCATCAGGGCCGGGTGGAGGCCCTTGGGGTCCCGACATATTGAAATCCATAGGAAACATATTTTGCTGCATATTAAAACCTTCTGGCGGACCAGGAAACATCGGGTTCGGTCCTCCGAACATTTCTGGAGACATCATCATTCCTTCTGGGGGCATCATCATTCCCGGGGGTAAGCTCCCGGGAGGTATGGCACCAGGCGCTATAGGACCTGGCATACCATTGGCCATCATATGTGGCGGAACACCGCTTGGCCATTCAGCGGGAACCATATTGCCACCTTGAAACCCAGGTACGCCTGGGAATTGTGGGTTTGGAAATGCATTGGGAAATTGATTCATGTTTGGAGGGAACATATTAGGAACATTCATGTTAGCTGACACTGGAGGTGCATTGCCTTTGGGTTCAGGCCAAGGCATATTTCTAAAATCGCTAATGTTATCTTGGTTGCCAGTAACATCATCTAAAGGTATAATTGTCGGTTCAGTGTATGGATGCGTTTCAGGATCAGGTTCAAAAGCAGAGTCGGGTATCATTGATTTGGAGAAATAAAGAGGTTGTAACGTCCCTTTCTGACGTATTGCTTGAATATCCTTTTCTTTACTGTTTTTACCATGCTCTACCTGCACCTGTCCGTCGGCGTCAACAAGTATTAGTGGTCTCCAATTAGTCTTTTCTTCCATGACGTCATCATTACTAAGATTCCGTCCTTTCTGGAATGCGTCTCTTTCATGGATTCTCTCTAAATATTTCATATCGGTAAAGGTCTTTGTCACATTAACTCTTTCTGTTTCATCAAGTTCAAAGTACTGAATTTCTTCCAGTTCACTTTCCGGTTTCCATTTAATACTCTTTTTAGGTCCTTTTCGTTTGTGGTAGCACAAAACTCCTTTAAGCCCATTAATTGTTAGAGTGTGAGGTTCTGATGTATCCATTTTGTCTTCTTCAATCTCTTTCTTGTCATCCTTTTCCTCAGCGACTTCCTCGGTATCGGTATTTTTTTCAATAACCTTTTCTTTGTTTTCCTCTGTTTCAAGAGTGTCCTGGTAAAATCTCGGTGGCACAGACTTGCTTTCACTACTTGGACTGCTCATGTTAGTGGGTGTATGAGGGGGCGAAGCATCGTTTCCAGAATTTCCATCCTTAGATCCACTCGTACGCCGTTTTCTTTTCTTTGGATCTCTTTTGTTAGTTGCTGAAGCATTCAAAGCATCCATGAACATATCACTTTCCAACAAAAGAATTGCTGAAACAAAATAAATGTACATCTGTTAGAAAAAATAATCAACGGCATCTTTAATAGGATACAATGAGTTAAGTAAAATCATTTAGTGATAAGTCTAAAATGTATAATTATAACGGGTGCTCGTCATTTGAAAAAGATTGGTTATAACTGGTATCAGGTACAAGTTGGTCGGTAGTTAACAAGATGAATGCAGAACACAAGGTAGTTGACCCAGAAACCTTATGTAGGTAGGTACCAACAAAAACTGAAAAGGTAACTAAGGATTAAGAAGACAACTTAAACCTTTTACAATTCCCATTCTATTTGCAGCGCGTAAGCATAGACAGACAAATACTTAATCTCAAAAAAACATTTATATAAGGGTGTTCATACCCGACCGATTATTTAGTTGAAAATATATTGTGATTAAATCAGCAAATGGTAATCCGTATCCGACATTTGTCCCATAGTCCATTTAGATCGATGTAAAAAAATAAACTATTCTGAAAACAATGCTACCTATCAGACTTTAGTGTGAAAGGTTCACTTTTACGACACTGTGAAAATTACGCTTCGATTTCACAAAGCCTAACTAATATGATAAACAGGCTGCAGCAATTGGTGGGTATACATGAACTACATTTTTCACTTATTTTAAGTAGGTACTATGAATTGACCTACTTTTAAATTTAATCTAAAACTTGACGCCTAATTAGAGTTCCCGGGATATTCAATTCTTACGAGGTCAAAGTGAAAGGGTGATCAACTAAACACGCGTGCGTGTGACGTTGTAAAACCTAGATCTTGTTAACTTTCTTCTAGTAGGTATGGCCTATTAGCGTGCACCTTTCACTTTTACAAGACTGCGGCGAAGCCTTATAAAATAGGTTTGGAACTCGCGTACATAGGCCATTTTAAACTCGGGCTTGCAATAAGTCGTCAACCTGGCTGCCGCTGCCTGTCTTTTTATGACAATAGTAGAGGGTCTTCCTAATATTTAACCAATGACAACGGAGACAAAAATTACGATAGGTATAAGCGTATAAATATCTACAACATAACATAACATCACGCCTGTAATCCCCGAAGGGAAAGGCAGAGGTGTACCCATTAGTACACCTACATGTCGCCAGTTATGTTTAAGTCCCATGTAATAGGGGGCGATAAATATCTATCTTTAATTAAACTGTATGTATACACGCACTGATCATATAATGCGCTACCCATGTGTCACCACTAATATGTAAGTATTCGATGTAGCCACAAACGTAACTTTATAATAATCAACCGTCAGGTACCATTTAGGTTTTCGTTACTATTCCTTCCTCTTAGGTTTTCGTAAATAGCTGTAAGCTGTAGGTACCTACATGACTTTTGAATCATTACTATTTATGAAATGGTTTTCGATATAAAGGTGTAATTTTGTCATAAAGCGTCACCAGTGCTATTCTGTAAAAACAAAACATGAAATAAGTGGTGGCGAGTGCTGTGCTCATTTTATATTTTTATTTTGCAAATGAGTCGAGTTTGTTATATAATAAAAACTTAAAATGATATGTGAAATGATGACATCTACGGGCGTTTAAAGTAAATATTTGATAGGTATTTGTTATTACCGCGATGATTTTTTTTAATCGCGCGCTTGAAAGCGATATTGCATAGCTAAAGATCCGGTACGCAGGTATTTTGAGCTCATGATCAGAACAAAATAATACCACCCAACTATTGGATCTAATCTTGTAATGAATTGTTATAATTATTGTAAAGAATATATGAAAAATATAATTATGTTATACAGGTGTATAAAAAGACACTCGACGAAGCCAAAGTTACATGTTCTTTCTATAATTGCGTTCATCTTTTCCCGATTATACGTATCTGGGAGTCAGTTGTTACAAAAATATTGAAGGTAATGTTGCAATATTTTTTCACGTAATTTTACAAAAACTTTTTTTTAATTTACGTACCTCCTCGGCCCCTGTATTGTTACAGGTGACCAGGAGCACGTTTTCGCAAGAATTTTTGAACCAAACAGAAGTCTTCCCAGCATTCATTTTTGTTCAAAGTTACTTAGTATGATGGGCAATATGTGTAGTAGGTAAACGGCTACGTGATTTGTCTAGTTACACCCTATATAACGCGATGCAGGCGTGTCATTGGTTTATTTTAGGATATTATAAATTAAGGACTCTACGAGACGACACAAAAAAAAACCCTGACAGTAGCAAATAAAAAATAATAACAAAAGAACCCAACTCCAAAGTTTGGGTAGCGGTATCAATGAGATTGAACTTGGTAAGTACTGCACGAGACTGCTTGCGATTCATATTGATATTATAGTTGTTTTTGCAGTCGGGATTCATGGTATTTTTTTTTCTAATTTTGGTATTTTTACAGTAATTAACATTGTTGCTGTTATTCCGCAAATGTTTCGTTTGACCTAAATAAATAAGTACATGCATTTGTAATTAACGCAAATAAAAACAAAAGGACTAAAAAAAAGGACAAAAATTTAAAAAATAAAAGTTTCAAATAAATAAAAATAAAAGCATTCAACAAATATTATGAAAATCACCTCGGTACAGTCAACCGCACGTCCATGGTTACAATTTGAGATTTAGAGCGCCTTTATGTCGTATTGATCATAAACAAAGTGATCATGAGTCATCACTGACAATTTACTATCTAAGCCCGATGGAGTTAAGTTTGCATCTATGCAAAAGGAAAAAAGGAATCACTACCTATGTAAGAATGTTTGTTAAAAGTGTCGGCTAATTAAACTTTTAGTAGGTAGTTGACATAATATTATATCAATTACAACTTTTTAGTATTCGCTATTTAAATACATATATAACAATAATATAGTTATTGTAACGCGCCGCCTTCCAGCGAGGTGCAAACTTAGCTTGACCGGGTTGTAATGAATCGTCGTAGTTATCAGAAAAAACAACATAGATGCCAAAATGGTTAAAACCAATGTTTTTAATCGTGACACAATTGTCCGAACCGTCGCGCGTCGACGTGAAGTTTACTGTACCTGGGTACATAGTTTATTATAATTATGGAAATATTCTAACGGATAAGGGCCGTGGCGTTATAAAAAAAACTCGCACCTTGCAACCTTAGCAGATAATCCTTTATTTCCTAACTTTTTGTAAATACCTAAACTAAATACTCGATTCTGTGTGTCCGCAAACACGGGTGCACTCTCTTCCAATAAGACTGCAATCCGACACGACCGGAGAGATTAGGCGTTGGACCAACGGATTATCGTGCTTTCCGAGGCACAGGGGGTTCCTTACACACCATCAACTTCCTGACTCTGGGCTGGGCTTCTACTGAGAAAATCCTAATGGAAAAACTCAATAACACTGCCCGAACTGGGAATTGAACCCAGGACCCCACAATCAACAGTCGCCCTTGCAACTACAAGACCAACGGGCAGTTGTAACGTTTGAGTGTGGTAGAACCTTCATTATTTTTCAAACTTTTTCTGTTAACTGTACTTTCAAGGGTTCACACACTCACACACACACAGACGTTAGGTGCTTAACTCTACCTCAACACGGAAAGTACCTAGTAGCTTGTCCGATGTGTTGAAAGGATTTCGCGAGATTACGAAATGCCATAATTATATCTAGTTATCTACTACCTTGATATCGTTTTTGTAATTTGTGTTGCAAATAATATTGGCACTTTAATAAAATGATAGCCATATGCATTAGTGGTTGTTCGCACGAGCGGTTTTCTAATGCGTACTACACGCTTTAGCGGTCCGGCTTTCTCAATAAAACATTAGACCTAAAGGTTGCATTGAGAATATCTAAACGAGCGCAATGAAAATCTCAAGCGCGTTATTAAAAAAAGCGCACGTGCGAATGACGGCCTATAATTGTAAAATGACTCTGTTTATGAGCACAAAACAGTATGGGTACGCAAGTTTAAGGCTACCTGCCGATTGGAGCAGAGTTTACCAGCATTAACCAATACAGTCACGTTACGTGAATTTTGTGAAATTGATTGGTAATGTTTGAACTACTACGCTCTTATGAACAAGCAGTTTATTAAAGCGCATCAACTGTATTGTTCTATTTATTAACTAGGTACCTAGTATTTAATACCTTAATGTGTTACACAATGTTATAATTAGATTGATTTTAATGCTTTAGTTTGGGGTAACATAATTATTGTAACTTTTAATTCATACTAGGTTTGTAGGTATCCAGTACTTTGAAATAAAATATAACCTATTTTATTAATACATTTAGTACTTTGTCTGTCTGTCAAGTCATCACGGCAAAACTACTCAATCGATCGTTATTAATTTTAACAAAGAGCAAGCTTTGGATCACATATCAAGCTTTGGAGGACATAGGCTACTTTTTAATACGTGATTTCATGTGCATCTGCGGCAATCAACATTCACCCAGATGAAGTCGCGGTAAAAGCTAGTAATTAATATTAATATATAGCACACCTATAGCTCTATTCATTGCGAAGATATACACCTACCTATTTATTTTAGTTACAAAAATATGCCTGCTTCTGTGAAGCCGGCATCACACGGACTGATTTTACAGATGTGTGGAAATTTCACTAGTCTACACTGGATTATTGCTAACAATGCTAAAATCATAAGGATCAATGGGATGTTTCTACGTCACAAAAACAAATGTGACCAAGAACCTATGTATTGGAGAATACGGTGTACAATCGCTAGTAAAATGAATGATGAACCTTGACATTCGAATAATATTATTAAATGCATTTTTTATTTTAGTGCGGTTTCCCAGGGTGCTTATTTTCCAGACGGGAAAATTAAGAACCCTGGGAAATAATCATACAAATTAAAAATGCACTTAATATTATTAGAATGCCAAGGTTTAAGGCCTTACAAAATCCACTTAAGAAATTATCTTCAGAAAGGATATAAAGATGAACATGCAGGTACCTCTATCATTGAAAACAACATTACATTAGAAAGTTAGAATTTTTAGGAGTTTACCTCAACTAAGAAAGTGGCTACATATTTTGAAAGCAATTTAAATTGGGAGGTAGAGATACCTACATATTAGGATTGGTCCCGTTTGCCAACTGATTATTTAGTATTCGGCTATTTATTAAAAAACATAGTAGGTACTTACATAAATAATTAAGTAGGTATACCTAGCTATTACTGTACTTTTATTGGGACCTTTATTGATTATCAAAATAAAACAATAGGTTCTTGTCACAAGATGCTCTCTACCTACCATTTTTTTATCGAAATGAGTGGGTAGGTAGATAGTTACGTAGGTATTTACAAAACTTACCACCCTAATCGATCAAATTAAAGGGAAATTACATAATGTCAATGTAACGGTTAAAAATATATATAAATATTAAATACAATAGAGCTTTTTTTTCCTTTTTACGTTGGACACTCTTTTTACTAAAAAAATATGAAACATTAGTTAAGCAGACCAGATTTCTACGTTTCTGAGTAACCTACAGTATCTGTATATGCAAAAAGGTACCTATAATATAAAATTATGTATATCAAACTACTAGCTTTATGCGCGTTTAAATTTTATTTGCCATACTTTTTATATATTTTATTCGACTTATCAGATCGAATTTGATCTGGCAACGTAGTAGACACCTAGGTACTTATCTAATTAAACCATTACTACTTAGGTCCCGTAATTATAAAAGGCACCTACCTATCTGTATCTACCATTTGTTTTTCCTATCATCACAATTTGTGCCTATGCTTCAATTACTTATTTTTTATTTAGTTAAGTTCTCTAAACTATGTGTAAGTTTTAATAATCAAATTAATAAAGCGAGCAGATTATAAATAATAGATATTTCGTAGAAGGTAGGACTAATTAAATTTGGAAATCGCCATAATGGTCATTCATTAATGCTGTTTATATTACAATGGCAGAATTGAGAATATATCCATTGCATTGCAAAAATATATAATAGGAATACACACGCGCGCCGCTGGTATTAACCGTACTTAGTTATTGCCTAAACTGATTTTGATTGAACCTGAGAAATATGATAACTAATAATTATAAGTAATATGTTAAAACGTGGAAGAATGTATTCGCAATTAGGTTGCTATGAATACAATCTATCTAAGAGTAGGTACCTGCTTATTATTAGGTACCTATGTTTTTAAGGTAATTATTAGGTACCTAGTACTTCGTGCAGTTTCCGAAAGAACCTAGTCAATAGGTAAGTAGGTACCTATGTTATTAGGAGGATCAAATTGGCATTTTTGTGATCATATCGAAAACACTAGCTAGATCGTCGTGTAGTTATATTTAGCCCGATGGAAGGACACAACCGGGCTTGTAGGTAGGTATTATGAAAAAAATACAAGCCCGATTATACTAGCTTATAGCTGTATATACCTCATATTATTATTTATTAATAAGGGTAATTAATTAAAACTGGTCTATGCAACAAAAGAATATGCGTGGTAAAATTAGAGAAGTACGATATTATAAAGGTTAAGTGCAGTTTAGTAGGTATTTCTTATTAAGACGTCGATCAAATTTTAATGTTACGGTTTTTTAGTTATACTTAGGTACATTTTATAACTTTTCCTTGGATTCATGTACCTAGAGGAATTCCGACTTCATTGCAAATATTGTTTCCAATTTTATTAAGCACCTCGTTGCAAAGTTGCAGTGTGTGAATTTTCGTGGTGGATTAGGTATGTATTTGGGAAGTGAATTTCTGAATAAACTAGAATGTTTTTAGGTACCTACCTACGAAAAAGCGATCGGCTCTGGTACCAGTGTATGTACTCTATAAATAGACACAATTCTATCGTTTATAGACTTTTAATGCATCATTGCAGCAGTGCCCTTTAGTACAAGCAGAGTGCGTGCGTAGGTAGGTACCTACCTAGATTACCTATTACGTATGGGCTGACCCGTAGGTAGATAGGTACCTATGCATTTTGGAAAACTGCAGGATGCAGGTAAGTAGTACCTATCAATTTTATTTTGGTTTATTATATGACTAGGTATATTGTACTACTACCTACTATGATAATTTACATTATAGCAGATTAGCGGTTTTCAGTCTTATGTTACTAGGTACCTATCTATAGTTACTAAAGTGATTAGCGCGAGCGTTTACTTTATAAGATATAAATTTGCCAAATTTAAGTAGCTACCTACACCTACAGTAAAATAGGTAGGTTAAAGTACTTTTCAAAGGTTCCGTTACCTACGCAATGTTGAACGTTAAGTATCGTTTCGGTTATATCTTTTGATTATTGATTTAGAGAAAGTATACCTACATATCTCGAGATTATTTCAACTAGTAGGTAAGGTATAGGCAGCTACTTTTCTACGTTATGTAGACCTAGTTGTGTCGCACAAAAATATATAAAATCTACGAAATTTGTTCACTAGTGAACATTAAAATTAAATAGCTCTCGTATAAATAATCTGGATTGTCGGTACCTACCAGTCACTAAGTAGGTAGTAGTTGGTATCTACCAGGCTTTATAACATGTGCGTGTGGTGTGAGGGCCACTTTGTTAAAACTCTTTGAAAATGTGCTTAGGAGTTAGTGTACATTCCCAAAGGAATGTGGAAGTTGGAATCGGATTTTGTGAAAGTCTAATAAGCGAGTTATAGACTGTAAAGTCGGGCCCTCAGTTCGCACATTGCGGATTGAGGGCCCACCTATACCGGCTAAACTGTAGACACTACAGAAAATGTGTTTATGCCGAAATCTAAGCTAAAGCCAAACAAAATTTGTGGAAACAAGATATTAACGCAAAACACTGTCCTACTTCGTATATCTTCGTTCAAAATGGGCCCTCAGTTCTCTTAAACGTCAAAGTTTATTACGCAAATTACAATGAAACCATTGACTTGCAGCTCCTGTTTAATATCTTATAAGCTACTAAATAAATTGTGCAAATTCGTGAAAGCAAGATCAGAACACCACTTCCTGTTGTTTGAAAGTTATGACCATTTTAAAATTCGGGCCCTCAGTCCGCCATTTTATTTTGTTTTCGTGTTATTACTCATAACATATAAGAGATATGTTAAATACAAAAGCGTCACTTCTTGTGAAAAAATTTGTGCAACAAATTCGATACCGGAAAGAAATAAAAAGGACCCTCTATTGTATCTAAAAATCGAGTTTTATTTTTGCTATATGAATTAGGTTATAAGGTGACCACAAATTCAATTGGTTTATTCTAGAAATCCCCACCGACCTCCCCCCACCAGTAGGGATTGTTACTTTTTCTTCCAGAAATCCCCACTAGGTATATAAGCACAGCCTAGTGGGGATTTTTGTAAAAATAAGTAAAAATCCCCACCAGGTGTTGTTTGTTGTTTTATATTATTAAACAAAATATGCGTTAATCAGTAACAATACAAATATAATAATTTACAATACACATCACTAAAACGAAAGAGAATAGATATTTACATATTACGTTCAGTAGATAATTGTAATTCACGCTTGTAATAACAGATTTCCCACATATATAAGTCAAGTAAAAGAGGCTACCTATATAACATATTTTGTTTTTATACCCTGGAATAACTAAAATTTTGTCTAACTACCCTAGACACGACTGTTAAAACTGTAGAACTATTCATTAAAATCTATTCTCCTTCTTTTTAATGGCGTGTATTGTAAATTATTGTAACTGATTAACGCATAGTTTGTTTAATAAATTAAATCAACAAACAACACCTGGTGGGGATTTTTACTTATTTTTCCGAAAATCCCCACTAGGCTGTGCTTTTATATCTAGCGAGGATTTCTGGAAAAGAGGGGAACTATTTTTTTGAGTTGTTATTAAAATATTCAAGATGTTATAATTTTAATAATTTAATTTATTTTAATATTTTATAATTTTTAACTTACCAATACCGCTATTTACAACTGCCTCTTTAAATCAGTGCCTAAGTAACAATCCCCACTGGTGGGGCGAGGTCGGTGGGGATTTCTAGAATAAACCAATAGAAATTGTGGTTACCCTATAACCTAATTCATATAGCAAAAATAAAACTCGATTTTTAGATACAATAGAGGGTCCTTTTTATTTCTTTCTGGTATCGAATTTGTTGCACAAATTTTTTCACAAGAAGTGACGCTTTTGTATTTAACATATCTCTCATATGTTATGCGTAATAACACGAAAACAAAATAAAATGGCGGACTGAGGGCCCGAATTTTAAAATGGTCATAACTTTCAAACAACAGGAAGTGGTGTTCTGATCTTGCTTTCGCGAATTTGCACAATTTATTTAGTAGCTTATAAGATATTAAACAGGAGTTGCAAGTCAATGGTTTCATTATAATTTGCGTAATAAACTTTGACGTTTAAGAGAACTGAGGGCCCATTTTGAACGAAGATATACGAAGTAGGACAGTGTTTTGCGTTAATATCTTGTTTCCACAAATTTTGTTTGGCTTTAGCTTAGATTTCGGCATAAACACATTTTCTGTAGTGTCTACAGTTTAGCCGGTATAGGTGGGCCCTCAATCCGCAATGTGCGAACTGAGGGCCCGACTTTACAGTCTATAACTCGCTTATTAGACTTTCACAAAATCCGATTCCAACTTCCACATTCCTTTGGGAATGTACACTAACTCCTAAGCACATTTTCAAAGAGTTTTAACAAAGTGGCCCTCACACCACACGCACATTTTATAACACTGGTGTTATCACAGGGAATGAATGGCTATTACACCCAGAAGAGGCTTTAGGGGTCTGTCGTATATAAACAACTTTTAGTAACTGAAATAAGTAGATACTAACTTATGGGTGCCTACAAACTATTAAATTATATTTTTAATTTCGTGTTTGGTACCTACAATATGTTTTCAGTACAGATAGACCAGTACTTTTTTTTTTTCAAAAAATGTCTACATGTTAGAATTGGTTCAACAATTGGATTAGGTAGGTACTTTATTATACTGTTCTCCCAAAATAGTTTTTGTAGTGGTCTGTAGAATTCTGTGCAGCAGCAAGCTGGTTGGCCGCTTACGGATTGATGACAAAAGTTTTGCTGTCGACTGCTGCATGCATCTTTTCAGTATATTTGGAGTTGTTTCTACTATTCATATATTTAATAGATTTCAAATGGATAGCTTTTATTTACATATTACCTACATATATACGAAACAATACGATATAGTATTGTGTAATGTAGTCGTTTCTTTCATCCACGATTATTAACTTCCGCTTGTGAATCTTGAGATTTTACAAGCAATGCTCTGCTAATTATTTTTGCATTAATTGAAAATTAAAAAAAAGTACCGTAATATGGAATGACGTTGTTGTAAAATCGAAGCCTTAGCAGACTTGAACGTTGAATGAAAAAATATTATAGTCCTAGATAGATCTTTCATGTAACCGCTTGTAAGACTGTTAGTCCTTTGTTCCTTACGTTGATGAATAACGTATTTTCTCTACTTTTACCTGTTCTACTCACTATGTACTTTTTTCTGACAAATAAGACTGATTTCAAATGAAAATAAATTAACTGGTCTGTTTAACTAACGCAACAAGGTAGTGCCCTAATAGCGCATCTTAATTCATTCATGCTATATAATAATTATGTTGAAATTTATAGGAATATGGCTAAAATGTATTACTGTCGTAAAATAATCTCATACAGCTGTTCTCATATAGTAGATAGTTCTGGTTTGTATCTTTCGTGTAGAAATATTACGTCATTTTTGTATTACATGGATTGCTGAAGAATCGCTCCTGGAGCACCAGTCGTTCTCATCAGCTCTGCGGCGAGTCCACGGAATCTTCTATGCGGTGCTAGTGCGTTCATGTCGCGATAAACTAAACAAATGTAGGTTATTAAACTTGAACTAAGCAGTAAACGGAAAGAGTCATGATATTGATTTCAATATTTATTTGAAAAAAATACTTTACAGGTGGTAAAAACACTTTATGACCCGTTAAGTTATACATTTTAGACTTACCACTGAAGATAATGCAACCTAAATAATTGAACACACTTGGTGACATTAATGGAAGGACTTGCCACCACCAATGTAAATCTGGAAAAAAAGAAACTATTAAAAATTTACCAAATATTTTATAAACAACAGAATACTTACGTTTAGGTTTAGGAGGAATTAATTTGATTGCACCCGGTTTTTCAACAGGTTCTACTACAGTCTTTGGCTTTTTTTCTGGAGGAGGCTCATTGTGAACTGGAGATGGTCTTTTAGGTATTGATACTGTAGGTGGCAATACAGGCGTGGATTTTTTTGTTAATACTGCTGCACGAGAAGGTGGTGGTTTAACTTCCTCTTCTAGTCCATGTTTCCGAAACTTCGAATTAAAAGTTTTAACAGTTTTTGGTTTTGGTTCATCTGGTTTTCTGACTTCTATGGATATAGAAAGTTTTTCCTTCTTGGCATCACTCAATTTCGGTATTTTACCCAATTTATGAACTGATGGTGTTTTATCATCAGGCTTCTCAGACGAAGATTTGTTTAAAGTGGTATCCTTACTCTTATCGCTTTTATCCTTACTTTTATCTTTTTCGGAGGATGACCGTGAACTCCGATCCTCTTTAGATTTACTACTGGAAGACGACGATGACTTATCGCTAGATTTTCTGCTGTCACTTTTTGATCTAGAGCTATGAGAAGAATGTCTATCCCTATCCTTTGACCTGTCTTTACTGCTCATATGTCGGCTAGAACTGCTTTTGTGACTTTTATGTTTCTCACTTGAAGAATGTGACCTACTTGAATGTTTTGAAGAACTGCCTGACCTTGACCCGCTACTACTACTTTTATCGTCTGATTTGTCTTTACTTCTACTTTTTGATTTATCTTTAGATTTTTCCGAATCGGATAACCCTTCAGAAGTTTTACTTTCACTATCATCATCAACTTGCGTTATGACTTGCTTGCCATCTTTCAAACTAATTTTTAACACTGGCAAAGCTTCAGGTTCGTCGTCTACTTCTTCTTTTATTCTCATATCACCTACATTCTTATCAGTATCGACAGAAAGGGCTTTATCTAATTTGATACGATCTTCACTCATTGTTTTGATTTCAGTGTTATTGTCATTATTATATTCCACATTGCACTCTGACTTTACTAAGACGTCTAAGTCAGTATGCGCTTCCGATACAATTTGAGGTATATCTGAAAGCTGAACAGGAACTACTTGTTCGCCCTTTACAGTTTTTAGCCATTGTTCTACTAATTTCGATGCTAAGGCTCTGATAGCTGCAATGAAAAAGAAAATACAATGCTTTAATAATTCACAATCCCACTAATATTATAAATGTGAAAGTTTGTGGAAGACCCTTGGATGTTTGTTACTCAATCACGCGTAAACAGTTGAACAGATTAGGAAATTGGCACATAGGTAGACAATTTCCTGGATTTAAAACAGGATACTTTTTATCCCGGTAATGTGTTCCCTTGGAATAAACGTTGTTACTTTTTATGCAGGCGAAGCTAGTACAAAATAATTGTAATATTTATTACTTGAAGTGTAAAAGTGGGTGTGTCTGAGTTTAGAAATAAGAATAAAAGCAGGTGCAATCATTCGCTTCGTCCACTCGACAATAAACTCCCAAACTTTAATTTGAATTTCGTGAAAATGATTTGTAAATAATATGTGATTATCTTACCAAAATGGTTATCATCCTTGGACAACTCTTTTACTAGTTTCGGGCAGTTATTAGTTTTCAAACGCTCTATATCAACTGGGCACAGTAAAAGGAGCTCCAGTAGTTCTTTTACTAGAGGCCAGTTTTTAGCGACAATACTTTCGGTCAGCCACATGTGTACTAAAACCCATCCTCCAGAGCCCATAAACAAACCAAGTAGGTCAGTTTCTGTACATTTCAGTATTTGTATGTAAATACATTTAGATACTAATTTCTTCGAAAATTTTGTCATGAGGCTGAAAGGAAAAAGTTAAAACTTTACAAAAACGCTCGATACATTAGTCAGTTCAGGTTCATGTTCTACAAAGGTGCTCAAACATAAATACAAGATTTGCTCAGACTCGGTGAACGATGATCTTCGAAGGGTAGCTAAGTCGCAACTGGATGAGAGTTGCCGAAAATCAAGAAGTGGAGAGGCATATGTCCAGCAGTGGACTGATATAGGCTGATGATAAAGTTTTGCATCAAGATGAAGATTACGATGTGACGATATTAAAATACGATGAATAAAAATTAACACATCGCAACATACAGTGAGGTGGTTCACTATACTAAAAAAGAATCATAAACCTTTTACTTGTAGTCTTGTAAAAACTCGTAAACGTTTATAAACGTACAAAACTCAGATTTAAGAAGAAAATCTAGGATTTAGTAATGGCGGGCCTCTTCTATTAGTAAGATTATAAACACAATAATACAAGTACCATTTCTTAATTATTACATTAAAATGTGATTGGCATTAGGTAAAAAATACAATTTAGGCGCTCCCATCAAATAAAATTATTAAGACTGTTTTGTAATTAGCAGATTTATGAAAGCTAAGAACTGCTAACTTAAAACACTTACCTAGCCAACCTCTGGACTTCGTCCCTGCTTTTGATACCGCCATTTGGAGACAGAAGCACACTCAGGCAGTTCAGTAATTGGATTGGATCTATACGCGGCTGTAACAAAGAAAAAAGAAGTCATTTTAGTTGTCCTACTTGCAAAAATAGTATGCTCCTATTGGATCAATAATATTATTCTTCAATTGTAGCATTGGAATTACAACATTTTTTTTTGTCTCCACCTTCTAAAAATATATTCGCGGGTTAACAATGAAATGCTGTTATATCTAGGACACAGATATAATGTAGACCGTGTGTACAATCTACGAAATGATTGACAACATAACATAATAATTAATCTATGTACTCTTTACGGTGTCTAATTAATTAAATGGGTACCTATATGTTTATGGTGTGCATCCATTAGTTAGGTAAGGCGATTTTAGCGATTTTTCGACCCCCGCACTTGCCCCCTGATTTTGCCCGACGCGTTCTCCCTTCCAATAATTTTACATAACGTGTACTTTTTATGTAAAAAAGTTAATTTGTGCGTAATTTTCATATATAAAAAAAAAAACAATTCTTTTAATTATTTATATTAAAGGCAAGTCCAAGAAAACACCGAGAAAATGTAACAAGGAAGAATACTAACTGGGAATTATTAAAATGAAGTAAAAAATGCCGCCGGCTCAAACCCCTCCCCTTCTAAATGCCTCAGGTAATTAATGGACGCCCCCAATACCCTGCCTTTGCCTTTCGAAATTACTCTATTTCGTAGTAAGAGAAGAACTTTATCTTCCCATACTTATTATAACTAATGGCATGTGCTTGCCCAAAGTACGTTTGACTAATGCTTGGTACGATAACTCGTGACGGCAACATCGAACTATTTAAAGAAAACAATCTTGTGAAATCACCCTGAGTCTTTAACAAGGGCAATTATTATAATAAATCAGGGTGAACTTTAGGCAAGCGCATAATTACCGATGCATCGACTGCGACCTCGTGTGGTCCGCCTGTAATTTACTATAGTCTCATCGACATTTTATATTATTTTATATACATAGTCTTCGAGTAGTTCCTACAAAATATAGGTACAAAAAACAAGTGTACAAATAATTAAGGTTAAACTAGGTTTCCTACGTCTCACTAGACGCGTGTCGGAGGCGAACTTTGCACAGCAGGTCAAGGTTATTATTATAAAAGATCAAACACACATGGTACATAAATCGCTACTACACTTCACTTATTGCCTAATACTGGCCTGCTATAAAAGTGTAACCCCTAGTGGTTATGAAAACGCGACACATTTGTAGAAGACTTGCCATCTCAAAGACGGTGCAGGATTGTAATATAAAAAAAAAATAGGGGCGCCTATAATTTTATAAGTTCAAAATAGAATAAAAATGTTCCCAATCATACGAAATTTCCCCTCAGGTATTTTACAGATAAAATACTTGACCCATTTCACTGGGGAAAAAGCCTATTGGCGTATTTTTATTAGATGCGGCGAACGCCGATAAAAGTGAAATAGGTAATAACGCAATACGCGTCAGCGTTAACCGTCGCAATACGGCCGGGGTTGCTACTGAAAATTTCCAAATAGTAACTCAATAAATATTACCAGACTCGAATGAAATCGAATCCATGAATGACGCCACGCTTGCGCAGTAGTCGCACTTGAACAGTAGGTACCTAATTTTGTAGAACAAATGATACAGAAGTTTTTATTAAAGCATGCTTGCTCATTTGTTCATGGCAGGTTTGTCATGTTTGTATTTCTACGTATTTTGCCATTTCTAAGCTAAGTAGGTAATTAGGTATGTACAGTGTAGAATAAAGGGCACATCTACTGTAATTAAATTTTCTAATGATGTTAAGTATAGTCATGAATAAACATGCAAATTTTAGTCTGAGTACTAAAAATAGCTGTTTCTTCTAATAATAAAGTACCTAAGTGCATAAACGTAAACAAAAGTAAAGCTTGTTGTCAAAGGCCGACATTCACGCTTATACCTACCTACTTTACATTTCAGAAAACAAAAAAAAAAGAATTAGACTGTGAAATGTTTGTTTTTAGTCTTAACATATTATGTTAAGACTGTGGCTTTTTTTGTATGGAGTATGTACCTATGTGCCTACCCAAAGCCGGTCTTACATCTGTAAGTATAGCTTTCGTAAGGCCTTTACGCAATTCTTGCTTGTTCTTTCAACATGGCACTTGGCTTAGACGACATAGTTGGCGCAGTGGCAAAGTGATTGGCTGCTGCGCTATGTGTTGCGGGTTCCATTTCCGCACAGATCATATTATATTGTATATGACCCATATCATTATAGTTGTTCTAGGTCTGGCCGTTAGTGTATGTCATTTAATAATTGGCAAGACTCATTAACAAAAATTCGAAATTTCTTTTAGGTACCTATATCATAAGGTTTAATTTTGAGAAAACTATACAGGTGTAAGGCCGGCCTTACAAAATGAAATAAAGTGTGTTTAATTTGTGTGCATTTAATAGCAGTTTTTTGTAATCTCTTAATTTTATTTCCGTGTTACGGGTACAAATTCCATTACAGCCGCCGAGGTTAAATAAAAATAAGCCTAGTCATGAACTAAACAATGAATCAAATAATCAACAAAATGGACGCCAGACCGGACGGTCGCGCAAGAATGATCGCTTACGTCACTACCTACTGCAAAAATACCACATCACGTGATATTGTTCTAGAAGCTTCGATATATTTTTTTTTTACGAATTTTTCGTTTAAGTATACATTTTGTTATCATAGGTTGTAATCATTGATAACCTGGCATGAAATATTTTTTTACTCGAGAGAAGTAGGTAGGTACCTAATACGTACATAATGGTCTGAAAGCAGGTTTGTACTTCGCGATATTTCGAGATATTTATCGGAATGTGCTAACTAACATTTTAAGTATGTATGTATATTAAGACAAACTTACCATTATAATACTTTAGATTACTTCAAAAATAACACGACACCCGATTGCACAATGGTATAGCTTTGTCTGCCATGCCACGCCTTATGCTCCAGATACAACATGGCGTCATATCATTGTTTAACAATATTATATTATTCTCGCACAGAGGAACACTTATTTTCTAGTCATTACGTTCATTAACAATGTAATTACACTATTTTTAACATATGTTACATAATAGTCTGTTCTCACAGTAGAGACAAATAATTGATTAATTCCGTTGTAATTTTTGTGTAGTAATAAGATAATTATTTCATTCGATTTATATTCCTACATCTGATAAACTATTTCAATAAAATCCTAGTAGGAAGGGATTTGATTAAATTTATATGATACTACAACACTTTCTAATTCAGTGAGTTGGCAGAATTCCAAGCTAAGGCCAGATACGTTCGATCCGAGTAAACGCCTGGCAAGCGGAGAGATTGCTTGAAGAATGAAATGACAGATCCAAATATTCAATGTGGAGAATGGAACTGAATGGATGAACGAGGAGAGCGGAAAAGGAAATTGTGAAATAGACAATTAATTGAATGAAAGATCGAAATATTTGCTGATTCAATGTTGCCACAGAAAAATACATTTTTGCTTGTATAATCGTACATAATTTTATTTATTTTATAGCATTGACCTAAAATACGTGCAAAAATAAGTCCTAGAATGTTCTTAAATATCTATATTAAAAGTGTACTTATCCTATAGGTTTTGGTATATACTATTTCCATATTCATTGTATGGTGTCTAACTCGAATAACGTGAATTTCTATCTATCTATATCTTATTTCGCTTGTCAGCAGCACCAGCTTTCAGGAGTTGGCACTGGCACCGCATCTGTCACCGAGTGTCACCTGCTGTAGTGCTGTTAGGTACCTACGCTGTCAGTCACAAATGTCACAATCACAATCAGAGAAGATTGAGAGAATAATTATTGATTGATTTCTTTGCTGTGATTTATAAATAAAACACTACAGAGTGTCATCTAAATCGAAAGTGTCCTCCTTCAGTGGTCAAAAGTAATTTAAAACAGGTGTTTCACTGAACCTGCTTCCATCATAAAACATGTGGAGTGATTCTCTGCTAATCGTATTTATTTCCATATGTACGGCATTTCTAGGTGAAGGTAAGTATTTAATTTCAGTTCTGACAGTAAAGCATTGTTTTGCCGTCATTTTGTGTAAGTGTTGGACCTAGTGGTGTAACTTGGTGATCAAGGCGCTCGTGCTAAATTGAGGAAATTGGGCCCCAATCATCACGCATCTCCTCGTGTGATCTTTTTGTCATACTCAAGAATATTTGTATAGTGGCACTTTTGTGTGGAACTAATATTATTACAATAAAATTCTGTATAGTGCCTAGTTCCACAGACACCAAAGCCTGGTGCCTGTTGATAACTGCACCTTATAAATTCATTTATTTCGGCTTATGATACCTTTACACTAATGTTAGTAGTGATTAAGAATTTACCTTAGTAGATATACCTTGGTTAGAACTAGTTTCTTAGTTAAGTTGAGCCATGGATATCTCTACAACATTGATGTCCGTTTCTTCCAAATTTATAGGTCTAACATGGATACTGGTGTATAGAACAGAAAAGTATCAAAAACTGAAAGTTGAAGTGGAACGACAAAGTAAAAAGTGTAAGTTTATGAATCAAAACAGAATTTTCTTCTATTAAAAATCAATTGAGATCGAAATTTAAAATCCTATGTATCAAGGCTTCTCGGTTTATATCGGGTGTCCGGTAAAGAATGGATTATCTTGAAATGGGTGATAGTAGAACTAATGGCGATTCAGAAAAAAAATACATTAAAAAATAAAAACAAGTAGTACCAAAGATATGATTAATTTAATAATATTCATTGTTTTTTGTTACCTTATTTTACATTCTTGTACACCACGACCACGAATTAATGAATTTCGTCGGTTTTTTATTGTTATCGTAATTTACGTTAACTTAGCTAATAGATAAGTAATCAAAAGTAGGACTGCTATTACACGGTTTTGAAAAAAAACAACTTAAACTATGTTCTTTAGGAAAAAATTGTGAAAAAAAATCCTTATGGAAAAGTTTAAGCGTCCGTAGCTTAAAAAAAATGCATCGAAACACAAGTGGCCAATAATTTTAAAAAAAAATGTGTTTATAGCCGATTTCAAAATGGTATGATTCAGTTTTGTACCTACTGTAAATAGTGAATTATTGCTATTCGTTTTCAAAAGGAGCGGAATTTGGTTAAACAACAAAGTTTGCAATATCGTAACAAATTTGAACATTAGATGAACCTGACCATCTGGGTTTAAATAAAAAGATTTGTAGACGTTAGCAATGAATAGGAAAGCTTGGTTAACCTGTTATGCGACTTGTGGGATGTGATATGATGAAAATGTGGTGTGACCGTGTTTTTTTTTATTTGGGCTGTCTTAAGGAAAATTATTACGCCAAGTCGATCCTTGAAAGACTTAGGTAGCCGTGTCCGGTCAACCACATCAAAAATAAGCGATCGACGTGATATACGACTACTTAGGAGAGCATTTATTCTAAAATGTAGGGTCTGAATCAGAGTGGGTGGCAGACAATTTACAATGAATGTAATTTACAACAAATACAGTCTTAACATCACGCCTGTAATCCCCGAAGGGCAGAGGTGTAGCCACATTTCACCAGTTATAACACTTTACCCAATAACACTGCTCGACCTGGCAATCGAACCCAAAACCTCATGCTTAGCAGTCAAAAACAGTGTCAATAATATCAAATGCTGTTTTTTATTAAACCCCAATGACCAGATACATTTAATGTAAATAAATATTCTAATATCTCAAACTTTGTTGTTTACCCAAATTTCGCTCCTTTTGAAAACGAATAGCAATAATTCACTATTTATATTAGGTACAAAACTGAATCATACCATTTTGAAATCGGCTATAAACACATAATCTTATAAAATTATTGGCCACTTGTGTTTCGATACATCTTTTTTAAGCTACGGACGTTTAAACTTGCTCAAAAAGAAAATTGATCACGATTTTTTTCAAAAGAACATAGTTCAAGTTGTTTTTTTTCAAAACCGTTTAATAGCAGTCCTATTTTTGATTACTTATCTATCAGCTTAGTTAACGTAAATTACGTTAACAATAAAAAACCGACAGAATTCATTAATTCGTGGTCGTGGTGTACAAGAATGTAAAAAAGGTCACAAAAAACAACGAATCTTATTAAATTAATCATATCTTTGGTACTACTTGGTTTTTTTTTTATTTGTATTTTTTTCCAGATTAGTCATTAGTTCTACCATGACCCATTTCAAGATAATCCATTGAAAACCGGACACCCTGTATATATCATATTGTTGGTCCTATCAATATCAGTAAGTATGTTATCCATACACTACTAATAGTAGTGGAAAATGGAAACTGACTATTTGTATTTTGAGCCTGCATAATGTACCATAGTATTTCTGACTCATTTGCAATCCAGGCAATTTAGCATAAACAATCTAAAGTTGTTGAATAAATAGAACTCAAATATTGTTTGATTACTCTGACATTTCTTTGTCTTGCAGTAGAAAAACGAAAGGAAGCTCATGGAGACTCACTGGACAAACAACATAAGAAGAAAATTGAGAGGGAGGAAGAGAGACTTAAAAACAATAATAGAGACCTTTCATTAGTAAAGATGAAATCAATGTTTGCAATTGGGTTTGCATTCACAGCCTTACTCAGCATGTTCAATAGCATGTAAGTTACATATTTAAATGTTCATTAGATAGCTCAGTAACTAATCTAGCAAGAAATCAATAGTTAGACATTTATAAGCTACTAGCGAACCGCCCCGGCTTCGCACGGGTACATTATGACTTTTCCGGTGTATTTTCAATTTTTATTTTCATAAAAACCTTGTGCTGAAAATTACGAACACTATAAAAAAAGAATCAGCCAAATCGGTCCAGCCGTTCTTGAGTTTTGCGCTTAGCAACACATTTAGCGATTCATTTTTATTATATAGATTCATTATTCAATAACGAATCAGTATGATTAGTTTCATACAAGTCACTTAAAGTAATAGATATCAATGTGTTTCACAGATTTGATGGAAGAGTAGTGGCTAAACTTCCATTCTACCCTATATCATGGATACAAGGTCTCAGTCACAGGAACCTGCCTGGGGATGATTATACAGACTGCTCTTTTATTTTCTTGTACATATTGTGTACAATGAGCATAAGGTAATTATAAAATAATATTATAATTATTTGAATATGGGCAGATTTTTAGAGCTGATTTTCCAATTGTCAGATAACTTTTTATCCAAATAATAAATATGACAGCTTGACATATTTTCTATACTAAAGCTGTCAAGCCGCCATATTTATACCTCCTTGAGGGATAATAATAGCGGCTATCTGACTATTGCTAAACAAACGGCTACTGCTATCTCTAAACAAGCTCTTACTTGAATATTCAAGTAAGGGGTAAGGGTATTTTGTACATGCTAAATAAGCATTTGTGTACTCACCATTAGTGGTTGTTTGCAGTTTCACATGAGTTTTTTTTCGTAAATTTAGTTTTAACATGTACAAGTTTATTTTTGAAAACATTTGGTACTTTCGACATTTCTGCATAGTTTGTTAGTAAAAATTTAAGCTAGTTTCCTTTTGAAAGCAAATTATGGTACCAATCAGGTTTTTATAGTTTATAAATAAATCTTAATATAATTATATAAATTACGCATCACATTGTTTCTCCGGGATGGACTCCGAAACTACTCAACCATGTTTTATGAAATATGGCTTACTGTGTGTAATTTGGTCAAACTTAAAAGATAGGATAGTTTTTAGTTTGATTATTGACCTCAATATCTTTACTTACTAAAAGCCACAGCAACGCGTTGCCGAGTCAGTTAGTAATAAAACAAAATAACAATAAGTTTGACATAAAATACCTATTACATTATTATATTTAAATAAGTGTTATTGTTTTTCTAGGCAAAACATACAGAAGCTTTTAGGATTTGCTCCATCTCGCGCCGCATCGAAACAAGGTGGAGCTTTGTTTGCAGCACCTCCAGCTCAATTTAAGTAAAAATGTTATTTAAATAAATAATGCAGTGAATTTAATTAAGTGTGAAATATAAATATTTAATTTATTTATTAGATGTTAATTACACATTTTCTTTGAAATAAAAGTTTTGCTTACTTATTCCATAATTTTCAATAAGAATACTCATACATAGGTATATTACAATTTATTTGTTTTAAGCTGAAAGTTACTTCTCTAATAGAATTATAACTTAATGTAATTGTAGACGGCAAAAGAAACAACAAATCAACCAACAAGATCAGTAGACATTGAAATCAATTATTCGTTCATCAAGTAAAAATCTGTCAAAGCCAAATCTTGTTAAATCTATTGTAGTGTATTGACTGTCGATAATGAGTTCAGCAATCGCCCTTCCAATGCCTGGTGCATGTTGACATCCTGTAGACAATAAGGGCATTCAATAAGATTATTGTCTTGCTTGTCTATCTTCATAGGTATTTAGCTATAGATGAAATGGCATCAGAATGGCCTATTTTCAGTATGTGTGGACAAATAAATAATAACTACAAACCTTGTTTACCAAATCCAGCTGCAAGGTATAAGTTAAAATGGTAAGGATGTGGTCCAATCACGCCTGTATTGTCAAAAACATTGCAGTCATATGATTCAGTAGCAACCTTCTCTATCTGAAATAACAAAAAAAATAAAAATTGATTACACCTGTTTAACGTTAATGTACTTGAAGTTTCTAAAAATGAAGGCTCATTACACAGTTTATTGCTCAAGATTCAAATATTAATTTGTGTCTGTAGATTTGTTTTATTGAAGGTTCATTGATAGCTATACAATCATTTTTCTCAGCTCATTATTTATTCACTTGTAAACAGCAGTTCCAAGAATTACAAATGTTGATCAAAACATTTTTGTTTTTTGAGTTAATTTAATAAGATGTACTCACTTTTGTATTATTACAGCTTGGAACACGGTTTAGTAATGATGGCTCGATAACTTTTTCAAAATAGTCACTCTTAGACATATTTTTCATGTCATCTCGCAGAAGTGGTAGGTTTCCACATAATAGATTACTTTCTAAGCCATTTCTCATTAACCATAGTCCAGTAGTATCTGTTACTACTGGAGTGTTCAGGCCTAGTTCTGTAGCTTTTTCATGGATAGAATATACATCACATTCCCTGAAAGAATAAACATAACACCACTCCTGAAATCCCTGAAGGGTTATGCACAGGTGTACTCATCAGTACACCCACATTACACCAGTTATTTTGAAGTCTCATGTATGCAAGCCTATTGCCATCAGCTAAGCATAAATCCAGACTCCAAAGATGCTACTGAGAAATTCCTGATGGAAAATTCCAATAACACTTTGGCATACCTGGGAATCGAACCCATGACCTCATGCTTAGCAGTCGCGTTTTACGACCGATAGACCAACGAGGCAGTCAAGAGACATTAAAAGAATAAAAAAAAAGAAAATATCCAAATATTATGTACAAGTGGTACCAATTTAGTTGTGTGAGCACTTAACCTCACCTTCGTTCTATGGGCAGAGGCACACTTAAAATTCCATTTCCTTTTCCTATTTTAGCCAAACTGGCTATTTGTCCTGAATTTTCACCTGCTGCTAAGACACATATGGCAAATTTGATTGCATATTCTTCTTGATCTTCTGTTTTATATACAATCCTGTTTATTCTTTCATATCCTCCAGGGGTAACACCTTCCATAAGCACATCTTTTTGTTTTTCGATGACAAACCTTGTTACTTCACCATTTACATAGTTAGTTCCAAGTTCTTTAGATTTGGTTATCAACCCCCTTAGTAAAGCCCAAGCATTGAAGGTTCCTTCATTTTCTATTGCCATGCATCCTGTTAAGTTTAAATTACGTCATTAACAGGTTATGCAATGGATTATGCTCCAAAACACAAAAATGGTACACTACTAATTATAATTTGTGTTGGACTGTTGTTTTAGGCAGAGATGGCATCAAGTGCTATACACAAAGGTTATCTCACCTAGTTTGACATCGTCTGTGTTCATCCATGGGTATTTGCTCTTTATTTCGGCTGCTGTTAGTAGATTATGTCGTACACCAAGTTCATTTAGTAGATCAACATTTTGTTCAAGTTTTTGGGCATATTTCTCACTCGCTAAAGTAAGAGACCCAGTAGGGGTGTATTGAATGTCAACATCGTTTCCCAAGTGCTCTTTGATATTTCTCAAAAAATCAGCAGAGAACTGAGATAGATACACATTTTCAGGCAGAGAGAAATGTTGGATTAATGTACCTAAGGATACATTATTTTGAGACTCTTTATACTGAAATTAATAAAAGTATCAATTAAGCATCAGGTATAATATGTTTTAATTGAATAAATCCTGGTTATATAATATTTTTATAATGATTTAGAAGATGGTTTGTACTGAAATGTATTTCTATTGTATGAGATGATTATAATGTAACAAATATTCTATCTATTGTAGTATATAAGATTTTAATTGATTGTCACATGTTCTTTGCAGAGTAAATGAACTTCTAAGATAACTTTTGAGTAATTATATACTAGCAAATAAAGGATTATTACATAATATAACACACTACTTACTGTAAAATCTTTTTCTAGGACTACAACTGATAGGCCTTCTAGACCAGTTCGCTTTTTTAACCAATAGGCAATTGCTGATCCTATGAAACCACCTCCTATAATAACTACATCAGCATGTTCTGGATACACCGTTTGTTTATCTTTTGCACCAAAAAAAGAAGGCATATCGTTCGCTAGAATATTCAACGTTTTTGTGAACGGGTTATTACTTTTAGCATACTGGCGAACGCCGTATATTCTTTGGCTGCGGAGGACTCCGCGAAATAGCTTGGATATCATTATTTTTACTCAATAAAGCGCTAATATGTAAAACTTCTAAACATATTCTTGAGATTATTTTTTAAAAATTTGCCGGTGTAGAGTTGTCGACAATTTCAACTAAACCTTACGAAGGAATTTTATTTAAAAACATTTACTCGAACTTTTCATAAATGAATTTTGTGGAGAGGTACCACAATTTGCGTTGATCACGTAAATTGGTAGATAGGTGCTTTTGCCCAGTTGCGCTGGAGAAAACGATCCTTTAAATTATTCTCAACTTCAGTGAACTTCTCAATTCTATTTATGGCATTGACAGTTCCTTTAAGAGTGACTTACGAGAAAGACAGCCCAGACAGGATGGTCAGTTGACACTTTAGCTGACTGACTGTCTGTGAGTGTGAATGTGAGCACAGACGTATTACGTCATTGGAATGTGAGTGACTAGAGCACAGAACACTAATAACCTAGCGATATCTACCGGACTAGAGATACTACCTTTATATATACAACGATATATACATATAGCTTGTCTTTAAGAAGAAAATGCCTAATATATAAAAAAAAAGAATAGAAGTTCATTCATATATCCGCCTCATCTCTTGATCGAGCTTCGAGTCAGTTCGCGCCGCTGAGCTAGTGACTTCCCTAAATAATCTCGATCCGATTTAACCTTTCGTGTTTCTGTCCTCAGCGAAACCCTAAACTGAAGTCCGTGACCTGGCTGGCATCACGTGAAGTCTTGTTTAGGCAAATGCCACAAACGTAAACATTTAACCGGCAACCACCAGCCACCAAATTAGTATTTAGATCCAAAATAAATAAAGTTAGTATAGAATAACTAGAAGTGTTGAACTCTTGTTAGTAAGGAACTCATTGTGTGGCCAATTTCGAATTTGATTTACATTTGTCTGACGTGTTGTGCTGTGAAGCATCAGAATGGTATCGGTTTCATACATTTAGCAGAACGACAGATCGCGACACACAAATACCTATAAATCTTACCATGCTAAATGTATGAAACCGATACCGTTCTGATACGTCACAACACAACACGTCAGGCAAATGTAAATCCGGCTTTACACTTTTTCATGGGTAACAATAAAAAACAATAAAATCACGAAACACCGGTTATATTTTTCGTGATAATTTTCTTTGGACCAGTTTAAAGAAGCCAAAGTCATAGATAATTATCCTTTAAGTCAGTCTCCAATGGGCACACACATTTGACTTTTAAGTTCGACTTGTCATTATTGTCAAGTTGTCAGTGAGTGATAGAAATAAAAACAAAAAGATGGAATGGAATTTCATGGCACGTGTTTTAGATACATTAATATCTAAGAAGTTGTTTGTGTAAAACATGGTCATAATTATAATGACTGAACCTGATGCCTACTTATTGTAATGGTGGCAATGGTGACGAAGATTTTGAGTATACGTGTGTGATTTTTACGATAACAGTTTCAAGTAACGTTTACATCGCAATAACCAAAAACAGAATGATTGCAAAGTAATCTTTTGTATGTAATGTGTTGAAGAGACTCGTATGACTAGCTAGGTATGAATTGTTTTGAGTAAATAGGTACATAGGTATGCATCATCCTATCTGACTACTCAAAACACGGCTTAAGGGACGATGATATGATACCTAAAAGTTTTAAAAATTGCACTGAACACTATACTAAGCATGTAAAATTGATGACTGATGTTAAAATTGTATTGTGTCATTAGGTGGCAAAGGCTTCTTTTCATACAGAGAAGACAAGAGCAACAATCACCATGCTTGCTCAAGGCAGATTGGCAATTACAGATTTATAATAACTAAGTAAAGTCCAAATTTCCTCACAAGTTTTTGTTAACCAACATGTCTGTGATATCCAAGATAAACAAAAATCTGACATTGAGTTTGAGTAAAAAATTCAATTATGTATTCAAGTAGATACATTAAATAAATTGATTAACTTATTTTTTTACCATTTCAGTTATCAGGTACGATCTAATAAAGATGGACTCAAAATATACTTCTGTTGGTGTGGGAAACAGCCTAAAATCTAATGGGCTCAAAAGAAAACATGCAGTTGAAAACATAAAAGTAAAGAAGATAAAGTTATCTAATGATACTATCTGTAAAACAAACAACATTAAAGTTGAAACTAATGGACATGATAATGTTAAAGAAAATAAGATTGTCAATGAAACTGTACAGGATTTACAAGAAGCAAGGAGGCAGTTGCCAGTGTATATGGTTAGAAATAGGTATGTGTTCTGTCCACAGTTTGTTTCATGTTTATAATTGTATTATCAGTACACCCTACATGATTTGATATCATCATTACCGTGCTTATTCCTAAATGAATTGACCTGAACTTGCATTGCTTGTGACCTGCTAATCACAATCTGAGTTCAGGTGAAGTACACCCTTGCTACAACTTTGCTAGGTTGTATGAAGTACAAGATAGTTAATTTTCAAAAATTGTCAAGCGTGTGTCTATAGTCAATCAAGTGAACTATCATCTGTTTGTTAATAAAATGCATGACTTGCTACAAGCATTTATAATAATTTCACTAGCTTTCGCCCCTTATATTTAAATTTAAACATGCTTTATCTGTTTTGTGTTTCAGACTCCTGGAAGAGATAAAAAAGAATGAGACTATGATATTGATTGGTGAGACCGGCAGTGGAAAAACAACACAGATCCCTCAATTGATTCACGAGCAGCGAATTGAGGGTTTTGGTGCCATAGCTGTGACCCAGCCACGCAGGGTAGCTGCCATCACAATAGCAATGAGAGTAGCAGCAGAAATGAACAAAGAAATAGGATCAATTGTTGGGTAAGCAGACAAATACGCAATACATAACTAGTTTATTTTCATTTATAACACAAATACTACTTTTGTATCTTTTCAATTGGTAACTATGTTAATTTTATTTTAACAGGTACTCAGTAAGGTTCGAAGATGTAACAAGTCCAAGAACTAAAGTGAAGTATTTGACAGATGGCATGTTGCTTAGAGAGGCAATACTGGACCCTTTACTCAAAAAGTATTCTATAATAGTGTTGGATGAAGCCCATGAGCGCACTGTGAGCACTGATGTACTGTTTGGTATAGTCAAACTTGCACAGAAAGAAAGGAGTGAAAAGAAATTAAATCCTCTGAAGGTAATTATCGTGTACACAATAATATGTTCAGCTGTGCTCAGCAGAAGCACTTGCAACTACTAGACAAACAAGGCAGTTTTTTTAGAACATGTTATTAACCTGTGTTTTATTTTCATCATGAGTCTGTCTGTTATTTTTTGTTGGTGTTGCTATGTTTGTTGGATTGTAAATGTTTCTTCTTTTAGATAATAATAATGTCTGCCACAATGGATGTTGACTCCTTCAGAAAATATTTCCATAACTGCCCAGTGATATATTTGGAAGGCAGAACATATCCAGTTACAATTTATCATTCGAAAATGAAACAAGAAGATTATCAATATGCTGCAGTGTGTACAATATTTCAACTTCACGCTACTACTCCTGCAAAGTAAGCTATCATTATAATAATCTTCGAAATAATATTATTATTACATTATTTTCGTCCTAAAATTGGCTTCTTTTTGTATTATATAGTATGTAGATACCTCAGTAATTTTTTGATGTTTGTATTATGTTTTCAGCCACGATTTTCTCGTATTTTTAACGGGACAAGAAGAAATTGAGACAATCACATACAACATCAAGCAGATAGCAAAGGTAATATTTGATAAGATGAAATGATTTATTTAGCTACTTTCTCAAACAAATGAGCTACATTTACAGTATAATTACCATTGTATTTGCTTTTATGCTAGATCGAAAATTCCAGGAAGCCACAGGTCCCCCTATTAGAGTATGTCCACTGTATGCGGGGCTCCCGCCGGCGAAACAACTGCAGGTGTGGCGCGACGCGCCGCCTGGCACCAGGAAGATCATACTGGCCACCAACATAGCAGAGGCGTCCGTCACCATACCGCGCATTAAGTGCGTCATCGATACTGGCGTTGTGAAAGAAAGGTGCGTTCACTAGTGAGTGCTCTGTGTGCCTGTGTGTACCTGTGTGTAAAAATCACTGAAAAGATAGAAACTAGACTAATTTTAAACCAAATCTTAAATTACACTGTTGTTAGCATTCAGTCAGAGTATGCCTAGGAGACGAAAGTTATGTAGGTGTCCTAAAACTCATGTTGTCAAATAACATCCAATAGTCTTTTAATAGCTTGTAGATGTTACATCATCAGATGGAATTTATTTGCGTGCAGGACATGGTCGGGCGGCACGGGCGCAGAGCGGCTGGCGGTGCGCGCGGGCTCGCAGGCGGCGGGCTGGCAGCGCGCGGGTCGCGCGGGTCGCACGGCGCCCGGCGCCGCCTACCGCCTGTTCACTGCCGACGACTTCCGCTCTCGCCCGCTGCACCACACGCCGGAGATACTCAGGTCACCTATCTTGAAACTAGCAATCAGAAATTGATTACTAGTATTTTGAAATACTAGTGACTGGTAATTGATTGGATTAGTTTTAAGATATGTAAATAAATCAAGCTGTTGGTTTCTACAGGTGTCCACTAGCTTCGACACTGTTGCTGTTAATAGCGGCGGGCGTAGAGCCCAGCACATTTCCGCTGATCGATACGCCGCCACCTGATTCTGTCAAAGCTTCGCTCTCTTTGCTTAAAGAATTAGGTATGTTATATATGTCTGAAGACAAAAAGCAATAACAGCGAGTGTGATGAGATCACACAGCCAAGAAATGTCACTATTAGCGCGGCGCCGTATAGTTATCTATCGCCGTAATCTATACGTAAATGTTATTTGTGACTTTTGAAAATGACAATACATGTCTCGTTTACTAAAAGTTATTGTTTTTGTTACAGGTGCTATTGATAATGAGGCCCACCCTAAATTGACGGTCATTGGGAAAAAGATGTCTACCTTCCCAATAGAGCCGAAATATTCTAGAGTTCTCTTGAGTGCACCAGAATTTAATTGTTTAGATGAAGTATGTGGCTTAAAACTTCTTAAAATTAATTATTACCTGCTGTACATAATATTTACATGTACAAAAACATATTCGTTTATTTTCTGTTCCAGGCTCTAAGCTTAATAGCAGTGTTGTCTAGTGAAAATGTGTTCCACACTCCCATGCACAAAAGAGAGGAAGCTATAAAAGTGAAGCAGAAGTTCTTGTCGCCTCTAGGAGATCACATAACTCTTCTCAATGTGTTCAAAGCTTTTTGTAAAGCACCATTAAAAAAAGTAAGTTTCAGATAGAAATTAAAATGTATTCTATGTTATATTTAGACTAGATTTATGAATCGCTTAACTATAGTAGACTAGCCCACTTCTGTGGAGAATAAGCGTCAAATATGCTGTGGAAATAACTGATATGATAAATTTATTAATATTTTTGAATAATAGTTTCATTTTCAACAACTTATTATTACATAGGAGTATATTAGGATATCCATTGATCATGTCTAACAGCGGACATTCACGTACTAAACCAATGGTGATGAACTCAAAAGTAAATGTTTTATCCACATTTTTTCAGCAATGGTGCAAAGAGAATTATTTAAACCACAAGAATTTGACGTATGCGTGCGAAGTTCGACAACAACTTCTTGCGATCTGCCAGAAACTGAACATGACGGTGTCTAGTTGTGGACAGGCATATGATCAGGTACAGTTATGATACTTTTTATGGTTTATGTGTATTACCCCCAATAAAGACGAAATATTTATTTGAGAATAATTATGCTTCTGTAATATTAATAATAAATATTACAAAAAAGTCCATATTTCTGATTTCAATCTGAGTAGGTAGGAATTTTCTTCGATAAAAAAAAACTGAAACATTTATTTAAAAAAGCTTTTGTTCATATTTCAGGTACTTAAATGTTTACTATGCGGTCTATTCACAAACTGTGCATGGCAGCGCGGCGGTGCGGGCGGCGCTGGAGGCGCGGGGGGCGGCGGGGGCGCGGGCGCGGCGGGGCGCTACGTGACGGCGGCGGGCGCGGCGGCGGCGCTGCACCCGGCGTCGGCGCTGCACGCCACGCGGCCCGCGCCGCCCGTGCTGCTGTACACCGAGCTGCTGTCCACCAGCCGCACCTACATGCTCACCGTGTCAGCCATTCAGCCGCAGTGGCTGCATCAAGTAGCGCCTGAGTACGCGCGCCGCTGTCGAGCAAACCGGTGACGGCGGTTTCGATTTGACATAACATTGTTTTTTACTCTTTCTTTTGCCGCGGTAAGATTTTCTGTGTAAAACGCTCGCCGAAGTACCAGGTGAGAAGTTTGGTGGATATTAGTTCTCGTGTCCGCGACGCTTCCAAAGTGAAGAGTTATAGTTTCCCGCTCTAGTACACATGGACAGCTTATTTGGAATGAAGGTGCATGTGTTTACTGTTTTGTTAATTTGTATAGTGTAAGTTTGATTGTCGTCTCGGTTATAAATGGAGCGATGTTATTTAAAATGAACATCATGTACCAGAAACGTTACATTTAGTAAATACTTAGATAAGTGTGTGATATAAAGATAAGTAAGTGCTATAGAGTTATTGTTTTGTGTTAAGACACGATGAACTTTTATGTAAGTTCGATATTTATAGGTATACTGATACCTCCACCGTTTAAAGCTTTTACTGTTACTGTAAGTAAATAAATGTATGCTCTGAAAATGTTGTGTATGTACCAATATCAAAACTAAAGCAAAACAGGACCACTATTTGAAATACCGTTTTTATACATATAACGTTATTAATAATAATTAGCTCTATTAAAACAATGCCCCTATTTTTTATTGTTTAAATAATTACCTGGTGCTAAATACGAGGTTTAGAACATAAGAACTTGATGTAAAAACGTTATGATTGTAAATACTCGTAATTGTATTATACAGAATAAAGTTTTACCAATATAATCTGTTTTATTTAAAAGTCTTATGTATGTGTAGTTGAACGATTTTTAATTGTTATGAAGATTGAACAGCCCGTTTTTGTAACATATTCATAAATAGATGGGAACAGTGCCTTTCACGAAAGGATAGGAGAAATACATAAAGTATAATAGTAAAAGGGTAGGAAAAATAAATAAAAAATATATGGGACTTTTGACTTCATAATGCATCATAATTAAGAAGCATCATAATAATATCACTTGGAATATGTCAATGTTTGGGGGATGTTATTACTTGTAACATTGTTGTTTGTAACGAAGGCATTCTTACCGCAGGCAGAGCCGGATGCGAAGGGCTTTGCCTCCGCTGACGCGCAGGTTAATGGTGGCAGAAGCGCAAGTGGAAGTGTATAGAAATACAAATTCATGATTTATTAACGAAATAGATAGACAAAAAGTCTTAATTAAAAATAGGCACAAAGTACACTTTCTTATACAAACTTCACTGGAAACTAAAAATAAAAAATCTGTTCAAACCCTAAGAAAGTTTAAACGATGAAAATAAGTTGAAGTTTGTAGGTACAGGGAAGAAAGTCACAGGCAAACCGCTAGTACCTAACTACAATGCATAATATTATAACTTACCTCGCACTAGTGAAACTCTGGTTAACAGTTAACTCAGTTTTACCATTGTGCTTTATGGAATGACAGTATCAAACACCTCGGAGGCCGATTGCGTAGCGATCCTGATGCTCTGTGTATGGAATCGTATTTCTCTACTAGATGAAATAAAATAATGATGAAACTGGCGGATTGACGTAACTGTTAAGCTGGCTGCTACGTCAGATGCTACGCCGTAGCAAAGAATCGCCCCGTTCCATTATATATCGAGTTAAGCATTTTTGTATATTTCTATGATCATCAATGCTAGATTAAAAAATACGACTTCGTTACTAACCACATCCAGATCAGTTTTCTAAACATTGTACCTAATAGTACATAAGTCTATTAGGTTCGGTGGACTTCGCTGCTCCGTGTTGTAGATCTGATTTACATACTATCAGATCAGAATGTTGCAGTCAGATTGAAATGAGATCGTAAAGTGGATTACTTTTATGGTTCCAGTTCCATATTTGTTCTTGAATGCTGTGTAAAAAGTTTCCATTCCAGCTTCTAATTGGAATAGCTCCATGCAAAATTTAATTTCCTCGCGCACTTCTTTAAAATTTATTCTGTAATAAGCAGCAATGGAAGTCGTAAAAAAAGGATCCAAGGGAGAACTGACGACATTCCCCTCATTAAAATGATGCCAGCTGGAAGCGGAACAATGTTAATTCGATAATTATGCAAATTTCTAGAAATAATTCATTAAAATGTATGACGAACGGTAGGGGCGTAGTAAACGGAATCGGCTCTTGAAGATATCTATTTATATTTAAGGAGTTTCAGAGAAATGTATTGAGGGATGTGATGAAATGTAAAAAATAATATAGGAACATACTTAGGTATAAAATGCCTTCATATAAGTTCACCTTTCCAATATTCTAAGCCAAAATGTGACGCCCGGATTTACACATGGGAAACGGGCTTCCACATTTCATACGTGTTATTCTTAACTTCGCCAACACAATATTTCATTTATTATGCTCGCACAAAGACAAGCTTAATTCTAAAACGAATTGTTTGGTAACAAAAATAATTGAGTAGCGGAGTGATGTTTGAAAATAGGAAATATTTACACATGAAAATGAAAATGTTGATTATAGCTTGAATTTTTTAACGAGTGTATAATATGTTCTTATTATTTATTGAAGGTATTATAGGAACACGTAAAATAATAAGGCGCAGATAATATAAAATTTCGAGGAACCCTTGACTGGTATTTGAGGTGACCTGCGCTTTCCTCTACCTATTAAAAATATAAAAGCAAAACTTTGTAGGCACAACCACTAAGTTACCTCTTATAAAAACTCGTCATGGAACTTTGCAAGAAGAAAGGACTTACTTATATCAAAAAAGGTAGTTATGTTTAAAAAGTTTATTTTTTAAACTATATTAGATTTTCATCAGCGATCATTTAACCGATCCGCAATATAGAACTAACATTAACATTTGCACGACCGAAAGGTTGAATATAGCAAATAAACCTAGCAAATAAAGTTATCATTCAATTATACAGAGAGGATGATGGATGTACCTAGATGAGGAAGATGATTCCTAATTTTATCGCTTTTTTATCGACCAATAAGACATTTTTTTAAATATTAATTTTCATTCATGAAAATAAGAATTAATATTTAATATCAATAATACAAGATAATTTTCAAATTACAAATCTAATAAAAAGTGATACTAGGTACTACTTACAGGTATCGGTAATATGTAGTACCTATGTCATTCTACTTTTTTAAACAATACCAAGTTGCGATATAAAACACACACTATACATTAAGTGGTAATTTGTAGGTGCAAACGCTGTGGTCTCATACCTGCTGCGACTAATGGGACTTTGGAATGGATGCCATCGTCGATAACGTTCTCCCTCGTGTCTGGTTTTTGTGTTTTTAACGCTAATTGCCCAACTTTCTTGTAATAAATTACATGCTTTTGATACGCCATCAATTATCACGGGACGTTGTAATGAAACCAGCTGGTTATTTATACATAAAACATAATTCTTTAGTTTAGACTTGTAAACTGTACCGACCCACTTAATCTTTCATAGTAGGTATATCGATCCTTTGCTGTTCATAATCAAATATAAAATTAGATGCTACCTATTTACGAGTATTAATAAATAACAAATTAATCTTCAACATGTTAGCGGCTTAATCGCTGTTGGTTAGGTGAAGATTGTAACAGAATATGAGATGAGTTCGTGTTCACGTATTTGCGTCTATAATGGCACTCATGCCTACAAGTAAAAATTGTATAAAAGCTTTGGCGAGCAAATGAAGTAGTATTACCTCTCGGAAGGGTCCGGTGTCTCGAGGGGCCGAGTTTGGACCGCGCTACTCCACAAGGATCTCGTTACGTGTATCGTTCCAAGGTAGCTATATCTATAGGCTCTACTTTGTTGTTATAGTAGGTTCACATTTATACAGAGTTCTTTTTTATAAAATCATATTTTCAATAAAGAGTTGTTGACAGTAGGTACCTACGGAGAACCTGCTAGATTTATTGTATAGTAATCTGAGTCGATGTTTTCGTGTTAAGCATCTGTTTTCCTCCAAAGTGTCTCTCCAATTTAATGAACGCTGACATTGCCTGTTACCTACATTTAAGGGATCTCAAGTAATATATCGTGTTAAGGGCCTAACTAAGGTCAAATTAAGTAAAGTAGGTGTTAGATTTTCACTTATAGTAGAAATTATTTATACCTTAGACAATGCAATCTTACATTTTGTTAATAGGTCTGATCACAACAAAAATGATTTTTTAACACGTTAGGTTAAAAAATCATTTTTGTCCATAAATGTAATGTAAAAAGATAATGGGTTGATAAATACGTATCTTTTTAAATGACAGTTCAAAACAGGTATTCCCTAAATGTTTTTGTAAAATACAGAATGAAGTTTTTCTCATTTTCATGAGTAAAATTATTATATATTTAACAGCACTAGTAGTTTACGTACACCTGTAAATATTGTGTGTTTTTCAGTGCGGTTCTGTCATCAGCAGTTTTAATTCGAGTTTAATTAAAATTCACCCGCTATAAATTACCTTCTTCCGGACAAGTTGCGTTTCACAATACACGAGCATATGCCGCCATTTGTATTGTCCGCGGTCTACTATACGGGTGGCTGCCACACTCAATAAAATAATATAAAGTTTTAAATATTTTGCATCGAGGTATACCTACGGTACATATTTATTACACTAACATTTATTTAGAAGACTATAAAGCGTCAGTGTCTCGGCATATAGACACATACCCAAGGGAAATAACGAAACAATTTGCAATGGAATGGTGAGCGTACCTACGTATATACATAAGTGCCGACAAAATTTTATCGAAAGATACTTTTCAAATCTAACCGTGTGATGTGCGTCTTCAGTCTGCACTCGATGCGAATAGTATAGAAATTCGTTTACAAGCTAAAAGCTTTCCATTTGTTGGGGAAAACGCTGTAGGTGTTAGGCGTTGCCCTGTTCTAATACGTTTACGGTGATATATAAGTATTACACGCTATTGAGTGTTTATTAAATTAATATTGTAGTAGTCTGCATGTTATAATCCAAAAGTCTGACATTAAGTCAGACGAAACTGGGTAAACCAGTAACTGGATTTTGGAGGTAAAATAGGCAGTCGGGTCATTTAAAATGCTGGTATTTAGTTGTATTTACCGGCTACAACCGTGCTTGTATGACGAGATGTATGAACGTAGATGAGGCGAAAGGAGCATGTAAGGATCGTACCAGGTTGCGTTCTGTAGTTTCTGCCTATTATTTCTGCCAGACCCGCTAAGGCAGTTAAGTGTTGTAAGTGAAGTAAACACTAAAAAAGTATAATACAACATTTTATACCATACAGGCACATTAAACAATAACCTTAGAAATACCTATATTATGAATGTGAAAGAGTTGGAGTACCTATCATAAGGTACCCATCTTTCGACGGGCCTGTTGGTCTAGTGGTTAGTGGCCCTGACTGCTAAGCCGGAGGTCGTGGGTTCGATTCCCACCCAGGACAAACTTTGTGTGATGAGCATGATTGTTAGTTCTCTGTCTGGGTGTGATTTATCTATAATATGTATGTATTTATAAACTATATAAGTATGTATATCAGTTGTCTGGTTACCATAACACAAGCTCTGCTTAGCTTGGGATCAGATAGCCGTGTGTGAGTTGTCCCAAGATATTTATTATTATTATTATTTACCAGGTATAAAACATGATAAACATTTCCATTATTATTAACAGTATGGATGTTGTGTTATGTAAAATTAAGAAAATTTATGGATTTTGCATGATTAGAACAGCTAACCGGTATAACCAAAGAGCAATAACGAAATCCAACAATCCGGCACCCCGGGTGTCTAATTGTAGGAGGAATATTCCATAATAACTTATTAAAAAAATAAAAAAACTCGCAACTTTATGTATTTAATCAATTTCCCTAAATGCTCGTTATTCTAAGTTGCCTGCTAACCGTCTTAGCATTAATTCCTTTTTTCTCTGAAATCCTATTGTTTAAGTATAAAAATCTCATTACAATTTGTTTTAAGATAGTCTCCGCGGGCACGCTAGGGCACAAAGTAATCAAATCGTTAGATTATATAGATATTTAAGATATCTTTTTTTACCCAATGACGCGAAAAATGGCGACGCTTTGGTGGAGATCCTCGTGAAAGTGCTTATTTGCATCAAGATGATAGAGAATGAGGAAAAATGAAGTGTTGAGAATGGAGCTAGCCAAATTGTTAATTTAATTGCGAATTCATTAAAACGAATACAATTTCTTTTAGTGAAAGGTCCGTGAAAATGTATTTATTCACTGTCGTACTTGCAGCGCAAAGAAGTTTAAATCATAAGGACTTTGATAAATAGTCACCCACGTAAAATGACGTATAAATCATTATGTCATAACGATTCAGTAAACGGAAAAGTAAAAAGCAGTTCCTAATAGGGTACTCTGTCATCGAAGGGCTGGAGAGTGTTGCATACAGCTATAAAGACGTACAATCAACGAAATTTTTCAAGGCTATCAATATCAGTCAGATACACTTTATTGCAGGCACAAGGGCACAGGCACATGGCACAATATCAATTGTGAAGGACCAATGCAGAGTCAGAAAGTGCGCTTTCTCGTGCAGCGGTACGTCTGGGCCAGTATTGGGCCAGTGTTGGGCGCAACCTCCCAAAGGTCACACCGACGCACCGCGATACCGAAACCAGATGGTCATACTTGTTGTGCACACTGCTACTTTTTTCTTGATTTTTTTGCTTACACAGAACGGTTTTAAGACGTTTTGCTCTATAGGTAACACAGGTAGGTGTTACAGAGGATTTGTCCCGTTACACGCAGCACAGCATCTGAACAAAAACTTCAAGACATACTTATAATGCCGCTGTTTACCTTAATGTAAGCTGAAGTCTCGATAAATCAAAGTAAAAGTGCCTGCTTTAGGGAAAAGCTCTTAGAGAATTCCCAAGCTCATAGATAATATAGACCGCGATCTTACCGTGGTAACTGCAAAGAGGCGTAACCTATCTATCTTGGTAGACAATGGGTTTATTTCTCTGTCGATCTAGATTTACTGTCATACCTACAAGGTGGGCTCCGTCTGCAACCCGTCTAAGGGGAACAAATCAAAAATCGCAATATGTCGACTTGCTCTGAATAATGAGACTTACAATGATAGGAGATCGTTCGGTTTGACTTTGTTTTAAAGACTTTTTGAAATCAATTTATGATATAAAGTCTAAACGTACCTATCAATAAAACTTAAGACAAAAATATGACTTTGGGTTACACCTGCCAGAAATCATCGTAACAGCTCTATGCGCTCCGAAAAGATCAGAACTTATTAACTATTGAGAATGCACGCATAATCGAAATTGGCTTAAAAAATTCAAACAATTAATTTAAAAAAACAAACCGTTGTAGATGAATAATTTTACTTTTGTTTTTGTTAAAACCTATTGTAAAACCTAGAGCAGCTATCTCGTGAAACAAACTAGCGGTGTAATGGATATCTACTGCAGTTTCCACACGTTTGGTTGAATAGCAAAAAGTTTTCAGCACGTTGTTTTGTGTTTAGTATTTATTATTCTGTAGCACGGAAGTGCAATTCGAATATCGTGCGAACACCGTGGGCACTGAGCACCGAGGGAGTGGTCATCAGTGGAGGCAGTTCGGCTTACATTATATTTACATCACGTGTTTACACTGTATGTTTACACTTTAATGTTTACACGTCAATCAAAATATATAAGAAAATTTTTACTCTCAAATTGCGGTACTTCTATTGAATTATCGCACCCAAGGAACAAGTAGGTAATTTACGCGTACATTACCGCTATATAATGGCATAAACGGATTTACTCGCAGGTGAAGGCACGAAGGTATTTGTCGCGTCGCGAGTGCGGGTGCGGGGCGGCGCGGCGGTCGCAGGGCGCGGCGCGGGCGAGGAGACAATCTCGGCGATGGCTCATTCACTGCTGCAACGAGCCGAGCAAAGAATTGAATTGGAAGCAAATGTGCCGTACGGATCTGCCGTCGAATATAAACTGAACCACTCCCGAGTAAGCGGCTCTGATCATGAAATAAAGAAAGCCTCAGAAATAAATTTTCTAAACGCCGACTGATTTTAAATTGGATAATAAATATTGGAAGAGATCTCGGCGACTTAACTTAATTATCATCACACAGGAAATGAATAAGTATGTTATTATTTATGCCGGGGTAGACAGCCGGAGGAAAGGTATGTAATGAGAGGAGGGTGACTCAGTCGGCTGTCACTCCGACCTGTCAGCGCGCTGACTCGGCTTTATAATAAGAAGATATCGCTTGTTTACGGATGCCGTTAAAAAATAAGCAATACGGTTATAGAAATTATAAAAAAGATTATATAAGTAATAGTGTACCGAAAATTTACCTACGCTCGGATTTGGTCAGTACAGGAACAGTGAGTATCTACTATGTATATTACTGAGAGCCAATCTTGTTATAATAATCGAAAAATCCAATGACAGTGCAAGTTTCCATTGTTGGTTCGTCTACTTGTTATTTACATTTGCGGAAACAGAAGGAGCAGTGGTTGCAGTGTTCCGGAGTGAGCTTTAACAAACGGCTGCGTGCAGGCGAGGAAGCGTTTGTGGGCGGCTTCATTTCCGTGCGTGCGTCCGCGGCTATGGCCCTATTTCCTCTTTGCTGATAGTCCGTTTACGACCACAGCTCCTTCGCGACTGTGTCTGTGTTCTGTATGAAACCGAAGGAGTAATGTAACAAAGAAAATCTTTCATAGACAGTCAATCTTTAGATACTAAATGGATGTTTTTTTTTCTAGAAATTTGATTAGAAAATATTGTCTCAATGTAGTAATATCAAGTAATAAGTATACATAATTATGCCATGGTTTGGCATACATATTGATTGGTTTGTTTAGATTCTGTATACACTTGCTTTTTGTTATTCAAACAGGCGGTTACAGAAGCATTGAGTTTTTTAACATCATATAGGTACAGTCAACAAAACAGATGCGCTACCGAGGGTGTAAGATACAGTTACAGTTGTAATAGACTTATTGATGTTTTTAAATATTTAATTTAACTAATAGAAAATAAGCAGTTCGTTTATTAAAAATGTTTGAAGACATCTGTTGGTTTGTTTATTAGAAAACTTTAACCGCGTTAGTTATCTTTTATATTCATCATAGGTACCTATTAACTAAGTCTATTTTCGCAATAGACTTTCCAGGGTTTCTCACTTAAAAATTCAAAACACCTTTTAATTTGACTATAAAGATCCTATGGACTTAAAAACTATATTGATATAAGATTTGAATGACATTTCAAATAATGCTACATAAGTACCTACTTATTTTGTTCCAAGTCAAGGAAAGCCATTGAATTCGAATTCGAATACCTATTTCAATATTCGTTCGTCTTCGATTTGCTCTATCTCATATAATCCAGTGTGGATTCCTATGAAGCTTTGATATTTCATGACAAACGAACTCATATTTGAAATTTTGAATAGGTAAGAATATTTTGTATTAGATACCTACGAGGAAAAGTGTTAATATCTAAAGGTATTATTATGTTTTCTTACTATTGTTAACTATGTTGTTATTGAGATATACCTACTGATTTGGTTTTGTAAATTCTGTTAAACTGTTATTTATTATCGGCAATTAATCTTAACGCCTGCAGCGCACATTCTCTCTGTCTTTTTTGTATAAAAATGCACCCCCTCGCCCTTATTAACGATTTACGCGCATGACCTGGGTGCTTGTCGGCTATTTCGTAATTTTTACGTAAGTATTGTAAATAGAACAAACAGACTCGATCGAAAAGGACAATAATGCTTCTACTTATCCCTTCAGGAATGGGGACTAATGACTATGACAGTCATTCGTTTTATCCCCATTATACAAAAATACAAAATACAAAATACAAAATAGTTTATTGTGCTAAATAGTAAATACATTACATGTTAACGTGTTTGGAGCCCCCATTTAAGCAAACAATGCCTGTATTAGGAGGCTCCGCTCTTTCAACATCATTGTCATACTCATAAATACCAACTCAGTTAATATTATAGTGTAGACCGTAAGGGTAAATATGCAATGTAAGTACATTTTTTTATTTTATTTTAGTTACATACTAATAAGAAATTTCAAATATATACTAATAAAGTTGTAGTTTAAATTATTGACATTAAAATAAAACAGAACTAAACTTATTCCCAGTCATTGCATGTGATGTGAAGTGTGGTGTGGTAAGCAGTGTGGTGCAGGTGCTATGGTGTGGCGTGGTGAGGTGTGTGGTGTGGTTTGTGATGTGATGTGGTGCGTTGTTGTGTGGTGTCGTGTGGTGTGATGTGATGTGTGTGAGTCGTGTGTGTGATGAAGTGTGTGGTGTAGAATGGTGTGAGAAGTTTTAAGTTATGGTATATATGTATAATGTTTATGTGATATGTTTCGGCTACTCAACGTGTTCCAGAAGTGCCTCAGTTTCCTCATAGGTAAGTGTTTTAATCCAGTCTAATATAGTTTTTTTACAGTCGTGGTAACTTTTATCATATACATAATAATGTTTGTTAATTTTATTATACAGCTGACTAGAGCGTTTATTAAATTGGTTGGATGCAAATCTAGTTTTAGTTTGGGGAACTTGGAGAACTAAATCTTTTCTTCTTTTTGATTTTTCTATAACATTATATGGTAGGGTTTTATGTTTTTTTAGCATAATTTGGAGTATGTACAGTTTTCTTACAGAGACTAAATTACTTATTTGGTATAAACTGGAAGTGGAAAATCTTTTATTTTTAAAATACATCAGTTTTATTAATGCACGTTGCGCTCTTTCTAAGTGTATAAATTTTGATTTTGCAGCACCGCCCCAAATTGGGATGCAGTATAATAGCACAGACTGGGCCAGTGCCACATATATTTCATTTAGGAGATTTCTGGGACGGTTGTTACAGCTCTTTATTTTAGTTGGAACAATATGTCTGAGGGTTTTAAAAATCCAACTGAGTTTCCTTATCCTCCCAGAAGTTTGCTCAAGATGAGGGTACCAGGACAGTGCTTGATCTAATATAACTCCAAGATATTTAGTTTGAGCTACTTTCTCAATGCATGGGCAATCACAACTCATAGTGAACAAGTCTCCACATGTGTGTACCTTTAAATCCAACTCTTCAATAGGCTGAGTTCTGTTACTGATACTAAAGCATATGTAGTTGGTTTTATTAGTATTCAGGGAAAGCAAGTTACTTTTTAGCCATTCAGCTACTCGAGCAATTCCTGCCTCTGCACTTTGTTTAACTTCGCGCCAGGATGAACCAAAGAACACGATAGATGTATCATCTGCGTAGGAGAACACTTGAGCATTTTCTATTTCCATACTACATAGATCGTTAATGTAAAGGAGAAAGAGGGTAGGTCCTAGAACGCTACCCTGTGGAACGCCGTAGGACACATCGACTTGTTCACTAGAGTACTGTCCTATTTTTACTCTTTGTTTCCTGTTGGAGAGGTAGTCTTTAAGTAAACTGAGTGACTTGCCTCTTATTCCGGCCTTCTCTAGCTTGTTAACAAGGATTGGGACAGAGACGGTGTCGAATGCTTTTTTGAGGTCTAAGAAGACAGAAAGACATCTGTTTCCTTTGTCAAGATGCTCAGTTACAAGAGAACTTAACGCAGTAACTGCATCTTCAGTACATACACCTTGCCTAAAGCCAAACTGCGAGTTAGATAATAGGTTGAATTTTTTGAAATAATTTGTTAGTCTAATATTTATAATTTTTTCAAGCACTTTGGATATCGAGGGTAAAACGGAAATAGGCCTATAGTTGCTGACATCGTCACTGCCCCCACCCTTGTAAACTGGGGTTATAACGGACTGTTTTAGTGGAGCCGGAAAAATACCCTTTTGGAAACAAAGATTAGTAAGGTGGGTTATAATGGGGACAGCTTCCTTTCTTATGTATTTTAAAAATTTTGTTGAGATATTGTCCCACCCAGGGGCACTATCAGACTTCAGATTCATCAGAATACCATCTACTTCTGAGTCGTCCGTATCCAGTAGTACAAAGGTGTTTAGTTGTGATCTTAGTGCATTCGTTTGTTTCTTAGGGATATTATTTAAATCAGAATGGATTTTTTGAGCAAGTTGTTCTCCAATATTAGCGAAGTAGGAATTAATATAGTTAATAGACTCTATGGGGGTTGTTTTTATGTTTAACAATTCTACGTTTTGACTTTTTAATTTATTTGAGTATGTGATAGTTTTTACATTTTTCCAGAGTAATTTGTTGTTAGATACTGATTGTGCAAGTAAATTCCTTTCATATTTTCTCTTCAGTTTCTTTATTAAATTATTGCAGTAGTTCCTGTACCTGGTATAAGTTAGTTTTAAGATTTCGTTATGAGGGTCATTACGATGTTGTTTTTGCAATCCATTTCGATTTTTGATACAGCGTAGGATACCCGCCGTAATCCATGGCTTTATAATACGTTGATTGCTTGGAATATTTCTTATATTAGTGTTTTCATGTATAACTTTGGTAAGCATCTTAATAAAATTATTGATTAATAAATTGGGATCATTACAAAATAATAAGTCAGATAAGTTCCTTTCCTGTAAATCTTTTAAAGCTTGTTCATAATTTAGTGTAATGGAAGTTCGATTTATGATTGGATTATTTTTTAACTTTTTTATGGCAATGAATGTTGTATAGTGATCAGTCACAGTAGTGTGCAAGATAGCGATAGATGCAGAGAACCTTTTGGGTATCTTAAGCATGAAATGGTCAAGACAGCTTTGTTCCCTTGTGGGCAAAGTGTGCCCAGGAAGTATACCGAAAAACGATAACATGTTTAGGTAGTTGACTCTACTCTTGTGCTCCTGGGATGACTCAGTATCTCTGTGTATGAGGTTAATATTTATGTCACCAGCTATTATTATGTTTTTTGGTGATGTTAGTGTGTTTAAGTGTGTGCTGAGGGAGTCAATGAAGCTGTCGGTATTTGAGTTAGAGGGAGATCGGTAGATACAAAAAACAATATTACCCAATATGTCTAATCGTAGACAGGATGCTTGAAGCAGATGAATTTCCGTAACTTTAGAGTTTAAAGAATTCTTAACATATACAACTACGCCGTCATTCTGGTTCAAATGACGAGTTGTCATATACGAGTGATAGTTTTTCATTTGCGGAATTGCTTTGTTAGCATGCAATCTACATTCCGTTAGGATAACAATGTCTGGTTCAAATTTAAGAGTAGATAAAGTGATCAGAAAGTTGTCAAAGTTACAGTAAATACTCCGTATGTTTTGACAAATGATGGTGAGGTCACTTTTGTTAACACAGATATGTTTATGGAGTTCTGCAGAGTCGCATTCAACTGTACGGGCGATTTCAATGCTATCTATTTCAGAGACGGTATTAAGTGTATTATCCATTTATAGTTAATTTCAATTGAATAACCGCCAAGTTTAGGTAAGTATTAATTTCAATGTATCTAAACAGTAAGTAGCCATATAGTGATAATTTAATTTGTGTTTTTTTGGTAGGGTGTATTTTTGTTTTAGAGGGATGTAAAGTGTGTGCATAGATAGATATAAGTGTGTTATGTATTTGCGTGTTTAGTGTGTTGTACCTTCGTGTAGATACTTCGTGTGTAAGTAAGTTTGATATGTATAGTATGTGTGTATTTATGGTGGAGTTGCGTTTTGTAATTAAATAGTTTAGCATGACGGCTGGGAACCTATAGTAACAAGTTGAGTAAATCTCCGACCAGTATCCGGTGGGGATAAATTCTAAATTAAACAGCAATACAAACATCTTCAATGTTAGAAGGAAACAAGTTATAAAGTTAAGGGAAAATAGTCATTTGTCAAGTAAAAGTTTATGTACCTGTTCTTCAGATCTTATAATTATAGTTGGCGAGTTTTCATCCTTTTTAATGTAAACCTTGCCATAGGCAGTCCAGCAAAACTTGTATATTCCAGCTTTAGTGAGATCTCGTGCCAGAAAGTGGAGGCGGGAGCCTTTAGCCGTTAAATGTTCAGATATGAAGACTGGGGTGTCTTCTTGACTTTTAAACCCCATGTGTTTGCAACTTAATTTATTTTGATGTTTTATGTTAAAGGCCTTGGCCATTTTCAAAGTCTCAGTCTTGAGGATTGTGGAGCCAATTTCCACGACAATAGCCCGTAACCGTTAATAGTCCGTTCTGAAAAGTAAGTAGTAAGTGTTCATTACCGGGATCTATGTAAGCCGCCTCAGATGTCCTAATCACTCTAATTAACAAACGAAATGTTGATCGCAATCGGGCTTGTTTTTGCTCAAAAGGAAGATGGTGAACGTCTAAAAATAGATCCGGTCGCGTTATGGTACCCATGGGAATTGGTCAGTCCTTTGTCGGGTCCACACAGATTGTTTGGCTCTGGGTTATATTTTGGATAGAGATTTATAGACGAGTATATCAATGGCGAAGGTATCCCGATATTTCTCGACTTTTCTTTCTAGAAATACAGTATTTATTGCATCAGAACTGCAATAAATAATACACGTTGCTCTTATCAAAACTATCACCGTTCTCCACTGGCACATATACATATCTATTGTCTACAGTTCATGGAGATCCCTTTGATTTATCATCGTACATAGTAGTTAGGGAGGGAGCGCTCATTACAACACGGCATCATTACAAGTCCCACGGCAGGCCCTTGTATCTCGATGGCTTGGAGCTCGGGGTAAGAGATAACGGCCATGTCCTCGATATGTGATTTGTAACCCTTCTTATTACATAAAACATGTATATTTTCATGTATATGGATACCCAGAATATGAGTTGCGTTGGTTTTTAAGACGTTGTTTTAAGAAGGATGTTCATTTTGCCGCTACTACTCAAAGTTCTTTCACATAGGATAAAAAAAATTGAAATACCGTTCTCGCCATTATCTCCGAAGCTTGAAAATCAAAAATATGGAATAATTAGGGTTTAGATAGTTTCATGAAAATATTATTCGAAAAATAAAACGGTTTCTCTAACTAGTACAGTTTTTTATAAATGGGGCAAAAACCTTTTACAAGCAGCATTAGTTATGCGGCCTCAAAATTACTTCTGAAAATGGAAAAATATTATTTTGCATTTTTCCGGGTTTTTTATTCACATAGTTAGGTTTATTCGCTTATTATATAATTTAGGTAGGTTTATACATACATAGGTTAGAAATGTGTCTTTAACGATGACGTTAGACAGACTTTCAATGTAAAAAGACTTTGTTTTCATACAAATAAAGTGTAGTTTAAAGCAGATTGAAAATGCAGTTAAGAGTAAAAGCTTAAATGAGAGCAAGAACACTTGCGTCGTGGTCAGCAATATACATACAAATGAGTTGGCTCGCCCCGGACCGTCCCATCGGTTCACTGTCGCCGCGACTTGACATGAATCTATTCGAATGACTAGACTGTGATATTCCAATCTTATGTAGAAAAAAAATAGTCTACGTACATAACATAACATCACGCCTGTAATCCCCGAAGGGTTATGCAGAGGTGTACCATTAGTACACCCACATTTCGCCAGTTATGTTTTAAGTCCCATGTAATAGGGGGCGAGCCTATTGCCATCAACCGGGCACAAATCCGGACTTCGAGGCTGCTACTGAGAAATTCATGATGGAAAAACCCAATAACACTTGGCCCGACCTGGGAATCGAACCCAAGACCTCATGCACAGCAATCGCGCTTGCGACCACTAGACCAACGAGGCAGTCAAAAAATAATCTGTATGTACCTAATGGCGTATCACCTTCTGGTATATGAAATATGGATTAAATAGAGTGACAGCTGGAAAGTTACGAAGGCTTTAAAATGTTGACGAAGCTGTGACAGTTCCGTAAGTATGTAGCAAGCGGACCGATTTAGTATTCAGATAAAAATAAAAGAAAGATATCCGTTGAAGACGGACACAAGACACGCCCCATAGCTATATTTTTGGACGAGTTGAGCACTAGGGCTCCGATAGCGCTAGACAAAAGAATACTTACATACAATAAAGAAGTCAATGTAGAGATCTAAAGCGGACAACGGTTTGTTGAAAACCGCCTTTCCTTTGTGAACGGTTCTCTTTTATGCAAGTTACTATACCGTCTTCCGTTTAAGCAATGCCATTACCTCTCGATCGAATGTGAAGTATTCGCTTTAATGAATCCACTCGACTCGAGAAATTCTCCACTCAGTCCCTATTTGCAAGAAAAGAGTGCATTACCATCGTAAGCACAATAATGGTTCGTTAGGTGGCCTACTTTTTGAAGGATCAATGGGTGCGTGCGTACTCGTCTGGCGTTTGTTCGATAAAGTCTCGCGTTTTATAAGACCTACGCATAAACTGCTGTATTTAGTTAAGATAACAAAGCAATTTATTGAAGAACTTTTGAGATATGAAGTTTTCCATACATAAATGACGTGTTTATGTTAAGGCTCTGTTTTGTTAGATCAGATTGCCTTTTATTAGCTTAAGGTCGATAGACAGTGTATTTGCATGGCGCAAAAATTAAAGAAACGTTACATCAGCTATTGTAAGCTGCGCTGATCCAGTGAAATATGAAACATGTAGGAGAGCTGGCAGGCCGCCAACTGCTTGCATCACACTATAACAAAGGGTTTCATATCAGGAAATTGTTCCTAGAACAATAGCAGAAAATATAAGCCTGCTTGTATTACAAAGCTCGAATAACCCGCACTTGAAAATATTATCGAAGACATCCAACGTTGTTCATACATTTATGAAAAGCATTCTTTGTCAAAGGTACACATTTTTATCATAATATACTGTTAATAAATAGAATTCTTTGTTTACTTTATTTTTACACAGTTCATGGTACCTAATATCTCACAAACGGATAACTCTACACCCTTTATTAATAAAGATACTCACTATAAACAAGATATGTTTTTGAAAGCTAATATTTTATGCATTTAATTTTAAAGCTTTTGATGTATTTTATTTACTTTGATACTCCGCATACTTCATGTACAGTTATTAATACTGTTTTGTTTTTATTCTACGTGTACAGTAAGTAATTGGTATTAATATTCTTTTGTGTTTATATTGCTTTGGGTATAAAATAAACAAATGTACTGAAACGTTGGTTTTCCCTCGGGCAAATAGCAAGAAGCAACTGAGGAAAACGGCTTTTATTGGAGCTGGTAGGCGAAGGAATAACAAATAGTCAACACTTGTGCACTATTGCAATCTTTTAAGCTCAGTACGTATTGCTATAATGTTTGTAACCGGTGCTACTACGTAATAGACGTCCTCTGCTGATATTGCTTACGAAATAAAGAGCACTCCGGAGACTTGGAGGAACACGTGCCATTATAGGTACTTATCCTTTTGTTCGCAGTACTGTCTCGCGACGACTAATTACATTAGAGTGCAATTTGGGATAGAACCTTAATAAGAAAGAGCTAATTTTAGTTTGATGATGTAAAATGTGGTAGTGGAATTAGTGTAGGTCATAGCGTCGTTTGTATTGAGTTAAGAGCGTCGCAATCCCGACGAAGCCGCCAGTTGGCCGGGGGCCATCGTGCCGACCGGATCTTTTTATTGCTTTTTACAATACAACAGCAATAATATATCTGTTGAGGTCGTTATGTACTGAAAAATGTTCACTTCGGACACGAATCATTTAATGCAAGAGGACATTGTGATATGCACTATTGTTTAGAAAATAAAACAACTAATGAATTATATAAACTTTTTAAAACTTAAAATACTTGTACAATTATAGTTTATATATCTTGACATTACTGTCTTAGGATTAAAGTAATATTTCTGATTCGGACTGCGCGCTCGTTCGTATGTGCCGTAGCATCTTGCGCTTTCTTGCTACGGCGTAGTCAAGTGTACGAGATGCTACGACAGCAGCGTAGCACTCGTAACAGACAACTTGTTTGCACAATTTATTGCTCCCCCGACTGGGATATGTTTGACTGGTTGTTTCTGAGACAGCGCCAGATGACGAGAGCTTTTATTTTATACAGCCAAGCGAACTCAGCTGTAAGTACAGTACTTAGCTTCTGTGAGTTGACTGCAAATGCTTTATTTCATGACCATAATATTTGTTTCTGATGTTTCAAGTTTAAATAAATTATGCAAAATTAGTTCTCAACTACCTAAGTTGGGAATTATTTTTATGAGTGGATATTGTTCCACTGTGATGTTTGAAGAGCCAGGTTCACATGATTATCTGCTGATACAAAAGTTTAAAAACTTCTGGAAAGATGAGGAGTAACACATCTGAAAGTCGGCTTGATGAAAAACGTTACTTCAATTACATTTTTCATCAAGCCGATTCTGGAAGTTTTTCCAGAAGTGCCGACGTTTTAAAACTCATCTTTTTTAAATAACTCAAATGCTGTATACTCTTCGAGATGGAGACGAAGCGTTATGCGATGAACATTTATGATAACATATCTGATTGCCATATTTCATGAATTATGTCTGGCTGCAGCTTGAATAAAATTGAATAAAGCACCGTTCATACAGAAACGGTGGCGGTGGCGGACGCCTCTGTCTGAATAACGTATAAAGGAGCTTACTAACTCACTCGCATTCACGAATTGTTTTAGCGAACATATTTTGTTACGCAACGAACATTCATCGACACGAAAAGAACAGTTTGGTGACATAACATAAACATAACATCACGCCTGTAATCCCCGAAGGGTTAGGCAGAGGTGTAGCCATTAGTACACCCACATTTCGCCAGTTATGTTTTTAGTCCCATGTAATAGGGAGCGAGCCTATTGCCATCAACCGGGCACAAATCCAGACTCCGAAGCTGCTACTGAGAAATTCCTGATGGAAAAACCCAATAACACTTTGCCCGACCTGGAAATCGAACCCAAGACCCCAAGAATATTAACAGTGTGGTGAAGGAAAAAGATTTTTGTTAAAAACCAAAAAACGGTTTGATTGTAGGTACTTCAGTGTAAAATGCCAGATACCGGTCTGGAAAAACTGGTAGCTATCTCAGTATCCTTATGCAGGGTAAATGGAGTTATAACGGGGGCTGCCTTTTAATTGTTGACGGTCATCATCAATCATTTTGGCACAACACAGTAAAGAAATTATATTAGTTATAACCGTTTCTAGATTGACTAACAACATAATATGCTGCCAAAAATGATAAATAAACAATGACTACATTCCCAATATGTTCACATATAGCTTTCAATACATTACGTGGTTGTTACGAATTGAACACCTTATTATTTCCCATAGCTACCGTAAAGTGTGCACCTCAGGGATTAGACTGGCGGAGGCGCCGCCTACTGGCGTAATTTAAACATTACACTCCGATTAGCAACATATTACAACTAGTAAGCGAGAAGATTATTATAATCTCCCCACATAAACGTTTGTTGTTATCTGTGGGTGCCTGATATGCGCTGAAGTGATTGTAATATTACCACCCTGTATATATTAAGACAGGCTTACACAGTGTCTTTAAAGGTTGATTTAGTATTAGTTTACATGCTATTTGGATTGCACGACATTACCTTATCTCTGCATTATGATTGTGTTTAAGGATTTTTGTACCTATAGTCTTTATTAGTCTAGTAAAATCGTTTTCACATTCTATAATTATTTGATTAATGAAGGTATCTATTTAAAATATTCAAATTTTGTTTAATACTGTATATGGAGTTGATTTCACATTCTTTATCATGCAAAACTGTCTTTTGGAACTATCTTTTCCTCTTTCTTGTAGTTACGTTCAAAAGTGTAGTGTATAATTGGAATTAATTATTGAAATTGACTTCATACCATAGTGTATCAAATTCAGGACATCTCACTCGTAAATACTTGGGCTACAAGCGCTTGCCCTCAATAATTTTGTAGGTACCTTAAAATAATAAAGAATACCTAAAGAAGCACCTTGATAATTATGTACCTAAATAGTTATTTATCACTTGTGTACATACCTAAACTAAAAATTAAAACTACGTACCACGATAGAATCTTGAATGAAGCTCAAATGTTAATACGCACTCGACATTACTTTTCAAACTCCCAACATTATTAAAGAAATGATGATATAACAGTTAATATTTCGTTTCGTCATTGAGGATATTAAAGTCCTTGTAACTATACTTGATACATAGTCAATAAAGAAATACAATATGAGCTGCACTGATTGTGGAACAAAACAGTTGTTTTATTTGATAGAACAGCGGGAAATATAAATAGGGATTTATCTGTATTGTGAACATTGTTGTATTTCTAAAGTATATTTTATAAGTGTCTGCTGATAAAATGTTTTCAATTTACGGTTTATGATGTTTTTATGACGGACTTTGTGATGATGTATAAACTTTTATGATTAATATTATCAAAACTACGGTTTGTTATGGACCATTAAGAATTAAGTTAAGGATCATCGAACTCTAATGACGTCACATTTTATAAATTACCCTTAAAATAGTTTGTCTTAAAGTTTATGTAAAATTATATCTAAAAACTTTTCGAAAACTTGCTCGTTTTCTTTGTGTCCTCAGCTGTCTGTAGTATTTAGTTTAATTAAACTTTAACGTCCATGCTTCTAATGACGTGAGATAGTAGAAGTGACGCTATCTCTTCATAACTATCTAGTTCGCGTGCATTTGGATTGCAAATGAGTATATTTTGAATCAGAATGATTAAAATGTGCAAATATAAACCTTGAAGTCCATTGCCGTTTTAATGAAAATAAAGTACATAGTTATCTAAATACAGATAAACGATGTAGTTGTTTAAATGGAAATAGTAAAATATTTACTCAAATAGAATACTTTCAGAAAATCTTTGTTAGCCAAATATATAGAACTCATCTGGCAGAATGAGAGCTGAAGGACAAAAGGACTTTGGGCCGTAACACGATCTGCTTGTTTGAGATTAAACTAACCCGAAACTGGATGCGCGTTAATGCTTCTAATGTAAGGGTGCGTGCGCGTGACTTTGTGTGTGTGCGATATTAGCTTAAGTGGTTAGAGGAAATCAAATACACCGATACCTTAAATACGTAGTGAAAATACTATTAGAAGGAAACGCGTTCGTATTCTCAGCCGACTGCGGCGATGCCTAAAAGGGTGTTTTTATCAATGCAGATAAAATACTTTCAAATTTTCATACAGATCCAGACATATTCACCGCAAAGCCATGCTTCGGCGACCTAATACGGTTTTCCAATAACATTTACTCGGGTATGTAATAATAAAATGAAATGGAAATCAGTAACATACTGACCTCTTTGAAGGGGATTGGAACCAATTTTCCCGAGGAAAAATCGGGGAAGGTCAAGACGTCGATTATATTATTGTCATACCAACACAGACTGATATTATGTATAGTTGCCTACAATGTAAGTACCGAGTATGAATAGTTAATATGTCTCTGAGTCAGGAGTCTGTATAATTAGGACATGCCAAGGCACTTTGGCTTTGTATTCTTCCAGTTATCTGTACCGTTCATGTTATGCCCATTGAACTAGAAAAGCTGTCAAGAAATCAAAAGTAAGAACGATCATATTTTACTAGATGAAAGGAGTCGTGGCTCGAGCCCGTCGTGTCGTGTGTGGGTGGGGGCTAGGCAGAGCCTCCAGTTTATTCCTGTCCGCGTAGATATATAAGGGCGTTAGTCGTAATAAATGGTGACGTAAAGATTTAGCACGCGCGCTATAGTCGTTCATGTTGCGGAAAGATACAGGAACTAATGGTATTTAAAGATAGTATTGTACAATGCTCGCTCCCGATACAATTCAATGATTTATGTTTTAAAGTTAGTTACGTTATAGGTATATAGGTAAGCGCCTAAGTTTCGGAAGCACAGGATGAAACTCAAGTTATCTAACAATTTATGTATCATTCAAATACAGAATTGCAACAGCATCATCAAAATATAAATGGAAAGTACTTTAGATTGTATCGTAACGTGTACATCGTAAACATAACGTTTATATTTTCGTTAATGCCAAGGTGATTGTTAATATTAGTAAAAGTAATTTACTGGGCTATTCGCCGCCCAGCACAATGTCATCTTAGGCTGACCTCTCTACCAAGCGTGCCTACTTTTACGGCCCACATAAAACTTTATAGGTCCTTACACCCACTTTATTATGTGTTAAATATATAAACTCAATTCTACTATTACATCTTATCCATTTGTTTCATACTTAAATCGAGTCGGCTAAACGGCCATCTTGATATTTAATTAGCTCGACGTTAAATTGTGAGTCCAAGTAGAAATATTGTAATTGGCTCCCCAGTATAAAAGTGATTGGCTGCTTTTCTGGGTCAGATTATACAGATTTTTTTAAAGTTGCCGTTTCTTGGCCCTTGTGTAATTAAACGAGTCAACATAAATCTGAGCAAACGAGACGCGGAAGAGTCCCCTGCCAGCCGTAACTTAGTTAGAGCTTGCCGCATCCGCCGCGTCCGCCGTGCCAGACGCACGCGCCGCACCGCCGCGCCCGCCCATCATCGTCGCCTTCAGCCATCCCTCTACGCAACGAAATAATTCTCAATAAAATCTTTCCACTTCGACGTAATATTTCTCTCGGATCTTCCCTTAAAAGGAAAGTAAGATGAGGGATTTTATTTAAGTTCTTTCTTTTTTATGCAGTCCCGGTATAATGGAAATGTGTAAGTAGTTTAGTAAGGGTTGGTTGTAAAAGTAGAATTTACTACAGCGCGTGCATTTTTTTTAGTCGGTGAGATGCCTACGTTAGCGTCAATTGACGGTTAACAATAAATTTTACTGTTGCGACAATAGAGCAGATACAATCATTGTTTTCTTACCTTTCGAGCTTGTGCTAGGATTTAGAATGGTTGTTGTGCAGACAAGTAGCTGTTAAGGTGGCTCGTGGGGCGGCGGTGTCACCGCTCTGCACTGAGATTCCCCGCGGGGACGGTTACCAGCGTCAGTTTATCTGTTAGAACCTTTGTGCTACGACAACTTCCCACTTAATGCATGCAGCTGGCTTGAATTGACATACAACAGAGAATAAGTAACTTTACATTTTAAATTAGATAAGAAACTTGAACCATTGTTTATAAAGAAAGCAATAATGAGAAAGGTTACCAAGTAGTTGTACAGAAAGTGAATACCTACTTAAGGAACAAGATTTGATTTACTCGTGCAGGAAAGCAGACGCTTATAAAACTCAGGACGAAATAAATGTGAGAATTTGCTAAGAGAGAGCGAAATAGCAATATTTTAAAACTGCTAGTTGCTAATTTACAAATGAATAAATATAAATATTAAAAAAAGGAGTTTTGGTAGGTCCTTTGATTTAGTTAAATTATTATTTTGTTGCAACGATTCGAAACGAACCGGTCTGAAAATGCCGGAGATATATAAGATAACACAAAAAAAAATACACTCGAATTAAGAAGCTCCTTCTGTTTGGAGTCTTCTATAAATAGGTGTTAAAATCTCTTTGTTTATAGTAAGTGTTTATGTTGTTTTGGATTCAAGAAAAATAGGATTTGACTAAATTAATTTGTGAAGATACACTTGAGTCGTAATGGCAGTTCACCCTCTTTCCAATGACTCGTTAGAAGTCAATACAAATGAAATGTCATGAATAACGAATGAGACGATCAAAAGTGGTAGCGCAAATGTACATAAATACGATATCAAAACGAGATTCTAAACAGCTATTTTGTAAACAAGCGGTATATAAGACTATTAAATATTGTTCCTTTTAGGTTTCCCTTTCGCTGATTTTATATATAAATCTATCTGTTTTGGAATGCTATTTTTGTATGTTCCTTTAACGTATTTTTGTCACACGAATAGATCACATTTTCATTATGTTACCAATAGGTAACCGTATAACTTCATCACGCATACACATTAGCAGCTGTTATGGCGTCGCTATATCTTTCCGTCCGTATGTCACAGGCACGTAGTATCCCTATTCGTCTTACTTACAGATCATCGCACTCTTCTCTATGACGGAATGAGCAGATGTCTAAATTGCTAAAGCTTAATGTGACGGAAAGTTAAAATACGAGTGAGTAGTTTTTGAATATAAAATTATAAATGGTTGTTTTAGGGTCAGCTATTATCTATTCTATTTTGTTTTATGTTTTCAAAATCTTAATAAAATGGCTATGCAGATCGGATATCCGCCATTGCCGATTTGACGACAGCGAAACAAGCTTAAACTTTTCCATAGGTTTCAACAAACGTGCGAATTAAAATCCAAAAGAGACATAATCAAAAGCCAACAATAATTTTTGAATCCAATGTTGGTACACCAGCGCTGAAGCAGCGCAGATTACTGGGACTTATATTTACGATAAGCTAACTTGGTTATTAGAATTATGCCATAATGTTTATTTAGGTCGTATTGTTACCTATTTAACAATATTCCCATTGAACCCTCCCCAAACGTTCGAGGGGTTAAAATTGTTCAGATGGGTCCTAAATAGGAGGAAGGTAATGACATTTTGGCTTTAATAATATTTTAAGGTCCAAATAAACGATAAAAATAAAATATCAGGGTAACTTTTCGATACGTGTGCATATTGGTAATCATAACAAAGTATTCCACAAAATATTGGCGTTATATAAAGAGTTGGATCAGCTTTACAATGTTACTGTAGTATTTTAATAGAGTTTGTGTATTATGAAACGGGAACATAATGTAGTTGAAATTCCTAGTATCAAGACCTACGTAAGGGGTGATTAGAATTGTACAAATAATCAATCTAAATTGTATGAAGATCCCTCTAACTCTCTCCTTTGTGGTCCCGTTCGGCAGTGTAGCTTATCTGTTACATTTTCTTTCAATGACCATTGGACATGGCACAGGCAGAAGGACTAATGTAAAGGCGCGGAATGACAAAAATGTATCCCTCCCTGTCGGACCTGCGTCACTCAAGATTTTCCCTCAGACCCTTTATTCGGGCCAACTTACAGAAAACACGCAAATCATCTTGGGGCACGTAGTGTTGTAATATATTGCAGAGATTGCGTAAATATTTCTTCGTCATTAAAACGTTTAACAAAACATGGCGGTTTGTCGTCTGACTGATGGCGGTTATTTGTTATGTTTGGAATTACTCATTGTTACATAAATTAGTTAATTAATTAATCTTTTTGTAGGTACAAGCTGTTTTTAAATGCTGTATTTAAACAGGTATTCTGCATATGATGTTTTTCATGGGTAAATGTCAAGGTATTATATTTTAAATGATGACAGTACGTTTTCATTAAAGCTGCAAGGTAATTTAACAATTTTGGCTAAATAATAACATGAACAGCGTGCGAAAATTAATTTCAGTTAATTTCCAATGTGCTGCTTCGGCGTCCGGCGTGTTCGGCTAAGTTCAATAATTGTCAGTGGCGGACAATGATATAAAGTCGATGTGCCATTCCCGTCACGTAGAGATTATATGAGACATCGCCAGTTGAACCGCAAATGAAGAAGTTCGCCGCACGTCGATGGAACATGGCTGTTTCTATTTCTGGAAATTTATCCAATCAAGGCGGAGTTGGTCATTAGTTTAGTTTCGGTCTGACAGCAGACGAGTTTATTACCGCCCTACATAGCCAAGTGTATACGTTAAGATGCCTTGACTGTACAAGTTATTGCAGGCTATTATTGGAAATACTGGGTCTTGACTTTAGAAGCGCTGTGTATCACCAGGTGTTTGTGAATTTTAACTATCAATCTGAGTACCAACTGGCTTAGTCCTCACGTACAAAAGTACTCCTTAAGTACATACAAAATGTTCTTATAATTTAGCACGATTTTAAAAGATCAGCTTGAAAAAGGGATCTCTTTTAAACTGGTCAAAATGAAATGCGAATGGTAATGGTGACTCGCGAGGAGCACTCCCAACGGATTTATAAAACCGAGTGATTTGTGGAGCTATTGTTGGACCTGTGTTCGCCAGTGAACTGCAAACGGCAAGCGAATGCAGATGGAACATATTTATCAAGTGCACCTCTGTCTGCGATTTCATAAAGCGGCCGCTATTGAGGAAATGGATTTCTGTCAGAAGCATCTTGAACTACTTTTGCTTATGTTACAGAATAAGCATTAACTTATGAGATTGAGCCGACTCTACAATAAAACCAATAAAAGACAGTGGTTTATTACTTTGAAATAAATTAAAAACGTTCAGGTAAAATACGAATGAATAATTCGAGCGGTGTCAGCAATCGGTAAGCGATAGAGTGTGACGATGTGGGGGTGATTCCGGAAAGAGGTCGGATGTCCATTTGAGAGAGCATGCTGCCTGCGGCCAACGAGGGGTTAATCAGTTCCTGTAGGTACCGACTTAGACATATATTAACATATTTAAAGCATTGTTTGTTTGTGCTTAGCTTGCATACTTGCATACTTTTTGACCCTGTATGTTATGGGTGAGTAGTTTATATTATTTTGAACAAGCAGACGACAGCGCCAAACTTTTGTATCGATATATTGAAGGCGCCCGGGGCTGTGTTATGGAGTGCAAAGCGAAATAGGATATGATGTATCTACATGCTAATCTCTACGCTACACTTTCCGCTTTGATGTGTGAAAATAGCTTTGATATTATCTGCCTTTAATATTAAATCACTGCAAAAGAGCCTTTTATTTTATATTTTAGAGAATAAACCGTATTGTTACCTAAACATTTTTAAGTCATATCTTAAGGAATGTACAACAATGTTTTATCATCAAAAATAGAACAACAAATTAACTAAATCAGCAAATTGAATAAGGCAAGTAGATATATGACGCAACAAGTTTTCCTTCTAAATTCATTAGCTTTAATTAATGCGGCAGGCACAGACATCATGCGTTTGCAAATATGAACGAAATACGTTCATAACCATCAAACCGGGTCGGTGGGATGCCGACCGCGTGACACGCATAGCGCTCCCCGGGCATAATCAGGCGGGCATCGAATCATTTGCGCGGCACTCACTTCATTTGCCCGTAATGACCGACATTGCCTCTCGACGCCGACCATTGCTTCCCCAATATATTATCCGAATATTTCCAATCGAACTGTTGGTAGGTATACCCGCCTAATTTACGTTCGAATCAACGAAAATAAGTAGAATATTGTACCTATATTTTGCACGAAGAATAAGTTTCATATTTTGTGCACAAGAAAACAATAATTTCTTACTTATTATTATTAATGAACGATGTATCGTTTTGTATACGAAAACATGATCAAATAATTTTCTCGTATTTCTGCCTATCGGTATCGGACCTGACGACAATAAATGAAAAAAATCGGGATGGATTGATTCCGGGTTGTGCGCGTTCCGTTTGTCGCGCTATTTCATCGCCACAAGGAAGTCCTTGTTCCTGTTTTTTGTTATGTCTCTGTAGATACAGTTTTATTGCGGAATTTATCGGAATTATTATTTGTATTTGTTATGTGCTACGCAAAAGATTCTGACGAAAATATATTACAATACTAAAACCGCTTCCTTATTATCGGAGATTTTTTTTTACATTTTTGTGTCTGCGGTCTGTCATCTGTATTACGTACAAATAATTTGTATCGAACAAAACAAAAGGTGTAACCGTGATCATCTTTAATTCGATTCGTAATTAAGATTCTGTTTAAGTATTTTATGGTTATTCGAACAATCCACAGAGTTTGAAGGAGGTAAGTCCATAATGAAATGAAATGATCCGGGGAAAGGGAACCTATCTGCGGGATTTTCTCTTTGTTTTGTCGTTAAGCATTCAATTAGATTACAGTTTGAATAAACACAAATACAATATCTATGAACTGGTTTAATGAAATGTTAATGGTATAGTTTAACTTATACAAATATACCAAACACATGAAAGTATTCTCTTATGTAGTAGTTGAGTATTCTTTTCAAAGTTCAAAATAGTTTTAAGTAGACGTTCTATGTATAAACATAGTTGCTGGAACCCGTGTACAGTACGAAGTCAATCTTTCCACTTTAGAGTTAGTTCGGCACTCAAGTTACAGCACTTGAGTTTTATGCGTAGGTACGAGAAGGGATACAGCCCACGGCGAGGACGAGCTTATAAAAAGATCGAGTGGCATCGTGCCTACGTATAATTACACAATTACGAGACATAATGAAATGTACATGTCTAGGACTAAGTGTCACGTTTGTGGAAACCGCTTGAGACAAGTCATTAACAAGTATGTTGTTTTAGAATGACAACCTGATGGTACGACATTTGTTAATTACTTCGCTTTCTATCGATGCTCGCATAATTCAATGTTCGTTTTTATGTTCCCATACTTTTGCTTGTACTAATCGTGCATGGGTTCTAAACCTGTGGGTTATGATAAATATTTAATTTTCATAAAAAATCCAGTGTAATTAAGATTAATGTTAGGTAATTGCGTTTAGTAGACATGACTTTTATGTCCAATACTTAAACAACAGTATCGTACCTAACACAATTTGTGTGACTTTACGCAAGCAATGTAGGTAGGTATTAAATAAAAAGTTATAGTATTATAAAATACAATAATATGAATAACGCTAAACACACAGATGTAGCAAATGACAGCGAAGGTATAACATTTGGTACTATCCGGACACTTCTCGCAGTGTCGAGATGTAATGAGAATGAGACAGATGATAATAAAAACTCCGAGGTTATGGCACAGTCTAGACGACTATTTATACAAATAAGTTTCTGCAGAGGTGTGTGTGAACAATGTGAATATGAGATTAGTTTACTCGCTCAGAAAAGAATATAAATGACCAGGTAGGGAATACTTATGTTTATTTTAGAAGGCAATAATAGCGTAGCTGGCATGGTTTCAGCTCAGGTCGCGGGCGCACTGCATCGTAAATTATGCCAGCGAGCATTGAATACAATGAACTATTCGTGACTGTAACGGCAACAGGTACTAAAAGGTATCTACTTAATGTACAACAGCTTAAAATATTTATTATAATCTTCTTGTATCATTGTATGTACGCTTTCCAACTACGCGACCTAAACGTTTGAGTTGCGGGGATTATTTTATAATAGCTCATGGAAACACATGTGGAAACATCTGTGTTCCTATTTGTGTGTGTTTTTGTTGAGTTTAGTGTCGATACGAATTCATGGTTTTAACGCTTAACTGTTCCGTAAAAATAAATAGTCACCAATTGTCTACTAGGCAGGTTAGGCAGAGTTTTGCTAATTTTACACAATGGTTGTTAATTTCAATTTACATTATTTATAAGAAATTTACTGTTGCAATTGATTTAGTTGTCACTTGTTTATTTAACGCATAGCTTCTCGTGATTCAATTAAGCGGAGTACGAACAAAATTAATGTCGTAATCGGAGTCGTCTTCTCATTTTGCATTAATTGGACGTTACTCGCCAAGGTTTTAAAAGGAAAACTTGTTTTAGTGTTAAAATAACTGTTCGTTAAGTACTGTTGATATTTTCCAGCGATTGAGAATTAAATACTCACTTTATTAGCTTTGATTACAGTTTGAAGTCTTAATTAACATGACAATTAAATGAATATTGACGCTGGTCATAATGGTTTAGTTAAAAGTTAATACGATAAAGCTATCTATCAGTGTCCGAGTGTCATAATTATTACTTGAAGATAATTCAATTGTCAGAGTTCATGCAGAAAATTGTCAAGGTAGCAGAGCGTGCCCGTTTGGAATTCAAGAAATTATGAGGAGCGGCGGCGTTTAATCGAAAAGTACTCTCCTTTGATCTTTGTCGAGTTGCCGTCAGCGACGACGCCTCCGCCTGGCGTGTTCGTGCTCGAATGAATAGTGGCCTGGAATAAGCTCTAGCAAAAGAGAAGCCCCGTGCAAAGACCTTCCAGTAATTTCCTCCACTATGCAAGATTAGCAGATCGATACGAATACAAATTTATGAATAAAACGTTATATCTAATTTAAAAAACTCAGACCGAAACCCTTCATTGATTGAGTTCATATTTATGTTAAAATTTGTATTCATAAAATATGTTATGCTAGCATTAAAATGTATGAACTACGATTTCGTTTGGGGTTTCGCACGAAGTTTGTGAATTATATCAGTAAAATTATGCGTATATCAAAAAATTACGAGTAATGTCAGGTACATGGACAAATAAATCAGCGCCATAAATAAAGTTTTATCTGAATTATGAAAATATGAAGCCTTTGGGAGGAGAGATTTATGATGTTTTTTTAAACTCAGAAGTTTAGTCATCAGTGCTGTTCGTGTGGGAAAAAATGCTGTTCTGTGTGTTTATTTGATCACTATTTATGGTACACAAGTAAATGGTGGTCTACGATAGCTGTTACTACAGCAACAGATGAGATTTGAACAACATTAATGATTATGAAAATCTACCTCCTTGGTTGTATCGGCACGCAATACAATAATTGCTACCAAGAATATGAAACGCAAATAGGTTGTAGCGTTGTGATGCAGTAACTATCTGACAACATTCCCTAACATCAGTCAGGGCTATCAGTGGAAAACCCGGTAGTCTTTTTCTTACAAAGACGGAGCCGGAAAGGTCCGGAGCCCGGACGGCCCTGACCTGATAATCTCTTAGTGTACATCTGTTTAAGCGATTCATTGTTGATAACTTTTAATTTGTGTATTCTATACTATGAATACAAACACACACGTGATTTAGTTAAGAATATTTCTGTCTGTGACCGACGGCCCAATTATGTAGCTCACTTGCAATCTGAAGCAGCGTTTTGAAGGGGATTCATAATGCATTGCTCCATATGTTTGCTGCAATATACATTTGTCAAAGTTGACAACATATTGACAAGGTATTGCAAAGAATATTGTTGAATTGACAAAAGGAAAGGATTATCATCAACCTACAACACATTCTTAGCGTAAAACATGAAGGTTCTCGTCAAATGAACCGAAGGCCTAGCACAATTGTGTGGAATAAACATAAAGCAAATTCGATCGATTTTTTACTTGGAAATTCCAGTTTCGCACTCCATATTTTTTTTAATAATTGGCAAGCTTTATGCGTGTCAATAGAAGTGATACTTATTGTGCTTCTCGTATAAAATTAAAGTAAAGATGCTATGGGTAAGTCGTACTTCTAATTCAAAAATAAACTCAAATGGAATACTTTTACGTCAGCGCGTTCATGGATGGCTTACAGGATGTTTGAATATAATTAAGAGTAAAATAAGTGTATAATGACGTTGTGTGAATTTTCTGTTCCGTGATGTGGTTGTAACTATGTGAGAACGGCGTTTGAAGCATTCGTCGCGGTCGTTAAACACAGGTTTATTTGATCCCTTCTCTTGTTAGTGCAGCGCTGAGTCAGCACCTGCTGCCTCTATTATTTAAACAGCTCCCTACTATGATTTACTTTTTCAATTTATAAAATATTAAGTATAAAATAGAACACAAGAAAGATTAACCAAGATTAATAAGGATTATTGTAAGAATTTATTCAATATAATTGTTTTAATTATTTTGGGCATAAATAAATATTCTAGCAACTAATTAATGCTTATCTTTTTATTCCTAATAAAAGAATAGATACTAATAAATTCAGCACAATTATGGAGAAAAAAAAAGAACCTTACAATTTTCTACTCTTACATGGAAACTTAATGTAGCTAACGACGAAGCTATAACATGTTTTAAGGTTAATGGAATAATACCATTTTCATTAAGCTTAACGTATTAACGTTATTACTTTTACCAACAACAGTCCCTACTTGTAAACACTAATCCCATGTCGCAGAGGAATTAATAAATTAATGATAGAAAAGCTTAGTTTTAAGTAAAATAGACTACCAACGTGTGCCACACGACATGTAGACTAGACATTTAATATTCCTCACTAATAAAAAAGACATCGCTTCATCTCATAGGTTAAAGAACGTCAAACTTTTATCTTAATTTGAAAGAATCACATTTATTATTTCCACGACCATAAAAAGATAAATCGGAGGTATAAGGCGATGGTATCAGTGTAATGCTGTCAACAAACAGTCTTGTCCGCTATCGGCGCACGCATCTGTGTCGGCCAATCCTGGAGATTTATAGAGGCGAACAAACACTATAAAACTTACTTTATTATTCCATCAAATGTGCCGCTGACTCGCACACTCTCAGATTTCATATATTCAAACATGAAGACTCATATTTAACACGCAAGTTTTATTTTATTTTAAGGGTATGAAAAATATGTTCCTAAATAAAGGTTCATTCTCGCAAAAAATACAACTGGAATATTAAATCTTGTGTACGAGTAGCAACACGCAATAATTATCTTTGTTTGTATCTTCACTTAATTATCTTCAAAAAGCTGAAAACACAGCGTTTGTTTATTAGTCTAATAATGTTTTGTTGGGTCCGGACCGTCGCGTCGCGTAACGGTATCGTAGCTGGCGTAGCCCCTGCTACAGCCAGTGTTGACGTAGCAAACATTTAGCGATCTACGAGCCACGGCTACCGCTCCGGCTGGCGGCTACGCGGCCAGCCCGCTCGCTTGTGCCGTAGTGATTAATACTTGCTACCTGCTTTATTTTAAATTTGAAAGGTAAACACTGTTTCATTTCCTATATTATGAATGGCTTGTCGAAAGCATTAGCTGCGTTGTATTTTTGAAACACAAATGTTTTCTACGACAATTGGAAGGAAAAAGTATCTGTCAAACGATAAAATCAATACAATGGATTTATCGTTATTGGCAGGTACCGAGAAGCCATTATATAATATTAATACGCAGTAAAAGCGTGAGCGGCAAGACGAGTGTGGACCTTAGTTCATTAATATTCATGGGGAAATTATTCCTTTCATTGTCTCTCACCTAACGAATTGAGATCCAGAAAGTAAAATAAACGTGTCGCGGTAAAGTACTGGCAATTGCGTACTTATTGTGTTGTGTCAGCTCAAGAGCTTCGCCATCGAGCGATCGAGGAGCGGGAATATTGTAATTAGTGTACCGCCACGAGGAGCGACTGTTTTCTTTACAACGTGTAGCTATGTTTAAACTCTCCCGAGTAACATTATTTGTACACATCACTCAAGTTTTTTCAAAACACTTTCTAAAACAGTATTCTATAAAAACGTATATATGTATGCAAAGTTTTGCGTGTTCAGTTTTACACAAATGTAGTTACCTAGTTAGCAGTAGGTGAGAGCTGCACGGTGATAGCAACCTACATTTTAAGTTGGTTAACTGTTTACCGCAGACGGAAAGTTTGAAGGATTAATTATGTATTCACGTTGTACCTGGTTATCACGTCACTGTATGGAGCTATCCGTACTTTGTCAACACAATACAAGTCACCGAGATGTTTACTGCTAGTGGCGATACAGTGCTTAACGATCAGTTCATGATAAACGCGTTCCATTATATACTTTTATTGATTGAATCTTGATGGCTCTGTGGTTGTGCATACGGTAGTGGGTTTGGAACCGGGCTAGCACCAATATGTATACCAATATATTATACCAATATAATTTTAACATGTGAGTATTTTCTATATTTATTTTAAACATCATTGACATTGCTGAACGACAAAACATAGTGGGGAAATCTGGATATCACACTGAAATCGCTAATCCACCCTAAGCAAGTGTCTGCGCGTTCTCTATACGAGAAGACCATAACAGGCTGGTATTATTAATTGACACACACGAAACAATAGTTGGGCGCGTTTTATTTCAAAATCTGTTTCTAAAACGGTCACAAACACAATCAATGGCTAAAAATCCCGTATGACAGAAACACATTAAAGAAACAAAAAGTTTAACTGGGGATATACGATGAAACATAAATGTAATCAAAACAAAAAAGTGGTTGATGGGAAAATGAAAAATGAATCCCGCCATCGTTTGGCGCTTAGCTGGAATATTGATGATGTCAAGTGGGCCGTTGTGGTCGGCGTGAAATCGGAACAGTAAGTTGTTGTGTGAAAATGTTGTGTTTGTAAAATAAACGCATGAGATGGAGCGGCGGCGGCACGCGTCGCATTCCGGCGCTTGTGTCGATTCGTTTTCATTTTTCCTCCGATTGCTTACAAACACCGCGCCGGGACGTAAACATTCCACTTGAGATGAGGCTGATTATTTCCAAAGGCATCACATTGTCTATTGAAGAGAGGAATGACAAACATGATTTTAATAACAAACGTTAACACGCTGCGATGCGGTTGACACCGATCAAATATTTATTATGTTCCTTTATTACCATTCATTATAATAGCGACCAAATAACTATAGTTATTAGAATGTGTTGTTGAAATGACTGCATTATAGTGATATTTTTTAATGTAAATGGCAAATAGTTTAAATTGCTTTGTATAAAATAACGAACGTTATTAGGTGATAACATTGAAATATCGATATTATTACTGTCTCATTGGTCTACTGGTCGGACGCGACTGCTGAGTATGAGGTCTTGGCCTATTCCATGGGACTTAAACCTAACTGGCGAAGTGTACTAACGGGGATTACAGGGGTGATGTTATGTTTGTGTTATAATGAATGAAGTATATTTTATTGTATTTTTATACTAGCAAGATGAGAGTTGGTTTATTATTTTCTGCACGGTAAAGCAAGCTTGCTAGCTATTTACTTTAGTTTCTAAAATCAGCATGAAAATAGCGATGAACATGTTCAAGTTACTCTGAAAGTCGGCTACAGCGCTGCGCGGGACAATATACCGACTTTGTGCCAAAAACTTTAAATATTTTGTTATTTCATTTCGTATGCGGTCACAAGTTTCGTGCTATGTTGTTGAAGAAAATTATTTTAAAGTTACTTTTTTACTGTATATGTAGGTAAGACAAAAAAATCTTAAATATTAAAGAAAACTATTTTCTGTTATCTTTAGCTCAGTTTATTTACAACTAACTTATGCCTGCGACTTCGTTCGCGCGAATGTCGGTTATCGGGGTTTTGTTTTTTTGCGTAACTCTTATTATTTTTCTAAATAAATGTAGTTTAGCCGTTTTTAAAGTAGTCGTACACCTTATTAACACTGATTCACACGGCTTTTACTCACAATCAGTTTATTTAATTAGCACGGTTTGTTTAAGTATACTTTAGTCACGTATATTATACCTAGACGTCAAAAGGGAATCAAAAAATATAATGAATCGTCACCTCCGTATTAATTGATGCAGATTGGACGAAGTAATTACGATGATTTATAACTAAGTGGAAACTGCACTCGTATGAAAATGTCTCTATTATGTTAAAATACATAAATTACCTATACATGGGAATTTTACAAACACATACCTAAACCTACCCAAAACAGAAATGAGTGAAATTCTTTGTCGCTAAGTAGCGCGACAGGTGATAGCCTGATGGTTAGCGAGCGGTGCGGCAGCGGCGGTGGCGGGGGGAGAGGGAGGGTTCGCTTCGGGAGTGTTTGTCTGGCAAACAGCGCGCGACTCGAGCACGCGGCAAATATCGCCCGAGCACTCGCTGCGTTACAGTTATGCTTACAGCGACTACGCAAATATTATACCCGTAAACTCACCTTTACGACATTTTAAATTAATACTCCCTTTACAGAGAAACGTCAGATAACGACCTTATTCACCCTATTTAGCTAGGCAGCATTTTAACGACTTATCTTGTTGAAGTAACGTGTGTAGCCTCTCACTTTTTGAAACTAAACATCGATAAAATAACACACAACGGATTCTTCGAACAGATTCGGGTGAAAAGAAATACACGTCAAATGGACTGAAAAATGAATGATGGCCGTGGACACTGAATTAGTGTCAGTGATGTGTGACGGTACCAAACGTGCACCGCTCGCGCGCCGCTAGTTAATATCCAATGCTGTTTATTGATCTGGGTTTGCCTAATGTGGCTTTTGTTATCCACTAAGCCGTAAACCTATTGAATCTGTGCTACAAATGCCTCCATTCAAAGTTTAACCATTTATTTCCAAAAGCGGTCAACATTTCATTCGAAACAAAAATATATTTGTGTCTACGTAAAAGTGTGGCTTCTTACGAAACAATATAAATACGTAGTTTATTGCGTCTGCATACCAACGTAATTGTTTTTACTGGTGAAAAACACTCCACGTGGTATCCATTATCCGGATTAGTTCCATAGATTGATATAAAATGCGCATGGCAAATATACAGGTAGTTATCCTGGTGAGGTGCTGGAGCGTTAATCCATATTTACCGATAGCTATCGGTTTCTCTAATGAACTTAAATTTCATCTACCTGAAAATCATTAGCTTCAGTTGGTCTTGACATAATGAACAGCGGTTTTATAATATTCAACATTTGTTCGTTGAACTCGTAAACCTTTAAGACGATTTTCCCTCCCGTAAACGTAGATGAAAATGGAAGGCAATTTCTGTCGTTAAGGTTTTCACGGTTATTTTCTTTTATGAGTTTACCGACGAAAGTCACGACATTTTAAAAATAGGCTGGTAAATTAATTACTCTCTCATCTAGTTGGTCTTCCCGTTCTATAAAGCTACAGGTGTGAAATAAGGCGCAATTTAGTATTTTTTCTCATTAAGGCTTTTACGTTGATGCTTTTTATGATTGCATCGTTCTCTTCAAGATAAAAATCATTTATTTATTAGGTAAAAAAATACTATTCAAGGTAACCTCTAGACGGTTTAATGACACTGAATACTAAAGCACAATATGTTTAAGGCCGAAACAATTGTATGAGTGAACTTTAAAAGAAAAACCAATAAAAGTTGTTTTATTGGCCGTCGAACGAAACACCTGCCACATAATGAGTTTTAAGTTATCCAGTGACTCATTGATTAAATTCGATAAACATTATATGCAAATGAATTTGGTGTAATTGATTATTTGGTGTTTATCTATTGAACAAGAGAGTGTGTAATGCATGCAATATATGGCACGATATTCTCACAAACATGAACCTGGATGGCTGATGACCGACAAGCTCTAGCTTCACTGATCGTGCATAAAATTATGTTATCGATGTTCCTTTCACTTCTCTTTGCAGCGGTTTTGGCATTTGATAGGGTGCATTTGAATATAGGGTGTGCAATGACCTGAAGGCCAGTTCTACTATATAGCCATTATTGAGAGATTGAGACTAAGATTAATTTGCGATCGTATCTAAAAGTTAGTACTTATTATTGCCCCCCTGTTGCGTTCTTACAATACAGCATGTATAAACCACTATAACCTTAAAATACAAATAAAAGTTAGATAAATCATTAAAAAATATATCTCTCGAGTGTTTCGACTTGCTAAAGTATATGTTTTACTCTCCCAAACAAAATACATTATGTATGATATTGCACGCATTCGCGATAAATATTTTGAGACTCGAAAACGTGAAAGAAGTGCTATCATTTTAAGATTTACATTTTTTGGGTGGCATTGGAAAATATAAAGATGATGTTTAGCATCTCACCTTGTAAGTTCAGGCAGATGTTACATCTATCCTCGGAGTGCGCAGAAATACTAGTGACCCTGGTCACGTCCTCGCCGGTGTTTGCAATAATATTTGAACAACTTATTTTAAGAACCTTTAGGTTGATAGTTTTTTGCAGATTGTATGTAGGAAACCGTTCGCGTCGGTTTATTTTTTTAAAGTAATGTTTACAGTTCGCTGTACCAATGATTCGGCCTTATATAAAATATCTTTTAGGGCCTCATATACTCGACTAAGCCATTATCATTCAAAAATATGTACCTAAGTATGTATAATTCATACGGCATAAACTTTTTACTGCTCAGAAGATTGCTAATATAGAAAATGGCATGTTTCTTTTAATAAATAGAATTTTTATTCATTCGTTTATTCGACATCGTAAAATTGAAACAAAGTAGCATTATCGCTGCAAAAACATAAAAATAATGCGTTACTGGATATCACAGTAACTCCTTCTTGGTTAATGAGATAAGCATAAATTATTCGTAAGCACATAAATTGTCCTATATGAATTGACGCAACCATATCCTTTTGTTAAGGGTTAAAATAGCAATTTAATGAGTCAACAGTCGACGTACGGCGTGTCTAAATTAAATGACAATTGTGCCTTGTTTGTGAGCAGGCAGGTAACAGGTGTTCTGTTTAGCCGTATGAAAAATGAGCTCCATGATATTTCTCAAATTCAGTATTTTATTCTAACATTATGGCAGAATTTGAGCCGAGTTATGCGAGTTTGGAACTTGTTTACATCTTGACACGTAACGAAATTTATATTAAAACGATATCACGTGTTTAAAAGGTTTTCATCTTATCGATCGATCGTTCAACAGACATAAACTCAGTTTTCATTTATTAGTTAACCTATAGCTAACAGCAATAGTACTTGTAACTAGTTAGTAAATATGGTTAATTTTGTTTTATCATTATACAATCGAATAAAAAACAATAAATATAATGTACGTTCATACAATGAATCTCTGTAATCAATTAAAAAAGTTCTTCTCTGCAAATTGCTGTATACGACACCCTATCTTTGGTTTTAGATACAGAACATTGTAACAAATATAGCAAAGCTTAATTATTCTCTTGAATTGTAAAATAAACTCTTAGCATAAAGTTCGGCGCTTCTCAATTAATAACAAGGAATGTCTGTCCGGTCTGAGAGATACTGTATAAAAGATTATCGAACGGAAGAAAAACAGTGTTCATATTGCTGCGGCTCCAGGGTGTCCTTTCATCACGTTTTATGTACTCCTCAGGCAGTTGAATGGAACTTTTTTCTGGTTTAGTGGAGGTTTTTGTCGGAGTAATGCGGAGGGCCACGCCTCCCGCGCCCCTCCTCACTGCCCCGATGAATATTTCGTGATTTTTACGGGACAGCTGGCTGAGATATTTATTTGATCAAAACTTCTTGATTAGGAACGTTGCCCATGAGTGAGATATGTTACTAACGTATTGATACACTTTCCCATCTTATGAATGCGATCGTCTTGAACTTATTGGATGTAGTCAATCGCATCTATTTTGATATACTCATATAATGATGTAACAGTTATTGAAGTGTTTATGAAGTCATAATGTTATGTTACAGTTATTGAGTGGAATCGAACCCAGGATCTCATGCTTAACGGTCGCCGCTTAAATTGGCCGTCATGTCCGCAAGTTAAAATATTTAAATTGTGTTAAATTTTATGATGGTATTTTTTATTTACCTATTCAGCTGGTCACATTTTGGAACATAAATTACTTACAGCAAAAGTGACTCCGATCTTCTACGCTTCTTCTTATAATTAAATATCGTGATATTACTCTTTAGAGTCAATTACGTTATTAATAAGCCTTTTATTCATTAGAGGCGTAACATATGGTTGCGGCACTAAACGTTCACTAAAACATCAACGTCATACGATAGCGCTGCATTGTTATTTGTTACTGACCTACGACGCCCGCTCGACGGACGGATATTGGGCATACCCATCAAACTAACCCATATCGGCTTAAATATCCGAGGGTGTGACGGCCGGCAACTTTAAGGATGTATCGTGCTCATCGACTTATTTGCTGGTGTAGTGAAGTATTGTAAATATCGCTACGATACTGACATTTATGTCTAGAGCATCTTGAACAGTTAATTTGATTAAAGGCCGATTTTTTTTTCTGATTTTTCCTTATGGAGGAATAAATATCGGGGCTTGATAGCTTTTGTACAGAAATTTTTACAAACTATCTATTGATAAAAATCATCTAGCCACTGTTAAATCAGCCTTAAGGGAACTATTTTCCTGCCAAAGTCCTTTCAATCTATTTCTTTGCTTTAATTGAATTACCTGGGTAACCCAGTAAATTGACATTTTATATTTTGCTAATAGAATCACGAAATTTACAGTATTTCAGAATTTAATCGCTAAACGAAATCTTGAGAACGCGAAGCTTCACGAGACTGATTTCTTGCTATCCGATTTACTGTAACGGTGTATCGGCGGTGGAGGGAGCGGTTATCGGGAGCTGATTGAGCGCGCAATAAATTCGGATTGCTTTCCTACGTGTACACCACCCCTATGACTCGCGGAACGCACTAATACATAAATAACTATTACTCTGTTACATTTACTTTACCAATACTGACGTAAGACAGAGATAGTCCTAAGCCATAGTGTATGAATAAATAACAGTATCGCAATAACTTATCGTAATAGGAGCGTGACGTAGGGTCGAGCTTTGTGTGTCCCTTAATGCTGCAGCCGCTGAAACAGTAAAGTGTATGTAGCTAATGCTCATTATTAAATCATGGCTATCAGTTGGTGTTAGGTTCTTCATAGTATTTTAATTGCATTACGCATGCTTTGCTTTGAGACTAGGGAGAAAAGCGTAAATAAATTATTCCAATTACGAACTTAAACATGAAAATATAAGCGCGCGTTTATTTCGTGTAGTCACTTCCTGTAACTGGCGCGAGTCGCACGAGATTACGAGGTACATACTTGGAGCACATAAAAGAAAATGGTAACCAACAGAAAGGTGGTAATGGAATTAACCGAGGTTGGGCGTGACACTACATTTAGTACTCATAAATATGATCGCTAACGTTTGTTGTTGTTTATTCTTTCAGGTTTCTCCTTCTCTCGTGAAAATAATTAAGGTTCTTGTCAGCCCATCTTCGCTTACTTGACCGGCTACCTGAAAAGTAAAATATAGAAGCGTGGAAAATATTCAGAGCACACATGGTGGTACTCAGTGCTATATTTGGTACATAGTAACATAGTAAACCAATATATTTATGATGTGGATAAAGTAGCGGATATAATATCGTGCAGTCGACAAGTCGAACCGTCTGGTGGTGTAGGTAGCGCGGACGGGCTGGTAGCTGTACGCTTTCAAACACAAATATTAATATTCTGTGTAATATTAAAGATTGTTTCGTTTTTCTTCCCTGAAAAGTTGTGAGTCGTCAAAATGGTGACGGGATGTTTTTTGTATTAATTTTTGTCATTGTGGTAAACTTAACGCTATGCATATTCATAAGAAAGATGTCTGAGAAGTTAGCAATACTTAACTACAATTTATAAAATATACCTTCAACTTAAACAAAAGAATAGTCATGTTTATTTAACTGGTTTGAAAACTTTTAGTAAGGCTGTGTTTATATTATCTTAAAGTTTTAGTTTGCACTTGGCTAAGAGGTGACTGTGGAGGTGACTCAAAAAATCAAGGCACGCGAGATAAGCGACGCGTAGTGTGCGTGCGTAGTGACGACGAGCGTGCGGTGTGTGAGGCGGCCCCGGTGGGCGCGGTGGTGGACTGGGCCGGGGGTATCGATCCCCGCGGGGCGCGTGCGCCGAGCGCGCGGGGTGCGAGCCGAGCGAGCGAGCGCCACCCGCGCAGTCCGCAGCCGGCCGCCAGCCAAGCGACTGCCGACACCGCGGGGACTGTGCGCCACGCGAACCTTGCCTCGCAACGTTTGACATTCAACGCGCGACAACATTCGCACAACCTCAAATCGTTTCTCTCACAGGAATTGCTCTAGTGTTATCACTTCAAAACTATTGTAACTTATAGTTACGTCGATGTTTACTCATTATTTTGAATTGACACATTTCAAAAAGTGATAAACTTTATTTATTTACATACTTGAATGTTCAAATTGAAACTTAAAACCAGCATTAATAGAGAATATCTTAAAGCTAATTCAAAGTTAGTGTTGTGGTGCAAAGTATAAAAATGCGGTGCCTGATAATCTTTTGAAGTGATCGTGTTTGTGACTGAAAAAATAAAACAGCCGCTGGGAGCGTTGCTCACGAGTTCACGGGTCGTTAATTCGGTGGAAGAGAGAATCCGAAAAAGAGGTCTCGCTTGCGTCCGCTCATCGGAGTGATAAAATTTATGACAAACGGTAAGGAGCGTGTAGTGATAAGGGTTGGGTGCGTTATCTGTGCGGCAACGGCGCGCGTGTGTCAGCCGCTCGGACGCAGCGGTCGCGGTAATTACTGCTCCACCTCACGAGGCGAGCGTCTCCATTCATTATTCTTATCACACTACAATTACATATTGCCGCCGTTACTGTCCACTGATAACTAACCCTCCTGTAATTTAGTGTTAGTGAGCACCATTGGATACTTTCTTCTTTATTGGCACTTTAGGTGGGCAGATTTTACTACCATTTTTCAGGCACACCGGATAAGAGGATACCAATGAATAAAAGTTTCAAATTTCTTTAATGAAGCAGAAGCATCACTATGTAACAACAACCATCACGCCTTGCATTAAAATAAAAATTTTTTTTTTTTCAAATCTACCCAATTTCACTTGCACATTTTTCTTTCATTTTCATTTATTATAAACTTGTGTAATTAGATTCTAACTAAAGAAACCTTATAATCTTAAGATCATCAGTAACCTGAATCTTTGCAATCAGTGCAACTTTTGTGTTAGTTTTCCTCTAATCCCAAACTATTTGTCTATTCACTATCGATACCTTGTTCTATCTTATGCATATTATTGTCCTCTTCTTTATTTGTATTGGTAAACTTTCAATATTTACATTATGCATAAGTGTCATAGGTATTTCGAGGTCCTCGGTTACTCCTATTCATATTGTTTGCAGATAAGCTACAGCTTTCATAAGCCTTTCATATTACTTATAACGAAGCAACACTGATTTATCTTGTCGGTAAATTTCACAGACACACAAACAAATTCAGCAGTAGTTGTAAGTACTGCCATTTGTCACATGTTAAGTATTTCCTAGCACATTTATTTTACACGATATAGCTACAATAATTCTGCTCCATTTAGCTTAACATTATACAGGAAAACAGAATCACCACTACGTTTCGTAGGCCTCGCACGAGCGTAGTACCGTAAAAGTACATGATTCGACTCGATTTTCAAATTGCAAATACGACTTTCCTTTAGCAAAATGATTTTAAAAGCTTTTAAACGAAATAAATATTATCAAGCGAAACAGGTATTTCCAATTTAAAATTCATGGAATATACATTGCGTTTACTCAGCGCACTCATGCTAGGGCATTTGATTTTGTGACAGGAAAGGGGCTTATTTCAATAACACACTCATTAAAATATTCGTTGTAGGGAAACATTAAGGATTCAAAACTTGAAAATTGCGTGTGTCGTATGTCTTACAAGAGAAGTGTCTCGATCGTGGTGTGAGTGTCAGACAGCGGACACTGCCTACATCGGATTACACGACCTGTGTCGGGCCATGCCTCAGCCGACCTTTTTAGACATTACCTCTTTGTACGTGTCGTACAGATTAATCGTGTTATGTTCGTTTTCTAAAATTAACTTTGTTGTTCAACCTTTTCTGTATAAAATAATTAGATCTGACGTTTTCCATGTTAATGATCTGAATAAAAGTTTCGTTTTTTCAACATTTATAAACATATACCAATACTTAATCGAGCCTTCTTCAGCTGACATAAACACAGGAAACTAAATAAAAGCGCGTAACAATTATTTGAAAATATTGAGAACCATCAATGCCGTCAATATGTTGTACAACTATTGAACGATGGCTCATCCTCTGTAAATGGGAGCTGCGAAAAATACAAAATGCCGTCTGCCGTCTTCTATACGTTCATGTTATTAAATAAATGGTATTTAAATCTATTACAAGTAGATTTTATATTAGAACCAGCTCTTGTTATTTCTTATGTGTTGAAAGTCGGTATTTCTAATAAACACAATGTACCTTGCAGACATTCGGGCAAAAAATCTATTTGAGAATCCCGTTTCGGTTGGAAAAGTTCGAACAATAGAACGCACCAGCCATAGATATAAAATACCTCATTACTTTTTATAACTTGGAGAAATAAAAGAGAGGTCGCCCTGGGGAGCGGCAAGTTTTCATCAGTCGTGTTACTGAACAGTATCTGTTTGAAGACGTTCTTATCTTCAGACAAGACCCCGAGCATGTCCACAAAATAAATCGTGCGATGACGCCCGCGGTTCAATTTTGTGTGAAAATTACGAGTTTAGGTACGTATCTTCAGAAAATTTGGTCGAACAAATAGATAGCAGGCGGAGGGCTCGCCGTGATTCGCGTCACGTCTCTCACGACCACAGGGTACTTTAAAAATTCGTTTCCCGACCTTCCGACAAGTTCGTATGCTGCGGCAACCTTTTTTTTAAAGTGCTGTGACTGTATCTATATAGTGTGGTTAAACAAATTACTACATAGTTTTACCTTTAATGCATCGTTTTACTTTTTGCTGTTTTGTAGAAATTAACCATTTTATTTTTACATAACAGCGTTTTGAGTATTTATGACTCACTTGGAGCTAATTTATATATCTTTCGTTCCCAATGTTTATTTTTAATGGTTTTAAATAGCCATAGACATATAAAATTAAAATATTATTTATCAATATTTATTTATTCTTTCGTGTGATTACCAATACAATTTGTAGTTATTAAAAAACTACTAAACTTTTACCAATTCTTTTATTTCTAAGACGTTTCAAATAACAAAACAATATGGCAGAAAAACGTTAACAGTTATTGAGCTATTTCTCGTTTAAGTTGTGTAGATTGTTTGATTAAATCAGATGAATTAGTGGTAGTTCTGTTAGTTGTGGGTCCTAATTACATTAAACTGCGGTCAGTAAGCCTAGCACGAACGTGCCTAATGTAAACGCAACCTTGACGTGAGTGATTGTTGAATCGAAAATACAATTGAACTTTAGCATTTTGATTTAAAATGAGATAAGCACAGTTTGTTCAATCCATAATCCATAGGCCTAAAATCTCTTTTATAATGAATAATATGTGCAAAACGAGTTACCTAAAAATTGCCTACAATAGCTTTAATTACGTTAATTAGGTAGTACTTTCTAGTTATCAGGAATCATTCTGATTACTACTAGTATAATTAATATGGAAATTATGACCTTTGTCCCTTTCAAGCATTAAGGGCACTATGGTCTAAGAGCTAAAAACGAGTATATATGAATTTTGATTTAGATTCCAACGCTTTGGATAACATTTCATTCAACGCATAGTTGTATATGTAGATAAGTTTAATAGTACCCGTAACATAACGTGGTAGTAATTAATTTTGGAACAGAAGAAAATTAAAAGGCACTTAAAATAAAGCTGGAACTCATCTGCCGGTTTCGTTGTTAATTTAATTATTACAAAATCCGTGTCCGTTTTTTAAGTCGCTATCTGTATTACGAGCTCGTGTTGAGCATTCAATCTTCTCTCATGAGGTTTCGGTACGTTATTTTATTCAGGTCGTGAATCGAACCGTAAGAAGGTGTTAAAGAGTGAATTGGCAAAAGGAGCGAATGAATGGAATATGCGAACAGGTCGGCGCGTTGGTTCCGATCGCCATTCGTAGCTGAATAATGAATGCGTCCGGGACGATAATACTCACCGCGGCCCACCGTCGTCGGCACCGTCGCGCCGCTCCTGCGACACATGTTACCTACAAACACTTGAGTACACCGACTCTACTGTACATCACTCCTTTCTACTAAAACAACCAACATTTAACCTAAAAATCTACTACAAAGAAGATTCAATCTAAACAATCAGATACGATTTCAGTTATTTTATACGTGATTATGTTAATGTACGTAAATCGGAAACAAGTCTGGTGTTACGGTAGAAATATATTAAAATTATGTAAATTAATCTGAAAGCCGAAGATCTTTGTAAATACGTTTTATTGGTAATTCTAGGACGAAAGTCTCTTGTGATAGCGAGCAATGAAAACTGCTAAAGCCGTTCTAAATAAATTGTACGTTTAAGGTTTTACTTCGACACAATTATTTACATCTACGAAAACTGCTATCACATTCAATTTCTATGGTACTTCTTCTTGGAATCTATATATTTGAGCCGTTTGGGGTTGATACACTAGGGTCATGGGGTCCGAGCGGTGACCTTGTTCTCACCGTCGTCAAGCTACTGGTCAGCTCTTTACACGACTAGAGGGCTGGCTTTTTTTAGTCCAAACAACCTACAACGTGGCAATGCTGCCAGCCATTTGGGCAGTTGCCCCACTGACAGCGATGCGGATGAGTTTTTTTAATGTCCTATAAGTTTTCTCATTTCAACGGTACAATCAACGTCTCATATTAAGGTGTAACAGTGCCGGTTGTGTGTATCAGTGGGTACCAAAATAAAGTGTTACTGATATAATACTTATATCAATCCAGAGGCTCATTAAAATGTTCAGTACTTCAAGCATCGAAGGTATATAAAAAGCGATTCATGTCAAAAAGTCGTGTGATATTGCGTGCAAAAAAGCGGAAATCGTCTCACCTTGACGACATTTATGCCAACGTATTTATGACATATTAGATGTATCCGGCGGCTATGCCCGTGTTAATTTATGTCTTCGATTACTGCAGTGCTTACGTAAGTCTTAGTGTGGTATTATATAGCCTATGGTCTTCCTCGATAAAGGGTATTTTTCGAATCGTTCTTCAGATCCGGACAATCAGATCAGAACAATCAGACAAACTCTTCAGCTTTACAATAATAGGATAGATATACGGCTACGATAACAGGCATGCCAGATTTTGTTTTAGTTTTGGAATCATTTTGTAGGGCTATTCTCTAAAGAGAACTGTACCGACAGCGCGCTCCATCCAAAACTCAATGATACGTAACTCAATAACTCGTAATGGCAAATACGATATTTGAGTTACCGTGTTTCGAAATTAAGTTATTTGATGGAAAACTGAATATCCACAAGCTTAGATATTAGTACCCTTATCATATCTATAAAATATCATCAAGTTTAGTCACTTGTTGACGAAATTATGACCAGGCTACGTTTATGTAGAGCGCCCAGCAGGGCACTGTTATAAATGTCCTCTTAATTTTAATAACCTTTTAAAGGTAAATATAATACAACTCTTTTTATCAAAATGTAAATCTATAAAATGTTTTTTAGAGTTTCGACCTCAGTACTGTACGCCATCAATCTACAACATACATTATGCATACAAGATTTAATTACCTGAGTAGCTAGTTCTCCAGTATCGCAATTACCTTACTCGTGTACATTGTTTGAATCTATTACTTGTTTTAATGTTTAATTATGTAGGACTTATGAAAGGTAAATGTAAGATTGAGGTTTGCAGCTATTTTCTAATATTCCTTTGTTACACATGCTAAATTAGTATATTTAGCACAATCCTTCATAAAGGTTAAGTATAGAAAAGTTCAACGTCGAAGACGTGAATTTTGCAATAATTATTTGGTAAATTTCTTCAAAGATTGTTTAAATGATCCCAGAAGTAATTTTGTTCAAAATATGACTATGTATTAAGTGCATTACTATGTAAAAGTTTATAGTTTCTGCTGTAAGTGTCAATTTTCTTCAAAATTTTCCTGTTTTCAAAGCAGGTCAAACAAAGCATCTTAGGAGAAGGTATCATATTGAATAAAATATAAATATTTTTGGAACATAAAACTTTCACAGTATCTCGTCCTTGTGAATATTATGTTGCTATTCATTCGAGTCACGCGTGCTTCTGCTGTTTATTCACATTCGCATTGGCGTACGTAAATAATGGGGTAACTTTTCCAAGTCACCAGACTCGTGTAGACATGCTTCTATAACATGTCACACAACTTTACACAAGTTATATTTTCATTTGTAAATTGCTCTTATTGCATCTAATTTATTGTAATGTTAGGCATAATGTGTCGATCTGTGGTTATTCTGGAATTTCATACTTCATTCTTAATAATAGTAAAAAGGTGTTTTAGGCGTAATTTTCGGAAGTATTGGTTTGAAAATAAAAATTGTTTCACTGCATAGAAAATTCCACTACTATTACAACTTTATTTAATGGTATTCTTGATGTCCTCGCGGGCGAATTTGCGGGAATAACCTAGTAGTTCATAAATCCTAACTAATATTATAAATTAAATGCGAAAGTAAGTTTGTTTGTTACCATTTGACGCCTAAGCCACTGAACTGATCATCCTGAAATTTTGCACATACGTAGCCAGGTGTACAGGAACGAACATAGGGTACCTTTAATCCCGATAAAAAGTACTGTTTCCGAGGGAAATCACAATAACGTTCTTATGATCATAGATGGCGCCACGTGTCGTTTCGAGTCATGATTTTAACTAATTAATTGAAATGACAGGACTTGGGTAATTTTTTCCGCGACTTTGTCTGTGTCCGCGTTAACCGTTTACGCGGACGAAGTCGCGGGTAAAAGCTAGTCAATAATATAACATAAATCAATGCTCATAAATAATGTCAACAAAAGAGTATAAATAAAATCCTAGGCTTTGTAAGTATTTGTATCAGTATTTATGTACGCAGTGCTTCCGATGTTTTACTCACTCATAATACAACCGCGGCTGGCATCCGAATACCTTAAAATTGTGTCCATAAAGATAAGAATTTTTGCGACTTCGTTTCGCTAGGCTCGAGGTTCCCTAAAAATTTATGATCACATTTCATGACTTCGTAAGAGTTCTGTAGGTTTTTCTGAAAAAAAAAAAATGCGATATCCGATGTCCTCATTTAAAGGAAGCTTAATAAATTGTCCGTAAAGTTGAACTAGAGCTATTAAATTATGCTACGAGTGCTACGGTTTTTCGTAGCAAGTGCGTAGGCCGCAATATAAACTTATAATTTGGAATAAGGTGGTTTCCCCACTGAATTTATGAAGCTTACCTGTGTAATGTGATTATATAATTTTGTTGACGTACCTACTTTTACACCAACATAAAACTGCATTATTCATTGTCCTTAGAAATTATTAGTGGAGATTTTTGGTGAACAATAGAATTATGAAAATTTTCGTGAACCGCGGTTTTGTTAATGGGCCACTAAAAAGGGACGGGTTCTAATTGCTTTGAATAATGTACACGTATACATAGGTATAGCTACCTACTCATCGGCGCCTCACATGGAGCTGACCGGTCGGTCAGCTTTTGTTGCTTCGAATTTAATTAAGGGTTTGTTAAATAAAGTACTTATTGACACAGGTCTAATTAATAAAAATATTTTTTGTAAACCACAGCCTAAAGTTATTAGCTACGTCACAGTGTAGGTACGTAAGTGTTGAAAGTTCTAAGTATAAAACAAGAGAGACCTCTTTAGGTCGTCTTATGAATTATGGGCGGCATGCAGCGTCGCTTGCGAAGCGCGCTAATTGATTCCTCATTTTAACCCTCTCGTAACCTCGTTACTCCAAGTGCATGTGAAAGATGTCAGTTTTCTCTCTCGGTAATAGAACTGTCTCTTTCTTTCTCTCTCTCTCTTCTTTCATATGAACTAGCAATGTTTTTTTTTTTAAATTCGTTTATTTCACTCTTATAGTAATAGAAGCCACTTCACACAAAATTTCATTAAAAACAATTACAATTTGACGCACTACCAAGGTTATGTAATGCGACAATCTGTGATTCACAAAGTTACATTAACGTTGGGTGGGCGTTTGGAAAGTCAGTAGAGCCCGAGTTGAATCAAAATGGTCGTCTTTTATTGGCTGTATTTTAGTACTAGACTTTTGGTACTTATAAGTTTGTGGGCTCAATTTACGAAATACGAATTCTTTCGCCAATTGAGCCTACAAACTTGTAATTCAGATGTTACAACGACCTATTTGTATGTACGAAACGATTTTTATATGCTATTATTCGGTAAAGTACCTACTAATATAATGAGTTTAAGGGTTGCAAAAAAATGCATATCAGTTTCACTTTGCTGTAGAAAATAATAATAAGAACAACAAATAAATGATATGGAAAAAGAGCAAATTAATAAAACCTGTCGAATTAAACCGTCCAAGTACGGAACTGATTCGCGTACTAAGGGTTACGTAACATGAGAACTGTTTATTTTGCGTTATTTTGGTTATAGTTTTTATTTACATGGCAACTTAAGCATTTACGTTGTGGAAGCTAAATAACTAACTGTTGATACCACATAATATATCATCTATGCATGATTACCTCCTTTAATTAACTTGATGTTAATATAAGGAGGTAATCAGGCGTCAAAGTGCTCCTCTATATTGTAGGCCTTTAAAAAAATATGTCCTAAAAACGTTATTTATATACGTTTGTTATTACAATAGAAGTGACAGTCAGCTGGCCTATTCATCTTGGGTCCCGTTAGCCAACTTTGGCAAAGAAACTCCAAACTACCATGAAGTATCTATTCGTACAAAAATATGCAACGCGTTGCGGGATAAGTAGGGCGATATGGTTCTATTTGAATAAACATGTCTTCTTAGTACCAAAGTTCATTGCACGTTGCTCTCAGATAGTGCGATGCTAATCACGGAGCGCGAAATCTGCATAGCAACTACACATGCAACACACCGGCTGTAACAATGCCTGACGCAAAGTTGTTCCATTAAGTTTAAAATCTCTACGTTTCGCGCAACTGAAGCTACACGTCGAGGTAAACTGACACCAACCAACGAACACGTGCGTGCAATCGCGTTCTATAGAAATCAAGGAGGAGTAAACATGAAACGATTATTCGAGTGTTTTGCTTATATCATTATAATATACTAAGAATTCCAAAAGTGTGCAGGAAGAAAGAAATGTGTATGATTTGATGATAAGCACGCTACGTTATTCGGCTTGTTTTTATTATCATGCACATGCACAATGCTTTTGTGTTAACATCTGTTTCAGCGGCCGCTCGTACGTTTTTAGCGTAAATAAAGTCTTATACACTACGTACGATGGGCAGTGCGAAGCCTCACAACAAACTAGTCGCACCCTGCAGTACCCCTCGCGGGGAGATTCTCCCATGAACCGTGCGTTTTCCGGCATAAACGTAACCTCTCCGGCCCATAAAATGTCACCGTGCAAAAAATAACATTAACTTTCTGCGTGAAAGAAGGACTAACCAGCAAACCCCTTTTCGTATGTATAATACGAAAATGTGTAGCATAACATCTGCTAAAAATATGCGACGGAAAGGTCGGTAGGTTTATGAATGCAATGCTTTTTTATTTATTCACATATCATGTCGAATCTATGTCGCGTAATTTTGATAGCAAAGCAGCAGTATTTTTCGCAGATGTGTCGCTACGCAGATCAACCAAAAGATACAATAGCACAGCGCCACGTCGCCGCAGCGCAACGCACCCGCTGTGTGAAGCTCCTTTGTGAATTCTGCCGTTTGCTCAGCTTTAAGACCTCGGTCTATTAAATCCATAGCGGGACTTAGTCACTTGAAGTGTTATGATTATGGCATCCGTACACATTATCCCATGAGGGGGAGAACTGCGCTGGTTTAAAACATAAACCCTTGTTTTTTTGGCGAACTCATTCACTTCAAACGGGAACCATATTGTTCTGAGAATTTTTTGTAATTTCTATTTACGTAGCGGTTTTCCCTGTTGTTTTTCCTTAATTTTGTCACAGCTTGATCATTTCTACGAAAAAATATATCTTTATTTAACGATCCACAGCGGGTGTGTTTTATTAAAATGGTTTATGGGAAATCATTTTATGTTCCTTTGATTGCTTTGATCTTAGTAACTTACAGATTATTTTCTGTAATCTGATTATATAAAAAAAACATGATTTTAATAAACATGAAATGTTGGTAAGAAAAAATACTTTTAAATAAAATTATTGTATCGTCACGACACTGTCGTACATTCTAGTGTATATTTGCAAATATGAAACATGTTTCTTATTACCACTTAACCGCCGGCAGTCGTGGCACCCAGCTTGTTAGCAACTGCCTTTATATATCTCTTTTGCCAGCTACTGAGATTCTCATTATGAAAAACAATGAGAAAACTTAATTACGTTACATTCAAGCAACAGAATGCCACGTATAAATGTAAGTAGGAATTATTAGTAGGTAATTTAATACTCGTGATGGCTCAGTGGTTCGATACCAGGCAAGTTAAGGAAAACATCGTAACGAATTTTAGACTTATTATTTTATATTAGTCTGAAATCGCCAATCCGCCTTAAGTAATCGTGATAATCATTGTACTTGTGCCTTCTCTTTACGAGAAGAGGATTTGTCCTAATGTGGGACAGTAACAGGCTGGTTTAAAAAGTGAAATTTTATTCTAACGAGTACTCACTTTTCTCTAACATGTTTCCACGTTCCGTTCGTGCAGTTTATAAGTTTATAAACTATTACTGATAAGGCTTAGTTTACCATGAATGAAACAGCAGAAACTTCTGAACTACGAGCTAAACAACACTTGAAAAGCACCGTTATCGTTGTCAGGCGTTTGCTGCATCAACTACGAACAGGATACGCCCGCTCGTGAGATACCCAAGACAATACGATAAAGATTTTCAACAGAGGAGAGCACACTAAAACATGAAAACGATCCAGTATGTCACTAAAATATAGTTATTCACAAATTAGTGTGCGAAGCGAGCAATTTAATTTGCGTTTCCCGGGGACTGTTGCCTTCGTCATAGTTTGATAAAGTTCTTCGAGAATTCTGCCTAAGTAGGCCAATTGATAATCAAGTTTTATTTGTTATGAGAGTCATTAGGAGCGGAAATCTTGTTAGAACAAATTTCGAGCAAAGTTTGTTTGGAAGCCTATGTGCGGGCTCTGGGTAATTACTGACGACGATGTTCATCTTTTACCTTTACCGCCTCTTTTGACGTGTCTTGAGAAAATTGTTAAATGTTTATATTACAATATATATGTACACACCTCGAGAGGTACTTCACACAGATAATATAAACCTATACGTATGACTGTGACGTCAGAGCGTTGCTATTCTTAGAACAATAGGGTTTGTTGGTGTAGGTATTGTATGTGAGGGTTTATTTGTGTTTACTGCTCTTAAAAGCATTTTTGGTAAAGGGACAAACGTTATTGTGTGTAACAAGTAGAAAATATTACAAGTACTCGTATTTATGTTTTGGGTCTGCGGTCTCCACTAAACGAGTGCTCCTGTTTATTGCTCCATAAAGTAACGTTTCATTCTAGAACCGTCGGAATATACTTTATAGGTCGTTGTAACTGATCGAGCACATCACTTTTACCTGTTTTGTACGGTGACATAATCATGGTTAAATTTTTGAAAGCGCCATAAATTCTTTAATGTGCTTCATAAAGTTCGGTCATTCGTGTCAATTGTTTTATAGTTCTATTTTAAAGGTACTATAAAATTGGTAACTCAACTGTTTTCTATCTGTCGCCAAGTAGATAGGTATCGAATTCATCATAGAATATGACTGGCAAGCCTGAGAAATGATTGGCAGTCGATGTACGTATGAATATGAGGTTTATATGACTAAATATTCCAGTGGTCGTGTTGTGGCATGTCGTATGAGTCAATACGTATGCCGAGCAGTCATACAGCGGTGTAGAGCAAGCACATAAATGTTATTGGTAACGTACGAGCATGGAGCGGGCGGCGCCGCGTCGCGCGCCTGTAATGTGGTTTACTTTTGCAGCCGCACGTCCACGTGATGTTAAGTGATGAATACCGTACACGAACATCTACTTCACTCGATGTAACCGTACGATATCGATGTAATGACTTCATATTCGAATCACATTATTATACAAGCCTTGATGCTGTTATTACAGTTTTAAGACTTGTGTAAAGTAATAGGTCCTATAATTTAATTCTGTTTTTTTTTTAAGTGGTGATGTTTGTCAATATATTGATGATTTTTGACGAGAGCCTCTCTAATAGCTGGTGTTTGTGAACTATTTTAAACTTTTAGGTACTCAAACTAAGTTGGATTGTGAAATAATTTATTCATTTCTTGTTTTTGTTCGAATGCAAATTGAGTTATAAAGTTATTTGCCAATTTATCTTGGATCTGATGTTTATTGCAAAATATATCCATGTAGTAATAACCTTGCTGATAGGTTTTCTAAGAAATCCAGTTTAATATGACTTATATCCATTTCTCATAATCGAAGTTTTCGCCCTACATCTCGAAAACGTGTCGTGTATCTGAAACTTGAGTGCCTTATTACATAATGTTATAGCTACCGCGCAAGTTGCGAACAATCTTGTAGCAGGCTAGTTGAGGAGGCTCGGAGTGTCCTGTACTTTAGTAATTTAACTTGAATGTAATTAATGAACTGACCGTCTGCGGCGCACCACTTCCCCGTCATTAGTCAAGTGCTCACTCATTAGCGCACAATCGTTACCATTCAGATACTATACATAAATTGCCCGTTCATATTTCACTGGAACCCTCGGTTTCCGTGGCTTTGTATACTACAACTAAATACTAACATTACGAACTTCTATCGTGAATTCGTGACACCAAACGACTAATAATTATGCAAAACATAAGTTTTATGATGCAGTATAGGTATAATTCTATTTTATGACCTATAAAAGTGACTAATTTTACATATTGAGGGGAAATTATAAGAGCTAGCGATGTAGTCGCTTTGTTGGAACCAGTAAACATCGGTTTCGTTGTTAATTTACGGCAGTCGTTCGACGCTTTCGAAAAAGAAGGTCTTAATTTTTTACAAAATCCGGCGTAGTATGGATATTACTTCAAACATTTCATGCTTTATTGAATTCAGGAACATGTAATCACATAGTTTCTAAGAGTCATTGACATCACTGTAATCGTTAACTATAAATTACTGTATGAACCACATGAAAGCGGTTTGCGTATATAGCTGCTGCGGTTTGCATACGAGTAAACACTAATTATGTTCCTATATTATTATTACAAGTAGCGTCTTGTTACTTGTAAGAGCAGGATTCAAATTAGTTACACATTTGGCCGCAGTACCTACCAGACTTCACTTTAGTGTGTAACAGGCACTATCAATTTGGTAGCAGATAATAAATATTTTATTATGGGCTCGGACGGCGCACGTGAACCGCAAAATCACTGTTACGGCGTTGTTATACGGATAATTTGCAAATATTATCGTAAAACCGGTAATGACGCGTGTTACAAATCACTACGGCAATATATTGTTATAAAGCCGTGCATTTAATGTCGGTGCGCTGTTCAACCATGTTCAGTAAACATTGTTTGATATTACATGTTTCAGCCGTTCACTTGAACATATTTTCCAACATTTTTGTTAACGTCATAAGGATTCAAATACCTACATTAAATCTAAACACTACAACTAAATACAAACATAATATCAAATCCAGTTCAGGCTACTTTAGTATGTATTATCGTATCTAGCGAGTTTCAAGCACGTTAGTAGATATTCAAATACGTCGTAGTGAACTGCAAGCTGTGCTGATATCGACACGCTCAATAGAACATTAATTTTGATTGTTTGTACAGTAGTGAGATAATAATATTATGCGGTATTGGTCATCGGTGGTGTGCTTATGTGAATCGAATCAGTGAGTCGTCTGCTGAATGGTGAGTGGTGGTGCAATTATGATAAAGCGTGGAGCGCGTAGGTAGCGCGCGTGCGCTGCTGTGACGAGGTAAACAGCCCCGAGCGCGCCAATTATTTGATCACCGCCTACAAACCAGATTAACTACTATATTTGTTTACACTACTGCTTGTTCCATTTGAAGTGATATTTAATATCCCAGAATTTGCGTAATATTCAAATGCGTTTTATTGGATAAAATATAATTCATAGTGCAATAATATTGCGGTTCCGTACCATCTACACGTAGTGGAAGATTTTTATAAAACAATTTAAATTAAATTAGATGTGTAAATGAAACCAGTTGAACAAAGACAAGCCAAATGTAACAAATTGTACTTATTATATAGGTGACTTTAAAACAATGTTTCATTAAATATAAAAATTCGGAAAGGATTGATTACTTTTGCACTAATTTGTGCACCTTTTATTTAAACAGCTTCCTATTATAGATGAAATGTCGAGATATAATGGAAAAAACCTATACCAAAATAATTATAAATGCAAAAGTAACTTTATTTGTCTCTCATTCTCTTTCATGGCTAAACTATTGAACCGATATGATGAAATTTGGTAAGGAAAACCGCCAAGACAGGATATGGGTTACTTTTTAATCTCCAATTTTGTCTATCGGTTAAGAAGTAAGGTTCAATATTAAACGGTAAGCTATCGGTCAAATATATTAGTTAGTTAGGCAAACGTTATAAATTAATTGCTAGCATGCGTCTTAGCAGGCGACAAGGTGTCACCTGTCAGCTCAGCTCCAAGCGTCAAGTGACACGGTATGTATATGCTGACGCTAGCGTGATCACTGCCAACAGAGCCGTGATATATGGCATTTGAATAAGTTATATCGCTACATATGAATCTTCATATAGGAAACTTTGTTACACGGGCTAATTTTTAAACCACTGGATATTTTTAAGGGAGTGAAAATACTTATGAGTTCTCCAACCCCGACATGAGAAAAAAAAACACAGCTGTTCCAAACATTCTCTTTTCATAATTCTTTGTTGGTCCATAGTATAAGTTGTAGTTAACAATTAGTTTACCTGAAAGTGCTCAGTGAATTAAAAGTCATCCTGTACACAGATATAATAGTTAAAGTATACTTTGTATCTTGATATTCCATCGCTTGACTTATGACTGATAGATTAGTCGATTAGAGGCGTTTCAAAGGTAGGCTTTTTCCTTTCTTTACCAATAAGTATAATGCCTTTATATCGCTTGCCAAACGTGACGGTGTAGCTTATACATTATTGGATTTTCATGAATGAAGACTATCTTCAGTAGAATCTTTGTTCATTTTGATTTTCTCTATTTATTCGTTGACTGACTTGACTTACTCACTTCCAGTTCAATAGTCTATTTAACATAATTCTTATCTATTTTATTTATTTTCAATACAATGTCTATATATAGTTTGCTGGGTAAATAACTTGAAAGGAATCAAATTGTTTTTCATACTTTTTACAAAAACCTTATTATCACTTGTAATTTTAACACAATCAGTTACTGTTGTGCTTGTCTGAAAAAAATATCTTTATTTCATCGTCATCACATTCAAGAAGTTATGCAGCTCGTGATTCTCAACACGAATCAATAAATATAAAAAAAAATTATTTTTTTGTAGTTGCTTTTTAAATTTAAAGTTTAATACAAATCTTGCCGATGTGTTTAGGCAGTTGTGGCAATGAACGCACTCAGGGATTTAGTTGCACGACACTACCTACCGCATACTCAATGAAGCGATTCTGTTCTTTGAAACAGGTCTATTCTGAAAAACAAAAAAAAAGAGTATTTTTATTGACCTGAACTTTGACAAGGATGACGACTTGAATGATAGACTCAGATAATAAAAACAAGAATCCTGAAAACGAGGGATAACAACAAATTGAATAACAATGTTAAAAGGATTAAGAAGCGGTGATATACAATTTGTTCAAAAAAAATAGCATGTGCACTAAAAATTAAAGTAACAAATGCGGTATGCATGTGCGTTATTGCATAAGGTTTTAGACTCGAACAATACACAATATATAGGTACATTACAGCAATATCATTGGTGGATTATAGAAAAGTTATATTTACATATCGCATAACATATTATTACTTTGCATCGTATTGCTGGTTATTTCCCAGCAATTTGATTGTCATAAAAGTTCTACTAAATCCATTATACTTCTTTAATGTTTCATTTTATGTCCGAGAATAGTTTTAGTTCTCATGAAACGTTCATTTATGATGTCTACACGCTAGTTAATTCAAGGAACTCTTTCAGTGCGAGCTTCATACGATATTTGATTTTGTTGAAATTTTGCTTTTACCTGCGATGATTTGATTATTTTCCCGATATATGAATACATTTGTATTTATGAGATTCATAAGATATTACTGTATACTTGGAAATACGATCCGAAGATTTTTTGATTAATTCTTTACTAAGTTATGAATCCAAATATGAAACCAACATGAAAATGTAAGTATTTCTATAGATAGTCGTTATATATATGTACATGTGTTGTTGTTATTGTTGTTCTGAAATGACAAATAAGATAATTAATTTCATACGTTTCGGAGGGCCACGGAATTAAATGGACCGTTCTGGTATTACTTGGCACAAGTTAAGGATGAATAAATAAAAAAGTACTACAAACTATGAACTGTAGTAATTTTATTACAGCAATAAAATAAAGAAATTTTCCCCAAGAACATCGTAAATTTTTATATTCTTAGGGTTTACGAGTGTGTCACCAGTTTCTACAACCCATTATTAAATTTCCAATTACTCTCATTTTAGTCGTACTCGTACCTTCTTGCATCCCTATTTCGCCATGTATGACCTAATTCAGACGTATATACGCTGTATATTGCCTACGTACATAGGTACGTATATAGGTCAGCAAGTTTTTGAAAACATCTTTATTTTAAGAGACGTTTAACGCCTCGATCATATTTTTATATTTTCTATCGCTTTTGAATCAATACAATCAAGTTAAAAACAATGTTGTTTTATTTTGTAAATAAGACTTTCAAACTGTAAATACTAAATACTCAAAAGGTCTATGTGACTTCACATTTACAATACTTGTTGGCTTCTCAGCTACGAAAGCGTAGCCGTCGTAGCAGAGTAACTGCTACGTCGTAGCAACAACGTAGCACTTTGTATTAACAGCTTAACCAAACGAATTTCACCGCAAGATCTACTTCCGAGGGCCAAATACAGCAGAATAAGCTGAATTGGCGATAGGCGGTATCAATACAGATGAATACTGTTGCCCAGTGACCCTTGGGAAATAATGGGCGGTCAATTCGTAGCTGAAGCCAGATGGCACCTCTGGAATAGAAAGTACCTCATTTGTGAAAGTCTAGTAATGCATTAAGTAACTACAAAGATTTATATACTTAATACGTGATTATTCTGCATTTAATTGAAAATTGCAATCAATCAGTGTAAAGTTACGTGATTGGAAAAATATAAGTTGAGAGAGTGTTTATCATCTGGCTCCAATTAACCAACTGTACCGTCAGACAGTTTATTTCGCCTCGTTATTTTAGATTGTTCGGTTCGATGTAATTTTTCCTGACTAGATAAGCACGCGTGTCACGTACGATAGAGTCGGAGAAACTATAGAGGTGTCTAATTGGGTTGCGCCGGCGGCAACCTAGTACGAGGTCGAAACGGCCTCCAGCACCGCACGGCCACCCGAATCGAAGCCTTTCGATACCCCAGCCTCCTCTAATCGATCAACAGCACGCTCCCATTCAAACTTATCCTTTGTTATCGATAGAGAAAAGGCTTTTGAAATGAGATTCTAATCTCATTATGCGTAGGTAGGTACCTAATCCAATAAAATTTGAAGCATCCACTTGAAAAGATCGTTTCGTTTAAAAATATACGGTTTAAGCCACTTTACTTGAAGATTTAGAGGCTTTCGGTTTTAATTAACGCGCGGTTTTAATGGAATACTTACTTGTCTGGCGGTTATGTGGTCTGTATTCACCAAATTATGTACATTTTATTTTAGATTGCGTTGGCAGGTATGCTCTGCCCATATTAGTTTTAAAGTTAATATCAGTTTGCATGTTAACTAACTGATTCAATCTATCTGATTTTTTATTAAATTACTGAGAACGTAATACTCTTAGTTACTTACGTTATTCTGAATTATACTCGTGCTATGCAATTGTTCATGCTATGTATTTGTTACAGAAGAATACTTCTGGATGTAATTAAAGATTTTAGATAATTGGACCAACAGAAACCAATTATACATTTTTTTTACTGATTGAAAGCTATAGGTGCTATTGCCGACTGTTATAGGCTATGTTGATAGACTTCCACGCGGACGAAGTCGCGGGCAAAAGTTAGTGTCATCAATTACAGGTAAAACAGTGTTCCTGTGGACGCAAAATGATGAAACCGATCAATTAAATAAATAAAATAGAATAATGTTTGCAAAAAACTGTATTTGCATTTTTTTCAACTGTAATGGAATGGTGACTGTAAAAATACAATAATATATTTTTTCTCAAAAAATTACCGATTTTTATGTACCACATTTCAACAGCTCTAGCGTAACATATTATTAAAAAGAAACAGCGTTATATGTATTACAACAATAGACTGGTATAATTTTAAACGTATGTTACGCCTGAAATACATTAAAATATTGAAAAGGAGCGCCAATCATTTGGTTTTTGCTGGTGAATAAAACTATATTAGCTAAGTCTTATTTAATTATTATGAGATTAATAAATAAATAAGACCATTTTAATATAATTCAAATCTTTTTAAGTTGGCTGACAGATTAACCAGACCCAATTTGTTCTTTCGGAACCTCCTTTATCTTTTAGGCGTAACATTGAAATATAACATTTGATTACATGAGTTGAACTTTATCGGGCTTTTAAAACTATTCGTAACTACGAGCATTGGTATTCGTGCGACGGATGCATTCGACAGCTCAACTTGCTAACAAACAATGGCCACAAAGTAACAACAGCGTTCCAGTGTATAAAAAGAGATTACACATGCAAAACTCGACAGCAGCAACGAGCTCCCGAATGTTAAAAATAAAAAACTAGAAGGAAAAGAAAAGAGAAAACAAAAATTGGTGCTCGGAATCGAGTGCAAACACATAAAATAACAGAGATAAGAACGGAATTAACGCTGAGCGAATTAAAAACAAAGAAATTTTTTAAACGAGTTGCCGGTGTTTCCGGAAAAACTGCGGATCCGTGATCCCACTGTCAATTACACGTTGAATAACGATAAGTCATATTGTAGAGCGTGCAATCGAGCATTATCAATTTGTGGGGATACGTGGCTGACAGGAGCGGCCGGCGACGGCGACGGTACATTTGTCAGCGTGATTAAATGACGTCACACACAGTACACCCACACGCTGAATGTTTTTTAACTGACAAAATCATTCCGACAAAACGTTAAACAAAAGTCAGAACTTCTCTCACCTACTTACCGTTTTTACGAACAGTTGAAGTTCACCGAATTATTCCTACTTGTGTGTTTAAGTTATTCGAAATAAATTGTAACTGTCAGGTAGGTATATTATTTTGTTGCTAGTTTTGCAAAGAAATTAAAGTAATTCAATGTTTGTTCTGATGAGCCATTTGATCTGTAAAAGATGGAATACATTCGATTTATATACCTTTTAAATGCTCATATATTAAAAATATTTTATGTATCCAGACATTGTGTGGAAGCGGCGGTTCACAAAGTTTAAAAGTACTTGCTGGAAGAAATAGTTATCGAACTCAATACTTGGACAGGTTTCTCGCTGAGTAAGACGGATAGATTAATGGTCTCACATATCTCTTGTGTTATTCACAATAGACGCAAACTTTCTGACACAAATACTTATAGAGAGATATTTTCGCGATCACTCGATTCTCACCCCGGTTTCCTGACCCCAATTCACTTTAACCCAAAGTTAAATATTTTCTTCCTCGCACTGAATACAAACAGCTACTCAATTCTGCTAATAAGATATCTGAGTCGTAGTGGAACGTATAGCGGTTAGGAGTAATCTCAGTAAGGGCTGCCAGGAGCTAGGTTTTTTTTTCGGGAAATATGATACTGTTGGGTGCTAACTAAGCATAGAGAAGAAATTAATTTTTAACATTTAGTTTCTTAAATTATATGATTCCTGCGGTACCATTTTTATAAAGTCACATTTAATTCTTTAGAATATTTAACATTTGGCAAACCCAAGCTAGGTATATGAATTCCGTAGAAGTTAGAAAAGCGCCTTCTATTTTCTAACTACATACTACTAACCTTAAGCTATTCTTACCTTACCTTTGAGGTTAAAATAGCTTAAGGTTAGTAATAACGGTGTATTTCCTTGAGGAATCTTTACATAAGCCCCCGGAAAACATAATATTAATAAAGCCAGGTAGAAGACGCCCTATAGTAAGTTTCCACTAAAGAATATGTCATTTTCCATCCAAGAAATATAAGAGTATGCGCGCATTAACCGCATAAAATATTAAATATCTACCTGCCTATTTACATAACTCCTTTACATAAATAAGCTCTCACCTTCCAACGTACGTACTAGCTTGACACAAATGTAGAACAACGCACTTGCCTTACCATATTATAATTTTGATCATAATAAAATTATTTGGTAAGGCGACACGTACGGTGAGCCCACAGTTTATTACTTTGAACAAACAAAATTAATAAGGATCTCCCGAAATCCGTAACTGAATGTTGATAGACACGAAGAACAATTCCGTTTAGAATTTCAATTAAGAAGTTAGAGTCCTATTAAAATTCAGGAGAGCGTTGTGGACGCGAGAGCGCAGCGAGAATGCGATTGTACAGAAATAAACGTTAGTGTTTGGTAAACGAGTTTGAGGGTCTATTAATGAGAGCGGCCCTCTTTTACTCTTTACCATTGGCTCGCTGTGATTTACCGAGATGAGATTAAATGTGTTTCTAACTCAATTGTACGTGTTTCTTACACCTTTCGCTTCTACTTTGTTTTTCTTTACAAACACTTTTGAATTTATTTATATTTTTCCTCATTTTTTTCCTGAATTTATTTGTTTATTTGGTACTTTTTAAGGCAGTTTTTATGCGCAGCGAAGAAGCTATTTATTTCAAGTCCCACGAGTGAGGCGACCTAGACTTTACGGCTCACTGTTCACATCGCGTAATGATTTCTTACGCAAAATCCGAATTCGATGCTGGGAACTAGAGCCATGTCTCCTGAGGCTCGACAACCCTTTTCAGAGGTCGTTACTTTTTAGCTGTGGGTAAGTCACAACTCCTTGGGGAGAACGTTTACATTTGTTTAAAATGCTGGTACGTAAGCAACATTTAATTTCGTGACGCGATGAGGTATGCATATTAATTTTTTGGGGGCTCGTCCTTCAGTGAGGACACTTATCAGTTTTATAGGCATTACCTTTTTTAGGCTGTTTAGCGACGTTGAAATTAGGAAGGTTCATTAAAACTTATTACTTTTTCCTTTATTTATTATGTGGGCATATTCCTTTATTTTATGATCGAGTTATTCCTTATTAGATATTGTTTTATCCACATTTTTTGAAGTATAAGGTTTGTGAACCTCATCAAATATGTAGAGTTTATTTCAGCCCTTAGAACCACCTACTAAATTATCTTGGCGATAACTTTTTTACCGTTTGTAATATTTTATGAGAATAAATCTCGGTACGTACATAAATGTTTATGACTTCATGCAAATAAGAAAATATCTCTGAAAAGTGATACTACCTACTTACCATTGATAATATTGTGTTCAGAAGCATAAAACAGATGCAAACACGTATGTATAAAACGTATATGTCGTATGTCATAAAACGTTGTTTTGAGATTTCCAACAAGGATCTTAATATTTGTGATTAATTGGCATCTCGTAATTGATCAATATATTTTATACATAGGTACTGATTACTCGGCCAGTAGAAACTACATCATAAACAGGACAAAATAAAATAACCGTCAAACATTTTAATAAAAATGTCAAACGGATGCTATATGCAAAAATATCTAATTTAATAACTACACTAAAACATCGCCGATGTCAAAGGCAATATAGGCTGTCTTAAGTCAAAAAACACAAGAAAAAATTCATTAGCAAGACAAATGGCAGAAAGTTATTTAGGATATTCCGTTTCTGCTGAAGAAATTTTCATTTTCTGTTTCATTAGTAAAATTTAATCTTATTACAAGGGAGGGTAGGAGCCACGTCTTGAAGGAATCCTTGTAACGAGTGCGGGGAAATGTTTCTTGTTTTCTTCGCTATAAATTTTGAGTGCGAGTTACGACGGAAATTGGAACGCTTTATCAAACTTCTGATTAGGAGCCTACCAAAGGTAAACGTGTGGTGATTAGGCGTATTTATAATTAGGAATCAATTAAAAACTCTATTTACATTATTATTAAGTACATAATTATTAAGAATTGTAGCATAAGAGATCAAAGCAAAACTGTCTCTTGTTCAAAGCGTGTCTAATGTCAAATTCCATAGATGAATATCGTAACAACAAGGCTTTGTGATAGCAAGGTAAGCCGTTCCCTGTCTGCTACGGTGCCACATGAGATAGTTCAAGGCAATTGTTTAACTATTGCTGTATGGTCTGCTTAGAAATTGTTACACAAAATATATAATGAATGCCCCAGTCTACAATGCTCATAGCGTAGTTAAGTACCCACACAGTAACCAACTAGATAGTTAACCCTAGTAAGCTAAACGAGGTGATTGTAGAGATATGTCACAGAACGTTTGCCGCTTCCGTTGTTTAATGCACGTTTAGCCAAGCTAACAGCTAAATTACTAGTTATTTACCTAATGCCCGACTCAGGCTATCTTGATACGACAGTTATAATGCTATCTCGTTCGCTCTGTTTGTGATAGAAGTAAATGAAGAGTTTTTGAGTCTAGCCCAAAACGTTATTCTTGATAAGCTACATGATTTGGTCAGGCTATCTTTTTTGGAAATTGGAATCGATTGGAATTCTGCTCACCTCATGAAATACGTCATCATAACATCACGCCTGTAATCCCCGAAGGGTTAGGCAGAGGTGTGCCAATTAGTACACCCACTTTTCGCCAGATATGTAATACGATCCGATGATCGTAGTATGTATGTTCGTATGAAATACATAAGTTTAAAACAAAAAAGATTTTCTACACAAAAATATACATCTACTGTGATTGGAGAATATTCTTTGAGGGCTCCATCGATGGAATAGATCAGGTGCGAGCTCGGAGGGATAATCGGGTTTATTCGGGAGGGTTTTAATGAAAGCCATCAGTCACGCCGCCGCCGCCGCCGGGTACATGCCAGCTACCATGTCCCGGTAAGCTTGGTACTGTCTCCTAGATACCAATCTATATATTTACTACAGAACATTTAGCTTAATGAGCGTTGTCGCCGTGGACTGGGCCGCATCAATATTAGATAAGCTTGGATAGTCCGATCTTATCAACGTTATCTTTGATAGGATTGCCATTTGTGTTTTTTTATAACACTCGATTTAATGAGTGCGTCGATGGTAGTTATGTCAAACCTACAAAGGAAAATGTACCTGCCTGCAAATGCTTTCTGAAATAACACAACCGTTTTGCACTAATCCTATTTATTTCCTCTAATTAGACAGCGAAGTTTATCTGAACATTTAATAGATCTATTTTCCCCATCGGATATCAAGTAGAAGTGGACAAGCTCGCACGATAAGGTCCATTAAATTCTGTGCTGTGTTTGGCAATTAGTCTTCTCCCAGTTGTAAACGTCTTGGTCTTTGAGGTAGCTAGTGACCGTAATGTTAAGACATATATACAGTCAGGTACACCTTATGTGCTTGCTCAGTAGTTAATTGCTACCTGTCTAGCAAGAAAATCAACAAAGTATTATATAATAGAAACCTAAAACTATTCAAAGATTTTACAGTGTTTTCATCTTTATTTAAGGACAAAGGGGCATCAGAACTTTTAGTAGCAGTAATCAACGCTTACTATTCGGACCACGACGCATATTAATCTTCTAATAGAAAGAATATCGTGTCTAAGACAATAGAGGATCATGAGCAAATATAATAGAGGAAGTATAATTCACAGGCGAAGACAGCCCTATTTTCCCGTGCCCAAACAAACTTCGACACTATTGCGGGTAAAGCAGTTACACTTCGTATGGCCTGAGGGCATTTCACCCCGAAAATATTTTTCCTTATGTCAAGCGTTAAATGGGCTCCAAAGATATCGTATTGTTTTGTCTGCTATTATTTATCGCCCAGAATAAATTTATTTATGAACTTATTTAAGGTATTAAATACGCACAGAATTTATAATAAATCTTTGATCCCTTTAACTTGTCAAGAATTTCTCTATTCATAATTAAAATTGCATCTCGCAGACTAATAATAATTTATTCACGACGTTAAACTCTGCTTACAACAATAATTGTTCTGCGCTGTTCGGTTGAATCTTTTAATAAGTTCTCAATTATCTTTGATGTCTACCCTTTTTACCTTTGACCCGCGCTTATTCAAAGGTCCTTTGCTGTCCGACGACTTCAAAGCGAACTATCTCTAAGCTAGCTTACCCTTTGTGCGACTAGCTGGTAATCCGGACATTGTCTGTCTCAAATTCCTATTTGACAGATGTTTTTTGGTCGCGTCAAGTATTTTGTCGTACCGTACTTAACCTAATTGGTCTCGTGCTGTAGACTTGACGTAATTCATACTTCAGGCTGAATGTGAAAATGTATGTGATCTCGGACGGGCTTTAGGATTTTGAGTGTACCTACCGACTGCGATTATTTTTATGTATTTATGCTTCATGTACAAAACGTAGTACCTACATATAAAGTGGACCTCATGCCGCGAGGCCGCTTAATGCCGCAATTACGTTTATCTTGGAATAAAATGGTAAGCAAAATATCTCAACTTTTTCGTTTTGTCTCATGTGATCTTCAGATTTGTTTAATTTTTTTTTTCACATCAATACAGATCGGTGAATGTTCGAAAAAGTTTATCGAGGGACCAAATCGTTTGAAGCAAGCGAAGCTTTGGTTAAATTACCCAATCAACATATAAAGTGGCTACTCAGTAAATGGCGCTTGAATCCAGTCACTAGAGATAAATGAATGTCACTGATTAGATACTAAAAGCTCAGTAATCGATTTAGCTGTTTGCTGGCCAAAGCTAATTTTAACTGTGTGATGACAAAGTATCACGCGTGCCTATCAGCATTGTGTGGTAAAGTGCCAATTACCCAGAGCACACACTCCCGGCACATAACATGTTACCGCTGAGTTAGTTATAGGTATCACACGTGTAGGTGTCCAACTGAGTACCAACAATCTGAGCATGAAACTGAAAGTAATTCAATATCAATAGCATCCATAAAAATAAAAAATGTGTACGGAAAAATAAGTAAAAGAAAATCCAACAAAAATATAACGTGATACCGAAAACCGAACTGTTTTCCCCATTACGCTTTCCACAACAATGACAATAAACTATGTCGCGATGGCTCCATTTTGGGTGTTTTTATTTTTTCGGGCTAAACTTACAAACATGCGTGGTCGATATTATTTCTGACTTTAACATACAAAACGAAATTCGATTGCGTTAGTATTGGCAAAATATCGCAAAATCTAAACGAGTACATTTGGGTTGCCAGTGAATTTCGTTGATTTGTGTCAGTGGAAGTCATCAGTGTGGCACGGTACATTAGGCAGTTGAATCGCTGTCAAAGCAATCACACGTTTTTGGTAGCATTCGGCTGATACCAACTCATTATGTTGTTCAGTCGTGCGGCCGAATAAACAGCGGCGCGTCGTCGGCGGAGGTCGCGCGGCCGCGGTCGTATCGATGCGGATAACGGCCACCAGTAATTACCCGCCCGGATTTTATTTCCATGGATAACATCAACAATGTAGGGGAAACAATAGCGATTCTCGATTTATTTAGATTAAGCGATTATTAACGCTTTCTTTGTTCGTCAACCTCTTGTATGGAAATAGGTTTAATCAATTACCTCAGTTATTTATTTTGTGTTACTGAGTTTCCTTTGCGTTATGTAAGGGATAATAATAATAATAATAATAATAATAAATCCTTTATTTTCAGGCTACTTTGGCCCATAGATAAATACCTTACAGACTAGCATATATATCATAATAGTACAAAGTGTGTTAGTGTATAAACTTAAAACTATGTTAGTAAAACACACTTCACTCAAGCACTGTCTTTGTGCACAAATAATACAACTAAAATGTCATGTCCATGCCCAACTTACTACGATCACAAGTCCGTGCGCCAAGTGCGTTGATTACGGCATTATCCTCACAAGATTGCTCATTGTAGCGGTTCATGGGATAAACCCATGTTTTGTTGGGTACATTTACGTAAACACAAGCGCATAACAACAAGTATGTAAAGCTGTTTCCAAGGGTATTAGTAATTATATTAGCACCTAATTATACATAATTGCGTAACAAAGGGGTCTCGCTATAAAGTTTATTATACCGCAAGAAGTAATTGGCTAATTTAAGATAAGAATTTGTTTTCTAAAGTACACGAAACACAAAGAAGGGGGCGTGGAGAGTGTAAACTTATGTACCTACCTAAATAAACATGTTGGTGTATTGCGCCGTAATTAGTTGGCGCCGTGACGTTAACTTACTGCGTACTTACACTAGGAGGTGGCATCTATTGGATGGGTATCTTTGCAAATTACTTTGTGCAGCCTGTTTTTCTTATGCCTTATACCGTGAGTTCTAATTAAAGCTGAAAATCTGTAGACACTTTACTACTTTAAGAATCAAATAACGAATAATGGTAGTTGAATAAGACGACAATTATCTATCAGCTGCAGATATCTATTTGAAAACGTGCCAGTCGTTCGAAATAGGTCGATACGGTTATTACGATATGCAAATCAAGCGATACTGAAGACAAATAACAGTATAGAACTGTTAGTACAGAGATCTAGTTGTATGAGGAATCAGTTGAAGTTTGTAGCTTAAATTTCCACGCAGAAGTCATAAACACGACAGAACATAAACCTAAAATAAAACTTTAGTACCCATAACAACACGACAGCAACATTCGACAAATTAATAGTAATACAAGCATAATTAAATATAATATGACAATAACCAGCAGCGTCAGGCGCTACCATCTTACTCTGGTAATATTTGTATTGCAAATTGCACTGTATCTACACCTACACACAGTGCCGCGCGAACATTTACCAGAAAATGTTATGTCGCAACGTAAACCACAAACTTTGAACAAAATTGAATTCATTTACAACGATGAAGATGGAAATAGAAGAAGTCAAAATGGCAGGAGATTGCAACGTGACAAAACGACATAGAAGCGAGATCAATTCACTCTTTATCGGCTTTGGTCACCGCGTTCGTTCACGGTGTGTTCGAGGTGCACGTTTTGTATTTTTTCAATTGTTTCAGCAAACTCTTCGTCGTGATGAATGAATGGTAAACGTTCAAAAAGTTACGAATTCAATATTTCAACAAAGTCTGCGGAAACAAAGAAAGTATTGTTCATTTTTCTTGTTCTTCACAATCTGAATTTTGTGAGGAGCTGGAAAGTATTCATGTTGTTACTTCATCTTTCTGTATGGTTTTATAAACAAGGATATATAGGTAAATACACAATGTTAACACTGCTCTAAAAATAATAGCTACGTATCCACACATCTGAAAATAATGAAAAGTTGTAGGAGTATTCAATTTAAGCCGCAACTTTGTTGTTAACTTGTTGTTTATGTCTGCCAATAGGGCCCAATTTTGCGTGAAATTAAATATACATTTGAAAATCGCAGCAACGAGCCACAGGAACAGAGTGGGCGTGCTGTTGTTGTGATATTTATCGCCATTGTGTGGCCTCCTCCCTATACGCAACTATATTCAGCTGCAAATACAATGATAGGGTTTGCTGAGTTGCGATACAGTTTCGTGTGGGATCTGTGGCGTATTTTAATTCAAAGTCAGCAGTTTATAAACAATATATGGTTAGAAGTACGATTTCGATAAGTAACGGTGTAATTTAATAACAATATACTTACATATTTTCTACATTAATTTCATACAGCGACGTTGTTATATCTCGAAGCTCGTAATTGTAAAGCTAGTAAAAATATTCTACGTATGAGCAGCCATAGTTGCACATGCAATGAAGCTGTTTTAGTTAGTATCGTGTTGTTGCTCGGGGCACGTAAGACACAGTTTCTCCGGTGATGTCGCCTAATTTAGACAGCTGTCCTAAAGTCCAGCATCCTAATTTGGCAATATACCGTCCGGAGCATGACTGTGTTCCTAATTGGCTTTACGGAATCCCTAGTGGCTGGATAAAAGATAGCAAGTTTCTTATTGCCTTACTTCTTGCTCTGATAGAGTGAGGCGCTCCTGCCTGAATAAACACTGATTGTATGCCAGCAACCAATTGTTAACCCCAAAAATAAAGGCCCCTTTTCTGATAAAGGCTTTGTTAAAGACTAACAATCCGAACTCAATCAAGAATAAGACCTTTTTTTAAACTTAGGTTCTTGTTATATAACAGTTTAAGATATAAATACAAACGTGGGTGGGTATTTATAGACGTAGGTATAAATAATTACCCAGTTGTTCGGTCTATTGCTTTTTTAAATAAGCGCGGGCTTTGGATATGGGTATAATCTTTGTTCGGTTTTGGATTGCAAAAAGCGGAATATGAGAAAATCTAAAGTCAGACTTTAAACTCACTAACTAACTTTAAAATCCCAAAATCGCAAAACATTAATATTTTGCGAAGACCATGGAAAAGGACTTTCACATTTTCTTTTGGACGTTGTTATCTGGAGCACCTTTACATCAAAAGCTGCATTACATTAAACGTAAACGTAATTCATATGTTACTAAGATACACTAATTTTGACTTACAATGTATGAATCTCCATATTTATGTTTACGTTCTTGACGAGACAACATAACATAAGCAGTATCTTGAAATATCAAACGCGAAGTTTTGGCATAGTACTAATATTAGATAAAATAGGTTCACTTATAACTTATTAATATACTGAACGGAGAGCAAAGGTTGCGTCTGGGATCAAAAAGTGGTATCTATAAAATATTTATTTTTCTGTCTTTGCTAAGGATGATTTAATGGACCATTTAAGCTCTTACAGACGACCCACATATAATGGAATGTACAACGTCAGACTGTCTGTCTCTAAGGACAATTTAAGAAGATACAGTCTCATACAAGTTAACTTTGACCTTGCCTAGATTTTGCTTCACATTTAGTTTAAGTTATTTCGTAAGGATTGCCCGGGATTTAGAAGTTTTATTTTCTCCGTTTATCCGACGACAAAGAAACTGGATTACATGAAGCAGGTAGGTACTTAGTTTCAGTCATAAGGATTTGTGGAAACTTCGACTTTTTTGGTCTCTACCTACATATATTATTTATCTAGGATTTGTTCGAGTTACGTATAACAAGGTCACAGTAAGTTTAGACATGCAAGATTTCATATTTATTCACGGTTAGCAGTACGATAACGTAGAAGAGTAGGTATATGTCGATGGTATAATATAGATCCAGCATTTAACTAAAAATGACAACATTACATCTTCATAATACCCACAAATAAGTTTTGTCTTGCTGAGACATTTTGATATTGTAAACGACCTAAAAGTTTCAACGTTGAGAAGTATACCAGAAATGTTTATATCCACTTATACAAAGTTGAACAACTTCAAAAAAACAACAAAATGAATGTTAAACAACTATAAACTTACATACTTACTTGAATATTGCAACAACAGTTACTTGTATTAAAACTTCCAGGCTTTCAAGTTAAGCTCCTTAATATCTTTAAGTAATATTTATTTTAAATTTTCTTCAAGCAAAAGTAATATTTTCAAAATAAATATCAAATAGAGAATATTCTCGAAACAAAATACATATTTTAAAGATGATATTCTTACCGTAAGATGTTATATCGAAAACTCTTGGGATTTTTGTTCTATAAATAGCAAAAATTCTGGATGACTGGTTAAAGTTTATCCAGATGCTGAGACTAAAATTGAGCTTTGCTGCTTGCTATGATTTTTAGGAACTGAGACTTAGGATTTATATTTGTAGAATTATTTTGGAATAACATTTTGTTTGTTGTTGTTTTCATTGAGCTAACAATAACCCCGTAGTTAGCTACAACAGAGCGGGAGCAGAGGCCTGGGTTACTGGCGGTGCCGCCCGGCCGAACCAACCTGCTGGCCAAAGCATTTATGACGCGTGGCGTGCATATACGGAAAGGACAGATTTATTTTTCCAGTTCTCTGAATGAGTTAATAAAAATGATGTTACATGAGTTATGTTATTAAATATTGTTTACTAATAAATATTGTTGTAGACCACGCTAGTGATATGGGGTAACTTGTAGTGAAAGTAGTGATGTGAAAATAAACACACAAAATGGCGTCAATAAGCCAAAAGATTTTATGAAGGTTTATATACAACTTATAATAACAGTAACCGAACTACAGTTTGGTTGAAGTAGGTAAGAAACATTTTTGTGTCGAAAAACACTAGCCTAAAAGATTTATGCGTGAGCAGCTAAAATTAAATTTATTTGAAGATAAATTCAGATACGTAAGTAGGCTTTAAGCAAGATAAATCTGTCGGTACCGCTTACAGACGGTATAGGGAAGGCCCTTAGTAATTTTCTACGAAAAGGTGTGCCGCGGTCTTTTGTGTCAGACGAGATAATACTTACTTTGCGTGAAGCTAGCAAAAACTGCGATCACCGGTTCATACAAACGTAGATAAAGTAGAGACTACGTTGAAACCTTTCAATAATAAAAAAGTCAAAAGAGGACTATTTGTCACAGTTTTATGATGTTCGTAAGATGTTTTGGGCGCTGTATGTAGCTACGTATAAAAAAAATGTCGTGATAAATGTGCGCTGGAATGATTAGACAGAAGCGACACTGATAAATGGCATTGTAAGGACGCTGAACATCTGTTATTCACAAGAATAAGATAAATACGGAATGTTTTTGTAACATGAAGGTTCGCCACTTTAGGGACTCATTGGACGGATAAAGGTTGCCTTGTATTGCTTGCGACCTTGTACATGTGTAGTTTTATGTAAAAACTAATATTAGAACGGTTCGAGGCCAGGACCCTTTAAATCTTTTCCTATTATGTAAAGCAAACAAAATTTTATCATAACGTTATTACAGTGTAGCAGAATTTGGTTGAAGCGACAGTTGTTTAATATTGACGCAGGACAGATTTTCTTAATCGAGTTTAACTCGACGCTATTGTCTTCCTTTGTTCTTGTTTCAAATGCGTATCTTGCGAATAAAAAACCAAAATATCTCTAACTTGTTTCATTATTTTCAGAGTTCTGTGAGTTTAGTTAGCGTAAAACCAGTCCCGCTGGAATCACGAATGGTCCACCAAAAATTATAATGCTCAGTAAATAGAGGTGAAAAAGAAGTAAGTAATGCCAAGCTCGGTCGGCCTGCGTTATAATTTTTGAATAACATAAAATAATGGTAGTAATTAGGCGGGTTGTAATTTTTATAAAAATAAAGCGTAACTAAATTTATACTGTAGGTACGCATACGTTAGCATAGTACATCGAGTTTTAGAAAAAATACAGTCTTTCTATTAATTGTTAGTCAAGATATTGTTCAACAACAATGTAGTAATAATAAGGGGGTAAAAGCGTTCCTGAATATAAGTTACCGATAAATTTTATCTCAAAAAACGACAAAACTAAGGAGTGGTTTAATCCGGCCACTGTTTCGTTTTTCTCTTAGAATCACATCAATAGGCTTTAATACACATTAAATTTGCATTGTTATCAAACTTTAAATTAAAAAAAAAAACTTGGATTATTGTAATTCAAATTTCGTTCCAAATATAAGGACAGCTTTTTTTGCATTTTAAAGCAGTAGCTAGTGTTTGTAATGAGTCCACTTATAATTCTGATGACCATTGGCCCATGAGCTTTGAAAACGCAAGAAGAACTTTAAATAAGGTTAATTAAACAAAAACTAGATTAGTAAGTAAATATAATATACACTTGAAGTAAGTAATTTATCGAGACAAGTTTTGCATCCCTATCAGTTCTTAGCTCAGTGAACGCAAAACCTCTAGTATTCTTATTAAAACAATGGCAGTGGTGTAGTGTCTTCGTTAACGAAGCGAGTCTGATGAAACTTGAAAAAGAAGCTGCATTAGCCGATATTGTCCGTGGCTATTTACAAGAATTTTCTTATGCAGTATTTTTAATCTACTTTATAAAATATTCCCATGAGAAATTGTATGTTTTCAGGAAAAACTGTTATTGTGTCGTTTGAATTTGAGTTTTTTGAACTTGTGTGTCAAAACCAAAAGTTTTGACTTCCTAGTGATCTAGTGATTGCAAAAAGCGCGACTACTGTGCATGAGGTCTTAGGTTTGATACCCAGGTCTGGAAAAGTATTATTGGGATATCCATCATGAATGCTCGGTTGATGGCAATAGACTTGCCCCCTATTACATGAGTCTTGTGGCTATACTAATGGGTAGACCTCTGCCGAACCCTTCGGGGATCACAGGCGTGATGTTATTTTATAAATAAGATGCGAGAATACTGTTTGATTTTATATAAAAATGACATGCTGGTGTGATGACTTAGGAAAGAAAACAAATGGCCAGATAAGGTAGCACAGAAGGAACAGTGGAAGGCTATGGAGAAATATGAAATTGTATGGTGAAGCTAGAGCAACGAAATTAAAACTGTTATTGTTATTATGCATATTCTTTCATTTTTTTATTTAGTTTTATAATAATTATGTAATACATACCGAATGTGATCATTAGGTTTACTCTTTCTTTTCAAATGATGTATTTGTATCTTATAGATCTCTCCACAGACGTGTGATACACATATCAAATGATAGATATTATATCTGGTTGCGTACGTCACCTGTGTGTGAAGGCCGCGTCAGATATTATATAAATTGTTCCCCCTGTGATATTGTCGCACTTGTGTGAAGATGCCTTAACTCCTTTGCTAGTTTCGATTCAAACGTCCTTCACATAAAACATCTCCGATTCACGTTGATGTTTCTGTCAGCCATTAATTTACATTTGTACGGTGGCGTAAACTTCGCAGACTGAATCCCATAAATAGCTTCATCGATATTATTGATTTTGCACACCGCGGCCTCTATTTCCATGTCGTCGTCGTTGATATAGAATCCATTATAAGTATCTAAAGAAAAAACCATTTGTAGAACAAATTGCGCGACACGCTAGAACACGTCGTAACATAGATTACCATAGTAAGTACCTACCGGGGAAGACATTTTTTATTCTATTGTTCCCGGAAGGCGGGAGAGTAATAGTTTTTCCATTAGGAGAATTGCGACGCTGATTGACTAGAGATGTGATTGCCGAGACTCCAATCTTTCAGCCAATTTTGTATTATTAAAAAGCTGTTTCCTTAAAATGAATTAGTGTCGGAGAAAGTGAAAAATTGGATAAATTATAATAAAATTAGAGAGATGATTCAACAGAAATCTCTTTATTTTCATCACTTATTTGGAACAAAAAACAGACGCTATCCTCTGGGTACTGAGACATTATATAACTAACAGAACGTTACTAGATTTGATTTATTTAGATCTCTAAAGTTTAATTGTAAGTTTATACAGTATTAGTAGATGCTATAACTGCTACACTCACAAGACAATAACAATCCTTACAACAAATATTGAAACTGAAACAAAATAGCTAATAAATTTCGATTTAGTTGTAGGATCAGAGACAATAGTGAGCGTAGTGTGTACCGCAGCGGTGAAGGGTTGACACTCGATGTGTCCAGTTTGTGCCGCAGTTAGTAACGCTCAACGTGATACACCTATTGCCGCCGCGCCGGTCTGAGCACTGAGCCAGTGAGCACTACTCACACTCCCGTTATGTGGTTTATGAGTGTATTCTTCAATAAATGTTTCCATACTCGCGGAAAAACTTGAAATGATTTCATAAAATATTTGTTGCCTTGGAATTAAAAATATTCTTTTAACCTTTTCGTTTCTACTACCGCTGATCTTAGTAAAATAAATCAAGCCAATTCAAACTTTGGCTTAATTTAAGGTCAATTTCTTAAAAGGTTCACATAAACAGTCCATAAACTACTATCTACCTGTTCGTTTATTACCTCTGAAGTAACCTAGAGTCATTAAGCGAGGGTACAATCGCGGTTCAACTTGTTCTTAATAATTCAAACATAAGTTACGACTCCTGAAGACGTCATTGGAGTCTTGGGTACGATTACTTAGACTACTTAAGTCAACACGGGCATTTAAAGGGGTTTAATAGTAATTACAGCTTTTAATTGTTTTTCCTCATCAAGTTGAATCAAGTTTGTTTTTTATCCGTCTGCTTCGCCTAATGGATGTTTTGGTAGAGGAATGGTTTTACCAATTGAAGGTCTGGCAATTGGCTTCTCGTAAACTTCTAAAGGCTAAAGTGTTAATTGGCTGGTGTCGAATTACAGGGTAAAAAGAAATGAAGACTGTATTTTCCTGGAAAGGATTTTAGTTTTTATTTGTTCGTAACGGAATAGGAAAGCGAAACATTTGCTACGTTGGCATGCTCCGTATCTGTCTGTTACATCACAGTATTTGGAAGTGCTCTTATGTTTTACTCGGAATCGTGAAATGGTCAGGTTTTGTTTAAGCATTTGTAGTATTAGGTCCAATCGATGTTCATCAGGGTTCGGCTTTGAGTCAATTCTCGTTCATCGATATTACGGCGCTTGACGTTGTTACTGCCTGATCGCCATAAATCAGCGTCAATGGCTTTTGATTTACTTCCAAAGCGTATCTATCTCTCATTCATAAATTGAAATTCTGATCAATCTGACGCTTTATAATTTTAACAAATATGCTAAGCAAGTGAAGCTTTGTAAAGTCTTATTGAAATGCTATTGTTTCTGACCGTAGTAATTTTGATTTCTTTTATTTTGCGCAAAAGTAGAGAAGGGAATATTATTTACAAAGAAATGTATTATTTTCATATCTATGCTAATATTTGTTCTTCGAGAAAGAAAAAACCGGTGTCGGCCGGAGAATTGCGTGTCGTACACGCAAGGGATTCCTAACTTGTCAATTAGTATAAATTCTACGAAAGACAAAGAAAACAAACATTAGTAAGGAAAATAAGCTACAAAAATAGAATTTTGCACAAATGTAACAGTGAATTGTGTAGTCTGATTGAATACGACATTTTTTTTTTACATTTGGTAACGGAATTTAAGTATATATAGGTATTTAATTTATTTTTGTATACACACAGCGTAATCGTGCATAGTTCAATCGTTGCTGTGAGTTATTAGAAATAAGATATCTGTTATACATGTTATGTGGTGAATTTATAATTATTTTACAGTTTTTATATATCCTTAATAACTGGCTGTCGATTTCCGTAGTTGTGGAAAAACAAGTTTTAAGTTAATGCCTACATTCATATAACGGGTATATCTAAAACCAAGTCGTGATAGATTCTACTATTGAGTAGACAGCCGTAGGTGTTTGTGAATAAGCGTGGAAGGGTCAGTGCGGCTCAAAGTGGCTTTGTTAAATTGATTTTACGTGTATTGCGGACTTTGTTGGTCCGCCCGCTCTTGTGTCGGTTCTCGACAACTGGCGACTGTGCCCCGGGAATGTAACAACTACTTGGGATTTACTAAGCAATGTTTTATTTATATATATTTACAGTTTTTATCCGCTTTCAGATGAAATTCTCTTTGAAGAATAGCATATAAATGTTTTTGTACGATATATCTACTATGTTTCATAATGTTTTTGAACAATAATAATAGTATTAAGTCCTGTTTGAAAACCCGAGTGTTGCTCGACTACAAGTTTCAATTAAATGAAAAGGGTCAGTGACATGGTTTACATTTGATTTTCATTAAAAGTTTGGGTAACACAATCCTTTTACTTTGACCTTTAGCAAATATATTTTAGCCTCAAACTGTTACTTTTATAAATAGGTGTTTACGTCCAAGGGGAACCAACATGTTTCAGTAAGGAGTCCTATTAATAGTACTCACAGGTTCGGAAACTTGTTTACTTTGGACCGCGCGAATATATAACGGTATATTGCGAGAATATTTTTTAGGGAAAACCGTTATAGCTTTTACAGATTGTAACATTCTACAAACATACTGCCACTCAAATGTAGGTAGTATAATTACGGTTTTTTTCGAGATCTGCCGTCGAATTTTGTTTCTGCTAAAAAAAAAAAATATTATATGTTGGTTTTTGTAACTTCATGTTCGGTAAGCGAGCAAAGTAACTCTTTTTTTAAATTCAATACACCTATTTATTTAGTGTATTATGTATTAATATTATATAGAAACACTACGCAGTAGGTATATTATGGAGCTTAATATGACGATATCGAAAAATGCATCTTTACGTTTATTTTACTTAAAATTAAGATCCAACATTCTAATAACGTTATCTCAACTTGCATTCAATTTAGTGAGATAGTCTGTATAATATAGAAATTCCGGACATAGGGTCTATAAGATGAGGTCGCCAAGTTAATCTAGTTTGTGCGGTGAGGCGGCGGCCGCGGCCGGAGGGTGCTCGACGCGAGAGCAGGCCTAGCACAAATAGCCTCGCATTTCTTCCCGCAAGCCACTCAAGCCGACAGCCGATATCGACCGAGCCTCTCCACCTTTACGAGACAAGCAACGAAAACCTGCGTCACCATGTCCGCTACTAAATTAGAGACCGACGTCACGTGCTTTATTTTCCAATTATTTAAAATACGTGAAATTGTAGGAACTTCATTGAAATTTTATTTTCAGATAATATTTTATAGGTATGTCATGTGTGTGTGTTAAATTATTTAATCAAGCTTCAAAAAGGTCAATAATTCAAACTATAAGCGTGTCTATCCGTACATATCTATTCATATGGCAACAAGGATTACTGTCTACAATAGGAGCGGTCGTAAGCGGCCGGCGCGCCGCGGTTGGATGGAATTATGTAAACGGCCGTTGGTTTTGAGATTTGATTAATGGCACTTCATTTAGAACAGCTATTTCGCAAAATTCTAATGATATAGAAACTGGTAAGCGCAGAAATTTGAGAATAAATTGTATTAAATTATCTGTGGAGGCACAGTTTAATACAATTTTGTATCCCAATTTCATACCTATTACATTTAGTCTTTCAACGCAGACTTCGCATTCTGTTGTTCAAATATTACTCAAGTTAATTAGAAGCGTTTCATAATTAAGCATGGCTTAAAATTGATTGTGCCTGGGATGATTGCCAAAGAACAGTCCCACGATAATGGATTATTGCACAGTTTCAAGAGTCAAATGCATGAAAAGTTTATTTGGTAACAAATAATAAAAGTTGTGTCAAAGAAGAAAAGATTTATGAGCTCTCGATGACTGAACGTTTATTATTTCATGAGAATTTTACGAAACTTTGTTCGTGATGTGGAACATTTTGTAACCACTAACGTTAGAATTTCAAACAGAACGAACTTTGTTGTTAAGAATTCTTGTAATATATTGATTAGTACACACAAGAATTTCTTAAGTAGAAGTAAATTCCACTGAGTAAAATTAAGACTCTCCTTGTTGAAGTTTACACAATAACGAATTTTACGATATTATGTGTATCTTTGGGTCGTCACCCGGTCAAAAAGTAATCGTCCCCAATTCAAAATAGGGCATATTTATTATGAAACATCAAATTAAAGTAGATGAAGAATGATTAAAAGAAATTGTATCATCATAATTTTAAACGTCTTAGTTAACATGGAGTCCTACGTGCAGGTTTCAAATCCATTGCCGCAGCTGCATTCAAGCAACATTGTTCGTTACAATGGTTGGCAAACAACCATAAACATAACCGGACTGCTGCGACGATGGCGATTGTTGTGTACCTACAGTCAGGTCTTTAAACATAATTACCCGTTCATATGGTTACGTGAAGCAGTAACCGATGTGGTTGTTGCGGAAAGCCCAAAGCTGTCGAGGTTTAGCGCTTTGGCGTCCATTAAGACCCCGTCGACAGTTAAAGTTAAACTGGGAGACGCTTTGAATTTTCATCTGAATTTGCAATGCAAATGTGAGTAGAAATTGTCGTAGATTTTTGAAAATGTTATATTTCTGCTCACAACTTTATGACGGTCACAAAGGTATATATTAAGATTTCACTGCTTTTTCAATTCGTGTTCAGATTCGTGCGGCGAATAATGATTTTCATTGGTGAATTTTGAGTGTAGCTAATATTAGTAAAAAATGCAGTATTTGTCTTTCTGCTCTTTAATTGGTGTTATGATTCGATTATTGCAGCTATGCCATGCAAACATTAAAACAATAAAGAAGCGAACCGCCATATAAGCTATCTATCGGCTAATTGTTATGATGTTACTCGGTAGTTCGTCCAAATGTGCCGGCTGCGGAAGTAATCGACGTGGAGTTGATCAGAGGAGCGTGTCGGGGCTGGAAGACGAGCGTGTGCCCATTAAAGCTCTGCGGCGGACGGCTGGCCGACGCTGGCCGTGATTGATGACGCCAATTCGCCACTTGTCCAGTGTCGGCCAGTGCACGCCACTCTCGCTTCACCGTCGCCGTCGTTATGCGACTTGGCATGCTCCATTCCGTCTAATTGGACATTTTTTACTTGAAATTTTGTGAGGGCAATACATATGATAGTTTTAGGGTGCCTAGTAAATTATTTTTATGAACTTATTTGTTCGCACTGACGATCTGCTTTTTATTTGCAAAATCTCATGCAGATACCAAGGGTTCAATCCACTCTTGATTGAAACACATTTGGGATTGTTACTTCTTGTGTAGCTAATTAAGGGCCTGCCAGCCTTTATAGCGGGCTATCAAGTGTTGTTAGTTGTAGTTGTATTTGAAGAGATTTTTTTTTTTCATAGGAATTATCTATTTATATAGTCTCAGAGAAACGATTAACTGTCTTGGGTCCCGAAACGAAATTAATCAGAAAAGAATAGCGGAGGAGTAAAAGCTAGTACCTAATAAAATAAGCTTGGGTATGGTTAAACAACCAGAACGAGCGCCTTGGCATCTGAAACACAAGTTGATTCTTAAGGTGCCAGTATTCGTTTTAATTAGTAATAAAGTTTATGTAAATCTTATTGGGTAATAAAAGTCTATTCTATTAAGAACTAGCTAGTCTCTATAGTACCTAGTGCTAGATAGTCTTTTTTAAAACATATGTTCCTTCCTACCATAAAAGGCAGGCCCTACCAAACAGGTATAATAATCAAAAACGAATCAGCGATTGCTGACTCTGCTACTATAGTAACAGAAACATTAAAACAACAGTTACTGTAACACACAAACCAATTTAATTATCGTAATTATAAAACATTATTCCCATCAAGTATTTCCAACACCGTCACTCATTAATTTAATTAATTACAGAGTAACAAAGAGTTAACTGTTTATTAATAAAGTGTGCTTTCAGTGTTTTATCAATGTAATGTGAAACAAAATAAACACCCCTGTATATAAATTAATTAACACTTTGTGAACACCTGCGCGACGAGTTAGATAATCCAAGTTTGCGCATTGAAACTTTTGGTAATAAATTGGGACACCAATTACAAATCACCACATATTCTCGTTCTATTTTTAAAGTACTTTTACAATTTTAGTAATGATTTTCGTAAAAGAAGTGCTAAAAACGAGAAGATATATCTAACTTCGTTAAGAGGGAAGATTTATTTCTAACAATATTTGTTCACAATTCAAAAAAGATATAAAATGAAAACCATTTTCCTCAATATCGCGTACCTTTCCCACGTAATTCCCTAAAGTAACTGTAATATTTTTGATATTGCTTATAACGTTTATGCATCGCTTGAGTAGGCAGGCGATCGATCACAAGTGATCCCGGGAGCGCGGGCTAGGTAATCGGCGTGTTATCTTGAGCGCAGCGTGACACCCAGGGCTCGATCACGCTTAAAAAGATTAACATATTACCCGCAGATTGATGCCGACAGTTTCGAAAATAGAACGCCGAGATTTTAGAGCTCCACAATATGCAATTAATAACAGTATATCAGCTTTCCAATAAGAGAGCTCGTTCAGTCTTTAAAATTGGCTATTACTGAAATGAAGTAAGCACGTCCTTCGTTCCAGATAGGTTATAAAAAACTTTAATAAGTCTTTATGAACGCTACGTTGGTAAGATTGATACCTGGAAAACAACTTCACTGTGTTCATTTTATAACATTTTACGTAGAAATATGTGATATCACTCTTTATCATGTTTTGTTGTTGTTTTTAAACCGCCTCGACCCCCTCGTTGGTCTAGTGGTCGCAAAGCGTGACTGCTGAACTTAAGGTTTTGAGGTTTTGAGTTTGATTCCCAAGTCGGGCAAAGTGATATTGGGTTTTTGATTCAGGAATTTCTCAATAGCAGCCAGCAGTCTAGTTGTGTACACGGTTGATGGTAATAGGCTCGCCCCCTATTACATGGGACTTAACCATAACTGGCGAAATGTGGGTGTACTTGTAGTTACACCTCTGCCTAACCCTTTGGGGATTACAGGCGTGATGTTATGTTATATAGTTGGCAGGGATGTCAAATACCATGACTCTGTTTAAAATGGCATTCTATAAATATATATATCATTATATTAATTAATAAGAAAAATAAGAGCACTACTTACTTCTCATCATTGATACTATTATCCGAAAGATGATTTTAATTCACAAAATTCTATTACTGGTTCTCGTTTTATCTGTAAATAAGCAATATTATCAATATAAATATATTAGAAGTTTGTATAACCATATTAAAATATATCTGCTTGCTTGGAATCACATAAGCCTGTTAATTTTTAGTAAAATACACAAATGTTGATTACACCGTCAACCTATCCCACCATTACTTTTGTATAAAAGCCCGTCACATAACCTGTTATTCCCAAGGCTAATAGGTACCATTTAAAAGATTTCATCGAGTCATTTTCACCATCTCTTTAACAACCGAGGTATTGCGTTTGTTGATTAAAACATTCGCAATGGTTTTGTTAATGCTGGCGATTTCTGAAAGTCATAATAGTCCATGGTATAGCTGGCATGAGTTTTAAATGCGTATACCCATTACCGGGGATGACTTTTATTATGCAATTTTGCCTTTGATGGTGCTGACGAAACAGTGAAATTTATTAAATTTGAAGCATTGAAAGGTCAGCGGTGGCATGGTATCAATAGGCGTGCAACAAAATGCGGGTCGTTCACAAAGCTTCTGCATGTCACGCGCGTGATTGATGGTGTTGTGTCCCCTCACTAGCCGCGCTCTTTGAGGCTCCTCGTGTAACCAAATGCGTCTGTAAATACCACCGCTGTGTCACCAATAAACGTCTGCTTCTATATAATTGATGTCCGTCGTGTAGCCTTTGTGCGGTGTGACACTGATGCGATGTAGGATTGCAAGATTTGTTAGGGTTTATGATTAACTTAAACTCGCTCGCTATCGCGACGTCTCAGCTGGACTATTGCTCGACTGATAAAGAAGTAGATGTCTAATGAGTACTACACCTCTAGTTTTACACATCTGTTTTTATTAACAAAATGGTGTAAATTTTTGTCTACGTAGGACTTAGCGTAAGTACGATAAACAAAAAAAAAAAAGAATAATTTATTAAAAAGCATGTTAGGTGAGAGTACAATTAGAAAACTTTATAAATTGTTACCTTACAAACTAAACCACTAATGAATAAACGACTCGACATATACAAAGTATTTTATGTACGACGTGAACACTGGAGCTTTTAAGGCACCATTGAATCGTGTTCACATTTAATTGCAATGAAAATCAGTCTTTGGTTACATAAATGAAGCGGAAGTGAACGTCTGCACGAGTACCGTTCGCGGTGCCCGGTGTTCGGGTGCGCGGAGGAGCTACGGAAACGGCAAATTTCGTTTAGAAATGCGATGTTGTTGTCGTGTTTGTGTTACATTAAATTACAAACGTCGGGTTAGGTCTGTTAGGCAAACATTTTCCGTTACCTACTCCATTGTCCGCGGCCAAGCTTACTCCCTCATATTTGATTAAAATGGAGATTTCATGAAAATTTGCTTCTGCTGTATTTTAGTCGTGTGCTAAATACCTTTAAACAAATTATTTTATTTTACCGTTGCTTACCTACCGCTAACGAAGCGTTTTATTGTTTCAGGTTGAACAAATGGTTGACGTTTGTAAAAGTATTGGTAGTGCAACAAAACAATGAATCGGGTAAGTGTTTTAATAGTTTTTGTAGTGAAACAGTGGTTCATAAAGAGAGTGGGTAACAATATGTAATGTCAGTGTGCGAGAGCGCGTGAGAAGGGTGTGTGATGAGCTGGAGGCGCGTGGGGGTGTGCGCGCGCGCGTGATGCGCGGCGCGCGCGTCGCCGGCGGCGCGTGGCCCGCGCCCGCGCCCGCCGCGCCCGCGTGATGCGCGCGGTCCGCGCCGCGCTGCTCGCGTGGCTCGTCTGCTGCGCGGCCGCGCTCTCGGCGCACAAGTACAGCACGCGCGTTGTCCGGACGAAGTACGGACCGCTGCGCGGGATCGTCGTGCACTCGCATCCGCAGGTCGAGGCCTATCTCGGAGTGCCGTATGCTACACCGCCGTTAGGTAGCCTCAGGTAATTGATTTTTTCGTGTTATGACATGCAGTAGATGTTTAATTGAGTATGTAAATACTATTAACAACAACTGTGTAGCCACTTGTTGCTGCACACGTTGTCAACGTGGTCGCAACCAATCTGTCATATATGTTGTGTATAGAGATACAGAAAACAAGTGTAAAAAAGATACAATGAAGTAAACATAAAAAATATTATATCAACACATTAAGCACCCTCACTGCCTCCGTACAGTTGCATGCACCCGCAAGCATGTTTTGCGTACGTTAAATTGCATGTTACCATAAACAGTGATTTTCCACACTAATATCAAAAATAGTTTTCCTACAATAATTTTTGCTCAGTGTTACTTAGTTATCTGATGTGTACCTATGTATCTTTTTATACCTCTTATTAATGATTCCGACAGTAGGTGTATAAAATTAAATCTTTGTTTATTTACGGTTTAGCTTAGAATATACGGCAAGACTGAAAATAACTTTGCATAATAACTTCTCAAATCCTTACTTTGTAATCAGCTGATGAATAGGGACAAAGTCTGAAACTATTTGAGTAATCTCGCAACATGTTCATGAGTGAAACTGTCATAAACATGAATGTAGGTACCAGCCTCATTTAGTTTTGTTATGTGTGTAAGGGTGCGGTGGGGTGGTCAGACGAGCGTAACCTAGCGCAGTATGCGTCGTTTAAAATGATTTAGAAATTAACTTTTGAGTTTGAATTGACTAATTTTTACAAAATATCCTTTAGTAGAAGGAATTTCTATCTTCTTACTTGCAAGTCAACTTTAAGTAGGTACCTTTTTCCAAAACATTTCTCTGTCAAACACAGATACATGCCGCCGGTGACGCCGTCGCAGTGGCGCACGACGCGGCTGGCGGACGCGTCGGGCCCGGCGTGCCCGCAAGTACCGCCTGCCGCCGCGCCGCGCGACGACGCGTTGTTGATCCATCCGCGCGCGCGCATTCGTCAGCTCGAGCGACTGTTGCCCGTGTTAGCCAATCAGAGCGAAGACTGCCTTTACGTCAACCTCTATGTGCCTGTTAATGGTAAGCAGTTGTTTTATGTCTCTTTTAGGGCTCCCCGATTTAAAAATTTTAACCAACCGAACAATGATTCCTTTTTATGTTGTCGAAGTTATTTCACGATAATGATTTTATAGGTAACTAAAAAAAGTGACGACTTCTCAAACTTATGTTGAATTTGATTTCAAATCGGGAGGCTTGTCGATTTACAATTTATTGATCATGTTCATTATATTTTTGATTTTGTAATTACCAATTCACCATGTTTGGCGAAAGAATCACAATGTTAACTTGCATCGTATCACATCGCCTTACTGTAGCTGTGTTCGAAACCCACGACAAGAAGCGTGTAGTCTCTTCCAAAACTAGTAGATTAAGCCACGAGATTGCACATGTGTATATGAGAATTACAGTTAGGAAAGTCTCAAATACAGTCTCGCGGTTGGCAACGTGCCCGGTAAATGGCGATACCTTTGCCCTCATCGCATACACTCTCATATCGTAGTCGGCGAGCTGTGTGTGTACTGAAATACCTCTGCCTAATCCCTCGGGATTACCGGCGCGACAGTTATATATGTGTATAATGCGGAGCACGCAGTCTTTGTTTCCTCTTTTTTCTTGTGTAGCACTTGTCTAATAGAGCAGAACAATGGTATCAACATAATGGAGCGGCCACGCGACGAGGGCTCGCTGCTCATTAATCCTTGCCAGTGGTTTATTCATATTATTTATTCACGTCATTTCCCAGTTAATTCACTGTCCGTTAAACATGTTGCTTTAAAAATTTATCAAGGTACATATTTTGTATGATACGTTTTCCGTACCCTGTGTGGGATTTAATTTTGCCTCAGTTTTATTAGCTTACTTATACAAGTGTACAATGTTAGATATTTTATTCTTTACTAATACAAAGATATCTACTTAGGAGACATACTCTATTGGAATTTCATTTATTGTTAAACTATTGAAATGTTTTTCCTAGCGCATCGTAGCACTCGATGTTTGTTGACTACGCGCCGTCGTAGCGCTCGTAGCTCCGTAGCACTCCCTTGTCGTTGCGTTTTTTCGCTTGATATTATTATTTATACTCATAACTAGTAAAAATAGGATAATGTGTGAAGCATATCTACAAATTAATAATCGTGAAACAAGTATGAACAGATGCGCTTAGCAGTTACTCTTATTTACCAGTTAACAATTGGCGCTATCTAACTTATGTTTGCAACACATGTGAGTACTTGAATATGCTATCCATGTATTTAAAGGAACTTTTGTTCAATTACATGAAAAAAAGAATAACATAGACATTGATGTCAAAATCATTTTTTACTTTTTACTTGTGATGAAAATTTGAAATGAAATGAAAATTTTGAAACTTTTCCTTATAATATTGTCAAAAGGCTTACAAGCGTGTACGGGGAGCACGTGCTACGCGATGCCATTTGTAAGGGAGCTTTCCGATATGAAAGCGAGCACCTTTGTAAGTAAAGTCATGCGGAAAATGCATGTAGGTACATTTGCTCACTCAGTTAGATAATGCTAAAAGACCTTTTATACGGTAAACTTAACAACAGTCGCACTTAAATAATAGAATATTGAAACAGGTTTATAATAATGTGAGAACTCTTAATAAGAATAACAATTTTCTTCCGACCGAATTTCCGTTATTATCCAAGTACACTAGAGACAATATAGTCCACAATTATGTGCGCAAACACACATGCATACAAAAAAGTATGTATGGAGTTCTTTTCCCATTCTTCTCCATACAAAACTACCTTTTGGAAGGGGCAACTAGATTCAATGGCCTAATTGAAATAAATAATTTGACTTTGACTTTGAGTATCAATGGCTTGGCGTGATTTCCAAGACACGGGGGTGTCACATCACCAACTCCAAATTCCGCGCTGCTACTGAGATATTCCTTTTGGAAAAATTCAAGTACACTTTGCTCCCACGCTCCTCTAAATACCGACATATGTATAATGAGAATACGTTACCATCTATTTATTATTCTGTGTAGTTTCGCATTACACATTATTTATTTGCTGAATCACAGCTTATACCTGCGTTTCCTGATGGTAAAAACACTAAAATATTGATGTACAAACCAAATTTTAGGCTTAGAGCCCATTTTAAGGGTTTACTTTGAATAGTTACCTCCGTCTAAACTTGACACGACTATAATTTATGCACGGCCGGTTCAGCTGGAAAGCACTTAACGCTTCAGAAGTTATAAGTAAATACATACGTCAGCGCTCACTTGTGTGCGAGAGAAATGAAAGCAAGCACTTTACGGAGCATAAGATGGCACAGAAGATGCATCGGGAAGAGGAAGCGGAGCTATTCGCGGCGAAGGGTGTCGAGGCCTCAATTCCGTAGTGCATTGCAGTGCATCCTGCCCCCTGCAAGCAGTGCGGAAGTGAGGCTGAGACACCCTATATCTACGGGGCGCGCCGGCGATGGTTTGTCATCAATAACGTGAGTATAATACATGTATGGGATCCGTAATTGTTATTGTGAATCATTGTTATTATGTGCGTTCAAATGTTAACTGTGCTGATATGATTATGGTGTGTAGTACCTAGTTACAAAAATTGTAGCGTACAAATGTGGATAACATAATGCAAGTATGTTTATTTGTTGGTAACTTTCCTAATTCGTGTTTTAGTATCAATTATATCAGCATAGGTTATTTCTTTAAGGATAATTATGTTAGCACATAATGTATTACAAAAAAATAGAATATTGAATACATTATTTTGGTAATATTTGCGGTTTTCCTAGCTTATTATATTCTTAACATTACCTACTTATTAGCATAAATACTTAGGAAGCACTTTCTGATAATCGCTAATTAATAGTATCGGATGAGTTTGAGACGCTTTGTAATTTATAAGATGCCAGAAGAAGCCCCCATCTAGATATTAACCTGGAGTTCTAAAGGTGATGTGAAAGTTATTTCGTATATGAGAACCTTTTTGTGTAAAGGATAAAATAAAGATTTTTGTACTTCGACCTTTGTGTTTCTTTTATTGTAACATGCAATTTAATAAATATGTCAGTGTTATACTTAAGATTCATACACACCGGTGTTATTCATTTAAACAACTGTTGTCCAATTATAAAATAAAACCCTTATTTAATCTTTTGGCTACTTTGTTACAAATCTTCTCGTCTTATGTTATTTTTGTTGAAGTATTAAAACCACGTAATACTTTTAATTATCCATCCATATGTATAAAAAAGACATGGGTTTACTAAAACTTTATAATTAACAAGCTAACAGTCTTCATTGTGATACAGACTACAGTTTTCAGGGTGTAATATTCACAAATGTTTACGTACGCAGGGGGTGAGGAGGGCGAGGGCGGGGGGCTGCCGTGCTTGGTGTTTGTGCACGGTGAGTCTTATGAATGGAGCTCCGGCAACGCGTACGACGGCACCACGCTAGCGGCGAATGGCAACATCGTCGTGGTCACCATCAACTTTAGGTTAGGTGTATTGGGTAAGTCTTTGATACTCATCAAGTCGTCATTCCTGTAGTCCTGTTAGAGCACCGGGCGTACAGCGTAATCCAGTCATGTCTGATTTGTTTAGTTTTAAAGGAAATACCCAAGAACATAAAGTTCTAGCGTGTCTTGCATTTTCGGCCAAATTATTGTTTTTACTTTTTATTTCCCTTTCAACGTCAGTTATGTCCCTACATTTGATAGATATGTTATGTTCAGCTGTCTTAAACATAGTGTAGTCGCATTAATAACATACCTCAGAGAGATATTTCATGTCTTTCCCTAAAAGAAAGATTATAGTGTCAGGTTTGTAATAAGCTGTACACTGTATACATGATATCTGTCGGAAACGTTGACTAAACGTTATGGTTTGAAAATACACTTAACGAAGCTGCGTTACATGTTTTTCTCATCATTATAATAATATTTATCTTGTTATGTACATTGTACATATTTAAGGCAGAGTTACAATGTTTCAAAGTTCGTTAACGTGTATTGTGTAGAGTTTAAAGCTTTTTTTTGTAATAAAGAGGTATATTTGAATATTATTTTTTACAAGCTTTCGTTTATAAGCTCAACAAAAGCTTCTAAAAAGTACTGTTCGTATATATGTACGTTGTTCTTTCAACATTTTCTTACCATTTTTCGACTATTTGTTGGTATCCGATTAAGCTGGAATTTTGCACACACCTTAAGTCCTCATGACAATACAATGTCCATGTTTTCAAAAACATATTTTTTTTACTTAATAACTTAGGTATAGATAAGTTATTAAGTAAAAAAAATACCTTATTCTTATAGAACCTATACTATAAGAATAAGAGGAACCTGAACTCCTATGAACACATTTTAATAGGGGTACCTATTCTTCGTATTTTTTATATTTTACAGTTGCGAGCGTCATTTGATGCAGCTGTAAAAAAACGATTTAGAAAGTAATAAAACGAATTTTATTTTGCGTTCTTAAGTAACGAATATCATTTTTCTCGATGTTAATTTAATTTTTTTGAGCCGTTGACTTTGTCGTTTTAATTTACATCTATTCATCTAAAACTTTAACATCTCATTAGTTATTCAATCTTAAATATTTATGATGGTGAATAATAGATGGTCGGAATACGACTTAGTTTGTTATCTATTTATAAAAAAGTGAAAGGTCTTTCATTTATTCGCTGATTTAACACGAAATCTTAAAAACTATTTGACAAATAAGCTGAATTTGGGGCAGGTAGATAATTTATAGGCAAGAGAAGTTTGCTAGGAACAGTAAAAAGAACGGATTTTGCTACGGTGCTGAATTAAATGGTCTTTAGCATGCAAAACCTAGCGTCATAAATATTATTTAAAAAAAAAATAGTTTGAAATTCAACCATAATAATTGCTCACCACGTATGTCTAATTTACATCAAAAATAACAAAAAGCGCCCGATATAACTGATTGCCGATACGTTCCCGACAGTCTTGTGTATAGACACGCGAACCGCTATTGTTTCTATAAATAAAGTCGTTTGTCTGCAAAATTGTGTTTGTTTTTACTTCTCTCTGTTTGTTGTTGTAATGTAATCAGAAAGTATTCAAGAATGCTTTTAACGTTTCGACAACTTAAATACGTTGAGGGCGAATTTATTTGACTTACCTACACCAAAAAACTAACAAAGTTTACAAGTTAAGGGAAGGTAAACCTTTACCAAAAGAACAGCGATTACACACCAAAATAAAATTATTCTTATACGGGATGTACTGTACTTTTTATTAAGAAACAAATAGTTTAGTTCGATTCTATAGAGACCTGGTTCCTGTTGATAGTTTATTTTCGATTAGATTTGCAAAAAAGCTATTTGTCGTCGAAATGTCATTATAAAACATCGAAACGATATACACCCCCTACGCACACTATTCCAAATATTTGTTTTCGAAGTCACTACTCGAAATTGATGTGATAGAAAATATTGATTCACTTGTGAACAATTTTCGTGAGAGGAAACTTTGAATAACGATGACACATCTGGGGGATTGTATGAAATGTGTAAGTTTTCGCATTTACATAAGTGACGCTATCCACTGGAGTGTATCTTCTGGACGGACGTGTTCGTGTGGTGCGCAAAAAATACATTATATCATAATTTATTGAAGACGTTCCGTACTGTTTCCGGCTCTTGTTCCGCAGGCGACAGTGAAATATTTTGCATTATGAGCCACTATTTTTCAGCTGCAAGGCATAGTAGTAGTCATATTGTGTATTTATGTGTACATTTTATACTTTGAAATGGTTTATATTTGTAGGAGATTAACGTTTCTTGTTTCTAGTTTTCTTTATTTATTTTAACTTTTAAGTGGTGTTTGTTTGTCTGTAGGATTTTTAAAGACTGGTGCTAAGGGGTCGGCGCAGGGTAACTTCGGTCTGATGGATTTGGTGGCGGGGTTGCATTGGTTGCGGGAGAACCTGCCGGCGTTCGGGGGCGACCCCGAGCGCGTCACGCTCATGGGCCACGGCACGGGGGCTGCGCTGGCTAACTTCCTCGCCGTTTCCCCTGTCGCTAGAGGTATGAACCGTTCAATTAATTCTTTAAAATCTCAAAGATTAGGATATAATTTTATTCGATGATTATGTGAAGTTACAAAAATGATGGTTTGATAAACATTATACCTACCAACATTTATGATACATTAAAGAGACTTCTGCAAAATTATAGCAAATGTGCTCTTATCTACACATGTAGACTATTTTAAAGACTTAATAACGCCATATCCTGAAATGTTATGAAATTAAATTAATTACAATAATTAATGGAGTACAGCAGCTTCAAATCATGAAAGGTTCATTATAAAATAATTACAAATTAATAATATTTACAAGCTTATTAATAAAATTAAATAAAAAACAACCAGAATATAAAAAAAAGAGAAACTAATTAGTTAGGATTAGTTAAATTAATTAGGATTATTTTTTAATGAACTGTCAGCTGGAACAGGAAGTGTCTCTGAGGGCGCGGGGGGGGAGGGCGTGGGGCGGTCCGCTCACGTGCGAGTGTACGCGCGTGGGACAGGCATTGTTCGTAATTATACCGCTTCGGGCAGATTTCATTATTTTGTGTCACCATCCCGTTTAGATCCGCCGTCACTTAATACGATTAAAAGGGTCACACCAGACATGCACAAGAGGGCAGTTTCCTCCGCGTAATTTGAAAATAAGGTCAACATCGCACTTGAGACTATTTCTGAAAAGTTTATTATTAAAGAATACGAGAAACGGAGGGAGAAATAAAAATGTTTTTCTTTAAAAGAGATTTCATTATCTGGGTGATCCTTGTTCAAAATGACAAAATTAAATTAGGTTATCTGTTTCAGAACTACTGAAGCGCGTCATCTTGTTAAGTGGGTCGGGGCTGAGTTCGTGGGCACTGCAGAGGGAACCGCTCACGATAAAAAGAAAGGTACCTTTACGTTTAAGAATATCGGGTGTGGGCTTCCTGTTAAACAGGCGAGAGGACATTGTTTAGAAAAAATAAGGGGAACCTAAATTGGGGACAAGGAAAGTTTTCTTGCATTCGACTTATCCAATTTGCGACCCAAAAAAGTGAAATCTTTTTGCTGTATTTTTTTATATTTTTACTTCAGTTTACGTTTCTGTGCTGTTTTTTACAACATAACGTTTAGAAGTCCTCAAATTGGGGTAAATATTGTCTGCAATGTAACTTTTTATGGGCATTTTAAGGAGATGGATATTACGATGAATGCCACTTTGAATAGAGAAGAGACGGAGGCAATGCTTTAAGAGCTTCACAGGTGTTGTATGATCAGGTGGCGGAACAGACGGGGTGTCACGGGGACTTGTTGGAAGACGACCTCGCTCCATGTCTACGGAACAAGCCGCTGGCAGAGTTACTGGCGGTGAGGCTTGACCCACCGCGGTTTCTGCCTGGATTCGCGCCCTTCGTCGACGGCACTGTCATCGTCAATCCATCCGTGAGTTATCATTTCTAAAATTAGATGGGTCTACTTTTTTGAAAGTTAGAGATAAGGAATATACATAGTTTGAAAGTAAACTAAAAAAGTTTACTGAGTTGGAACCATGAAGTTTAATCAGTGGAAAAAAGATTTATTTTTAGTTCTTGACGTCGATACAAAGTTTGGTTTAGATAAGTTTACTGTGATTTTGAATTGATTTTTTTCGAAAAATGTCACTTTGATTTTTTTTACTGCCGTATCAAGCTCGTTGTAAATTCACTTAATTCAGCTAAAACTGGTTTATTAAGGCTAGGACATGTACCAATTCCCAAATAATTAATCCTATCTTCTGGAACACTACGTGTTGTGTGTTACCTTTTGGTAAAGCTGTTTATACTTTGCTTGCCTTTTGCGCCCCATTCGCAATCGCTAATTAATGTACCAGCGTCGGGCGAACAACCCCTTTGACGAAATTAACAGAATATTTCTGCTAATAAATTGACGTCGCACCTGCGTCACGGTATCAATGTTGCGGAAAATATGACGCTTGATTCTGCATTTTCTGTTTACTTGTTTTCATTTTGCAACGTTTGTGCTTACAGAGAAAAAGTCGTTTAGCGTCGTCGTGTAACACTCCCAATATTTTTTATTCCTTTTATTGAACTAAATAAATAAATAAATAAATAAATATCTTGGGACAACTCACACACGGCTATCTGATCCCAAGCTAAGCAGAGCTTGTGTTATGGTAACCAGACAACTGATATACTTACTTATATAATTTATAAATACATACATATTATAGATAAATCACACCCAGACACAGAACTAACAATCATGCTCATCACACAAAGTTTGTCCTGGGTGGGAATCGAACCCACGACCTCCGGCTTAGCAGTCAGGGCCGCTAACCACTAGACCAACAGGCCCGTCAGGTAAATATTTAAGGAAAAACGAAATGGACGTAAAAATCAGACTAATGTACTCTTAGCTCTTACCTGAAATGCTGAAAAGCTGTGCATCGTATTGTTGTAAAACAATAATTATAATAGAAAAGTTATAAGCGTTAATCGACCTCTGTCGCTGATTGTAACCTACCTGCAAGTTGTTAATTTAATAATTAAATATTTTTTTACTTCTGTTTATAAAATTAACTTTTAATAAGGCTTTGTTAAACCATCACTATTATAATATGATAATTATATGTAGGAATATACACGGAAAATTATTTCACAAAATTATCTCTTACCGCCTACACAGAATGTCTATAAACGTAAATACATCCAGTAAAATTAAACGAAGCCATTTTGATTCCCCTGTAACGGCTACACAATTGTTGATTTACATTTCAAGCAGCCAGATATCGAGAACCAATTAGAATATTGAAGCGTCTAGAATTTCACGTGATTGCCACAGTTTGCAGGTTACAGCGTAATAACGGCCTACCTGAATAACATTTGATGCCTCGATGTCGACCTTGGACTACCAATTTGGGTTCTGTATAATAATGTATCAATTAATGGTAGTAGGGCACTTCACTAGGGGTAAGGTATCTTAAGTTGGTTTTATGTGAATATTCAGGGGTTAAATTGACCAAAATTTATTCAGTGAGTGAAATATGTTATAATTATAAATTAGTAGTGTTCTAAATTAACTTTCGAGAAAATTTCTAAAGATTAGTATTTTTTTTTTTGTAAAGTTACTGAGCTGTGTTTTGTATAGAACATATATATTATATTATAATATTCACCGTTTTATATTAAGTCGTAGCTACGTCAGTTACCGTATTACTTTTTTTGTTCAGATAAGCTGAAAAAATTCTTTTCCTCTTATATTTGTATCGTTTAGAGTTCTTTTTGTTCCATAAGGAAAATCTTTTTATTCCAGACTCTTATTAAAGAAATTTAAAACGTAGCATTGTTTCAATTAGCTTAGATAAAATGAGTTTAGCAAAATAGTTTCATTAAGTGTCTATAGTTTTTTTCTTTGGTAGGTTATTTTAGAATTCGAACTAGCCATTTTGTCAGTGGGTTTAGACAGGCGGGGCGATGAACCCGCACGCACACTGTTATAATTATAGCCGCGCGAGTTGCCTACCGCATACGCAACGGGGCAATTCCGTTTTCTGTAAGAAGTGTATTCTGAAATATTGTCAAACGTAAACAACTAATAATAGACATACTTATTAATTATTGACCAGGTGTTGTTATTCTATTTGATATCATTTCCAAAAGAAACTTCTGAAGTTTTAGACAACTTATATTTTGTAAAAGTAGAATTTATGACAACAGAAGCTACTAATTTTATAAAGCCGACGAGTGTTTTTGGTTTGATGGCGCGTTTCTCTGATATTCCTGGTTTCTTTTCTGAAAATTCTTTCACTTATACGAAGCTAAGTTATCCTTGAGTGTTATAGGCTATATTCTGTTTTAATTAAATGGAACCCAGCAAGAAAATTTATGCAAATTAAGTCGCGGACTATAACTAGTCTGCTAAAATAATACTACGAAATCTTCAATCAGGCACCGCCTCCGACGGACAGCTCACGGCTAGGCGCAGGAGCCGCGGCCGTCGCCAACGCAGCCGGGCACGAGCTCGCCGACTTCTCCCACAGAGAGCTGCTGTTTGGACTCACTACCACCGGTAACAACATTTACCACCATCAACAGTTATAATATCAAGCGATGCTAGAATGTGACCAAAGAAATTGCCGAGTGAAAGTACGTTTGGTTCTATAGTGCCTTGGAACCTGATATACTCGTAAGCAAATTAGAGTAAGATGGGATGTAAATTAGTTCATGATTCTCATCCTCAACAAAGTTGGAGGAAGTTAAAAAACAATATGAACGAAGAAGGGTAGGAAAGTACATTTCGCGCTTGTTTACGTAGATAGCAACAGTAACCCTTTATAATCATTAAGTATGTCACGTCTCAAGTACCTATGTATTACTCATGTACCTTACATGTTTACGAGGTATTTCTTGTCGTACAAATAAACAGACGTAATATACGGTGTTAATATCTGTCTTAATTACATCTCCATTCAAATTTATGAATTAGACTATTTATTTCAATCCTGGCTTTATGTGAGCCGTGTGACAGAACGACATATGGGGCTTGTGTTTTACGGTTCCAAGTATTGAAGTTGTAATTCACATAGCGTTAACATACTTCAGAATAAATTGAATGACGCTTCCGAAGCAAATGATAAATACATGCAAATGAGAGGCATGCCTTCTTTGCAGAATCTTACCTGGAATTTAACGCCCAAGACTTGGAGTTTGGCTTCAACGAGAGCCGACGGGACCGCATTCTTCGCACATTCGTCCGGAACGCGTACTATTACCACCTCAATGAGATCTACTCGACCTTGAAGAACGAGTACACGGACTGGGACAAGCCTGTGCAGAACCCGCTCAGTGTGCGCGACGCCACGCTCGAGGTGAGTGACACGTTGTTGTTTACACCACGCATTATGGATCACAGTACATCAAGTGTATACTGTTTACGGTGTAATGTATTGTAATTTGTCTGAACGCGGAGCTACCTTGACTTTCACGTATAACGGTAACAATATCTCTTTAGAGAAGCAAGTTGATCCCTTTTATAGCTCTGTTTCAGGTTCATTATCTTCGCGAACTGAGATGTTATTACAAGCAGCGTCAGTGTTATTAGAAATAAGGGGATAATTTAGGAATACAGCAACACTTAAACGCACTTGTTCCCAAAACGCCTCATTCACAGACGAAAATACTTGAAATGTCATTAGGAATGTAATTGAGAAGATCTTTTAATATTGTGAATACAAATTGAAATAACAGCCGTGTACACTGGCGTGCTTCAATTTAAGATCAGTAGTAATGGAGGAGGAAGGGATGCCCTCAATAATATAAATAGGGAAGAGATTCCCTCTCTGCTATTGTTTTAATATAATCTAAATATAGAACCAAACACGATTAGCATCATCGATAGTGAAACTGCTGAAAGTTGATAACTGCCGGCTGAGTTGACATTAGTGGAGCGCGCGGTCGAGGCGCGGCGCCCGTCGCCGTCGCAGACGATCTCAATTTAAGCCTCAAGTGGTTTTCGCTACTCACCGAGCGCTCCTTCGTCGTACAAAGGGAGTTAATGACGCCCGCGCATGCTGAATACACGATGGTCGCGTTGAAAGGCATTATTGGAAAATACTTGCAACGCCTAATAAGACGACGACATTGTGATTCAGCTGACGGCATCTTAGCTAATCGTAGCTGGTGTTACAAGTTGTGGCAATTTTTTAGACGCGTTTCTTCTGGTCTTGACGTTATTTATACTAATATTATAAAGGGGTTAAGTTTGTTTGTTTGTAAGTACAAGTTCTAAAAAAAATGTTTACTTTGATGGAAAGGTATAAGCTATTATTGCCGAGTGTCATATCCTATGTTTTATGGTACACTTGTCTTCCAAGCGGACGAAATCGTAGGCAGAAGTTAGTTCAGTACCTAATCTAATTCTAGATTGTTATTCATACGTTGTACTGAATTGTTTTAAAGGAATTTATACTCAAGAATTAATAAGAATTCCTTAAATACTGCTAAGTAAAAGTTGTGTTTTGAATGTTTGCCAACTTTTAATGAAATTATTTCTTCTTAAAAGTCTCCTGTTCCGTAGGTTCTTTCAACATGCTTATTCTGTACAAAATGAGCATTAGCAAATTTTCTTGAAATACTTATTTTAATTCAGGTACTAAGCGATGGACGGACTGCAGCGCCACTCATCAGACTGGGCTATCTTCACGCACTGCGAGGCGGGACCACTTACTTCACGCATTTTCACCATCTCTCGCAAGACAAGGATTATCCACAGGTATATTTAATAAGACTCATCAACCTATCAAACTAACGTACATTGAGTATAATGGTTGCTGAGAAACGACTTTTATTTTTGGTATAAAAAATTAGTATTCGTGGTAGAGCGTAATGTAACACAAGCAAAACATTGTGCTTAAGGGTTTATGCAACAGTCGTGCAGTTGATGCAGGGTCGTCGGGGTATTTAAAGTTCAGTAAAAATTAATTAAAGTAATTCTTGTTTTCGTTAAAGTACCGTAAAGTTATAGGAAACGTTAATCTTCAATGTTTACGAAACCACAAGGTCCCAGCAGGTATGGTCCAGAAGAAAAATAATATCACACTGATGGGAAGAACATGTAGTTCAGCTTCGTTAATTGTCTTCTTACATCGGTTATAAATAATTCTTCGGTACTTGTGTAGGTATGTTACTGAACCCCTCCTAAACGGCTGGACCGATTTCAATTAAATTTTTGTGTGTTTGATTGGATCCTTGAATGGGTTAGATATATAATTAGACCCGAGAAGTGGCTCTGCAATGCAAAGTTTGGGCAGGACAACGACTGCCAGGTCTGCTATCGCGGGTTCGTCTTATGGTTAAGATTTAAAGTGTTTAGTTTATAAGACAAGCAGATAAGATGAAAATTTCAATAATTTGGCTCACTAAAATGTCATGACGCTTTTGTCAGCAATAGTTGGCGCAAAGAAATACCATGTGCAGAAAAGGTTTCCTTCGTCCAAAAACCTGATACTGCTATATGTAGATATATGAGCCAGTTAGTATGTATTTTGGCGACATGCACACTCAACATAACGTGGATTTTGGCAACGGCTTATCAACTGGGATGGTGGCGTAACGTTTTTCTTCTCCAAAGTTGTTAATCTTCGTTTATGTCGGCCATAAACTCCGTTTGAAATAGATTTCGTAAACTGAATGGACAAACAAACAGCTATATTTTGAAAAGAAACTTTTCTAAGTAAACAGGCAAAAGTTTTTTTGATTGAAGGGAACGTCAGTAAGTTTTCTTTTGATTGAAGTTTATCTTTGATTCAGTTTTCAGTGAACAGTGCTGTTGACGAAGGATAAAATAAAATTATTCAGTCACTTTTGACAGCACAAAACATAATTACAGTAATAAATTAACGTTGACGAGAATATATCTCTGGCGAAGTGTCCCTGGCAGTGACAGACCTATTCTAATCTACAATTTGAGCTTTACCTTTCGAAATACACATATAGAATTGAAATCAATACAATTATTCTGGAATCCGGCAATATGACATGCACATTGTCATAGCATCGGTTGACAGGGCTGCGGTTGTCAAAACGTGTCGACGCACGTTCGGTCGTGTGGTGAATTGGAGGATGTCTCTATGCACTTGTTTGTAATTTCGACAACCCTCGTGCTGGTACTTGAATGGACTCTTGTTTATATGGCTATGTGGGCTTTTGGCATAGACTGGAGTTGGATTGACTGTTTGTACGTAACTGGTAGGCATTACAAATATTATCATTCTACAATAACATATAAAATCACGTTGGATTTATGAAACTTACTGAAATGTAAAGTTAAGAGAGAAACTAGGTAGGTTTTAAGTTTTATTATAAAAACCACGTTATCACTATAATACTAACTTTAATAAAATATTGTACAGAGGCCGGGTTCGGTTCACGGCGAGGAGCTACCATACTACCTGGGGGTGCCGATCTCCCTGACGCATCACCAGCAAAACTACACGCAGCAGGAACAACGTGTGTCCAAACTGTGTATCCATTACATCTCCAATTTTGTGCGATATGGGTAAGAAAATATACGTTGGTTTTTTACTAAGTACATTGAAATTGCTTAAAAACTTGGTAATTTTATAATTGTAAAGTTTTAGTTTGGTGCTTTTTCAATTAGTTTATCTTGATAAAAAGCACTACGTGACGTACTTAGTTCCCAAAGCAGATAAAGTAACACCACTTGTATGATGATAACCACTAATTTTCAGTCCATTTGAGTTTCAGTCAGTCCGAAAAACTTTCTCACTAAGATCTATAATAATCAGTGGTAAAAAATAAAGTTTAATATTTTTCCTTGAAGAATATCTATGGCAATTTCTAGTCAGTTGCTGATGCAGATGGTTTTTCTAAATCAACGTCAACAAAGTAGATGGCTCACAGCTAAGCAATAGCTATGGGCGCCTTATAGTGGCTCTCGTGTCTCGGGTTAGGAAAGATGGGATTTAAATCTGGTTTAGTATGGTGAAGTGATGCTAAAGTGTAAAGGTAAAAGCAAAGTTTATGAGCACTTTAAATTTGCCCTTTTAAATATGAAAAAATTACACGCTGACATCGGTGTACATAGATAGATAATAAGTTTTTATGATGGTGGCGGCTTTTAGTCAGTATTTTGGTTTAAAATATAAGGCAAGTTGTGACTTTGTCAATATTCTGACTACGTGTAACACCCATCAAACGTATTCGTCTGAAAAACGGGTCCGACATTTTATCGTGCTTTCGGGGAAACGAAGGGTCTCGATAGTAGAGATGAATGACTGAGCAGATTAACCTCACGTATGGATCAATCGGTATTGAGCCACAAACCACTAATAAACACGTCATGTCACCGTAAAAGGTTAACCTTTACGTGTCTTTACCTAGTAGTTCAACTGTTTTAGTAAGTAGGATAAGTTTTGTTTTTTTTTAATTTATGAATTTCCGAATTGAATTCGTTTGGACATTATGATTTTTATTGAGGTTTAATTACTAAAAGTCTGCAGGAAAATAAATAATTAATTATTTAGTAACTGAAACTTAGTAGTTACCACCAATATCGTTTGAATAAAGTGATCGTATCCAACATTCTTTAATTTAGTTTACTTTTTTTTAGAAATCCTAATGATCCATCGGCTACGCCACCACCAAGTCCAATGCTGGGCGAGACTCCGCGGCTGGGCCCCGACCAGACGCCGTATTGGGACACGTACGACACTATCAACCAACTCTACATGGAGATCAGTGCGTAACTCTGAATATTATGTTTATGTGACTGCCGACGAAAAACTTCCTGATTAGTTTATACGAATACATATGTTACGGATACCTAGTTTATGGACCTTTTCCGATTTTCCTTTGTAACTGAACTACTCGATGTCGTAATGATACAGTAACATAAATTGAACTTGGAAAGTTTCGTAGCCTGGGTAGTTGTGAAGATCAGCATCTGTTAACACAACAACTTATAAAAAAAATTAGAATGGATTTCAGCATTGTGTCTCCAGGAATTTGGAGTTGGTCATTTAAAACTTTAGGGTCGACGTCGTGACCGCTGCGGTTACGGTTCGGGCTCATTTATTTCAATTGTGTCGTGACCGGTGCGCAGGTAGCAAGCCGGAGATGCGTAGTCACTACCGCGGACACAAGATGTCGCTGTGGCTGTCGCTTATCCCGCAGCTACACCGGCCCGGTTCTGACTTGCCCGACGCCGCCATGCGACACCATCATTTTCAGGAGGATAATGCCAACTACTACGAAGGTATGTTATTTAATGTATCTACTGTTACTAGACACTTTCTTGCTCTAGATTTAATAAAGCAAATGATTAATGGACGCTTGTCGTGCAGGTGCGGTACGGGCGCAGTCGATGTCGCGCGCGCACGTGCCGCACGTCGTTGAGCTGGAGGGAGGTGCGCGAGCGGGCGCGCGCAGCACCGTGCCACCGCGCGCTGCGCCACCCCGTCCTTCACCCGCCGCGCCTCCCTCCACCGAGTGCCCGCCCAATGCCACTGCACCACCCGTGCATCCTGACGACGCACTGCTGCGTCGCCTCGCCTCCTCACATTATCAATCCTACACGGCTGCGCTCACCGTCACCATCGCCGTGGGCTGCTTTCTCCTGCTGCTCAACGTACTCATTTTCGCCGGTATTTACCACCAGCGCGGATCGCGTCCGCGTCGCTCCAAAGACGATCTCGCCGAAGCTGGCAGCTCTTCATCTTCGGATAACTACGATGGAAAGCTAGACTACGAAGTGCGCGCGTTTGACGGCAAAGGGTTCGGGTTTGAGTGCAAATCGGCTCACGTGCCGCGTGGTGTGGGCTCTAAATTTGACCTGCGGACGTTGTCGGACTGCGGTGAGCCGACGTTCGGCGAGTACAGCTGCTATGACGAGAAGCACCGCGCGGCCCGTAGCTCTATGCCCGACGTAAGCGTGGGCAGTGCCATCGAAGCAGGTAGTGTGGTGTGCATCGACACGCAAAAGCCCGACATCCAGAAGGTGGACGGTCGGCCGGGCGACCCGGTAGGGCGCACCAGCACTTTCGAGCCTCGCGTCGTGGATAGTTCCACGCAGGTGAAGTTCGGTCCAGACGGCGCGGAGAGTGCGGGCGACGCGGGCGCGGAGGGGGAGGGGGGCGGTATTCTGCGTGCGCCCCCCGCGCCCGCCGCGCCCGCGCCGCCCGGTATCATGAAGAAGCGCGTTCAGATACAGGAGATATCTGTATGAGGGTTCCTTGACGCCGCCGCCGAGGTCGTAGTTAACAAGCGGACTAAGTTGTGATGTGTGATGTCATTGAAATGTGTACATAGGACCGTTTATGGACTCATCTCGTGTACGTGTAAATATAATTGTACCTAATAATAATAATAATTAGTGAGTGCGCGCTAAATAGAACCGAGGCTCGTGTGACTAGTCCGTTGAATCCTACGGTTCAGTGTTGTGACGTAGTGTGCCCACGTCTTCATTTTCCACTCAATTTCTCGTTGGATTGAGAAATGTAACATTATTAATTGCGGGTGAAGTGAGTGTCGATGTGATGTGATTCATAATGGAGGAACGTTTCACATCATGATACCGTCAGGTGTTGCACGAGTATTTTTTCATCTATGCTAAACTGTCTGAAAAGCATTTGGCTAAGAATAATACTATTACCTGGGATATCTTAAAACATTCAATTTGATGGCCTACCTACTTACATAATGATTGGATATATGATAATGGTGTGAAAGGGATCTTGCCTGATTCACTGTGAAAGGCAAACTTGGCTCGAGACCCACCTACTCTCTAATCCTTGTCTGGTTTATATGACTCGACAGAGATATTATATACATGCAAGTTGCCTTTTACGGTAAAAATATACCAGTTATAATTTATTTCTACTGTCGGATATAGAATGAAGGAATTGTAGGCTCTTGTGAATATATACGTATTTAATAAATGTGAATATAACAATAAATTAGTGACAAAAGACTTAACAACAAACCGACATTAGCTGTACATACTTATATCAAACGAAGTGTTTCAGGTATGTAGGGTAAAATAAATATTAATAAAACATTGTTTAAAAAACATCGCATATGTTGTAATTTTTTGTAAAGTTACTTTTAAGTGAAGTGTATTGATTTTGTGTAGTTTTTGATAAGTAAATATTGAAAACTTATTAAGTACTTAATGGACGAGTACACATATAACTATAAAACATTAATCCACGCTTATTTTCCAGTAAAATCTCAGAAAGGTAATCAGGGTAATAGACGACACAGTAAACTCTTCGGTCCTCCAATACAAGCCCCATTGAGTATCTCTCAAAAAGTTCATATAATAAAAAAGATATGCATAGGTATTCATATCGCAAGGGTTCCTTTATAAAAACCTAATATTTTTATTGAGCCATACAAAAATGGAATCAGCAGAGCTGTCTATTCAGCAAATCAGCAATTAGTCCCTCATTGTGCGTGAAATACGACTCTTTTATATTACTCTGTTACCAGCGTTCGTGCTTTATCTACGTAAAAATGTATCTATTGAAACTTACTGAAATGTCAGGAGATATTCTCTTACGACTACATCTTCAAGAAAATTGATAAAAAAGCGCTGATTCTTCCAAATGTCAAGTATACTCTCATCTTGATCCACAGTATATAAGTTGCCAGTACTCGTCCATATTTTTATCTTCACAGGAATTGATGACGATTAACTAATGGTGAGTACTATTTAATACTTACACCATTTTCCACATTGTGACAAAATGTGAACTGTAATAAATTACATTTATTTACCATATTGTTGAACTTTTAATATTATTGATGAAATGTAAAACAATTTAAAATGTAGGTAAACTGGAATTGACTATTAGTGTAGTTTGTACTTAGTAACATTTATTTCCTCTCTGTCTTATTGGTTACGTAATTATTGAATATTTTAAAATTTTATACATGCGAAAACTTTTCCACGTGCCAAACTATGTAGAACTAACTATATAAAAAAGTATTCATCAAAAATATAATTTGAGGCTTTCCAATGAAAGAGTCAATTTTTTAAATGAACGCCGTGCGAGGTTTCTGTCTGACCAACGATATGGCACTGTTTTCAAATAAATGGAAACGTGCTGAAATATTTAGTTAATTTGTGAAGAAATTTTGTAAGATATATGTATCGATTCGACATTTATAAGCAGACAAAAATGACTTGAAATACAAAATGTTGAAAAGCATAGGTACCAAATTGCAGGACGCTCTTTTAAAAAATCATAATAACCATAATATTTTAATTAAAGCATCCTGAATGAATTTACAATCCTGTTCACTTATAATATTATGGAGTACCCACGTAATACTCGTATGTAGTTACGATTTAGGAAATTTTATTGTGTTTCTTCTACAACATTATTGGTATATTTAAAATATTTATAAACGAAACGATGTAGTAAAATGTTATATTGAAAAATATCATTTAACATTCTTAGAGGAATTGTGTAATAATACGTTGTTATAGATTATTGATATGTTTATTATTGTTACACTATAATTTTTTAAATGTTGTAAACAATAGGTTAAAGTCATTATTTTAAAATGTTGTATAAGCTGAACATCAACATTTTGTTACAATTTGGTGTTTAATGGAATGCATAAAATATGGTGTCGAATAAAGAATTGAAATTTAAATTGTTTTTAATTTCAGTAATCCATAAGCGTGTATTTTTTATCCACAAATATTGCAGGGATTTAATTAATTTTGTGTTTCTCCTGAATCAAAAACAAAGCATAAAACTATCACTGAATTTAAAATGTATTTTAATTACTTAGTTACTCATGCCAGATAAAAAAAAAAGCTGCTGAGTAAACATAAGCCTGCAGTTGAATTAATATGATAACTCATGTTTTTAATTATTTCATTTTGAGCTAAATTCACGCGGCTTGCTTTCAGGCAATCCACAAGGATGAATATTAATTGGACTAGGAATAAATGAAAATTCCGAGAGAACTACAAGGTAGAAAGTTAATGAAAGTGCTGATTCCCGAGCTACCGCCGCGTGATAATTCATTTAGTTCGTTCAGTTACTTTGCGACAAAGCGAGGTGGTGTTTGGAATTGCAGCGGTCTAATTTGCCTCGACACACATACAGGGTGATTAATTCACGGCGAACCAACTAAATCCATTGCCTCTATTCAGAGAGATGTATGACGAGGGGAATCAGAGGTCATTAATTCTGGACGCACCATCACTTGTTGCTTATTCAAACACATAAATTATCCCTGGATTAAAAATATTCGTACTCGCTTCAGATGGGTAATATGAATAAATTAGTTAATCTTATGAAAACTCCGTGCAGTCCCTCGTTGCTTGAACATTCTAGGATTAGGCGCACATGTAAACTTGTTATGTTCGCAATATTGGAAAAGTTTACCGAAGAATACAGGATTAGAAAAGTTCTAGACGGCACTGAGACGACGGAACATCAACTTATAACTTTGTACGTATCTAAGATTAACCTATATGTCTCTTTTAAGTTTGTCAGTGCTTATTTTATATTGTGTCATAAAGTCAATTGGATATTTTAGTATTTATGACACAGTTCCGCTAAAAATCATGGATGAGCTTATTGCTATTATGCTAATTGAAATTATGCGGGTAATATTTAAATTCATAGAAGTACTCATCAATTTTCAGCTTGAGGAAACTTGAATTTATTCCGAAAAGTTTCGAGAATCTGAAGAAGGGAAACTTTGTCTAGTAGTTATTTCAACTTCAAATTCTTCTCGGGATAGTACCCACCACAATCTCGCTTTATTTTAAGAGCTCGTTTAGTTTTGTTTTGTTGTTCAAGTTTCTATAACAACGCAGCGATTTTAAGCACGACAATGAGCGATGACGTAGGTTTTAATTGAATATAATTTCTCAAAATTTCAGATTTAAAAAGTTGTTTTATAATATTATTAAATTTTGTATAGAAATTCGTTAATTATTATTTTTTTATGGTCCACGACTATACTATACAGGGTCTACGAGAACGCATAAGTAGGTAGGTGTTAGCGACGAAAACAAAGAAATGTAGGTGGCGCCACAAAAGCTTGCGTCCATAAACTTAAGTACCACGAAACTTTACCTTATTGAGAGCCAAAACTAGTTTTTCTGTGTTTAACTAAGGAAAATAAGACTTTAAGATAAGAATTATTGTTAATCTTAGTATAAATTAGGTTAATCTACCATAGTAAATTAAAATATATAAGGTTTTTTACCATTGTAAGCGGGAAATCGCCCGGAATGGGATTTTTCCTGGCCGAGCATCGCGGGGCGTTCTGATTGGCCGAGCCGAAAGGAATGGTGCCGTGTGCAAACTCGGCGCCCCGTGATTGGTCGGCCCGGAAAAAATTAGTGCCGTGCGCAAATTTCGCGCACTATCATTGGATAGAGAAATTTATAAAAGAAGGGCGATTTTTCACAAGTTAGTTAGTTCCGAAATAGACAGTGAAGAAACAACAACTAATAAAACAAGGAAAACTTCAAAGTGTTTTAATCTGAAGCATCTCCCGCCAGCGACCCGCCCGACAATTAAGTCGCCGCACGCAACAAATGGTCCTTCGAGCCGGATCGGGTCCGAAGAAGTAAGAAGATGCCTTCTACAAGATCAGGATCAACAAGTTCAAAAGCTACGGGGGAAGAAGGAAGTACGTCTACGGATTGGAGTATGACAACGCCGAGTGAAACTACAAGTTCGTCGTCAGCAAGCGCGTCCGTCGCAAGCAGATCGACACTAACGAAGAGAACTCCACCCAGCACACGATCTCAACAACTGAAAGACGCTGTTGGGAAGGAATCAACACTGAGGGAAGCGCCCCGCACCGCGCCCCTTACTCGCGTTATTGAAGAACAAATCCGTACCACCCCCACGACTTCTGCCACCGAAGAAAGAATGGAAGAATCGAATCCTGCAAACCAAGAAGAAGATAACCTTGCGCCGCAGAACCAAGATAGAAGTATCGCCGTGAAACTACGTCAAGATCAAGAAAGTGCACCGACGTCAATGGAAGGGAGTCTCCGACAACCTCACTCTACGAAGCCGACCCGTGATACAGACACGCAATCTATCCGCTCATCGCGCAAGAAGAAGGCAGAAGCACAGGCAAGAATGACAGTGGCATTAAGAGAGCTGGAATTAGCGGAAGCACGATCGAGACTGGCACAAGTTGAACTCGAACTCGCAACTGCAGAATCAGAAGACGAAGAAGGAGACGAGATGTACGAACGAACTCAAGAAGTCGAGAAGTGGTTCATCCAAAGTGGGGCTAGGCCCAACAAAGACAGAAGACCCGTCGTCACAGAAGAAAAGAAGAGCGACATTCAGGAATTGGCCCAAGTTATACTCAAGCTATCTGAAAGGTCACGTGACGTCACCACACCAAAGTACCTCGAGCTCCCCAACTTCAGCGGATCCTGCGAAGAATGGTTAGCGTTCAAGAGATCATATGAAGACATGGCCGCCTCCTTCAGCAACACACAGAACTTAGCGCGCCTCAGAAGAGCGATCAACGGAAAAGCCAGAGAAGCTGTCCAAAGCCTGCTGTTCACAGCCGAAGACCCGCAAGAAGTGATCAAAGGTTTAGAGGCAAGATTCGGAAGACCTGGAGCACTAGCATTGGCAGAATTAGAAAAACTGAAGAACCTGCCTAAAGTTGGTGAAAATCCTAGTGACATATGTGTGTTCGCAAGCAGAGTCAAGAACGCCGTCGAAACAATCAAAGCTCTGAAGAAACCACAATACCTCAGTTCTCCTGAAACCCTGAAAGCTACAGTAGACAAGATGCCAGCGTCGATGAAGTTTCGATGGTTTGCTTACCACAGAAGCAGAAGAGATGAAGAAATTCAAGAACTATTACTATTCGAAGAGTTTTTGGCGATAGAAGCTGACATGTGCGGAGACTTCGCTCCACCTGAAGTGTCCGCGGAGCAAAAGAAGGGAACAAGGAAACCCGTACACGCAGTGCAAGAATCGTCACAAGAAAAATCCAAAAAGGTGTGTCCAATATGTGAAGAAGAACATTTCGCATTAGAATGCAAGAAGTTCAAAGAAGCCAACATAGATGAGAAATGGGACATAATCAAGAAAGCGAAGATTTGTTTCAAGTGTCTTCGATTCAGACACTCGAGACTCAACTGTAAAGCTCCGGTCTGCAAGCAGTGCGGAAGATGGCATCACACCGTCCTACACTCTGACAAACCACCAAAGCCAGTTGACAAGAAGATAAATAAAGAAGACGAAGCAAAAGCTACAGAAGAAAAGGTTGCTTCAATCCATAACACCAGAGAAGAAGAAAGAGTTTATTTGAAGATCATCCCAGTGAATCTCTATGGACCAAAAGGTCAAGCACGCGTGCTAGCGCTGTTAGACGAAGGATCAACAGTCACGTTATTGGACGCGTCCGTAGCTGAGGAAATCGGAGCAAAGGGAGACCCAGAAACTCTTGCGATCGAAACTGTCGGTGGCAAAGTGATAAAGAAGAATAGTTCACAGAAGATCAACCTAAAGATAAAAGGGGTCCACAGCAGAGAGAAGAGACAAATCGTGGCGAGGACCATCGACGATCTGAAGCTGTCCGAACAAAGCATAAGCAAAAACACAGTGAAAAATTGCCAGCACCTGAAGGCAATTGAAGATCAACTCCTCTACGCATCGGAAAGGCCCAAGTTACTAATAGGCCAAGACAACTGGGGACTCATAGTGACAAGAAGATTGAAGAAAGGCAAACCAGCCGAACCCGTAGCCTCCCTCACTAACCTAGGGTGGGTGCTACACGGGAATGAAGCAGGATCGAACGCCATAGTAAATTTCATCCACTGCGACAGATCCACAAGCAACACCGGAGACATAGAAGAGATCGTCCGAGAACACTTCCAATTAGAGTCCCTTGGAATCCTGAATCGATCACCAACCAACGACAGTGATCGAAGAGCCCTAGAAACTCTCGAGAAAACTACAAAGAGACTGTCAAGTGGCCAATTTGAAACAGGACTCTTGTGGAAAAAGGAAAACGAAACCTTGCCCAACAACTACGGTCAAGCCCTTCGACGACTAACTCACATCGAAAAGAAGCTGGACCAAGATAAAGAAATCAAAGACTCCTACGAGAAGCAAATCCAAAATCTAATTGACAACGGATACGCAGAGAAAGCCCCAGAAGTAACGAACAAAGAAAGAGAATTTTACTTACCTCACTTCGCTGTGGTACATCCAGTCAAGAAGAAGCCAAGAATAGTCTTCGACGCAGCTGCCAAGTGTGAAGGGAAGAGCCTCAACGATGCCTTACTATCTGGTCCAGACCTAATGCAATCGCTATTTGGTGTGCTACAGCGCTTCAGAGAAGGACCAGTAGCTGTCATGGCCGACATACAAGACATGTTTCTTCGGGTTAAAGTGCGAGAAGAGGACCGAGACAGCCTAAGGTTCCTATGGCGAGGAACTCAGAGAGCAGGCAAGCCAGAAGTGTTCAGAATGTCATCAATCATATTCGGAGCAGCGTCATCACCCGCGTCAGCCATATACGTAATGAATAAGAACGCAGAAGACTATGAGAAGACTCACCCCGAGGCTGTGAAGGCAATAAAACGAAACCACTATATGGATGATTACCTTCAAAGCTTCTCGTCCGCGTCCGAAGCAAGAAAAACTTCAAGAGAGGTAAAAGAAATTCACGCAGCAGCCAAATTCTACTTGAAGGGGTGGGCCAGTAACGACCTAGGGGTGTTATCCGAAGTGGAAGACACCAACAAAAAAGATTCGCTACAACTCACTAAGGAAGAAAAGACTCTGGGGTTGAGATGGCTGGTGAAGGAAGACGCACTAGCTTTCAACGTCGGGCTGCGCAATACGCCCAAGGACTTAATAGATGGCACTAGAACCCCTACGAAGAGAGAAATTACAAGCGCCGTAATGTCCACCTTTGACCCCATGGGTTTCGCCACACCAGTCCTGATACAAGGGAAAAAGCTGATCCAAGACATTTGGCGAACCAAGATAGATTGGGACGAAGAAATTAATGAAAACCAAAGAGAAGCCTGGATGAAATACTTGGAAGAAGTTTCAACTCTACCGAAACTGAAGCTCGCAAGATGTATCTCACCCTGCAACAGAAGGGGAGAATTACATACTTTCACCGATGCCAGCGAAGAGGCTTACGCAGCAGTGGTTTACTGGAGAACGGTCGAGCCCGGAGGAAGAGTCCACGTTGCCATGATCGCCGGCAAAGCAAGAGTGACGCCAACAAAACCAGTCTCAATTCCACGGCTGGAACTACAGGCGGCATTACTCGGTAGCAGACTGTCCGCCACGATCACAGAAGAAACCGAGCTCGAAGTTTCGAGAAAAGTCTACTGGACAGACTCTAGCACGGTTCTGCAGTGGATCAAAGCAGAACCAAGAAAATTCAAAACTTTCGTCGCCAACCGACTGGCAGAAATCGAAGAAAAGACTAAACCTGAAGACTGGCGCTGGGTGCCGACAAAAGAGAACCCAGCAGATGACGCTACCAGAGGAACGCCATGTGAGTTCGACCACAACGCCAGATGGTTTCGGGGGCCGCCCTTCCTACATCAACCAGAGGAAGAGTGGCCATCCCGAAAGATCCAGTCGAAAGGCGAAACAAACTCCCAGTCGGAGGAAGAGTTGTTAGAAGAAATGAAAAGGCAAAAGGTGATGGCAATCAAGCCGAAAGAAGACGTCTTGATCGATTCAGAAAGATTCTCGAGCTGGGAACGGTTGTTAAGAGTCACTGCCAGGGTAGTTGCCTTCGCATACCTCTTACTGAAAAAGACCCATAAGATGACCAACGCCGCCGTTCGCCGGCGAGACGAAACGTGGAAACCCCAAGGAAAGACCTCAAAGAAGAAGACGCAAATAACTAAACTGCCTGCCATCAAAGAAGGGGAAAGGCGAAACTACCTACCCCTGGAAGAAGACCACCTAAAGAAGGCCAAAGAGTTGCTGATAAAAATAAGCCAAAGAGATAGTTTCTCGACTGAAATAAGAAAACTGAAAGAAGAAAAGCCTTTAGAAAATTCAAGCCGGCTCAAAAAGATCGACGTCTACCTAAGTGACGACGGAATTGTTAAGCTAAGAAGTAGAACAAGGAAATTTCGCGGCGAAGGCGGAAGGAAAATGAACCCCGTCATTCTAGACGGGAAACAGAAGATTACACGCCTCATCGTGCAACATTACCACAAGAAGTTCCTCCACGGAAACATTACCACCGTCATGAATGAAATTCGTCAAAAATACTGGATTTTAAGCTTAAGAGCTACCCTGAAGGCTGTAACGCATAGCTGCCAGTGGTGCAAAACCAAGAAAAGTTCGCCAGAGATACCCCCGATGGGAGACCTGCCGAGCGAAAGACTGCAACCCAACCAATTTCCGTTCTCCTGCACCGCCGTCGACTACTTTGGGCCGATGCAAGTCACTGTGGGAAGAAGAGTTGAGAAGCGCTGGGGGGCTCTATTCACATGCCTCACCACTAGAGCCATTCATCTAGAACTGGTTCCCTCTCTCAGCACCAGTTCAATGATCATGGCACTCCGACGAATGGCAGCAAGAAGAGGAACTCCTAAAACCATATTCAGCGACAATGGGACTAATTTCGTTGGAGCAAACAAAGAGCTGGCCGAAGCCGCGCAAGAGAGGGGTATTAAATGGAAGTTCATTCCCCCCGGATGTCCAAACATGGGAGGCGCATGGGAGAGGCTCGTGCGCACGGTCAAGACGACACTGGCAGTAGTCCTCAACGAACGAAACCCGCCAGAAGAAGTGCTCCATACGCTGATGACAGAGGTTGAGCACATAGTTAACTCTAGACCTCTCACCCCAATCAGTATGGACCCCGAAGATGAGGAAGGCCTGACTCCCAACCATTTCTTATTGGGAAGATCATGCGGAGCTATGGCGCCGGGAGAGTTCGACGACAAAGAACTGATCGGGAAGGCTAGCTGGAAGACAACCCAAAGGCTAGCGGACCACTTCTGGAAAAGATGGGTTAAAGAATACTTACCTCTCTTGATGCCCAGAAAAACCGAGGGTAAAGAAACTAGAGACCCTAAAGAAGGAGATATCGTGCTAATAGTCGACTCCACACTACCCCGAAATTCGTGGCCCCGCGGAGAAATAGTTAAGCTATACCCTGGCCCTGACGGAAGGACGAGAGTATTAGACGTGCGGACATCGGGAGGAGTGCTTCGACGTCCAACCCGGCGAGTCATCGTGTTGGTTCCCGCAGATTCGTCGCTCCAGGAAGCAGTGCAGCGCACCGTGGGGGAGAATGTTAGCGACGAAAACAAAGAAATGTAGGTGGCGCCACAAAAGCTTGCGTCCATAAACTTAAGTACCACGAAACTTTACCTTATTGAGAGCCAAAACTAGTTTTTCTGTGTTTAACTAAGGAAAATAAGACTTTAAGATAAGAATTATTGTTAATCTTAGTATAAATTAGGTTAATCTACCATAGTAAATTAAAATATATAAGGTTTTTTACCATTGTAAGCGGGAAATCGCCCGGAATGGGATTTTTCCTGGCCGAGCATCGCGGGGCGTTCTGATTGGCCGAGCCGAAAGGAATGGTGCCGTGTGCAAACTCGGCGCCCCGTGATTGGTCGGCCCGGAAAAAATTAGTGCCGTGCGCAAATTTCGCGCACTATCATTGGATAGAGAAATTTATAAAAGAAGGGCGATTTTTCACAAGTTAGTTAGTTCCGAAATAGACAGTGAAGAAACAACAACTAATAAAACAAGGAAAACTTCAAAGTGTTTTAATCTGAAGCATCTCCCGCCAGCGACCCGCCCGACAATTAAGTCGCCGCACGCAACAGTAGGTATCAGTATTACCTATCGTACCTTAATTATTATTTACATCAAAAGCACTCGACGCATAAACAACATATACTCATACATATAAAAACACATACAAACGGATATATATTAGGATTTTAATCTCTCAATTGATTTCGCTGTAAACAAGCCAACTTCCATTATATAAACAAGCAACATGCCGGCGGCGATAAACATTTAAACATACCAAGTTACGGCAAAATAATTGCGTTTCCATTTGGATATGTGAGCGAGTCCAGCTTGTAACGAACGGGGAGAGCGAATGAAGCGGACCGCGAAACCTTCAAATTGAATTTTAAGCATCCAATTTGTTTGCGCGGTGGTGCCGCCTGTACCGGGTTATATCAACGCGGCATCGTCGCTCGCCCGCGCGTACCGTGCCGCGCGCCGCCCGCTAGTTCCCACACTCATAAAGCGATTTTTGCCAGCCGCACTGTGACCTCGAACGGGATTTCGATGAATTATTTATGCACCTACTGCGAGCTTGTATTAAAATAAAAATTGTTTCCATTACAAATATGAGGTTTCATCGGATTTGATCTAAATTGTAATGATTTTATTTTAAATATCTCTCATATACCTACTATAAACGAGGGATAAATGTTAGTGTCATGTGTCTGCCTATAGACATCATGAAGAGAGAACGGTAATTTCTAACAATTTAATTGTTGTAATTTTGAGAATTGGAGATAACTGATATTGGCTGATATAGCATCAAATTCTCCCATGTACGTAACTAAGTAGGTCGCTGAGGTAAGGTTGGTATTTTATATTTCGTGGAACTATTTCACGCCCTCTTGGAATTTCGCTCCAATATCAGTTATCTTCAATTCTCAAAATTCTCTACACAGTTGGGTGCGAACGAATTTAGATCGTAGCCTAGACGATTTTCGCATATATGATAATTTATTTTCAACAAATTATTTACTTATGTAAACTTCAGTTGTTTTCCATTAGCCCTATTTTTAGAAGTAAGTTTTGTATAAGGTCCAAACTAAACACCTGGACGAACTATTACATATCATACAACTCATGAATCTAAACAACTTTCATTATGGGACCAACCCAGAAACACGAAAAAAATATGCCATCCACCATTTTGATTGTGTAGGTGCATCTTGCACTTTTACATCGAACATCTGTATTTACATTTTTAGGGTTTCGATCTACAGTGAGGTTCATATATCATAGGTATTTTGTTTGAACCTTTTACAATGAAGATGATGATAAATCGATGAGTTGATAAATAGATGTGGTAAGAAGTTCCTAATTTGTTTGGTAAAACAGTATCTAACAGTGTCTAAACAAAATGATTCTAAGAAAACATATTTACTTAGGTTGTCTTCAGTCTACAGTGGCGGGGTTCGACTTAAATAAATAATCATACATCTGAGCTTTGAACTGTAAAGATTGTTTTATCGGGAGATTTGTTATCCCGACGTTACCCCTTTCATGAGAAATAAGAAGGAAAAATATATTTTGGAAATGTAAAGGTTTGATAGATGATTTCTATCGTTTCCGATTTGATAGGTAGAGGAAAGAAAATAATAGTTTGTATTTCCCTCCGCCCTTCCGCTACTTGTAAAAAAACTCAATAAAAGGAAAATATCTTTATTTGGTCAGTATTATATAACAATACAGAGTAAAGAGTAGGAATTATTGTTATTTATACAAATAAACATAAAAAAATACTTTTTGTTTTCTCCTTTAGTGAAGAGAAACAGGAAAATACATAAACACACAATGTTATCTCTGATTATACACTTGACTCTAGATACATACCTACACGTGTTTCATAAAAAGAACATGAATTTAACATTGAAAGTCGAATTGAAATACAAATTGAAACTGTACTTATACAAAACGCTGCAACGCTCACAATAAGATAAAATAGCTGTGAAGTGCTTCCCAACTACGCTTAAGACCGTCAACGCGTTGAAATAAAGTTTTAAACACTAGGCGACGCATTAGAATTTCAAAAAAGCTTTGCTTTCCAAAGTGTCTAAAGACTTCTGCTTCCTGCCAGCACAGTTCCACCGCTTCAGGTTCTTTAGCAATTACGTAACATAAAATGAAATCCTCAGGTACTTTCTTTTTTTACATCTAATATTCTAGTAGGTAGCTTACAATTACTTTCAAAACGTTATAAATAACTTATGTAAGTGTTCAAAATATTTCTTTCAGTTTAAGTTTGTGTTTTAGTTCATTAGAGATGAATTTTATTTTTGTAATGTATTTTCTTCGTCGAGTGAAAATAAAAACACACGTACAATAGCAAAATAAAATATGTGGTGATTCTTCTTTTGATCTTGTTAATTAGTATAATTTCAACTTACCTAAGGAAATGCGGAAAAAAAGGCGGCCATAACGAGTCATTTGTTCACATTTGAGCAAATAAGTCCTGTGTGCAGGTAAGACAGCGAGGCGGCTGTGCGCGTTACATAATTCACGCCTCTTCAAACACTCACTTTTATTTCACAGCTTACGCGCGTCGCTTTTGATGTGCTCACAAATTTGCCAGAGATCTATTTACAAAGCGCACGACAGTTATTGCATTAGCATTGTGTGTTTTTATTTAACACTGTCAACTGAGAGTCTCTCTTGCAGCCACTCACATCGTGGAGCACCACCCTTATCTAATACCATATTTTTTTACGCAAAGGTTTTTCTTCTTGTTTTCTTAGCTCGTAATCAAATTACAGGAACGGTTCAAGTATCATCGTTACAAAGGTTATTCCTACAAATTGAATAAATAAACGGCTAAGTAGGTAGAATTTCGGCAAAGTTTTAAAAAGGTTTCTTAAAAACTTGAATACCGTTCTACAGGTAGAGTAGCTTTTCTGTATAAGGTATGAATTAATAACAATATCCTTTCGCAGATTAATTACATCAAAGGCGAGACGCAAAATTGACAAAGGTAAAAATAACGTAAAATAAAAGTAACTTTATTACAAAATATTTTGTGAGGTTTTATATTGAATCCGGTTAATCTATTTCAACTTGGTGAGTAAGAAGATATTTAAAAAACGTATTTTTCGTTTTCTCCATGAAAATAGGATATTGTATTATCGTTTTTGTCTTAACAAAAGAATAAAAATTGAACAATGGACGTCTGGGAATTATTTTTATTCAGCAGATAGTTTAAAGGTATGTTAATTTGATCACGTATTATGAATATTTCTGTGGATTAGTATGCGAGCGGTGGCTGCAGGTGCGCTGAAAACTGATCGCGGCATACGACCCTACGTGCTGCGCCTCCGACAGGCTATGAGGAGCCGTGAGGAGCCAAATGACCGCTTTATCGCCTCACTGAATTCCTTAACGATAATCTGAAAATGAAGTAGAGAATCGTGGTTTAATGGCTAACATGTTGTACTTTTCGGTCTACGAGATTTTGTAATAGCAAATTCAATGTGTCGCCGTGATTCTACCTCAATAGATTGAAATCAATACAGACTGGTTGCGCAGAAAAATAAATTCCTAATTAACAATAATAATTAATTTACCTACAAGAAGATATTACAGAGACCAACCCTAAATAATGATTCAGTTACACCTTATTAGACAAGGCGTATCCGTATGCGAGTTCTGTAAGAATATGAGATAATACACTTTAATACATAATGAGGCGTTACAGTTAATAGGCATCTCTTTGTGTAGGAATGAAGTTATTATAACCTAAACAATAAGTACCAACTTAGGTTTACCAGAGCCTAAAATCTCTTGAGATGTTAAAAACCTTTTGACTTTACACTTTAACGGTTTGACAGCAACTTCTAAAATTTTGGTTTCAAGTGCGGGGATTATTAATAAAGGCCTAAGATTTACTGAAAAAATGGGCTTTTAATGGATTATCGCAAACCTTTCCCCAAGAATAAACCAAGGAAAAGGTTTACTTATTTGATGGTAAGTACGGAGTGAACTAACAATTTGTCAATATTTGTACGAAACAAACCCCGCATTGTGGCTACTCCAGAATATAAATAAAAATGTAAATAGGTACTATCGTGGACTAGTTTTTGCATCAATACGATATCTACTCATCATCTAGTTTTGTACTTATTCATTACAAAATATCTATCGGGACCACGTTACGTGTTCAACTAATAAAAACTTTATTGTTAGAAGTTTTATTCTCTCCGCAAGGGAGAGAATATTAATCATGTTGTTGTTTAGAATAGAAAACAGTACACTATTGCTATTGTTTAGGAGTTTTCTTCTAACATGAAGGTTTTTTTGAAGTAAATTTTTTGAATGTGACTGAACTTTGTCTAAAGCTTATTCGCATTGTTCTAAATTTTTTTTCAATTCGTAATATATCTCGATGTATGTAACTTAGATACCTACCTATTGGATGTTGAAAGCATCTGTCGATGTAAATGCGTCCTAGTGTAGACAAGCCTTATGAAACTTTGACTTGTTCGTAGAAATGTAATATTCTTTGAACGACGAAAGAAAGTTAGGTATAGTGAACACTTTAAAAAATAAGGTTACCATAAGACCTGACTGAACCAGGGGCAACACATTTCCTGTATTTTTTCACAATACAATTCGTTTGGTTATCAGCATAATATTATTAAGTACAGTCGCCTACATAAATCAATAAATATTCCCAAATGGTTCATTATTTCAAAATATACATTTTCTTAATAACTCATTTGATTAATAGGAATGATTATATAAAAATAAACAAATACTAGTAAACAAATATATTTTAAATCTCTTTCGGCACACCTGTCAGTGTTAATTAAACTCATCAATAGGTAGGAACAACTAGTATACGTAGTAGTATACGTAGTACATATTGACAACACATAATCAGACCTACACGTTATAGCAAGGTACTTAAATTTGAATATTCTATAATTAATAATACAATGGACAAATAATATAATTGCAATAATGATATTGCATCAAAAGCCTGACAATTTAATTACGGCTGCCGAAATAACATACACAGGATATTCAATTTAGTTCTAGTTTTGTTCCAAATAACAAACAATAGCGTATAGTTATACAAAATGATATTGAATATATTAATATTTGAATGTTAATTTTAGATTTGCAAACAATATTAATATTGGAAATACTAACATTCAAATAGATAACAAAATAGAATATATTAGTTATCGTTACTAAGTTGGTAACTCTGTAAATAGTAATATCAAATCTTCTACTTTGAAGTTGAGTTTTCAATAAAGTACACAAAGGTGTTACTGGTAGTTTGATCTTCAAATAAAAATGAAAAACGTGCTTGAACACTGCTTATTAATGCAATTCTGAAATTATAAAACCAAAAACAAACTTTAGAACGGCACAAGCCGCGAAAGGTAATGCCACCCATACCACCATACACGTTACTCTAGGTACGTTGTACCAACACCCAGTGGTGTCGCCGTGTTCGGGTAATAGCTGTATCGTTTCGTTCGTCTGAGTGCATAATTTATTAGGTCTCACATCAAAATGTTTTAAACATGAGACATGTGTGTTTTCTGTGAAAATACAGTCCTATATAAACGAGCCTTTAAAAAATTCTACAGCTAAATATGGTACACTTCTTTAGAAAAAATAGGACAGTATAATCTTTACACAAAAAACTGATAAACAAGAATATTATTTTTTTATGAAAAAGAAAAAGTTCATAAGAGAGGATCGCGAACAAGCCAGAGACCCCGTGATTAATGATGAACACGACACCATTCAATTTAATTCCAGAAATTCCTGTCCAATAAGATAAAAAGAAAAAGTTTTATGCCTTTTTTATTTATTTTTAATGAAATCCCCACTTTGTCGTGTCGAAAGGTACGTCGCTTCAATTAAGATTTTAGTATTAATGATGGGACGGCCGCTGGACAAATTTTACACAAAGCATTTTGGAAATCATAACAATTTCTTCATCCAATTTACCTAATTTATGGATTTAAAGTTGCAGGTAAGAATTATTTGATAGGGGGGAACATTTTGTGACACTTGTTCTTTTGTTCCTCATTGGTTTTTCAAATCAGAGTGTATGCTGCCTTACTTGTTGCTTGGTGCCTATACATGTTGTACATTAAATTGTTAAAACTTGTTGTTTTACACATATTGGTAGCATTAAGGTGAAAAACGTCCGTAAGCTTTATAACTCTTGCAATTTATACGTTTGGTGCCGGTGCTACAGTAATGGAGCAGCGCAGGTGTCAAACTGCAGACGGACTAACACCACGTGTCATTTGTATGAAAAAAGACAACCGGGTGTGTGCGGTCCGATTCTAGCACTGCGACAGCGCCGCACCAGTCGCATAAATTACAAGAGACCTTAGAGTAGATTATTCCATTGTCAGGTAACTTTTATCTGGGGAATGTTTTCAAACCGTCACATTTACTCTTGATATAACAGTTATCTGATCTTGACGATCAATAAATCAACATTTAGTGAAAAACTAAGACTTAACATAAAACTAAAAGACATCATCATTAAACTCAGGAAGGTATTATCAGGGTCTTAGGTTCACGTGTCCAAACCACGTACAATACGTATTCACGGAACCGGCAATCTAATCTCCACATTTTCAAGACAAAATAATCGGGTCTCCGCCCAAGATAATCCGACCACGTAGGTACGTAAGCAGGGTACATAATTACGTGTAGGCAATACTACCCGTCCCTGTCTTTATAAATGGAGACTGTGACTCAGCTATCTGGCTTCATCAAGTCTACATCAATCTTTTTGCTGGGCGTGGGTTTTACTTTTAAGAAGTTTCTTTGAAATAAATTAGCCAAATAAATTAAATTAAATATAAGCTAATTCAAGATTTTTGTGAGTAGTAGTGAGTTAACATTATTTTCATTGTGTATCTGCAAAAGATCATACGTAGGTAGGTACGTTAGGAGCAATTTAGGTGGTCAGCTCCGCAGCCTCCTCCTAATTAGCTGACTGCTGCAAGACATTAGGTACGAAAAGATGACACATACAAAATTGAATACACATAGAATTGTATACATTTTTGTAATTTATAAAACAAAAAGCTGTTATAAAACAAAAAGCTAGTTCATGCATTTCACAGTGTTGTTGTAATTTTGTATAGAACACTTGCTTTTTTTCCAATCCATGGTAAAAGTTTATGAATTTATTTTGGAATAGAAACTCTTTAATTTTCATTCTCAATAAACAACCTTTCATATCAAAAAGTCATTTTTTGCATCATTCACCGTCATTTGGACACGAAGATAATGGGTATTTTTTGTCGAAATGCATGAGCAAAAAAATTTTGAAAAACACTTAAGTGGAACTGCTGAAGACGATGCAATGTGGGGATTTATGATTAAAAGAGTTCAAAAATACTCGATTGGTTTTCTTCAGACAAGGGTAAAATTATTCATGCTCTCAACTTTGAATAAAGTCAAAATTAAGCATTTCAATATTCTCAAGAACAGCTTCACATTTATGTACTTTAAGATGCTCCTTATGTATTAATATAGTCTAGTCGCGAGCGCCGTTAATTTAATTTAGCTACAGTTTAGGGTGAAAACTATCGGGTTTATTACATAATAAAGTAGACTTTGTATTTTCCCTACTTTCTTATTACTGAAATGCGTTCGGTATTACAGAGAGTATTACAGAGTTTTAGCTTAACTTGAAACACATCTTTACGGTCTTCGTTGTAACATTTTATGGGCGTCGATTTCACTTGTCAATTGTGTAATAAACTTCCGTCTTGTGCCTTCCGTTCCTATTTGATTTAAGCTCACTCCGTACGAAATTGTCTCCTACTTATTTTATTTTATTGCTTAATATTTAAAATAGTTCTTAATATTTAAAGTAGTAATAGTAGTCAAAGCGCAGCTTGTCTCTCCCAACGGTAAATGTATGCATATGAATGATAATTATGTATATGAATGTTGAAACTGCTAAGAACCGTCCTGTAATTTTGAATTGTAACATGTTCTTTTAATCTACACCGGGAATAATTACCATTTCAAATGCGAATACCGCGGCGATGTAAACGAAATATTATGTTGTTTACTTAGCAAGAGCGATGTAGCAAAACATTACGATTAATATACTTACATACAAATGTAACTAATAAACAAGATTGATAACATTTCCCGAAACTTATCCACTAACAAGTAACAGAAGTTGGTGAACTTTTATGGAAGGACTAAATATGGTCGTCTTAAGTTTCTTTTTAGAATCTATTAGACACCGAAGTTATAATATCGGATCCCGGGGCAGCGCGTCGTTTACTATCACTTAACTCATTTTTATACTCGCCATTTTGGCTTGCTCGCTGTCCCAGATTCGCTATGAATACAGAGTGGAGCCACCCATAATACGATACATGGCCTACTTTGAGAGGGATCCTCGGAGCCGTGCTACTTGTTTACATTGAACTTACGTGTCTTGTGTGTTTGCAGCGTCTCTCTTCTCTAATATTTGTGTTTTTTTACCGTCGAGCTACGATCGACGCGTAATAACTGTATTTTAAATATTTGTCGCGGTGTTAAATTTGAAACTTCCCGTAGTAATATTCGGGTTATAAATATACGTAGATGTATACAGACATACCCTCAATAACGGGTTTATACATATGAGTATATGTATCTATATCTATAAGCGACCTATAGCGTTAGAATGTCGAGTCTTTTGGTTTGCTGGTTTACCGCACGCCCGTTATACGTTTCCTGCTTCCCTTACTTACAGCTAGACTCAATGGTTCTCTCTGTGGGGTAGCTAACGAAATGGGTAACTCACACATAGATCCTTATAATGATAATGATTTTGCATGCATAGAAACTATTTTTCAATTTTATAATTTCAATAATTATCCATAAAAGTCTGTAATATAATATATATGACACTCGGTAATAGTGGTTTTCTATCAGTGAACGTTTTTCGTAATCGGATTGCTACTTCCATGGATCACCTGTTACAAACAAACTCAATCTCTTTATAATTAGTATAGACAACTGCTCCGTTGATCAAGTGCGACTGCTGAGAGTGGCTTCGGTTCTCCGGTAGGACAAAAAGTGTTACTGGGTTATGCCATTATGAATTTCTCAATTGCAGCCCGGAGTTTTTAAGTTGGTGGTGTGACACTCCCGTGCCTCACAAAACATTTAACGCCGTTGATCGCCGATCTCTCCCCGGTTGTGTCGGATTGCCGTCGCATCGGACAATGATAATGATGTAAGAGGGAGTGCACCTGTGTTTACGTACACGTTTGTGCATTTTATTATCTCCTGCGTATTCGGGTTTGTCTCCATTGAGTTTGGCCGCCATGACCGAAATTTTGTTGAGAGGATATTGTTAACTAGCAAACCGCAGCTTCGCACGTGCGCAAATTTCCGAAATACCCGGTAGATTTTCTAAAAAAAAACTTGCAAAAGCCTTGTCCCGAAAATTGCGAATACAACAAAAAATTAATCAGACAAATCGGTCCAGCCGTTCTCGAGTTTTACGCGTAGCAACACATTTCGATTATATAGATAATATTGTGTTATTTTTTCAAAATGCACATTTAAATTGCACTAGATCTATCAAATAACTCGCATCAAAACTTGATGACTTAAATTAAAAATTAAATTGGCTATGATGAAAAACCTACACCAACCTCGCAAAATTGGAAAAGGAGTAGGAGGGTACCAGAAAGCACGTTTCGGGCTAAAAGATTTATCAATTGCGACAGATTACGATCTTATGGAAACTTTTGAGTTACTTCCTATTGGACTTCCTATTGGTTAAGGATTGGTTAGTTTGAAGTTGAACAAGATTGCATCAAACCATCTCCAATAATGATCATTAATATAGAGAATTGTTGTAAAGCAAGGCTTTGTGGTATGACCTCTCTAAATCCTTATACTTTATTGGTGCACTTTATTGAATAGTGAATATCTGGAATCCGGTCGGGTAGCCGTGGACGACCACAAGCAGAGCAATAAGGCGCGTGAAGCGGTCGGGCCTTGTCTTAATTGTCAATAACCGTGAGTCCCGGCGCCCGAGCCCGCTCCCGCCGAATAATTAACGAACTTCCGCGATTTTCGAGTTTGTAAATTGCCTCATGGTCTCGTCGACCCGCGTCCTGGTTTGCTGATATAAATTATGTGCGCAGAAAATTAATCTTAGTGATTTAAGAACACCCTTTATTCTCAGGCTTCCATTTAAATCTTATTCTTACAAAGTTTCTCTAATGGCAAGTTTCTGCATTACGGAAAGTGCCTTTTTGTTATCTCATTTAGCTAACATAGCACAATACTTAGATTAGTGTGGGTGTTATTGTGAAGCCAACATTTATCGGTAATGTCACCTCGCGCTGATTTTCTTGGATGGTTTAAAATAAAATCCTCATAAAAGGTAGCAAAACTCGACATTTCGTATATTATTTCCATTTTCGGTGATGTTATAACAAGACTTAAGACCGTGTCTCACGTCGCCCGCTGTTTGTACGGAAGTGTTTCCAATAATTATGTTATTGGTGTGAGGTGCGTTGTTTGTGTTTATGCTAGTCAATAAATACCGAGTGTATATATTGAATTAAATTACGAAGACATACATGACGTAACTTTAACACTGAGCACGAGTCTCGGCGAAGAGAATTGTGGGATCCGGCGCGAGTGCGAGCATAAACAGAGAATTTACAAGCCCACGCCTTTCATTAAAATGTAAACAAGCTTCCATATAATTCGTGGTACGTAAATACATCAGCGGGGATCACAAGGGCGGGGTGCACACAACCTAACTGCGGGAATGTTTTATGGTCAACATTAACCACAATACGGTTGACCCTGGGAGCTCATCTTCCCGAGACTAAATGCACTAAAACCAGCGTTTTAATACTTTAGGGCGTGCGTATGTGATATTTGTTATGAACAACGTTAGCTTTATGATTTTGCTGCGCAACCAATGTTTTGTCATTAACTTTACAATGGTATAGGTACCAGCAGATTTTAACAGCTGCTATATAATAGTAACTGTCGACTGTCGTATGAGCGTAGAGTGTCAGCAATATAATACTAAGCACCTTAATAAATCGCAAACCACAGACTAAAGCAATATTATTTTAATTAAAATACATGTACATAGGTATAGTTCTTATGGTCCATGATCCCGGAGTCGTCATACCTACGTCCTTTTAGCATGGCTGATACAGGACTATGTAGTTAAGAAGGTAAGCGCGCTCGCTAGATTCATTGTTGGGCCATTTGTTTTTGTATAATAGGTACCATTCTCACTTACGTTCAAGTTTGTTAGTAGATTTTTATATTTGTGCCAATAACGTATACCTAATGGTTTGTACATATCAAATAATATCCAGCTACCTCATTTAAACGTCAGTGAGTATAATACCATTTATACCTGTTACCTGAAAAAGGGCCCAGAGTTCAAGCAAGAAAGTTGGCATACCTTCTTATCGACATATTCCAATACCTATCCTGAAAATTTCAGCCATGCTGAAATGACGTAGGTTTGGCAACTCTTTGATCTCAGTCCATTATGGTCTAACTTTAGTAAAATCTCAGTGAGTTATTTTGCTAACAGAACAGAAACAATATGTAAAAGAATTTGATTCATGTTTTAAGGTATTTAATAATTGGCTACCTGAAAAGGTTCAAGCCATTCTGTCTCTATGTTATTATTAAATTAATATATTCATTTAGTTCCATCCTGTCTAAAACTCGGCTACACAAACATTTTGTACGAAGATTGTAGGAATATAATACTTGATTCGAACTGTGCTTCAATAACTGTTATTTTAGTAAGAGGATGAGGCGCGCTGTTAGGGTGGTTTTTCGCAAGATCTAAAACTTTGCGATGGTTGGACCTTCGTCGTCCGTGGTTACAAAAACAATTGCCCAGCGTGAGTTTGATTTTCTTCTGTGGTTAGTGTAATTCTGGAAAGGTTCTAGTTTCATAGTTATAAAAATCGAAGTAAACAAATATCATTATGTTATTTTTAAAGCCAATAAGTATTATTACCAAAATTATTTCGGTTTACAAAGTATATGAATGTTAAAAAAAATATAGTGGTCTTGGTGCTTTCCTAGATTCGTGAGACATGACGGCTTTATCCTCAGGGTATCCTGAGTATATTCCTAAAATCATTTGTGTTGTAGGTGCCATAAACTCGTATCGGCAACCATTTTCCATCTGATTTGCCGCTTTATAACCAACTTATCTCATTTATAAATACTCGTCGTCCTAGAAACACAAAAGTGACTTGTATTTATTTGTGTTAGACAGTGTACCCGTAGCACCCACTACTTCCACTTCAAAGAAGTTCTTATTCTTCAAGTGATATGAGCGAAAGTTGTAGGAAAACTGAGGAGTTACTCGACCAACGTTTAATCTTCATTGAAAGTTGCTTGTTTTGTCCGTTATAAAGGAGGTAGAACTTATAATGTGATAAAATAACACGAAGCTAGCCTTGCAACCACGGAGTTTCAAGAGCTAAGGTTATGACGTTGAAGTTCAGTACCTGGAGCTTTATCTGTTGATATATTTTTTAAGAAATAAATTTTAGCGAGGTTACATCTTATTAGAACTTTCTTTAGGGACCGGCTCCACATCCCAACATCGACCTAATCTAATGATATTTGATACGAGGTTGGTTTAAACCCCAGGAAAGGACATAGGCTACTTTTTATTCGTATATTATAACGTTGCCGTTCTTAAATCGATAGACAAGTGCGTAGGCATGTACAGAGTGTTTCTTTTACATAACCGTTTATTTTTCTTGTGTAATTTTATTTTTATTATTAATTTGGATTTAAGTTTTTTTTTTTCATGTATTAACCCTTTATTATTAACTGTCAAAGGAAACGCCTTTTGTTAATCAACACACTGTATAGTGAAGGAAAGAATTAATGGATGAAATCATCATTCATTAATTAAATTAATTAATTCACTATATACATTTCCAATACACATTATATACAATTTCTATATTTTCCAACAACATAGTGTTGCATATTTCAATAGTCTATCATTAATTCCAGGAATATCATGCTAGTATAATTGAACTATTCAGTCAACAACGCAGGTATTTAATTAATTAATAATATTCTCAGTAGAACAGTAAATCCACTTAAAGTACTATTATATAGGATCGCGAGTTCCGAGTACCTTCAATCAGTATTTAATTATATTAGTGTAGAAACTGGAAGGTGCATGAAGCATGAGCAAGACTATGCAGGCGCTCCCGACGTTATAGTCTGAACTAGATTATTGAAATATATAAGGTAAGTAAGTGAAATTAGAGCAACTTATAGTGTGGCACGAGTCTGAAAATAGATCATGACGCGTTCCATACAGAATACTGTAGTCATATTTTGGTCAATAGTAAGTATGTGTAATAAGGTAAGTAGTAATTTGGTTTTACGTCTTTCTAATTTTGAGTTACCGTTACGTATTTTTTTGAAACTAAGTTACAAAACATAACATCACGTCTGCAGTCTATGAAGGGGTTAGGCAGAGGGGTACCCAATAGTACACTCACATTTCGCCAGTTATGTTTAAGTCTCATGTAATAGGGGGCGAACCTATTGCCATCAATCGGGCACAGATCCATGAGACTTAAAATAATTGGCGAAATGTGGGTGTACTAATGGGTACACCACTGCCTAACCCTTCGGGGATTACAGGCGTAATTTTATGGTTATGTGTGTGTGAATGAGTAGCTTTCTGAAAGACATAGTAATAAAAAAAACATACAGTAAACATCTAAACTAACAGGTTTTGTTATTTCAATGGCAATATGATTTCAGCATTTTTTCGATTACCAGCAGATTACCAGATAAAATACTTCATCAAAACTCCTGTTCATTAGCAAGTAATAATGTCTCATCATAAAGTAAGGCCAGGGCTTATACGCACACTCGCCACAAATATCGTGAGCGTCCCTCGTTCGGTTGACCGAGATAATACGGCATTTTACAACGGCATTTATTTTGCTTCTTCCATTAATTAAATTATTCATGTACCCACACTAGTTAAATGGAAATGATACCCTTGTTACTCGTATTAAAGTACCAGTCGCTATTTATAATGACTAGTAAAGTAAAGATTTACGTATGGTTCTTAAACTTTTACTATAGAATAACTTGTTTACTGTTTAAGTAACGGAAGGACTATTTTGGAGAAGACGGGCAGCAGCAGCTGTCCTGCACATAGTATTAAGAGTTGGTTACAGAGGTTAGAAAGTGTAGTGAACATTATTTTATAGTTATAAAGGATAAAAAAATATTTTTATTTTTTTGGTGTTCCAAGTAATTTTAATCCATTTAATTTTATCTTTATTTTAATTAATTAAATGTTTAATATCTTACTACTAATATTTTTATTCCAGTCACTGTTAAAATCTATATCCTATAGTATATCTTGTTTCTGGCAAATACATTACTTTGACTTTGGGTTTTGAAGGTGAGAATGCAGCGCCCAACATCATCAGGCAGTAAGTAGGTCTATTAAATAACATTGATGCAGTCAGAATTAATCCGAAATACGGCAGTAGACGTTCTCTTTTCCAACAAAATGAGCGTGTCGGAAACTTTCAAACAAAATACAATTGCAAATTACTCTTAACAAGCTTAACAAACAAGATTATTTTTAATTTTATTACCCGCAATTACCAAAACTTGAACCCTTAACAAATAGAATTAACGATGAACTAAAATAATTATATAATTAATGGGTTTGTAGAAGGTACTGTTTGGTACAGTCACGTTTACGTATAATCTGTGATAGGCATTACGTTGGGGCGTAACTTGATTACCTTTAATCACAAGATAACGGTTTCAGTTATTGGTAAAGATAGGCATATTGAAATATTACGTGATTTGTTATCTAATTCATTTTAACAGGGTTTCCCAACGTTTTACCATGTGCGCCTCCCCACGATTTCTTCTAACATCGCCAAGAAGCCGGCGACGTGTGCTGCGTACGCTGATTTTGGGGTGTATAACGTGCCCCAATATGGCGACCTCAGGCTTGTTGGCATCATGACAATTTTTTTTTCAATAACCAAGAACAATTTTATAAAACAGTTTATTTTTGAACCCACCGCGCACCCACATGGATTACTCTACGCCCACAAGCTGGACGCGCAAGCTTGGTTGGGAACCAATGTATCAAAAGAAATATTCAGAAATAGACCTGCTAATTACTGTTCGTGTTCAATCAAAGTATTGTGCGAGCTCAGTTATATCGGCTTGCTAATCGAGACATCGCGGGTTTGAAAACCAGAGATTACACTACTAGTGAAATCACTTTTAGCACAGTCACGCTTACCTTGAATAAGGAAACATTTAGGGCAGTTTAAAGTTAGTACAGGATTAAAGATCAGAGATATTATACCGAAAACGAAAATTTGAAAGAAGAAAGCGTTACAAACAGAGTGACAGACGGACAAACACAGTTACTCTCGCTGTTATAATATTAGTATGGATACATAAAACATTAAAGGCTTACAGTTCTAGCTCAAGCTAATTAATTTAGATGGAGACATTTCGAAAGTCTTCCTGTTTCTACAAAAATGTATTAAAGAAAACACGGCCAAAGCTAAAAGCATAAATTAACCCCGAAATATCTGTTACGCAAATGTTTGTATACTTGGGTTGTTTGTCTTTGTAGACGCAGTAATTTGTTGGGAAGACAATCAAAGCACGTATTGGATATCGCGTCGTTCAATCCGGCCATGTTTTTTCTAACAAGTATTTTGGGCAAGGCACTATTATATCGGGATCCGTATTGTGTGATTGACCCGCATGGCGGTGCCGGGCTCCACTACAGACTGATAACGCAATAATGAGGGTCTGTTTCGCAGTCCACTGACTCTATGACGCGAGTTATAACTACTCCATTGTCCTCAAGGCTCTGACCCTGGCGTAATGTCGGGTGATGCTGAAAAGAATTCCGAAAATATTTCTTCCTTGTACACATGACAACAAAGACGTTTGTAAAAAGGGTGTGTGTGTCTCAGATTTATTTTGTGAGCTTTACCTTCGACCTAATAGTTTAAAGTCCGGTGCACACTGCAGTAAGTCGCATTGTGTTCAGTCGGATGTAGCCGCGCGAGAGGCACTGTGTGCCGCTGAATGTGAACATCAACCAACTGTACTATGAAATTTGTATTTACGTGTGTACTATACAAATATTCAGTAGCCTCACGACTTGAAGAGTTTGTTGCTCGGATACAATGCAAAATGTATCAAACCGTTGTTGGATTATGAGTTCGGACATGTAAATTATGTGAAAACACCATTAGAACGCATTAAAGCACTTCACAAGCGGGAAATATGGCGCTGAAATAGAACCGGAGGATTCTATATTCGCCTGGTTAGACTTAATTGCATTTGTTTTTTATTTTTTTCAAAGTTTTATTATGTAGTTCATAGTATTTTCTACATAAATTAGTGAGATATATATTTATACTAATTTAGGGCCGCGACTGCGTCCGCGTAAATGTCGGATCTCGTTTCATCCCCATATGGTTTTACTTTTAATCCTTTCGTAGCGGACGTCTACTAACTATAAACTGGAGGTAGTTTATAGTTAGTAGACGCCTGCCAAATTTCATCTTTATATGTCAAGCGCTTTTCGATATTTTGTGATGAGTGAGTGACCTTTCGCTTTTATATTTGTTTAGATTTAGATGATCTAACGATTCTGTAACTTTCGCAAACGGTATTTAAAAATAAGCTTCTTATAATAAACAAGGAGCCCTAACGATTAATTAATGGCTCCTAGGTGAATAAAACGATTTTATATTAAAGTTCATGCTTTAAATTCTTACCCAAATATTCTTTTGTTGTTTAAGGTTCATTTGTAGTATAAAGCGACTCATCTCTTTTGTAATTTTCCAACAAATCTAGTTCAGATTTTTTTAAGGTGGTAATTTTTCACTTAGTAATTGTCCAGTGGTTGAGATACATATATGCCTGTCTTAAATGAGGTTGCGGTTTTGATACCGGCCAGGTATGAATGTGATTTTTTAAATTCACTTGTAGTTTATAAGTTTATCATGGACATCACTGACGTCGGTGAAGGAAAACATAGTGATCATCAAGAACTGGTAAATACTAAAATAATATTACAAATATAATAGAATAATATAATAGAATAGTAATACTAGTCGTCGTTGGGTTGTATGCATCGAGTAGGTAATTGTAATTCGGTTATCTAATGATTACTGCAGCACTGCCTTCAAATTTTATTGAGATAGAACACCATAATGGAAGCTGCAATAAAACATATTGACAAGTCACACAGACGCGTAAGTATATTATATTTTACAACGAGTTTCGTGCACGTGGAAATTTAGCGAGAAATCGTAATTTATGTACGAAATGTGGTTCTGATATAACTTTTCATTCGGTAGTTATTTATTAACGCTCGGATTCAGCAAGCTATCCCGCTTTTGGCTCACCGTTTCTATATTTGGTATTATTATAGCGTTGAAAATGATAGCATTGGAACCTTTCGTACATACTTGCTACGACATTTATACGCTTGAGTCTGGTTACTTTGGTACCGAGGTGCTTCTGTGAAGATTTGTAAGTTGTTAATTGTTTTTGTTTATTATTAATATTACGTTTAATGAATGTGCCCAAACCAACCAACCCACCCTCTTCGAAAAATGTTATCATTCACGTGTTAATTAAATATACCAAATGTTAATATTACGAGTACAGTTACTGTAAGCGGTGGTTTTTCTGGCGTAAAATAAAACTTGGAAAAAATGGAATATGTAGCTCTTCCGATGCCTGCCTAGGGGTGTGCTAGGGGCGCGTACCGAGTACACGGGAAACCAACAAGGCAAGAAAGATGACTAACAATATGACTAAGGTTTAAAAATAGAATCCGTCCCACGTGTGCCTGTCATGTTGTGTTGTTGGTTGGTCAATGGTTGCGCCCCTGTGCATGGACATCGGATTTACTCATTTTATTATCACAGATATCACAGAATCACAGATAAAAAAGTACATATACATATTAGGTTGACCGAGGACCGGGCCGCTAGGCTATCGCCAACAAGTATTATCTAGCAATAACAGTTTGATGTTTATATCTCCTAAACATATGCTAAGATAAGACTTAAAAATAATCATAAATAATAAAAATAACTTCGAAATATGGTAGAAATTCAAAATTTCTACCATTTTTCGAGGGTTAGTTCTTTTTTAGTAGCACTGAATCCAGTTTTGGATTCCAGCAATAAGAATTTTAAAGTTTTTAATAAATACCAATAATGACGGCTTCACACTTTAGTAATAGTTTAATTAGTTTTATTGTAGCCGAAGAATTCTTTTTGGTAACGTCTTCCAAATTAACTCACTCGGCAAATTGTTTTACACACTTGTCGACCCTCGTCAGCCAACAATAAACTGTATCTACTCGTAAGTTTCATTTCGTATCGACGCAGTTCGAAACCGACGACCTCGAATCAATACATCACGCAAAATTGCTTCCCTGACGATTACCTGCCTAAATGGAATTGATTTCGTAATTCGTATTACCGGGTATACCGATTGTATTATTGTCCCAGATTTACGAGGAATGACGAGGATAAAGGGATATGACACTGATTCTCACGTACATATTTCAATGTTCATATTTGTACACTCTGAATCTACTCATTACTTGACTTTCCTTTTGTTTGCATTCTTCCTTTTTGTGTAAAAAAAGAATTGGAAACATTGTTTTTATGTTAAAATTGTGGCTTGTACCGTTTATTTCTAATTGTAAGAAGAATATTTTTACCTACTTAAGTTGGTTAGGAACGACTGATAATATTTTACATGACATGTGCAATGAACTGCTGACTACAAGAATTGGCGTGTAGCATATGCTACGAGAGCGTAGCAGTTTGTTACGGCGTAGGAAACAAACGATAATTATGTTTATTTTTTATCTCTAGCCTACTCTGTCCCTCACCTGTTTTTGGGAAGTCTTGGACGACGGATCTTTACGAGGTAATCATTACGTGGGGCATGAATCCTCAAGTAAAATAATATGAGTATAAATATTTTGTATTTGTTCAAAGTATACATTGGTATCTACCGCGAAAACCAACTCACTTAACATAATTTTAATATTATATTATGATCAGCTTTGTCAGTTCATCCCCGGCGGCGAGATAGGAGGCTCATCAAAGTCAATCCAATGATTGAGCCCAATTACGAGGGCTAATTTAACCATATCAAATTACATGGTTAACTTTGACTAAATGATGTTAAGGTTGTTTGATAATACGTTAAATGGTCTTGAATATTTAAAACTTTTGGAAAAAATTACTTAACTCTAACAGAACCCGCCGCTTAACACTGAGTGCATACTGTAAATATTACACGCTATTTAAAGAGTAGCATAGTAAATATTAAACTTCCATTTGGATGTTATGATAAATGCGATTTGAGCGCAGTACAAAGAGCTCTTTATGTTTAAATTCGCGTGTGGTTTGGCCTGAGTCGGTTAATCTGGTGCGGCTTAGTGCCTGTACTCGCTGTGACTCACTATAAATTATTGTCTTTGTGCCTCACTTGTATGAGAGAGGATAAACTTACTACTTTCGCCTTTTGTGAGCCCCTCGGAACTGGAGTGGCTAATAACACCACTATTTTAGTAGTAGTTCGCTCGTTTTAAGAAGCGTACAGTTATTTGACGGTGTACTATATATTTGTGGCACTATTTGCAGTACGAAACTAAATATGAATACTTTTAAGCATAAATAAGTAGATTGTTGTCTACAGGACTGTTCGAGATGATTCTGATTGGAGAATACGGTCTTCGGAATGTTAAGGTGATGATGAAAATGTTGTCACATTGTAAAGGTAATAAAAGTAATTGTAGTAGTGTGTATTCTGGAAAGTTTGTCTTTCTTCTTTGTTCGCCATCATACAAATCGTATAAGTTAAAAGTCAATAAAGGATGAGTAGAAAAGCCGTAAAATTTATCTTTATCTTGCGAACAAAGGCACAAGTGGGTCGCTACTCGCTAGTTACAAACAGTTAACTTGAAGAGTTTAACGTGATCTAATATTTACCACCTTAGACTCATAAGAGCGAATAGCAAGAGTTCGCAATGTTACCATGATTAATTCATGGAGCAAAGCCTCACCAAGTCGCTTGCGTCAGACGGTTTAAGTGTTTGAATTGTTAGTAAAGTAAGACGACCAGAGAATGATGTACGATCTGGTTGAGACTCCAAATTCGTCAAGACTAAAGTACACGCCACTTAGGAAATATGAGAAGGCCATAACTCCAGTAAATGAAGGACGGACGGATCAGAACGACCTCCCGCGTCGGAAACGTAATGGAAGTGACAAGGGTTCCTCAAAATGATGGAAGAAATTCTGAGGGTTGCGCTGAAGAGGTGCGTTTTATGAGTTCCCGCTGAAGATATGTATCAGTCGACTGCTCACATCGACATCTGCAATGTTTATATCCATCAAAATGAGCTACGAAACGAGTGATCACAATCGCTTTGAATCTCGCTCCTTAGTAATCTTTACGACTCATCTTACTGTGCTTGTTCCACATTTTAAGTACGTGACACTTACTTAACTCCCGTGAACATCCATAAAATGGACTATACCCACGTGTGTGTTATGGATATGAACTGTTCCAAGCAAAGCTCCAAAGTTAAAACGAGTTTCAGTTGACAGGTGACATCCGCAAAGAGTCCGCTGCCCATTCTTAAATCACCTTCATTGTTCACTTTGAAACCACCAGCTAGCTGTAAGTAACTCTCCCATTAAAACTTACTAAGACAGGAGATCAGATTTCCAGCAGTTTGTATTGCGTTGCTACAAAATAAATACCTACTTATTGCAGTTCACGAAAAGTAATTATTTCGTTGTGTTCAACCCGTTAATCCTATAGCCGTAGTTTGTGTCTACGCCTAAGGGAAGGAATAAATGAGCCCATTGTCCCAAGCTCGAGCCCAACCCATTTAAAGATAGACAATACCCATTGTCGTACAGTCAAATAATCCTAAATTTGTTGGGATGTCTTTCTCCGCTTCAAAGTTCCAGACAAACCGAGCAATGAACAATTCAACGCACATCCTCACGAGTTTATGATTTGATGAATGATGGTTGTAATATAATATTAATGAAGTTATAATTAAGGATTTCATTTATAACGATGGCATAGGTATTTATTTTTTAAATTAAATGCCTAAATAAAAGTATCTCATCTGATATGACCTGAAACGACCTTTCTTAAAGTGGCATAAAAAGTGTGAATCGTTGTGACACTGAACTAACACGTAAAGACAATTTTATAGCGCAACTGAAACTGCGCTCATAAACTTGAACAGCCGCGCACTACGCGACGCCTAAGTGAATGTTCGGGGGTCAAATCTTGCTCAAAGTACTTAACTTAAACTTCCAGTTAATAACATGAGCGCTGTTTGATCTGAATTTTAGATGAGTTGTATTAAAAATTCGTTTCGACGACAAAGAAAAAATACAACAAATAGCTTGGAGGAAAGTTTTACGTGCGTCTTCAGGCCGACGACGTTCTCATTTCTGAAAGTAAGCAGCAGATTGGACGTCAACTTTTCCTCTTTTTCCTCTCGCGACAGACAGTAGGTATACACAAAGAACTCGCATCTTTCGATGAACAGAACTTTACCCATCTACCTTTGGGCTTCAATATTAAAATTTTACTTATACTGATAAAGATAGTACAAAAGTAGGTAGTAAGAGTAGCTGCACAGTAGATACGTTTCTATATGTGTGTGTAATTTGTTTCAAAATGTGTTAACTTTATCTAAAATAGATGAAATCAACTAATGTGATTGGACTGGCTGATACACTGAGCTGAAAGGTCAGCACTAGATACCTTGCTATGCGCTGTTAATTGATTACCTCTCTAGTAGTTATTGGTTGAGTTGGGACCATAAATGTGTGTATCTATGTATTTACACAGATGTTCGGTAAGCTGTAGGTAAGCAATAAGCATCAGTGAACTGTGTAGGTACAGTAATAAGATAAAATTACACCCTTCGCTGAATTGCCAATAAAACGGAGATGAAATGTACTAGTGATGTTCATTTTGCGACAATTTGATCACGGGCGGTCATTTACCATAATGGATTGCGCCAATTTTCAACACTGTTAAATTTTAATGGTAGTATTATTACTCGAATTTGTGCTATAACATTCATTTCGTAATAATGACAGTTTGTGTGTACTTGTAGTGTTAAAAAGCTTTTGGCACAAAATGGTAAATGAATTTCGAGCAGATCGCGGCAATTGACTTCGACGTCAAAACCAGAAGCTTCGCCCGGTGAAATGCGTTGCAGCGACGCTGAATACCTTGCACCCGTCACCAACATAGATTTAAAATGAATGTCTCATTGATATCGAGTGTTCAAAGATTATTTTCATGTAGTCTTCATAGGAATCAATTTTAATTTGATTTTGTTAGTTTGGGCACGTATAACATCTACATAACTACAGAGCCTTTTTCATTTATTCATGTATATAGATAGAGCTTTATTATAAAAACTATCAAGTAAAAGTTGCCTAAGGAGCAGACAAAACAGTCGGATAAAACTAAGAAGTTTGCTGAGCAAAAGACGAACAATTTCCTTTGAAACAGGTAAACGTAACATCAGAAACTGTGAACTTGACAACAATGCCACTCTTAGGATTACTTAAACTTCATCCGAGCCTGGCAGACGACAAATTATTGACAAGCGAATTTTGCGGCAAGTGGAGACGCAAAGACGCGGCGACAGGCGGCGCGAGGTCTCGAGGCGCCTCGGAGCGAGGCGCGCGTGCAGCGGCATAAGCCCGAGGCGCACCCGCGCCGCCACACATCGCCACTCGCTGACACTCGACACGAAGTCTACGTGACCGCGCAGACAGCTGCACTAATCTCATTCCCGACATGTGTAAGAGCCGTGCTAAATATGGTTATAGTCCCGAATACGACCTACATTTTGTTAAAACATTGATTTTTCTTCTACCTAAAAGCCATATCGCTTCCAGAAACATAAAACCACATTCCTAGTGGACACTTGAGGTCGCTAATATTATACGGAAGTTACGCGACCGTTTTATTTCTAACAACCGAAACATATAGGCACTAATACTAGTAAAAGGCCGGCAGAAAGCAATTTTTTTGGTAAACGAATTTTGCTCCTGGTCACGTTCGAAAACACAGTAATGCACGAGTTCAACTTTTTTAGTGTCCCTTTATCGATGACAAAAAGACCAGCGAAAGTGAGAAATAAATGGAGTCGAGTGTCGAGGCGTGCTGTTTTTGTATTCAAACTTCGTCACTAAATCATGAACTACTTTTTGTACAGCTAAGTTCAAGATATGTGAGATATGACATGATTAGTTTCCTTTAATACCAGAATGGTATACCACAAGACGCAGTCTAATGTTTTATT